>JAZBNJ010000033.1:6250000-7500000 GCA_037349165.1 Choristoneura rosaceana
ACTGTGTCAAAAGCTTTCTTTAAATCTATGAATACGCCTAGAGCCACCTGTTTCTGGGCAATATTTGTTTTAATTTTTGTGATAAGGTCGACTGTAGCGGACATTGTGTTTGATTGTGATCTGAAG
This sequence comes from Choristoneura rosaceana, assembly GCA_037349165.1. Lineage (NCBI taxonomy): Eukaryota > Metazoa > Arthropoda > Insecta > Lepidoptera > Tortricidae > Choristoneura > Choristoneura rosaceana. The sequence continues at coordinate 6,250,127 of JAZBNJ010000033.1, forward strand.
CCATATTGTCGCTCGAAAAGGAAATTGATTGAAGTTAAATATTGGTCTAGGCGTGCATACAGAACTCTCTCGAATACCTTGGATGGTATTGGAAGAACTGATATAGGGCGATAGTTTCCGGGGTCTGTCTTGCATCCAGACACACTTGGAATTTTATATCGATACTTATATCGAAATATTAAATATCGCACAGAAATTTCGATTCATTCAAAAAATAATATCGATATACATAGGTATGTATATGTTTGGGTATTTTTTCAACAAGCCTAGTTCATGCTAAGCCCACTGAATGGCAAAGGCTTCAAGAGCTAGGTAGATATATTATCACTACAAATTTGTAAATTTCATCACTACTGAAATGAGTCCTATTCTTCATCTTTGCGAAATCGTAGTTTGCACTAACACTAACACAATAAGCAATTTGTTCTAATGCTGACATGTATTTGAAACCGTGCTAGTGACAAGGTATTATCAATGCGCAATCGTTCACAACTCTATCATACTACTACATCTTACGACATGATCTCAACTAGTTATAAAATAGTGTTCAGTAAAAGGCGGGAAGGATATGAACTGGTCGTTTGCTAAATACTAAAGTAAGGAGTTATGTCGTAATGTAAGTACTAGATCAGTCGGGTCACATAATTACTGGTTCAGATAAATACTTAAGTAAATAAAATACTTGAGTAAAAATATAAAGAGTTTATTTTTGCTATTTTAATAAGAAATCTTAAAAAAATAACGAAAATCCAGAGGGGAAAGTAATTTGGTTCAAGAAATCGTCGGTGACTTTGACTTACCATCGGCAAGAATCATATTGAGTTTTTTTAGGCAAAAAAAGTGTAATGTTTGGTGGCTGCGATGATTTGGTTATTCACCTAAGCTATCTAATTAGGTAGCTTAGGTGAATAACCAAATCAGTTCTGAACTTATGGTGCCATCTTTTGGCGTATAGATGAAGTATATTAGTAATAGCTACTCGATAACAGGTGGCACTACACCGTATAGTAGAAATAAACCCAAAAGGTGCAAAGTAACATCGAGCAACTATAGTGCGAAATAACATGCAAAGCATTCTTAAATTGATATTTAGTTACGTTACATTAGTGCCCTTACTGCAGGCCTACTTATATGACTGGTCTGTCTAGCCGGTTTCTTGCATAATCCGTCATTACACAGCAAATTAACCGCAGGGGTTGTGACTGGGGCCATGAAGCTTGCGAACCTTCGACGCATTATGTCGATTTACATATTTTGAAAGACTCATACTTTATATTTGCGCAAAGACTAACTTCGCGTACAAATATGATACCTTCAGGTGATTTATTAGGTATGAGTTAATGCGGAGTTAGAGATAATGCCCGCTACCGCAAAAATCTTAAACCAGCGATAAGAATGCGTCTAAAATGATAGTTTTTTATAAATTACATATATGTTAATCATAATTCCATCAATTGTCTCTAAATTCGTGGTAACACGGATAAATTCACAAGGGCTAGATCGTCTCGTTCGTTAAGTTCTTCCGAGTGTTCCGAAGTTTCTATTATGCATCCCGAATGCGGTCTTATCTTATCCATTATTAGGTATAGATGCTGCTGTACTTAATTACTATAATCACGTTAATAATATTTTCCGCACTTTGCTTGCATGAATTTCTAGCACTTAATAATTAGATACTTATTAATACATTAGAATAAATGTTACACAGGTTCAAAATTGTATAAGTGATAAAAACCAGCACGAGAAACACCTACTAACACAGATATGTAAATGATAATGCTTCTGCTACTAACTACACTCTAATTAACTAGCAACTATTTCACTGAATGGCTACGCTACCTACCGGCAGTGGCGGCAGTTTTAATCTCAAATCTCATAAGACCTCTAGTAGGTTACGTTAGCATTTTGAAGTCTTAACATTTTAAATTATAATAGCCTTTTAATTTTTAGATAAATACATTATATTAGATATCAGTACTTATCACTTACTGATTCTCATTGAACTTAAACTCTTGTGAAGTGAAAAGAAGAATTTTACCTAATTTAAGAAAGGTAGCAATTGAACAAATAGCTAAATACTTATCTATTTAAGGTAAAAATATCGGTTAAGGATCGAATATTTTTAAAGTTTGTCTCAGCACCTTCCTTAACTAAGCACCTTTTTCTATTCGTGTCTAATCATAATTTAGTTAACTAATAATGTTGATAATTTCCAATGATTCCACATTTCGCTTTTTACGCAAACCTTAACCATAACACTAATAAAATTAAATGCTTATTACATGTTGCTTACGTGTGAATTTTAACTAGAGTTAAGAGTATAAAATGTCCGCTATAAACCACGGGCCCGCTTACAAAATCTAGACTAGGTACCATACGCGGTGATTTCTATTTATAGAAACGTGACTAACGCCCAGTCGAGCACAAGCACAACCTCCACTAGCACAACCACTTCAACTACCACCACCACCACCACAACCACAACCACTTCAACAACTCCCAGTACCACCAGCTCGACCACCACCACCACGACCACGCCCAAGCCGACGACGACCACGGAGGCGCTGAGACCGTACTTCACTTTGCTGCCCATCCTGAGCTCGCCAGCTACTACACAGAAGCCTAAGGCGCCCGCTAAGAAAGGTGATTGTATATATGACCTCTTTGTCAATACGTGTTTTTTTTTTATAATACATTCAGAATGGCCCGTAGAAAACTTGTTACGCTATTTGGTATTTTTTAGATCTTCAGACCAGAACACACACTTATTTTCATCTAGGCACTAAATCATAGCATAGGCATATTGAAATAATTCAGTCTGTTATCTGATGGTACCTAATCTGAATGATAATCTAAATCCGGTGCGAAGGACCAACTTGTATTGTGAATGAATATTTATTTAGTTGTATAACGGCCACCCTACTTAAACCAACCTTCTTATTTAATTGAGTGAGTAGAGTACCTAACTATACATATATTAAGCGAAGGTACCTAATCTCCATTGAAAACTTTAAGTAACTTATTTACGTATGTACATACATACATAGCTAGTTTGGAACACTAAATATGGCGATCAGTCAGTTTTCCAAAAAAAACAGACAAAATGCTTCATATTGCCACATTCTCGTTACTATGCTGTGGCTCTTTTTATTACCTCAGAAATCAGAACTTTACTACGAATAAGCATTTCACTTACGTAAAATTACAATAAAACGTAGCATTAAGTAACCGTCTGTGTTTTAACGAGAGATATGGTTTAACATCCGAATTCTCTATTATGTTCCACACTGTTAAAAATTTCTGTAGTAATTTTACAAAGAAAGTGTTGGAAGTTTTTACGCACAACAATAAAGTAAAAATATAATTCCGTTTTGTAAATTTACAATACAATTTATTTCAACTCAATTTCGAAAAATTACAAAACATTTGTTGAAATTTACCAAACGACTATCGGAATTCGTTTAGCAAAATTACAATACAAAAAATGTAATTTTGCCAAACAAATTCTGTTGAAAATGGTTTGCAATTTTAAAATGATGTGTTGTAAATTTACTACACAATTAATTTCAACTCATTATTGAAAAATTACAAAACATTTGTTGAAATTTACCAAACGACTATCGGAAATTCGTTTAACAAAATTACAATACAAATAATGTAATTTTGCCAAACAAATTCTTTTGAAAATGGTTTGCAATTTCAAAATGATGTGTTGTAAATTTACAACTATAACGGGGTTGACGATGCGACGGAAACGACAAATATAATTATACGGTTTATTAGGCAAACTTCACTTACAACTGTGTGGTTTTATAGTATTCACTCGGAGAACAGCAGGCGTTTCGAGCGAGACACCGTACTGCAATCAGAGTCGTACTACGTTCAGAATTATATTGGAAGGTGTTCAATAACTTGAATGCAGCCAACCAAGTATAATGCTGTCCCTAACAAAAGACAACAAACGTTAAGTAAGCCGCGGTACTCACAATTCTAAGGTTACACATCGTTAGCGAGTTTATTTAGGGAGCAGCGCCATCTATCGGTGCACTCCCGTACTACACAACGTAATTAATTTCAACTCATTATCGAAAAATTACAAAACATTTGTTGAATGGTAGCGATCGCAGGTAACGTATCGCTCTGAAAATGATGATCTACAGCTTATTGAAAGACTTGGTTTGAAAATTCAATTTAAAGATTATAATACTAAAAATATTTATAGATTTTTAATGACTTCATAGTAATTTCAAGACTAATATTTTTCTGTAATTTTACAAAAAAAAAAAAAAAATTTTTAGAGCAAATTGCAAACAGATTTCAAGAATTTTAGAAACTTTTGATTCAAAACTAATTAACGGTTTGAAAAATTACTATTACGTATAAGAGAAATACACGTTTTAGTAGAATTACAATGTATAATGCAATTTCGAACTTGCGTTATAAAAATAGTAAAATTATACCTAGGCAAATTTTTAATAATTTCATCTTCTAAATTTTTTCATAATTTCACAAAATAAGTACTATTGTAAATCAAATTATAAACATTTTTTAAAAATTTTAAATTTTTTTGCTTGAAATTAATCAAAAATTTCAAAAAATTACATATGTGTTAGAGAAGTAAAGACTTTGGGTAGAATTACAATACGTAATGCAATTTTCAAATTTGTGTTACAAAAATGATAAAATAGTTTGCAGATTCTTAATAATTTCATTCTAATTTGAGTTTCAACATATTTTCAAAATTTTATAAAAATAGTATAGTAAATCAAATTACAAACAATTTTTGTAAATTTTAAATCTTTTTGCCCGAAATTAATCAAAAGTTTAAAACAATTACAATACGTGTCAGAAAAATAAAAACTTATGGTAGAATTATAATACGTATTGTAATTTTCAAATTTAAGTTACAAAAATAATAAAATTATTTGTAAATTCTTAATGATTTCATACTAATTTGTGTTTCAACTTTTTTTGTAATTTCATAAAAAAAGTATTGTAAATCAAAATACAAAGAGTTATTCTAATTTTCAAATCATTTTGTTCAGAATTAATCAACAGTTTTAGAAAATAACAATACGTGTTAGAAAAATAAAAACTTTCGATAGAATTATAATACGTATTGTAGTTTTCAAATTTGTGTTACAAAAATAATAAAATTATTTGTAAATTCTTAATGACTTCATAGTAATTTGAGTTTCAACATTTATTCGTAATATCACAAAAAAAGTATTGTAAATCGGATTACAAACAATTTTGGTAAATTTACAACCTTTCATTAGAAATTCACCAACAGTTAGGAAAAATTACAATACGTGTAGGGTTATTGCATAAAGCTTCCAAAATTACAACACATTATAGTAAGTTCCTTCACATGTTTTGTAATTTTACTAAAATTGTGTTATGTTTTGTATTAGTATACGTTGATTTGGAATTTTGCTGATATTTGTTTTGTAAAACAATTGTAATTTTACAAAAAATTTTAACAGTGCACTGTTAGAAGCTTGTCAGAAAGCAAACTACTTTTTTACTGAGTTGCTCAGTGATATTGATTGCATCATAATTGAACAAAGGTAACGACAGGCTCACGAAATACGATGGTATCATTATTTCCGCATGTTCACTGCCATTCAATGTCAGAGGATGACATGATTTTTCACTATTTCCAGCGCATTAAATATATGTATTGTATGATTCTATTCTCCTTATGTGTCTAATGTCTCTCTACGTCGACATTGGCAAAATACGTTTTGCTAAAACGGCAAGAGTGAAAGCCATTCTTGAACCGTACCTACTAATAAATGCGAAATCAGGTGACTAAGTCGTCTGTTACTCATTGACTATGAAAACGCCGAACCTGCCGAAATTAATTGTGGAGATAGATTGAGAGCCTGGGAGTGCATAGGAAAGCATTATCCCGGAAAATGGCATGGTTGGTACCCCCGAGATAGCGACGATAAACGAAATTTCGCAGAGGGATCACGGGCGGAACACAACCGAAATAAGCCAAATTGGCTTGAAGAAAAGAAGCCCAGCGGAGTTGCTGGTAATCGTGCGGTGGGTGCGGTGGTGATCATTTCCTGTTAAATGACCGCATGCTGGTTTGCCTTCCTCTCATAATAAAAAAAGACGGACCCACCAACCGCGGCTGCGCTATGCTCTAAGCGACATCAAACCTTTCTTATGCGCAGGAAAACCGCAGAAACTGGTGTGTCCGAAGGCTGCGCAGGCGTCGTTCGTGTTGTTCCCAGTGCCGTGCGAGAACAGCGCCCAGTGCCGCGTCAGCAGCGGCGCCGACCACGTGTGCTGCGAGGCGCGCTGTATCCGGGGAGTTCCGGCGCCGCGGTCCGCCCCGCAGCAGCTCCCGCAAGCCTCTCATCAACGTATGTCGCTGTTGTTATTAAATACCTTGTCAAGTTCGTAAGAAAAACTCGTTAGAACCAGGGCCGGATAACCATGTCGGGTTCCCTAGGCAATGCAAATTCTCGGGGCTCCTATTCAGCCATTTGAAAATCATCAGCTCTTTTCAAATTTAATCAAATTAACTGATAGCATGCCTCCAAGGATGCTATTCCTATAGATCCTATGTAATTTTTACTTTACGAAACATTTTCAATTTCTGTAGTGCGCACGCGTGGGGCCCTTAGCCGAAGAGGGGCCCCTAGGCAGTTGTCTATTCCGCCTAATAGTTAATCCGGCCTGTGTCTGGGAGTGTCTGCTGCCCTTATCAAGTTTTTTTATAAGTGCGTCAAATCTGGCTGCAACAGGGTTCTACCGAGTGTCACATACCTACCAACTTACTAAGATATTTATAGCTGCTCCATATACATCGAAAATTTAAAGCTCCAGTATAACTTCCCATTGCATTTTTAGTTGCGCTTGGTTAAACTCCATTTGACTCGTTGCAGATGTTCACTGTCTCCCGAGTTTGTTGTCATAAGATATTACACAAACCGCAGCAAAATTACAATCTGCAATGAAGGCTTAGCTACTTGCATCATTAGCTCTGCCATTAGCAGTGCCGAAACCAGACTTTTGCGTGCCCGGTGCGAGCTTCTTACTCTTGAAATTTTTGATACAGTCTGGTCATGTATCCTTCCAAGGTCTGTGCTTTGAGACTGGGATCAGTCTCATTGTATTACGGTCATTAGTCTATCTTGATATCTTGGGTGCAAAGCCTGCTAACTATAACTTTGGTTATGATCACTAGCATTCAATATTAAAGATCGACAATTCGACATCACCAAAATACTTACGAGTACATATGCAGAATTTAACTATGGAAGTTCCCAATCCGCACTGGGCTTGCGTGGGATAACTATGTCCCAAGCCCTCTAATTCTGAGAGGAAGCCTGTGCCCAGCAGTGGGACGTACAAAGGCTGAAATGATATAGAAATAAACATCTGCGTAGGTATACCTACAGTACCTATAGTTATCCCACTTCATTAAGGGCCCGTTGTTTGATCAGTACCTACTTAAAGTTACTAATAGTCACATTGAAATGTGTTAACTATTGTTATTTTTGCCATACATTTTAACTATTAGTTTGTTTAACTAATGATCAAACAACAGGCCCTTAATGTTACAAAAACGAAACAACACGGCACGGCATATTGGTATAGATACGTGCCATGTATCCCCATTAATATTTCCTGTTACAGCGTTGCTCGGCGTGATTCCTCGCGAGTGTCCAGCGCAGCCGCTGGGAGAGTTACTCTTCGAAGTGCAATCCTGTAAGACTGATGCCGACTGCTGGCCCAGAGTGTGCTGCCCGGACGGCAACCGGTCCTACTGCCGAACGGCGAAGGCCAGGCTCGATCTAGTCCCTGTGGTTGGAAATCAAATCGATGCCCGTTAGTATACCCACTTACCACACCGACACCTACAGTGACATAAACTTGCATGTTAGCGTTGTATCGCAGGTATTCAATCCTCCTAAGCCTGCTAATTAAAAAGTAATATATATTTATGTATTATCAAGCTGAGTTTGAGCTCGGTATCTACTGTGCTTGTAGGTCTAACTGGGACATGCAGTTTCAACAAATAATAAATTGATTGAACACACGTATGTACCTACGAGTATCTACAATCACTTCCGATACAGTTTAAGAAATCGAATCGTAAATATTATAAATTAGATTACTTATAAATCCCGTTGCATTATTTAATTGCTGTAGTGATATAATTAACTTGAATCGAAGACGGCCCTCAGGCAAAAAATGGCAAAATAGAAATTCATAACCTCTTTTGACCGAGGTCACGGATTTGGTAATCAATTGTTATCCAGAGTCAAGGACATCGTCAGTCTGTTATTTTAATATTTAACGAATAGACCGAAGGGTCAAGGTACTTTAGAACTGATAAATCAATTAAGATAAAGTCAAAATACAGTTTAACTAAATGGATAGAGATTTAGGTAAGTATATAAATAAAGTTTGAGGGCCAAGTAAGAGGGAAACAATAAAGTTAATACTACTAAGTACTTACTTTTAGCAACTTAAATTTGGGTCATGTCGTGACTGAAGGTCTCGCACACTGTGCTGGCGGATGTTGGCCGAGTTTGTTCCGTCTCAACTCTCAAAAGTACGGACAAAACTTAATTACGAAAAATCCGTATACTCACCTAGATTCGTCCGACTCAAAACAAAATCAAGTTCCTGATGCAGAACGCAGCAGAGAGATCCGTGTTTGTTTATCTATTATGAAATTTTTCTTTCATGTTTGTTAATGTTTCTGTTACTTACTAAAAGGAGTACTTAGGTACCTATAGGTAGAGTAAGAGTATCGTGACAGTGTGTGGGTTTATGATATCCTGTCTGTAAGGCGATTTTGGAAGCGTGATTATAACCAGAACCAAATACAATACAGTAAAAATACATAATAGTAAATACAATAAAGGATACGAACCAGAGGGCGAGGTAATAAAGTCATTCAGTCAGTAAATTTTACCCGCCCTTGTTTAAAGAACGGGAGGACATACTCTAGCACTGGACTATTAAGAAAATACAGTTGTACTCGTAACGGTACGCCTATAAAATGAGATCCGCGGTTGCGGATTAAGGATTTACTTTACCTGAGTATTATTAATGATTCCAGCCGTCCGCATGCTAGAGCAGTATCTGCAGTGCACGGCGCCGCCGCAGTATGACCTGTTCCCAAAGCAATGCAGTTCCAGCGTGGACTGCTTCCCCAACCTGTGCTGCGCGGAGGGCGGCAAGAAGCACTGCCGGCCGCCGCAGCGGAGCCTGCTGGCGCTGCTGGCTGGCGTGGGACAGGTAGCTATCTACAGGCGCGGCAGAGCCTGATTTTGAGTTCTAACCGCCCTAGGTTAACTATGAATATATGTACCCCCCTCTCCCCCCAGCAGTAATAATTCCCCTCTGATCTAATTACCTCTTTTTGGTCTCAGCTTCGCGCTAGCCGCCCCCTTGGTCCTTGCGCCCTATAAGCTTTAGGTAGCCTTATTAGCCTGTGGGTCAATCAGGCCCCGGGCGTCGAGCCCCGACGGCTCTAATTTAGGCTACCTGTCTACTGGAGCGGAGCGAGGCAGAGGGGTGTGGAGCGAGGAGGTAATGGGGAGCGGAGTTGCGAACTGTTTTCCCGTTCGCGGATCCGCCCCGCTCACGCTCGTTTCTCCGTCTCGCTTCCCGCTCTTTTCTCCGTCCCGCTTTTTTTTTTATTCGACTGGATGGCAAACGAGCAAGTGGGTCTCCTGATGGGAAGAGATCACCACCCCGCTCCTCGCGCTCGCTCCGCTTCCCAGTTTGGTATGAATTTTTAAGCTCGAGTTACTAATTCCCTGTCTAAGTGTCCACTAATAAGGAGCGGAGTTTTTATGCAATTCTATTGGTGGATTTTATCTCGCTCACCGCTCCGCTGCCTCACTCGGCTCCAGTGGACAGGCAGTCTTAGACAGTATAGCGATTTTAGCCACATTAGCGCCCTGGGATACCTGTGTTTTAATGCCCCTTTTACCTTTTTTGGACTCTATCTCCTTATCCAAGGTCTGTTCGTCTGTTGCAGTACAGGGCTGTGCCTTACATGCTAACATTTGAAGTGACATAGTTTAAACAAATAAATAGAATATAGTATTTACTTGCAATGGGCCTGTGCCCAGCTGTGGGACGTATATAGGCTGGAATGACGAGTCCTTATGAAACTTATTGAAATTAACGGTTTGATTTTGTTTCTCCTCAAGGCTCGCCATTTTAAGACTCGGCTTTACATGCAGTTAACTCATTTGAAATATTTTATTGTTGCAGAGATTTGGAACAACTCTAGTGAATCTTCGACAAGCGCAAGCAAATAGGGATAGCAATAAACTTTAAAAAAATATTTAATCTATCTGTCCATATCAAATCTAATTTAAGCAAGTTTTTTTTTATATTTTTGTATTTAAATATAAATTGTTGTTATAATTTGGTATTTGTTTTATTAGAGAAGAATTTGGTGAATTTTGGAATTTCTGGCCGGGTGCATGGGTCAAGTGGGAACAACCAAAACAATCGCCTCGGTTATGTTATGTGATGCCTCTCACTAAGGGCGTCGCATCGCCAGCCGATGGCCCAAAGGGGGGGGGGGGCTATTTGATATGGAGAATGAAAAAAATATGAATTGCAGGTATTTATTCGTATTGCAACTTTTTTTAGAATCACTATCACTAGGGAGGGGGTCAAGCTGACCCTTCCTGATTCCCCCTTGCCCCTCAAATCGACCTCTGGCCGGGAATCGAAACTGGCTGGGAGGTCTAAGAAACTAGCTCAGTGATTGGGATTGGAAGTTTAAGAAGTTCATGGGATTCCGGGAGATTCCCGGTTTACGGAACGATTATTACGGAGGCATACAAATGGGGTTCTGTCGCACGACTTCGGGGTAACCTAACAGCGCTAAACAAGGAGGGACCTGACCATGATATACTACCCAAGTTTTGGAAATTCTCACGGAAAATTTGGTAAATTTCTGAAAGTTCAATTAGACTAGAACTAATGGTTTCCGGGTGCGAAGTACAGATAAAGGATGGTGGTATAAGTCGAGAAACTTTTACTTACACCTACGGTTTTTATTTCACATCTTATTAAACCAATGATGCTAATTGCTCATAAATTTACAACAGGAGTGGTTTGGCTATGCTAAGACGAAAAGTTACTGCAAAGTGGTTAGTATTTTAAACAATTTAAAAACTTTTTAGGTTTAGTTAGACCACATAGTTAAAGACAAATAAATGTGTGGCCTTCTTTCCCGACCCGGGTAACACCGACATGAAAATACCGGCCCCATTTTTTGTGTACACGCCCATAGAAACTGACAGAAACTTCTATACCCACACAGGTATACACAAAAAACAGGGCGGTTATTTCCATGTCGGTGTTATACGGACCGGGAAAGTGTCACCCAAATAAATGAAGCTTAATAAGTGTTTATAGCGCAATTAACTTAAACAATTTTCGTACCCGTGAAGTTATGATGATAGCTAAGCTATGTCTGCGCAACAAATTTACAACTCCTCCTCCACGCTGTTCGAACACGCACAAATCAGACTAACCTAACCTAACCTCCCACCACCATACTACACTGACACGTTTCGGCCTTACCAGAGCTATTCCTCAGAGCAACATTATTGTAAGTTTGATGTCGAAATAAAGTTATGTCTATGTCTATGTCAACACAACCATTCAACAAGCTATCAAATGTTAGACTAATACCATGACTGGTAGCTTCGGCTTCGTAAATGGTTGTGTTGCTCTGAGGATGAGCTCTTATAGAGTTCGAAACATGTAAGTGTAGTGTGGTGGAGCTGGAGATAGTTGGGTCTGCGATTTGTTTTTACAGGATGTAGGTGAAGGAGCTGCATTAACACACATTTGTTGCATATAATCTATCACAAGGTTGCAGGTGAGCAATTATTGTTTTAGTTAATTGATATAATATATGGACTTATGCAAAGTAATAATTCAATAAATCATCAACTTAACCTCCTGAGCTCTCGCATACTTTATTATAAAGGACCAATTAACACTAAGAATAATGGCTGAATGTACTTTATAATGATATAAAGTACAAATTGTTCATTGAATAAAGAATTTTGAAATAAAATCCAAAATAACAAAGCTGGTGAACCACATCCAGGTCTAAAGTAGTATGTCTGTTAAAAAAAGTTCAGCCTAAGGAGGTTAAACTATTTTTGTCATAATATGCTTGAACAAGAAAATGCAAGAAATCTTGAGGCACACAATGTATAAAAAAATTGGCAGTGCAATCGGAATCTAATTCTTTCAGGAATAAACTCAAACTACCATTGTCTAAAACAATAGAGAATCAAAATAAATTTTACTTAGTTATGTTGCCATAAGTCCATAATTCCCCTGAAGTTATTTTGTACATTACATTGTACATTTGGGTCCACAAGGATGAAGGGATCTGTATCAGTGTTTGTAAATGTAGCCGGCCAGCTTTGTGCTCTTGTAAATGAAACAAAAAAGGAAGATTTTAGAATGTATTAAACCTTAACATTATTCTTAAAACCTCCACTTAGTCCAGCTGAAACAAAGAGAAAAATTGATTATTTTTAGTCTATAAACAAGATGTAACTTATAGCTAAAATTTTAATATAGCATTAAAATGGATTGATCAATGATTGATAATTTCATTATTTAAGTTTTAGTGCCTCCACAAGCTGATGCGGACGCCCGCCGCGTGCGAACGCTCGCGGGTTCCACTCCAGACACCCGCCGTATTAAAATACGTCGCACGCACCCGCACCAGTTAGCGCTGTTCATACAATTTCTTTTTAGACGGGCATCTGTTCTGGGTAATCCACGTCAGCTAGCGGAGGCACTTAAGGGTTGTAGCACTTGTGGCCTGAAACAATCGGCTGGTTAAAATTAACAATATTTTTGTAATTTGTCAGATCAATCAGAGATAACAAGATAATGTGTGAAACTGCAAATTAAAATATTATAATCAAAATGCTGGCTAAATGAAATCTAAGTTTAAAAAAATACACGAGGTGCTGGTTTGAATCCCACTTCATCCAAAAAACTATCATTTTTAAAAATCACGGAATTTTAATTAATAGGTACTTACGGGCCAGACAAGGTGGCCTGTAAGCTAAATAATAGTGTAAGCTTCCTGATTTAATAATACATTATCATCACATCAGCTGTAGGACGTCGGACACATAGGCTTCCCCAGGATAAATACATAATACCAGATAATTAACTACATACCTACAATTTGACATGCAGTTAATGCCGCGCGCTTTCGTAGAATTGAAGAAACAAGAAAGGTTTGGTCATTGTTATTTATTATTTTGGTTCTAGGAGTTGTCCTCATCAGGAAATGATCAGATTTCGATAATTATAGACTAAGACAGTGTTGTTACGGGACGTATATTAGCAAAAAGGATCCAACCTTCAACAATTCATTTTTGGTTTCTGGGTCTAGTTTCAGTAGCAACAAAATCGAAGTTAAACAACTACATGATAGTGCTTTGGATCATTTTTGTTAAACTATGTCCGATTGCCTGAGGACGCAAAGAGTGATTGTGAGACTTACCTTCTTGAATCCGATGTCATGAGCGTATTCCCTGAAGCACTGTCTGCAGATGTTTAAGCCATATTTACGGATAAGTCCGTGGCGGTTGGAGCAGGCCCGGCTAAAATAAAACGAAATGATTTATCACAATTGTAACACGTGTTCCTGTCGACTGTCACCCTAACCAATGTAAAAAAAATTGCACATTTTATCAACATACCACGATCGGGATCCCTGTCCATATTTGCGGGGGTGAGAATACCAGATATTAGCGTGACCCATGGTGAGATAACTTCAATATTTTGCTAAAAAGCGACGAGAAAACGTCTACAATGGCGTACGCCTTTGACCTGAAAGAACGAACGAAACGAACCAAAAAGGAATGAATCGATTGAATGAAATGAATGAATTAGTAACCATAGACAATATTTGGGAAATTTTTCAAAGTAGCTAGTGATGTCCAAAATAATTTTAATACCGGTTTTCTTGATTTCTATGTTTTGGCCACTAGACCACTAGATACTAAAATGTCGGAAAAGTCTGATGATAATAGAATAATCTCCATGTTCATGTCGGGTTATCAGCCATTAGATGTTATGTTTCATAATGTTGGATATTTCATAAATAGCTGACCAAAAAACACCTTGTATCTATTACGATGTCATTTCATTATATCTGTCAGTGACGTGTGTATACTTGTCAAGGTGAAGGTGAATGGCCGACTTCAGTCCGCTCCGTGCTACGGATTTGAGGTGTATGAAATTTGTGCAACGTTTCTTCAATATATTTCAACAGTTAGAAGGTAATTACAAGAAATAATTAGGGTTTTAGGAATAAACATAAAACATTTTTTTTCTATCTATCGTCAAGACTACCCTGGCCACAATAATATATTATATTGAAGTTGTATGCATATTTGCTCAGTTTTTTTTTTATTTTACACGTACAACGCTTTCTGTCCAAAGATCAAGTTATATTTGCAATCAATTGTATGCTGATTAACATATTTCAGTAGAGAATAATAAAGTCAATATTCACATTGATCTTTGAACTAAGCCGGAATCCCAATCAGGCCTACAGTATTATACCTACGATTCCATTTCCAATGAGCTTTCAATCGCAATGATGATATTCTAGCTCTGTCTTATCTCCTTCTTTTAAAAGTAATAACATTTTACTTTGAATACCTGAAAAAAATGCTATTTGATTTTAAAATGTACTTTCACTTCAACCTTTCTTTTTTGTAATGAGCAAATTTATGCTCAAAAAGCTAACTAACTTTAACATCTCCAGTGTTTATGAATTGTGAGTTTACAAACAGACAAATTTTATACATATTATTTCTCAATACCATCTTCAACTTGTTGCATTGTCTCACTAAACCTGTGGTCCTGTGGTGGTGGAGTATGTCCATTATCTTATCTATGGACATTTAAATAAATACAATTTGTCCTCAATTTATTCCTGTGTTTTTTACTAAGGGACTGCTTGAAATTGTGCTTTATTTTGACTGAAAAAGGTTTAGAAATGCTGATTTAAAAGATTGCATTATTGTATCAAATGATTTCATACTCTTACTAGAATCAAATATATAGGTATAGCTATTACCTAGAAAACATAGTCGTCAAATTTGTGATTTGTAAAGCTATAAACATTAATGAATAACCTGTTTTCATTTCATAAATGTAATTAATAAAAGATTTACATTGATGTATTAAGAAAATCCATTACACTGTCGTTGTAGTGATATTTGCAAGAACTTATTCTAATATAGCATTTGTTTCAGATTCCTAGGAAACAAGAAAATGGGGTTTATCATCAGTATAATAAAAAAAATCATAAAGCTGATATTGTATTTGGGCATATTCATCGGAATTATTGTTCTGATCCCCAATCTACCCCCATACACAAAGTTTTCGAGCATTGAGTAAGATTTTCATAATTCTATTTAAATTTATATTATAATCATCACCATTGTCACAAGCATAAGTGGTAAAAGATCTAAAATTGTTTTTGCTATATTTGAAAAATACCAATTAAAATTTAGTTACCTTAACTGTTTTTGTTTAGGCTTGCACCTGCTCAGGCAAGAACGGGACCGTTAGCACCTAATGAGGCTTTAAACAAGGCTCAACATTTGTTTGTTGACAAAGTATTGGGACCTGAGGCTTTCCAGGTGGCCAATGGTGAACTTTACACCTCCCTATCATCAGGAGAGATTGTAAAATTGTCTCCAGGCGGCCATGTCACTTTTGTCACTAAATTGGGACAACCTTGCGGTAAGTAATCTGAATATTATTGCAAATGCTTAAAGCACACTGCGTTAACTAAAAGGGCATAACGATGTGAAAAAATGCTGTGTACAATTGAAAACGTGTTGTAGACATTCTCATGTTATTCTTGTAAGATTTAAGTTGTACTGTTGTTTACAACATGTAGTTGTTCTAACTAATAAATAAATGAATAAAACATGATGTTTAAAAGTATTTGCTAGATTGAGTTAAAGAAAAGTAGTCTACTAAGAAAATCTGTAACCTCTAACAACACTTAAATAAAGAACTAACTAGGATACATCCTTATTTTGTGATTTAAATTATGGTTTTGTTCCACATACATTGATTTTAGAGAAGCTCAATATTTCGGCACACTTGCATGCACAATGATCGCGAGACAACTGAGTCCTTCATAATATTATGAATGCAAACTTTATTAACTGCCCATTTTGACTATTACCTCTTTGCGCATTAACTGTGAAACTGATGAATATTAAATTTGCTTTGAGACCTAGGATAGGACATAATATGATAGTTTTTGTCCTGTAAAATGACATACTTGGCTGGCAATAAATGATTTATTTGCAAAACATAGTTGCAGGTGATTTTGTTTTACATTTTAAATGTAGTGATGCCTATATCAATTTCTTAGTGCTCTGGTAGGTATAATGCATATTATATTCACTGATAACAGTTACATTTCTCAGTCATAAACATTTCAGTAAAGTGCCAGTGCATGCATGGCTTATTCCACTGTTAATATTAATTAACACTTTATTTGTTTAGCTGGACTTACCCAGGAACACATATGTGGTAGACCACTTGGCTTCGAAATAGATACACAGAAAAACGAAATGTATGTTGCTGATGCATATCATGGTATTTGGAAAGTTAACCTGAAGACTGACAAGAAGCAACTTTTGGTGTCACCGCGAGTGGAAATCAATGGACGGTTGCCTAGATTGTTCAATGCTGTTGCTTTAGCCAAGAATGGTGACCTTTACTGGACAGACTCAACCAGTGACTTTAGTTTGAAAGATGGTGCAATGAGCATGCTGACAGATCCCACGGGAAGGTAAGCAGATGCAACTAATTTACTAGATACTTGTTTGTGAGAGTATTGTATAGAATCAATACTTATACATGCAAGAAGTAAACTTTGTTCCTGTGTTCATATTATGTAGAGTTAATCTTTGGTTAAGATAGTGGGATCGCGGTGGATGCGAAAAGCACAAGACCGGTCTGAGTGGAGAGCCTTGAGGAGGCCTATGTCCAGCAGTGGACGTCTTTCGGCTGACATGATGATGAATCTTTGATATTATTGAATTAATTTGAAAAAATCTTTATCTAATATAAATTGTTACTGCCCCTAATTGGATTTTTATCTTAAGAAAGTCTAAAGTTCCCTCAAGACAAAGGTGACGTGACACGCAAAAGATAGTATACATACTATTTTTAACATAAAACTACCACGAGACTCACTCATATTAAATATATTGACCCGGATAACTCACGTCTTAAATCGAGTTTAGCTAGACATGTTTCGGGCTAATCCGTAGCCCTTCCTTCTCGGAGCAACGCGACTCAGCGGCTACTGCAACACGCGCACTACTGCTCGCGCGACTATGAAGAAGAAGCGCGGCGCGAGGAGAAATTGCTACGGATTAGCTCGAAACATGTCGAGCTTAACTCGATTTAAGACGTGAGTTATCCGAGTCAATATATTTAATATACTATTTTTACTTTACAATTTGTTTTCTTTTCAGACTCTTCTATTACAGTGCTGCGAAAAACCAAAGCAAAGTGCTCCTTGACAACTTATGGTTTAGCAATGGTCTTGTCTTATCTCCTGATAACCTATTTGTGGTAGTAGCTGAAACCTGCAAGTTCAGACTTGTCAAGTACTATGTTGATGGACCAAAGAAAGGAAAGAGTGAAGTGTTTGCTGATGGTTTGCCAGGTAAGTTGATAAATGAAAGAGCCCTAAATTTTAATTGAATGTATTCATCCCTATTTAAACATACAACTTAATTAATAGTAGAGGCTCACATCCTTGGTGGATTTATTGAACAGCTTCTTAATCATATAAACTTGAAGCATTCCAACGGCACACATAAAAGAGATTTGGAAGGCAGACCACACATCCACAATGAATGTATCTTCAAAGGCAGCATAGCTGTCGCGAGATTTGCTGGCTCCGTACACATCCATCAAGTGTCGCGCGCGCACGACGTGCTTGAGGGTGCGTGTGAGAGATTCTGCGATCTGCGCGACCTCCATATAGTAAGGCTCCCCGTCTGGGCCCACACCGCTCCACTCTAGAATCTCCTCCTCCTTATGTTCACCGTCTTCGGTAACCACACTAACTTCCGCGTCGGCATCGTCACTCGCCACGGCCGGTTTGTCTTCTATCATCACGTACACGAACACGAGCTTCGAATTCATCACGCTGAACGAGTTGTCGAGACAGAACACGTAGTCGCCCTCCTGTTCCAACTCGAAAATGTACGAGTTGTACCCCTTCTTGTAATCAGAGGCGAGCGCTTGCCCGTCCGGGCCAATGATGTCGAATGAGATGTCTAAGTCGCCGTGTTGGCCGTCGATGACTTGATACGCGGCCTCCAAAATTTGGCCAGGTTTACCCTTCTCGAAAAAGCATGTTCGCGCACCGGGCTCCACGCGAAAATTCATGTCGGTCTGATATGTTTCTATTTGGGCTGCGCATGCTCGCAGGCTCAGTAGCATGCAAAGAATTAAATAATACATTGCGTAAGACATAACCACGTTGCACGCTCGCAAGGGTGAGACTGACCACGATGACAGTTCAATGTTTACACAAGTGGTCGATTATTGTCATTGCTTTATGCTAAATGATGAGTACTGTTCGTAAAACAATAACTAAGTAAAATGTGATATTGTATATCATAGAGTATATTACTACATTTTTTTATTGATGCAGGGAGTCCGGACAATGTCCGGGTGCTGCCGGACGGGTCGGGCGTGCTGGTGGCGCTGTACACGGTGTATGACGAGGAACACCCTCTACTGCTGCGCTCGCTGTCTCAGACCCCCGTACTGAGGAAGTTCTTCGCACGGCTTCTGCACCTCATTGAATTACCATTCCTATACATGAATACCGTTTACCCTCATTTCTTCTTCGATGACGTCGCCTACCATGTACGTATTATTTATGGATGAATGGCTATCCATGGAAGCGTTCTCGTTACTCGATTCTCTAATATTTTTATTTTCCAGATTGGACATTTCAAGAGCGTATCCGGCCTTTTACCGCCATTGACAGGATTGCTTCAAATAGACTGGAACGGGAACATAATAGCCTCATACTTTAACACTGACCGCAGCTTGGGACACATAAGTGATGCCGTCGTGTTCAACAACAAGTTGCACACGGGCGCTCCCGGCTTACAGAACTTCATCGGCGTATTGCCCGTTCCGCCGCAGCTACAGAAAGCGTTTGCGTCTTCTAAAGCTCAGCCTAAGACGCCTGATGTTGCTAAAGAAGCTGCGAAAGCCCAGACTCAGCCTCCAAAGCCTGCGCCCAAGGCTCAAGAAAAACCGAAAGTAGAGAAGGAGGTTCCAAGAGTGGTTAAACCCACCAATCAAGAGGCCAAGCCCACACAACCGCCAAAACCGGTTGAAACTCCTACAACAACGCCTAAACCAGTAACGGCGAAACCTACTCCCGCCCCTGCTCAAGCTAGCAAACCTACGCAGCCTCCCAAGCAAGCGGACAAACAAGCGCAAAAACAACCAGAAACTACCACAAAGCAACCTGAAACCAAACCTACCACAGCTAAACCAGTTGAAGTAAAATCTACCACTCCTAAACCACAAGTCAAACCGACTGCTCCTCCAAAGCCTGCTGATAAGCCATCAGGGAAACCAGTTGCGAAACAAGCAGACTCGGCAAAGAGCGGATCAGCTAAAGTACCACATGAAAAAGTTGTACCAAAACAAATACCCATTGAGGAGGAGATCCCGTCTGATACAGCCAAACCCAATAAGGAAACATTAAAAGTGATAAAAAAGGGAGTTCCAACCGAAATTCCTAACCCACATCTGTAAAGTGTTGGTTGTGATAATTAAACTTTTGATTCTTTCACACGCCTACTGCACAACCTGCGAGTAGGAATGTTAAAGATAAGGTTGTGGTTATTCCAAGTTAAAATAACAAACACTCTACAAGTGTTCAAAAGTCCACTAGAACAAAATTAGAACGAAATTAAATTGAATGAGTATTAATTACCAAATTTATGGAACACTATTTTGTTAACGTTATAATATTTTATTTTGATTTTGATATTCCAATTCTTATCATTCCAATTGATTTTTAATAGGCGTATTATTTTTTAGACTGAAATTAGATCTTATCCATTCCTTTAGTTTTATTCATTATCCATGCAGGATGTCCACTGCATTTTATCCTGTCTTTCCTCGACCATTCTATCAATACATTTCAAAGCAAATTTTTTCTCAAGAGCTCAAAAGTAGAAAACTAAAATTATTTCTTAATTTCAGACTAGACAAACTTTCAATTATTTCCGAGTAACCTACAATTACTCGAAAAGTGTGCGGAGCAGCCAAGTATCCATGGTTTTTTTTAGATCATCACCTTGATTTCACCATCTTGAGATTCCTTTTTTTTACCAATTTTCCAAAAACAAGTGTGGACACCCTAATTATTAATACATATTTATAATTCGTTGATTGGCAAAGCTAGAATTGATATGCTTTTTTTAAGGGAATTGTTTATGTTTTATTTTATTTACAATGTTATCTCTTCTTGTGATCTTCTTAGGAGTATATATAATTTGTAGCCTTTAAATAGGTACGAAAATTATTTTATAGATAATAGAATTTGTTTCGTCTTTACCTTTTAAGAAAGGGTTACAATACGTATTCCTTACTTGTCTTGTTCTTGATTGTTAACTTAAGTTAAAAAACATTACCTCATAAAAGTAAAACTTGAAAAAATATTTTTTAAAACGATTTAAGTTACCAATAAACGATCAGTGCAATCAGTCAATAACTAGTACCTATATGTGTAGTTTGACTTGCGGGCCGTAACAGATTATTCTTCATAATCACAAGTTTTTTTTGTAGGTTTCGTTAATCAATAAATAACCATTTTATTTAGCAAATCTTTAAAGTATATTTACTCTAGAAACAAAAGGGTACAATATGAAGGAATTAAGAAATGGCATGTAACTTTTGCATAAAATAAAGACTGAATGATTCAGTTAAAATATCTGACAAGTACCACAAAGATTTTGTAAACAAAGCAATATTTATGTGTATATTTAAGTAATAAATATGTTTTTATTAAAAAAAACTGTTGTTTAACTTATATACGGGTAAAATCTGCTCCTCGCCCTGTTAAGCGGGTTCGGTTTTCCCAACTATACAACGCCATTTGAGTCGATGTTGTCTTCTTCGCCAAGGTCTAGTGAATTTCCGAATATAGTCAGTCATCCAAGTGATCTAAGGTCTTCCTCTTCCCTTCTTTTTTTGTATCGTATAGGTTTTATTTATTACGTTATCATCCGCTCATCGGTGTATACAGGGTGGCTTATTTATATCGGTCAGTATGGCAAAGTCTGAAACTATACGACATACGAAAATTTCTTAGGAACCATGACATCGATTTTACCAGCAAAGAGGTACAAACAACCATAGAGACAATTTTACATGCCAGAATTTGTTGAATATTGTAACGGTGGACACTAAGAACACCTACTAAAATAAATTAAAGTATGTGAAAACAATGCATTTTATTCATTTTAGACATAATGTTTCATGGAGATATTTACTGCTTGAGACATACACAATCGATATCTAAATAGAAATAGTGTAAGTTTTTTTTTTTCAAAACAACCGGGTTCGATTCCCGAGCTGAGTACAGGTTTTTTTTAAATGCATGAATGCAGTTTTTCTTGTTATTAAAATCGATGTCATGGTTCCTAAGAAGAAATTTTCATATGTCGTATAGTTTCAGGCTTTCCCATACTGACCGATATAAATGGGCCACCCTGTATGTGTGAAGCAGCAGTGCTTGCACTGTTGTGTTTCGGCGTGGAGAGTAAAACAGCCGGTGAAATTACTGGCACTTGAGGTATTCCATCTTAGGCCTCTAGGTTGGCAACGCATCTGCAATACCCCTGGTGTTGCAGGTGTCTATGGGCGGTGGTGATCTCTTACCACCAGGAGACCCACTTGCTCGTTTGCCTTCCAGTCGAATAAAAAAAAAGTATATGATCAAACCATCTCAGTCCAGATTCATACAGAGGGATAGGATAAATGAAACAAAATAATAACGCGAAGTTGTTTATATCAAAAGTTATATTACCTAATTCGCTTTACAAACTCCCTAGCTAATCATTTAAATTTACTTTTTAGTCAAATCGAAGTCTTTCGGAGTGTAATAAATTATGTTGTTAGTTTTTCCTATCCTCTTGTTTTCAAATAAATAGGCTAAGTTTAACTGCATACTGCATGCTTTAACTGAAAATCAATTGACAACAAAACAATATAATGCTAATGAAAATTTGGAATAAGGGAACACACCACTTCTTTGCTTGGGCACATAAGGGTCTATGCACATTGCACACTGCGTATGTTTTAGGTGCACACGATGCGCGTTTACAGGACCGAAACTTCTCGAAGGGCTAGTACAAAAGTTACTGAATCTCGTTTGAAGCGCGTTAACTGTCAACGCCTATAAAATACGCTGGCGCCATGTGCATAGACCGTAATACGCGTTAGGAATTTTGTCAAACACTTGTTCCAAAAAACGTAATTAAGGTGTAGTTTATTACATATTTACAGCTCTAGTCCAAAAGTATAGGGTGTGTACATTGAAATCACTCGTTCCCTAAATATCAGAATTGCAAAATACAAGATTACCAATTTACCCTAATTCTGAAACACTAAATTTCCAAAATACCAGATTTTCTTGTTACTTTCAATTTCTGCATTATATGTTTTATCGATTTGGCATCTTTGGAACGCTAAGATTTCATAAGTTGAAATATCCCTCTCTTTTAAGCCTTTGCCGTAGTCGGGTAATAAAAAGGTACTCAATACTTTTGGCCAAGGCCGTATATTCTACTAGAGCGCTAAATCTATCATGGAATGTTCCAAAGTCATTAAAGGAAAATAGCTAAAAGATAAAGATCATTACAGTTAATGGGTCCGGTTAGTGCAGGACTCCGTATTTGTCGACCCGCCCGGTGTGATCGATAATAATGCACGACCTAATAATTCAAACCCTTACGGCAAAGACATAGGGGTTTCAATTATCAGATACATTATTATAATTCATTCCAGGTCGCCAGTTACAAGTCTTATATTAACCGTACCCGTTATTTTCATTTCTATTAAAAAGTATTTCTGAATTACTAATATGTACACAAGGTTTTAGTTGGTGTCCGTTCAAGTTCATATGATTTAGCATTACAAATTAAATTCATTATTGATTCTCTAATACTATATCACCTTATCTACAATCTTTTGTTTAACCAACGCCCGAAACTAGTTTAGTCAAGCGATATCAGCCAATATGATTAAGTCTCTGGCAAGTTTAAGGTGCATGCGCACCGACTACTTGATAAGAATTTGTTTACATAAGCCAGTACCTTTTACTCCAAAGAAAGTCTGGTGGGTGCGAACCCTAAAGTTTTTTTTTTTAAAGGCGAGGAAGATTTGAGCTATCAGCTAAACTAAAGCATTAAAAGTTATTTTTGGGAAGGAATGCGCAATAAGTTTCATTTTCCGAAACTAATTTTCATTCTTAAAATTAACATGGTAAAAAAATAGCAGCATCAATAGTTGTTTTTTCTACAGGGTATGGATTTTTTTACAGCATTGTTTTATGCATACATCACAACACGCACGTAGTGCTTTTATGTCATGGTATTTAACAATTTTTGACAAACTTAAAACCTAAAATTGCTAAAAGTGGCTTCGAAGCGGTAACGTTCCGTGTGCTCTGCCTATCCCATTTGGGAATACAGGCGTGATGTTTGTGTGTATTTAACAAATGATGGGATTAAGTAAAGTTAACCACTGCCATTGAAACGTTATTTCATGTAAGGTGACTATAAATATTAGTCAGGAATACAGGGTAGTATGAAATAACTCAGCTACAAACCTATTCGTTAACAATAAACTCGCTATCATTATTTCATTTTTGTGTGTCACTGTCAACCCTCGTCCAAACAGGCCATTAAAAACAGAAGAGTGGTGATGAATTTCATGTTTTTAATTTAAGTTCGTATACTTAGTAACAAGTGGTAAATAAATTGCCTCTTTAGAAAAGGGTTAGAAGCAACGGATGTCAACAGAACCACCATGCAACAACTTGATTACCTTAACACGTTAATTGATATTTGAATTGGCTAAATTCACGATAGTTCCCGATAGGCGGTAGCTAAATGAACACTTGTTCTGCTGCGAGGGCGTCCGCGAATGGTTTGACGATGCCGCGGGTCGCAAAGTAGAAGATGAGACCGAACGTAATGGATATGGGCAGCGCGGGCAGCGCTTTCTTGAGTATCGCTAACAGTAGAAGGGTCAGGCAGAGTCCCTGGAAAAAATATAATAATATTCACTTCTTATGCTATACTAATAAATATGGTAAACTTCGTATGTCGGAACTAGGCGACATAAAATGACTTTTTATGCACTAGTGCATAAAATAAAATCTTCGTCTAAGACCAGGTAATCAGGTGTCAACAGCCACAAACAAAAAAGTTACTACATATTTTTTTTAATAATTTCTAATTTATTTAAAACTAACAATCAATCAAAATAAATTAAAAAAAAACTAAAAAATTAATGCATGAAAAATAAAAGGTACAAAGAAAGTGAACAATTGTTTCCACTGTTGCTATTTCATTTCTTCGCAATCTAAGTGAAAAACAGTGTAAAACTCGAGCATTAAACCCATTTTCCCCTCGACGTGTATATCCACTCACAATAAGGACAAAACAAAACTTACAATAAGGATGGCTACGAAGCAGGCGAGCGTGGTGTTCCAGTCGCCGTACGAGCTCGCCTTGCCGACGAGCACGCTGTAGAATATGAAGTCTCCCAGCCCTAACTTCACGCCCTCTGAAAACAACAGAAGGATAAGTAAGACACAGGTAGAACTTGTTAACAAAAACCCATTATACTTTTGACTTACTATAAACGGCTCGCGGTAAAATTACGAGTTTTACTCACTTGTTGTATAATTTACTATTTCTTAACACAGTGAGAAGCAAAGACGCAGCACTGTGAGCTATTCTGCCAAAACAAATAACCAAGCTTTGTTTGTGCTAGCTAGAATCGCCTTAGATACTCTAATGGGTATAAAAATAAGTTTTTGTTAAAACTTATTATAATTTACAAGCTTTCCGTTGACTGCACTTTTATTGTCATCCAAACTAAAACTACATTTCCGTACCAAATTTCAAGTCGTTGCCAGTAACCGTAAAGGAGTTACGTCCTGCGGGGACGACCCTGACCGGACCACCATAAAAAAAAAAGTTTAGTTGCGTGATTGGTGAAAATTGCCAAAATTAAAAATTAATATTTCGCATGCCGAGTCTAAGATAGTCAAGATATTGGCGCGCTCAAAATATATTTGTAACACTACATCTAACCCAAGATAAAACCATTTCATTTCAATGTATTGTCACCGAATTTACCTACATACCCGTAACTATGCCAAATTTCAAGTCGATCCGACCACTATGCTGGAACTGGATCAAAATGAACTTATAAGATTTGACCCAACAAACAGGGCAAGTCAAATAAATGCTCTTGTTAAATATGAACTTGTCGGAGCCCTGGTCGCGGGCTGCTAGATTTGTATACGGATTTTTAGATAAGTGAGTAGACAAATTTGTGGTAGACATTTGTTTGAGTAGGTACTGTGTAAGAGAGTCCGTGCGCAGGTTTGCCACTCTGTGGCAGGGTATCCGGTGGTTTGGTTTGGAGGACATGTCATGTCCCTCTTGGCACGAGTTTTTACTCATTTAAATCGTATGGCTGTTGTGTTTTTTATAGTTAAGGCTTTTTGGAACTGACATGTTCATTATCTTTTGATCAAAGTTCCATAATAAATTAAGATAAAAAAAAAAGATCTTACTCTCCTCCTCGAGCTCGGGCTGCGGCGGGGGGCGCTCGATGCGCGTAGTGTACTGCGCGGGCGCAGTCCCCTCGACGCGCATGCGCCGCGGCTGCCGCGCGTCGGCCTCGCGCCGCGCCTCCCACGCCGCGTCGAAGCCGCCGTCGCCCGCGGCTTGCGCGCCCTCTTGACGCGCTTCGGTGCCTGGGTTTATTATAGACCGAGTTCAAAATATGTAGTCATGAACCGGGATTGTCGAGTCACTAGCCAATGTGCGTAATTTGGCCGTATTCTTGCGTGTTGTTTATTATAAACGACAAAATGTAAAGTTACAGTATTTTTATGTAAAAAAACAAGAGTTAAAGCTTATGGATTAGCACATAATTTATATGGTTTCGTAGGTTAGAATTTACTTCCAAGGGAAGAATCTGAGAAAAAAATATACTCAGTGGAACAAAATTTGGCCCACTCTACATACAAAAGTACCTATAACTGCATACAATTGAGCGCTAGATTTTATTTAAGCCGCTCAGTTCATATTTATGAACAAAAACTTACACAATTTGATACCTTCACCGAGTTAAGTTAGCGCCATCTATTACGTATAACAAGTATATACATCACAAACATCTACCGTAAACCACCACCGTAGAAGACCAAAACTTACACGATCTGAAATGAGATTCATGTATACAAATCTTTACGTTTTCTTAGTTGAGAGAGAAAGAGAGAGAGAAAGAGAGAGAGAGAGAGAGAGACAATTTGCGGGGATTTTTTGTATCAAAAGTAAGTATACCTACACAGTGTAGTGTAGGTAGTGTTTAAGTATAACACACTGCCTAGCTCTAGGTGGTAACAAAAAATCGCAGCGTCTGTCATATAAAGTCTCATAGGTTCGCTTAGTTGATGTATCCAATTCACTTACTGTTTAACCACAACCCACCGTATGCTAAATACTTACTACTATAATGACTATACTATAATGACGACATTTCTGCTATCAATATGCAATTCAGTATCAAGTAGGCAGTCTATTTACTATTCATTCACTCTTGACAACAAGTTGCAACAAGCGTCCACAAAAACAAAAACAAAACGCCGAATGTCGCCATCACTGAAAATCCTCTTACCCAGCTTCGTAACTACGGCACACTTGCTAGCAGACAAAGTATTACGATATGGGTTACCATCAGAGATGTAGCTCCAAAGAGTTTTGACCAAAGAGTAGAGGGCTGATAAAAAGAGGCTGTCGCTAGTGTTCGACCGAAATTAGTACGCGCCACTGGATTTCGATTTCTGTTTGAGTACTTATAGCCCGAATTTGAAATTAAATTCGAGGGCGATTATAATCAGGAATATTTTTTTAATTTGCGTTTACGTTAGCTTTTGTATATATATTAGTGTTCATAGATGCGATTATTCGATAAATTAAAATGGCTGGTAGCGATAAAAAAAAGTGAGTACTTATCAATTCTATTTAACGAAACATATTAACGCAGTCACGACACATTAGATAAATGATGCACGACTATAATTAATGATACTTCACGACGGCGATTACTCCCAGACGCCAAATGAAAGTCAACGAACTAGTGCGAACTAATTTTTAGCTAATTATTTGCCTGAACCGAAACTCTACCTTAACGCCGAAACTGATGGAAAAATAAAATTCGGTTGGATCTATCGCCACGGCAAATCGTGCAATACTCGTACTATTGCTTAAACCGATACTCCACGTTAACGCTGAAATTGGCCGAAGAATATTCGGTGCCACGTCCAAATCGTCCAGTAGTATTATCGATCTAAGTGGATAAGGTAACTAAACGTATTAAAAATCTTTTCCTACTTGTATCTCATTGTTGAAGTCAAAGTTGAAGGTACAAAAGCGCGCGGCAGGTGGCCATAGCGTTGGACCAACCAAGTTAAAACTGCATTCAATGGTCCACCCTGAATTTTCGAGAAGGTTGCTGCAGTACGGGAGGAATGGCGATGGATTGTGAAGCTTGCCAACACTCCTGATGTGATGACCACTGCCAAAGGTGTAACGACAACGAAGAATCTCATTGTAATAATAATAATAATAAGAGATTAAACTGATATTATTTTGTTGCTAATTTAACCATCCTTCTATTCTCTAATCAAAACTCTTTGAGTGAGCCCGTAAAATCGACCAATGACAGCACGAATCTGTTACTTTTAGCCTTGTTTGCATTGGTCATATTTTCTTTCATCACAGCTCTGGTGGAAACCCCCTTTAAGCCCGAAGCGGTACTAGCAACAAGCACGGAGCATTTCGGTGATTCTAAAAATTTCTGGCCAGAATTGTATACATGTACTTTAATCTTACGACATATTTTTAGTGTTGCTTCTTTATTTATTAGACAGAGTACATAGAAAAATAATGATTATAGAAAATGTGAAATATAGGTATCCAAACAGGTGAATGTGTCATTATTATAAAGTCTAGTTAAAGAGAATTTTCACAACTTTCACCCTTTTAGCTACTAGTCGTACCACTGCCAGGATTGAATCCTTACTAATATTATAAATGCGAAAGTAAGTATGCTTGTTTGTTTGATACACTTTCACGCTTAAAGTATTAAACCTGTTGTAAATTTATCAAATTTACAAGGAAAACTATTTCGGACAAGTATGCTTGAGAGTTATTAGTAGTTTAAAATATAAAACCTACTTGGAAAATTTCGTACAAAATCCTTAGAAAAATATTACGTTGATTTTGTCGTAGCGGCTACGGAACCCTATCCTGGGCGTGTCCGATACGCTCTTGGCGGGTTATTTTAAAAGTTATTTTTAATACAAGCTTTTGCCGTAGTTTTTCTCCAAGTCATCTTAACTACATATCATATTATGTACCTATCAAATTTTAACAAAGACCAACCATTAAAAGAGGGTCATCCACTCGCAAGATTTGATTAGTAGCTTTTATTAGTATGTGTATACAGCTGGCCAGAAACTTCGAGAACCATCCTCGTACTGCAATGTACAGTGCTACGGACCGTGCGAGTTGAGCGGCCGCAGCTCCCGCTCACCTTCGCCGGCCGTCGTGGTGGTGGTGGTGGTGGCCGCCAGGCAGTACATCACCGTCGCTGCAACAAACATTCAATCAATTGACATACTTTTTTTTTTTATGCGACTGGATGGCAAACGAGCAAGTGGGTCTCCTGATGGTAAGAGATCACCACCGCCCATAAACATTTGCAATACCACGGGTATTGCAGATGCGTTGCCAACCTAGAGGCCTAAGATGGGATACCTCAAGTGCCAGTAATTTCACCGGCTGTCTTACTCTCCACGCCGAAACGTAACAGTGCAAGCACTGCTGCTTCACGGCAGGATTAGCGAGCAAGATGGTGGTAGCAATCCAGGCGGACCTTGCACAAGGTCCTACCACCTGCAATTTTTAGGGTCTAGCAGTGGCGTGCATTGGGTCAATGCAATGAGGGTTTTCCGACAGGTGAAATATGGCTAGATGGCGTTAGTAGCGTTAAGTTTAACATTTCAGTGTTGATTACGATTGGCTCAGTCATGTCACCAATCACAAACATGACGAAAATATGTCAAACGGAGCTCGCGATCCTAACGCCATTTAGCGACATTTCGCCTGTCGGAAAACCCTCATTCGAGGGTAGGCATGGCAGCACTAGCTCGCGCCGCAGCTGTTCTCCGCTAGCCCCACCAGCACGGTAGACAGCTCAAGGCGCTGCCTACCCTGGAATGAGGATAAAATTGATAGACCAATGTGTCGGAATCATCAGTTAATGGTGTCAAAAACCAGTTTAAATAATCCAGTTAACCTCAATAAGATTTTCGAAGACTTTATTTTAGCTTTCGCAGACCCATTGGGGAACCACTGACCACAGTATAATTTACCTAATTAAAATCATCCTTAAAATCTTAAAGTACAAAAACGAAAGTCGTATTTGACTTACAAAGGCCCTGCCTAACCTTTGGGCCTAGAAAGCTTGCATTTTACATAGACGTCTTTGAGATTTAGATAAATAAGTAAAAATAGATAGTGTGAATTTTCCTAAAAATATTAAGATTTCCGACGGAAGTCATAGTCGTAAGAGCAAAGACACTTGTTTATTTTGTACACAGACATATCAAAGGTGTGATAAGTTAAGTCACGTAAAGATAACATGGGTAATTTGCTTACTCGTTTGTCAAATACATACACGAATAAATGAGGGCTGGAAAGATGGGCTCATTTCTTTCCTGCGCGGTTTCCACCAAGATCCTCAGGGGACCTTTTGGTGTCAGCACGGCTACCAGGTCTATAAAAAAAACACAGATATAAAATCAGTCAAGAAATAAAACTTTGTGTTTATTTGAAAAAATGTGTTTCAACTTTGTATCAACAATCAAAAGAATCAACATTTATTTCACCGAGATATCTGAAGATGATAATTTATTGGATCAGGCATTACTTTGCTGAGGTCCATATCAATGAACTATAAAAAGTTACTTTGCTCAACCGCGATCTTACTATGTCTATGCAGCTATGCAACAAATGCGTGTTATTGCAGCTCCTCCACCTTCTCACTCTAAGAACTTTACACAAAATCACACAAACCCAACTATACCATCACCACCAACGAAACGCGTAAGTGTTAGTGTGATTTGTGTAAAGTTCTTACAGTGGATAGGTGGAGGAGCTGCATGAACACACATTTTTGCAGACATAGCTATCATAAGGTCGCGGGAGAGCAAAATAATCGTTTATACTTCATTGCTGAAGATAGTTGAAAAGTAAATTTGAACCCACATACAGTAAGTGGGTCAATCAACTTTTTCTTGTTTTTTGGCAAAGAACAAATCAAAATAAAAATGTAGTTCTATTTAAATAAATATATGCTTTTATTGTAGGAAACATATTAAATTTTTAAAATTCGAGGGTTGCCGCGAACTTGTATGATTATTATATGTTTTATATAGCCTTAAACATAATTCGAGCTTAAAAGTAGTCCCCTGAGTAACCATGAAATAAATAAATAATACGGCTTGCTGATAAAGATCTAATCAGTGCAATACATAAATAAACACATTTATATCGGCTTTACATGTAAAATATTGTAAAACACCTTTTATATAGAATGTTACAACAACTAATTATGTCTCTTGAGTCACTGGTGACAAAAACCGTACAAATATTTTGCCTTTTATTAATTTTATCTAATTCAACTAAAACGTACATCATAAGTTTTATTTGCCCCTTTCATTTAACAACGAATCATGTAAAAAAAAAGCACGTAACATGAAACACTTGTGTGAAAAATTACAAAAACTAAGGCCTTTTTTTGGGGACAAGTTGGTCATCCAAGAGACAAAATAGTGACTCGAGAGACTTTTAAAGTTGACTAGGCTTACTTTTTGATCACCCAGACGAAATGATAACACCATAGACTTTTAAAGTGGAGTGGACTAGAGCTGCCTGGAATGAACTTTTACATAATGGAACTTCATCATTAGAACTGAGCTCTTCATTAATACCACTGGTCAATAACTCGGTGTCGCCAATTTTGAGCACAGGTGTGTCTCCAATATATAAGATATTTTTAAGTTCCTGGACTAAAGCGGAGAAGGCATCAATGGCACATACATTTCTCATGTCTGTTTTGCCGACGAAAGGCTATTCATAGCCTCACTGATGCTTCCCGACGAGTGAGTCTCGGGATGAATAATTTAGACAAGACCAAGGTTATTTTCAACAGTCATATCATTCCAAGACCAGTTACCGTCGGTGGCGCCACACTCGAAGTTCGTAACACTCGGTAGGAACAACTTTGAGAAAGAGGCTAATAGGATAAAACCTAAAACCGCTATAACAACACCATTTGGATTGTTTGAGTTCCCATATATGACTTTTGGACTTCGTAACGCAGCTCAGACTTTCCAAAGGTTCATAGATGAAGTACTGACCGGCCTCGATGACTTTTGCTTTGGATACCTGGATGACATCCTTATTTTTTCAACATCTAAAGAACTGCACAAGAAACACCTACACCAACTTTTTGAGCGTCTTAAGGAGTATGGCGTTCTAATAAACTCAGCAAAGTGTGCTTGGGCCCAACCTGAGATAACATTCCTCGGATATAATGTCTCATCATCTGGTACGCAACCCCAAGCTTCTAAAGTCCAAGCTATTCAAGATTTTCCAGTGCCGAGAACAGTCAAGGAACTAAGAAGATTTCTTGGTATGATGAACTTTTATAGGCGGTTTATACCAAAAGCTGCGCTGATACAAAGCCCGTTAAATGCCTTACTGGCGGGCCCGAACGTTAAAGGATCGCAAGCAGTCAATTTTACTGTACAGCAACAGGAAGCTTTTGAAATGTGCAAGAAGGCCCTTATGAATGCGACTCTAATTGCACACCCACATTCTACAGCAGATTTAGCAATAGTCACAGACGCATCTGAACTCTCTATTGGTGCAGTGCTTCAACAACGAAAAAATTCTAAATCGGCATGGGAGCCTCTCAGTTTCTTCTCCAAAAAGTTAAGACCTGCACAAAGAAAGTACAGCCCCTATGATCGGGAGCTATTAGCAATTTATGAAGCTATAAAATATTTTCAACACATGGTGGAGGCTCGGAATTTTGCAGTCTACACTGATCACCGCCCGCTTACACACGCTTTTACCTACCCTAGGAAGAATGCTTCATCGCCACGACAGTACAGATACTTTGATTTCATTGCTCAGTTCACAACAGATATCCGCTATGTACCCGGGTCCGAGAATGTGGTAGCCGATGCCTTATCCAGGATTGAAGAAGTAGCTACAGCAATAAACTATAAGGCTCTCGCCGATTCCCAGGAAGTTGATCTTGAGCTGAGGAACCTACTTCATACCAAATCGTCACTCAAACTAAAGAAATTACCGGTACCAGGCTCGGACTACATGGTGTATTGCGATGTGTCTAAACAACCTGCCCGGCCATTTATCACTACAGAATTTAGAAAGCAAGTTTTCGAAATGTTACATAATTTGAGCCACCCGGGAAACTCAGCTACTGTGCGGCTGGTCACAACAAGATTTGTTTGGCCAGGGATACGTAGAGATTGTAGAGAGTGGACCAGACAATGTCAAAACTGCCAGCGTTGCAAAATTACCCGCCACACAACCGCTCCCCTTTCCCCTTTTCCATTGCCTTCCTCGAGGTTCTCCCATATCCATATAGACCTCGTAGGACCCCTTACTTTATCTTGTGATTACAGATATTGTCTCACAGTCATCGATAGGTTCACCCGGTGGCCTGAGGCAATACCACTGAAGGACATTACGGCAGACAGCTGTGCGGCCGCTCTCGTGTCAGGATGGATATCCAGATTTGGCTGTCCTGAGCGTATCACAACGGATCGTGGTAGGCAGTTCGAGTCCCATCTGTTCCAAGCAGTTGCCAAGATGGTTGGTGCTCACCACTTGCGTACCACCGCCTACCACCCCATCGCCAACGGTATCCTCGAGAGGATGCATCGACAACTGAAGGCTGCCATTATGTGTCATGATAATCCACAATGGACTGAATCGTTACCCTTCGTCCTATTGGGCATTCGTAGTTCATGGAAGGAAGACCTCCAATCTTCTGCTGCTGAGCTTGTCTACGGAGAGCCCCTTCGTTTGCCCGGTCAGTTCTTATCTCCAACCGACGAATACATCGTCGAGGACGTTACTTGCTTTGCTTCTCGCCTTCGGTCACATATGGCTAAACTCACACCTAAACCTACGAACTGGCATCGCGACTGTCCATTTTTTATCCCTAAAAACCTTTCAAACTGCTCTCATGTTTTTCTCAGGATAGACAAAGTTAGAAAACCTTTGGAACCTCCCTATGCCGGCCCTTACAAAGTTATCGAACGTCGAGACAAGTTTTTCCAAATATCAATACAAGGCCGAAGGGTGAACGTTTCGATCGACCGCTTAAAGCCGGCGTACTCTTCTAGTGACACAACTTTACCTACCACAGCACAGGACGATTCAAAGCCAGAATTACCAGCGGCTACTACCGAAAAACGCACTAAAAGTGGCAGAAAAGTGCGTTTCCCAGACTACTTTCGACCGTAGTACCGGTCTCGGTGGGGGAGTAATGTAGCGAGTGAAACGTCGCACATGTATCACGCGAACATGGATCGCACTGGTATTTAGAGAGCGGATAATGGTTCCTTCGGCGCGCGTCGGCAGAGTTCGGAAGATGCGCCGCGGCGAGCTTTGGCTATGGTTGCCAGCCTCGCCGCGCACCGCTGTTTGTTACGCGTTGACACCGAATTTCAATGCTTTTAATTATTATATTATTTGATCTATCGTTTCCATTAAAATAGTGTTCCTCTTTCGCGAGTTGTTTTTTTTATACTGTAGTAGTAATACACTACAAGCGAATACATTTGAGCTTTCGGGGAATTTCGGCATATCTTGTCGTCAGACATCCCTCATTGCCTAAAAACGAAAGTCTTTAATCAGTGTGTCCTGCCAGTTTTTACCTACGGAGCTGAAACGTGAACGCTCGCGTGGAAGGTCGCTCAATGAGCTATGGAGAGAGTAATTCTAGGGGTTCCTTCGAAGGATAGAATCCGAAATCACCTTATTCGACAAAGGACGAAAGTCACCGACGTTGCTCGGAGAATTAGTTTGCTGAAGGGGCGTTGGGCTGGCCACGTCTGTCACAGGACCGATAAACGGTGGAGCAGACGAGTCCTCGAATGGAGACCATGGACGGGAAAACGTAGTGTAGGGCATCCTGAGGCACGGTAGACGGACGACCTTAAGAGGATCGCTGGCGGCGGATGGATGCAAGGGGCTGGAGATAGAGTGATGTGGCGTGCCATGGAAGAGGCATATGTCCAGCAGTAGACTGCTGTAGGCTAATGATGATGATGATGATGTGTCTCCAATGTTAAATGTCTTAGGTAGAGACATTGGCAAAAACCTCTTTCACAAAAACAACTCAAATTACGATATTGCAACTGACTTGACACATCCTATTGAAGAACAACAGGCTCATCTCGCTGTTGCGCCATGTTTATAAGCTCCAGGGTGCTATGAGGATGCCCAGGGTCATAGTAAATCGTCTCGAACCCAGACTCGATGTCTTCCAGCCACCCGAACAAGCCGGGTTCCGAAAGGCTATAGTACCGTATACCACATACATACGCTGCGGCAAGTCATACAGAAGACCGAAGAGTATAACTTGCCGCTATGTCTAGCGTTTGTGGATTACGAGACAGATTTTAATTCGGTTGAAACGCGGGCGGTGCTAGAGTCTCTCCAGCGATGTCGTATTCACTAATTATATATCGAAATGTTGAAATGATGGTATAAAAACGCCACTTTTTAGGTCCGAGTACAGGAACAGAGTTCGAAGGCAATTCCCTTGAATAGAGGCTTCAGACAGGGAGATGTCATATCTCCAAAACTGTTTACTGCCGCTTTTGAAGACGCCTTTAAGCTTCTGGAATGGAAAGGACTAGGCATCAATATCAACGGCGAATACATCACTCACCTTCGATCGT
Source organism: Choristoneura rosaceana (assembly GCA_037349165.1). Lineage (NCBI taxonomy): Eukaryota > Metazoa > Arthropoda > Insecta > Lepidoptera > Tortricidae > Choristoneura > Choristoneura rosaceana. The sequence continues at coordinate 6,285,588 of JAZBNJ010000033.1, forward strand.
TTTGCCGATGATATCCTGGTCATGGGAAAGTGGATGGAAGAACTCAGCTTGATGCTCGAAGACCTCAATCGACTCTCCCAAGTTCCAACGTGTGGGCTTCAAAATAATAAGGGACAAGACTAAGGTCTTGTCGAATATTCATGTAGTGTCTACCCTTGTTTTGGTTGAGAATTTGGTTCTTGAAGTTGTTGACGCGTATGTATACCTAGGACGAACTGACGAACCATTCAATTAGGTAGGTCCAACTTGGTCATAATCGCCAAATCCAACTCAGGAAACTCCGCAATGTCTTTTCGTCCACAATTCCTCAGTGCCTTAAGATGAAAGTCTTTGACTGATGTGTGTTGCCAGTGATGGCATATGGATCCGAGACGTGGTGCTTCACTATAGGTCTTATAAGTAAGATCAGAGTTGTACAGCGAGCTATGGAGAGAGCTATGTTTGGGGTTTCTCTACGGGATCGAATCAGAAATGAGGAGATACGAAGAAGAACAAGGGTCACCAATATTTAAAATCCTGAGAAATACGAATATGTTAAGTTTGATAATGCTAAAATTATAGCTTTTAGTGAATCCAGTTACGGATTGCTTTAACAAACAGATTAATGTCTCATGACTCACCAAAAAAGTATCTTGGGTCACCGAAAAGGTCAGCTAGGGGACGATGACTCAAGAGACAAATTCATGTGCAAACAAATAAAATGCATAATATAAACGAAAAAACAAAATAAAACTAGTTGCTTTAGAATATTAGACTGTCATGCCAAGTATTAAGCTCTATTTTGAACCACAATCATAAAAAAACTTATGAAATATCGCGGTAAGTTAGGAGAATTGGAATAAAGACACCGTACCTGTGTAAGAGCCCCAGACGAAATTAAAGATGCTAAAAAATGCCAAATCAATGGCGGACTGAGTTACGTGCCATTCAGATATGTTGTCTATTGGTCCAGCCACGGTCATGCGGCGTCATCACATTTACACCTACTTTTAGAATGGTAAGTTAGGGGACTTAGTATTTTTTACTTTCACAGGGACACTTTTTTAAACTGAGCTGTAAAAATAAATATTCAAGTTCTGTAGATTGGCACAACGTTTTAAGATACTAAAGGGTATATTTTATTTAAATAACCCATAACATAAAATGCTCATGAATAATTTTTTTACACCACGACGAAATTAAACATTGAATATATCCATAGGGACACGAAATTTTTGTATGGAAGTGAAAATGTGTCCCCTAGAAAACCAATAATTTATCTATAAATTAAAAAATGTATTATTCTACATTGTGTTCAGTTGTCGGTTGATAGTCTAATTCAATTATTAACATAGTAGAATCAAAGTATGTCTTACAATTTTTGAACTAAAATAGATTTACTAGTAGTCACACAGAAAAACAAGAAATTGTTGATTGACCCAAGTATTCCTCATAGAATTCTTTTGTGTGCATACTTATTATATTATGCTTCTTTCACTGGTTAGCAAGGAATATCTAGAATTACTTAATGGTACAAAAAAATCACAATAACCATCAAAAAACAAAAACTTACCCCAAATAGATATAACAGCAAGTACTGCCCAAGTGGTCCACTCGGGCAGGTACTTGATGAAGACGAGAGCCATTAGAGCAGCAATGAAGATAAGGTATGCTTGTTGCAGACGCAGAGGCCCCTTCCAGTGGATCACAATCATGCCCATCACTCCGAAGTTCCACATAACAAATGCCAGTGTTATGTAGTCCATTGGGATATTGTATGCTCTTAACGCTTCTCTGTAAGTTGTTAATATAACATGTAGCTCAAGAGACATGTGATTTGACCATTGAAGGGGCAGAATAGGCTAGATGACTAAAACAAACTGTTTATTCCGTCATCAGGTGAATAATTTAAAAATATTGTGCACATATTTTTTCTTTTGTTTGACAAACAAAAAATGACGAAGATATAGTGCTTAGAAGTTTTGAGTGACATCACTATATGGTACGATTTTTATGTGATCGTGACGTCACGAGCCCCCACTCCGGAAGTTTGTTCATCTATAACTTTGTCAATTTTTAATAAACAGATAAACCAAAAAATATGTGTCCCATATTTTTCCATAATCTAACTGTCAGACTAAATAGAATGATATACTTTTAACCCAGTCATCATCCCTATTCTTAGGAAGTAGTGTTGCCGATCGATAGTCCACTATTGAAAGTGTTTCAATATACTATTGATAGTTTGAGAAAAAGCAATAGTTATCAATAGTATTGATACTACACATTAGTTAATGAATGATACAAAAAGGAATAAGCATAGTATTATTATACTTATCTACTCAGTTTATAATGTTTGGACCAATTAAACATTAGGGAAGAAAAACAAGAAATACTTCAACTACTCAATACCTAAACAGGGTATACATTTTAATTGACTGGTTCAGATATTACTTTGCAGAGGTCCATGTAAAGGAACCACCATATTGTGGTTAACTACAAAAATAATTGTACTTCACAAACATGTTACAGATAATTGATAGATAGCTACACTTTCTATTTTTAATATGTACAAGGAGAAGTCTATTGTTTGCAAAGTTTGTAAGTACATACTTATTTTTTTTTATCTAGGGCCTAAATTTTTAGATTATAGGGTGCAAATTTACAATATGCTTTTACTTACTCAATATACAGGTATGAAAACAGAAACAGTAGCATTAGAGAAGACAGTATAAGCCAGCCATGGATAATTTTGTAGCAGCGCTTCTTATACAGCACGATGAGCAGGACTGTCATCAGTGCGATCACACACAACAGGATCATGGAATTAGCAAGAGCATTCCACACTTTGGTCACTGCATGTGGACTTTCTTCATGGAATGGTGTGTATGCTCTGTAGCAAATAGTTAGTATGTTAATCTTTGAGTTGCACATAAACAAGATGATCAAATGTTTGTAAAACTATATTATAGTTCTAATGGTAATGGTGTCTACCAAAAAGGTACATCAAGCTCATGACTTGACAGTTTTTTTATAAAAACACCCACTATCATCATGCCATACCATAGTAGTAACACCGTTGTTAAGATTATTAACCCACCCACATACACTGGACTGGATCATTACATCTATAATTTATCATTGATCAACAAATGTATGTTTTTTACTATGGTACCTAATCTTATCCTACTAATATTATAAATGTGAAAGTTTGTGAAGATTTTTGGATGTTTAGCTCTTTGGATATTTATTAATCAAACACGTCTAAACCGCTAAATTGATTTAGATGAAGTTCTGTATATAGATAGTTTGAATAGAGTAGTAGTGATCTAAATTATACATTGAAAAGATACAACACAGTCCTCATTTACAATGGCTTGGGTCCATTATCCTGTCATCTAGGTCAGATTTCATTGTATTCTTATCTCTTTTTCAATCAAGAACTGCTCAATTAAATAAAATACAAAATGTACTCACAAATAAACATCCTTAATAGAGTAAAAGCTGACTGTTGATATTGTGGCTACAACAACCAGCATGCACAACGTGACAGGTACAAATAGCTTGATGACATGACGTGCTCCATATTTTAACTCCAACTCTTCAATCTGGGCCTCCACAGGGGGTTGAGGATTAGATCCACTTGGGGCTGACCTAGTGGGCCCGCTAGGCCCACCGCCGTCACTCCGCTCCACACTCTGAGTCATTTCAAAAGAATTCATTAGATACCACTTCACAAAGCAACCAATTATATAAAAAAAATGGACTGATTGCAAAAACAAAACTAGAAAAGTAAGACTGAAAAATCACAAATATGTACATATGATAAACAGTTCAAAACTAAAGCTTTGCGATTGGATAGTGTTCGTGTAGGTGTAGGTGGAAGTGGAGCTTGACTTTATGGTTTAGTCATCGCCCACCAATCTAAAGTACGAAACAAGAGGAAAAACTACAGAACATACATTCACATTACTCACGCCATATGTGCGCTGGGTGTCAGTCTTTGTTTTCTTTTTCCGCGCAATCCTCTCGGCGATTTCCCGATCAGGACGAGCTTCCGCGATGTGGCCGTCCATGAGTGCCGTGCGTTCGGTCGCCTCCTCTGACTCACTGCCTGTGTCACTCATTCATCAATCCTATAACTTACTGGCATTTTGTAAATGATCGAACCGATTAACTTAATGTTTATTAATAATATTGTCAATTAATCCACTTTCTTTATACAAAACTACTTGGCTTTCCCAGAAATTATTGACAACTGTGATTATACGACCCAGTCCAAGAGTACCTAACGGATGATTTTTATCTTTAGAAATTCATAGACACGCCGGCGTTTCTCCATCATTTCTCTTTCTGAGAGAACTTTTTAGAATGTTCTTTTAAATTTAGTTGGATTATAGTAGGAACGCATTGACATTTCATGATGCGTTCAGAAACGAAAAAAAAATCTAGATCAGAAATTAAAATGAGATAAATTTTTGTTAATTACTATTGTATATATTGCGTGTTATTTATTAAAAAAAAAAATACCCAGTGCAGATACCTGTATGTTGCCTGTATGATTCAATTTGTTACAGAATTGCGAGAAAAGAACCGCGCGATGAAAATAAGCAGTGCGGACAGGGCCTTAAAAATCGAGCTACTTTGCAGCCAGAATTTTAGCGTAAAGGACTATCCCCATACCAAATGATCCCAAACGTCGACGGCGTGTTTAAAAAACGCCAGACCGTAAAATTAGGTTCCATTATTTTGAGAGGAGGCCTGTGCCTATCAGGGGAAGTACTCGAGATTGTGGCTGTAAATTTGGCTCTACGTACATTGACATAAGTGATAGTAATAATGCCGCAGGATTTAAGAAAACAAAACTGCTATCTCCCTTTTATTTGTTCACTAGTTTCAGTTCAATACGCATAGGGGGTGGTGGAGGGTTATTGAAATAAACCAGTGTTTTTCAATCTGTGGGTTGCGACCCCCCTTGATGGTAGCGGGTGCCCCTTAAGGGGGTCGCAGTATCTTTCAAATACTCTAACCGTTACTGTATATGATTATTAAAATTTTGCATAATCAACATAAGAATAAGTAATACAATACATCTCCGATATCATCCTGTATAATACAAATAAGTAAAATGGAGGTAAGCAGAGGGTCGCCAAATATTTTTCAAATCAAGAGGGGCCGCATTTTGTAAAGTTTGAAAAACACTGAGATAAACCATTTTTTCTGGTAGTGGTGTCTATGATCCATTATGGAAATTAAAGGTTCATCACTAATATGTAAACCAGAAGTAGACATTCCATAAAGAAAACCATAAACGTATAGCCAGCGCTATATTTTTAAAATAATTGCGATACATATTATTCAAGTAAATATATATTCAATGTTAATTAACAGAAAATTATTATACTATTACGGAAATACGTCTCAAATGCGACTTATAAGTAGAGTCCTTCTGGAGTGCCTTCTTTCTTGCGATACAGCACACTCTCTTTGGACTTCTTGAAGTCTTCATTGGTGACTTTCATACGTCGTTCTCTGAGGGCCATTAGTCCAGCTTCCGTGCAAATAGCCTAGGGAATAACAAAAATTATGATTACATTTTTTGTTACAGTTTACCACCATCTTGCTCGCTAATCCTGCCGTGAAGCAGCAGTGCTTGCACTGTTGTGTTTCGGAGTAGAGATTAAGACAGCCAGTGAAATTACTGGCATCCCATCTTAGACCTTTAGGTTGGCAACGCATCTGCAATGCCCCTGGTGTTGCAGGTGTCTATGGGCAGTGGTGTTCTCTTACCATCAGGAAACCCACTTGCTCGTTTGCCATCCAGTCGAATAAAAAAAAACCAGTATTGTGAAAAAGTTTTCTCAACATGTACATGCGAGATAAATTTTGTCTTGTCTAAAAACATAGAGATGACTTTTGATTCGACATTCGCCGCAATTTAGATACTTTTAATCACAATAATAATAAAATCACTTCCTGCAAGGCTACCACGAAATTCAAAGTTCGTATCGTACCGTCCCGCCTACGCTTATGTTATTTAATACGAGAGTGAGAGGGATGGTACGATACAAACTTCGAATTTTGTGTTTCGGAGTAGCCCTTCTGTTTCTCATACTAACTAAGCATGCTTACCTTAATATCAGCACCAGAGAGATCATCTTTCGACATGATGAGTTCCGACAAGTTGACGTCTTCAGCGAGTGTCATCCGCGAAGTGTGGATGGTGAAAATTCGTCTCTTAGTCTTTTCGTCGGGAAGAGGGAACTCGATTTTTCTGTCAATACGGCCCGGACGGATCAGGGCGGGATCCAGGGTCTCGATCCGATTTGTCGCCATAATGACCTGTGGTAAAAACGATTTTTGTATAGGAATACTTATATCCCAACTGTGCTTTTAAATCTAGATACTTACAGTATTTGTCATTAGAACTTTATAAGCCGATCAAACTCCACAATTTAACAAACATAACAGGTAATAACATAATTTCTCATCTCAAAGTTCTATTATTATGTTTAAACAAGAATAGCATAGACAGATAAATAAACGAAGATTTAAAAAAAAAATTATAACTTACTTTGACATCACCTCTAGAATCAAACCCATCCAATTGATTCAGCAGTTCTAACATGGTTCTTTGAATTTCTCGTTCACCACCTGAGTTGGAATCGTATCTGAAAAGTAATCATATTTTAATATATTAACCAATTTCCCCAACTAATTTATTTTAAAATTAAAAGGTTTTCTTATCACATTAGGGTAGGGTAGAATTGCAGAATATGTTACCTCTTAGTTCCTACAGCATCAATTTCATCTATGAAGACAATTGACGGCGCATGCTCTTCAGCCACTCTGAACAGCTCCCGAACTAATTTGGGCCCGTCTCCCTATGGCAAGTAATTTTATTAAGATTTTAAAATTTATCATGCAAAGGATTATCATAAATTTATAATGAAGTAACAAATTTATATGGTGTTAAAAAATTCTGCAAGACTGATGTTAAGTGATTACCGTCGCCCATAGTTTTTTTTTTAAGATTATAATTATCTGCAATCAGTCCTGGACACGACTATAAGCGGATTTGTTGAGTGTGTTTGTTGCCCATAGAATTAAAATTAAAAATTAAAACTAAAATGAAAGCTACTGATTAAGTACTAATACAACACAAGCGGAAAATCACGAAATTCGAAAATAAATAAGTGTTTGGAGATAAACTTGTAGGGACACAGGATTGCTTAGTTTGCGATATGGTTAACACGCGCTGGCTAAACGGTCTGTAGCTTCAGTAGTCTCTCGCCCGCCACCGCATACAAACATGGTGTTTCCCTGTTACTAATAAATGGATTCAAGTACAAGACACTTTATTATTTGGAACAACCGACAAGAACCAGCAATTAGTTTATCCCTAAAAAGTCTTCTTGTGACTCAACTACCATACAAAACTTTTCTTTTTCGAAATAAAACATTTTTCACTTGTACCAATATTAGTAATCAGAAGCCTTATTGTGGACTGCATACAGGATTTTTTAACACCACATATAATCAAAAAACTTTAGCTTATTATGTACCCAGTGGATCCTAGAACCTTTTATAAGGATAGGAGTTCTAAGGAAAATGGCTGGATAGTCTATCTCTCTTGCTACAGGGATAGTATAAAAAATTATAAAATCTCCATCTTCTATCTTACCAGATATTTCTGAATAAGTTCTGAGCCAACAACACGCAGGAACGTAGCCGAGGTCTGGTTAGCCACGGCCTTCGCCAGCAGAGTCTTGCCGGTGCCGGGTGGCCCGTACAGTATCACTCCCTTGGGAGGTTTGATACCCATTTCCTCGTAATATTCTGGATGAGTGAGAGGAAGCTCCACTGATTCCTGTAAAAATTATAATTGTGCTGCACTCCAGTATTTTTACAAGCTTTTGTTTAACTTATTCCTATGGTAGATTGTAGTTATTCATATCAGGGATGTTGAGGATGCAGAATTTAAGACCATACCTTTATTTCCTGAATCTGTGTGTCCAGTCCGCCAATGTCAGCATAGGTTTCCTGAGGAGCCTTCTCCAGCTTCATGACAGACACCATGGGGTCAGTGTCATCACCCAACACACCCACAACTGCATGCACCTAAAGGGACACTTCCTTAATTAACAACTTGAAATGAGCCACAGTTGGTTCCTTTTCTCTTTTTTGATTTTTTCTATTTTTTTTTTTAGGGCTTAAGTGCACCTGTGTGACTATGCCAGCCTCATTGAAAGACTCGATAGACACATTCATCAAACACTTCTATTGCAATGTCCAGATAATCTGGCTGCAAAGGAGTGCTTGATGAACCTTCCTTTTCTCTGCAGCTGACTGCACATTAAATACAACTCTATCCTATCAATGTAGAATTATGTTACAATTTGCATGGGAATTACCTTATGGTTTAGCAAGACAGAGCAGCCTGGCTCCAACTGGTCCTTGTCCACAAATGACAGGATGCTGACATAGTGCTCGCTACCCACTGATGTGGACACTATAGCGTGGTTGTCATCTATGATCTCCTCCAAGTTGCCAACTGACATTGGTGTTCCTCTGAGGTCATCAACCTGCATAACAAAGACAAGTTAGATGTTTTAAGTTTATCTGGAATTCAATTAGGTAGGTGCTCTATATTTTTGTACATTTAATTATCCTAAGATATATGTATATATGTATGTACAGTCTTTATTGTACAAAAAAAAAGAAACAACACAATTGACAAACTTTGAGATACTTAGTACAAAGGCGGACTTATCCATAGTGCATAGTATAATATATCTGGACTTGGATATTTGCACTAACAAGCAGAATATTGTTCAATAATGTATCTTTAGTCAGGCTATAGCGCCATATAATCAGATTTTAAGTTAAACTAGCAGGCACAGGAAGTGTGCATCACTTGTAAACTCAAAAGGCACAGTGGCTCTGCTTTAACAAGCAGGTTCAAATACAGCACTTGATACAATGGTAAAAAACAACAAGGTAAGCAGTGCTACTCACTAGCAAGATTAGGAACATAATTGTGATCCAGGCAGACCCTACCAAGGAATCATGATGATTTTGGTGGACTGGTCGTTTTATACATGCTATTACAAGCATAATCTTAGACATTAAACTTAAGTTAGTCTTTTGTCAAACAAAACACCACTTTAATCATTAAAGTAAGCTAAAAAAACTGTTTTCGTCTGATATTTCTAATTGGATTTCTGTAAATTAAGTAACAAAAGTGATCATGAAATGAGGCAGCAAAATGTCCTAGTTAATCAACCATCGAAATATAAACTTAGTGCTGAGTCAGCAAAGCAGTGATACCTTAGATCTTTCTTCTTCAATCTTCTCCTCCTGGGGCTTCAGGCGCTCTTGGTTGCGGATAAATTCCTCCTCCATTAGCAAATAGTCCTTTATCCTTTCCAATTTTAACAGCTTGAGTCTGCATCGAGTGTGAGGAGTGACTTGGGGCAGCTTCAAAGCTGCATCAGGCCCCTTAGCCTTGCGCTTCTTCTTGCCCACCCTGGTAGGAATTGGGGGTTCATACTTCTTCTTTTTGTCCTTGTCATCTTTCTTGTCTCCGCCGCTACCTCCGCCAGATTGATTCTGACCCTAATATTTATCAAAAAGAAAGAATTTCACATATACTGTAATTTTATAAGATTATTCCAACGCTGTGTAGTCTAACTTACCATTCTTTCTTTTTAACTTATTTACGAATTAAAATTTAACTATCAAATTCACAAAATAATAACCCCAGTGACAGGGATTACAAAGCGTATTTTTTACTTTTAAATTTCTTGATATTCTAGTGAGGTGCTAAAGGGACAAATTGTAGTGAGTGTGCAATTATCGGTTTTTAAATTGAATACTCCGACATATGGCAATACTGAACATCACATAAATATAAATAAGAATTTAGCACCATAAAAAACCTAATTGCGTTTAGTTAGTACAACGCTCTCAGGGTTTCTAATTAAATTACTTTATTTTCACAAAATTGCGCTAGAAGAAAACCTAATGAGTATAATACTTATGATTAAAAAAATACTTTGAGTACAATAAATGGTAAGAAAACTCAAAATGAAACAATGTGGCTCATACGATTACATAGAAATATGTACTTAGGTTCAAGCAATAATTAAACGTTTCAGTGTTTTTTGACGTGTCGTCTCGTCGTGTTCGTCTCTTGTCACTTCAATTTCATTGGTGTTGTGGAAAATTATTGAAATAGAAAGTGTACAGCATTATATCAAGTGTTTTCTTTAAAAAAAAATAGTATAAGATGTCACAAATTTCTTAAAAAACTTATACCAAAACATTGGATGTTCATAAGGATTCTTTACAAAGCAAAGAAACAATAAATATTCAAGATGGTATTAGCAGATTTAGGTCGGAAGATCACCACAGCCTTACAGTCCCTTAGTCGGGCTACCATCATCAATGAAGAAGTAAGTTAAAACTATTATTGGTAAATATATACCTAGTTAGCTTACTTTTCAATCAACTCTACATTCGTGCAATTGTATTCACCATACAGGTTCTTAATTCTATGCTGAAAGAGATATGCGCAGCCCTATTGGAAGCAGATGTGAATATTCGTTTGGTAAAGAACCTCCGCGAGAATGTACGTGCAGTTATCGACTTCGACGAAATGGCAGGGGGCCTCAATAAGCGCCGGATGATCCAGTCAGCTGTGTTCAAAGAACTTGTTAAGGTACATCCTTTACTTAGTCTAACGAAACTGTAGTCTTTATTATTCTTATCATATTTGTATCATTAATCTACTAGGAGAATCTAAATTAGAAGCATTGGTAACACTAAGATAAAGATAAAGAATCTAATCCATGACAATGGTAAAACCATAATTATTATTATATTGTCTTAATTATATGTTCAGATGAATTTAATGAATCAGTCTTGAACCTTTAATACACTTGTTAATTAAAAACTAATTACAGCTTTGTTAACATTTTGGTATGCCACCTTTTTCCTTCTAAATTTATGTCTAAATAATGCATCAGTGATTTAATATGCTGTGTTTTATGTTTTATGAAATGTAAAATTTTCAGCTTGTAGACCCAGGAGTAAAACCCTATCAGCCAGTAAAAGGAAAGCCCAACATCATCATGTTTGTAGGGCTGCAAGGGTCCGGCAAAACCACAACATGTACCAAGCTGGCTTATCACTACTTGAGAAAGAATTGGAAATCAAGTTTAGTGTGCGCAGACACATTCAGAGCCGGTGCCTATGATCAGGTCAAACAAAATTGTACCAAAGCCAGAATACCTTTTTATGGAAGGTAAATAATTTAAAGATAATAAGATGACTTTTTTATAGCTCCCTATAAGTTTGAAAGATTATATTTTCACATGTATTACTATTCTACTTCCCCTAAGTAAATAACTGAAAGGAAGATATACTTAAATTTATTAAGATTTTGTTTATATAGTTAGTTAAACAATTTTTGACTAATTAGGGTGTTGTCTGCTACTTTTTGTGGTGTTCAGTTTCCCTTTGGAAAAAAACTGCATGATGAAGAATCTTTTGAATAACATCAGTATTGCCAAATATTATCCCTAAATGCAAGCAAACAAAGTTAATCTCTTTGTTATCATTATTAGTATACCTATATATAAATTTAATCACATGTAAATAAACAAAATATCTTATAAAAGTGTTACATTCAAATTCCAGTTACACAGAAGTAGATCCAGTAGTAATAGCCACCACCGGTGTGGAGATGTTCAAGAAGGAAGGCTTCGAGATGATCATTGTGGACACAAGTGGAAGGCACAAGCAGGAGGAGTCTTTGTTCGAGGAGATGTTGGCTGTTGCCAATGCCATTGTAAGTGAATACAATGTTTTATTGTGAAATATGAAGTCTGTTAATATAAATCTGTTTTTAGTAATAATTTTTTTGCATGAGTTTTAACTAAATTAGTGTTTCGAGCTAAGAATACATTCTGAGGTTTTCAATCATTACACATTGATGAAAATTATATTTGAACAGGAAATATCATATTTATGAATTTTGCAAATGCTGACATTTCATGCCCTTTCCATTTGGTTAGTTTCAGTCCAATTAAATAGGAATATACAATTAAAAAATTATATGCCACATTCACACCATAATAATAATTTCTTTTATTCAGGTATAACCTAATACAAACATGGTAAATGTAAAATTAAAAACAAAATAAAAGTATGTAAAAGTAAAATAAAAAAGAAATAATGAAACCCTTTATATCACATACATAGTTATATACACTGGCTGGATGTTGTATTGTATTGTATTGTAAAACTCTTCATTGTACATAAAAACACATGAAAATAACAAAACACAGGATAATCCATTCCTATATACCAAAACATGCTCTTTAAATCTTGCATTTAAAAAAAAAGACATGAATAAGAGTATGTTTCGGCATATAGGAATGAGTATCCAGACAGATAAAATTTTGCCAAGCATTCTTTTCCAAGATTCTTTATTATTTATTAAACTCGGATTCTTATAAAGTTCTTATAAATATTATGAAATGCATGAAAATAACTAGGTACAGCAGTATGGGGTCTATTATTGATGAACAGGTTTCAGCAGTAACAGTTAATAAAACACGCCTTAACAATTAATAAAATTCAAGGTAGTTTTATTAAATTTTATTAATATTTTCTGGGTAGTTTTTGTTTTGTTTGAGGAAAAATATAGGTGGGTACTTAGGGCGTTACAGTGACAAATGAAAACATTTGTTGTGGTTTGTTAGTCTAACATCAGGTAGCATGGTATACAGTAGTGTTGCTCTGAAGATGCTCTCTGCGTCAGTGTGTTCTGGTGGTTATGATAGATACGTTTGTGCGATTTGTGTGTGTTCTTACGCATATTTTGCATAAGCTTAGCTATCATGAGGTGGCAGGTGAGCAAAGAAATACTTTTAGTTCATTGATATGGACCTCCGCAAAGTAATACTTGATTCAATAAATTATTCAAATTCAATAAATCACGAAAGTTCAAAACCAGGGCCCGATTGCATAAAATACAAGGTAATAGGATTAGCGATTTTGTGTTGAAATTCACTAATATTATTAGCTTGTACTTTATTATGCAATTGGGCCCAGTTCATAGTTCAGAAATAATAATTCACATTCTACTAGAGAAATTGTGATCAATTTGTTTTCATTGTTAAACAGAAACCAGACAACATAATCTTCGTAATGGACGCCACAATAGGTCAGGCCTGCGAGGCGCAAGCGCGGGCGTTCAAAGAGAAGGTGGACATTGGGTCAGTCATCATCACCAAGTTGGACGGCCATGCCAAAGGAGGTGGTGCGCTTTCAGCGTAAGTACCAATTTCAAACTCACAATATTTACTGACAACAAAAACACTACATCACAGCAAAAACAGTAAAAACATAAATAGGAGAAGCGAGAACAATTTGAGACGTTGTGCTGTAGTGTGATGCCAAAAGGACTCAGCTCAGCATTTGAATTTAAATTTGTAACCATCACCATTCATTTTCACGTGTCATGCAAATTTAAGCACTTGTTATTTCTGTATGTGACGGATTATTAGTAAATACATACTAGTTTTGAGTTTAAACAGTTCTTATAATGTATGCAACTATCCTATCCTGCTTCCTGCTAATATTATAAATGCAAAAGTTTGTGAGTGAGTGAGTATGTTTGTTACTCCTTCATGCTGAAATGGCTGGACGGATTTGGATGAAATTTGGTATGTAGATAGCTGGACATCTGGAATAAAACATAGGCTACTTTTTATTCCGATATTCCGACGGGATAGGAATAAAATCTCGAAACATGATTTTTTTGTAATGTATCATCAATAAAAACCACGATTTAATTTTCGGCAATTCACCTAGGAATTTTTAAAAATCCCATAATTTCAATTCAGCTGCTGGATCTAACGATTGATTTAACATATGTTTTGTTTAACAGTGTAGCAGCAACACAGAGTCCCATCATTTTCATAGGCACAGGAGAGCACATAGATGATCTAGAACCATTCAAGACAAAACCGTTTATCAACAAACTCCTAGGAATGGGTGACATTGAGGGCCTTTTGGATAAAGTTAATGAACTGAAACTAGATGATAATGATGAGCTGTTGGAAAAACTGAAGCATGGGCAGTTCACACTGCGAGCTATGTACGAGCAGTTCCAGAACATCATGAAAATGGGACCATTCTCACAGATTATGGTGGGTATTTTATTTCAATATCTTGTCACTCCTTTCCTACTTTTGGGGAAAGGAAGAAGACAAAATGTGAAGTTACTGCCTTTGACTAAAAAGTTCCTTTATTGTTTCACTTATTTTTTAAAAATTGCACAATTGCGAAAACAGATTACATCGCTATTGTCTGTAAAATAGAGTAACAACTGTTTTATTTCTCCACAGGGCATGATACCAGGGTTCTCCCAAGACTTGATGTCAAAAGGCAGCGAACAGGAGTCAATGGCCAAACTTAAACGACTCATGACCATCATGGACTCCATGAATGAAGGCGAATTAGATCACCGTGATGGTGCAAAATTATTCTCAAAGCAGCCCACGCGCATAACCAGAGTGGCGCAGGGCGCAGGCGTCACCGAACGTGATGTCAAGGACCTTATTGCTCAGTACACTAAATTCGCAGCTGTAGTCAAGAAAATGGGTGGCATCAAAGGCTTGTTCAAAGGCGGCGACATGGCAAAGAACGTTAATCAAACACAGATGGCTAAGCTCAACCAACAAATGGCTAAGATGATGGACCCCAGAATCCTTCAGCAGATGGGCGGCATGTCGGGACTCCACAACATGATGAGGCAGTTGCAGCAAGGCTCGAGCGGGAATAGTTTGATGGGCGGCAAATGACAGTAGATTTTTATTATGCTAAGCCACCGAACTGTAATTAAATGAATATGATAACCAATAAACAACTGGATATGGATTCTAATGATTTTATTCTGCAGGTGTTAGTTTAGTAAAGATATACCTAATTCGATTTTTATTTATTAGGAGTTAGGTGAAGGCACACCACTTTCTTCGTAACATGTACATACCTCATCTTTGATGTAAAATTATTTCGTATCGAACTGGAAGTTGGTCGAATTGACATAGCTTGTAAAATTTTACTACAAACTGATAGATAATGGGGTAGGTGAAACTATATAAATGTATAAAATTTATTTATAAAAGCTTGTAATAATAAAGGGGGTTCCAAGCCAACTAACCAATATGAAACCCAACACAGTGTTTTGCAGATATAGCCGTTCATAACGTACACATACATGATAACATACTATGTTGCTACTCTATATGCAAGTGTAGCGAGTGAAACGTCGCACATGTATCACGCGAACATGGATCGCACTGGTATTTAGAGAGCGGATAATGGTTCCTTCGGCGCGCGTCGGCAGAGTTCGGAAGATGCGCCGCGGCGAGCTTTGGCTATGGTTGCCAGCCTCGCCGCGCACCGCTGTTTGTTACGCGTTGACACCGAATTTCAATGCTTTTAATTATTATATTATTTGATCTATCGTTTCCATTAAAATAGTGTTCCTCTTTCGCGAGTTGTTTTTTTTATACTGTAGTAGTAATACACTACAAATTGGTGACCTTCGACATCGGACATTTAGTGGTGAACTGTTAACAATGCCTTTGGAAGGTGAAGAATTCAAAGACGCGCGAGAACCTGCGGGAGAATCTTTCCGAGTGGGGGTCCGTCCGCCACCATTTTGGCCAGAAGAACCAGCATTATGGTTTGCACAAATGGAAGGGCAATTCGTTTTAGCGAATATAACAAGTGATGCTACAAAATTTTATCATGTAGTAGCGCAGTTGGATCACCGTTATGCCGCTGAGGTAAAGGAAATAATAACAAAACCCCCCGCGACTGATAAGTATGAGACTTTAAAGACAGAACTTATTAAGCGACTTTCTGCATCACGACAGCTAAAATTGAAACAGCTGCTTATGAACGAAGAATTGGGAGACCGTAAGCCCTCACAATTTATGAGGCACCTCAAAGATTTAGCTGGAAGTGATGTAACAGAAGAATTTCTGAAAACGATATGGATAAGTAGATTACCACCTAATATTCAAGCGATCATAGCATGTCAGTCAGAACTGCAGTTAGAGAAGCTAGCGGAGATAGCCGATAAAGTACACGAAGTTGTCCCCATGGGCTCTTTGCAAGTAGCCAGCGCTGCGGTTCCTGAAGCTCATCCATCTATATCTTCTGCACGGTTTGAGGATATGGCGAGGCAAATAACTGAGCTCACTAAGCAGGTGGCAAAGTTAACCACATCTTCACAAGCTCCAGCCCAGGAACGTTATGTTTCACGTACCCGTTCGCGATCCAGACCCAGGGGTGGACGCAGCCAATCCAGGTCAAGGACTCCACAACCGCCACCCGACCACCCTCATTGCTGGTATCATTTCACATTTGGTGCGCGTGCTTACAAATGTCAGCAACCCTGTAGCTGGGAGTCGGAAAACCCCAGGAGCAGCCGGAAATAGCGGCCAACGTCTGCTCAAATTCATCAGGCCGTCTGTTTATCACCGACCAGGCTACTAAAACGCTATTTTTAATAGATACTGGATCAGATTTGTGCGTATTTCCTCGCTCAGCTGTAAAAGCACGTTTTACACCCACAAATTACGACCTGGTCGCCGCAAATGGAACGGTCATCAACACGTACGGCCCCATTCAAATGTACTTAGACCTGGGACTTAAGCGCATTTTCCCTTGGAAATTTACAATAGCAGACATTTCAAAACCCATCATAGGTGTAGATTTTTTATCTTTCTATAATCTTCTCGTAGATTGCCGGAACCAACGTCTCATAGATGGAATGACGTCTTGCTTTGCGTCAGCCACACATCAAAGGATTCCTGACAGCATTGCCTCAGTAAAAACTGTATCCGGTGAAACAGAGTTTCATGAACTGCTTCGTAAGTTTCCTGAGATTACTCGCCCAGCAGGTACCATTTCGCCACCTAAACACAACACAAAGCATTTTATAAGAACAACATCAGGCCCTCCTGTCTGCAGCAGACCTCGACGATTAGATCCAGAACGTTTGAAGATTGCTAAAAAGGAGTTTGAGGACATGATGCGTAACGGCACCGCTAGGCGATCGGAGAGTTCATGGTCTTCTGCTCTGCATCTTGTGAAAAAGAAAGATAATGGTTGGAGACCGTGCGGGGATTATCGGGCCCTAAACGCCCGCACCGTGCCCGATCGTTACCCTATACGACACATACAAGACTTTTCTCAACAACTTTCTGGATGCCGCATATTTTCTAAAATAGACCTGGTAAAAGCGTACAATCAGATACCGGTGAACCCAGATGATATACCTAAAACCGCTATAACAACACCATTTGGATTGTTTGAGTTCCCATATATGACTTTTGGACTTCGTAACGCAGCTCAGACTTTCCAAAGGTTCATAGATGAAGTACTGACCGGCCTCGATGACTTTTGCTTTGGATACCTGGATGACATCCTTATTTTTTCAACATCTAAAGAACTGCACAAGAAACACCTACACCAACTTTTTGAGCGTCTTAAGGAGTATGGCGTTCTAATAAACTCAGCAAAGTGTGCTTGGGCCCAACCTGAGATAACATTCCTCGGATATAATGTCTCATCATCTGGTACGCAACCCCAAGCTTCTAAAGTCCAAGCTATTCAAGATTTTCCAGTGCCGAGAACAGTCAAGGAACTAAGAAGATTTCTTGGTATGATGAACTTTTATAGGCGGTTTATACCAAAAGCTGCGCTGATACAAAGCCCGTTAAATGCCTTACTGGCGGGCCCGAACGTTAAAGGATCGCAAGCAGTCAATTTTACTGTACAGCAACAGGAAGCTTTTGAAATGTGCAAGAAGGCCCTTATGAATGCGACTCTAATTGCACACCCACATTCTACAGCAGATTTAGCAATAGTCACAGACGCATCTGAACTCTCTATTGGTGCAGTGCTTCAACAACGAAAAAATTCTAAATCGGCATGGGAGCCTCTCAGTTTCTTCTCCAAAAAGTTAAGACCTGCACAAAGAAAGTACAGCCCCTATGATCGGGAGCTATTAGCAATTTATGAAGCTATAAAATATTTTCAACACATGGTGGAGGCTCGGAATTTTGCAGTCTACACTGATCACCGCCCGCTTACACACGCTTTTACCTACCCTAGGAAGAATGCTTCATCGCCACGACAGTACAGATACTTTGATTTCATTGCTCAGTTCACAACAGATATCCGCTATGTACCCGGGTCCGAGAATGTGGTAGCCGATGCCTTATCCAGGATTGAAGAAGTAGCTACAGCAATAAACTATAAGGCTCTCGCCGATTCCCAGGAAGTTGATCTTGAGCTGAGGAACCTACTTCATACCAAATCGTCACTCAAACTAAAGAAATTACCGGTACCAGGCTCGGACTACATGGTGTATTGCGATGTGTCTAAACAACCTGCCCGGCCATTTATCACTACAGAATTTAGAAAGCAAGTTTTCGAAATGTTACATAATTTGAGCCACCCGGGAAACTCAGCTACTGTGCGGCTGGTCACAACAAGATTTGTTTGGCCAGGGATACGTAGAGATTGTAGAGAGTGGACCAGACAATGTCAAAACTGCCAGCGTTGCAAAATTACCCGCCACACAACCGCTCCCCT
This sequence comes from Choristoneura rosaceana, assembly GCA_037349165.1. NCBI lineage: Eukaryota > Metazoa > Arthropoda > Insecta > Lepidoptera > Tortricidae > Choristoneura > Choristoneura rosaceana. The sequence continues at coordinate 6,304,254 of JAZBNJ010000033.1, forward strand.
TTCCCCTTTTCCATTGCCTTCCTCGAGGTTCTCCCATATCCATATAGACCTCGTAGGACCCCTTACTTTATCTTGTGATTACAGATATTGTCTCACAGTCATCGATAGGTTCACCCGGTGGCCTGAGGCAATACCACTGAAGGACATTACGGCAGACAGCTGTGCGGCCGCTCTCGTGTCAGGATGGATATCCAGATTTGGCTGTCCTGAGCGTATCACAACGGATCGTGGTAGGCAGTTCGAGTCCCATCTGTTCCAAGCAGTTGCCAAGATGGTTGGTGCTCACCACTTGCGTACCACCGCCTACCACCCCATCGCCAACGGTATCCTCGAGAGGATGCATCGACAACTGAAGGCTGCCATTATGTGTCATGATAATCCACAATGGACTGAATCGTTACCCTTCGTCCTATTGGGCATTCGTAGTTCATGGAAGGAAGACCTCCAATCTTCTGCTGCTGAGCTTGTCTACGGAGAGCCCCTTCGTTTGCCCGGTCAGTTCTTATCTCCAACCGACGAATACATCGTCGAGGACGTTACTTGCTTTGCTTCTCGCCTTCGGTCACATATGGCTAAACTCACACCTAAACCTACGAACTGGCATCGCGACTGTCCATTTTTTATCCCTAAAAACCTTTCAAACTGCTCTCATGTTTTTCTCAGGATAGACAAAGTTAGAAAACCTTTGGAACCTCCCTATGCCGGCCCTTACAAAGTTATCGAACGTCGAGACAAGTTTTTCCAAATATCAATACAAGGCCGAAGGGTGAACGTTTCGATCGACCGCTTAAAGCCGGCGTACTCTTCTAGTGACACAACTTTACCTACCACAGCACAGGACGATTCAAAGCCAGAATTACCAGCGGCTACTACCGAAAAACGCACTAAAAGTGGCAGAAAAGTGCGTTTCCCAGACTACTTTCGACCGTAGTACCGGTCTCGGTGGGGGAGTAATGTAGCGAGTGAAACGTCGCACATGTATCACGCGAACATGGATCGCACTGGTATTTAGAGAGCGGATAATGGTTCCTTCGGCGCGCGTCGGCAGAGTTCGGAAGATGCGCCGCGGCGAGCTTTGGCTATGGTTGCCAGCCTCGCCGCGCACCGCTGTTTGTTACGCGTTGACACCGAATTTCAATGCTTTTAATTATTATATTATTTGATCTATCGTTTCCATTAAAATAGTGTTCCTCTTTCGCGAGTTGTTTTTTTTATACTGTAGTAGTAATACACTACACAAGCCTCAGTGTCCTCCGTGCGTGAGTCCGACTCGCACTTGACCAGTTTTATGTTTTCTAGTCTTTCATATATTTGAGCGTTTTTAATTTGAGCTGAAAACCACCCATATATCAAAAAAGTCCACTTGTCAATGTCACTGAACGAAGGTATTTTACCCTAGATTTAGGGTATATTTATGCGTTTAGGGTATTTTTTAGGGTAAGTTGTCGAATAAATTTAAGATTTCAAGAAAATTTACAGCTACAGATATTAGTTATTAATAAACTGCATTTATTTGCTTTGTTTTTATTTTAAAATTTGAAGTTTAAAAAAATTTTGTGCCTAATTTAAGGTAATTTCGTTGTGTAGCGTTAGGGTAAAAAAATATCTGAGGTGGCAGCACTGAATGTCAACAACTGTCAGCCAGTTCAGATCGGTCGTCTCTGTGGCTTATGAAATGTTTTATCCAATTTTCTCATGTATTTAATTTTGTTTAATAGTTAAAATTTTAGTTATGATTACAGGATATCACATCAGCTTAAAGTTGTGTCGTTATTTGAAAACTAGGGTATTTTTTTATTTTATAATGGTATCTTTCCAAACACTGATTACTTACTAAACGGCTCTATATCATTATATTTTAGAGCTTCTGTAGCAATACTATTCCCAAACGGCGAAGGATTCGCTCAAAAATGGATATGGAATTAAAATGTCGGGACGACCCCGTCGTCATCACGCTGGATTCCCCTGAATTTCGCAATATCTTTACCCAAGAGGTTATGGATCTGAAAAAGTTATTCGACAAATATCAATACGAAATCAGGATAGCCGGTGGAGCCGTAAGGTTAGAAAATTTATAAGTCATTTGCTAGAAATAAAATAAAATAGATATTGTCTATCTTTTATGTTATAACTTTACAGAGATCTACTTATGGGTCATCAACCAAAGGACCTCGACTTTGCTACACCAGCGACACCCCAGCAGATGAAGCATATGTTTATGGCAGAAAACATCAGAATGATTAATATGAGTGGAGAGAAACATGGGACCATCACTCCCAGAATCAATGATAAAGAGAACTTTGAAGTAACTACCTTAAGAGTGGACATGATTACAGATGGGCGGCATGCTGAGGTGGAATTTACCACCGACTGGAAACTTGATGCTAACAGACGAGATCTCACTGTCAATTCTATGTTTTTGGGTAACTTATTTTGTAATTACATTGAATATTTAGTTCATAACTAGGTTTAGATACAGATACATACTAGTGCTTGCTATAAGAGCCTAATACAGTTAATTCTACTTTTAGGCTTTGAAGGTAATGTGTATGACTACTTTTTTGGTTATGATGATCTAAAAAGAAGAAGAGTGGCTTTTGTGGGTGATGCTGATGTCAGAATAAAGGAGGACTATCTCAGAATAATGCGCTACTTCCGCTTCTATGGCAGAATATCTGAAAAACCTGATAACCATGAGAAAAGCACTCTGGAAATTATAAAAAATAATGTTGATGGCTTGCAAAATATATCTGGCGAGAGGATCTGGATGGAACTCAAAAAGATACTAGAGGGATCGTTTTCCGGAGCATTATTGAAGACAATGTTGGATGTAGGAATAGGGAAACACATTGGTAAGGATTCTTTTGATGGTGTACTGTATCCTGGTGTCTTCTTGTAAATATCTTTTCAAATTCAGAGCTAATGTGTACACAATTTTCAGGATTACCACTAGAACCTAACATAGAGGAATTGGATAGAGTGCTTATAAGAGGCAGGCACCTAGGTTTACACCCAATGAGCTATTTAGCAGCATTACTGAGAGACATGGATGAGGTCACTGTGCTACACAGAAGGCTCAAGTTCTCAGGATATGATAGGGAAATGTTGTATTACATTGTTGAGCACAGAGAAAACAAAGAAGCACATCCTCATAGACCTTTGTTGTAAGTAATATATTTTTAATAGTATTTATTACTAAAATATACAATGTGTGTCTGAAAGGGTATAAATTAATAATGCATTTTGTTATAGGCCCTATGAAAAATTAGTCCTTAACACTAAAATAAAACAAAAGGATGCTGTGGATTATGTCCGAGAAGTACTGAAGTACAGAGGAGAGGAAAAATTACTAGAAGAATTCAATAAATGGGAATTACCTAGATTTCCCATGAGCGGTAAAATTCTGAAAGACAATGGTGTTCCACCAGGAAAGATGTATGGCCCCATCATTTCAAAACTCAAAGATATTTGGATAGATAATAATTACATACAGACAGCAGAAGATTTGGCAAAGTTGATACCTGGTATTATAGCAAAAATTGACATGAGAAAATAAATTATGACTTAATAAGCAAGAATATATTTTATTTAACTGATTTACATAAAAAATATTTTTTAAAATTCTTATCATAATTCAAACAATGTGTAGCAATGCTTTAGTAAAATCAACAAATTTATTAAACAGAGGTGCGGTTGGAAGGTGTGTATGGCTCATATCTGTTACAACCATCATCATCCTTGTGCTCTATAAAGCAGCGCTTGCAAAACAGGTACCGGCAGCCAAGACAGCGCATTGTTGCATCTTCATTGCATATCTCACAAAATGGTAGCTCATCATTGGTTGATGGGCTTATCTCATTGATATCAAGGAAAGCCTCACTTTTAAGCTGAAAATATGATAAGATATACACTATAGATTATGCAATATATAAAAAAATACATTAGACAATATTTTAGAGTATACAGATAGCATTTCACCATGAGGCACAAGCTATGACATTAAATATATCCTAAAGATGTTTAATTTATGTATTAAAGTAGCCCAAAATTACCTTTTCAATAATTTTCCTTACACTATCCTCTTCATCCTCAGAGTTATCCTCTTCTGGCTCTGGCTTAGTGTTTGTGCATTGAGATGGACCTGGATCACCCTTTAAATGGTTAAGTCTTTTTTCCATTTGAGAAGTCAACTCATTAAACTCATCTGTGTATTTGGTATCCATGGCTGCCTGATCATGATACTGCTTCAGCAAATCCTCTATTTGATCCTGCTCAGACCTTGGATCTGCTGTAACCAACATGGGCTGTAAGGAAACACTTCTCTTTTAAGCAATTGCATGTTACTACAACAATCAATTCACTAGGATTAAAAAAAATATTACCTTGGTTTGTAGTGTAGACACAGGTACACCCCGTAGTTTTGCTAATCTATCTAACAGTTCAGCATCTGATGTAGAAGGCACATCCCCTTTTATATTTTTTAGACGTGTTGTTATTTCTTCTTCAGACATTTTTACTTTTTCCTCATCTTTTAGCTTTTCTAATCTAGCTCTGATTTCTTGATCTTTATCATTTAGGGTATCTTTGTTGCTGCCAACATCAGTTTTAGAACTATCTTTAATTGCTTCCACACGCCTGAGTAAAAAAACAATAGAACAAAATAGAAAAATCAAACACTATTCAGTATACTTTATAAGATATTAACAGTAATAGTTGAACATACTTATAATATGCAGCTGGTGGTTCAATGGGTTTTTGTTCGTTTGGGTTTTGAGCAACCTGTTTGCATTTAATGCAGACCTAGAAGACATGCAATTTAAAAAAAAGTAGATTTTCAGTTTGCACGTATTTCAATGATTCGTATGTAAATTTAAATGTTACCTTTGTTTCCGAATTGGTTTTTTGTAAAAATATTTTATTATCTAAGCATTTTGAGCAATAACTGAAGCCACAACCGGGGCAGCCTTTCTGAAATGTTCAAAATGTTTAATACTCTATTTCACTTTACTCTTGTGTCGTGTTGAAAACATTGGAGATGTACCTCTTTACGTAATAAAGAGAAAGTTTTCGCACACGTATTGCAGGCCATTGTTGATCAAAAGTAATGTAATTAATAAATACTTTAAATTAAAACCAAAAATGATTCATTTCAAGAAACTTGGGAAAGGATAGGATAGGCAAACAAATCGTATAATTCTGACAGTGACAGTTTGTTTAAGCACTTAATAAAAACGTCTGTCATAGGAATTTAAAAACACCTTGATTTATTTTTTGCTTCGCGAAACACCTTGTTAATCTAGAATTTTGTCGCAGTTATCAAGGCGCGGCCACATGCAAATCGCTCGACGCTCGTTTGGAGTGTCAAATCTGGTCACGTGACATTTAGCGATAAACCTGAAAACGTTGAGCTTTCTTTATCACAGGAAAAAAAATACTCTTCGATTTCGGCAGAAACAGTGTTATTTATTTTTTTCATTCACTCCAATTTCTTTTATATCTTGTCGCTGCTGCTCGAAGCGGCGACTTGACGCTACATTTTTGAGTCGCGGGAAATTCAAAATCACCGTAGACAGAGAATAGAGGTCCCTCTACGAAAATCACCTTCAAAATGGGGTCACGTTACCAGATTTATCGCCGCTAACGAGTGACTAGCAACTGCATGTGGGCGCACCCTTATCGCTGGAAAATGAAATAAGTAAACCAGTGCTACCACCTTAAAGGGTATTTAATTTTTACCTTAAGTTTAGGGTAAATTTACGGGTTTAGGGTGGATAGTCTTCATAAGCACGAAATACGGGAATACAAAAACTACCATAGTGAAAGTTAAACACTACGCAATGTTGAAATATACCTACGCTATTAACGGCCACATCTACATACATAGGGCAAGAATCATACAGTTCATGCATGTCATAACAAATAGACCTATGTACTTAAGAAGCTGCTTTAATTTTATTGTTCACACCATAACAGTACAGTAGCTCATAGAGCACAAAGGATACTTCGAACCTTCGGTAGTATAAGGGCATAATTGTCTAAAAATCGAAAAATCAGTCTTCGTACCGAAAAGTAGTGCAAGGGGGAGAATGTTAATAGGTGTGCAAAAGATTACTTACAGTAAAGATTTTATGTATACAAATACATTTGTTTTTATTTAATTCAAAAATACCAAGTAGTTATGATTTTATAGGCATTCAAAGTTCGCATAAATATCGAATCCCACCAACAGTGCCGTGAGAGCATGTGACGTCATTTTCCAACACTCCACGTCGTGCTCCGTAGCAACATGCACAAATCACAACCGAATATAGCAGGTTGACTTGTTTTAAATCTACACAAGCATGTGGCAACATAAACTGAAAACCTCGAAGTCTGCCAATAGCTCTTTCTACGTGTATCATAACGCTGCAATTTTTTTGGTCTCGAAAACCTCTTTCTTGGTCGGTTTTACTTTAGCGCTCACGCTTGGAGGTCTGATCAGAGTATGCCCATTTTGTTGCAGTAAATGTGCTATATGTTTAAAACCTCTGTCGGCAAATACTGCTGATCCTGGAGGCAGTTTCCAAAATTTCACAATCTTTCAAAATTGAAGAATCGGTTGTTCTGCCACCATAACCAGAAGAAATAAAATTTATCAGCCCATCGGGTGTTATTGATATCAAATAAGTATTTCATCGTTTACAGCCTTTGTAATCAGACCATGAAAGTGCCTGTTTTATGGCATCAACAAGCTTTTCAATTCAATTCAATCTTCCTTCTCTTTCTTAAAATATTTTCCATCAGTCATGGTTGATTTATGGATACATTTAACCTTCAGGTTTGCTTGCACTCCCTTAGTTTTTTTTGATATTTGCGAACACCGATCATTATTTTCTAAACTTAATGGATCTTCTAATACTTTATCGTCTTGATCGCAAACAATAAATATTTCTTCAGGTTTTTCTGCCAAATCTAACTCCGGAGCTTCATCTTTGATTAACTGTTTCTCAAAATATTTTATTCTATCACATTTTTGCACAGCAGATCTTTCGGGTTTATCTTTTTTTCCTTGTTGACATTTGAATTTGTGAGGAACTGTACCCTTTTTAAGTTGAATTCGTCCCCCAACCAACTTATATTTAATATAGTTCTCCATATCATTCTCAATCTAAAACAACAAAAATGTATTAGCTAGATTTCTACGCGAGCAGAGCTGCTGGAACAATGTAGTATATATATATATAAATCCCATGCAGATTTGAGACCGGAGTCAAGACACAAAGAGCTTTTTTATATTTTGTTTACATCCACACAGGTGGTCAGCAAATGTGATGACCTTAACTTTTGTTAATAAATATTTAGCTATATGCAGGATGCAGGTAAGCGTGTGTACGTTTGGGAGTTTTTATGGTTCAGTTGCAGTGATATTCCGAATAGCAACAGTGTTTATAGTAAATGTTTGAATAAGTATGGCTGCTGATTAAAATATATCACACAAAAAACGTAAGTATCTATAAAAATAACGAAAACAATGTTTTGAGATCAAAGGTTTTAGACTCCTGACTTGATTTTATATATCAACTCTACCAAATAAAAGCAAACTACAAGATAGTATGCCTAATAATATGTACGTAAACAACAGAAGTATTAATACGTAAACGATGCACTATACTTACGTCAAAATGATCTTCACAACAATAAACTTTGCTTTTATCCCCAAAGGGATCTAACCTCTTCATATATTGTAACCATTTCTTTCGTATTTTGACATCCATTGGAACGAGAAAAAACAACTTTTCCGGCGCATTGGTGGTTGTATTTGTACATTTTGGCACAACACATGATTTTCTAGTATTTGGATTAGACATTTAAAAAAAAAAACTTGTGAAACGTAACGCAGTACGGAAGAGCACGGCCGGACCAATGATATTATCGTAGCTTACGGACCGGACAAAGTGAGTGTTGTACTATGACGTCACGCGCATCGAGCGCGGGACGGCCATCGCACGCTCGATTTAAAATTCAATATCTTGGAAAATAATTGACGTATGGAAATAATTCTTTCACGTGTATTTTTTATTTTCCACAGAGAATACAGAAAGCTAAAATTCAAAATTAGTGAACATTGTCTAGAAATCAAAAACAAAGAAAAGATTTAAAAAAGTGAAATTATGCTCTTGTTCTACCCAAGGTCTGTGCAACTTGGTGACCTGAATATTTTCTTTACTAATAAATACCTACTTGTAACGAATATTTTTTTTTTTTTACATTAGGTATATGAAGCATTATTATTTCTACTTAGTGATAAAAAATTCAGATGTTTAAATTAAAATTAAACATGAAATCAATCAAACTGTAAGTATAATAAAGTAATCAGGAATTTAAATGCCTACAATACCAGCTGGAGTAATGATGAATCTGGCACTTTTGTTGCTCAAGTGTGGAGCAAAAACTATAGACATTTCTCTTACATTTGAATATTTTTCTTGAATAAAATCCGATTTATTTATACTATCAATTGTTTCTAATGTTTTCCTAAGACTTAGTCTAGTCGACACCATATTAGACCAAGCAAGGCCCAAGGAAGGTAAACAATTATTAGAGCCATCAAAAGCTGCGGTAACTTGATTTATACAAACAACGGCCAAGTTAGCATTCTGAGCTGTTTTGATCAAGGACATAGCCAGCTCTCTCAGATCTTCAGCTCTTTGAATGTAATTAGTGGTATCAGTTCTGTATGGGGCTGCAATAGAGTCCACAACAATTAGTGAAACTTTATTTCTATTTAAAAGTTTTGGCAAACGCACCTTTACACAGGATAGCAATTCAGTTGGCTCTGTTACATGTTCAATGAATATATTTTTGCCATAATCAGCTTCAGAATTATAGTCTGGTATGCTATGTGTGATTTGTTCAAGCCTTTTCACAGGGAACAAGTCTTCAGTGCATATGTAGACACAACCACAATATGAATTATGTGCCACAGCTTGGAGTAACACTTGAGTTTTGCCAGATCCACTTTCGCCATAAATCTCTGTCAGTGTTCCTCTTAGGAATCCGCCTTTCAGTAAATAATCTATTGTATTGCATCCACTAGATATTCTCGGGTTTAGATTTTCTTTCTGCAATAAAAGGTCTCCTGGCACACTTTCTGGTGATATGTAATCTGCAACCATTGATTTTAATAAGAATATATCATCGTTGCTCAAGTTGGTTAGCTTTTTGATATCCCACTTCGACAGCATAATTATTTGTTTTGCAGTGCTAACGCCAGCTCTTTCAATAATATCAAATATCTTTTGTGGAAGAATATTTTTGAGCGGGTCCATTGTTTTGAAATTTTAATTTGATTACTATTTATTTTTATGGTTGGTTTCCCGTTTCGCGCCTTTCTGTTGCTCACGTCACGCTGACAGCGTTACGTCAAAATTAGTTTTTTTTAAATCTTTCCTGAGATTAGATGCTTATATAATTGCCAAAGTAAAAATTACTGAAAATTTAAAGGAAAATACACTTTCCAACTTTCCAAAACTCGCGTTTTGTTTACATTCTGTTTTTGTTTTCACATCGTATCATCACATGTCAAACTGATAGTTCACCGGTGATCGTTATATGATTATGATGGTCATCTAAATATTATACTGATATCTACTAATAACCATGGCTTTGAACAAAATTTTGTGTAGAGCTGCCTGTTTGGCTGCGATACACTTTCACCCCGCAAGGTCCGTTCACTACGCGCGGGTCGCGATCAATGCCAGTTCCAGTCGAGTTTCCGCTGCTGGTTTTAGTAGTATTCCTCCGCCCGTAACGAGTAAAAGGAAAATGGTAATTAAAACCAATTTATTCCTTTAAGAAATTATTTATTTAATGAAATTTATTTTTGAAATAAGTAATATCTGTTCTCTTATTACTTTGTGTGATTTTTAGGCTGACAAATTGAGCCAAGACGAACGCGACAACCTTCTCCAACCCCTCCTAGAAGCTGGCTGGAAAATACAAAGCAACAGGGACGCCATTGAAAAAGAATTCATGTTCAAGAACTTCAATGAAGCTTTTGGTTTTATGAGCAGGGTTGCCTTGTTGGCAGAGAAAATGGACCACCACCCAGAGTGGTTCAATGTTTACAACAAGGTTCAGGTTAGTTTCTTATATTTATATTATCCTGTGGCCATATTGTCTAATGCTCTGGCATTCGCAATCATATTCACCATCCCTTTTTATCCTCATTTCATACTGTGTGACAAAAAAAGTGGTGAAAACAATTGTGATTCCGAGTGTATTAGTTAGACAATTGTTTAATATGCCTCTAGTATAACAACAACATCTTGAAATAAGATTTAAGAATTTAAGTGGCCTTAAATTAAGTGATATAAAAAATAGCACTTGGTTCACATGATGCAGTCTTGCTCAATTTTTTATATACATGTTTTATCAAAAAAGTAGTAGCTATTAACTTTGACCTTTGAATGGTTCTGCATCATGGAACAACTCTTCTAATCAATGAGATTTAAAATTTACTTCCTGTGAAATGTTCCAAATTTAATTTAATTTTGTTAACAGGTGACACTATCATCCCATGATGTGAATGGATTGAGCAAGCGTGACATTAAAATGGCTACGTTTATGAACACCTTGCATCAGTAGAAACAATAAATATGAGACCAAGGAATGTATTGATGTTGTGAGTTAGTAATATTTTAAGTTTACTATCACTTGTTTACAATAAAGTTTGAACTTTTGTTCTTCCATTATGATAAAAGAGCTCAGAGCAATATAATTATGAAATAATAAATAATATGTTTAACATGTTCAGATGATTTTTAATTAAGTATATAAACATTTTTCACTTTTTGTTTTACGTAAATCATATTTCCTTTTGGCAAATCTGAGTAGTAGGCACACTTTCTTTATCAAACCGCTTTTCGGACATAACATGGACAAGTTCTGCGATCATTGAATGGTTCAGTTTCAAAGATAGCTGAACAGGGGTATGCTTTCTCCATTATCCTCTTGAGTTCCAGTGCATGCTCCATTCCTCTTGTCTCCACAACAAATTTGAACTGCACAGAAAATAATGCATGCCCAATATAATTCTTATCTAATTAATGAAATAGAAATAAAGTAAGCTTGAAAAAAAATGAGGTAAAGACATTAAACTTTGCTTATTAATGGATGTTGTGCATTCAGATTATCTAGCTAATTTATTGACCACTAGCTTATCCCCGCGACTTCGTCCGCGCGGACCTAGGTCATCGCGTGGTGGCGCCCTTTACCGAAATAAAAAATATCCTATGTTGATTCTTGAGGTTCAAACTACCTACATACCAAATTTCATCAAAATCGGTTCAGTGGTTTCGACGTGAAAGAGTAACAGACAGACAGACAGTTACTTTCGCATTTATAATATTAAGTAGGGATAAATTGAATTAGCACAAATCCTCCCTAAACACATGGTGCAAGCAAGCAAACCATGATGTCTGACCAAGGCAGCCTATTCAGGGCCTTCAGGGGTCACAAGCTGGTGACCCTTCCATATATTTGAAGACAAAAAATTTAATTTCAATTCTATTTTTCCTTCACAATAATTAAAAGTTTAATTTTGTGATAGTTGTGAAATAATCTGAACTGCTGGCGAATGGACGCTCTGCCACGCCAAGTTTCTGTAAAAGCTCCAAAACGGTATATATCCGGCGCTATAGCAAGTTGTGACGTCACTCTAATAAATAATGAAAAAATAACCTCGCAATGATATACGTCGTCTTCCACCCAAACTTGGTCGCGGAACGTGCGCGTTACGTTGTAGTTGTTTGCGGCCATCAATCCGAGTAGTTGCATCAGATCCTCGTTGGTGTCTTTGAGCCCGACCTGGCAACACCAAGCAACAGTACAGTCGAGGTCTAAGATATCTCGATGGCCCAAACGAATAAACGTGTAATCGTAAAACAGCAATTTTACAGGAAAAATAAAACCAACTTTAACTTTGTATGAAATAATTACCAACGAATAAACAATTAAAACATTTTATCTCAAAAACGGTTAATCGGATCGGTGTAAAAAAAATTGACGACATACTTTGGGCCATATGTAAGCTAAAAAAGCAAAAAAAAATTTTTCGTGTAAAGGCCTTTGCACGTTTATTCGATTGGGCCATCGATCTATAGGCACACTGTAGTAAGTATGCCTTCTGTCAACTACTTATATACAAAAATTCAAACAACACTGAGATTTGTCTAGCTAGTGGGTCAGGAATCAAATGGTCGACTATACCTATAGAAAAGCTCAGTTTTATTAGCTCTTTGGAAACTCAAAGATGTAGTTACCTTAAATTTCACCAAACGGGCTTCTGCGGCCAGGCCCCTGTCCAAGGCGCGAGCGAGCAGAATCGTGTCAATGTTGCCGCCGCTGAGGACGCAGACCACGCTGCAAGAAAACCGTGGGAAAATTACTTAAACAAGCGTAAATTGTAACTAGATACCTAGGTAAATGGCAGGCACTGTTGCCCAACGCGAACAAATTATTCACGAGTTTTTTATACCTACCCATTTATTTGGCGGAATCTCTTTTTATATCTGTTATACTTTTTTATATATAAGAGGGGGCAGATGAGCATTTGGATCACCTAATGGGAAGCTATCGCCGCCGCTCATGGACACCCGCAACACGAAGGGGTATCAGTGCATTGCCGGCCTACTGTCAATTTGCTAACTCCCATGCACTTCGCTTTCTTCGAGTTTAGGCTATCTTAATTACTTACATTTGATGCAGACCGCATATTATAAGTACCTTACCTAAGTATAGGCTATACCTTAATTGACGAGGAAATTTGGGCTTTACGTGATTTCTGGCTCTAAATAACTACAGGTGATTTGATAAAGAGTAAATCAGAGGAGTCGATAGTAGGTACGTACGTTTTTGTCTTGAGTTCAGGCACCAGGTCCGCTAGGATTGCAGCGAGGGGACAAGCGCCGGCACCTTCCACTACCAACCGTTCCTTCTCGATCAAGTGGAGTATGGAACGAGCAATCCAGTCTTCTTTTACTAGCAACTAAAATGTATAGAACATTTAGATAAGACAAACATTATGCAAATTTATGTAAAAAAAAATTATAAAAAAAATTTAACCGACTACAAACCCCATGAAAATTATTTTCATGGTTTTTGTAGTCGGTTAAATTTTTTGTTATAATTTTTTTTTTCAGCCTGCTTAGTGTAAATAATCTAAGATACCTAAGTAAAGATATTCGATGCGCGATGTAAATCAAAGTGCCCACTATAGTTCAGTACAATTAGATCAAAATTTGGCAAAATTAATTTAACTTTAACAGCAAAATTTAGCTAGGTATTTTATTAGATTAGTCCTTTATTATTAGGTTCTTTAATACCAAGGGGTATTTGATTCACCCCCGCGGGGGTAATTACCCCTAGCTTCGGAACCCCTGCCCCTGTACTAACAAATGAAGTTTGACGGCGATGTCAATATAGCGCATAGTAGTTGAAGAAAATTAGATTGCAATGTATGGAAAAATTGGCAAAATTAAAGCAAGAGGTTTATCTATCAGGATATGTAGGTTATAGAGAAAAAATAAATTTTACCCACTCTCCCCCCCCCTCCGGGGGGAGCGTCACCCCCCCGCGCCCTCGAATATGTCCCGGATCGCGGTATTTTCCATTATAAAAGAAAACCGTACACGATACATAAAAAGTGTGTAGGAACGAAATAATCCTTGATAAATTTACTAGAAACCTTTCATACATTTAAAAGCGATATCACTTATAGTTCCAGCGCAATATGATACCAAATACTAACTTTTTTTATAATTAATCTATTTTTTCGGCTAAAAGGTTAGTTTTCTCAAATACTTCACATTTTACCGCCAAGATATGTATGACAGAAGTAAAGAATAGAATATTTTCTTTATAAAAAGGTATAATTAATTTCTAAAATCTTTCATTTACCATTGCTATGCTATTTTTTTAATTTAGTTCATTTGGCCATTCAGCGAAATATAAATGTTCATACTGGTTAAATGGTGTTACTTTAAATACCATTAGATTCTCATATGTTTTCCTATAAGCTATAGGTATGGACCTATTTCCTGTATTTAAAAAAAAAATGTAGGCCCTGCTGGGCTTTTAGGAGATAGGGGCGGGGAAATGGTTAATTTTCACCTATTTTCTTAAATAACTTCAAAACGGATTAATTTAAAATAATGAAAAATATATATTTGAGATTTTCATAATGTACCTTTTCATTTGATATGTCACATGATATAGTTTCTACATTTTTTTTCTAATTTACCCCCCCCACCCCCCCAACCCCCCAAACTGGCCCCCGTGTTTAAAATTAATTAATTTACTTTACACGTCCGTGTTTGGGTCATCAATTTACATAGGTGAACTAAATTTGAATTCAATCGGTCTAGTAGTTTCGGATCAAATTGGCTATGACAGACGGACGGTTTAGGTATATTTATACCTTAGGCTGCAATTTATTCTTAAACTACTAATAATTCTCAAGAAAACTTAATCGTTATAGTTTTCCTTGCAAGTTTGATATACTTACTATCGTCCTGATTTTTTTTTAATTTTTTCTACCCACCGGTTTAGATTTTAGAGGGGGGGACGCCCGATTTTAATGAAAATTTGCGCTTTAAAGTTTAATATTTTGCAAATGAATCACTGAATGGAAAAATTGTTTTAGCAACCCCCTAATGATTTTAAAAAACCTATCCAACGATACCCCACACTACAAGCTTGGATGAGAAAAAAAAAAACACCCCCACTTTACGTCTATGGGAGGTACTAAAAAAAATTTTTTTTTTAATTTTTTATTACACTGTTTTGTCGGCATAGTTTACATATATATTCGTGCAAAATTACAGCTTTCTAGCATTGATAGTCTCTGAGCAAAGCCGAGAACGGACAGACAGACAGACAGACAGACATGGCGCAACTATGAGGGTTCCGCTTTTGCCATTTTGGCTACGGAACCCTAAAAAATGTGTAATATTTTATTATAATCTTACTTACGTACTAAATAGTTTTTTTTTTTGGTACTTTTTCCTAAGTTAATGTCGCAGGAGCTGATTATGGTGAATTTTCAAAATAGCATATCAGCGTCAAATGAATGAGTTTAGAAATGAATTATACCTTTTTATAAAGAAGATATCCTGTTCTTTACTTTAGTCATACATATCTTGGCGGTAAAGTGTGAAATAATTGAAAAAACTAAACAATTAACAAAAAAAACTGGATAAATTATTAAAAATGTTCGTATTTGGTGCCAGATTGCGCTGAAACTGTAAGTGGTATCGCTTTTGTATGTATGAAAGGTTTATAGTAAATTTATCTAGGATTATTTCGTTCCTACACACTTTTTATGTATCGTGTATGGTTTTCTTTTATAATGGAAAATACCGCGATCCGGGACATATTCGAGGGCGCGGGGGGGTGACGCTCCCCCCGGAGGGGGGGGAGAGTGGGTAAAATTTATTATTTCTCCATAACCTACATATCCTGATAGATAAACCTCTTGCTTTAATTTTGCCAATTTTTCCATACATTGCAATCTAATTTTCTTCAACTACTATGCGCTATATTGACATCGCCGTCAAACTTCATTTGTTAGTACAGGGGCAGGGGTTCCGAAGCTAGGGGTAATTACCCCCGCGGGGGTGAATCAAATACCCCTTGGTATTAAAGAACCTAATAATAAAGGACTAATCTAATAAAATACCTAGCTAAATAGCAAAAAATAAATATTATAAAGGTAAGAAACTACTGAACTAGTGGGTGTATAACAAGTTTGATGCAAACCATTTTGTCAAGACGTGATTTGATAGTGCAGAACGCGTTGACCCCGACGCCGGGTATCGCGATGCTATCGGCTATGGTGTTCACAATGGGACAGGTCTCCGGCTGCCCTCTCTCCAGCGAGTTGAATAATGCCGGCATAACTTCTGGTTCGACACCCTGAAAATTAATAGTTTATTTTTTTATATTTCGTATTTAATATTTTTTCTAATTTTATTTACTTTTATGGTTAGGTAAACTAGAAAAAAGGACCCTCATTTAAGTCAATGGCAGGTACCCTAAAAAACTTTTTACCTTGTTACATTTTACCACTTTTTTGGCATAATTACTACATCTATCCATGCAAAATTACACAGTTACCTACTTACTAGTTCAGTACAATTAGATCAAAATTTGGCAAAATTAAAGCAAGAGGTTTATCTATCAGGATATGTAGGTTATAGAGAAAAAATAAATTTTACCCACTCTCCCCCCCCCTCCGGGGGGAGCGTCACCCCCCCGCGCCCTCGAATATGTCCCGGATCGCGGTATTTTCCATTATAAAAGAAAACCGTACACGATACACAAAAAGTGTGTAGGAACGAAATAATCCTTGATAAATTTACTATAAACCTTTCATACATTTAAAAGCGATATCACTTATAGTTCCAGCGCAATATGATACCAAATACTAACTTTTTTTTAAATTAATCTATTTTTTCGGCTAAAAGGTTAGTTTTCTCAAATACTTCACATTTTACCGCCAAGATATGTATGACAGAAGTAAAGAATAGAATAAATTCTTTATAAAAAGGTATAATTAATTTCTAAAATCTTTCATTTACCATTGCTATGCTATTTTTTTAATTTAGTTCATTTGGCCATTCAGCGAAATATAAATGTTCATACTGGTTAAATGGTGTTACTTTAAATACCATTAGATTCTCATATGTTTTCCTATAAGCTATAGGTATGGACCTATTTTCTGTATTAAAAAAAAAAATGTAGGCCCTGCTGGGCTTTTAGGAGATAGGGGCGGGGAAATGGTTAATTTTCACCTATTTTCTTAAATAACTTCAAAACGGATTAATTTAAAATAATGAAAAATATATATTTGAGATTTTCATAATGTACTCTTTCATTTGATATGTCACATGATATAGTTTCTACATTTTTTTTTCTAATTTACCCCCCCCCCATCCCCCCAAACTGGCCCCCGTGTTTAAAATTAATTAATTTACTTTACACGTCCGTGTTTGGGTCATCAATTTACATAGGTGAACTAAATTTGAATTCAATCGGTCTAGTAGTTTCGGATCAAATTGGCTATGACAGACGGACGGTTTAGGTATATTTATACCTTAGGCTGCAATTTATTCTTAAACTACTAATAATTCTCAAGAAAACTTAACCGTTATAGTTTTCCTTGCAAGTTTGATATACTTACTATCGTCCTGAATTTTTTTTAATTTTTTCTACCCACCGGTTTAGATTTTAGAGGGGGGACGCCCGATTTTAATGAAAATTTGCGCTTTAAAGTTTAATATTTTGCAAATGAATCACTGAATGGAAAAATTGTTTTAGCAACCCCCTAATGATTTTAAAAAACCTATCCAACGATACCCCACACTACAAGGTTGGATGAGAAAAAAAAAAACACCCCCACTTTACGTCTATGGGAGGTACTAAAAAAAATTTTTTTTTTAATTTTTTATTACACTGTTTTTTCGGCATAGTTTACATATATATTCGTGCAAAATTACAGCTTTCTAGCATTGATAGTCTCTGAGCAAAGCCGCGAACGGACAGACAGACAGACAGACAGACATGGCGCAACTATGAGGGTTCCGCTTTTGCCATTTTGGCTACGGAACCCTAAAAAATGTGTAATATATTATTATAATCTTACTTACGGACTAAATAGTTTTTTTTTTGGTACTTTTTCCTAAGTTAATGTCGCAGTAGCTGATTATGGTGAATTTTCAAAATAGCATAGTAGCGTCAAATGAATGAGTTTAGAAATGAATTATACCTTTTTACAAAGAAGATATCCTGTTCTTTACTTTAGTCATACATATCTTGGCGGTAAAGTGTGAAATAATTGAAAAAACTAAACAATTAACAAAAAAAACCGGATAAATTATTAAAAATGTTCGTATTTGGTGCCAGATTGCGCTGAAACTGTAAGTGGTATCGCTTTTGTATGTATGAAAGGTTTATAGTAAATTTATCTAGAATTATTTCGTTCCTACACACTTTTTATGTATCGTGTACGGTTTTCTTTTATAATGGAAAATACCGCGATCCGGGACATATTCGAGGGCGCGGGGGGGTGACGCTCCCCCCGGAGGGGGGGGAGAGTGGGTAAAATTTATTTTTTCTCCATAACCTACATATCCTGATAGATAAACCTCTTGCTTTAATTTTGCCAATTTTTCCATACATTGCAATCTAATTTTCTTCAACTATACGGTACGGACGGACATATAGACATGGCGACACTATACGGGTTCTGTTTTTGTCATTTTGGCTACAGCTCCCTAAAAAAAAGATGCTCACATAAACGAGGCAGCTGGGTTTGATCTGCTTGATGACGACGGCGGTGGCGGCGGCCAGCCCGCCGGTGCCCACCGGCACGATCACCGCCTCCACGAATGGCACTTGCTCTAAGATCTCCATCGCTACGGTTCCGTGCCCGGCCAGCATTGCAGGGTGGTCACGTCTACAACGTAAAGCTCGCAGCTCAATAGAGCCACCCGGCACCCGACCAGCACCGCCGGTCCACGCGTTGTCGACAGGTGGACCACGAATTTCCGAGTAGTCTACTATGAAGGTTGGTTGGAGAGCGCCGCATCACTGCTGCGTGATAGCGAGCTATCACTGAGCTGAGTGGTCTACTCACCGTCCGCGTGTGGGAACACCACCGATGACGCTACGAGTTAATGTAGCGAGTGCTTGCCCATACAAATCCAAATAAAGAATGCTAACCGGTCGCGGCGAGGCGGTGCGGGTTAGTTGCCGGGTGCCCTAATGAGCTGTTAGGTACCTTTAACTGCTATCATTTGGTATATCTCAAGATGGCCAAGGGCAGATTCAGCTTTTTAGCCACGGCCACAGAAGCATCCAGGTCGTGCAATGTGGGCGTACAAATACTCAGTTGTAGGTAGGTACATTAATGGCACTCGACTATACTTGTCATATGGCTGAACTTTATGTACAGTCAGCTGCAGAGAAAGGGTACCCCCCTGTAATGGCGGTAGTATGGATACCGCCGTTACAGGGGGGTGCCTTTTCTCTGCAGCTGACTGTACCTATAGCCTTTGCATTTGCATTACGAATAGGCAACCATGCTTGGTCCTGTTAGCTTTGCTTGCAACTGCCAGGCGTTCATGAACAGTCGAATATTAGTTTATTACCTATGCCTAGGCATTTAGCCTATAAATGTCGATACTTATGAATCTAGTCATACTTAAAAAAAACCTAACCCGTTAATATACGTGAGTCCTTTCTCCCTAGCAAGAGAGCGGGCGAAGCGCTGCGCGTCCGTGATGTTGTTTCCCTGCACCAGAACCTTAGCTCCGAGCGCATGGCACTGCTGCACCTTGTTGATGGGGACGGATGGAGGCATCACCACCGTCATGGGGATATTCATTAAATTCGCGTGGTGGCATATGGCCATAGCGTGGTTCCCGACCGACGACACCACTACACCAATCTTCTTTTTGGCCGCTGTGAGACCTAAGAGAGCGTTCAGGGCGCCGCGTTCTTTGAAGCTGTCGAATTCATTAGAAATTTAGCTTTCTTATTAAGTACACCAGCATCAAGGCCTGACGAAACAAAGAGTGCATTAATATCTGATACGACTCAATTTCGAGGACCGGTAGGAAGTGTCAGATATTTTTGCATGCTCCGCTGTGGCAGCAGATATTAATATAGGCGACTGTAGACCGGTTAGCTCGACCCGCAGTAGGTAATCCCGTCCCAATCATACTCAGACGGTTAGGCGATCTGTACGCACAAAACGGCTAATCAGCTGAGAATAATTTCTGGATGGCAACCACACTGGACTGACACCAGTGAGGCCGCATCGACCTCAAACTCCAGTGATCCGGCCACATGTGGCCGGCATATGCTGAAGCCGCCGAGAGGAGTTAAACAGCCCGTTACGGCATCCTCGTCCAACCACAGAGGTCGAGATGACACCACGACGACCCGCAGAACAAAGTTGTCTAAATGAGGAATCATTACATCTGAGTAGGAGTCAGGGGCATCAATTGCGAAAGCGAAGTTAATTTATTTATATATACTATGGGTCGAACTTACGGTTATGGCAGTTCACTTACAGGTTACAGGGCTCGTAGTTCGTAGGTACTTACGTTCTCGAAAGGGACGAGTGGCGAAAATACTCGTCTAATAATGGGGGCCGTGGGGCGCATTCATAGGCTATCAAATATAGGTGAGTGAAAGTCGTCTTCATTAGATACTTAATATTTAAGATTAGGTACCTAGGTAGTTCATCTTCTGATCCCTAAAACATTGAAAAATAATACCTGCCTAGTTGTACCTCAAGTAATTTAATTACTTACCTTCCAGTCCTTTGAAGGTTTTCTAATTTATAATACACGTGCATAATTAACTCTTTTGAGTGATGTGAAGCCTGGAATACCAATTTTTTGTTAAATTTCAAGAAACTTATTATTATTATTTAAAAATAAACCCAAAAGCTAACTAACGAGCAATTACTTATTATGTTATAGTTATAATATTTTTATATAGCTTTCACGGGAGTATCACGATCTACCTACTACCTAGCTTGGTTTTAGAAATGCGTCTTTAGTTTTAATAAAACTAAACGACCAGTTTGTGTCGAGCCGATTAACATGCAACTGATATTCAAGATTAGGTAAATTTTAATATTTAGTAAATAATGTAGTAGCATATTTGTAAAGCCTAACTGTGATAGTTTTTCTTTTAAATTCGTTACTTGTAGACATTAATATTAATAACAAAAATAATGACTAGGTACTTATAATGGTTCTTTGAGATGTTTCACACCAACGGTTTAGCTTTAAAAATATTTTACAGCTAGCTTCGTAGTAGGTGCTCAACAGTCTCTAAGCGACGGATAAATGGACGGAAGGACATGGCGAAACTATTGTCATGGAACTCCAGAAAAGTATATTTAGGTAAAAGTACTTACGAGACAGGGCGTTTTTACAACGGTACTGCGGATTCGGTCTGAGGCTTTCACGATTTCTTCATATTTAAGCTCTCTTGGGTTTTCCGGATCGGAGAACTCATCAAAATCATCCTAGAAAGTTTAAGTTTCATACCTATTCTTAGTTATATATTTGGGGTGACTTTTATGAAACATTTCCTATCTGCAACACAATATATAATATCTTGACCAAGGATATAAATAGTCGGTTTACTTACACGCCTTTTGGACATATTTATTTAGCAAGGAAATATGAAACAGTCAGTGTAAATTCTATTCGATTTTAATGCAGGAAAAGTTTCATCTTTATAATTTAATTAAAATATGTATTGCATTGCATTTTATGGTTTTTGTGTCAAGATGACATATTTAGATATTTCCATCATTCATTGTTTTAATCAGTTTTAATCAAATTGGAGACATGATGGATGATGTTTTTATAGTTCAAAAAGGCCAGACTATATTATTGTAGGAAAATTATTAAAAGAGTTTTAATATTGTTGTCTATCGGAGCTACAGAGAAGAGGTGTTTTAAAAAAAAGTTTGACATTGTCATGTACGACTGAAATACGGATTGATATGTTATTTTTTATATTGTGTTTTAAAATGAATTAAAAAGAAGTTATATATATTTGGGGTTTCATTTTTCAAAAGTCTACATTTGGGGGCTCGTCCGGGATGAATTTTAACTAACACGAAAGATTGGCGTTACGAAAAAAGAAGAATGAAATTGTTTCATACAAAACGTGTTAGGAAGAAAAAAATGGCGGTGTCCAAGAGCGATGATATAAAACTAAAATGATGATGAAGTTAAAAAGGCGATAAAGGTGTAGACGGCGTTGAAGGTGTAGAAGGTGTTGAAGGTGTTAAAGGTGTTAAAGGTGTTCAAGGTGTTAAAGGTGTTTAAGGTGTTATTAAAGGTGTTTATAAATATATATATTATGAAAGGCGAGACACATGTGGAAGAAAGATGGTTTAGCAGTATTGGCCGAGGCGGCAAAGGGAGCTATACCAAGTCGGAGAAACAGTTGACTGATAGCTTGCAAATCCTTAGTCGGAGCAGCCGGTCTCTGGGTAAAATCATAAAACTTTTAAAATCCACGATGGACTCTAACGTGCAGGATGTTAGGATTGTTATATTTGTTTATTTACTATTGTTTTCTAATAAGATGAAGTATTGTTTATTTTTCTTTAAAACTAAACGCGATGATTATAAACTTGCAGTTGTATATGTGTATAAGTAGGTACCATTTATAAGTTGTCTGAGGTCATACAACTGCAGGATGGCCGAGTGTAGGAAAATTATTAAAAGAGTTTTAATATTGTTGTCTATCGGAGCTACAGAGAAGAGGTGTTTAAAAAAAAAGTTTGACATTGTCATGTACGACTGAAATACGGATTGATATGTTATTTTTTATATTGTGTTTTAAAATGAATTAAAAAGAAGTTATATATATTTGGGGTTTCATTTTTCAAAAGTCTACATTATTATACTATCTTTTAAAAAGATCAGGCACATCACTAGGCAAAATTCCTAGGTAAAAAAGTAAGGACCATTTTCGTAGATAATTTTAAGATCTAGTATAATTTTCGCCTAGGCTAACTTACCGTTTTCGAAAAAACTACAAAAAACCTCAAATTTAGATCTTCGACACCGAATAACTTTTTTAGCACACATAGGATTAATCATCGATGGGATTAATGGGACTTTTGACACTTTATTCCTAATGGTGTACCCTCCACCAGGTCTCCACCAAAATTCAGCTTTGTCAGAATTTATGTAAATAAATACCTACTTAAATTGAAATGTATTATTGACCGGAGTATTGTGAGAGGAACCGCGAAAACTTTCGTGTACCTACCGCGACACTTTTAGTATTATTATTTTTAGTTAAATTGAAAATCTGTTGAGTCTTTTTTACTACGCTTTTATTATCTTCACCTGTTTGTATGTTCCTTTGTAACCGACTCCTGGGAATTCGATTTTGACCCACTTTAAACGGTCAGATCAATTTACACTTTACCTATACTTAGACCTATCACATTGATTTGTCATGATTGTTTGTTGCAAATAACGTGTACTTAATGAATGGCCTTGTGCCGATATGAGGCAAACTCGTAGAGAGTCAAAGCATAATTAAGACACTTTAATAACAAGAATTTATTTCACAATAAAATTACATACACGTTACAGATTACAGTACCAGCCACATCATCGTTACCAACAGTTACATTAGGGTCTTTTTTTGGGGAAACACATACACACAGGCAAGGGGCTGAAGGGTTCTTCGAGAAAGTCACATATGCCTGGGAACAGCCGCTCCATCACACGTTTCAGACGACACGCATGCTCCAGATTCAAGGTTTCGATAATAAGCGATAACTAAAAAAAAAATATTTAGGAGAAAATGATGATGAAATAAATAATAAGACTACCTAATTATAACGACGATTAATAATGACCCCCTTATTTATAGTTTGAATTAGACCGGCTTCGCACTGCAACTGCAACGATTAAATACGGTCTGAAGTAGTTGTAAACTATTTGTAAGTATTTAATGGTGAAATCGGATGACGAAAATCGGATCGGGATCTAGTGTGTAAACTATATTTACTCAGGGGATAAAACTTGGCCCAAGAAAAATCGGTCATGCGCGAGTCGGACTCGCGCATCGAGGGTTCCGTACAAATTTGTATGTAAAAAGATAGTAGACGGAGTCTCGAGGATTTTTCCTCTAAAATATAAAATTAACACAATAAAAAAAGAAAAAAAATAAACCAAAACAAAAAAAAACTTATTACTATTCTAGATTTCGAACTCCGGGCTTCGTGCACCATAGTCCACACGAGTACACTACGCCACTGTAAGACCTTCCTTCTTGCCAAATTTCATGATTATACATCTAAAAGAAGTACATTACCTATGTTTTGATTCCACTGAGAAATGTATGAAAAATAAGGCTCAAATGACCGTATCTTTTGATTGCGTTAATGTAACGTTTTAAACTTTCGTGATTATACTTGATTTCGTGATTTTACTTGTGTAGAATAGCGTGATAAGTCCCGTTATGGTATTTTGACTATGCGTTAATGTAGAAGCTTTATTTTTTTACAGCTCCACGCGTTCCCGAGATAAAGGTCTTGACAGATAAACGGACAGACAGACGGACAATAACACTTTTTAGAATCCTTAAAAGTGTTATTGTCCGTTTTGTTTTTGTTGTGTTTTTCCTTTTTTAGGTACGGAACCCTAAAAATACCGGAGTCAGATTTTTTTCCGCTGAGTAAATATATGAATTATACGAATATATAATACAAATAGATTTACGACTGCTTCAGACTGTTATTTCAAGGACGTAGTGCGAAACCACAGGGTAAAGTCCCCTCCCCCTGCCACTACTTCCGTGGTAGCTGTTGGCATATATGTACTTACGTGAATGGTGTACAGGTCACTCTCCACAATCCAAGCACGATCAGAGTAGCACTTCAAGACATTGCAGCCAACATTCGAGATTATGCTGAACACTTGAAGTTGTTCCTTGGTGCCGTCAGCTGGTAAAGTTACCTGTACATAAAAACTTTGTATGCTTTGCTTCGATTTACTCTACAATGTAGAGTCTACACCCTCGAAGCTGAAACTGGAACTAAGTACAGCTTCATGTTGTGTATTAGTCGGGAAAAGAATATAATAAATATATCTAATGAAAAATCCGCATAGGTAACTTACGTCTTAAATCGAGTTTAGCTCGATATGTTCTGGGTTAATTCGTAGCTCGACATATTCCGGGTTAATTCGTAGCCCTTCTTCCCGGAGTTCCCAGAGCAACACGACGCGGCGACTGCTGAAACACGCGCACTGCGCGCCACCGCCACCGCTCTGCTCGCGCGACTACCCGACGAAACTAATACCGACGTACAACTACCCGCGTTAACTATGACGTAACATGTCAAGATAAACTCGATTTAAGACGTGAGTTATCGGGGTTTTTCATTTAAAATGAGCGAGTCTCTTTTTATTTTTTTATTCGACTGGATGGCAAACGAGCAAGTGGGTCTCCTGATGGTAAGATATCACCACCGCCCATGAACATCTGCAACACCAGAAGTATGGTAGATGCGTTGCCAACTTAGAGGCCTAAGATGGGATACCTCTAGTGCCTGTAATTTCACCGGCTGTCTTACTCTCCACGCCGAAATACAACAGTGCAAGCACTGCTGCTTCACGGCGGGATTAGCGAGCAAGATGGTGGTAGCAATCCGGGCGGACCTTGCACAAGTCTCACCTGCAAAAGTCTCACGGTAGTTTCAGTTCAAAATATAATAATAATAAGTATATTTATAATTTCTCACCGTCACTTTGATAATCCGACCTTCAATCGCCTTGCCCCGCTCCAAGCAATGTGGCAACGTCACAATGTCCATATTGCCGCCAGTTAGCAGGCTGACAACTCTGCAACAATTAAATACAGTCGCGACCGTTAATTTGGGACCCACATAGGATCGAATATCTGTCATTTTGTATGACAATTCAAAGGATTTTTTCACGCTCGTGATCGTACATTTATGCACTTGTTTTTAGTGTTCAGTAGTCTTATAAAAGGAACCTTACAACTTTGCTATGTCCGTCTGTCCGTCTGGTCGCGGCTTAGATTAAAGACTAGATAGATAGTAGATAATATTAGTCCCTAGTAAATATAAAATTGTGAAATAAAAATAAAAATCAGAAACAAATTTTGTGAAGATCGATTGCGAAGTTCATATATTTTCTATTCGTAAGTAGGTAATGGTACTATATACCCTTGCATATATTATATACCTATACCTACCTATTACAAGTTGTCAAAAATCACGGGATGTACAGTCCGTGAGATCTTAAAAAAACCTTCGGATTTTAGAAGCATGCTTCGGGTATTGACGATGACACGCGATCGTGATACGCGGTTCTGTTCTGTTATCAACTTGCAAAACTTTTCAAAGTTACCGTAAAAAGTTATGTAAAGAATAACCATCAGTACAAAATGAACCTTGCTATATTAATATTACGCTTCTTTATCTTTTTCTAATTTTAATACAATATGACTTTTTGTCATGATACAAATAAAACAAAATCAGCATTTTCGAATTCTTCCATCGTCAATTTAAACAGAGAACACCCCGCCTCAACACAGTACTTTTGTTTGGAATTATATAGAGCTGTTGTTATACTGTATCTACTTCTCTTGGGTATGTCAAATGAATTTTTTTGGTCTGCTTTCGTTTTATTTTATTTTTTAATGCACTTTTCGAAATCCCCGTTGCTTCTATAACACGTTCTAGTACCTTATTAAAATATTTACGACCACTTTTTTCTTAAAAAAAATCAACTTATATACAAAATATTTATAAATATATTGTAATCAATTTCCAGTGATTGGCTATTTACAGACATACCCTGCTTAAGTTGACTCGCCATGTAAGTAAGTAAGTAAGTAAATCTTTATTTGCTAGAATACGTTTACAAGATCTTAGGTAATTAAATTACAGTCACAGTATTCAGCCGACAGCTCGACATGCAAATTTTTTTTTTAATCATGCTTCAATAAATCATATTAAATGAGTATAAATACCATGGAAATCAATTTCCGAAAAATAACAAACTACCTAAATAAATATATGCAATTGGTGGTTTTAACTGCTCTATATAAATCAATGAAAACACAACGAGTGCACTCTACGCGTGATGGATTGCTACTGAGTCAAAAAGACAATTGTCATTTTTTACTAACGAATTCTTCCGATTTCCCCCGAAACCCGAAGGGTTTTCTAAAAGCTCACGGATTGTACAAGTTACGGCCCCAGCATTAGTCACATCTTTGCTGAGACGCAAAAGGCGCGCTGGGACAGATTTTTGAAATGCACACGTAAAAATCACATTCGAAACTGACAAAAATCTGTGTATTGAAGTAGGTATTATTTTCAATTTCAACTAACACTATTTTTCCCCCTGAAAATAGTATTTCGATTTTTACAGATATGACAAAATTGGCCCCTGCCTACCAGTGCCAATGATTGGTGTTTTTGCTAAATCGTCGCGACTGCATCGTCGTGAAAAGTTCCGGGGCTCTTACGTCTTGCCCCTCAGTTCCGGCAGTATCTGCGGCACTGCGAGCAGGGCGGCGAGCCCGACGGCGCCCGCGCCTTCCACCACCAGCTTCTCCTGCTCCGTCAAGTGGAGCATAGCGCGTGCTATCCAGTCATCATCGACAAGAATCTGGACAATGGACATTATGTATAATACTTAAGATAGGACTGAAGATGCTTTTTAACTAATAGAGATACAGCCGGTATCCCAGTTTTTATCTCTCTCGTGTAAATGCAACACGGCTATAGTCGTACTCATTATTTCTGAAACATGGCATATAACTTACCCTAGATGGGCCCGTATCAATATTAGTAGAGGGGGCCTTACGGGGCCTGACAGGGGTTGTGGGACTAATGGGCCCTTGTAAGTGAGGGCCTTTATATGTGTTGATAGACGTAGAGCAGCTACGAGTAGGTACTTCTCGTGCTGCACGTGTGGGCGCGGAGCAAACCTAATTTAATAATAAATAAATATCACGGGACAATTCACACCAATTGACCTTAGCCCCAAAGTAAGCTTAGCAAAGCTTGTGTTATGGGTACTAAGCAACGGATAAACATAATTATATAAATAGATACATACTTAAATACATATTGAACACCCAAGACCCGAGAACAAACATTCGTATTTTTCATACAAATATCTGCCCCGACACGGGAATCGAACCCGGGATCTCAAGCTTCGTAGTCAGGTTCTCTAACCACTAGGCCATCTGGTCGTCTAATTGGTCCTAGTTCGCTCACCATCTTGTCTATGAGAGACCTAGCCGTGTGGAACGCGTTGAAGCCGACCGTGGGCACGGCAAGCGACTCCGCGAGGCAGCGCGATACCGCCGTCTTGTACGGCTGCTCGTTTTCCAGTGCTTTGAAGAAACTGCAGCACTTGTCGGACTCTACACCCTGAAACAAGAAATAAATAAAGAATAGTAGTGCACTTTTACTATGGTAGTACTCTGTTGTTAAGTTCCTATTAATGGTTTGGTTTGCCTGATCCGGACCTTGTGAAATAATTTTACAGAAAACGTATTTAAAAAGATTTTCACATAAGTAAAAATTTATAACAAAAAATAGAACCGACTACAAAAAACCATGAAAATAATTTTCTACCAGTCTGAAGTCGGTGCCTCAGCAGGAGCCAGCAGGAGTGGACCTATAAT
The DNA here is from genome assembly GCA_037349165.1 of Choristoneura rosaceana. NCBI lineage: Eukaryota > Metazoa > Arthropoda > Insecta > Lepidoptera > Tortricidae > Choristoneura > Choristoneura rosaceana. The sequence continues at coordinate 6,332,523 of JAZBNJ010000033.1, forward strand.
CGTCTACCTCACCTACAACTATACGACTAAATTGACTCCTGCTGGCTCGTGCTGAGGCACCGACTTCAGACTGGTAGAAAATTATTTTCATGGTTTTTTGTAGTCGGTTCTATTTTTTGTTATAAATTTTTTTTTTCACGCTTTTTAGTGTAAAACATCTAAGATACAATAGTTTAATGTCAACTGCTCGACACCTTTTATGAAAAATTGCTCTTTCCGATGCAGAGATGTTCATTATTGAGGAGTCCTGGTGCTTCACCACCCATTCCATTTCACCATATGCGTAATATATATATAGATAAATTGCTTAGCAACTGTGTTAAAGCAATTGAAATTCAACCCATGAAATACTTGTTATTGAGTAGTAACTCCGATGGTCAACTGTGGTCTTCATCATCAGTTCCACTTTACCAAATGATGATTTTCAAGAGCAAATGCACAAGTTAATACTAAATATATCAAAATTATCATAGGTGTCCCTACAACATTTGAAGAGTTCCCTCGATTTCCTTATGATCCAATCATCAGATCTTGATTTGGTTCTTATGGGACCTAATTGAAAACATTCCTAGACGAAAGCAAAAATTTTTTTTCAAATCGGTTCTTAAATGACGGAGTTCTGAGGTAACAAACATTAAAAAAAAAAAAATACAACCGAATTGATAACCTCCTCCTTTTTTTGAAGTCGGTTAAAAAGTGTATAAAATGGATGAAAGATGAACTAAATATTTCCTTATAAAAATTGCAGCCATATTCATGCATCTTGCATCAAAAATGTTCTAGAGAAAGTGGTCGCCTTTATTTAACGATTACTTTTTTATGTGGCTGTCTAAACAGTGAAACTGGGTCCCTTGTCGATGGTGACGGTTGTACATACATAGATAAGAACTTCCGGTTTAATGTGTTTGGCGGCGACAGCGATGCCAGCCAAGAGACCGCCTCCGCCAACCGGTACTAAAATGACATCCGTTTCCGGCAGCTGATCTAAGATCTCCTTTCCCATGGCGCCCGCGGCTGCGATAGCATGAGGGTGGTCGAATCTGAAGAACAAAGCTCATGATTTTATATTTCATAGGAAAACGCTCTACCTACACTTTTGTTCACTCTTAGATTGACAATTTGTCATGGCTCATACCTAACTAGGTGTGAGTAGGTAGTTTCACTAAAGTGCATTTCTTTGTTCAACAGCGAGCATGACTCTATTGCGGCTTGTTGTTCGCCACATCGTTTTATGTGGTCTATTCGGACCTCACGCCCAGGTCGCTTCACTATGGTGCCTGGCTCAGCGATTGTCCTTAGCTTGTATACCAAAAGAAAAGAAACGACTTCTGCTTATAAGTGTACTCGTTACTATGGTGTACCTATTACCATCCTATTACAGCCCCACCTCCCCCCTTAGTTCAGGTAGCGCACTACTTTGCGATGGGCAGATTGACTAGCTGAACATTCGTATGCCTGACGATTTAATGTTAAGTATTTTGGAAGAAACAAATTGTCACTACTTTGAAAAAAGCTATCTCAAAATTGCTACTTTTCTAAGTGCTGAACTTTATGAACATTATATTTTAAAGGTCAATTTTGTTGAGGTGTTGATTTGAGATACGAGATTTTTTCAAAATAGTGACGAAATGCCAAATTCAATTTACCCGTTTAAATACGAAAAATCTTTTTCTGCAGCGATCACAAACGCTTGCCGCTTGGCCTCTGCCATGTCGTTTCCATGTCGTACGACAGTCGCGCCCCATTCAGCGCATCTCTCCCCAGTGTAAGGCTGCGTGCGCGCAGGGATCACCACTGTCACTGGCACGCCCAGCTTTTGTCCTTGGTGTGCCAGTGCCTGAACATTACATTTATGAAGTATTACCAAGGTATTAATTTACAACATTGTATGCCACCCTGTAGAGTAGAAAACTAAAATGTTGAGTTCATTATATCGATTCATTATCGATTCCGTGAAACCATTAGAGTCACCCAAAATAAAGTATGAATTTGTTATTAGGGCTTCTTAACACTTAGATTAACACCTATAGTTTGTGGAAATACTCTCATCGAAAGTGATAACAAAGCGACAAGGAGTTAACGCGACAAGTGAAGTAAAAAAATTTTATAACAAAAAATAGAACCGACTACAAAAAACCATGAAAATAATTTTCTACCAGTCTGAAGTCGGTGCCTCAGCACGAGCCAGCAGGAGTGATTGAAGCCATTTAATCGTATAGTTGTAGGTGAGGTAGACGATTATAGGTCCACTCCTGCTGGCTCGTGCTGAGGCACCGACTTCAGACTGGTAGAAAATTATTTTCATGGTTTTTTGTAGTCGGTTCTATTTTTTGTTATAAAATTTTTTTTTCACGCTTTTTAGTGTAAAAAATCTAAGATACAATAGTTTAATGTAAACTGCTCATCACCTTTTACGAAAAATTGCTATTTCCGATGCAGAGATGTTCATTATTGAGGAGTCCTGGTGCTTCACCACCCATTCTATTTCACCATATGTGTTCCGAGGAGCATAATTGCTTAGCAACTGTGTTAAAGCAATTGAAATTCAACCCATGAAATACTTGTTATTGAGTAGTAACTCCGATGGTCAACTGTGGTCTTCATCATCAGTTCCACTTTACCAAATGATGATTTTCAAGAGCAAATGCACGAGTTACTACTAAATATATCAAAATTACTATAGGTGTCCCTACAACATTTGAAGAGTTCCCTCGATTTCCTTAGGATCCAATCATCAGATCCTGATTTGGTGCTTATGGGACCTAATTGAAAGCATTCCTAGACGAACGCAAAAAAAATTTTTCAAATCGGTTCATAAATGACGGAGTTCTGAGGTAACAAACATAAAAAAAAAAAAAAAAAATAAAAAAAAAAAAAAAAAAAGATAACCTCCTCCTTTTTTTGAAGTCGGTTAAAAATGAAAATGCTCTGAATATTGTTTGAAACATATTTGAACCAAAATATATACCATAGCCCAGTTCCCCGTGGAGGCAGTCACGACGCCCGCTTGCTTCTGTTCCGGCGTCAACATCAAGAGACAGTACAAAGCACCGCGTTCATTGAAGCTGAAACCATTTAGAAATGTTTGTACGGTGGAAAATATTGCAATAGTATTTTTAGCTAAACATTTACCGCGATACCTTCCAGAACGATGACAAATTTCATTCTTATGGTAAAGTTCCATTTTTAATTCCTTGCACCATTTAGATCGCTATAATGATAAAACTTTATTATAGTTCTGTAGAGTTGTTTAGATATAGGTACCGAAATTAAAGGAGCTTTGTAAGTTAGGTAAAAATGTTTATTTCAGTAAAATTTGCACATCTCCGATATAAAATACAAAGAGCAAAAGAACATGCAAACGTAAATTAATAAAGATAATAATTCAGTGATAATAACCACAAGACTGGTTTCTGGAATGACTCCTCGGACAACCGATGATGCCTTTATCACCTCGGTGTATGTTATAGTTTTTGGATTGTCTGGGTCGCACCATGGATCAAATTCTATATCTTGCTTCTGAAAATTAGAGTAAACTAAATCCATACTTAATATTATAAATGCCAAAGTGTGTTTGTATGTTTGTGTATTTGTAAGTATGTTTGTACGTCTTTCACGCCGTAACGGAGCGACGGATCGACGTAATTTTTGGCATAAATACAGTTTATGAGCCCGAGAGTGAGATAGGGTACTTTTTATCCCGGAAAAATGCACAGTTCCCGAGGGAACAGCGCGCGATAACCGAATACCACGCGGGCGGAGCCGCGGGCAAAAGCAGTTACATATGATGCCAACTATTTCAGCTACTATTTACAGAGCGATGGAACTGATGGAAGCTTATTTAGTAACAACTTTTATTTTCTTCGCGTTATGAACGAAAGCATAGGTTTATAAACCCCCTTGCAAAAAAAACAGGCACCTATGGTTTTTGTATTTTATGTGCATGAAAGCTTACTTTCTAAGCTTCAATGTCTAAAAATCTGAAAAACCATAGGTGCCCGTTTTTTTGCAAGGGGGTTTAGTTGGTTTTGATCATGTTTATCTTGTTCCGCAGCAGATATAATAGGGCAAGTGTAGCGTACATAATGGAAGTGAGGTAAGTACGACTAACATAGAGTAGGATAATATAAACAGCTTACAGGAAACCAGGGGCTGGGTTTGACAAACTCTCGGTTCGCGAGAGTCGCTGGGGACTGTCCCAGGGGCGCTTTGACGTGCTCCGGGGCTTCACTGGAGGCTTTAGGCATAGTTTTTGATTTTGTACTTCAACAATTTTGCTAAAATTGCATTTTATTCCGTCTGATTTCTGCTTTACAAAATCGCAGAAATATGGTCTAAATGATGGGACGAAAGATGGTATTTTGACAGCGTTATCAGTTCTAACTTGGTTCTAACATAGTTTTAACATCAAGAAAAAGAGGTTCGTATCGTGCAATCAAGGTACAATCACGCGTCAGATGTGCGGTTGAGTTTGTCTCTTGCTCTTCTTATAGGTAGAGAGATAGAGTCATTGTGGAGTCATTCACGATGACGCGTGCCGTGGTTCTTATTACAATGTCATTAATGTCCAATGTTGTCAAAATCACGGTTCTTTGTGGTTGGCACTAGGTATAAACGTTATTCAAAGGGTTATCCGGACTAGGGGGCTGTTTCACCATCCATTGATTAGTGTTAACTGACGGTTAAATTAGAGACAGCATCATATTCAACTATTATAGATTGGTTTTCTATTGTTTCCAATTTTATTTTACGCAATGAAACAAAATAACTAAACACTATATTTTAAAAATAATTTATTGAAGTATGTCGGTATTTAGACAAATTTTATAAGTTAACAAACAAGTCGCAACGATTGAACTATCATGGAGCAAAAATGTAAATAGGTAATTAAAACAAATTCAGCCATATAAAGTGTAGGAACCTGCTAGTTTACTCTGGAGGTTTATTTAAAGTTATGTTGAAAATGAAAACAATGTCGATTCCAATTTTATTATTAATTCGTTTTAATTAAAATTCATTTTGGTAGAGAAAATTGAGATTTCGTCCATTAAAAGGGCTATCAAGATGAGACACGTGAACGGTAGTACAACTATTTCTGCATGCAAACAGGGTTGGGCGCGAGGCAGGGCCCCCGCCGTGCCGTCGGCCCTTTGTCTTTTTGATCGCCCATGTCCTGGAAGTAGTACTCTTTATAATTCTTCTTGACACTCTCGATAAGATCCTTAGTGTGGTCCCATCCTCTTGTTTCCGCTATTATCTTTAACTGAAAAAACGACGTAATATAGAATTAAAGGTACACTAATAAAAATTACTCAGAAACTTGTAATTATACAAGTATCATAGTAAGGGCTGCCACACAGGTTGCGTTCTGTGGTTTCCAATCCGGTTAGGTCATACATTTACGTCATAATACACGCAGAATGCATCTTGTGAGACAAAAAGGGCTTTAATTTGCATCTGAGGATGCCACACATTCGTGCATCATCTACTGCAAAAGAATCCTGCCATGGTATCATACATAGTTGATCATATTTTCATCATCATCACATCAGATGTAGAATAATATACGTCCACTATTGGACATAAAGCCTCCCCCATAATATCCAGTTGCTTCGCTTAGAACGGCCTTCATCCACCGTGAACTCGCATCTTAACGAGGTCCTCTGTGCATCTCGTTGGTGGATGTCCAACCGTGGTGTTTAGTGGAGTATATTTTGCTACTTGGGAACTTACTTCGCAGCTGAACACGTCTCCCTTGACCCAGGCGCGCTCGGGAATACAGTCACGTAGCGTCACGCCGACGCCTGAGAGCAGCGAGCACAGTTCTGCCATGCCTCCTGGTCTATCCGAGACTGTCACCTGCGACATTATAATTTAAATTAGGGAGTTGCATTCAAACAAACTTTTTTTCTAACAGACCTTGATATTCTCCTACACGTTGTACCTTTACTCAGCTTATCTACCTACCTACTTCATGCGTTCATGGAGTAGAGAAGCTGAGCAGCTGATGAAGATGCTTGATAAAGATAGTGCAAATGACTTCGATGCGATCTTAAAGCAATGATCTATATGTTTAATCGCACGCAATACCTTGATACTTAAATTATAATAAAAAAGAAAAAGCATGATATAGCTGACTGATTCATCAACGACCTGCTGAAACACTTGGACTGTATTGTGGCCTCCAAGAAATACGTATGTTCTTACTAACGTACAGATACCTATAATAGTGATGTGTTACCTTGAACTTGACCAGCCTACCCTCAGCGGCCATGCCACGCTCCAGCGCGCGCGCAAGTATCGTCGTGTCGATGTTGCCGCCCGACAATATGCACACCACCCTGCATTAGGTAGCAAAAGCAGTCGATTTTCAAATTTCATCCTTAATAAAATCCATACTTAATCCATACTAATATTATAAATGCGAAAGTGTATTTGTATGTTTGTGTGTTTGTCCGTCTTTCATGTCGTAACGAAGCGACGGATCGACGTGATTTTTAGCATAGAGGTAGTTTATGGCCCAGAGAGCGACATAGGCTACTTTTTATCCCGGAAAAATGCACAGTTCCCGAGACAAAGCCGCGGGCAAAAGTTAGTAATATTATAAATGCGAAAGTATGTCTATTTGTTTCTTTACATTTTCATGGTTAAACTTTTGAACCTATTTACCTATGAATAAATGAAATTTGGTACGAAGATAGATTGCAATGAGACCCTGGGAAGGACAAAGCGTCAAAGATACTGCAACGCCGCGTAATACGAGTATAAGCCTCATGCCGCTTTTGACTCTAAGATACCTACTTTTAACTACCAGCTAATACTGATTTTATGAACGGGCTTACCTTTTCCCTTTTAGATTTGGAAACAGGCCAGCCATGCAGGCTGCGACGCAGACAGCCCCGGCCCCCTCCACTACGAACCTCTCCTCCTCAACAATGTGCATGATAGCTCGTGCCACCCAATCCTCCTTCACAACCACCTATAAAATTCCAAATTAAGTACTCTGATGTTTTCGATCTTGCTCTAATTACATATCATCGTCATCATCCCAGCCTACTACGTCCCACAGCTGGCCAACACAGGCCTCCTCTCTGAATGGCCGTAGTTCCCACGCCGGACCAGTTTTGCGGACGCGGATTTGGAATTTCACACACACCGTTAAATTGTTTCGCATGTTTGTGCAGGTTTCTTCGCGATGTTTTCGCTAACGAAAGCTCGTGGTAAATTTCAAACGTCTAATTTAAGAAGGGTATGTTATTATTATCATTTAGGTTGATTTTATTTTAATGTTTGTTGTGTCAGAATTCTGTCACTACCTATCTGTTTTTATTTGACCTCCAGTTATGTCCTGTTGTCAACAAATCAGGATCTGATGAGTAATTATATTTTTTATTGATACTATTTACCTGATTTTTTAAATTTGCAAGACCTGTTTCAAAGTTACGCTGGTTCTTCTTGCCTGGAAAAGAGTCGATGTAACTGTAATAATAAGCTCACCATTTTGTCAATAATCCCTTTCGCGGTGTGAAAGGTGTTTACTCCAACCATTTGCACGGCCAGACCATCGGCAATCGTTGAGTCAATAGCAACAAAAACTCTTTCATTTTTCCTAAGAGTTTCAACCATGCTGTTCGTTTTGTCGGTTTGAATTCCCTGTATAAATTATTACAGTGTCAAATAATGTACATACCAGAAGATGTCAGTTACATACAAGACAATGACGAGATTGTAACAATAATAATACGCCTTTGCGTAATAAGAGACAGTCCTAAGGAGATCAGAGGTTCTCAAAAATGTTTTTTTCAAAGTTTCATAATTTTTGTTAGATCCCCTACTGCTGCATTTCTGCTATATCCCCAAAACGCCTAAACCCCTATTTTTTCGCGCCAACGTGGACCCCCTGTGTGGTCTATCTGGATCTGTGATCAGAGAAAGTCCTTTCTCTGATCGCTGATCTGGATCACTTTGGGAACTTCTAAACTAGATGAAACCCAATAAACGCAAAATCTTCGTTGAAAATGTTCGATCAGTGAAAATTTTATCTCAGACTGAACTTATTATCAAAAAATAAATCACCCAAATATTTTCCCCACACTTTATCTCCAAAAAAACTCCAGGTAGCCTATACCTTACTTTTCTGTCTCAGGATAAGCAACCCCTAACTTTTCTTTGGGTGTCTGATAAAAACTTACATAGATTTCAGTATCAGGCTTAAGGTGCTTGATGGCAACCCCGATGCCAGCGATGAGGCTCCCACCGCCAACTGGCACCAAGACCGCGTCTACTTGAGGCAGCTGCTCTATGATCTCTATTCCCACGGAACCTTGACCTTCTATTACGTTCGGGTGGTCGAAGCTGAAGGGAAGTCATTTGTCAATTAATACATATATTGAATAAGTAATTTGCTTCAACTCTGCTACACTATGCTGAGCTGCGACCGTTTCGTGCTTTCGCATATTGTTTTTATGTATTTTTATTCTGTTTTTATTTTAAGGTGAGAAGCGAAGCATGAATAGCTATTTCTATTTCTATTTTTCTAATTCGTATGTTAAATAGAAATTCCCATGTTGTTTTTTCATTAAAATTTCCAGCCTATTCTGTGCCTATATAAGTCAACCAACAAACTATATATTAAAGTAAATGAACGTCCTGAACCAGGGATATCATGCCCCACATCCTGACGCGTGTAAAAAATAAACTTGAATTCTTCGTTACATCTTTAAAGCGGAAATACTACCATAACATTAATGTTATAGATTCCTTACCCATTAATATAAGCCATTTTCTTTTCCTTAGCGATCCCCATGGCATGACGCTTAGCTTCCAAGATGTTGTTGCCGTAAAGTATGAGTTTGGCGCCGTATACTTCACATTTGCTGACTTTTACTAAAGGGGCTCGCTGAGGCATGACTACGACGCATGGGATGCCCAGCGCAGTAGCGTGGAAGGCTAAAGCCATCCCATGGTTGCCGGTGGTTGCTGCGATTGCGCCAGCTTTCTTTTGTTCTTCTGTCAACATCATCAACGCATTGCGTACCCCGCGCTCCTTGAAACTATAATGAGAAGTATTGAATGATATTGTAACGGATAATTCACGTCTTAAATTGAGTTTAGCTCGACTGTTTCGGGCTATTTCGTAGCCCTTCTTCACAGGAGTACATTCGGCGGCTGCCGCAACACGCGCACATTTTCTAATATAATTGTTCAAAATTGAATGAGACGTATGAAAAAGCATCTAAGTGCTTGATTGGGTCACAATCCAACTATTTTCGTGAACCAATTTCAATGATTCTCTTAATCATGATGGTTTAAAATAATGTTCAATAACAATATTTGAATTACCGAGAACAGAGTGCAGAGTAGCTTCAGTTGAACATTGATAATCTCAATACACCTACTTACCTGTCTTTTTATTAATCGCTAATAAACAAGCACTACCTATCAATATCATTTTGTTAACGTCAGCTGTTTACCTTCCGGTGTGCTGTAAAAATTCTTGCTTCAAATACAACTCCATGCCCAGTTTATCAGACATGTGGGCTCTCTGTAAAGCAAATATGACAGGTTTTAGCTAGGTAAGTACTTGCAGATATTAAAAAAAATGTTGATTTGTACTAACCGAGCAAGAAGTTCGACAGACCGCCCCGACGATACGTCGCGACGCCGCCAGAATGTCGTCATACTTTATTTTCCGAGGGTTACTCGGGTCACAATTTTCATCAAAATCTATATCCTATAAATGAATAATATTATATGAATTGTAAAGAATTATATATTTCACACGAAAACACAAGCCGAAACATGAATGCACAGAAAAACCAGAAAAAATAGACCAGCGCTGGGAATCGAACCCCGGTCCAGGTCTGAGGTCAGGTCAGGTAGGAGTTTTTCTGGTTTTTCTGTGCATTCATGTTTCGGTTTGTGTTTTCGTGTGAAAAATATAAACTTTCACGGGATGACCGTAAAAGAAACAAAAATTTGGAGTTGAAATAAAAAAAATACTAAAAGACTCCAAATAGTAATCTTGTAAAGAATTGTTATATGTATTTATTTTAGCTTTACCTATAGTCGCTTTGGGCGCCAGATGCTAGGGGGAGCCAGTTACGGTCCAAAAAAAAATTTAATGGTACCAAGAGGTGGGGAGGTGATGATGTAGTCAATTTCACTCTACCTTAATCAAGAGCTAAAGCCGGCGCTTATTTATTATAAGTAGGTAGGTAGTAAAGTTTAGTGGGTAGCAAAAGGTATTTTCTTACGTAGTTAGACTTTTAGCGATACACTTTTAAGTTTAAACTAAAAAGTAAACTGATTAACTATACTTACATCTTTATTCATTTTTGAAAACCAAAGATCTTCGTATCTTACTAATAATTTATTATAATCATTATAATTTTACAAAGAAACAGTATATTTTTAGTGTTTTAAAATTTTATAGAAACATGACGGACATACTTCGGCCAGACAGTGGTCCTTCAAAATTATTTTTCTTTTCGTGTCAATATTTAATGAACAGCAAAAGAGGCGATTTAGAGACAGGTTCTTTGTATTTGAAGTGGGATCCCCTGTCTCAGCACTGTTTTAAAATAATAACGAGTAATTATTAAAAAAAAATGTTTTAGGATGTTAACTGAATATAATGAACAAAAAAAGTCAGCTCTTTTCAATGCCCCAGGTCGGGACACAGGACTACATGCCAGGTGTCAAAGAAATTTAAGTAAGTACAGTCGCACTAGAAATGGATGAGCAGTTACGGCGCTCACAATGCTCTACAAACGCCTCTATACTGACAAGGTAATAATTAAGAGTGTTAAGATCATTTTGAGCACCACAACTGCTTATCTCTATTTCTGCTGTCGACTGTACTTATAAGAGTTATAAGTATTAAAAAAGTACATTTTAGTAAGGTCTGTGTTTTTCTGTTTAGTTATTATAGAGAAAGTATTGTACAACCCCTAATCTTAAGGTCTCTGAATATCAGCCTATATTTTATCTTTTTATCGTAAACCAGTCACTGGGCCTTATTGAAGAAAGGTTCTAGGTACTACTGGTTGTATTTGGAATGATTGGTTAAAATAGTTGCTAATTAAAAATTAAGAACCTATACTGTGTGATCGCGATAGAATATTGCTTAAATCATTAAGTGTACTTACGAGGTTTTACAAAAGAACCAGCGCAGCGCTTTATTTTATAATAAAACTATGGGAATGGGAATGGGACACACTACACTGATCTGGATTCTGGACTTCCTTACAAATGAAACGCCATAATTATAGGTTCCAAAAATATTTATTGAAACAATTATATCACAGATCTTAAGGTACATTCCAGATCTAAGAGTCGTTCTTACCTAAGTATTTAAATAACTAACTTACCGCATGAATACCTTCTATGAATATACATAATAAATGTACTAAGTATGAATCTTAAAATTATTATTAAATACTTATTAAAAAATTCCAGTCGTAGATACATTTTATGTCATATATATAAATAAATAAATAAATAATAATAATAATAATCAATAATATATCAGTTTCAGTGATGCCGTATCTGTGTCCAATATTTCTTGATAATCTAACTGACAAACTAAATAAAATATAACACAAACAATATAATATATATTTATCCTTATTTCATGCCATCTAAAGGTCACAGCTCATTACAGCCACCCGGCACCCGACCAGCACCGCCTCGCCTCGAGCGGTTAGTATTCTTTATATGGATTTGTATGGGTACGCGCTTTACTACATCAACTCCGTAGCATCACCGGATCGCCTCCCTCGCGAGGTTGCCACGCGCGGACGGAGAGTGGACCACTCGGTGATAACTAGCCCGCTGCTCGCCGTCATAGTTACTCTAGGAAATTCGTGGACCACGCCAGGTCCCTCGTTGTCAACGCGGCGTCCACCCGTGCACTACCTGTTGACAACGAGTGGACGCCGAAAGTCGAGGCGATGCGTGAGGCGGGTAAGCTGCCCAATATATGACATGAAACAGGCCCTGGCCCTATAGTGCTAAGTGCAAAATTCGAATTCCGTTTTTTGCCGTCCCGCTGACGCTAGTATTATTTAATACGAGAGCGAGGGGGACTTCCATTTTTGAATTTCGTAGTAGCCCCTCACGGGTGGACGCTCGCTCCATGCACCCGTACGTGTTAGCGGAGGCCTTAGTAATTTACACTTAATTCTTCTAATGTCCCGAAACTGCCTGCGTGGGTTCTAGTGCGAGACGTTGTCAAGCGAGTCGCAGGGCCGCAGGGCTTCGTCGTCGCCCTCGCGCGAGAAGAACCACTCCCGGTAGGTCGTCGCAATCAGCGCCCGCAGTTCGTCGGTGTGATCAGGGCCTCTGGTCTCACACACCACTTTTACCTGCATGGAAAGATTACTATTAAAAATCATTCGTTTTGATAAATAAAACACAATTAATACAATAATAAACAAATAGAAAGATAACCAACCTAACCAATAAAAAGTTGGGAAACCCCCGACTTTGTCACTTCAAAGTTCAATATCTCAAAAATGGCTACCGATATTGATGAAATGTCTAAGAACCTCGCTAGAAAACCTGGTTTCAAATACAAAAAACTGCATACAAATCGTTCCATCCACCAGTTTAAGAGCTACGGTACCACAGACAGTCACACAGAAACACAGACACAGATAGCGGTCTCAGACTTACAACACCCCTCTTTTTGCTTTGGGGGTTAAAAAGACTTTTGGAAAAACCTGTTTCCGATTCGCGGAGTAATCGGTGAACATAAAAAAAACATACAGTCGAACATAAAACCTGCCTCCTCCTTTTTTTGAAGTCTTTTAAAAAGCTAGGGCTCAGAGATTCCCTCCATAGCGCACCTCCCCTATGACCACGGCCCAAGCAAATAGTATTAATTAGGTAGTAATAGTAGGTATATTTGTATTGTATTGTATTATAGTGAATTACAAGCAATTGGGCCCATGAGGCTCTGTTTTAAGTAGTCTTTGGAGAGAGCCCATAATTACCTAATATCTAAAGGAGAGTACGTCTAAAGGATCAGTAAGTACCTACGTATTAAGATTATGAAATATTTTGGTGATATTTTACAAGTTTTCTTCTAATAATATTTATATTACTAAAATCATAAAGGTCATGATGCCTCGAGTAGCACGAGGCGATAAGATTATTTAATTGCTAATATTCTTATTTAAAACAATGTCTATTTCGGGCGTTTACTGCCTTATTATTTACTGGCGTACGGATGTCGGAAGCGCGGCCCGTGGCTTATATTTTTACTGCCGTACGTAGTGTTCGTGTTACTATGATTTTACAGGACTTTATTTAAATGTTTATGCGACATATATACATATCCTAAGAATCTTATGTGGACAGGCTTGCTCTAGTTTAGACACATGCAGTTACTATTATAACTTACAAAGCTTATGATAACTTACAAGACATAGCTGAATCTCGGTTCAATACATAAATGTAAAACTTTAGTCGCTTACGATAGCTACGTCTGCGCAACAAATGTGTGTTCATGCAGCTCCTCACCGCCACCACACAATACACAACCAGAGTTCATCTCCAGAGTAACATAACCGTTCACCAGCGTTATAGCCGTTTGCCATTTCAATATAGAATGCCGGATTTGGGATGTTACCTATCCTATATCGATCTCAAAGACACTAAGTAATTGAGATTTAGGTTGGTAAGTATCGCAACCAGAAGAGATGCCTTCTACGACGTCGTAGTACTCACCCTAACACTGAATATATCCCCGCACACCCACGCTCTCTCCTGTATGATGTCCTTGATGGAGACGCCTATCGTGGCAATCAGCTTGCAGAGTTCGGCGATGCCTCCCGGGCGGTCGCTCACGGTGACTTTGAACTTGACGAGACGGGATTCTGCTGCCAAACCCCGTTCCAGGCAACGGCCCAGGATCGTGGTGTCGATGTTGCCACCTGAGAGGATGCAGACCACCCTGTAGTAGAAAGGAAAGAAAAATAAATACTACTTACAATGTACCGCTAAACCCGACTAAATTTACAATATGCGCTTCCAAGTGGTCTTAATCAATGTGGGGATGGGTCACAAGTCACAATAGAGATCTCCAGCGTGTTATATGGCTAATGGCGGAACCCAAGTCCGAAGAAAGAGCGTCGGAAGTTGTACTTATGCATACAAGTTGAGAAACTTTTTTATTAATTACTATTTTCCCAAAAGACCCTTTAGCGCCTCATGCAAATCCCACCCCAGGCAGACATCACGATCTACTCCCCTCCCCCACCTATTTAGTAATTGAAAGTTTTCCATGCTGTGTTCTTCATTCCGATAAGTAAATGGACCTACTTTATTCATATCACTTTCACGTCATTGTAGTTACATTTATATTCATACCTACTCTTTGAAACAAAGTCGTCCTTCTCACTCGTATTTTATCATATCTCTACGCAGCAATTCATTATTCAAAAGTTTGCGCTCAGCAATTTATTCCAGAGCAAACTGCTTTTACTTAAATGATTATATGGACATGTCTACTGCGTGTTTATTTGTTTATCTAATTAAACTACGAGTACTTATTATGTATTCGATACGATACGTATACATACACGTTGATAAAATGTGCTGGTTGTCATCGTACAGTGACACGATACCGCAACTGAGATTTCATTTTCAGGAAGATACTATGTGCAGATTTTGCAGGTGGTAGGACCTTGTGCAAAGTCCGCCCTGATTGCTACTGCTACCACCTTGCACCGGCTTGCTATCTTGCTTGCTAATCCTGCCGTGAAGCAGCAGTGCTTGCACTGTTGTGTTTCGGCGTGGAGAGTAAGACAGCCGGTGAAATTACTGGCACTTGAGGTATTCCATCTTATGCCTCTAGGTAGGCAACGCATCTGCAATACTCCTGGTGTTGCAAATGTTTATGGGTGGTGGTGATCTCTTACCATCAGGAGACCCACTTGCTCGTTTGCCATTCAGTTGAATAAAAAAAAGGGAGATATGTACTTTTATACACTGTTATAAAACAAATACAATACCTAAGCAGGATTGGGCAAGTTGCCAAGTTTGACTGATCAACATTTTTAGTAATAATAATTAAGTATTGAATCAATAATATTGTAAATCTGTTTAAAAAATGTATAATCGTAATAATAATTTAAGTACTTTTAGAAATAAGGTGTCCAAGAGTTTTATTTTCGAGTATCACTTTATTACATTTAAAAATAATAGTACCTAACAACAATATTGATTCGTTCGTCCTGAGTTATCAATCACATCATTAAGTTAGGTCCCAGTCACAGAGAATATAATATGTCCCAGTGAAGCTTGAAAAGAAAGACCTACCTACTAGAGGCGCTCCGCGATCGCCCTCATCTTGAAGCTAAATATACCTGCCTAGTTTGTAAAAATTGATATTTTTTTAAATAATTTATTGAATCAGGCGTTACTTTGTAGAGGTCCCGCGACCTTATGATAGGTACCTATCCAAGTTTATGCAAAATATGCGTGTTCATGCAGTTCCTCCACCTCTACACACAAATCACACGAACCCAACTATTAACCACCACCACACTACACTGGTGTATATTTTGCATAAACTTAGTTTTTATAATTATTTAGTTCAGTTCATTGATAATTTTTTTAATAAACATTTTGCGATAGAATTCCTATCAAGACCCCCTCTCTGTTTGGATCTTGATGAACCTGCTGAGCTGCGAGATACTGTTATCAACATAGTTATAAAATATGTATAAATAAAATGGAACTATAACATAAACCATATTTGACTGCAGGAACTTGAAATAAATGAAGACATTCTTTATCTACAGTCTGCCGCTTGCCATGACGGCATATCGACTGATGTTTCATCACCTTCCGCTCATGACACGATTTTGTAAGACAGGGTTTAACGAACGATAGTAGATTAGGCATTCTGAGGTCTTATTGCCGGCCTGCTTATTGTCTAACACACTTGGAATCACAATCGTTTTCACCCATTTTTCACCACTTCTTTCTGTCACACAGCGTAAGACAAGGTCAGCGCGTTAGACAATACCTCTGGCCAGGGTAGGGTTCGAAGATCAAAAAATCAAAAATCCGGAAAAAATGCGGATATTTGATGAAAATTCCGGACTTTCTAGTAAATTTAATATTAAGATCGTTATAAATATGCATCGTGCATAAACGAAGCAAATTTTCGTTCAAATTTTCACTAGCGCGTACAGATCACTTAATTGTGGAAATTCCGGATGGTAAGATTCCCCCCGCATTGAGGACAAAGACATATTTAAGGAATTTCGGGATGTATGGCAACCCTAGGCTAGGGCCACTAAGATGTCACTTACTTCTTGCCAGCCAGCTCGGGCACTAAGCCAGCCATGATGGCTGCGATGCCGACTGCGCCGCCGCCTTCCACGACGTACTTCTCTTGCTCGACGAGCAATAAGATTGCGCGCGCAATCCAATCCTCCGGCACTGCGATCTGACGGCATCAAAACATTCATCTTATTCAATGAACTAGAATTTCCTTGCTCACCCGCGACCTTACGATAGCTAAGCTTATGCAAAATATGCGTGTTCATGCAGTTCCTCCACCTCCACACTGTAAGAACACACACAAATTACATAAACTCATCTATCACCACCACCAAATCACACTGACGCGTTTCGAACTCAACCAGAGCTCATCTTCAAAGTAACACAACCGTACACATCTGTGGAGGATTGCCTGCCACCTGGTGCCTAGACCACTGCTTCTCTAGCTCTACCCCAAAGCCGGCGTTGTCTATTTATTGAAAAAGTTAAAAAAAAAAACTTCGTTACTTCTTGTGATACCAAAAACATGTAAGTGTTCATCTATTGTATATTTGTTTGTACATATTTGTATCTATAAATATACTATAAATGTACCTAAGGGTAAAAGGATAAATATATTTATTTCTTACCATTCTGTCGATGAGCGTCTTCGAAGTGAAGTAAGCATTATATCCGACAGTGGCTACTGCGAGACCGTCGGCCAATGTTGAGCGGATGTCTACGCTCTCTGGCTGCCCCTTGTTTAGTGCCTCCGTCATGCTAGCGCACTTTTCGGACTCCACACCCTGAGGGCAAGTATAACATATTAAATGTTTCTATAATGTCACTTATCCGCTGTTTTTTTTTCTTTACAGTTTACTAAATAGCGAGAGCCAGTACCACTACCATGCATGAGTTTAAAGTAACCGTAAGTATATACTTACGGTAAGTATATACTTACGGTTACTTTAAACTCATGCATGGTAGTGGTACTGGCTCTCGCTATTTAGTAAACTGTAAAGAAAAAAAAACACGAACATATACGAGTATATACTCGATAGCGACGGCGTAAATTATTTGTAAAGGCGCTGTACAATTATTCTTCATACAAATAATTTTATTTACGCCGTCGCTATCGAGTAGGGTCACTATAAACTCATGGTAGTGGTACAGAGTGGGAAACGATTTCGAAAGTCTAAAGCAAATAACAAGTTCGCCGAATTGCGGTGACGGGTTAGTCCTGGCCACCCTTTCTAAAATGTATTCGATAGTCAGGTTGTAAATGTTAACACCTTCGCTGCCGTTTGTTCAGTCAGCATCAGTATAGGTATACAGATATTTTCCGATTATAAATTGCTCACAACTAAGCGTAGGTATAAGCACAGAATAACTAATAATAGTTCGTATACTCATAAGTAGGCACTTTCAAGGAAAATGAACATATTCGACCTCTCCATGTCTTCATAAGATATTGGCCGCGTTTTGACGATACAGCTAACTTAAGCATATCACAATTAAATATATTTTATTTATGTCTAATATAACAAAGTCCGGTTAGCCACCTAATTAGATAATTACAAATATCGCTAACTATAAAAAAAAAAGTAGATATACTATATTACCAAGCTGTACAAAGCGGCGTATTTTCAATCATCGTCTTATCAAATGACCAACCTATGACCAGCCTATGACACATTAATCTATGACATGTTTATATATCATTGCAAAATTAAATATCACAACCATAAAACGGTCATGTCATGACACGTGCGCCGAGTCAACGGTGTTTTCAAGAGTAAAATGGATCAAAGATTATATGGAAAGTTCCATTCGAAGAGACAGTTGCTCATCATGGTGATCGGTATACCGTAAATTTTCAGGCACTTCTAGGTACATTTTACTAAACAGAAAAATACATAGAAACTGTCGCGATGGCAAATGGCACAAAAATCATTTTTTTGGCTGTTCGACAAAATATTTACATACGGCCTAATAGCGCCTTAAAATGAAAGAAAACGAAAATTTTACAAAAATGAGCCCTTGGGAAAAGTACTTCAGGACTTGTACTATTATCTATTCTGTGCTTCAGGGCCAAAGATTATTATTTATATTCTTTCTATAACTTTTAGTTACTTTTCCAAAGTATTGGTTAAAAAAAAACCGGCCAAGTGCGAGTCAGACTCGCATACCAAAGGTCCCGTCTACATATTTGTACTTAGTTACGGACAAAGAGCAATTAAATCAAATATAATCGAAGTCACGCCGACTTGCGGCATATTTAGTACATACCTACTTCTTTTGAACTTCGTATTTACTTAATTATAGTATGTTGAATTAAATTACTAGCTTACTACTTACGTAAATTAGAACATGGGGCTTCAAATGCTTGATGGCAGTAGCCGTGCCCGCCAACAGGCCGCCGCCGCCCACCGGCACCAGCACCGCGTCCACATCAGGAACTTGCTCTATGATCTCCAGGCCCACCGTCCCTTGCCCGGCCATTATATGGGGATGATCGTATCTAGACGTAACAGGATCATCATCATCATCATCAGATATGCAATGACACATACTACTTTACCATACTACCTATCTAGTCGTAGTAGTTAAATACATTCGTATATTCAAGGACGATTAATCGTCCTTGGTATATTTATGAGTTTTAAAATATTTTTTGATGTCAGAAACAAGCCACAATTTTTTTTATAAAATTTGCCTGTAAGTATACATAAATATACAGCAAAAATTGTGGCTGTTTCTTGTGGCTTGTTGTTTATTGTACTCAATTTGTATCGAGCATTGCGAGTTTTATATTTATTATATACGAAATCGGAATAGGTAAAGCGTTTTCCGAGAGAACACATTAGCTTTATAGCTACAATGAATAAATTTCGCATGGCCTGTAAGTACCTAATGGGCACATATATAACGTATAATCGTAAGTACCCATTTATGTAGGTAAGATTCCTTTCCTTGGCCAGCACCATGGCATGACGCTTCGCCTCCCCCATATCGTGACCGTGTATGACGACCTCCGCTCCGAATGACCGGCATTTTTGGATCTTCATGATTGGCGCAACATTCGGCATGACCACTGTGGCTGGGATCTTGAGAAGCTTCGCGTGGTAGCTGATGCCTTGGGAATGGTTGCCCAGGGAAGCGGAGATGACGCCCCGCTGGCGGGCTTCAGGTGAGAGCAGGATCATCGCGTTGCGAGCCCCGCGCTCCTTAAAACTGTTGGAGTTTACCACAATATGAAAAAAAAGGACAGGAGGAATATAATTGTGCAGTTACTAATGATAGTGCGGGGCACTATCTGGCTGAAAAGCAGATTTGCAAAAATTGTGCTTCAAAAAGGATTATATGGTGAATGCCGTAATTTAATATGAAAACACTAAATGTGCATATTAGCAGCTTAGGAGAGGCGAAAAAGTGGCGACATCAATTATAGAAAATACAAATCTTATTAGTAGTTCTCTTTTAAAGATGTGTTCAGTAAAACAGATTGTTTTGTTTGCACTGATAGTAGGTACCTATTTAATAAACAAGGCCCGCGTCAGGCCAAGTTCTGCAAAGATTTAAGAAAATCTTACCTTCCAGTGTGTTGGAGAAAGTCGTTTTTAAGATAAATCTCCATGCCATATTGAGAAGATGTGTGTGATTTCTGGAACAAATTTTAAATGTTTAGATCCTATTAATTTCCTGTAGTGTACACCAGCGTCGGCTCTGGGGTAGAGGTAGAGTAAGGAGCGGTCACTTTAAGTGCCAGATTCTGATGGCAAGGGGCGTCGCTTTCTAGTTTCTACTTAAAAAAAAAAATGAAAAAAAAATTGATGGCGCGTTTTGAAACTCGCAGAACTCGCAGAAGCGGTGTAAAAAAGCTCGCTCTACCTTAGTCAACGGCTAGATCTGGCGCTGACGAGTGCTACATTCGTGTGTAAATAGGCAGGTAGGTACATATTAAATCCATAATTACCTATAAAACATTAAGTACCTGTATTGATTGACTGATACGCCTTATGCAAGTCGATCCATAATGTCTTCTGTTAGATAAAAGTACGAGGAAAACCCGTTGCTTCTTCAATTATCGATACCTTAAGCTACTGTACCATTGATGCAACACGTATCTACGGCGTACTTAATTGTTTCAGGTGCTAATCAAGGGGGTTTTGGCAAAATTATTACATCTTATTCATCTATGTCAACAAAACAAATAGCCTGATAATTTAAGGCAAAACGAAACGATACATACTTAGGTACATTTTTTTATTAGACTGCCCATAAACATCGGCAACACCAGGGGTATTGCAGATGCGTTGCCAACGTAGGAGGCCTAAGATGGGATACCTCAAGTGCGAGTAATTTCACCGGCTGTCTTACTCTCCACGCCGAAACACAACAGTGCAAGCACTGCTGCTTCACGGCAGGATTAGCGAGCAAGATGGTGGTAGCTATCCGGGCGAACAAGGTTGATATTGTATTAAATTAAAATAAATTTCTGGTAAAAATTTCATATTTAATTCAAGCTTTTTTGTTGACTGTACAAACTTGCGTCGTTACCCAAACTACATTTGTATACCAAATTTCAAGTCGATGCCAGTTCCATCCCGCGGAGAAGATCCTGGCGGAATACCAGATGTCACTTCTACCAGATTATTGTATTGTCACGCAATTTACATAATATGCCAAATTTTAACAAAATCCGACTACTGCCCGCACACACACACGTAATCTTTTAATTTAAAATTACTTACCACGCATGGCGTTTTTACTATCCCGCTCTGTATTCTGTATGCAGCAGCCGAGACATCTTCAAAAGAAATCTTCTGTGGTTTCTCCTTGTCGCACATAGGGTCGAACTCAATCGGCTGCAACACCATCGTTATTGTAAGCTTAAGATTCTATTACATATTTTGACCACACCCGATGGCTCTTCGAGCAGTAATGATAAATCAATGAGAGCTCCCGTTATCTTAAGATAAATAGGTAGGTATGTATTGTAATTAGAGGGTTAAAGGGGCAATGAGTTGTTTATACAGCCAGTCGTTGAGAGCAGAGCAGAGGGAAGAATTTTTAATACACTTGTTAAACTATTACTGGAAAATAATAGCGATTTTACTAGAAAACTCCAGCTGGTTTTCAGGAACACACGGAATGCACCTTTTGTGAATGGTTATTTAAGGATTCGTTTACGTCCGTTGTTCTGCTTCTGCATGCTGCTTAGATGCTTGAACTTGAATTTGTATTTTAGTATTTATTTATTTGGCAGAAAACATAAAATTTGATAACTATTATTTATTTATTCCACATAATTTAATAGCATAACAATACAGAGTTTATGAAAGCTGTTATACATTTATAGAATTTCCCTCAATAGTTTTACTCCAAAGACAAAATAACGAAAATATTTAATTGCACATTCATGATTCAAATAGAAGCAGTTCATTTGTAGGAAGATGCAACTTAATTGAATAAAAAAATATTTGTAGGGTAGGGACTTACTCGCTGCACTGAGCTGTTGTACTCGTCGGACTCATCAATTGTGGTGTACATGTACCGTTCCATTTCAAAATTGGCTTTATTTTAATTTAAATAAACGATAACAGAGTTTGACTGCTCACTTATATTGTTTTTACACAAATGACTCGATAGCGCGTTAATTTTAACTTCTTATGTAATTTGATCGATAACAAAATTATAACAACGCAGTTTTACGGAGGCTGATTCATTGTTTTTAGATAGTTAAAATGACATTGATTGAAGATCTTAGTAATTTTAGTTGTCTTTCTGTTCATACAAAACAGCAGAATACTCTAATACAACAATATTGAAAATTCAACATTAAACCTCTAATAAATTAGTTTTACTCAAAATAATTTATTGCTTACAAGCTACAAGCTTAATATATTTTTCTACTTCTAAGTCACTACACTCTGAATCTTCATGCCGATTATCTTAGGAAGATAACGTACCTAGTAGTTTACCCTTTTTTCCACACCTTATGCTATACCTATTAAAAATGTTATCATCCCTGATGACTAGGAGGTAATACTTGGTTTATGGTTGTACGGGTCAAATTCCTCCCACTTTTCCAACCATTACACGTATTTCTTAAGCTGGGTCCATAACCTGTAGCAGCATCGGTCGGTGTTCGCTCAGAGTTAATTGTGGAAGAAATAATATGTAACTAAAGCAGTAGATAGCCTAAAATTAGGACCAACGTAATAGATTTTACGATATGATATCATCAGGTGAATTAGAATTTAGAACAAACAAGCAGTGAGTCGACACGGGCTGGAGAGACGAAAAGGAAGAAACAAACCACGATGTAGTTACTACAGAAATAAACAGTCATAACTACGTGGTCATAACATAAGGCATGCCATCCATTCAATACATCTAATAAAAACCGCACCCCTTAATTTCAAATAGTGCCAATCACGTACAGTCGGTGCCCTAACATAGGTATCCACTTTTCTATACAACTAGTATGAAAAAGTGGATACATAAGTTAGGGAACCGACCCTACCTGTGAAAAGTACATTGATTGTCAGAAATTTCCATTTAATGATTTATGTGGTTGTATGGATATTTATTCCTTTAACTATCTAATTTAAATTGATTAAAAAATATCTCATGTCAAGTGATTGTCAGTGTCATTTCATTACTGTCACTTTTGCTTGTGCTTGTTTTGTTGGTGATGAGGCTTGTAATTAAAATTAAAGCTTTTCTGGTATAACTATAACAACGAGAGTAAAAAACTCTGTGTAAAATGCCGTACGCAAACCAGCCATCGGTTCACATTACGGAACTAACCGATGACAACGTGAAGTTCGTTGTCGAGGATACTGAACTAAGCGTCGCTAACAGCATGCGGCGTGTTTTTATTGCTGAGACACCGACAATGGCCATCGATTGGGTACAACTGGAAGCTAATTCGACAGTCCTGAGTGATGAGTTCCTCGCACATCGCGTAGGACTCATCCCGCTGATATCTGACGACGTTGTCGACAAGATTCGATATTCGAGAGATTGTATGTGCGCCGATTTTTGTTCAGAGTGCAGTGTGGAGTTTACGCTGGACGTTAAGTGTACGGACGATCAGACGCGCCATGTCACTACAGCTGACTTG
The DNA here is from genome assembly GCA_037349165.1 of Choristoneura rosaceana. Taxonomy (NCBI): domain Eukaryota; kingdom Metazoa; phylum Arthropoda; class Insecta; order Lepidoptera; family Tortricidae; genus Choristoneura; species Choristoneura rosaceana. The sequence continues at coordinate 6,355,933 of JAZBNJ010000033.1, forward strand.
AAATCGAGCGACCCGCGTGTGGTCCCCGTGACGTCACGCCACAGAGACGAGGACCAAGCAGATTACGGAGAGGCAGATGAAATTTTGATAATTAAATTAAGAAAAGGTCAGGAATTAAAATTGCGAGCATATGCGAAGAAAGGCTTTGGAAAGGAGCATGCCAAGTGGAACCCAACAGCAGGCGTTTGTTTTGAGTACGACCCGGACAATATTATGAGGCACACTTTATTCCCCAAACCAGACGAATGGCCAAAGAGTGAGCACACAGAGCTAGATGAAGACCAGTATGAGGCAGAATTCAACTGGGAAGCAAAACCCAACAAATTCTTTTACAATGTTGAGTCATCGGGAGCCCTGAAGCCAGAGAATATAGTGCTAATGGGTATTGTTGTGCTGAAAAATAAGTTATTAAATCTTCAAATGCAGTTAGCGCAAGAAGCACAAAATGATGCTTTAGCTATTAATTAACTGTCAAAGTAATTGTAATAGACCCTAATAAAAAAAGTAATTAAATAAAACATAATCTTTTCTTAATAGTATAATACTTAAAAAGATACAATAAATATTTCAAATAGTGGTACATACATCATCAAGAGGCGGACGGCTGTCAAGAGTACGTAAATATTTCTTCATTTTGTGCACTTTTGGAACTTTCTCTGCGTTAATCAGCAGGTGAATGCAGCAGCCAGTCTGTAGCATTCACTCTTATACATAATGTGCAATTTAATAACCACAAATTACTGCACCCACTAGAGTTATGTTGTTATCCAAGTTTAATGATAATTACTTGTGAATGTATTCTGGTATTTGGCCATGACTGTTAACAGTTAAATGAGATCGAAAAGAGATTAATGTAAATTGTTACTCAAAGATGGTTTTAATTTAAAACAATGTAAATTACTTTTAAGCTGGCTGAGGTATTATTGAAAAGGTGGCTTAAATAAAATGTATGTCTCATTCTTTTTGAATAGGTAATCAGTGTTGCAGTTTTTCCATTTTAACTATTTAGATTCCAAAGAAAAGTGCTTTCTCTGGCTTATGAAGACAGATAATCCTGACACAGTACCAGAAACACTAGCTTACTAAATTCCAAGTTACTAATGTTACAAGTCCATAGTGGATTTGATTTCATTTACATTGAATATAAACAGTAAACACCTATGTCAAATTTCATGTCTATAACAGTTGAGATTTCAAGATTTTATCCCAATCCTATAGATTCCTATTTTGGGAAAAAGTAGCCCATGTGGTATTCCAGATGCCCAGCTATCTATATACTCAATTTTATCTAAATACATACAGCCGCTTTAGTGTGAAAGAATAATAAATGCACACACATGCACATATTCACAAAATCAGTAGGGTCTATATCCTATTACCTATTCTGTGGTACTTCTTCTATAATAAGTAAACCTTTTTTTGTGTCATTTGCTAGATGTGAAATTTTTGAGTAATACTTTATTGACTGAATTTGTCACTTGTCAATCATCACATCACCCATTAGGCTTCATCAACAGCTGTGCAAAATTTTTGTGAAAACTTCAATCAATTAAATCAATATTGTTTTTGGTTACAAAATGTCTATAAATATACCTGAACCTATGCTGAATCTAGCGGGGGATAACATTTACACAACAGAGGTACATGCTATATATAAATTAGTGTATTTTATTACTATCCTACTTTTTACTCGACTACGACAAAGCCAAAGGAAGAGTAATGATTTTAGCAGTCTCTTTCGTAATGTAGTACTTTTGGACGCTATGACTTTTTGGTAGACTGCATATTGCATAGTACAAATATTAACTTGCAATCTGACATGGCAATCTAGACTGAACAAAGTTGTGCTAATATAATATCTCCAGTTGGTGCTCCTACTCTACACTATTACATGTTTTGAGATGGTTGTAGGGAAGTCACAAGAAGCTGGTAGAGAGTTTCAGCAGGATAGCATTAAAATTACAAGATATCCAAGATGCACATAACAGAATCAAACAGGATGTGTCCTTTACCCCAGTTGTTGTAAGTATCCTGTTTACTATAATGTTTTAAACTTTCGTGATTTTCACTCATAGTTAAAATACCACCAATGGGGCTTATCACGCTAACACACACAAGTAATATGCCGAAACGTCGAGGTAAATATTACTCGTGTGTGCTAGTGTGATAAGTCGCGTTGGTGGTATTTTGACTATCCTGTTTACTTTTGCAATCTTAGTATAAAGATTATTAAGGAGATCTGTTTGGCAAAAGCCACAAGGCTGCCATGATTTGACCTTAGAACATAGTGGGTAAGTACCTTATTATTAAAGCTACCCTGACCATTTGTGAACTTGTCATATAGAAAGAAATAATCACTGTCAATTACTGTATTCCATTACAGGAAGCAAAATATGTTGGCAAAAACTTTTGTAATGTGATGTTGAAATGTGAAAACTTGCAAACTACTGGAAGGTAAGACCAACTGCTAATTATTCAAGTACCCTTTCACAGTAAACGTCTGCGTGCTGCAGTTTGTTGCGACAAGGTTCCACTTAATAATTATTGAGAAAGTTATTGTCCGTTGTTTTAGTTTTAAAGCTCGCGGCGCCTGCAATGTCCTAGCTAGCATGCCTATATCAGACAAGACGAGAGGCTGTACGATATCCGGCGGCCGGAACTTTGTCCGTGCTATGACGCATTATGGATACAGACACTCGGTTCCGGTCAATGTGGTAGTGCCCAAGTCGTGCCCTTCGACTGAACGGCATCGGTACAAGGAAGACTTTGCTGTCGTGAAAGTGCACGGAAACGACACGAACGATGCAAGTCTCCATGCACTTAGCTACGTCAACCAGATTGGATCCAATTATATTCATGGGTAATGTTAGAATGCGTATTGTAAACTTTCAATGGCCATTAACTTTATTTGCACAACGGACATGATGTGGAAAAAAAGCAGGAGTTCGCATCTGCGCTCATAATTGCGAATTATTTACTTACAGGGATTTTTTGTCCCCTTGTCTGTACTGCGATCATCTGAGAAAAAAACCAGTAGTTCGCAGTGCCCGCAAAGGGGCGCGAAAAACTGGGAATAGCCCTTTTAATTTAGATCGGTAGACGTGGCTGGTACAAGCAAATAGCAATCCCGTAGGAATAGTAATCCCGTAGGAATTTCAAACAATCCCTTTTAGTGGACCGGTGTAAGTCTAGCTCCAGTGGTTTAGGACTTTAGGCTGAGCGTTGTCTTTCAGTCAATCGGTCACGTCCTACTCTTTTATAGGTAGGCAAGCATAATAAGATATACTTACGGCATTGTAAAATATATAACTTACCAAGTGAAGGTGTTCACGTTTACTTTCGTAACGGCTTTCCGTTACGCGCTATTATTGCATCAGCGAAACATTATTAAGCGAGGGAGTTACTTCCTCAACGGCAGACAATAAGTAAATAGAATTTAAATTTGGCCTGTTTCATCAAATTTTTAACGTAAAATGCTTAAACAATGCAATTTCACAATAATTATGTAACTTTACACTTCTTTCATCCGTTTTCTTTGCTCATTTTGTTGTAGGTAACTTAAATCATTCAGCCTAATCTAAGTCCAACATTTGTCTCGACCGAGGATCGAACCCGAGAGCTGAAGCTTTGTAATCAGGTTTTCTAATTAACTCCGAGTATCTGCTCTTCTCCCTCTTGCTGGGATATCGATACCGGCAGTACCTACCGGCACTTGTAACATACCTATGTCATAACGCTTATCTTTGAATAGACCTTTATGCGAGAAGCTCGTAGCAAACATACTCGTGTAGGTTCACCAGCACCATAACTGACACATCAAAAGCGTGCATCTGATAGGTAAGACTAGGTATTTCTATGGCGCCGGTTGGATGTGTTTGGATATTTTTGAACGCTCCACTGTGGCAGATATTAATGCAGATGACTGTAGGCTTATGCCTCCTCTACATATCGACGGATGCGTCGGCAGATTGTATCTGCGGATGCGTCCGCCGAGGTGTAGAGGGTGGTTTTTGCTTGTCTGTGGTAGGTATTTAACGTCGGCCGATGCATCTGCCACTCATCCGTTTGGTGTCGGTTTTTCGACACGGATCAAAGGGTGACAGCGCACAGACTGAATAACTCACAGATGTGTGGACGGATCGCAATTTATCCGAAGATATGGTTGCGGATCCATCTGCCGACGCATCCGTCGATATGTAGAGGAGGCAGTATAGATACATAGACCGTGTAGCTCAGTACAATTAGATCAAAATTTGGCAAAATTAAAGCAAGCGGTTTATCTATCAGGATATGTAGGTTATAGAGAAAAAATAAATTTTACCCACTCTCCCCCCCCCCTCCGGGGGGAGCGTCACCCCCCCGCGCCCTCGAATATGTCCCGGACCGCGGTATTTTCCATTATAAAAGAAAACTGTACACGATACATAAAAAGTGTGTAGGAACGAAATAATCCTTGATAAATTTACTATAAACCTTTCATACATTAAAAAGCGATATCACTTATAGTTCCAGCGCAATATGATACCAAATACTAACTTTTTTTATAATTAATCGATTTTTTCGGCTAAAAGGTTAGTTTTCTCAAAAACTTCACCTTTTACCGCCAAGATATGTATGACAGAAGTAAAGAATAGAATATTTTCTTTATAAAAAGGTATAATTTATTTCTAAAATCTTTCATTTACCATCGCTATGCTATTTTTTTAATTTAGTTCATTTGGCCATTCAGCGAAATATAAATGTTCATACTGGTTAAATGGTGTTACTTTAAATACCATTAGATTCTCATATGTTTTTCTATAAGCTATAGGTATGGACCTATTTTCTGTATTTAAAAAAAAAATGTAGGCCCTACTGGGCTTTTAGGAGATAGGGGCGGGGAAATGGTCAATTTTCACCTATTTTCTTAAATAACTTCAAAACGGATTAATTTAAAATAATGAAAAATATATATTTGAGATTTTCATAATGTACCCTTTCATTTGATATGTCACACGATATAGTTTCTACATTTTTTTTTCTTATTTACTCCCCCCCCCCTCCCAAACTGGCCCTCGTGTTTAAAATTAATTAATTTACTTTACACGTCCGTGTTTGGGTCATCAATTTACATAGGTGAACTAAATTTGAATTCAATCGGTCTAGTAGTTTCGGATCAAATTGGCTATGACAGACGGACGGTTTAGGTATATTTATACCTTAGGCTGCAATTTATTCTTAAACTACTAATAATTCTCAAGAAAACTTAACCGTTATAGTTTTCCTTGCAATTTTGATATACCTACTATCGTCCTGAATTTTTTTTAATTTTTTCTACCCACTGGTTTAGATTTTAGAGGGGGGGACGCCCGATTTTAATGAAAATTTGCGCTTTAAAGTTGAATATTTTGCAAATGAATCACTGAATGGAAAAATTGTTTTAGCAACCCCCTAATGATTTTAAAAAACCTATCCAACGATACCCCACACTACAAGGTTGGATGAGAAAAAAAAAATCACCCCCACTTTACGTCTATGGGAGGTACTATAAATTATTATTTTTTAAATTTTTTATTATACTGTTTTGTCGGCATAGTTTACATATATATTCGTGCAAAATTACAGCTTTCTAGCATTGATAGTCTCTGAGCAAAGCCGCGGACGGACAGACAGACAGACAGACAGACATGGCGCAACTATGAAGGTTCCGCTTTTGCCATTTTGGCTACGGAACCCTAAAAAATGTCTAATATTTTATTATAATCTTACTTGCGGACTAAATAGTTTTTTTTTTGGTAGTTTTTCCTAAGTTAATGTCGCAGTAGCTGATGATGGTGAATTTTCAAAATAGCATAGCAGCGTCAAATGAATGAGTTTAAAAATAAATTATACCTTTTTTATAAAGAAGATATCCTGTTCTTTACTTTAGTCATACATATCTTGGCGGTAAAGTGTGAAATAATTGAAAAAACTAAATAATTAACAAAAAAAATGGATAAATTATTAAAAATGTTCGTATTTGGTGCCAGATTGCGCTGAAACTGTAAGTGGTATCGCTTTTGTATGTATGAAAGGTTTATAGTAAATTTATCTAGGATTATTTCGTTCCTACACACTTTTTATGTATCTTGTACGGTTTTCTTTTATAATGGAAAATACCGCGGTCCGGGACATATTCAAGGGCGCGGGGGGGTGACGCTCCCCCCGGAGGGGGGGGGGGGAGAGTGGGTAAAATTTATTTTTTCTCTATGACCTACATATCCTGATAGATAAACCTCTTGCTTTAATTTTGCCAAATTTTCCATACATTACAATCTAATTTTCTTCAACTAGTGAGTGTGTGTCAGGATGGACCGCCTGGACCTGATCGCGGGCTACGGCACGCTGGGGCTGGAACTGCTGACGCAGTTGGACAAGATGGACGCCGTGCTGTGCCCCGTCGGCAGCGGCAGCCTCGTCGCCGGCATCGTGCTCGCCGTCAAGAGCCTCAAACCCAACTGTCTCATTTACGTAATAAACTATACTCCATTTATTTTAACATTTGAAACTTAACGGTAAAATTTGCACACGTTTTTAAATTTCTTAAAACAAAGAATCTATTTAAAATTGTGTTAACTTCTATAGTAAAAAATACAATAAATACCAGTAATAAATGTGTATGTAGGTATTTTTAGTTAATTTGTGTTCGAAATTCAGAGAAACATGTGTTACAATTTGACCGTTAATTGAAACCTTTAATTATAAACTACTTATACTTATATAAAATACTTACTTTGCTCACCCGCGACCTTACGATAGCTCTATCTATGCAACAAATTTTAATGTGTGTTTTTGCAGCTTCTCCACTTCCACACTGTAAGTACACAAATTACACAAACGCAACTATCACCACCACATAACACTGTCGCGTTTCGAACTCAACCAGAGTTCATCCTCAGAGCAACACAACCATTCACCATGCTACAAGGCTATCTTAGTTTTCCATTAGATCGACAAAAATTGATAGGTATTTATTAAATTAATGGTTGAGTTGGCGCGCGCTGCGCCCTGTAGTACCTGGCGCCCCAGTCGCCCCCTCCCCCTCCCTAAGCAGTGGCGTAGCTAGGCGTGGGCGGAGTGGGGCCTCGCTCATGGCCTCGCACTTAAAAGGGCCTCACGAGGTCTCTTTAAATGCGATGCGACCATAGAAAAGGGGCCTCGCTGGTACGACTTCGCCCACATCTACATCAGTCCACGCTACCACAGAATATACTGTGACGCTACGCCACTGTCACTAAGACTGCGTTTTCATCAGAGATGTTCACAGTGAGGAATGTCTTTGTCATGAACCAATAGAAACTCTTCATAAACCTAACGCATCTCTAGCGGAAATAGCTCGGCGGAGCAGGGATCGGTAAATGAAGCGTTTCTATCTCTGATGTGGACTCTGCTTGTATCCTTCAACTACGTGTACTCAGGGAGTAGAAAGTGTGGCCGCGCCCACGATGTCGCGGGCGGTCCAGGAGAAGAAGCCCGTGATGATCCAGGCGCAACCGTCCGTCGCTGACAGCCTCTCCGCGCCCATCGCCAGCAACAACGCGTACAACATCGTCAGAGGGTACTTGGACAAAATGGTAACAAAAAACCGTTAACGCCTCATATCGTCGATGTTACTCTGCGATACCGACGTAAGCGACAATGGCTGATGCAAGACTAGCAAATTCGAGATTTCGCGGCAGGTGGGTATAATTAAGAGAGGCTGGTATTAGATTTTTAATTTTAACGCTCTTCTGAAAAAGAAATGCCATTGTTGGTTACGCGGCATTGCAGTACCTATTATCGAACGATAGGTACCTACTCGTACTCGTATGTACGTAGGTATGCTTAAGCGGCAACCAGAAAAAAATATACTAGGTACTTTACTTACATACAAGTCTCATCTGTTTTAATAAGCATAACTTCTACTGATTTTAATAAAAACCAAAAAGATAGCCTTAAATTTGGCTTAGGTACAGAAATAATCACTTATTTATGACGTTGATTGTACATGGTGGTAGCAATCTGGGTAGTCCAACCCGCACCCAAACTCGCCGTAAATTAGGAATGTTAGTCTTCAAAACTGCACGCCTACATAAATCTGCGTAGGTACCTACCCTTTCAACTAAATGTTAATTTATGACACAAAATAGGTAATGCAGCGATTTGTACAGTAGTTTGTTCCTTTTTATAAAGTTTCCTACTCTATCTTTGTCTGTGTCGTTATTTTGAGCATGTAGTAAATCTGTAACTTTAAATAACTACCTACGTTCATACTCACCCTTTTTCTTCTTAATAGATAGCAGTTGAAGAAATATGGATATCTCGCGCCATGCTATTCCTGTTGGAGCAGGAAAAGATGGTGGTGGAAGGAGCGGCCGCGTGCCCCGTCGCTGCCCTCATGGCCGGAAAATTGCCCGAACTACGCGGCAAAACGTAATAAACACGTACAGTATTCAACATAATGGAAAACGCATAGAAACAATTATTGTAACACCTACACACCTGAGACAGTTCAAACTAGCGTTGACGTTTAGCTTAACTCCTAGTGCCATCTAGTATTGAATGGAAGAACTAAATAGGAGTACACGCACCTAGTCTATCAAATTTCTGAACAAATTTTATTATACTCGTACGTAAATTCATGCATATACGAATATCGAATCTATTCTTTAGTATGTAATCTGTAGGGGTATTTCGGGGTCTCTGACTCGAATAATCATTTTAGATCCCTACTAATATTATAAATGCGAAAGTAACTCTGTCTGTCTGTTACGCTTTCACGTCGAAACCACTGAACCGATTTTGATGAAATTTGGTATATAGGTAGTTTGAACCCCAAGCATCAACATAGGATACTTTTTATTCCGGTAGAGGGCGCCACCGCGCGATAACCTGGATCCACGCAGACGAAGTCGCGGGCATAAGCTAGTAATAATATACATCCTCAAGTACCTACATAATCCAATTTTATAAAATGTCACAAAATTAGGTACAGGTTGAGTCAGAGACGCGTCGTCAATTACCAGCCTGTTGAAAGATGTCTTTTATAAGTTTCAATGTGGCCGGGGCACATCACGTCCACAGATACCTAGCCTTATCTAGTTTATCTCGAAGTGCGAGGGCGTTCTGCGGAGCACACTTTATTAACAAACTGAATGGTACTCCTAAGTCCTAACGTATTTCATTACAGAGTGGTGTGCATCCTTACGGGTGGCAACATAAGCAACAGCCGCATGGCGGCCGTGATCGACCGCGGCATGGCGGCGGCGGGGCGCCTCGTGTCGGTGAACGTGGCTGTGTCCGACGCCCCCGGAGCCCTAGCACGTCTGCTGGCCAAAATAACAGAGGCTGGCGCGGATGTCAAAAGTATTACCACGGAGCGCTCATGGGGCAAGCGGGACCCGTTCTCTCTCTCTGTGAGTGTGAATATGCAACATGTAACCAGCATATCGGCTGTGATCGACCGCGGCATGGCGGCGGCGGGGCGCCTCATGTCGGTGAACGTGGCTGTGTCCGACGCCCCCGGGGCCCTGATCCGTCTGCTGGCCATACTAACCGAGGCCGGCACGGATATCAAGAGCATGGAGCGCTCGTGGGTCTCTCTCTCTCTCTCTGAGTGTGAATATGGAACATATGTAACCAGGTTTCGAAAACACAGCTATTTCAAAAAGTTTCTTGCTGCGGCTTGGTTTCGCTTCAAAGTAAACGAAAGTTTCAGGTTATCAACCTCCTAAGATATTGAAACAGTTAAAAAAACTCAATCTTATCTTATTAATATTATAAATCCAAACGTTTCGGCAAATACCCAACATTTTAAACAAATTTGAAATCTCGATTATCACAGAATATTTTTTCCTGCAGGATGATGTCACATAAAATCTCCACAGACTAAGTCGCAAGCGAGTGTTTTTTAAATATCTATAGCAGTATGGTATCATTAAAAGTTATCTTGTTACAGGTAAACTTAGTAATTGAGACGAACGACATCAAACACGCAAAAGAACTGGAGAAGAAGCTGATGAAGGATTACCCCCACGCTCGCATCACTTCCATCTCCAATCTGAATGTGGCATAGAGTGCCATGTCTCAAACTCCAAATTTGAAGTTAACTAACATAAACATGTTTTAGTTTGTTATGAAATTGTATGGCTAGGTATTGGAGTTTATGCAGAAGAGTGAATAATAATTTAAATTATATTGCAGACTATTTTATTTCGTGGTGTAGACACCTGTTGACGATGTTCCAATAAAATCATTCCAGTAGCAAAGTGTGTAGGTAAACTTCTATACTTACTTACCTACTACATTTTCGAAATCGAAATAAATAACCGTCAAAATCGGTTCATAAGTTTTGGAGCTGTGATGCTACAGATAGACATGCAGATATTCAGGTTAAACTTATAATACTTGCACCTCTTTTTACATCGAGCGTTAAAAAAACATTATGGTACCCTATTGTCATTCTTAGGTCACTTCTGTCACTTAGTCACCTGATTCATAACTCTAAAAACAGTCAAAATTTAAAATTTTTAGTTAATTAATTAAAAAGGGATCTAAATATGGTACGTGTTATGTATATCTATTATATTAAGCTTAGATTTGTGTATGTACAGAAAAAACTACAAAATAATTAAATATTTGAGGCATATGTGAAACAAGGGCACTCCTAATGCTAGTGCTAGTCTCTAATGGTCTCTGGGTGTACCTTTTAGAGGCGACCCTGTTAATTGTGGCCTAATAGCCAATACGCTCGGCTGATCAATACAACATGGAAATCACACAATAAATAAAATATGGTGGTATACTGCCAACCTTCTGGGCACCTTTCCCGTTGACGGCGGTACTATGTAATTTTTCGGGATAACAACTATCCCAAACAGACTTACAAACTTTCGCATTTACAATATCAATGAAACTGCGACAGTAAGTATTTTAGGTACCTATTATTTGTAGGAGGAGTACGAGATAAAGGACGAAGCACCGCATATTTTGACCTTCAATGAAATTAAACATGCGGCTGATCGAATAGAAGGCGGCATTATACACACTCCACTATGTGTAAGTTCTATAAAATTTATGATGGCTTAAAAACATTAGGTAGATTACTCTCGAGGAAAGTGAATCACGTACCAGCGTGGAACCTTTTCAAAATCAATTTCTTAGTCATATCTTTGGCAAATATATGGCATGTCAAAATGATATTAGTAGCCCAAAGGTTCCACCCTGGTGCGAGGTTCAGTTTCCTCGATGATACGTGGTGTGTGAACGCACATCGGTCTTCGGCTGAGTGTCATAAAACCACGAAACAAGGCAACGTTTACAAGCTTAGCAGTCATGCTCGCTCATGCATGAGATGTATGCAACCATGAACCACGTGAATCTCATGGGTAAATTTAGCAGTAGGGAAAGTATTTACTTGCTTAAAGATGTTATCAGAGATCTAATATTCACACCTACCCCCTAAACTAATATTACCTGGACCTAATATTAATATTCTACTTACAGGAAGCAAAACTAAGTAAATACATGGATTACAATGTTTACTTAAAATGCGAAAATCTGCAATATACTGGAAGGTGAGTAAACTAAAGTTCTATAGGTACGCGGATATTGGTACATAGACGGTACATAATCAAATAATTCATGATTTTATGATTCAAGATCAAGAGTTAATTTTACAATGCAATGGTTGGCTATAATGTTTACTTTTTAAATTTGCATCCACTATTCCACACTAGATGGCAGCATATTGTATGAAACTCGAGTTTATAGAGGTACCTGTGCAATAGATTTTAAAAGATATACCGTTAGACTTACAACGTGAAACTACTATAAATAAACCCGGGTAATTCACTTTTAAATCGAGTTAAGCTCGACCCGTTTCGGGCTAATTCGTAGCCAACTCGACACGGCGACTGCTGCAGAACTCGCATATGTACGTAGGCTACCGCTCTGCTCACGCGATGCTCCTAAAGGAAGGGTTAAGAACTAGCCCGAAAGATGTCGAGTTAAACTCAATTTAAGACGTAAGTTATTCGAGGTAATTTCATCTACTCGTATTCCGTGGTTATGACCTCTGGCTCTTCGCGTTTAACTACAAGCAGTAACTATTATATCTATATTTTTAAGAAAAGAACCTACGGTTGATATTGCACGAAATTTGACACAGCTGCGCAGAGCGTGGGGCCCGCAATGCGTTCTTTGCGGCTACTGACGACGTGACCCAGCGGGGGGTCATCGTGGCTTCCAGCGGGAGCATGGCCTTGGGAGCAGCTTACCACGGCGGCGCTCTCGGTGTCCCGGTAAGGACATATGTATATGTTACATCCAACATTTCTGTGTTTACCAAATTTCAATGTTGAGGAGACGATCCTGGCTGGACCACCGGCATTTCTTTCACTATTGTACTGCCACCGGATTTACAAGAGTCAAGTACCTACCTAAGTAAGAAAGTGGTCGGAAAATGGTATGCAAAGTTTCTGGACATACCATACATACCTATGGTACCGTCAAAGTCATAAATATGTTTACGTTACCAAGACGTCAAAAATATAATATACCACTATACCAATAAGGTCGATGTATACAAATATTTGACGCTATAGCTGTAAAAGGTTCTATACGATCGATGGCTCTGAAATCAATCCTGAAATATTTACAGTTTTAGAGTTTGCGAAATGAACACCAAAATAAAAGCTTGTAAAATCGTCCCCCAGGTGACTGTAATCTTCCCGGAGCGCACGTCGCCGGCGCAGGCGCAGCGCTGCTCGGAGCTCGGCGCCGACGTCGTGCTGTACGGAGAGACAGTCGACGATGCCACTGTCTACGCGAAGAAAGTGTCACAAGAGAGCCGGCAGTACTTTTTGAGGTCTGTCAAAGTTGGTAGCAACCCTATTGTGAAACTCAGACTGGAAACTCAAATGCGCATTCTTCTTCTTAAATTATTCCAGTTGAATGACACTGCGCTAGGAGATTGAAACATCATCACCATCACACAACACTGATACGTTTCGAACTCAAGTAGAGTTCATCCTCATAGTACACCACCACCATCACTGTCAGAATGTCTGGTGGTGATAGGTAGTTGGGTTTGCGTGATTTGTCTGCAGTGTGGAGTTGGGGGAGCTGCATGAACACACATTTGTTGCATAGACTTAAGTATCGTAATGTCGCGGGTGAACAAAGTAACTTTTATAGTTCATTAATATGGAACTCCGTAAAGTAGCCTGATTCAATAAATTACATTTTTCTTTTGTTCGATTGGGCAGCTCTGACGACCCGTCGGTGATGGCTGGTCTGGGCACCGTGGGCGTGGAGATCGTGACGCAGCTGCCAGAGCTGGACGCGGTGATCGTGCCGGTCGCGAGCGGCGGCCTGCTCGCTGGCGTGCTCGTTGCCTGCAAGAAGCTCAAGTGCTCGTGTCTTGTTTACGTACGGGCGAACAAACTGAATCACGTTAACGGGGGGGGGCACTACGAAATTCAAAAACTGAAGTTCGTTTCGTACGATCCCTCTCACTCTCGTATTAAATAATATTAACGTCAGCGTGACGACAAGATACGAACCTTTCATGGGACTTTTTCGTTGCAAATGTCACGTTGACATAGACATATTTGACAAAGAAAGCGTCGTGTAAAGGTTTCACTCTGGTATATACAAGATTTGATTTTCTCGGCTGATTTTCTCTGCTTCATTGATATTGTAGCGACCCTAGCGCCATCTAGTACCGACTAGTTAAACTGTTATACAAACCAATTTGTGACATCAATAAGATTTGGCTTAAAACATGCCTAACCGCGATAAATAGAAGTAAATTTAACATGTTTGACGTAATATTATTGCCACGTTCAATTTAGTAGTTACGTTTAAATAACTTTTTGTGGCATTTATAAATAAATTCAACGATTTATGCCATTTTTGATCTTAGAATAGAATTGAAAACGTAGGTATTATGTAACCCACTTGGACATAAACAACATTCGGTCTTGGGATCACAATAATTTTCACACTTTTTGACAACAATTGCGATTTCAGGGGTGTTAGACAATAAGGGCTCAGAGGTCGTATTCCTAAGGCCCGCAAGCGCTCGCGATGTCATTCACCATCTCTTTCTACCTTCATACAGTGTTGTAGCGAGAATTACTGAAAATTATTGTGATTCCGAGATTCATATTCATGAACTACAACCAAATTACCTACCTGCTATTCAACAGCTCGCATTGCTGAGTCGCGAGGCTGTTGGTTTTAATTTTATCTTTGTGTAGGGAGCAGAATGCGCTAAAGTCCCCAAGATGATGAAGGCACTTCAGGCTGGAAAACCGGTACCCGTACCCGTGGTTCCCAATATGGCAGATGCGCTGAACTCTTCGATCGTCGGAACGAATGCATTCGCCACCATCAGAAGTAGACTCGATAGGATGGTAAGTGCCCTGTATTGCCCTGTTTCTTGTAACTCAGGTACATACTTGACTTAATTTTTTAGTTACTACCTATTTTTTTATTATTTATTAAATTGACCAGCTACCTCTGTCTTATCTGATGGTAAGTCCAGATAGCCTTGCATTAGATAAATATCCCTAAAATGTATTAATTTATCCGGAAAAACAGACGATAGTCGCAAGCCAATCTCTATTCCATAGTTGTCTGCATTGGTTTTACATGAACCGAAGCACTTAGTGAGAATGGCCGAAATATTAACAACTATTTACAACATAACCAGATAAAAAACTGACAAACCAATTTTCGACGATGTTCTAGCCTTTACCTGTAGTTTGGCACCGATCATTGGTGCATTAGCACTGACTCCTACGAGGCCAACTGGTACTTTGCGAAACCGTTCCAAAGGTGGCAGCACTAGGTAGGTATAAACTCTTTGCATAACCAAACCTATGATCGGTGAAATCAAAAGTAGTTCCGGGGGGAAATATCGTCTCCCTTTAAACAGAATGTCATGTTTATTTGTTTATGGTTCCGGTGTTAACTTTCAGCTGGTTGTGGACGAGCCGTTCATAGCGCAGGCACTGATAAGCGTATTGGAGCGCGAGCGGCTGGTCGCGGACGGCGCAGGCGTGTGCGCCGTGGCCGCCGTCATGCAGGGACTGGTGCCCGAGCTCAGAGGGAAACGGTACCTCTATCTGCATTTATATTTAAGTATTTAGTGAAAAGCAAGTTTTTTTCCACATTTAAAACACTAAACAAATGTGAAACAAATGTTTTATAATTTTTAATGTACTCAGGTATTTTGATAAGGCAGGCACCACCAGAGGCGTGGCACAGTAACAACTCGATACAGTATTGTGTCGACCCAATGCGCCAATACTTGTAGCATTAACCTTGTCTCAGTAAGCCATCATGTTCTCCTACTTATAAAGGAAGTCAGTTGAGCTTTTATGGTGAAAAAGTTGACTCGCGTTATACTGCAGGTCGAACTTAGTTAGGGCGCTTCATCTGTACTTAGCAGCAAGACTAGCGATAATGACCAAGATATCGTCACTACTTCAAAAAACTCGTAACTCACAATCGGTAATTTTTCTGAATGAACCTTATGATTATTTAATCAAGGTTCAATTTTGTTCACATATTGATATTAGATACGAGATTTTTCAAAGTAGTGACGATATTTCTTTATATACTGTCAATAATGCAACATTCCAGTGCTGTGTGCGTGATAAGCGGAGGCAACATAGATTCTGGGCGCTTGGCGCGTTCCATCCAGCGCGGATTGGGCGCTTGCGGGAGGTTGATCCGCTTCGCAGTCCCGGTGCCCGACCAACGGAGCGGCTTGCAAACCCTGGCGAAAACTATCTCTGAAGAGAATGCGGTACTCAAGAGCATCGTTACTGAACAGATGTGGGTGCATAGTGATGTCGGTACTGTGTGGGTGAGTACGATTTTGGTTCAAGTGCTCTAGGCCGACAGGCACAGGTCTAAAAGTACCACACAATGTTCAAAAGTCAAGTGATAACATTGCAACAAAAAATAGACAAATCCCAGCCTATATACGTCCCACTGCTGGGCACAGGCCTCCTCTCAGAACAAGAGGGCTTGGGCCCACGCGGGCCCAGCGCGGATTGGGAACTTCACATGCACCATTGAATTGCTTCGCAGGTGTGTGCAGGTTTCCTCGCGATGTTTTCCTTCACCGCAAAGCTCCTGGTAAATTTCAAGTGTAATTCCGCACATGAGAATGTCGAAAAACTCAGAGGTGCTAGCCGGTGTTTGAACCCACGACCCTCTAACATTGCAACAGTGGGGCCAAACGATTTAGTGGTCCGCCGACCATAAAAGTTTGTAAGAGCTAAAAGTAAGGGCCATGGAAGACTTTTATCTATTCAGTGCCGTTGACGCCCATTGGTGTCTTGATGGACCCTCCTGTAAAGCCGCTGACGCCGATGGGCGTGTACTGCAGAAGCATCGGCATCGCGGCAAAGTACGTAAACTGGCGCGCGGCAATGAATGGGTCCTTCGAACGAACGCGCACCGGTAACGGGCGGGTCAGTTCTTTTAACCGCGGTCCCTTCTAATAAGTATTAAGCAAAACAAAGTGGTCCCTGGTCAAAAAATACCGTTTGAACAGTTCTTGAACCAAGTGTACCCTATGACATGACTTTTTTCGACTTTATGTGTAGTAGGCCAAGGAATAAAATGTAGGGAGTACCTATAGCTAGCTATCAGATTATTATGCCTTAATTTGCCAACTAAAATTTATTAATTGTTCGCCAGGCTAATGTCGTTGTGGAGACAGGCAGTGAAGAACACGCCATAAATTTCAAGGATCATGTAAGAGATATTTACCCGTCCGCGAGATTCGCCATTGTGGATCTCGACGACAGACACAAACTTTCTTCAAGATAATAAAACAATCTGTAACATTGTCATTGAGAAGTTGATTGATCATTTGATTAGTTCGTTAATATGAATCTTATGGATTTAAACTTAATTTCGTTAATTACTGTAAAGGGAATAAAAATTGAAACAACCAACTTGGTTTTTTATTTTATTTTGTAAACTTATCCATAATCCTAAGCAACGGGATCGTCACCCTTTGTCGCGCGAGTGTAGATCACCTGACCGTGGTGTTGGACTACTTGCTTGATTAGACCTGGAAAAAAACGAGTAAAAATTAGTCATTTGTTTAAAAAATTAAAATAGGATTGATTGAAGTCACAAAATCAGACTCAATATATCAGTTTGTAACTGTCATGGGTTATCCAGAAGAAATGATCATCATTAGTAACATTATAACTTAGTTAATGATACTTAGGTATCAAAGATTTCTGTCTATGTAGTATTGTGTGGATTGTTTGCAACAGATGACCCAGATTGAATGAATTTGGGCATGTCAATGACAAGGGTTAAGTACTAATAAATACAAGCCCTTGCTTGGCATATGACAAACATAGTTTCATTTTTGCATGAGTTAAACCTTGTTGGCATATTATGCCAAGGGCTATTATTTACTATGTATTCACATGTCAAACATGGTTTAACTTTTACAAACAAGATGTGAAAAAAATCTGCATTCTAGTCTAAACTGTCTCATAAAATTCCAAATAGCTAACCAACATATAAATTTCAATATTGCAAAAATGGCTGAACTGATTTTTATTACACATAGCTAAGAATCACCGCAAGGAAACTCACTTTCACAAAAAAAATGCATTGGAATTGGTCCATCCACTTGAGAGCTATGATGCCACTGACAGACATTGAAATCAAACTTATAACCCCTCTTTTAGCATTGGAGGTCCAAATCTTTTCCCAGAGACAAGGCCAAACTAAATGAATTGTTCATCCTCAAAACCACCACGCAACTGTTGGAGCTGTATTGGTGATCTCCAATGTAACTAAATAATACTTATTATGCAAATTGCTTGAGAGCTTTAAATTTTAAAATTTATCGGTAATTTCCATAAGCATAAGTTCTCAACCATACTCAACGCACAAATATGTAGTAGCAATAGTACAATTGGGCCGCAATCACCATCATCATCATGGTCAGGAGGACCACTCATAGAAGTTTGACAGGCCTCAGGTTGAGCGTAGATGGGCCAGGCTCTCAGAGCAATGTGAGGCATCTAACCATTGAGTAAGGAAAAATCCACAAATAAAAAAGCTGCACTGAACAAGGTTAGGAAATGAAGCAGTCCTAAGTGTGGATTTTTATATTATTCCTTTCGTTCCGGATGACGAGTTAACTAGTCTTGTGTGATGTGCTCTCAGATCCAGTAGACAAGTAACCTCGTCTTAAAAAAAATTGACATTACATATATGAATATGGAAAACTGGGTAGATTTTTTTTGTGTATGGCTTTGCCGGAACGAAAGGGTTATACTGCACACCACCTAGGTTCGCACAGTTCTAGTTCTCAATGGATTTAACTTTACTCTAAAATGTTACTCTTAGAAATACCACAAAACAGATGTTACCTTTTTCCCTAAGCTCAACGAGAGCTCGTCTCGCGAGGGAGCCTCGGACCTTTAGCCTTTCGGAGACCACGGCGGGTGTGATCAGCTTGTACTGGGGCACTTCCTTGTATAGTTTTTCATAGGTGGCCTTGTCGAACAGAACTTGGTTGTTCAACTTGTCACGGACTTTTCCTTTGGACCACTTCTGCAAGACAAAAAGCAATGACATGAATAAGATGCAAGGGTTATAGAAGTCTTGATTTAAAAAACATTTTATACCATCAGCCTCAATATATCAGTATTTACTCTCACTAACATTCAAGATAATGTGTGTAATCATCTGGTATATTAAATTTAAATAGCAAATTTCCTTTAAAGTTATATTTTATGGAAAAGTATAACGAGTGAAAATTACAAGTGACATGGACATAACCTCACTTAATTCAACTTACAACTAGCTTACCTTCTTCTTGGCTTTACCGCCACCTGATCCCTCCTTCTTCTTCTGTGTCTTCTGCGGCTGCTTGGCCGAGGATTTTGCGTCCTTCTTGGGCGGCTAAAATCACAAAAATATTGTTGACAAGCGACATCGCCACGAGGTTTACGTGAGAACACTTCCATTTTCACAAATTTCGAGTAACCCTCCAAAACCTAATTATTTTAATTAAAAGTCACTTTAAAAGGCGCATTTCTATTGCGTTTATCATTTTAAATTATTTTATTGAACATTTTTTGAGCCCCCGCACTGAATACTCACCATCTTGGAAACCGGAAAGAAAGATGGACGTCGCTTGGTGTTGCTACTCTATCTGTAGTGGTGGGATGATATTAAAAACCGATTTTATCGGTGTTTTAACGTTTTTAATGTAATAATTTAAGCGCTAATCAAAATGTACGTCCATAAAATAAATTCAAGGTAAAAAATTTTCATGACACACAATTAAAAAAATCTTAACTTAACAATAGCTATATCCATAAAATTATATTTTTTGTTGAAATTAAAATAATAATAATTTCATATTTATTGGTATCAATTTAATTAATAATTATATATTTTTTAGAGTATTTGTATTGTATTGTATTGTATTGTATTGTAATTTAGGCATCGAAATAGTAAGTACCTGGAATGTGCACTGTGCAGGAATTACGGTCCGGCAGCTTGCCGATAGAGATAGCTACCACAGGGTTATTTTATCTCACTCTATTAGTATGACCATAATTTTATGCAATTAATGAGACATTCCTTCCTCCTAGTACTTCTTTGTCAGAAAAATATACTAAATAGCAATAACCAGAATTTTTATTACTTGTATACCAAGTCCTTATGATACGGCTGGTATAGACTAGAGCAAATAAATTTTATGTATGTACATACGTCGGTGCTAGTAACATAAGTATTCACTTTTATATAGGTACAACTAGTATGAAAAAGTGGATACATAAGTCAGTTAGTGGAGCATGAATACCGGTATTCAATAGTACCGAAAAACTGGAATATCGGAGCAAAATTCCGATATTGGCAAAACCGGTATTGACATTGTAAAATACCGGTATTTCGATATTGATCTCTGAATACCAATTATTTTGTTAATAAATAGACCATTACAGTCGCAATACTCAAAAGTTGCAAGTCACAAATACATTAATTAATTAATTAATTAATTAATTAATTTATTTATTTATGTATTTGGGCACAAACGGTACAATAAAACTAATACTTATTTAATTAATATAATCTTAGACATTTTTGAAATAATCTTAGCTAACTACTCGTTCTTAAGATTGTCGGAATCGGAAAGGTTTTGGAAGTGTGAAACTCATTCATTTTACTTTAATAATACGAATATCGAAAAAATATCGAAATACCGGTATTTGAATTTTCGGTATCGAATAAATATCGGTATTGCAAAAAAACGTCCGATATTAGATGCTCTATCATTTAGGTTAATAAATAAATGAAGACTAAGTGACAATATGTATTACACTATTATTTACTTATTCATTATTTACTAGCTTTTACCAGCGGCTTCCCACGCGTAAACTGAATCGATCTGGTAGATTTAATTGAAATTTTCGGGATTTTTCCAAATTCCCCTGGAAAGTTATTTTCAAAATTCATAATAATAATATAATATAATGTAGGATTATTATTTTAAGCATGTATGTATCATTCGTATTAGACAATACGTATGATGGGTATAAATTATTATATTGTAATAAATATTATATATTAGCCATTTGAATACATCGTGAAAAGATTGTCACCCTAGTCTCAATAATGAAGGCACCATCTTACTGTTTGGTGTGGCCATTGAGAAATTAATAAAACCTACCATCAAGTTAAAATTAGCTCGTGTAAAAAGATCTAAAGCTTATTTCATTAAAAAAAGATTAAATCGTGTAATTATTGCTTATTCTAAATGTATACATTTTATTCAATATTTTTAAAAGACAACGCTCACGAAACTAAAATTTATTAATTATTTATTATTTATTTCCTGGCAATAGTTAGAGAGGGACACACTGACTCCGTGCTTGCTATTTCACCCGGACCGGAGGCCCTTAGTTCTTATGTCAATGGGTTTGGGTCGGTTTTTGCTCGTCTGTTTTTGGAGTGTTCATTCCAGAGTTCTTACTATTTCGATGAGGCTCTCAGATTTTTTTTTAGTGTACTTTTACTTCGTTGCCATTATGTAAAAATTTTACGTCAAAAATTTAAGTTACGAAGAAAGTGGCGCCATCATATTATTTTCTATTTTTTTTTAGGGTTCCGTAGCCTAAATGTCAAAAAGTGAACTTTTATAATATTAATTCCGCAATGTCGGTCTGTCTATCCGTCCGCGGCTTTGCTCCGAGAATATTCAATGCTAGAAAGCTGTAATTTTGCACCGATTTACATTGTGTTATTTTTGATATCCGTTAACTTTAAGGGGACAATAATACAGGTCAAATGAAGTTAATTCTTTAAGACGTTAGTGGCCTAACTTTTACTGTTTAAAAGATAATCAAGTTGAGATTATTAATTATTAGCAGTAAAACAGCGTAGAGGTCCTTTATGTATAATTTAAAGTTTTGCAAAGTCCATAACTAATCCTATAAAGTGGGTTTTTTTTTCTCGAAGTAGTACTCGTAAGTAGTGTTGTGGAGTTGCCAAGACGATTTTTCGATTCAGTGATCTGTTTGCGAAATTTAATGGGAAAATTTTGCTTGAGAATTATTAGTAGGTAGTTTAAGATTGAATAACAGCCTAATGTATAAAATGCACCTACCTGAACTTGGAAGATACCGTACACAATACGAAATCCTTAGAAAAACATTATTTATTTTTTTCGTAATGGCCACGGAACCCAATCTCGGACGTGTGCGACACGGTCTCGGTCGGTTTTTTGTCGTATCGTATCTGTCCATTGATACGTAGCATAGGATAGGGTTAAAAAAGGCAAAAATGAGATCCAGATCGGCGAGTAGGTATATGGCAGAACTGTGCGAGGAATGGAAACCTCACAACTCGTTTTCTTCTTTGCTCATCGCTATGCCTCTTTGCTTGGCTTTAGTAGCCTCAAGGATTAATTTTCACACAAGTTGAAAATAGTAAAACTTCAACAAATCCAATAAATAAAAATGTATATTTACAATGTACCATACAAATTAAATGACATACCTACACTATTTTTTACATATTTTACCATATTTTACCTATGGGTTTAAACACTGTGCATATAAACTAATAGGCATAATTCATAGCTAAGGTTATCTATAAACATAATAGAATTAATATTTAACCTATCCCATCTTGGGTGCATAATTCTGGGGTCCTAGTGAATAATTCTGCAGAAGTTGAACAGCTAATTTCGACTAAACCCCTATACGTCAACCATGTATGCAACGTATTATAAGTCAACCATGTAACTAACAAATTATGGATTTCATTGTCTGAAATAAATGATTTTTTTTTATTTTATACACATAAAATAGAAAATAGCTGTGTAATTTCTGCAGACTTAACCCCTTTTTCACTAGGACCACAGAATTTTCGTTGTTATCCAGTGCACTCACACAACCATGACATGTATTTATTAAACATCACACTGCATACATATCTCGATAGCAACGATAGTTATACGCTAAGGCTCAGAAGACACCTAGTAAAGTGGGCTATGTTAACAGATTTTTAGCGCCGAGGTAGACAAATCATTTTTATTTCGCATCCTAACATTAACACACCTTCGTTCAATCTACAATGCCCTCTTGACGGGCAAAATAGCGATGCCACAAATATGTCAAACCGATTTTACAAATCGTCACTACTTTGAAAAAATCTCGTATCTCAAATCAATACGTCAACAAAATTGACTCTTAAAATAATGTTCATAAAGTTCACTCGGTAAAATTGCCGATTTTAAGATACGGGCTTTTTTCAAAGTAGTGACGAAATTACCTAGAGTTATGCCTACAACTGTACTTGCAGTATACAGTCATCATCAGATATTTTGGAGCGGCCAAGGTAGTCAATATCGGATCATGCACTCTGTTATTAAAGTATTAGAAGAGTTATGATTTGACATTTTTGATTACCTTCGCTGCTCCATAAAATGTCCACGAAAAATTTTCCACATTACCACCATGCATATAGTAAATCTAAGCCGTGATTCACATCTGCGACTGTAAGGACTCGTAATACGCTAGCTCGTCGTCGGTGACGGACGGCCGGAAGGTGTCCACGCCTTCCCACAGCTCTGACACCCCCAGCACTATTGAGTCAGGACTTAGCTCGCTCTCTTTCACTAAACCTGTGAACCAAAAAAAATATTAGAAACCAACGCGCAGTGTCAGGTTCCATACCAATATGCAGCAAAATATTTAACATTAGGTTTTGATCAACTATTAGTCTTAATTTGTAAAGCCTACTATACTAAGCTGTTAGAGTTTTCTTTTTGAATCCATCATAATAATATGACAAATATCATGATGATCTATTGAATCAGGAGTTACTTAGCGGAGGTCTATATCAGTGAACTATAAAAGAATTTCCTTGCTAACCCGCGAGTCCCGCAACCTTACGATAGCTAAGCTTATGCAAAATATGCGTGTTCATGCAGTTCCTCTACCTCCACACTGTAAGAACACACACATTTTACACAAACCCATCTATCACCACCACCACATCACACTGACGCGTTTCGAACTCAACCAGAGCTCATCTTCAGAGTAACACAACGTACACCATGCTACCAGGTGTTAGTCTAACATCTGGTAGCATGGCGAATACCAACTTTTCCGAAAAAAAAATAATTAGGCCGTCTACCGCTTCCGTTGGCGGGTGGCGGGCACTCACCGCTGTCCAGCTGGCGCACGAGGCCCCTGACGGCGGCGGCGCGCGCGGCCGACACCACGTGCAGCAGGTCCGCGCCCGTGCAGCTGGCCGGCAGCGCCGCCGCCACGTCCGGCAGGCTCACCTCGGCCCGCAGGTTGTAGCTGCGTGATACAAACGTAGGACAATCAAAATGGGGTCCTAGTGAAAAAGGGGTTAATAGGGATGTTGATACCACCAATCAACTGGCGTACTTTTTATAAGCTGTCAAAACACAATTCTCCCATAGAGTTTCAATGGCGATAGCGACTTATGACGTCATAACTCGCTATTTGTTCGCCAACTCAATCAACTAACAATTTATTTGTTTTAAAGCAGCGGAAAATCTAATTTTACAGTAAATCGAAAATTAATCTGGTTTTCAGGGCTAAAATAAAGCTTTTTTTTACTGGAGTTCTGGCTTCGAATTATTTTTTAATGGCGTCATCATCCTTTTTCTGCAGAAGTTGAGCAGCTAATTTCGACTTATACCCCTTTACAGATAAAATAGAAAATAGCTGTGTGATTTCTGCAGACTTAGGTAACCCCTTTTTCAGTAGGGTCTCAGAATAGATGTTTACACCACCAATCAACTGACGTATTTTTTTTTTATGAGCTGTCTAAACACAAATCTCCCATAGAGTTTCCAAGGCAATAGCGACTTATGACGTCACTATTCGGCAACTCAACCAACTAACTATTCATTTGTTTTAAAGCAACAAAAATCTAATTTTACAGTAAATCGAAAATTAATCTGGTTTTCAGCTTCACGACTACGCACGACTAGCGTCGCCAACATACACTTGCACGTACCTTCTACATAGCGCTTTGAGCACTCTAGTTTTCTCCTCGACGCCGCAGTAAGGGCCGACGTACACGAGCTTGTCGAGGCGGCCCGGCCGCAGCAGCGACTGCTCCAGTAGGTCCGGCCGGTTCGTTGCGCCCATTATGAACACGAGGCTACTCGATTCGGCGTCTGTATTGTTGAGGGTATTTTTTTTTTTTTTTTTTTTTTTATTCTACTGGAAGGCAAACGAGCAAGTGGGTCTCCTGGTGATAAGAGATCACCACCGCCCATAAACATCTGCAACACCAGGGGTATTGCAGATGCGTTGCCAACCTAGAAGCCTAAGATGGAATGCCTCAAGTGCCAGTTATTTCACCGGCTGTCTTACTCTCCACGCCGAAACACAACAGTGCAAGCACTGCTGCTTCACGGCAGGATTAGCGAGCAAGATGGAGTATACTACAGTATATGAAGTATACTCCAATTCAATAGAATCGAACAATCCTGTAGACACTTCCAGCCTTCTAATATGAACACCGGGCTGCCTAAGGCTTTGTGATGTGACTATTATTCTTTTTTCATTCCTGTTAGATGATAATTGCAACAATAGGGACATATATAATCAAGCGTGCCCACGTCAGGGTGTGTTAAATGTGTAGATAATTGTTAGATTCTATTGAATTGTACTTTATAAAGTCATGATCATGAGCAATACTGCTGTAGGTACTGTATGGATACCATGTTCTTTGCTTTAGCTATCTGGAGGTGGGCGAATATTCAGCGTTTTTGCAGCGTTTTTTTTTGTCATTGGTGTCTTCGCAGGTGTTATTAAAAGAGGTAATTTTTTTATGAAAATTTAAGAGAATTTCTTGTAACTTGCCTTTTATAAAAGTGACACGCAATGACGTTAGACCGCGCGGTCAAAACGCTCGAATATTCGCCCAGGTAGGTATAGTTATGGATGGAATGGATTAAATGGGTGAATGAAAGTATCTGTGTGTTTCCTATTTAATACACTTCACACAAATATAAAAATTTCATGCATCTGTCATTTTCCGACAAAAATGTCCAAGTGGCATTCATCATCATCATCATCCCAGCCTATATACGTCCCACTGCATGGCACAGGCCTCCTCTCAGTACGAAAGGGCTTGGGCCGTAGTTCCCACGCGGGCCCAGTACGGATTGGGAACTTCACACGCACCATTGAATTGCTTCGCAGGTTTGTGAAGGTTTCCTCACGATGTTTCCTTCACCGCAAGTGACATTACTTTCTTTTAATCCATTCGTACTAGCTCTTGTGAATCGATCATTTGTTTCGTGCTTTTTCAAATGTCGAATACCTTCCTCGCTGGCGACGCCGTCCAGCTCGGCCAGCAGCTGGCTGACCACGCGGTCGCTGGCGCCGCCCGAGTCGCCGGCGGCGCCCCGCCGCGGCGCCAGCGCGTCCAGCTCGTCCAAGAACACTATGCACGGGGACGACGCACGCGCCGATTCGAACACTGGAAAAAACAGAGATACAATACAATGACTCTTTACTGCACAACACAAATAGTAATCTATACAGAACACAGGTGGGCCAATCAACTATTTTACCGACACTTTGGGCGTCTCCTGTGTTACCAAAATTGTCTCTGGCGTTACCAAAAAGTCGTACTTCCAACAAGATATTTCATGGTTTAATAGGTTAAACTCACGTAGGATGGCATAATATGTATTCATTTACACCATCTATTAAATTACAGAAAAAACAGGTTTACTCACAAAAATCTGCAGTTGTTTGAAAAATGTCGCGGACAGATTAGTGCCGGTAAAAAACTTGATTGGCCCAGGTACTATCGAACCAACTGAATCGTGATTTACTGTGGAACCTTTTCGTAGAAAAAGTCATAGTGATATCGTATTACTAGACATTGACAACGGAATTCATTGTGACACTGTGAGAACGTTCTACGGCGGCCATGTATCAAATATTCAAATATCGACTGTACATGGAGACAAATTACCAGGTAAGCAATAGGTGAGATTTCGCTATTAACATTATTTTTTCAGAATGATAAATATCCTGGAATATTCTTGATCATTGGTCGATGCACGTTGTCTGAAAACGCAAGCCTACCAGTATTACACACTTATACCCTTAGACAGACAGAATAACTAGTGAAAAAGACAAAAATAATGAGAGACTGAGATTTTCATGCTAATTTTTATAGTTGAGCTTCCTCTTTATTAAATATGACAATGAGCTCAAGAGTCAGCTTAGTTTTATTTATTCTTGTTATCATAATTTTAAAACTTTTTCAGACATGGTGCTTAAATCAATCATACAAAGTACCCGCTTCAAATTATCTGCCTTCAAATTAATGAATCATAGAAAAACTATGATTAGTTTAGTAGAACCGTGGGTAAATTGGCGGGAACTAACACAAATTCAAAGAACAGAGAACTTAAACACAGTCAAAACGTAACACAATTGATACGGCAATTACCTTTTCTGACATTCTCTTCGGACTGTCCAATATACATGTTGAGCAGTTCTGGTCCTTTCACGCTCATAAAGCTGACATTCAGTTCGGTGCTGACTGCCTTGGCGACTAACGTCTTGCCGCAACCGGGAGGGCCGTACAGTAAAATACCTAAAAATTGAATTGAAAGGCTGAACAACAAGACTTTGGTGACATCTGGTATATCGTAATTTACTGACGATTTTCAGAACTCAGCTCTACAAAAAGATATTATACAAAAAAAATACGAAATCTTCGTGGTGGGTCCTTTTTGAAAACCATATATCAATATATCTGGTACTTGCCTACATCCTAAAATAGCAAAAAAAAACTTTATTGCGAGTAATAATCCCAATAGAAGTTAAAATGGCCGCCAAAGCTTTGAGCTGCCTATGAAAAATTACTAGCAAATAATGATTATGAAATGGTACAATCCGTGAGCTTTTAGAAAACCCTTCGGGTTTCGGGGGAAATCGGAAGAATTCGTTAGTAAAAAATGACAATTGTCTTTTTAACTCAGTAGCAATCCATCACGCGTAGAGTGCACTCGTTGTGTTTTCATTGATGTATATAGAGCAGTTAAAACCACCAATTGCATATATTTATTTAGGTAGTTTGTTATTTTTCGGAAATTGATTTCCATGGCGAGTCGACTTAAGCAGGGTATGTCTGTAAATAGCCAATCACTGGAAATTGATTACAATATATTTATAAATATTTTGTATATAAGTTGAATTTTTTAAGAAAAATGTGGTCGTAAATATTTTAATAAGGTACTTTTACATTTTAATTATGTACAGACCGTGTTATAGAAGCAACGGGGATTTCGAAAAGTGCATTAAAAAAAATATAAAACGAAAGCAGACCAAAAAAATTCATTTGACGTACCCAAGAGAAGTAGATACAGTATAACAACAGCTCTATATAATTCCAAACAAAAGTACTGTGTTGAGGCGGGGTGTTCTCAATTTAAATTGACGATGGAAGAATTCGAAAATGCTGATTTTGTTTTATTTGTATCATGACAAAAAGTCATATTGTATTAAAATTAGAAAAAGATAAAGAAGCGTAATATTATTACAGAAAGGTTCATTTTGTACTGATGGTTATTCTTTACATAACTTTTTACGGTAACTTTGAAAAGTTTTGCAAGTTGATAACAGAACAGAACCGCGTATCACGATCGCGTGTCATCGTCAATACCCGAAGCATGCTTCTAAAATCCGAAGGTTTTTTTAAGATCTCACGGACTGTACATTGTTGTCAAAAATATTTTCATTCTAATGTTACCTGAACGTTTCAGACTTGAGTTTTTAAACAGATGTGGGTATTTGATTGGAAATTCTATAGTCTTTAGTAGTTCTGTCTTCAGCTTATCCAATCCGCCGATATCTTCCCAGTGGACTTTAGGTATTTTAGGAGCATCCAAGTGGTGACTTTGGAGAGATCTTATTGATTCTGTAAGCAAAGTAAATCGTTACATTTTTATTTATAAATGTCTAGAATTTTATGAATGACCAGCGAAATTGGTTCCACCTCTTGTAACTGTTGATAGGTAATTAAAGAGTATAATACCTAAGGCACAATTAAAGTGTTCTTCTTGAAGAAGACGCAAATCCGGATCCTCGAAAGGTAGATGAATATAACTGTTGTGTTGCTTCAAATAGGATTCCCTCATCGCAAAATGGACTAACGTGTCAATATCACCACACAAAAACGTCTCTGTTTTAGCTGCAACCCTTTGCAAAACATCTTTGGTATTTTTAGGAAGACTTTCTTCATCTTTGAACATAGTATTTGTTGAATTTTGTTGTCCATCAATACTCAACTGCATGACTGAAGCATACCAAGCCAACATTTCATATCTTTGTTGAACATTTAACCTGGACAGATGAAACTTTTCCAAAAACATTCTGATTATGTTTGGCTTTAAATCAACTTTTTCTGAGACTGCTATGAATACGATTGGATGCTTTGTGTAATTTTGGTAGAGATCTATTATTGTGTTCATGAAGTATTCCATTACTCTGCAGTCTTCATTGTTTTCAGGGTCTACAGCAAAAACCTGCAATTTTTTATATAAAATATATTATTAGTAATTGCCATGAATCATACATAGATTTCACACTTACATAATAGATACTAGTATATTACAGCAGCTCTTTTGGGGCATCTTAGGGGTTACCAATTAAATAGATAATTAAGTATCCACATCTCTATATATGTTGTAACTTTTGTTTTGTTTTTGTTTAGATGCATGCTTAAATAAATAGGTAGTTACATATAATTAAATTGTAAAGAGCGCATTCTCGCCAACAAACTATAATATCAGTTTGGCGAGTGGATAAATGAAGTAAGTGTATGTAATACCTATGAGTAATAAAAAAAAAAAAATGACTGTAATTAAATGTTATAAAAAAGTATTGTTAATGTACTAACAATTATAAGGGTCAGCAGGCATGAAGGACTACTTATTTTTTTTTAATCATGTTACCTCAAAATTGTCCAGTAAAACCATGACAGGGGATGCACCCTTTGCTTTCTGCACTGCCAAGTTGATTTTACTTTCTGTTTGTTTAGCTGTAGAACTCTGAAGGGAATTGCAGTCAATGGGTAGGCAATTGAGACCTGGAAATAAAAGTCTTGGCTTAGGGTCCAAATGTATAAAAGGCAAGGTTTAGTCAAATGTTTTTCAGCAACAAAAGCAAAATTAGTTAAATGTGCTTGCATGCTGAAAAAATGTGTCTAACATTTTTGTCAGCATTAGAAAAAAGGTAAATTATCTTTAGCTATCTTTTACTTATTATTGAAACATTACCTTTTTTATTTTGTAAAAGGCTTTTTGGATAAACAACAGATCCAAATTGTTTAACTTTCATTTTAGTGGCAAGAAAAATAGTAGATTAGAAAGTTTGAATTTTTTATCTACTTACCATTGCATTTAGCTAAAATTTTAACAAGCTGATGTTTGCCAGAACCTGTTGGCCCAGTGAGGAGCAGCATTGGTATGATAGGGTTTGATAAAGATGTAGATAAATCATCTGAAAATCAGAATGGGAAAAATTTGTAGTTTTAAACAATTATTTTGGTATTACTGAAGTTATTAGAACAATAAGATTATATTGTATAGAATATTTGGATCCTGTGCTAGGAGTCTGGTTTTAATGGTTATTGGTAAATAATCAGACTAAGAACTAATGTGGCATCATACAAATATTATCCTTAGTGTAACCATTTATAATAACTTACTTATTTCTCCAGTAATAAAAGGAGTAATTGTTTCCTGTATTTGATCAAATTTCTGCCGTAGTCCAGTCGGGCACAGGTGTAGCACTTGCATATTTTCATTTATCAGCTGTGGTTTGAAGAACTCATCTCTTGGCTTAGTAGCATGAATATTTTCCCCTAAATTTAATTGTGTTACTCCTCTAACTATAAAAAATGACTGAATTATGTTTTCATTATGTTGTTTTATTTCGGAGTCTCTGCGCCCATTGACTTTCCTACATTTGAAATATAGTTTTCCATTTATTTGAACCAAGTCCAAATATTTACAATGGTACTTGTTTGTGATATCTTGGGTAAGTTCTATGCTAAAAACATCGTTCAAACTTACTAGTTTTGGAATTTCAAAATGGTTACTCAATACTTCCTTGATAAATTCATTAGATAGATCATACTCGTTCACAATGAGACTTACTTCTGCGTTTTCAGCAATGCTTGGTGCATATTGTAATGATGGTATGGTATGAAATGAAACGGTAACTTCTTTGCAATTAATTAATCCAAAAGATGAGAGTATGTTGTACAATTCATTTTCTGATGCCATGGCCACATCATTTTGTACTTGCTTCGATCCAACTACAGGTACTATTCTTACATATTCTAGGCTGCTCGACTTTTTATCAGTCCATAACTTCTTGTGTAATTCAGATGTTAAAAAATCTAAATTGTATCTAACTGGTTGGCTATCCTTGTTTTCAGAACTTTGCTTTTCCTTGTATTTCGATTTAATATCTGGAGTTAATTTCAGCGCAAGCCACAAGACACCATTATCAATAAAAAACAGATTTTCAGCACTTAATTGAATAAATTGTTCTTTAGATATAACCAGGCATTTGTGTTGCAGAATGGGTAGATTTACTTCTAAATTTGGCTTCAGAAGGTGCCATTTAACGTGTGGTGGAACAGTCCTTAATCCGAACATATCTATGCCCTTTTGAGCCAAGACTCTTTTGTGATAAGAAAGTCTAAATTTTATTGCAAGAAACACGAGGAATGTGTACGAATTATACTTCGGATAAATAATTTTTAGGCAAAACTTTATCACCCATAGTTTCACTGAAACGTGTTCATTCATAATTAACGAAAGGAACTAAAAACAAAAAAAATATTCTCACGATATTCAAGTCATATAAATAAAATATTACTACTATTTTCTTATATCAAATGTCAATCATGTCAATGTCAAAAACAAAAAGAACTGTCATTTGGATGTGTCAAAAATACTTGCGCTGTTCAAGTCCTTGGTAATGCCGCGCAATGCATTATTCTTTTCATAGTTTTCAATGTAACCTTTTTCTGATTGCATCTGCTTACATTTCTGTGAATTCACATCACATTCAATCAGCTATCATATATATCAGTAATCAGTATTGTTTGTTGTCATTTACTTAGAAGATACTACATACAAACTGAAATGTCTAGCAAACTTATTACCCCTACGTACTTAACTTGGGCATCTTTTAATAATATTCGGATGTTGCTAATGGCTTGCATGCCTATAGTAATTTTCTATTTGATTTGGCTAGTTAACACCTCAGAGGCCATACGTAGCGAGGAAGGCACATTGTTAGACCTTGTGTGTTGGCCGGATGGCAATGCTATTCCAGTCATAATTACGTGTGGAGCTGTACTAGCGGTTATTATAGAAGTATGCTAAAATTTATAATAAAATAATCATGTCAGTAGAGATATTTAGACAATGGCATTCCTCATATCGTGATAAGAAGGGCTGAGTCACAATCCAGTTCTAATTAACTATGCCATGTTACATCACACATCACAAACATCACGCCTGTATTCCCAAATGGGGTAGGCAGAGCGCACGAAACGTTACCGCTTCGGAGCCACTTTTAGCAATTTTATCATAGGTTTTAAGTTTTCAAAAACGGTGTAGTGACAGGTTGCTAGCCTGTCGCCTACGGTATACCTATATCCTCAGTCGTCTCTCACGACATTTGTTGAGTGATGAGCGTTGGTACTTAACTAATAAATAGTTTTTCCAGCTGTATGGACTATACCAGCTTTTCAAAGCTGGGTTGCCTAAGAGAGAATACAACGTGACAAATGGTCTCTTTTATTACATCTGGGCTCTCATAATCATCGTTATAATTTTCTTGGCGATCATGTTCTACTCTGGTCTGCAATCTACTATTATAAGAGGTAAACTGTCTTTTTAAAAGCCTTTGCACATCGCGTTTTTTTAAACGCGCCGCCGACGCGCGTTTTTTTTTTTCATAGAGCAGCAGTTTAAAAAGCGCGTGTGCATAGGCACTAAACGGTTTTTATTTTTGTTATTATTCTGTACACCTACGCTACTGTCACGCTTTGAGGCTGGGCCATTAGGTAGGTACCTATAACAGCTACAACTCTTCAATCATGCCCTGGGCAAATATTCGAGCGTTTTGACCGCTCGGTTAAACGTACAGACGTGATATGAACAAGTCCGTGGTTAGACGTCATTAGCATCCCACGTGTATTAGCACAATGGAAAGACAAGTCAAAGTCACAAAAAAAAAAATTACGCTACATTTAGCATCGCCATTGTCTTAATTTTCATAACAATTTAATCCTGAGCATCACCTCTTTTAATAGCCCCTGCCAAAATCTTAATCCTATTAACGCATTAAAGTTCAATATCTCAAAAACGGCTTAACCGATTTTGATGAAACATGTATAAGAACCATCGCTAGAAAGCCTACTATCAAATAATAAAACCGCATTCAAATCGGTCCACCCGTTTAAGAGCTACGATGCCAGACAGACACACATAGCGGCCAAATTTGTAACACGCCTGTTTTTGCGTCCAGGGTTAAAAAAGGCCCCAAAAACTACACCTCTAAAACGTCTACTTACCTACGTAAATTTCCAGCGAAAATCAAAGGTGGCATAACAAAAGCGATGCTGCGTTACGCCAGCCACCTGCCATCAAAGGTGGCCATAGACCGTCTGCAAACCCGGTTCCACTGTTGCGGTAGGGTCAACTACCAAGAGTGGTTCTACATACCCTGGTATACTACCGGAGCGAGCGGCGACATCAATACATTGCTAAAAACGTTAGTTTATGCTTACTTTTTGAAGTACGTGAAAAAGGAGATATTGGGTCAGTTGCTGCACATGTTAAGCCACCAAACCAGACGAAGAAACCATTTGTGGGAGAAAAACAAGCAAGGGTTTTATCACTGCTATAGCGCTGTTCATTAACACACGCATCAGCAAACATTTTAGACACGTTGCCGACTTAAAAAGCTAATAATATGGACTGCCTCTTTCTTAGTCTCAGTCTCATTAATATGGTAATAAAAGATCCCTAGCTCATATTAAATGATATTAAACGGATCACTCACGTCTTAAATCGAGTTTAGCTCGACATGTTATGTTGAGCGGTGGCGCGTAGTGCGCGTGTTGCGGCAGCCGCCGATTTGCGTGCTCCAGTGATGAAGGGTTTCGAAATAACCCGAAAAATGTCGAGCTAAACTCGATTTAAGACGTGAGCGATCCGTTCAATATCATTTAATATGAGTGAGTCTCACGGTAGTTTCATGATCAAGATCCCTAGCTGTCTCCATTGGATAAATTTTATTATTTTATGTTTTATTTTATTATTTTTGTAGCCAAGTAATGTTGCAAGGATTTTTCCAAACGGCGCATGACGATCGCTGGTGATCTGCATCTGCTGACAGCGTTTTTGTTTTAAGTCATGGTTGTATTACTAGCTATTGCCTGCCCCTACAGTTAGTACTCACTACACTGTTGAATGTTCTTACTTTTTCTTCCTCATGCAGGCCTAACCACAAGTTTGTGGGCGACAACGTCCCGTACAGTTGCTGTTCCATGGACGTCCTTCGGCCGTGCGTGCACCACAGAGTAACGCACGTGGGGACTATTTATAAGTATGATCCAAGTGTATGTACCTTCAACTTGCCTATTTAGTCCCACTAATAGTAGAAAAGCGAGATTTTGTAGGTGTGTGTGTGTGTGTGTGTGTGTGTGTGTGTGTGTGTGTGTGTGTGTGTGTGTGTGTGTGTGTGTGCGATTGTGTAGGTATGTTTGTTACTTCTTTACGACGAAACGGCTGGATGAATCTGAAAATTTGCTATGTAGATAGCTGGCCGTCTGGAATAACACATAGTAATTAATAAAATAAGGTTGGTTAAACATAGTACCTTAAGAAAGATCCTAACATAAGATTCTACACTTATATATGCCTATCTGTACTTTGATAGAAATGTTACTTAACCCTTTTCCAGGCAAAGTATATAGAGAAACCACATAAATGTACACAAATATTCGACCTTGCTACATTTGCAATATGGTTAAAAATCAATTGAAATTGTTAAAAATGCTATTCGTTTTTAAAATTAATAGATAAACAACATAAAACTATGATTCATTTTGTACTAGCCTATATCTAAATTAGCGGGGGCATGAAAAAGGTTAAATAACAAGTAACAAAACATGAGGTCATACAACGCAGTTTGCCACAAGTAAGATTCTTCTTTACATAATTATATTTTTGACTTTTTTAATTAACGCACTCATTTATTTAGAAAATAAATGATGCATAAAAGCAATAAGGTAATTAAAATGGTTCAACTCTCATTTTAACTATAATTATCTGCTTTTATAAATCAAGTCTAACGAGATTTTAAGTAATATAATTTGTAGAAAATATATTGAAATAAAAACCGGCCAAGAGCGGGTCGGACACGCCCAAAATAGGGTTCCGTAGCCATTACGAAAAAATTAAGTAATATTTTTCTAAGGATTTCGTATGTTATACGGAATCTTCCAAGTTTAGGTATATTTTATACCTTACGCTGCTATTTACTCATAAACTACTAATAATTCTCAAACAAACTTAGCCGGTATAGTTTTCCTTGGAAGTTTGATATACTGACTACCATCCTGAATTTTTTCAAATTTTTCCACCCACCGGTTTATATTTTAGAGGGGGGGTGGACGCTCGATTTTAATGAAAATTTGCACTTTAAAGTTGAATATTTCGGAAAAATCATTTGAGCAAACCCCCAATGGTTTTAAAATACCTATCCAACGATACCCCACACTATAGGGTTGGATGAGAAAAAAAAAATCACCGCCACTTTACGTCTATGGGAGGTACCCTAAAAAAATTGTTTTTGAATTTTTAATTGTACTATTTTGTCGGCATAGTTCACCTATATATATCCGTGCAAAATTACAGCTTTCTAGCATTGACAGTCCCTGAGCAAAGCCGCGGACAGACAGACAGACGGACAGACAGACAGACAGACATGGCGAAACTATAAGGCGGAACCCTTATTGCCATTTTTGCCATTTTGGCTCCGGAACCCTAAAAATGGGTTGCCACCTACATAAGTCTGTCGCAATCTAAACATCTACAAATTCAAGAGCTTTTAATAAATATACAATATTGGCTGATGATGATGATCTATGTCCTTCTCAAGATCCTAAACTATCTTCATATGAATTTCATGTAAATCGGTTTAGCGGTATAGCCTTTTAACCGCCAATACGTTTTCGTTCGTACGTGCCCGTGTCGCCACCTACACCGAAACTATATGACATTTTGTCTTAATTTGAGTTGGATAATTTTATGTCATTTTAAACACTACTTGTTTAAAAATTACGTAATGGAGTAGTTTTTCTTTTCCTATTTTGATTGCGGTTTGATACTTAGGCGACGCGTTTAAATTATGCCTACATTTTTAATTGGTTTGGTATTTTTGATTAAGTATTTATCTAAAGTTTTAATAAGGAATTTTACCCACCATATCTTGTTTGTTATTTGCAGAAACAGTTAACAATATGGAATGCAGGGTGTGAAGAAAAATTGATAAACGAAATGATGGCGGTTTCTTGGCGATTTAATGCAGTCATGGCGCTTATTATAGTGGCAATGGTATTCCGTTACTAATTTCGCAAATAAGAAGTGTTCTTGTGGACTTAAAGTCGTTGCTTAGGTACCCCCTTATTGGTAAAAGTTGCCGCCATGTATCACATCTATATTTAAAAATTTATTCCTATTTCCAAATTTCCGACATTGATTTTTATAACTGGTGCGAATGATTCTCTAACTTATGTATCCACCTTTTTATACCATGTTGCCTAGAAAAGTTGATACTTGGCGTTTTAAAACCGCGCTTTGGAAACATGTATTCTAAAAACCAAACAAAGAGATCCGAATGAAGTGTACATGCCGACACGCGCTTCTATTGTGTACAGAGTACAGCTAGCTATTCGTGATGTCTTTATTCCTGAATGGTGTGTTTCCGAAACGTCCCTTTTTTTAACGGGTAATGTGTACCAGCTCTCATCATACGTATAAAACGGTTTTTATAGATCCTTCAAGGCACAGCCGTTCGTTACCTCCACACTGCGTATCGAAACGGGCTTCACATCGCCAACCAAGTGAGGTGCGAAGCGTATTTACTTCGCCCAGCAGTCGATACCCCGTCTCAACAGATAGACTACCCAAAGAAGAAAGTGTATCGAAAGAAGAAACTCCGCCAGGCACGCACCCTTCAATGGGTAAGCGCTACGTATAAACCCAGAAGAATACGTTACCTAACCTCGTCGGCATCAGAAATGAATAGTTCAGATGAGTTACTGAAACCCATTTACGAATGATGTAATAAAATAAACGATATGATTTTAAAATATGTATTTGGAGCACCCATTCATAGTTGAACTACCTAACCTACTTTAGTTCGGTGTAAATAAAACGTCATACACAATGGCGTTGATAGTTTGATCAGGTGTTATGCAAACTCAATGGAAACGTTTTAATTATAGCTTAATTATAGCCTAACTAATAACTTTGAAATAGTTACTGATATAACACTTTGCATCTTCATCAATTATTTTAATAGCCATTAAATAAACAGCTTATGTATTTATTACTATTGGATCATGCTACTTGGATTGCAATAATATATAGCTATAGCTAGGGAATGTTAGCCAGTTTTTTTTGTTAAAATACAGATTGTTTTCATACAAGGCCAACTAGATTTTAATTTCCTAGCTAGAGCTATTTTCAAACAAGTACCTATTATATACAGATTGATATATAAAAATTTTACTATTACAAGTTCACTTCACGCTTCATCAGATTTGAGGATAAATGCATAAAATGTAAGGAACTAGCTTGCTTTAGCCGCCATAACATAAAGAAAAAAAAGAAAATGTAATAAATTATGATTATTGCTTTGTTATATATCTAACATCTAGCTAGAGTAAAGCCGAAATGATAATAAATATTAATTAAATAATAGATGCAGACATAGAAACGGTTACTTCTCTATGAACTTGTGTATTTTCTCTGGTTCGGAGAGTTCCTTGATGCGATGCAGGTTGTCCCACCATAGCTTGAGTCTGTGACGCTTGATCATGTTGAACCATGGTGTAATGGGCCCCTCTAATGTTGGAATAAATCTGAAAAACAAAACTACATGAATATTGTTTCCATATCAAACATATTAGACATACCCACGGCTTAGCGCACGTACAGTCGAACAAACTAAATCATGTACAGTCGCCATCAGATATTTCGGAGCAGCCAATGTGGTCAAAAATATCGGGTGACACTCTTTCCGGCCCGGATAACACCGACATGGAAATACCGGCCGTTTTTTGTTTACTCGAAAAACAGGGTCACCCAAAATATCGAAACATGCATTTTATTTGTAAGGTATTAGAGTTCAAGTTTCGATATTTTTGATCACCTTGGTCGCTCCGAAATATTTGATGGCGACTGTGACAGGATGGAACCTTTGTGCTACTAATGTCATGTTGACATCCCATCTTCATCCCATACTTTTGTCAAGGAAATCATAGCGAATTTGATTAATATTTACTACTAGCTGACCCGGCAAACTTCGTACCGCCTAATTTGTTTTATTTTTTTTCATATTTACTCACCTTTTAAACCTTCCCTGGACTTCCACAAATAATTCAAAACAAAAATTAGCCAAATCGGTCCAGCCGTTCTCGAGTCTTAGCGAGACTAACGAACAGCAATTGATTTTTATATATATTTACTATTAATAGCCTTCTTTATAAATATAATAAATAAATTTACTATGAAACTGCACCGATAGTAAAAAAAGAAAAGTGTTGCCAAGAACTTACGCGTTAAACTCGTTCTTAGGCACGTAGCAGTACTCGGATATCTCGTCACAGTTTGGCTTGATCTTATAGTCGTCCTGCAGCACGAGCACGTGGTCGATCTCGTGCTCGCCCCACACGCCGTCGCCCGGGTCGTGGTAGTGCACGCGGGTCAGGAAAGTGAACACCTCAGGCGGCATCTGCACAATACCACAGAATAAATAATAGTACAGAGGAGCCACTTCTTTGATATGTACGGAAGCCGCCTTTTTATTAGCCTTTGCATAATGATTTGCTCCGCAGGTTTTCGACTGCAGCGTAAGCCGAACGGAACGTTATGGCTCTAACGTTATACTATAACGTTAACGGTGGAAAGGCATTGGTTCGTTTTCTGCGTCACCGATAGCAAGGGTTTTTAACGTTTTATATATAAATTAATAACGTGTTGCATATATTCATACGTTTTATTTCAGTACTAGCTTATGCCCGCGACTTCGTCTGCGCGGATCTAGGTTATCGCGCGGTGGCGCCCTCTACCGGAATAAAAGGTATCCTATGTTGATCCTTGGGGTTCAAACTACCTATATACCAAATTTCATCAAAATCGGTTCAGTGGTTTCGACGTGAAAGCGTAACAGACAGACATACAGACAGAGTTACTTTCGCATTTATAATATTAGTAGGGATTTATTTATAAAACAATAAGGGGCTGTTTCACTATCCATTGATAAGTGTTAACTGACGGTTAAATTTGATACCGTCTCTATTTGTTTTGTTCGAATAGACGGAGACGGCATCACATTTAACCGTCAGTTAACACTAATCAATGGATGGTGAAACAGCCCCTAAATCTTACAATTTTAAAGAATTGAATATACCTACTGCCTATTTACTGAATAAATTATTTGAATTTGAAAACGTTTCTGATGTCATATCACGATATCCATCAGCAGGAAAGAAATAGGTAACACGCGGAAAGCCATTAAGTGTCGTGTATCTAATAAATAAAATATTAATTAGTCTAAGGTAACGAATTTGTGTCAAGATGATCGTAACTGTGATTTAATGTTCATTTTAATATTCAGAGTTTATAGATTACTTACACTGACACATTTTGTAGTAGCAAGTAAAATGTTATGAATAAAATTGTGTTTTATTAAATTGCTTATACCCGCCGGCTTCCGCTTTGCCCTCATGGAAACCCAGCCATATTAGTGTTTGATAGGAATGCATCCATTTTTGAGCAAAGACCTCCTCCCATCTCATAGAATCCCATGATTAACGACACCTAGGTAACCACCTACATTCACCGGTTGCCCGCAACTCTCGCAATGTCTTCAGTACACCTAGTGGGAGGTCTGCCAATGCTGAGTCTTCCAGTTCTGGTTGCTACTCAAGTACTTAATTAATTTCAAAATACCTGATCCAGAGGGATTCCTAGTTCGTGGTTCAGCCTTCTTCTTGCAGCGGTTATGATATCCTCAGGCTCATTATCTATGAGCAACGGATGACTACAGCAGGCATTTGAATAGTAGTCTGGGTATGTCACCTGATAAATGTATTTTAAAAAACATCAACAAACTTGAAATATGTATGAAATTAAAATACCGGAAAAGATTTTTCAAAAAAATCATATGGGACATCATCAGGAGTGAATAAACCCATACAAAAAAAAAAAAAAAGTAAACTGGAGAACACACAAGTGTGTACATAAAAAACAGCCAAATGCAGTCGGATTCAGTCACGAAGGGATATGTAAAAAAATTATATAAATGGCCATATAAATGGCTTGCCGTGGCATTATGCGGAGTGGGGACCTATTTAGCGTCATGTATGTCTTTATTTGTTCTTTGTTTGTTTCTATGTTTGTTTTATGGCGTTAAATAAATGTATTTTCTTTCTTTCTTTCCATATCTACAAAAAATTGAGCCCTGTTTCCAAACTGTATACAGTGTGAGGTTACTATGTATTACTGGTATGGGATTCTCCTTATTTTTTTTCTTGTTAGGTTTTGTTGTAAGATACCTTCTGACTCGATCGCCGTTGCATCAGCATGTCACCTCTCTTGTTAAAAAGGAACACGCTGAAAGCCCTGTGGAGCAGGACGTCGCCATTCGGACCCACTCTGTGGCATTCGTGCTTTGTAGCCGTCCCAATCATATTATCCTTCTCATCCACCAGCAGACAGATGTCTTTGTCCAATGCTGCAGCCTGCAATTAATGTATAATGTAATTGTCCTTTAGACTTTTATGTTTAAAATATCACATAAACTGGGCTTAAAACTTGTACCAAAATCCTAACCAAAAATAAT
Organism: Choristoneura rosaceana; assembly: GCA_037349165.1. Lineage (NCBI taxonomy): Eukaryota > Metazoa > Arthropoda > Insecta > Lepidoptera > Tortricidae > Choristoneura > Choristoneura rosaceana. Next base: position 6,396,681 of record JAZBNJ010000033.1, read on the forward strand.
AATTTTCATCATCATCAATAATGAGCCTATACAGTCTTCAAAATACTCCATATTTCAACAGATGGTTGCGTTACTTTGAACAGCTCTGTCTGTGTTTTTTAGGATTTTTTATGACAAATTTATCTATACATTGATCTATGTTTAGTGATGATTATACTTTGAACTGAAAATTTTGATGAAAATTTTTACAAATGTGTTTAGCTCAATAGCTGGTTCTAATGGTTAATGCATGCGAAGCGGCAGGTAAACACTAGTTACAAATAAATACAAGACATAAGCAAAATTTTTGTTTTTAGCTAATATTTACCTGAACTGGTTCAACACCATCCTTTACGTCAGGCAGAGGCTTGGAGACATCGGATGACAGAAACCTGGTCTCCACACGGAGAGCATTCCAAAAACTCCGGGACAGATGGCGAGCAAGCATTTTTCCTTAACAACAGAGAAGAAACTACAGTTAAGGATATTTGTAGCATCATTTGTACCTATTATGACAAAAGAAATGCTAATAACATTGTGAATGCATATGATAAGAACTCCAAGTACAATAACATGTTATGTGTACAACTGAATATTGTATAATCTCTATCAGATAAGCTTCTTAGGGTATACTTTCATTGACATGGGTGTAGCAGATAAAACAGAGAAAAAAAATTTGTGATAACACTTACGTAGAAATACACACTAAACTAAAACAAGTAATGAAAAAATACAGACAATAGATTACTTAACAGTCTAATTAGTTGAAATCTTTCCTCCGGAGCCCTCACATTCTTTATATAGGACCAATTAACACTAAGAATAACAGCCAAATGTACTTTATAAAGTACAAATTGTTCATTGAATAAAAAGATTTAAGAGTTTCACAATAAAATCCAAAATAACAATGCTAGTGAACAACATCCAGGTTTTAAGTAGTATGTCTGTTAAAAAAGTTTGGGCTCAGGAGGCTATATTTTGCCTATTTACTCTAGTAATTTCATGTTGTGAATAGAGACACACTAAGAATTACAATCATTTTCCACATTTACTTCTTGCATGTGGTATGGAAATCATATTATAATAGAATGAAGACAAAAAGAGATAGTAAATACAATCTTGAGCACTCACTTCTTTGAAAAGATACCCTTAGGATTTTGGTTGAAGTTATTGATCAAGTCTGCATGTGTTTAAATTTTAAGATAAGTAATTATAATTGTTATAATGCATAGTAACGGAAGGATCAAGGTTTGATTTGTAACTTATCTTTTCTTTTATGTTTTCTTCAGTATAATTAAAAGGAAGATAATTCCTAAAAGGGTATAAATACATGCAAAAAATGAAGTAAAATTTCTGACTTTAAAAGTGAATTCTTCATATAACTGCTCCGCTCCAATGAAAGTGTTCCCTTACTCTTACAATGATTAGGTGAAAATCATGTTTACTAAAAAGCATAATTATCGGCTCTCCCATTGTCATGTAACATATTGCCAAAACTCCTATTTGAAACCCTTAACTGGCTTTTATTATTTAGATTTGGGGATGTTTACTTCCTCTTCGTATAAACATTACCTACATTAATATTGATGCTCATCACATGAGAAAATGTTATTTCGTGTATGACGTGATTATTTGGTGGGATCCATAACAATTTTTTAAGATATTATGCTGATCTAATTTGCTAAATTCCGATCAACAATAATCAGTCCAAACATAGCAATAAAGTACATACCATAAGATGTTTCAAAACACGGAATTTGAACGATTAATTAATCAATTATATTCATAACGAAATTGAATCACGTATGCTCAGAATTTCGTCCGCTTTCGTGTTGTAAATGGAAAGCGAATGTGGCTTAATTTACTCGACCGATATTGCGACGGAGTCTTGACTTGAATCTTGATGACACATGACAGTTTGACAGTTGACATCTGTATTCAGTGTTGTCATCTAATTTTTTCAGAAGGAAATGGAATTTTTTCCGAAGTCGTACACAGACCGACGGCCAGCGGTGACCGTCGGTCGGCAACTCGGCACTGAAGGGCTACTCCGAAACACAACGTTCGAAGTTCGTGTCGTGCGATCCCTCTCGCTCTCGTATTAAATAGTATAAGTGTGAGAGGGACCGCACGACACGAACGTCGGTTCGGAGTAGCCTTCTGTTTACGACTAAGTTCGTGTCGTGCGGTCCCTCTCGCTCTCGTATTAAAGAGTATAAGTTTAGTATCAAAGGAACCGCACGACACGAACTTCGAGTTTCAAGTTTCGGAGTAGCCTGCTGAATCTGTAGGTATCGTAATGAGATTTATAGCACGCGTGCAGTAGATATATAGCGTGTATTCTGCGGTAGGTAATTAAAGACGCAGATGCACCCCTCAAAGTGGTCGTGGTGGCTTAATGGTGTGACCTATGGCCTCTCAGCAGAGGAGTCTTTCGAAATTCATGTGCAAAATCAGCTCTACGGTGAAGGTAAACATCGTGAGGAAATCTGAGAAGCAATTTAATGGTGTGTGTGAAGCTCCTAATCCGCACTAGGCGGGCCAGCGTAAGACCTACGACCTAAGCCCTCTCATTCTGAGAGGAGGCATGTGCCCAGCAGTGAGACGTATATATGTATAGGCCAAGATGATGATGGTAATGAGCGCACCCTCAAATCTTATGACGGTTTACTTTTCAAACAGACTTTCAAGTTGTATCCTTACTTCTCAGGTTGTACAGTCGAGTTCATAAACTTGTGAGCAAAAATTTGATCAAAAAATATCTGGTCACGCTTACTAAGCCGTTAATAGTAGAGTCGTGTTCACATATTTTTGATCAAATGTATCCTCAGAAGTTTAAGAAGTCAGTACTTCAGAGCCTGCGCACACAGAGAGCGGTCAGAGTTCTGCGTTCTAATGACCGTTGACCGCCCAAGAGTTCCAACGCACACAAGCGGCGTGCAAATTCTCGCGTTTTACATAGTTTCGCTTGGGTTTTTGCACAAGCAACATGTCACTAACCCTAACCAATCCAATCAACTTTTCCGTGTTTGCTAACTCAGACATCGCGGCGTTCCGGCGTTCCCTGTCTCGGCGGGAAAAGAACTCTTGGAACGGAACGGAACGGACTTTTCAAAACGGAACGTCGCGGTCCAAGAGTTCTTTTCCCGCCAGGGACGGCAGCGTTTTGGCCGCCGCGGTCAGACTGCCCACTGTGTGCGTTGTTGTTCTAGACTCGGTAACTTACATTCTAATGAACGCCGAACGCGGAACTCGGAACTCTGAACTCCTGACCGCTGCCTGTGTGCGCGGGCTCTCTAACTAATACGGCTAACTTTGCAAATTGTATTCGTTCTTTTTACCTACTTACTTGAACACAGCGTTCTGCTGATTTGAAATTTTAAATGTTACTTACTGTCACTTAGCAGACACGGTATTCTCCTTTGAGGAAGACCTATTTTTGTATTTAATTAAAACTCCTTCAGCCGGAAGTACCTACACCAGCGCGAAGCCAGAAATAACTTTGTCTAACGAAAATGCGCTCGTCGTGCATTGGAGGAACGCAGCGTACGCGTGCGTTGATTTCTGGTTGTTTTATTTACTAATTTATAGTTTACAGTCTTTGTAGTAAGTATAGTGATATTAGTTCGTACTAAAGATAAGTGTTGTGATGTAGACAAAGCTATCCGCCGGCGTGTTTCGTCTCGCAGGCTTGTTCAATTTTAATGAAATTTTCAATGCAATCAGGATAAGTTAGTTCTAGGTTAAAACACATTAATGGGGTAAAAGTTGTGGTGGGTTATAGAAAAACTTTGTGGAATTAGTAATGATGTCAAATGTGAAATTAGCGATCCGAGTTCGTCCGTTCACAGAAAGGTTGGTGTATTCATTTTGTAAGCTTTAAAAATGTGGCTTAGAGGCTCAGCTACCCTATAGTTTTGTGAGCAGGTACCTACTTAGTGCTTAGACTGAGCCAAATTTTTGACCGCTGAAATGTATTTGGTATCTACAACCCCATTTTCCTTATAGCTAAAGCGTTAAAAAAGTACAAGACTAAGTGCATGGTGACCCTACAAATACAATACAAAGATCCTTTACTGTATTTTATTCAGTTTACGTACGAGTCGGTCCAATTAAAATGTACTTAACTGTTATAGATTGCGATGCAAGAAAAATTGGGTCGTGGATATTGTATGTGCGTTTGTATGTATGTAAACTCTTTATTGTACAAAAGAAAACAAACGAAAATTTTGAGAACTTAAATTTTTATGTCATTTACCTACTATTGAACCAACTGAACCATGACCCACTGTGGAACCTTTTCGTAGAAAAAGTCACAGTGAGATCACTTTGCTGGACAAGGAAATTCATTTATGACACTTACCTACTGTGAGAGCGTTCTACGGTGGGTCAGGAACCTAATGGTTAGACTGTAATTATGTCCGCGGATTGCCTTCGTTGCATTATATACCGCGTTAATTTTGCCATATTTCAGTTTTTCAAGTCCAAGGCTTTAGTCAGTTTGTTGTCAGTTGTATGTAGTGTGGTATGTAGTACCTACCAACCTTTCTTACTACTTGGTAGTAAGATCGAAGACTTATTTAGCATCATTTATTGCAGGGAGTTAAGATCAGAAAAGGACAAGATTCCAGTAGTCAACGTTGTTGATGACAAGACAGTTACGATCACCAATTTAAAAGTAAGAGATCATACTCACTCAAAATAAATTCATGGATACCTACATCATACCTAACTATATTACATATCACCTACTTGATCACTACTTGATGCTTAGTAAAAAACGTATTTGCAGGATGACTTTTATAAGGCAGCATTTAAAGGCAAATTTGATTACTAAAAACTATAAGGGTTCCTAGTTGACTACGGAACCCTAAAAATTACCAACCTTATATGGTCAACTTATTCTAGTTTGAGTTTTGCATTTAGTGGTATGGGGCCTGGTGCCCCTTGCCATCTGGCGCCTAGAGCGACCGCTATCTTGCTCTACCTCAGGGCCGGCGCTGGCTGCAGTGTAACTAAAACGTTGAATTAATTTTAAACTGCTTTCTGTTCGTAACTATATCTCGTGAATCCCTTGAAATTTCTGCAAAGTAATGTCTGAATTTAATCTCTTAAAGCCCGCCTCAGCGTTTCGCCTGAATCGTTGCTATTGCGCAGGTTAGCGCGTCAGGCGCAGGCGACAGTCGCGAGCGCGTGCGCAGCTACCATGCCGACTACACGTTCAACAGCGCCTGTCCGCCAAACCACCAGGATTATGCGTCACAGGAAAAGGTAGGTATACCACGTATACCTGCACCAATATCTGACACAACAAAGCGTGCATAAATATCTGATACGATTATAATTGTCGGTAGGACGTGTCAGATATTTTGCACGCTCCGCTGTGCCAGAATCAGGCACATATTAGTTTTAAGTATCTTAGTTGAGGCGGACTGCACCGGAAGAGCTCGGGTGGCTCTACACCAGCCTGGGGCTCTAAGCTCTATTTACCTACCACCTGGTAAGCATCATTCCATGACCATTCCGGAATTTTATTCAAAAGTGGGGGTATAGATTTAAAAATAGTTTGATATCGTAGATCAATAGGAAACAAATAAATGTATGTTTCATGGCTCAAATCTGGGGGCACGGCAGTGCCCCCGCCAAGTCGAGCAATAATGTATCCACGATATCAGACAATTTTTGGGTCATAGTATTTTATGCAACTGTGTCGTAATAAGGGTCCTTAAAACACGAGTGTGGTTTTATGAAACGAGGCGTAGCCGAGTTTCATAATAGGGTCACATGAGTGTTTTAAGGGCTGATTACGTTCAGTTGCTTACAATATTTTATCTACATCCGTATATTAAATTCTCTATAATGCGTTCAAGAACCATTGAGAATGGCCTGCATGAACGAGAACTATTTAGGTTTGTCTGCCGCACGCGCCACGCCCACAAGCGGCGCGCGCCACAACGTGCTGCTGCGCGCGGCGTGCAGGTGCCCCCGGTGCTGTAATGATGTATGGAATCTCATAGCGATACTGATATCAGTATCGTTATGACCATTACGATACTGCCTTATTCATAATGTCGTACCTAATGCTGGTCATTATCTATGGTTTTTGAACGCATAATGGAGGATTTACTATATGGGTGTAGATAAAAATAATAACGATACTGCTGATGATGATGATTCAGGTTTTCGAGTGCATCGGCCGTGACGTCATGTCGTGCCTGTCCCGTCTCTCGTCGGTCTGCGTGCTGGCGTACGGGCAGAGTGCTACGGGCAAGACTCACACCATGATGGGAACGGATTCGGAACCCGGTCTGGTGCCGCGGCTGTGCCGGGAACTCGCTAGTACTGAGCCCTGTGACGTCACCTTCAGGTGAGTAGAGATTGCAGCTCACCATACAGTCGAAGAAATGAATTGTGCTGCGTCTTAGGATGGAACCCTTTCGCTGCTACCTACTATCAAATTGCCATTCTATACACCTGCCAAAGCAATCGTCGTCAATTTAGTTGTGAAACCCACTCCTGAGGTCTTATTGTCTAACGCACTCGGAATTACAATTGTTTTCACCACTTTTTTCTTTCACAAAGCCTGTTTGTGGTGATGTCTTAAAGTTTCTAATCTCATATCTATGAATAAAGCTTCCAAATTCTTTCCTTCGGATTTCATTCTATGTAGCCATCTATTATGACTATCCCCAGAGTATCAATTCTCAACATTTTTGCGCAAATGTCGTGGATTTGGTTCAGGCAGAAGCTTGTCTAGGGTGACTGAAATCCGAAGAAAGACATTTGAAAATTGTATTTATGTATCTGAGTTTAGAAAATTATGTTGTCATCGCTCGCTATATTGTATGTGCGTGGAGGCTTGCGATTACGTTCGCCAGCTCTTACCTCACTTATATGTTTTGACAGAAATGAAAGCGTTCGTGATTCTAGTGCGTTAAACTAAGTAGGTGTATGACAGTACATTTACATATACTACATACTATACTATATTATAGTTAGTAGCGCCAGGGTTGTAACAACACTATCGCCAGCGAAGGGAGAATGGTCTGAGTCTTCCACTGCGTCGTCCATCTCTACCTATAGGTATACACACATGAAGCGTTATTCCATGCCTTACAATAAGTAGTTGATTGAGTGTATGCTAGTGAGGTTTCAATATGCAACGTTATCGATTAAACCCAAACCTAAGTTTGCAACGCCAACTCCAGACAGTGAAGAAGTGTTGAATTGTTTCGATGTCATTTACTTATGCAGTTCGTGTGAAGAAGCAATAGTTTCAATAGCACGCGACCGCTTCACAGTCAAAAACGAAATGAGTTTCGCCACCTTTCATTTGCATTCGTAATCTATCCGAAACTTACCCATAAGTACCTACGGCTAAATTATTAAGCTTTCGACATCGCACCTTTACTTCTTTCGTGGGTTATTTTGTAATTTTATTTGATGTTTGATGCTATATGTCTTACCGATGCTACGTTATTTATTTATTATGCCATGCAATCGCGTTTGTCCATCGATTATTTATTTAAATAATTAATAAGTTACTCAAATATTACTATAGATACTTGGCCTGCTATAGAGACCTGGGTCCTTGTATATAGGTAGATGTATTTTTATGTAATAAACGGATAAATATTTACTGTGGATAAGACCAGCACAGGACCGGGAAAAGTGGCGTGAAATGTGGCCTTTACCCAGCAATGGGTGGATGTGGGTTGATTTGAAACGGATATTTAAAATTTTTCTCCAGTTTGTTGCTTTCTCTTCCTAGAATTGTCGTTAAGATTTTTAGCCCCACAAGTAAGTGACTTAGTTAACGGGCGTTATTTATCCGAAATACTTCGGGAAATGAATAGCCCGCAAGCGGCTAAAGTGCATGAGCTATTGTGGTGCTTAAAATTATCTACAGACCCTTTTACCTTCCTTAGCTCAAATGCTAGCAATTAAGTTTTCTTAGCTGAAACATCAACTTCATTCGTTCGGGAAGAAGGATATAGGTAGGTGTTGTTTGGTAGATAGAGTGATAGTGCATTGGAATACTTATAATTTTAATTTGTGTTTGTGTTTGTGTGATGAGCCTGAATATTTCTATGTTTTTAATTATTCTTCTTTTAATAAACAATTGTCTTTCTGTATCTAACCTAAAAGAAAAAAAATAATAATTGTGAAGTCATATCTGAGATGAAATAAATCTGTAAAGTGAAAAATATTAGATTATTTTATTCTAACAGAAGAATTTCATTACACAGAGTAGAGGTTTGGCAGCTTCTTTTGAGCACCACAAATGGTCATTCACTTCTGTTGATGTCGCTGTGTAAACTGGTTCTTGAGTCCTTTTTCGCTCTTGTTTATTTTTCACGTTTTAGGACAAAGCTGTTTTACTATTATTTAAATTTTGACACATTGAAATCAAGTTCAAATAAATCGCAAGTTCTTAGACTTTCATATTTTTCAGCGGCTTATTCTAATTAGAATATTTAAATTCAGTTTACCAATTGAAAAATATGCGTTTCGTATGCGCCATATGTTTGTTAGGACTCAGGAGCCGAATGACTTTCAGTAACACCGTAAGAAACAAAAATAAAACTGTTTTTTTTAATTCCATATACAAATTTGAATAATTTTCACGTTCTTTCCCCAGTAGGTAGTCAAAGTCCCAATAAAAGTAAACGAAATCAAAATTGTGTATTAAGAAAGTTCGCAGTCATATCGTATCTGCATCGGTCTTTAATCGCTTATTGTTTTATTGTCGGTTGTATTCGATTAAGTTAGAATGGCGTAATAAACTGAGGCGCCTCGGCGCAAGGCCACAGCGGCACGCAATCTTTAACACCCTTTGCTTAGGCTAACGCTACACCGGAGGTGGCACGCTTAAGGGTCACGATTCTTTTGAAGATGGTAGTCCTCCAAAACTCTATATCTTACTTTAACTTAGCGCTAGTGAGGCGCGCAACAATGCGGCAGATATTTAAGTGCGAACGTCGCTGGCGAGTTATGATTTAGTCCATACTCAGGGAAAATAATCGATGGCTACATCAGATGAAATGCAGATGAATTATTAGCGAGACCTTCCACCAGGACTAGGAAGCTTACAAGCGTAGGTACCTAATTACGGGAAGGTACCATCCCAGTAGTTAGAACTGATACATTTGGCTCTATTTCGAACTCTATTATTTCACGGTTTTACAGTTGATACAGTTGAAATAACTAGTTGTTAGACGATAGGTTTTTAATTTCTCGAAAGAACATATTTGTGAAACGAATAAAAGTAAGTACAGTCGCCATCAGAAATTTTGGAGCGGCCAAGGTGGTCAAAAATATCGGAACACGCACTCTATTATTAAGGTAGAGTCCATGTTCCGATATTTTTGATCACCTTGGCTGCTCCGAAATATCTGATTGCGATTGTTCTATGAAACGTTGCTTATGGTATTAAATTTTGTCAAACAAAATTCGGTGAAACAATAGTGATTTGTTTGTTTTGTTTACTTTGACATTCGTTTGACACGTGTCTATCTTTACTTCCTGTAGAAGTCATCGGAGCGAACCGTTTGTTAGGAATGTTTCGTTTGTTAATGGAAAGCCGTAGTCTCTGTAGGACGCGAACGCGGGCAAAATTAATTTCAATCTATTTACAATATAATTTATTTGACTAGGTGTTTATATAATTTGATTTGCCCCCCCCCCCTGGCCTCTGGGTTCTGGGTTCTGACCTGGGTACGCCCATGAACTCTTACATACTGGTCCTGATTTTTCTGAGGGATGTTTCTAGAAGGATTTTCTTAAAGGACGCATTTTTCAATGCATTTGCCCTTCATTCATGGCCAATGTAGTCTTAGCCTTACGATTGCAGCTTTATCTGAACTAATATCTTACATGTATCGTAAGCTAATAACATGTGTACCTATTGGCTACGTGTTCGATAAAGTACGGCCAAGGAAATATTCAACTAGATGTAGTAACTTTACTGGGCGTAACTTTGAAACATAGTGTGATCTGCATTATTTATCCTAAAAATAGTTTCTGGCTATTATAACCAGGTGCTTAAACGCAAAATTCGAAGTCTCTAATAATTATGGATATATGTAGAACGTAGAACCACTTCCAATCGAAAATAAAAATCCATTTTATTCCCTATCCCGTGACAATTCCGAAAAGTGTCCTTTTATTGCACCTATTGCAGGTGGTAGGACCTTGTGAAAGGTACGCCCGGATTGCTACCACCATCTTGCTCGCTAATCCTGCCGTGAAGCAGCAGTGCTTGCACTGTCGTGTTTCGGCATGGAGAGTAAGACAGCCGGTGAAATTACTGGCACTTGAGGTATCCCATCTTAGGCCTCTAGGTTGGCAACGCATCTACAATACCCCTAGTGATGCAGATTTCTATGGGCGGTGGTGATCTCTTACCATCAGGAGACTCACTTGGACGTTTGCTATCCAGTCGAATAAAAAAAAAACCTTTATGACCTTCAAGGAATATGTCTGCTAAATTTCAAATCTTTAGGTTTAGGTCGTGCGTTGTCTGTCCTGTCAGTAAGTCAATCACATTACTCTTTTAAAGGTACATAGATAGGTACATCTAAATAAGCATTCAACATTATGTGTCGAATATAAATTTAAAGACGTAAGTAATTTGGAATATTAATTAGAAATCCTGATTAAGGCAAATGCTATACTAGGTATGAGCTATAACTTTAAATTTATCATAATTAAGTACTACAACTGTCGGGAGTCAATCACGCGAAAATATCGTTAAAATTCTACGGATAAACAGTAAGTTGAAATTACTCCAGCCAGGAGTTGAAGTCATTATGAGTGAAAAACTACTAAGTGTCCCCGATGAAAGTATCTACTTTCCACAGAAATATCTCTACAAAAAAACGCTTTATTCAATAAACTAGCTTTTGCCCGCGGCTCCGCCCGCGTGGTATTCGGTTATCGCGCGCTGTTTCCTCGGGAACTGTGTATTTTTCCGGGATAAAAATTAGCCTATGTCACTCTCGGGACCATAAACTAACTCTATGCCAAAAATCACGTCGATCCGTCGCTTCGTTACGGCGTGAAAGACAGACAAACACACAAACACACAAACGTAACGTACAAACAAACTTTCGCATTTATAATATTAGTATGGATGGATGATTGCATCAGAAGGCAACCATTTCATGTTTTCTAAATACAAGTTCTAGTAATTTGAACAAACATGCAATGATTGTAAATAATCGTCTCTACCAACCATAAATGACCCCAAAGTTTCAAGTCAGTGTCAATGAGTAAATTCTACATTATTTATACCAGTTCCAGCACCGTTATTCTAGATAGAATATAGGATGGCCCTGTAGCGTCTACCCAGCCTTGCTATGGCTTCACACCCCGGCTAGTGGCGCGAACAGTTAACTCTTCTCCGCCCTAGGTGCCACCCGCCCTAGCTCACGCACGGTTCTCGATTGTTCAGTGTCGCTGGCAACGAAAATTTTTGGTGAGCAAAGTTTTATTTTTATTTTAGTCATTGAAATAATAAGTCGATACAATGTTTCAATAGTTACTTTGAAGCTTAAGTGGGAAAATGAACGCTGCTGCGTAGAAGATTATTTTTTATTCCGGACGAAATGTCGTTAGTAAATATATTGTTTAAAAAGTCCATTACAAGACTAACAACTAATTCACTGGTAATTATTATTCTAGTGCAATGAACATGATGATGAGTAGTTAAGTGCAAAAATATGTAAAATATACATTATTAATTCGAACCACTAAAAATGCGTTAGTACCTATACGATTTTATTACGTCGTAATAAAATTATGTGGTACATATTATTGAAAGGTTAGATTAGTCCATATTTTTGTACTCTCCTGTACAATACAAACGTTCTTATTTACCTAAGAAAAATTAGAGACTTTATTAAGTGCAATTAGCACTAGTGCTTCATGTTAGACTTTCGAAGAATTATAATAAATCCACGAATTAAAATTTAACTTTAAGTTTGTGTGACAGAGTTGGTAAAGTCGAACAACAAAGGTAATATAATTGTAAGTGAAAATCCGACTAAACTATTTTCATTTCATTAATTACGTCCCTTCTACAAAGAACGTAATTAATGATGATGTGTAGTGAGTCTCCAATGGCGGTAAAAAGTCCTGTTATCATAATTTCTCGTAACATTATTATTTTCATTTTATTTTGGGTTCCGTACCCAAAGAGTGCCAACGGAACCCTATTACTGAGATCCGTTGTCTGTCTCTCTGTCCGTCCGTATGTCACAGGACTCTATCTTTTGAGTCGTAATAGTTAGAAACTTCGAGTTTTCACAGATTATGCATTACTGTGGCCGCTATAACAACAAATACTAAAAACCGAATAAAATAAATATGTAAGGGGGCTTGTTATTAATTACGACAACAAGCAAAGGCTTGAATATTCATAGAATCTTTAATTGTATAATCACTTTAAAAACAAATAATTACATAAAAATAAAATAAATACAACAAACTACCATATCACAAACTTTGAATGATTAAATGTTGTATAGATAATGGCACACAACCCTTCATGTTGAGCCCGACTCGCACTTGGACGGTTTTTATACCTCATGCTTTAGCGCCGGCTGAAACTTACTTAAGTACTTCCTGTCAAGTAATTTAAAATTAAGTTTTGATCGACCTTTACTCGTTATCTAATAAAGAATACTAAGATGTGATAGTTTTTCGTACTTTTAAGATCTATTAGAATTTTTCAAGTCAATAGTTTAATTAATAGAGAGTGAACTATTTTGCAAATGGTTCTCAAAAAATCCCCAATATGAAATATGCGAGATAAAATCATTTACTTACACATGTACCTGAAATATTAATTGATATGTAAAAAAATACACATTGAATTGATTTTTCTTTTACTAACAGTATGTAAGCTAAATCGCGGACGGACAGACGAAGGAACAGATAGTCTGACATGGCAAAACAATCAGGGCTCTTTGTTAAGACTACACAACCCTAAGAAGTGTACACAGATAAGAGTTATACTGCGAAACTAAAAATTACGGCATCAAGTCATGTAGGTCGTGTTAAGGGTGATAAATTACCATAATATTAAATACTTTTTAATTACGGGTTCTAAGTTTGGCGCTGACTATTAACGCGAAATTTGACTACTTTTCTACATCAATCATTGGTAATTTTCAACAATTTTGCGAACTGTTATTGTTCTTATAACGCACGCAAATCCGTATTTGATAAACATCTTTTAAAAAATATCAACCTTGTCTAAGCTCCTCGGTTCACTCCCATCATTTGTTTGTTTACAATTGTCTGACTGTAATTGTCGCTGAGAAATATTTTACTTTATTCACAAATTATTTTGAAAAGCGTTCTGTATTAAGTACCTACCTACTAATACGAAATGCTAACCTTTAATTAATTGAGTTGGTTAGGTTTGATCTCGATCAGAAGCGCTACTCCGAAACACAAAATTCGAAGTTCGTGTCGTGCGATCCCTCTCGCTCTCGTATTAAATAGTAAAAGTGTCAGAGGGAGCGCACGACACGAACTTCGAATTTTGTGTTTCGGAGTAGCCCTTCAGGTCTCTCGAGAATCGGCTTGTATGTAGTGTTCTTTTTATCAATTTTCTTTTCCATTTCCTTTACATCCTTATATTTTTAATTACTTGTAGTTTCCTGGAAATTTACAACGAGCGCGTCCACGACCTCTTGGTTGGGGAGGATCCGCCCCTCCCTTTCAACTCCTTGCCGCGGAGGCGAGGCAACGCGCGGAAGGACCTGCGCGTGAGACAGCATCCTACCAAGGGCCCTTATGTACAGAGTAAGCGAAAATAGAAAATAGTAAACAAAGGGAGTAGGCCTATGCTTACCCTCGAGTATATACAGGATGTTAAAAATACCATACAAGTGGAAAACATTAAGATTCGAAAAAAAATGTATGAATGTGTGTGTGTGTGTGTGTGTGTGTTTTTAGCGATAAGAGCGCCTATATTGTCTATTTTATTTTTGTATTGTCTCTGTACTGCTTTTGGTGCAGGTGGTAGGACCTTGTGCAAGGTCCGCCCGGATTGCTACCACCATCTTACTCGCTAATCCTGCCGTGAAGCAGCAGTGCTTGCACTGTTGTGTTTCGGCGTGGAGAGTAAGACAGCCGGTGAAATTACAGGCACTTGAGGTATCCCATCTGAGGCCTGTAGGTTGGCAACGCATGTGCAATCCCCCTGGTGTTGCAGGTGTCTTATGGGCGGTGGTGATCTCTTACCATCAGAAGACCCACTTGCTCGTTTGCTATCCAGTCGAATAAAAAATAAATAAAGAATATTTGTATTTGTATCAAGTAATCAGTATCAGTAGCCTTAATGCGAGTTTAATTATAGTACAGGATTTTTTTAACATTTCATACTGCTTTATACACTTAATTAAAAGTTTTTTGATTCTTTTCGCACCAAAACAAGTTGGGTAGGTTAGTAAGTACAGAAGTGAAGACGCCCCGATTCGTAGGTTTCAACTTACAGCATGTCAGAGTAAGAAAGTGGCATTGAATTGAAATTTCAAGTTTTTTTGCAAAAATACTCGTGGGAATTTTCAAAAAAATGTAAAAAACCGTGTATAATAATATTTTTTTAAATTTATGATTCTTCAGACCTTCGTCGAGTGGCTGTAAACGACGTAGAGACACTCCTCGCTTTGGTGTCGGAAGGGGGGCGACGCCGGCGCACGGCTGCCACCCGGCGGAACACCGCGTCCTCCAGGTCTCACGCACTATTGGAGCTCAGCACCCCTAGAGCTACCCTACATTTGGCTGATCTCGCTGGCAGGTAGGCTAGCAATCTATATAACTAATATTAAAATACGAAAGTTCGTGAGTACGTGTGTTATTTCTTCACGCTAAAACAGCAGGACTGATTTGAGTGTAATTTAGTATTTGGATACCTGGATATAGGTACTTTTTATTCCAATACTCTCACAGGATCGGTGTATAATCTTGAAATCTCAACTACTGGGTTTCGGGTCATAAAATTGGTTGAATCGAAAGGTCGATGCACGGCTGAACCGACAAAACGCAACATCATCCAGATCACACACTCTTAGCACACGTTGCTGGATGAAATTTAACATCATTCGAGCGTCTCTACATTTGGCATATCATATTCACACACTCGTAGCACACGTTGCTGGATGAAATTTAACATCATTCGAGCGTCTCTACATTTGGCATATCATATTCACACACTCGTAGCACACGTTGCTGGATGAAATTTAACATCATTCGAGCGTCTCTACATTTGGCATATCATATTCACACACTCGTAGCACACGTTGCTGGATGAAATTTAACATCATTCGAGCGTCTCTACATTTGGCATATTTGGCATATCATATTCACACACTCGTAGCACACGTTGCTGGATGAAATTTAACAACATTCGAGCGTCTCTACATTTAGCATATAATATTTACACACTCGTAGCACACGTTACTGGATGAAATTTAACATCATTCGAGCGTCTCTACATTTGGCATATAATATTCACACACTCGTAGCACACGTTGCTGGAACATCATTGGAGCGTCTCTACATTTGGCATATAATATTCACACACTCGTAGCACACGTTGCTGGAACATCATTGGAGCGTCTCTACATTTGGCATATAATATTCACACACTCGTAGCACACGTTGCTGGATGAAATTTAACATCATTGGAGCATCTCTACATTTGCCATATCATACTGGCACTTCAAAACATAAGTAAAAGTAAAAGATAAGTCCCATTCTTGTTTTTTACATGAATGTAGGTATGTTGATCATGACGGGTAGGATCGACGAAAGAACGGTAACTCCATCAGCTTTTTGCAATAGGTATGTATTTTGACTTTTCCATTTTTGCAAACAGGTTAAGTATTTTCAAATCTGGTATGTACAATAAATCTGCTGATACTACGACATGCAAGCACCGCTAGCAGAAAACTTCTGTAGAGAAATTTTAGTCACAAATCATTTTTCCGCGTACAGTGAAAAAGCGAGCTGGGAAGGTTGTTGCGGGGGGAGGCAAAAGGAAGGAGCGAACATTAACAAGTCACTCGTCGCGCTTAGCAACGTCATATCGGCTTTGGGTAAGAGATATACATATATTTTTGTATTAATATCAACACTTACATACTTAACGAACAATTTCTTCTGCTAAGTCAATAGCTGTACCTAACTCTTAACAGATTGGTTTATTTACTTTGGTATCGGTTACTGAAAGTGACTGAAATGTTATTACAGCCAACAAGCCAAATATAAATGCTTCTAAAGTAAATAACGATCCTAATTACTTCAATTGTTATTTTCTATTCTAATGGGTATCATACATAAACTTTGGAAATTGGAATTATCTAAGGTGCTCAAAAATATTTTGACAATGATATATCCACAGCACTGCAGTTTATGAAGGCAACTGGACTTAGGCAGGTATCTTTTCAGCTGAAGTATATGTATGCCAGTACAGTAAATATATGTAGGTACTTATTACACAAATTTAAAATAATGAGTTGACAAATAACAAGTAAGTATATTGGAGCCAGGTTAGTTATAGAGAGCGTCCTTGACTAATGACTTTCTTCATTATCAGAACAAAACTTAATCGTTAATGGCATGAACTTTCGGAAGTTTGCACCAGTTAACACGGAATAACAGTAATTTGAACTGTTTGCGTCTTTACCCTTTCGCTGTTCCCTTTTAAAGTTTATTAATCATCTTGTTATGATAATCAATCGGTATAAATGTAGACAGTGTAATACTTTGACATACATAGGTAAGACTTCTCAAGCCAATGAGATTCGTGGGTTCGAGTCCAGGCTCGCACCTCAGAGCCTGTCGGAATTTGTGTACGCAATTACATTTGAATTTTACGGTGAGTTTTTCGGTAAAAGAAACACATCGCGAGAGCGAGTCCTAAGTTAATATACATAACACTGCTGGGTAAGTATAGACCTGTTCTACTAGCTAGTGTGAGGTAAGTAATTTTGATTCTGCGCTGGTCTACTGCGAATTTGAAACTTTAACGAAACCATTCATGCTTATTCATTTGTGATCTATATTTGGCATACCTAGTTTCCGATGGAATCAGTCAGATTGTGTGATTGGTTATTTATCGTCGTCAAATTATAGTTTCAAAGTCAAGTTCAATACCAACATTTAAGATGACGTTAGCATTATTCCGTGAATGCCAGTGGCGTGGGACTCTTTGCCTAATATGTTCAGATTTTACATATCAAAAAGAGCTACAAAAATTATGGCGGGCATTGAGTAGGTGGTAGCAGGATAGGCAGCGTTTAGTGCTGGTGGCAAACTATATAGGTACCTCCTGGAATCACCCCAATGCATGCCAAAAATAGCATTTCTTATAATTATGTTCTTATAACAGTGAGTGGTGGCAGCGGTCGCGGAAGGTTCGTACCGTACCGCGACTCTGCTCTTACGTGGCTGTTGAAGGACTGCTTCACCGGCGGCGCTTGCACGTTTATAATAGCCAGTAAGTTACCTAGAAAACTACGAGTAAATATACTTAACACGGTTTACTTACTTATGTTTTTATCGAAATAATCCCTCATGTTTTGCGCTGATCAAAGCTTTTAGCCCATGACGTGCCGTAGGTACTATTGGTTAGCCTAGCCCACATGCGTGGTACGCGATTCCTCGCATGCTGTGCTTGAAACAAGTTGAACATTTAGCATGTTCATTTTTAAACGAGTTTATATTAATACATTGGTTATCCAGACACGTATCCGACCACTGAAGCTGTACCTATACAATACAATACAATACATCATCATTATATCAGTCGCAAAATATTCAACTTCAACGACCACTGATTTTGTGCTAACGGCAGCTAATATGTTCCTGCGATCTTTGCCAAATCGTCCACCCACATCGGGAGACACACCTACATTTAATTTCTGATACGCGGACGCCACTCCAGAACTTTATAGCTTCAACGGCCAGCAATAAGCCCGCCCATCCACTACCACTTAAGGGCAACTTGTTGAACTGTGTCGGCAACTATAGTTCTATACGGATCTTCTAATTACAGATCAGATTTTACAGAGAAAGAAAGAATATTTTAGCTTTATTTGTTTTCTTCATATTTAAATATTTTTACTTCCTCAACAGCGGTATCCCCGAGTGTGGCCTGCTACGGCGAGTCAGCGTCCACCCTCCGCTGGTCTGCGCGCGCGCGGCAGTTGCCGCCCCCGCGCGCCGCGCCACCCCGCACTGCCCTTCTGGCTCACTACAACAACCTACTCGCTGAACTGAGCCGACACCATATCCAATACGTAAGCATACCGGACAAAATTGTAAAGTACACCAAGTCGCTTATACCGACTTACAGAAGTTTGTTACCAGTTCATCTAAATAATTCCTAAAATGATCTTCTTAATATTGCAGGTTCCCGAAACGGGCAAGATATTTTATGAAGACCGTCATTGGGATCTCCAATCGAATAATTTCAACCATGTAGATGAGGATTCAAAAAAGGCAGTAAAAATAGGTAATTTATTAGACATGTTGCAACCTAAGGCTGATAGTGATAATAATCCGAAAGAGATCATTTCACCACTCGCAAGTTCAGATGAACTAAGAAGTGTAAATACAAATATAAACATAGCCAATGAAATTAGTAAAGAAGTAGATAAACTGTTAGCACCAACTTTAGAAAGGACGAGAAGTGGCAGCGAACTGGAGCTTGTTGCACCTCTTAGGCACAAAAGACGGCAATATAGATCACAAGAAGTTTTACCAATTGAAAAGACATCGCATGATCCATCACCCCGTCAAAGTCAGGGGCAAATATGTACTGACCATATACCAAAGAATCCACATGTCCCTATTCTTTACGATAATCAGAGAGCTGAAATAGTGGCATCTGTAACAGAAAGGTTATATTCGAAGCTAAAAAAGAAAGAGGAAGCGACTGTTTCAAAAGTAGAATCAATAGTGGACAAAAAGATAATGGAACCACTGAGCGAGCTAAAAATTTGCACGAACGCTCGACAGCGGTTGATGGATTTGAGCCAGAAAGCGTTAAGAAATAAAAGAAGGATTGGTATTCCAGCTCACACACAAACACGAAGGACAGTTATACGAGTTAAAGATCAAGGTATCGATGCACAAACTGACTTGGAATCATACGCTGCTAGGGACAAATCTATATATGTTGTCTATCGCGATGCCTGCACAGAAACTAATCCAATGACGCCACGATGCAAAGATATTGCCATTGGACCAAAGTGTGGATCACTGCACTTATATGATAAATCAACGGGAACGGAAACCAAGCAAGTCGTTCTCAAGAGTGCATTTATGATGACTGATGATACAGTAAGATCCGATAGACACACACAGACGAGAGTTTTACCACCGCCTAGAAGAAAAAGATCGATGGCTATAAATAATAATAAGAAAGCAGATGAATGTATAGCTACTCCTATTATTCACATAAACATATCACAAAAATATATAGAATCTGAATCACAAAGTTCTGAAGATGATTTAGAAGTTTCAACAAAAACTAATCAAAATCAGAACAGAAATAACGACACTATTTTTGTATGTACTACTCCAGATCTTTTAACTAATCATAGTGCTATTGAACCTGCACCAAACAAAGACAAGGAACTATTTGCTATTCAAGTTAACGGAAATCAAGATTTAAGTCGCGGAAATCATAATGAAAATATTTCCGATTTAACACATACTGTTACTGAAGATTTTCCTGAAACCGACGAACTTATATTACCACGTGTGTCTGTCAACTGTTCAAGTAAAGTCGATCAAAATGAAATCAAAGACATAATCTTAGGCCGTAATGATAATCTTTATCCCTATAATATAGCAATTTCTCCACTTCGAGAAAAAGAAAATAAAAGGATAGTTAAATTCAATGATGATGTAGCAAGCCCTACTGTAATAAACAGCTTAAATGCCAAAGGTTCTGATGACGATAAAACATCAAATTTTATCGAAGTAAATAGTTTAAAAACTAATGAACCGAAAAATAACGAAACATCAAATTGTAGTAATATAAAACATGTAAATATTAATGCATTGGACTGTAACAAAAATATATCAGACACCACTTCAGAAAAAGAGTACGATGATGATACATCTTCTCACGCAGGCAATTCTTCAGAGTCTGTAGCATCGGGCAAAGTGGACTCTGACTCATTTATCTGGGAGAGAAGAGATTATAATAATAAAACATGTAGTCATAAGAATCATTATACACCTGTGTATAAGAGCAGCACTAAATACAGGACAGCTAAGACCAGACTGTATAAAGAATTTCTAGGGTTAGAAAAAGAATTTCTAGATGAGAAGAAATCCAGAGTTTCTAGATCCTTAAATTCAGATAGTACTAGAGAATTCAGTTCTAGTGAAAGCGTACGAGTTGATCAACCTCAGTACAATTTCTTACGGAGTAAACAGTTCTTTGAAGACCAATACAAGAAATATAACATTCAAAACGATGATTATGATCAACTCGAAAGACAAATATTTGATTCTTGTAACAGTCTCGAACGCTCAGCGGATAAATATGAGATGTATTTAAGGAATTATGGCAGAAATTCTGCGGGAATCACAGAGGAAAGAACTCCAAAAAAATATTTGCAACATTTAGTGCAGCTCAGGAAAGAAGTAATAAAGGCAGACAGCGACGCTACCGAAAGTCCAAATTAATTATTTATTATTAATAATTTAACTTTATATCCACATAATACCGAGTACTAAAGGGAAAAAAGTGTTTATATAGGTACTTTTTCTATTAAACATCCAATAATTCTGGTAAGTAAGTAATTAATACATTATGCCACAACGATTTCTAACAATTTCGTCGAAAATCTAGGGTTAGAGATATTCTAGGTCTAGAAATATTATGATTTATGATGAAATCACTTTTAATGTGTGACGTTTGGTGGCGTCTTCTTTTCTTGAACGGCTGAACTGTTGTGAGGGACGTCCAGCAACGCTCAGTCTAGTTATAATAAAACTAATTAATTTTGTATCGTTGCGTGATGTTCACATATTTTTAAACTATTAGACTTAAGTATGTACGTTCAAATGTATCGAATGTAGCTTTTACAACCGGTAAATAGTAGTATTTTACGTGTAGAATTAATACGCTATGAAGTGAAAGAAGTGGGTAGTTCACTTGCAGTGTTGATAGTTTTATTAAATAAATTAGTAACTAAAAACTTTGAATTTGTTTTTCTTTTAAGGTCCCATACCTACGTCTCATGGAAAAAAAAGGTGGTTCCATACAAATTGCCATAACCGAAAAACCTATGGGGTCATACTTCCAGTTGTTCTAGAAGTTGAGCCCTAGTCCTATCCACGATACCCTATACTTTGGGACCAGAAGAAAAAAAAACATCCTCACTTAACGTGTAGTTACGCAACTGTATCGCAATAGGGGTCCTTTTAACACGAGTGTGGTTTCATGAAACGAGGCGTAGCCGAGTTTCATAAAAGGGTCACACGATAGTTTTATGGCCTAATTGCGTACAGTTGCATACAATATTTTATCTACGTTCATATATTAAATCCTCTATAATGTGTTCAAGAATCATTAAGAATTACCTGCATTGCAACCAGAACTTATACTAGGACCTTCACTTTGCTGGTAAATTATGAGTCATTTCCTTCGCCGCATCTAAAATATCGGGCGGAGTCAAATTTTCTTCGCATTCACTGATATCAGACATTTTTAAGCAAAAACAAAATTTTCTTAGGAAAATTCGTACAACAAAACGACAACGTAGTTATGATCGGAATGGTGGTAAAACCCAGTACATCACTGCGCATGTGCGGCATGTGCGCGCATGCGCTAAAGCGGGCACTGCCACAGACAAGATGTGAAAATTGGAATCAAAACTTGTTGATATAAACTTTTTGGATTCGCCCTGTATCGTAATGGTTTAAAAAATTATATTATAAAAAAGTATGTAAATATAAACTCGTTTTGAATTTTATAATTCGAATATTACGATATGAGAGTAGATAAAATATTTTATTCTACCACTTTGTCGGTGTGATTTGATTTAACATAATATTTATACTCATGCAAAATTACAGCTTTTCAGAACTAACAGCTTATAGCCTCCTAAGTCCTCGCGTACTTTATAAAGGACTAATTAAAAATGAGAATAACGGCCCAATATACTTTATAAGTAGAAAATTGTTAATTGAAAAAAGAATTCTAAGAATTTTTAAATAATATCCAAAATAACAAAGCAGGTCAACCACGTCTAGGTCTTAAAAATGTCAGGACTCAGGAGGCTAAGAAGCTAAACCGCGGACGAATGGACTGACGGACGAAAGAACGAACGAATTACACGAACGGATTACAATTTCGACCAAAACGAATTGTTTAATTTGCTGTCGGTCAAGTGATGGATGAGTTTTCCAATGACGGATAATAATATTGTGTGGTGTGTCGAATACAAAAATGATGGGAAACTTGAAATTTGAAAATTTGGCGTACGCCGAGACCACCGTACCTGATGTTAGTGTTGCTTGCAACACCTGCTATACATTTGGATTTTTAAGTTTTTTTGCAGTTGTAGTAGAATTTTTTGATCAACATTCAACAATTTCGATGTATTTGAAGAAGGCATTCTGAATTTTTAATTGACAAAGCCTGAAATAATTTCATCAAAAACCTGAGGCCTTTTATTGGTAACACACTTGGAATCACAATGGTTTTCACCACTTCTTTCTGTCACTTGTGTGATTGTTCACAATATAAGGCAAAAGTAGAAAGAGATGATAATGTGATCGCGTTAGATAAATAAGACAATACGGCCTGAAAAATCATGCAAGTTGCATTACACTGCGGCGCTCGATTGACTACTTTAAAGTCGTTTGATTTGTAAAATCTCAATGTAATCCAACTTGCACGATTATTCTTGCTAGTCTAAACTGGGCTTAAGGATACTAAAGCCGAGTTTAGACTTGCAAGAAAAATGGCGCAAGTTGCTTTACATACATCATCCCAGCCTATAATTATATGTACGTCCCACTGCTGGGCACAGGCCTCCTCTCAGAATGAGAGCTTGGGCCATAGTTCCCACGCGGGCCCAGTGCAGATTGGGAACTTCACACACCATTGAATTGCTTCGCAGGTTCGTGCAGGTTTCCTCGCGATGTTTTCCTTCAACGCAAAGCTCGTGGTCAATTTCAAATGTAGTTCCACACACGGATTTCGAAAAACTCAGAGGTGCGAGCCGGGGTAAGAACCCACGACCCTCTATTTGAGAGGCGATAGGTCAAACCACTAGGCCACCACGGCTTTTTTTGCTTTACATGGCGAGGCCGTAAAGCCAACGGGTTTGTAGTGATCAATCGAGCGCCGCAATGTACCTAATCCAACTTGCACGATTTTTCTTGCTAGTCTAAACTCGGCTTTATATTGGTTAAGATTACAGTTTCATTGGCAATGGCGATGTTTTATTGCCTGTGTTTATTGCTACTTACCTATGTGTTTAGGATAAAAGGTACACACATTATGGAGCCAAATATTATCTAAGATCTAAATTGCCATTAGATATTGACATTATTTAATTATTTTCTAGACTTACATTAGGACGCGTTTCCATTGAAAGGAGCGGAGCACGGATATGCAGATTCAAATAAATCACTTTAATTCAATCTTATGAGTCCCGAATACCTGAAGGATTAAGTGTTTCACGCGTATGCATGTACGAACCTGGATTGTAGAGCCACTTGCCTGTCTTGCCACTGCGTACTGTTTGAAATTTGATTTTGTTGGTATAATGCCATTCTGGTTTATTATTATTATGACAATATTCACTACGAGTTTGTATAATACAAAGCCTCAAACCCAGAATTATAATAGAGACTAGCTTTTGCCCGCGGCTCCGCCCGCGTGGTATTCGGTTATCGCGCGCTGTTCCCTCGTGAACTGTGCTTTTTTCCGGGATAAAAAGTAGCCTATGTCACTCTTGGGCCCATAAACTATCTCTATGCCAAAAATCACGTCGATCCGTCGTTCCGTTACGGCGTGAAACACGGACAAACATACACACACACACACTTTCGCATTTATAGTATTAAGTAATATGGATCAATATACTGCATACCTAAAAATAATAAAAAGCAGTCAATCACAAGTCGGCCTTAGGGAAAACGTTTAATAAAATTTGTAAAAAAAAATTAAAAACCTTAAGTTTCTGGTGCGGAGTCCCTCCTAACTTCTTATTTAAGTAAATTTTTATTATTTCCTGTTGTGGCGGCAATAGAAATACACATTATGTGTAAATTCCAAATTGCCTCCTATTACGCGATTTTAAGATACCTAACATGATAATCGTACCTTGATAAATATAACTATGTACATACTCGTATTATATTTGTGATAGACAGATAGACTTATAGTGAAACTATAGCAATAGGTTTCCGTTTGTCACCCATCGGCATAGGCGTACTTATTGTAGGGGGCGTCTAAAATACTGATATCGTGATATCTTCACACAAGAATCATGCAAGACAGGGGCCAGCCTCCCCTGAAAAATAACCCTAGCCAATGGGTCACGGAACTCAAATGCTCTTACTAATTCAAATTCAAATCATTTATTCAGTAAATAGGCCGCAATGGGCACTTTTACACGTCATTTTTAGGGTTCCGGAGCCAAAATGGCAAAAACGGAACCCTAATAGTTTCGCCATGTCTGTCTGTCTGTCCGTCCGCGGCTTTGCTCAGGGACTATCAATGCTAGAAAGCTGTAATTTTGCACGGATATATAGGTAAACTATGCCGACAAAATAGTACAATTAAAAATTCAAAAACATTTTTTTTAGGGTACCTCCCATAGACGTAAAGTGGCGGTGATTTTTTTTTCTCATCCAATCCTATAGTGTGGAGTATCGTTGGATAGTTATTTTAAAACCATTAGGGGTTTACTAAAACGATTTTTCGATTCAGTAATTTGTTTGCGAAATATTCAACTTTAAAGTGCAAATTTTCATTAAAATCGAGCGTCCCCCCCCCTCTAAAATCTAAACCGGTAGGTGGAAAAATTTGAAAAAATTCAGGATGGTAGTCAGTATATCAAACTTCCAAGGAAAACTATAACGGCTAAGTTTGCTTGAGAATTATTAGTAGTTTATGAGTAAATAGCAGCGTAAGGTATAAAATATACCTAAACTTGGAAGATTCCGTATAAAATACGAAACCCTTAGAAAAATATTACTTATTTTTTTCGTAATGGCTACGGAACCCTATTTTGGCCGTGTCCGACACGCTCTTGGCCGGTTTTAGTTTTGCAGGTGACAATTAATTTTTGACATAATATTTATTACCAAACTACGTTGTATCTATTATTTTTTATTATGTAACGTCTTGAATGTTTTTGTCATCATACCAGACGAGTTGTGTGACCTCTGCATTATTGGGCGCGCTAGCGGATTTATGGAAGGGTAAGTAAGCGGTCGAGCTCACTTGAAAGTTAGTATATATCTCTCGCTGCAGTCGAAACGGACCTCCCTCTACCGTTAAAAAAAACCCGCGCTTATTTGCAGTTTGGCAGCCGGTCCGCTAGTGTAAAAGGATCACGATTTATTTTATAATGGATTTCACTCAATTAAATTTAAACTAATGTGTTTAATTAAAAAAAACTTAAAAAATGACTTTCCTCTATCACATTTTAACAACCGAGGTGATAAGCTCCGTAGTTTTTGGGTTTCTGTGTTTATATGTGTGGTTCCAATATAAGTTCACGTATTGGAAGAGAAAAGGAGTCAGTGGCCCAAAACCGTCATTTCCCTTCGGTAACATCAAGGAAGTGATACAGAGGAAATCGCAATTTTTCCAGTTATATATTGATAGTTATGATAAGTATAAACATTTGCCGTATGTGGGCACATATTCTTTCCACCGGCCAGTTTTGTCCATCAACGATCCTGAGATAGCGAAGCTTATTTTGATCAAGGATTTTGATCATTTCCAAGCTCATGGCATATTCAGTGGAGGACAGGGCGACCCTTTGGCTGGCCATCTCTTCAATGTGCACGGAGAGAAGTGGAAAATGCTACGATCCAAGATATCACCTTCGTTTACAGCAGGGAAATTGAAGATTATGTATCCATTGGTGGAGCATATTGCGAACGAAGCGTTGAATTATGTGGACCTTTTGTATTCGAACGGCGAGACGGTTAATTTTTCGGATCTCTATGCGAAATACTCAATGGAAATAATAGGGAGCGTAGGATTCGGCGTGGAGTGCAATGGATTCAAAAATCCTAATTCTGAGTTTTGCTTGCGCGGTCACGAATATTTCGACCCGCAAACTATATACTGGTAAGTTTTCTTTAATCATTTTATCGCTATTACACAGCAATTAAACATGATAGGGATATACCTTTTCGTTCCTGACTTATAATTTTAAGTAGAGCCGTTTATATTTTATTTAGTAATTAAAAGCAGAATGTCAAAAATGATAAGTTGAAATAAGTTGTTTTTTTTTATTCGACTGGAAGGCAAACGAGCAAGTGGGTCTCCTGGTGGTAAAAGATCACCACCGCCCATAAACATCTGCAACACCAGGGGTATTGCAGATGCGTTGCCAACCTAGAGGCCTAAGATGGAATACCTCAAGTGCCAGTAATTTCACCGGCTGTCTTACTCTCCACGCCGAAACACAACAGTGCAAGCACTGCTGCTTAATACTTAGTAACTTTAAAATATATAGTTTTCTTCTGTTGTAAGTTGAAAGTAACATTTATTCACTACTTATTCGCAAAAACTTACAGCACGTGTAGTATACAATTTGAAAATAAAAAGCAAATAAAAAAAAATTATCTTTGCGAAATCGCGAAACGGTCACAGCTCAGCATACCAAGAACATACTTACATACATATAAGTACACTTATTTATTTACGGAATAAATTTACGAGTAATGCACAGAGAATGTTTTTTCGGTTGTATTTATATACATAAAATAGCTCTAAAGATTATACTACCTTCTTACAAGATAATCAATTGTTCATAAAACTAAATAAACACACGTAACTTCTCAGGCTAGATACAGAGTGATTTAACTAAGGAAGTATTTCACTCACAAGCATTACGAGATATTACATCAAGCCCAAAAAATACTAAATATCCTTACTTATTTTACTCTATCTAGATCAAAGTTATTGGTGCATTAACAATAATCATAACTTAAACAACAATTACCCTAATTTTCAGGACATTCGTTCGCGCTTTAGCATTTTACATGCCAACTTTTTTTAAATCACTGAACATCAAACGAATAAGCCCGAGAATCACAAACTTCTTTTATAGTTTAGTAAAAGAAAGCGTCGAGTACCGACAAAAGCACTCCTACATACGCAACGACTTCCTACAAACACTCGTAGAGTTGATGAATGAAGAACAGACGAGAACGACAGGTACATAAACAATAAGTCATTTAATTTCAATCCAATTTATAGATGACACTTCATCATCATCATCATCATCATCTCAGCCGTAGGACGTCCACTGTTGGACATAGGCCTCCCCCATAGACCTCCAGTTGCTTCGGTTGGCAGCGGCCTGCATCCACAGTGAACCCGCGGCTTTAACCAGGTCATCCGTCCATCTTGTTGGTGGACGTCCCACGCTGCGCTTGCCGATCCGCGGCCTCCACTCGAGAGCTTTTCGGCCCCAACGGCCATCTGCTCTCCGACACTTATTCTTGTTATAATGGCCTAGTTTTCTAAAGAAATTTAAAAAGTAAGATTATCAGAAAATACCGGGTGTGGCCTGTAGTACGACCAAAAAATTAAAACATAGATCGTCCTCGTCAAACTGAACTATATTAGTTCAGTGACTCTTAAAAAATTTTATTCTTATTACTGAGATTCCGTTATCTGTCTGTGTGTCCGTCTGCCACAGGGCTCTATCTTTTGAGCCGTAATAGTTAGACACTTGAAAATTTCACAGATTATGTATTAATCTGGCCGCTATAACAATAAATACTAAGAATAGAATAAAATAAATATTTAAGGGGGGCTCCCACACAACAAGCTTATTTTTTTGCCGTT
The DNA here is from genome assembly GCA_037349165.1 of Choristoneura rosaceana. Lineage (NCBI taxonomy): Eukaryota > Metazoa > Arthropoda > Insecta > Lepidoptera > Tortricidae > Choristoneura > Choristoneura rosaceana. The sequence continues at coordinate 6,424,750 of JAZBNJ010000033.1, forward strand.
TTTTTCTTTTGTCAATTAAACAAAAAATTATGAAGATATAGCTCGTTAGAGTTCCGCAGGATGTCATGCCGTGCGAAACTTTTTATCAATATTAATTAAATATCAAAGCGACACAATAAAAAAAAAACGGTCAAGAGGCACATCATTGCACTCTGTAGTAATGACAGGAAAAGAAAAGAAAATATCGAAGCTAAAATTTAAGTTCAGTGTTGTCACTTTATTGGTAAGTGTACCTATCGGGTACCGGGACTTAAACCTGCAAGACATTTAATCAAAACACAGAACTGGAACATAGTTACCTAGTGGGGGCAAAGTAGCCCTGTTTTACGAAAAAAACCGGGCACCTATGGTTTTTGTATTTTATGTGCATGAAAGCTTACTTTCTAAGCTACAATGCCTAAAAATCTGAAAAACCATAGGTGCCCGTTTTTTTGCAAGGGGGTTTATTAAGGATGAATTCATTTTATTATACATAGTCCAATTAGTTTTAAAATAGTTTTCAAGTTTGAATCTGTTGGCTAAATATGCAAGCATTTAATAAGCGTCACTACAAAAAATAAAAGAAAATAAAAACCGCGGAACAAATGTTTTTGCTATTTGAATTTTGAATAGATGTCTATTACTCGTATTGAGCGTAGTTACGTTGTTAAAAGTAATATTATAATATAATTTTGTACAGAACGTCGTTTTTTTCTTCACATATTCGCTCTGCTCGGGTAGCTAAACATCTGTTATTATGGCTTGTTTTAGACCCTTGTTGAACAATCTACTATTATTTTATTTGTGTCGCTTCTATATTTAAGCAACGATACGATATACATTACAGCATAGGTATTCGTTACATTTTGTATGACCAAAGAAAAACTACGTGTCCAATATTTTCTGATAATCTGTAAGCCCTGATTTTTTTTACTCTAGCAAACTCTACATTGTTCTACAGGCCGAGCCAAGAATTCTCAGTTTTAAGAGTTTTGAAATTATTTCAATGAAACTTGATATTTTATACCCATTACCTATAGTACCTATTTACCCAGACCTACCTATTACCTATTTAGAGCTTGCAATGTGAATTTTAGGGAGTCCGAAGAGTTTTTCGCTGTCTATGGATGATATAGTAGCCAATACTATGTTGTATATGTTCGCTGGGTACGAGACTTCGGCGACCGCGGGCCAGTTTACGGCGTATGAGCTCGCGCGAAGTCCTGCCATACAACACAAAGCAAGGGAGGAGGTCCAGAGGGTCTTAGCAAAACACCACGGAGTATGCACCTACGAGGCGCAAAACGAAATGGTCTATTTAAACATGGTTATAGACGGTGAGTCCTATTTATTTAATAAAAGAAAACATATTTCTCGCTTTTAGGGCAAAATAATAATGGTGTCATTATTTTTTAATAGGTAATGTAACGACAATAGCTACAATATTTCATCCCTTTGGGGTTGATTTAAATGAATATTTAGATTGATTATTTTTTTTATCTAGGTAGATACTTTATTTAGGTAGGTATAGTAAAGGTTGCCTGGAAGAGATCGCTCTGAAGCGATAAGGCCGCCTATTGCTTACCTCAGAAAGTATTTGTGTATAGGTATACCTGTTTTTCAGTACTGCTTTCGATGTGTTGGTGCAATAAAGAGTTATTGTATTGCGTTGTACTTTAAAAAGCAGCTAAACTTTACATTTCACATCTGTAGCTTTAGCAATTTTGATTTTCTAAGAGGTGAATGTACTAAAAAATCGCCCTTGGCACATGCTTAGCACTCATGTCATTATTCAATTAAGTAGCTTCTTTTTTTTTTCTTAGGTCCAAAATAAATATTTTGATTCGATTTGATTTTACAAAACACAAAAATTATGTATTTACAGAAGCAATGCGAATGCACCCCCCGATGCGGGCTCTATTCAGGAAGTGTACGAAACAATACAAAATACCAGACAGCGATTTGATCATAGACGAGGGCACGCTAATATTCGTGCCCATAGAAGCGATACAAATGAGCGCGGACGTGTTCCCAGACCCGGATAAATTTAATCCTGATAGATTTTCACCAGCGTCCAAGTCCAAGATGCATCCGTGCCATTGGATGCCGTTCGGTGAAGGTCCGCGCAAATGTATGGGTGAGTCATAATTATCATCATCATATCAGCCGTAGGACGTCCACTGTTGGACATAAGCCTCCCCTATAAACCTCCAGTGGCCTGCGTCACAGTAAATAGAGCAGTATGGAAGGAAACTAGGCATATTTTTTGAGATAAATACCTACGCATATTGTATTTTTCACCTAAGATGAGTTCTGTGACATTTGAAAATTTTCCGAATTGCGCATACGATGTTCGCAAAATATATTTGAAAAATAATTTCTATTTTGAAACAAAATAATCAAAAAAATTTAAAACTGTTATTTTTAAAAATATATAGCAATATCAGTGTCTGTTAAATAGCCTCCAATGAATACGATAGAAAAATATTTATTTTTTTAAATAACGCAATGTGTGAAACGGAACAGAGTAGTGACGTGACACAACATTATCGGCAATTGCAGCTGTTCATTATTCGATAACAGTGAACTAAGATATTTTACATTTTTAAACAAAACTTGCAAGATTTTGTAAATGCGGCTATTTGCGACGCGGCCGCAACCATCTTGTGCCTCTTGTGGCCAGTACTTGTCAGTATCATTGTCAGTAGGTACGAGTACGTCTGCCGTGTATGCGAATTGAGTTTCCGTTGCATTTTCTTGGCATTGTATTTGTTATTGTTCATTTCTATTATTATTGTTGTTGACTTTTGTTACTGTTTCTCGTTAAGTTTGTTGTTATTTTTTGGCAAAATGCTGAAACGGTCCAAAAAAGAGTGTTTTGGACTCCCAGAGTCGGGGGTTTGTAATTCGTTTGAGGGATTATTTCGAGCGAGAACGAGAGAGTGGCCCGGTGGGCGGAAAACTGGAAAATAAATATATATTTTTTAATATAATGCAACTTTTCCAAAAATAAGTACTAATAACTCTTAGAAAAATCTATGGTTCACTCGATCAATGATGCATCTCTAAAATTGTCAAACTCGAAACGTCACAGAACTCATCATAGGTGAAAAATAATATAGTCAAAATACGCAACGGTGCAACGTTGCCGAAACGTCGAGGTAAATATTACTTGTGTGTTAGCGTGATAAGTCCCGTTTGTGGTATTTTGACTATGAGTGAGAATCACGAAAGTTTAACACGTTATAAATACCTGCGCTCCAATAGAGAGCTAGGGTTGTCCACTTATTTTTTGTACAATTAAAAAAAAAGTTTACTTTGTACCGTGAGACCCCCTTCGGGGCCGTGTAGAGCACGAGATTCAAACGACACGCTCACGCAGACGTGCGTGTGTGTCGTTTGGATCGACTTGTTCGTAGCTTCCCTACTGCTTTAGCTTATATATTTACTGTGCCTGCGTCCACTGTGAACCCACGGCTTCAACTGGGTCATCCGTCTATCTCGTTGGTGTTAGGGCATGCAGAACCGGGACCGGTTCCTAAAATTTCATTTCCCGGTTCTGGAACAGGGCCGGTACCGGGATTCCCGGTTCTCCCGGTTCTTTGTGATCAACAGATAAATTTTCAGCTTTTCGTAATTAATTATGAAATAATTCATATTGAATATGTCAAAAATTTTCTTAAAATAAATTTTGGTTAAAAACGCATGAAAAGATTTAGCAAAAAAAAACAAATATTTAATTGTAACATAAACAATTATATAATCACATTTACAATACACAAAGCACTACTTAATTAGTAATCAACAACACCAATGCAATCGACATCAGCACAGAAACAAGATAACAGGAAAAATAAAATAAAAAAGTGAATGTGATAAATAAATAACAATTTTCAATGTTTTTCGTTGAATATAGATATATTCTTACAAATAATTTTAGCATAAAGATCTCTCAAGTCAAGACAAGAGTGTCAAATTATCAATGTCAATTATTTATTATAAGGGACGACACAAGAACAAATCGAAATTCTGGCAGAGGGATATTTTTAGAAATTAAAGAGATACTTAATAATTTTCGTATACACAATATACTCATAAAAACTTTGTGAAAAGAATATAATGAAAATCACAAGCTAAATAAATGATCATCACTGTAAAAAATAAGTACCAAGACAAATTATGACGTTCGAAATACTATAAAGCAGTTTAAACATAAAAATTAAAGCTTTTTATTTGCATTTTTTTCCTAGTAATAAGACCTAAGAAAACTAATAACGTCTACGCTACGGTCACTTAGTGAAGTTCGCAATCGATTGCAAATAAAACCTGCCGATGAGAAGATCCTTTCGGGTTCTATACTTGTTGGTGGAATAGCACTCAAATATTTTAAGGCTAATGAAAGATTTTTACCTCTGTCACCACCATTCTCGAACAAAACCATTTCAACCTTAATTTGTTCAAAATCATCCAAATCGTTTTCTTGCTGGGTACTCTGCATAGTGGGGATTTTCCTCAACTCTGCGTTTAATTCATCAGTTTTAGTCATTATAATAGACGGTGACGGTGAGGAGTTTTCATTTTCATTGCCAATTTGTGTTTCGTCTTCATCTTGATACGATGGCTTACAAATGAGTTTCACTATGCTTCTGCACATTTCATCTGAGCTGGGTCTGGGAAAGGTTTCCATGTCTTCGTTTCTGATATCTTCAAAGTACTGCTTCGGATTTGTCAGGTAATAAAGAGTAGAAGCTTCTACCAATCGACGTTCACAGTATCTTTTCTTCATTGAATTTGCCATTTGGTTACTAATAATAGTATTCATCTGAGTTAATTTTTTTACTGCAAATTTCATTGCAATATCCGCAGTTAACAATGAAGCATCGCGGCGGGACAAGCTCTCGACAATCGTTTTTATTATGTCTAAAATTTCACTCAGCTCATGCAAAGTTTTCCACTCTTCTTGACTGAAAAGGATGTCACTCTTAAGATCTAACAGTGCTTTGGTAATACATAATTTAAGTTTCAGAAAGCGAGCCAACATATCTGCCATACTGCTCCATCTTGTTTTTGCGTCTAAAACCAAAGAATATTCTTTTCCAAAGTCAGCCAGTACATGTTTTTGCAAAATATCATCATTCTTTGTGGGTGACTTTTTGAACAATTTTACAGCAGTTCTTACTTTAGATAATAAATCAAAGTATATAAGGCTCGATTGATCTGTGTCATCTTCGTATTGTCTTATTTCCTCTAAAAATGAAACACCGTCACAATAATTATCGTCAGTCTCCTCAATAATATTCTCATTGTCCAGATCGCCACTTTCATTAAATAAAACATCACTATTAAGGCCACATCTCCTAGCTAGTTCAGCGATCGTTATCTCATCTTCGTCTTCAAAAAGGTCCGATTCGTTTGGTGGAATAACTTCACCAGCAAGAGCAAGGCAATCACTGCGAGTAGTTATAGACGGTTTTTTGTAAAACACATCGGATAAAGCCAGTTGTATCCCGTGGGCAATGCACAACTGGTGCAGTGATCTAGTGAGGAGTTTTCCTATCTTCACCATGACACTGCAACCATCAGTCGTTTGAGCGATAATATCGTTTTCTAAGGACACTCCGAAGGTTTCAAGTTTTTCCCGAATTAGTTCAATGAACTTTTTTGCGGGTAATGAGCCATAAATTCGTATAAGGCCTAAATTTTTAAATTTGAAGGGGCCGCTGAGTGAGGGTGAATGTAAGTTTAAACTTACGTATCTGCGGTTCTTGTTCGAAGTCCACTCATCAAACGAAATAGCAAATTTTTCATTTTTTATTAGTAAGGTTTTAAGTTCTTGTTTTATTTCATCTTGTCTTTGTTTGTGGTGTTCGAAAACTATCTCTCTAATTATATTCGGTGACTTTGGAAGTTTGTTTCCCGCTTTTTCGAAAACCTGCCTAATATCTATAGAGTTTGCCAAAGTACGAAAAGTAATTCCATCCAAAGCGACCATCCGCGATATTCTAGTGGCTGTTGAAGGGTTTTTTTCTGACTCATAATAATCGGTGAGCTTACGTTTCTTGCTTGTGCTTGCGCATGGGAGAATTCTGTCTGCGTCTACATTTTGGCTTTCTGTTCTTATTAGATGAGGATTTTTTTCAATCTCTTCGTGATGCATGTTTTTGAAATGTTTGTGTAATCCGCTTGTGCTACCTCCTACACATTTTAATATTTTATTACACAATTTACATTTTGCACTCTTTTTATCTTTTGCCCGAACGAAGTGTTGCCAAATACGTGCTTTGTCTTCTGAGACTTCTTCATACTCCATATTTTGTTATTTTGTCTAATCTGTAAATAAATGTCATAAATAATGTAAATATAATGGGACACTTCACACTAATTGACCTAGTCCCAAATTAAGCAAAGCTTGTACTATGGATATTAGGCAACGAATAAACATACTTATATAGATAAATACATCGAATACCTTTACTTGCCCGAGTTTTATTTGCCCGAATTTCACTTTCCATACCAACGTTTGCCATAAAATATATAGAACCGTACTGTTTTCAAGATTTTTTATAATCTCATTTTATAGAATGCGTAGGTTAGGTTAGGTTAGTTTAATATCAACTCTGAAGAAAATACCATTTCAGAAATAAATTACTTTATGGCAAATGAAAATTCTAGAAAACGATACATTCGGGCATATGAAGTTCGGGCAAACATTAGACAACCTAAATACATACTTATCTGCCCCGGCCGGGAATCGAACCCGGAACCTTAAGCTTCGTAGTGAGGTTTTCTAACCACTTAGCCATCCGGTCGTCGTAAACCGAAATTACCCATACTTACTTATGTTAAGCATGTATGTATACATTGAATGAAATAAAAACATTAAGATAGGCAAAAGAAATAAAATCATTATTTAGAGTGTTCATAGTTATTCTATAATATACACACAAATCATACACGCACGCATACACACGCGCAAACACACACACACACACACACACAGACACACACACACACATACACAAGCAGGCACGCATACAAACGAAACTCGTGTTACAATTCGACCGTTAATTCAAATCATAGAAAACATTGTTTAAATAACACTAGTTTACGTACCGTAACTGGCTTCAAGATTCAAATTCTTTGCAGTTAGACATCAACAACTTTATTCACTTCGTATTATTTTACTTTAAATCACTTCTTCTCGAGTGGCACGCGACCGGGTCCCGGCAGGGCATTCCATTGATTGGCGCGCGACCGGCTCCCGGACGTTTGGCTCTCGCGTATTTTAAATGTAATCAATAGCTGATAGAACTATTTCTAGCTTACTCATTCTTGTCAAAAACGTTCGTAAATAGACAAGGATAGCCTTCATTAACGGCCGCGACAACACTCACTACTACAAATACTACACTACGGGAGAAATTTTGTTTTATCGTTTACTCAAGGTTAAGTGCCGTGCGCTGGTATCTTTGAAAACCTCGTATTATACTATTATTTTTGCTATTGGAAGACTATAAAAGGCCTTGTTTCGTAAATAAATTAATATTTAACGAAATATAACAGTGTTCTCTACAAGTAATTGTTTTACTTTATAATTATAGTTATTTTAATACACAACTGAGAAAAAACTTGGTACCTATTAGATATTTGATAATAAATGACTAATAAAATGCATAGAAATTGGATGTCATTCATGGTTAATTAATCAGATATGCAATTTTATGCTAAATAAGTGTAAGGTTTATATATAACATTAAAATAGTTTATGGTTATATATATATTTTTAAATTTGCGAATTTGTTAAATTAATCCGCGGGTGTCATGGCCTGGCCACTCAACGGATTTTTTTTTCAAAATGGCCGCGCCGCTTTACGAGGTTTAAAAATGGCGGAAGCCAACCGACGGGATAAAGTAAGGAAAGTAATAATTGAAAGAACGCAAGTATAACTAATATTGATATTTGTCAATCATTAAAAGAACCGGGAGAACCGGGACATGAGTTCTCGGTACCGGTTCTTTGGTTGCTATAAAATTCCCGGGAATTCCCGGGAATTTGAGAACCGGTATTTCCCGGGAGCACCCCCTAGTTGGTGTATGTACGTCCTACGCTGTGCTTGCCGATCCACGGTCTCCGTTCAAGAACTCTTCGGCCCCAATGTCCATTTGTTCTCCATGCTATAAAGCCTGGTCATTGTCACTCCATAACATTATAAATTCGAAAGTAACTCTGTCTGTCTCTATGTCTGTTACATCTTCACGCATAAACTACTGAACCAATGAAGATGAGATTTGGAGGAGACTTTTCGAGAGCCCAAAAATGTATAGTTCCCGCGGGATAGCGAAACGAATTTTCTGCGAACGGAGTCGCGGGCAAAAGCTAGTAATGAATAAATAAGATATCCCCATTTCAACGCCAAAGTGATCGATTTTTCATCCTACGATCTACCATGCCTGTAGATAGAGATTGGTCTCACTATCTTTTTCTACTTCGTTTTTCAGCATCAGTAATAAGGTAATTCTCGGAGTCTTTTAATTGATAATACATTTTTTAAATTAAGTATTTAATGGCAAGAATTCATGAAATTATACCAATATATGTACCTATAACTACATCACATTGTTATTAAATTATTACTTGACGATACATCTTTATTTTGTAAAAATTCTGGTGCAAAGACTGTCCGTAGCTATCCAACGTAGAAACGCCTCGAGCGTTATGGGCACTTTTCTGTCAGGAATGGCAAAGGGGCGGGTTATTTTACTATATTATTTTTGTAATAATTAATTACTTATTGATATAAAGGTAAAACTATATTATGTAAAAGTATTTTTGAATAAAAGGACAGGTCAAGATTAATTGATGATATAAAAATAAGTTAACCAACTTTGACACTCTAAACTTAACCATCCTAACAATCTGTTGTTTAAAGTATAGCTGTCAAAGGTAGGTAATAGATCCGGTATGTTTAAAATTTACCGAACAATGTAACCATTTCAATGTTAATTCCATTCACTAACAACTTAACGATGAGTTAGTTCAATAAGAGTTCAAATCAATGTGGCCTTGTGTCTGAAGTAACAGCTTAGATTTAGCCTTCACTCACGGGGTCTCATTATAAAGGCCAGCCTTATCTAGGTAGTATTCATGAATTTAATATCTGCGAACTTTAGTGCCTTTGTCACTTCAACATTTTGTAATGAATGAGCAACACCCAGATAGCTACGTGAGTCGACAAATGAATTAAAACGACAAGGTGCTTAAGACTATACATAAAGAGCTAAACGTGCAAATATATACATACGCATAATGCTGTAGTTATGCTCATACTATGATACGACGGTTGTAGGTACTTCGTATGCCAACTTAAATTGTAAGTGAATACAGTGTGCATCTGAAGAACATACCAGTTGTAGAGCTTAGAGTTAACTGAATGAACACACGACTAAACTTCTACTACCAAGATAATAATAGGCTTCGCAAATCTATTTTGGCTTTTTAACTGTTTATCTATTTAGGCTATTGATTATTAGGTAGGTAGAAGGTAGCAAAGATAAATTATTCCTTATGGTATTTCCAAAAATATTTAGTTTAGTTTATTTATTAATTTAATACATCATTACATTATTTATAATCTACTGAAATTACATTGTATTGAAATCTTCAAAAGAAACACAAAAATAAATAAAAACGAAAAAGCATTTGCAAGTTACGGAATTCAAATTGACCTTTGAATATCTTTGCTCAGCGTGTAGCAAAAATTCTCAGCCACAATTATAATTTCAAAACTTTTGTTTTCAGGTCTCCGTCAAGGCTACATACAATCGAAGATGGCGTTGATAAAGATACTAAACAAATACGAATTGATCCTCGATGAACGGACATCAGTGCCTATGAAGGTAAAGGCTTCTTCAATGGCGTACACTGCTGATGGAGGAGTCTGGCTTAAATTGAAGCAGCTCTCACGGGAATGAGCAAAAACAAATGCCGGCCATAGCTGAGATGATGTCACTACGACCGCTTGTCATTTGCTGCGGACGACTGTCGCAAAAAGTTGTCAAATGTGTACAACCAACACGTATATGTTCAGTGTCACGCAACGCAATGGACAGAGCTATATATGTAAGGAGTTTCTTTACGCGATAAAATTTGGAATAAGTACAGAAATTCGCCGAATAACTAGATTCACCGATGTAGTTCGAAAAGTATGTAAATTGGAGTGGCAATGGGCAGACCACATAGCTTGTAGACCAGATCACCATTTGGGAAGAAAGGTTCTGGGGCAGTCCTCCGGCGCACCGACGACATCGCGAGAGTCTTGGGCACCGGCTGGATACTAGAGTTGCGCCCGCTCGGTCTTTAAAGGGAGCGCTCCGATCTCGGTCAATCGGTCAAATGAACTAGTTCGGTTTTTTAGTTCCTTTGGCTCCTTTAGTTCCTTTAGCTCCGAGGAGCGGCTCCGACCGAAACAATGTTTAAGATCGGGGAGCGAGTTTATTTAGCTCCGCTCTTTATTCGTTTCCTCGTTCATTATCTTTCGTTCACTCACTCCCGCTCCCAATGCTCGCTCCCATACCGTTTTAGCTCCGACTCCGACCGATCGAAGGTAAGGAGCGCGGACCGGGAGCGGGACCGAGACCGATTAAGATCGTTTACAAGGAACTAGCTCTTTTCGGTCCGCGATGGGAATTCATTCTTTTTAGTTCTTAGTTCAGGACCGACTCAAGCCTACTGGATACAGGTGGCATGGAAAGTTACCGTTCGTTGTCGTTCTAAGGGGAAGCTTTTGTTCAGATAATGACGATGAATCACGTGATGTATCGGAGCGTGACTGATGATGTGATGATCAACTTTGACCATCTGTCAAACCGACATCTGCGACCGACGCCCGCAACCGATTGCAAGTAGAGCGTTTCCACATATGACAAATAGTGACTTAATGTACAAAAACCTAGGGTAACATGTAATATTAAAATGACTGATTAAGGCTAAAGACAGCGGACATAAGATTTAGGTCACTTTTGTACAAATTGTGCATTTTGTGTGCGAGCAGATTAGATGGTTTATTTGAATCATTTTGAAATTTATCCGTTCGTACTAGCATAGCGAGATATGGAGACATTTGGCTATGTTCTTTGTGTATAGAGGATTAAGATTTTGAAATTTATGAGTAGTTTTTTTCCAATATAACTGAAACTGTGTGCCTTGATGTCAACATTAAACACTATGCTTTTTAGATAATTTGCAAAATAATCTAAAAGCATAGTGTTTATTTTTCAATAATTAGATCATAAATTATTCACGCCACAATGATGTCACAGTACAATTGTATGTAATTCAATCTCGGCATTAAATCCCGCGGTTTCCAAGCAATGATCATGCATGGGTAGGGAACAAACTTAACTATAACCCCTTAAAGGCATTCAACGTGGAATAAACACATGTTTGATAGTCCAACCAAAGACCGGACATGTGTCGCATAGTTAAACCAAGGAGTTAGTGGTGGTAGTGTTTTACTTAATTCAGAAATAGCAATAGGAGTTTGTAGGCTACACCTAGATTACTTCACTTCGCGCAACCGTGCAACGCGCGTAGAATCTTAACTAATCCGTAATAGATATAAGAGTTTTGTAAGATGTGAATTTTAACGCTCATGCCAAAGATAAATAAATGCGCTGAATGTAATCCTAACGTAATATTTAATTATTGTTACTTAATTCATCGAATTTATTGCGACCTTTACGACAACGCGGGGCGTGACCCTTTGTTTTATTTACTAATTTAATCGTAAGCCTTAATATTTCTTTGTATCCGAGTATAATTATTAAAGAAGTGAAATTAAAAAGAATAAGAAGAAGTGAAGAAGAGTTTGAAGTGTAATTATTAAAATATTCTAGTAGAAAAGACTATTTAAGTTCCGATAATTCGTTAAAATAAGAAGCAATGATAATGATCAATGGTTCCCATTACCTTCAAGCCCCAAATACCTTGATTTCTCATTAGCAATACATCATCGATCAGGAGCCAGGACAAGGCCAAGAGATCCACGAGTGACCACATCTAAATATATTTGCACAAAAGTAACTAGATGCTTGCTTGCGCAACAGAAAGTGTGCAGGTTTAGCTTGTGTAACGTCTTTTTACCTTGAATGCGAAAAATGTTCCCCGCGCGTGAGTTAGTGAGTCAAGTTCACATTTCGTCTCAAGTTTACGTATGTAGGTGCAGCGGTTTCGCAATAACGAGGATTTTGAGGCGTTGACCCGGCCAGGTGACGAATCTGACTACTTACTATGTTTAAGGTAATTTATTTAAGATATTAAAGGTATTTAAGTTAAATGCCTTGCCGTGTAAGGTACCGCGGCGAATACGCGCTATTTTTTAGGGTTAAACATAAATCATTTTATATAATACATAATTATTGAATAGGTAATTTTTACACATTTTCTGACGAAGACCTAAGGCTGCCTGTCCACTGGAGTGGAGCGAGGCAGCGGAGCGGAGCGAGGGGGGAATGCGGAGCGGGTTGCGGACTGTGTCTGTCCAAAGTCGCGGACCTAGATAGCGGAGCGGAGCGAGAAAGTAATGCAGAGCGGAGTTGACTTTGACTTCGAATGCGCGGAGCTAGATAGCGGAGCGGAGTGAGAAAGTAATGTGGAGAGGAGTTGCGAAGGCGCGGAGCTAGACAGCGGAGCGGAGCGAGAAATTAATTGGAGGCGAGTTGTGGACTGTTTTTTCCATTCGCCCGTTTCCGCGCTCGCACTCATTTCTTTGCCCCGTTTTCGGTCGTAGGTTTAGCCACTAGGCTACTACGGCTTTTTTATATTTAAATGGCAGGTTCTATTTATATTTTTTTAAGTAGATGTGTCTTTTCACTTTCAAAAGGAAACATTTAGACGGGTCTTTGGCCCAATCTCGTGTATGAAATTTCGCGAAATTCGAATAACTATTACAGATAGCTAAAGTAGATGAAATCCATGATGAGGTCCAAATTTCATAAATTTTTATTTACGAGGTTGAGTAAGACAGACATCTAAGGGCCGCAATAGTGGCTATACTGCATTTATAACGAATTTGGCTCTAATTTGGCTTATGCAGAGTCGGAGAGAATATTTTTTTATTTACTTAGGACACGCATGCAGTTCTCCTCTTCTATCACCTTAAAATGATTAAATACTTTGTATTCATATTTACTTCAATAAAAACCTAAAACACCTAAATAAAAAACCCCTATAGTTTTACAATCTAGTTTATTATTTCTAATGTTAATGTTTATTTTTTGTACAGAATCAACATTCTATGTTAGCCTCACAGTGCTTTGATTTTTACTGTTATGCTGTGAAACTTACTTAAAAAAATAAATTCAAGGTTTGTATGTATGATAAGATTAAGGGTGTAGGCTTAGTTCAGCACCAAGATCAAAATAAATATGTAGATTGTTGAGAGAGCGTACATGTGTTTGCGAAATTCGCTTCGAACCTGGGTGTCGTGCGGCAGGGACCAACACGGTGGCCGTGACACCGCTCCACGACACTGATGCAATTAATATCATGATGAAAGCACGGCTATTTCCATATCGGTAACGAAATTTCACGCAGTGTCTTGTTTGGTAGCTGGTCTACACTCTACCGTCATCATCATCATCCCAGCCTAAAGTACGACCCACTGCCGGGCATAATTTTCTCCTAGAATCAGACGGCTTGAGACGTAGTTCCCACGCGGATCCAGTGCGGATTGGGAACAACACACACGCCGTTGAATTGCTTCCTAGGTTTGTGCAGGCCTCACGATGTTTTTTTTTCACCGTAAAGCTCGTGGTAAATTTCAAATGTAATTTCGCACATTAATTTCAAAAAACTCAGAGGTGTGAGCCGTTTACAGTCGAAATGTTACGTTGTTTTTATCTACTGAGAAAACCGATAGATTCATAATACTAGCTAGCTACGTATCCTTAAATAAATTCAGTCACGAATTATTTAAAAAAAGTATCACGAGACATTTGACACCAATTGACCCAATCTCAAAGTTTGCAAGGCTTGTGTGGGTTATGGGCACTAGGTAACGGATAAACATATTTTAATAAATAGATACATATTGAACACCCAATACTAAACTTGAGAATGAACATTCGTTTTTTTTTAAATATCAGGCCTGACTGAATACCACTGTAAACAATTTTTTTTAAATTGTGCTTAACAATTAATGTTTCGTAACTTTGATCGATGTTTAAAGTGTACCGCGTGACCGTGTCAAATCATTTTGTATCAAAGATTTCGACAAAATACCTTCATTAGTTAGTAGCGATCACGGAACAGAAATCAAAGATCAGTTGGTGTGACCTTTTTTGTAGGACTACGGTACGGTAACTGAGTCTTAATTAATAGCATTAGTTGCGACAGACGAGATTTACGCACTTTTAAAATTAATTCCAGTAATTTATGTCCACTGAGTTTTCTTGTCAATAAAAACTCAAACCTTTAGTATTAAAATCCTAAAAAAAAATGTTTCCTATAAAATGGAATCTAGTTGGTACCTATCGCTGTTATATTCTTAAATATAAATGTGATTTTCGAGATTTAAATAATCAAAGTGTTATCTTTAAATTGACATATTTTACTAATGAAAGTTCTTAATTTACCGATAAGACTATTCGCGGTGTAAGAGCCAGATGAACGTAACATCAAAAAATTCGAAAATCGTTTTTTTTCATAAAACTGTTCTAAATGTGGTCCTGCATGAACTGACAAAAGGACAAAATTGTACAGTTGTTATTTCACTAGTTCCAAAAAAACGAAATCACATAAAAAGCAACTTCAATAGAACCAGATGAACGTATTTTGGAATCCATTAAATTACTTGCAGTAATTTTGCTATTTTTTAGGGTCACAACAACGTATCAACCGCAACATTATTCTTTGTTATTATTCTACTTGAAAGATTCATATTTCTACACGAACCATAACGACGTAAAAGTTTATGCGTCAATCTGGATGTTATATTGTTTAATAATATTCCAGTTTCATATAAACTTTTAACAGACAAAACAACGAATATCCTATTTACGTTTTTTTGGCACTTATTTTTTCTTACACTTAGTAAGTACAATTAATGACCAAAACGACGTAGTACAATGTACGTCATTGTGGCAGTTACATTTTATTGATCATAATACAGCCCGTTTATGATCTGTATAAATATACGTTAAAATGGCACCTAAAAATTGAGGTAAAGAAAGAAAAAAAAAACATTTATTCCCGAGAAATATGAGAACAATGGATAAAAATAAAAATAAAGAATTAAAATATTAATAAAATATAGTTATGCATGTCATAAAATGGTCTCAAATCAGCAACCTGCCGGTCTTGCGAACGGCGCTGGTCTTTCTTTGGGACCATAAGGTCATCTTAGATTAAAAAATTACACAAAAAAATAAAATGTACCGACAAAATTTTCAGAAAAAATAAAAATAAAACTAGTTGACGAAATTAAAAAAAAAAAAACACTTGTAACTGGAAGATTTTGGCGGCTTTGGAACCAAGTCTTTGGAACCAGGTCTCAGGATCACAAAAAAAGATGTCAATAAGATTTTTGCACTAGGCAAGTACCTACCTAATTGAGTTAGCTTTAATGTTTGTATTATGTGTTATTGTTCTTATTTATACACCGATTTTATTTTCACTGGATTAGACCGACTTGCACCTAAAAGTTAAATTGTGTCAAGGCTTTAAATTGCCTCAAATTCATAAAAAAAGTCATTTTTTTAACTAAATAGGTAGTAAATACAATTAAATAATTATACTATTGTGATATAATGCGATTTACAGTTACGTATGTAATTAATGTTTTTTTTTTTAATTCAGGATCCAACTTATTCATGAAAAGAAAAAGAAAAAAAAATTAACTATCCAAGACCTGGACTTCAACCAACTGCTGCTCATCTAACAACAAATTTAGAAAATATTAGTAAATACAAGTTGTTGCCCGACCTCTTAAAGAAAATAATTTCAGAAAAATATTATTTTATTTGATATACTTATATTATTTCATTATGTTATAGATAGTTCTTATTTGTTGCGTGTCTATTTTTTTATTACAATTTGTAACATTTTTTGATGATAAAAAGTATTCATTTTCGATGTATTATTTAACTTCATAAAGAACGTATCCAAGTACAATAATAATAAACGTTAAAAACATTTTCAAAAAATTAAGGACCAAAGTAACGTATGTCAACCAAATTTCAAAAAAATATTTATTGCTCGTGTATTAGCAAATATAATTACAATATTTCTCAACTTTCTGAAAGCTGAATTGTGTGTGTACGTGTCAGTATTTTTTTTTCTTTCTTCCGTGGGATATTCACTTGCCAAGAAGCTCGTAAAGTTGAAAGTGGTAAAATTTCGCAGTTTTTTGGCTCTCCTGCACAATTTGGATAAACGATGTTACGTTCATCTGACTTTTACACCGCGTATTACTCGTGCAAATTGAAGATAACGGATATAAAAATATTGTCTGCGTCTCCAGAATCTTCAGCAATAGTAAGTAAGAAATCTACGATGAGAAAAGACGCATTATTTACCAGTTAAATGAGGAATATGAAGCTCTCTATACGGAGTGCTGAAGGATTGGATTCTTAATCCTGTTTTTCTTTGGGGGTTTGCGTATTCTTGTCCTTCTTTTTAATATTTTTTTTAGCCTTTGAGTCGTCGCTGTTAGATTCATCTGTTCCTTGGGTACCACTTAAATCTTTCTGTGATTCAAATTTAAACGTACGAATGGAATCTAAAATTCGTTCAAATAGGTTCTGTCCGTCTGTTTGAACGGCTGCAGATCGTAAAGGTTGTTTGGAAGTAGAAGGTTCTGAGGAGTCCAACTCTACTTCATCTGCTCGTTCTTTCGCTTTCAACGCCGTTTGCAGTTCAGGTGTAAGGTTGTATGACGAGTCTTCTTCCACTTTTAATTGAAGCTCAGTTGGCAACTCTTTAGTTCGCGATTCATCTGAGCTCTGAGAATCAGTCAAGTTACTTGTAGCTAATTCACCAGTTCTTTGATCAATAATATTTCGCTTGATCTCTAGCGCCAATTCGTTGGCTTGCTCTGGACTCAAGAGTTCATTGAGGCTTTCGCGTGGGTAAACAATATTTCGTCGTCCAAGTTGACGGATAATTGTCGATGAACCAGTGGTCATTTCACTCAAGGTTCTTGAAACTGGAGTTTCATCGATTTCTGTTTCTGGCAATTCTAATTTTTCTAGTAGACGGTAAATAAGTTTGACAATGAACTGGTGTTTTCTTGGTACTGCTTGGATAGCTGTTATTCTAGCCAATTTATTGCATTCTTCAGGTACCAAAGACAATTCTGATGTTTCTGGTGGGTGTTCTGATACAAATACTATATCACTATCAGACAAGAAAATTTGTTTCTTATTATTCGTCGGTATATCTGTTTTCATATTTGATGACTGCATATCAACAGTCACTACTCCTCCTCCTTCTCTAGTAGGCAAAACGAAAACGTCATCGTTGTCATCGCTTGTCGAATCATCTCCCGTCAAAGCTTCTGGAGATACCGAGCGAATGTGTCTTTCATATTTTTCCTACAAAATAATCAGTAATTGGTGAACAAGAAACAAAATTAGTTTTGAAATTGTCACCACCCTAGATGCTTACCAAAAAAGACCACAACCAGGTCTAAACTATATTTTATTCTAAAAAAATTATGATTTGTAGTTACTGCAATAACTCTCGGAGTCTCATGGTAGGTCCGATCATGATGCAAAAAGGGAAATTCATCTCATGTAGGTAGTTTCTAGTAGGCACACTAGATATTTATATTAACAACGCAATCAGAGCATTTGATTCCTGACCCACCGTAGAATGTACTCAAATTGAGTGTTATACATAACCAAATGATTAAGAAAATTCACAGGTTGTGAAATGTCAATACATTTTTTGTGAAATGGTTCTAAAGTGAGTGATGATTCAGTTAGCTCGACAGTACATACCAACATCCTATCGACATTTCCAATTAGGTCAGCTTTAACGCGCACAAGTTGGAAGTCGATTGCGAGTATGACGCGGACTAGAGTCAGCAAGGCAGAGAGCAGCCAGCAAGCTGTATGGAGCCACGCCGTCACGATCGTCAGTTGCGTGGCTTGGTATACGCCTCTGATACGCCGTTCGTACGCCAGCGTTGCCACGTTTACAGTGTACGTGCAGCTGTGAATTATAGATGATAGCTAAGGCAGTGCCAACGTCGTTGGTGCGCGCAGTGGCGGAATTGGGGAAGTGTTGAAGGACTTAAGTTCCCTTCCAAAGGCTCTTCCAAATGACCATCCTAGATCCGCCACTGATCATACCTTAGTGTTCGCGTTTAGACATGCATTAATCGTGTCCCATCTGCATTGGTTTTTATGTATAGCGGCAGCCACGCAAAGGTCGTCAGTCAGAACTGACTTGCAGGATAAGACTAGATGCAGCTTTAAGCTGCGTTTCCACCAGAGATTTGCGAGAATGTGTTTTTCATGAACCAATAGATAAGTTTCTTTCAACGCTTCAAACACCGCACAGCAGTGCTCCGGTGGAAACAGATGAGCGAGCAAGACAATGTAAATGAAGCGTTCCTATTGGTTCATGGAAAACACATTCCTCGCAACACATCCACGCAGATCTCTAGTTGATACGCAGCCTACTCGTAATTGAGGGATAGCCGGGTAATAGGCACGTATGAGGCACTTTAAGAAAGCAAAGGTTACAGAAGGTGAACAACCAGTGGCATAGCTATCGTAGGGCGAGGTGGCGCAGTGCACCAGGGCCACGGAGCTAACGGGGCCCTCTAACTTAAGCTTTGAAAAGAGACGAGCATAAAAGCAAAAGAGAAGAAATAAAAATTTTGAGAGCAGGCTCGAGGCTCGAGAGATCTACAATATTGAAGGCTAATGTAAGTTCAAGCTACGTGGAAAGAGGTAGTGAGGGCCCAATTCTTTCTCTATGCACCGGGGCCCTTGTCTAACTAGCTACGCCATTGCGAACAACATGTGTGAGCTCCCCCACCTCACATTCAACTAGTAGGTACGATGAATATAAGTAGACATTTTAATTAATTTTATTCTTGAGTAGGTAGTTTTTAGGATGCTTACTTGATTAATAATGATCTCATCACTGCATTCTCATTGGATTGATTTATTTGCCCTTTTTGATATTGACCTTCCGTTAGCTTCAAATTAAGAGTTATTGGAAAAACCTTGAGCAATTGTTACTTTAAAATCCGCCTTATCGATTAGAGATTCAATCATTAATCGCCAATGACGTAGTAGTGTTTGACTGTATAGGTTTTGATGATGTACTACCGGAAGTGTAAAGGGGCCAAAATAAGGAATCGAAATTCATAGTAGTCAGTGCACAGCGGAGATAATTTTCAACATTATATTTTGTTTTCGTGAGAAAATATGAACAATTTTAATAAAAATACAAACATTGGAACATAGAACCTCCTCCTTTTTTTGAAGTCGGTTAAAAAGTTATACCTATACATGAAGCTGAAGCGCCCCCCCCCCCCCCCCCTTGAATCATATACGCCCCTAAGTATGGCGCGCCTCACAAGCTGGGAATCCCTATCATAGAATGAACGTGTATTTGATCCCCATAGAACAAGATATTGTTTAAAATCTAATATAGGCTAGGCTCATAGAATGAACTTACGAGCTGCTACCAGTGACCTCGGCCAGCTTTTTGCACAGATCTTGAAGTCCGCTGTGGGTGATGACTGAAGAGTAGATGCACAGACCGCCCATTGCCACTGAGAATACGAACATAGGCGGCTGAGCGCGCCACTGCTTTTGCAACCTGATATCAAATAAAAAATTAAGTAAGTAGTATACTTACTTATTTATCTGTTAGCGGGCCGTGTATCACCAATGGTGCTGGCTGAAAATCAGCGCTCTACTAGGGTATTCTTATAGGCGGTTGTCTCACCGCCGGCGAGGAACCGATTGGCTATCGACTATTTTCTCGCTGAAGAAACGAACAAAAGATATAGATCCTGTGCGAGTAAAAGAAACACGTTTATTAATATTTGATCACTGGCTGTTCACACTGCCGGCGAGAATTCTCTCTTCACTCTTTTTTCTCTGTGACAAGAGCTATAAAACTAGCTCAGCGATACTCCGTAGCGATGTTAGCTGGCGGCTAACAAGTGGTGCGAGTAATCGCCCGTCACACTCGAGCACTCGCCCAGCAGGGCTACTACGAAACTCGAAGTTCAGGTCGTGGGGTCCCGCTGACACTTATACTATTTAATACGAGAGCGAGAGGGACGGTACGATACGAACTTCGAGTTTCGTAGTAGCCCTGCAGCTACAAAACTATTGAAACTACACAGTCTCTTCTCGCTGCTCGTCAGATAACTCGTTTCTAACTTCTAGCTCTACTCGCTTCTCGCTCATCGTCAGCGGTGGGACAAGTACCATAAAAAGCTTCAGCATTGCTGAGTTATACATGGTTATGACTGCAATGACACACTCTGTTCTGTTTATCCTTCGTGTTGCCTATGTACCTATTTGTAATAATATTGTTGTGTCTTGTGTTGTTGTGAATAGATTTTACTAAGTATTTTCTTTCATCATGTCAAAATCATAAATACCTATTGTTATTAAAATGGGACTGGATTTTCAAAATGCATTCGGTGGTTGAAGTAGGTATACCTACGTGTTAGTTCAGTAGGTATGTCGATATTGCAAAAGATATTTACCATTATGGATTTACAATGTTGCATCGTGCCACTACAATGGGTACTTGCACTACAATACAATAATAGAATAGAACATAAAGTTTCTTCACCTGTGTTGCGCAGATACAAGCATTTCAATCACGGTTTATAGTAAAAACTTCGGGACTTAATACCCTCGACTCGTAAATTCGGCATCAGATACCTACTTTCTACAAGTGGTAGGACCGTGTGCAAGGTCCGCCCGGATTGCTACCACCATCTTGCTCGCTAATCCTGCTGTGAAGCAGCATTGCTTGCACTGTTGTGTTTCGGCGTGGAGAGTAAGACAGCCGGTGAAATTACTGGCACTTGAGGTAATCCATCTTAGGCCTCTAGGTTGGCTACGCATCTGCAAATACCTCTGGTGTTGCAGATGTTTATGGGCGGTGGTGATCTCTTACCATCAGGAGACCCACTAGCTCGTTTGCCATCCAGCCCATCCAGTCAAATAAAAAAAAACTTACTCTGAAGGGACTAGCGAGGGGGTCTAAAACATAAATGAGAACATCATAAAGGCAAATATTTAAGTACTTAGGTTTGCGTATCCCATTTACTTTAGCTAGTTCATTAATATTTTCAAATAAAAGTAGTTCCCTAACCTATCCGCCTGCTCGACACTACGAAAAATATTCGAAATGGATAACGTTAAGTATAGTGTGTTAAAAAGGTATTTGAGATTTTTTGCTACTTGTTCGTAAATACATTTTTGTTACTGAATAAAAATATTTTTATTTTTTATTTTTTTTTATTTATTTACATGATAGTGACGGAGGTAGCGAAATAAATATTTTTATCAAAATATATTTTTCTCAAAAACCACACGGTATACTAAACCGATAAAATTGTAACTAGTTTTTTACCCTATTAGTTAATAACAAAATCTTAAAAATGTCAGAATTGGATTTCCGAGTTTGAAGTTAAGCGACTCAATTTAATTCTTTGTTCTTTATTTTTATCTGAATTATCCGAGCTGGTCGAAATAAATTAATTCATTATTATTATAAGCCCGGATAACTCAAGTCCGAAATCGAGTGTAGCTCGACTGTCTCGGGCTAATTCATAGCCCTTCATCCCGGAGCACATACCACGGAGGCTGCTGCAAGACGCGCATTAACTTACTCGAACTCTATATTTAAGCTCGATTTAAGACATGAGTTCATTATCATCATATATTTAAGAGCCTATAGCTCTTATTGGTGGAGTAATTGCCATTCTGTACGCCTCTCTACCAATTCTTTGAGCTCCTGTTATGACATTACATTAATGTTCTCTTTGGCTTGATCAACTCACGCCTCGTACTTCCCCTGCATCTCCTGCCCATAGCCCTTTAATTATTATGTGTCTACTCCAATAATTATTCGTGATAGACTTTTATATTCTTTAAAAACGAACAAACGTTTATTAACGGTTTTTAAAGAAAATAAAAGTCTATCACGCATAATTATTGGAGTAGACACATTAACTTATATATTAAGAACAGTTCTATCAGAACACATTTTTAATTTTCACTCAGTTTTAATGGAATAATTGAGAAAAACTAACAAAAATGCAACGTTGCCAGCTGAGTAGGTATAAATGTTCTTAAGGGCCCGTTGTTTGTTCAGTAGTTAAAGTTACTATCGTTAAATTTCCTTTGAAATGTGTTAACTATTGTTATTTTTGCCATACATTTTAACTATTAGTTAGTTTAACTAATGATCAAACAACAGGCCCCAAGTATGGATAAGTACGTTAGTTTTTATGTTCAAAGTGACGAAGAGTTAAAATTTGGTACCCAGTAAGGTTAGATGCGCCCGACGAACACATCAGATACATAGTTGTCCAGACGAGGCCGAAGAGTCCCGACACGAGCGGCACGTAAGTCGGCAGATAGCACACGCTCTTCTCTACCCACTGGGTGCTTAAGAAGTCTACTGGCAGCTCAGGAGCTTCAAGGAAAGTAAAATTTAAATAACTTAACCAATTTAAGAAAGTTGAATAACCCCTACTGTAAGTTCAAAGCTCGATATATCAAAAACGGTTTTACTGATTTTATTGAGCTGGTAAGGCGTAAGGGTTAAGGAATACCGTAAGGAAACTGCTTTCGAGTAAAAAAAATCGCATCAAAATTCGTTTAACAGCTACGATGATGAGATATTGGTGTCAAAATTATAAGACGTAGGTATCTTTTTACGTCGGGGATTAAAAAATGAGACTAAAAGGGTGGTCATCAGTCTTCAAGCTTAAAGGTCGTGGTATCAATCTGAAATTAATACCAAATACTTCAAGTCCGCAATTTCTTGAAGCTGCATCAAACTTTAAAGTCATTGCAATAAAAAAAACACATTTCTAAGGATAGACGAGAAAATTAGCCAAAAAATGTTTTTAAAAAAAATTTTTTTTTCCATTTTTTTATTCGTCCAAAATTACAGCTTTCTAGCACTGAATCTTTGATAAAAACCCCGGAAGGACAGATAGACAGACAGACATGGCGAAACTACTTGTAAGGGTTCCATTTTTGCCATTTTGACTAAGAACCCTCCAATCTCCGAACAATTAGTCTTTTTCTACATAGGATAGAACAATTAGTCATTTAGAACATAGAACAATTAGAACGTAATCTTTTAGAACATATAACAATTAGTATTTTTCTTTTTCTACTTTAGTTAAAAACCTTTATTTTGGTCGTAAAAATATGAAGTAAATAGTATAAAGTAATCAGAATCACCCTTTTCGTTACTATCAGCATTGATAGAGAAAAACTCGTAGACGATCTGTCGCAGCGACGCGTGCGACACTATTTTCGGGAACAGCACGCATTTCTGTTCGAACATGTACATCAGGATGTGGAAACAGAAAGTGCAGAATGAGCCGAACACAAAAGCCAAGAAGAATAGGAGAAGATGAGCCCCTGAAAAGAAAGAAAGAAAGAAAGAAAAACATTTATTCGTGACATTTTACAAATTAAAGAGGAAGACAAGAAAAAGGAAATCATCATAACAATAAAGAGTTACAATACAATACAATACAAATTTTGTCACGAAATGGTCCCAACTCAGCAGGATGTCAACCTTGCGGCCGACGCTGGTCTTCCGTTGGAACCATTTAGAAGAGTTAAAAGTATGCATCAACAATGAACTCGACAAAAAATTTTTTTACAATACACATAACTAGTAATTTACAAAAGCATTAAGAAGTAAGAATTTTTTAGCTTGGTTTGAAGCATTTTATCACTTGGAGTAAGTAATTGGTAATTAAAATCGATTAGTGTAATTTGAACGCACTAAGACTGCGGTGCGTATCCATTAGAGATTATAATATAGGTAAAGTGGCTCCGCGGCGTGAGGGCGCGTTGTGAAGCTGTGGAAATGTTGTCTCTTTTCATAATAGGCAAGTGTATTATTATACTGTCTCTCTGGCTCGCGTTCTTTGTAGACGTTGTTGTATCTTCTGAGCAGTAGGTAAAAGATAATAATTTATAAAAAAATATATTATTACTAGCTTTTGCCTGCGTCTCCGCCCGCGTGGTATTTGGTTATCGCGCGCTGTTCCCTCGGGAACTGTACTTATTTCGGGGATAAAAGTAGCCTATGCCACTCTCGGGCCCATAACTATCTCTATGCCAAAAATCACGTCGATCCTTCGCTCCGTTACGGCGTGAAAGACGGACAAACATACAAACACACACACTTTTGCATTTATAATATTAGTATGGATTAGAAAACCATAACAATCATAACAATAGAATAATAGCAATTATACCCACTAATAACTGTTTTAGACATTTTTTTACTCTGTTAAAATAAATAAAACAAGTGCAGGTTAGGTAACCTAAGCTTTAAGTCACCATTATTACGATGCGACACTGAATTAATAGACTATTTACAAGTATAATCACTTAATTAAGGTACAGAATGTCTAGTAATCGTCACTACTTTGAAAAAATCTCGTATCTCAAATCAATACGTCAACAAAATTTGACCCTTAAAACAGTGTTCATTAAGTTCACTCGGAAAGATCATCGATGATGAGATACCAGCTTTTTTAGTGACGTAATTCGACACACTCGGGAAAGGTGTTGTAAGACAACACAATGCCACTCTACGATTACTAAGAGACACCACGTTTCGAAGAATTCAAGGAGACCCATGTGCATTAATTAACTACAATTACCACACCGTTCTTGGACACAACGCAGGCAACGCAGTCTTGTTTCTTTTAGCACCACAGCTTTTCAAATTTAAGAGTTCTACTGTAAATTAGAATGGAACATTCGTTTTAATTAATAAAGTACAATAATTAATTGGTAAAGTAAAACTACAGTCCTGGAAAATCTTATCGTTTTTGGGTACATTGAGTACAGAGAAGAATAATCAATAATTCAATAACGTCTACTTAAAACATACTTAGTGCGAAACATTAAAAAACGTGTTTAAAATATCGGAAATTACCTTACGCACGCTTGCGCGTGTTTATTATGCCACATTGGATTATGTAATAATTTCGGCAAAGATAATTCGGTTCAACTAGACTGACAAGTTTATTCGCATTCTGGCGAAACTTCGCGGATTTTCCTGCACAGGTAGGTACCTAGTATGGGTGTCCCTTTCTAGTGCAATGAGAACAACAGAGATGCATAAGTTGAGGATAGGCGGTCGTTCAAGAGATCTTGGTCCCGTTAAATTGCATCAGGTCGCATCGATGTCCGCCTTGATCATACCTACGTAAAGCCTGATAGGTAAAGATGACGCACAATTTACGCGAACGCGTCAATGGCAGCAAAAGTTACTCTTAGTCTTTCACAATCAGTGGTAACACTTATGGTAAATGGGGTTAATATAATTATAACGAAAAGGTTTTTCTACCATAAATATTGTGAAAGCATACCTTTCCAAGCAACGTTAACTTCGTTCTCGTTGCGTTCGATTAATCTAAATTCTTGATATAACGTTATCCTTTCCATGGTTAATTGTTATGTTATAATAAGTTTTCGGCAATTATCGTTAGTATTTTTATTATTCCCTAAATGGCACATTAATAATTAAACGTAAGATGGCAGGTGACAGGACGCATCTGACCCAAAGAGTATTAGGACCTATAGAGAAAATCTGACCTATATTTATACATAATTTTTTCACTCAAGTTTCGCGCCATAGAGGAATAATAATTTTACGTTGGATAAAACCTAACGACAAAACACACTAGGTACCTACGTTCGACCAAATTGTTCTCCGATGGACATATTAATTAGTTTAAAAAATATGGGGCTATCCACCAGATGACAATTTTGCCATGATTTTGCCAGTGTCTGTCTAGTGGGTTTTGCCTTTTGCCATTGTATAGTAAAAAAATCTGGGCAGCGAAATATGAGTCGTACTTTGGTCGTACTACAGACTGCCCAACCTGCCCAACTTATCTGTTTAAAAAATTTAATGTCGTTCGCGTAAAGTGTAGTTTTGCTTGGCCCAATTCACGGATAAGTTGGTCAGTCTGTAAACGTAATTGGAAAAAAAAAACTGTCTACTGCTACTGACCAACTACCTACTGACATTGGCAGAAGCACGTTCGTCACACATGTTATTATGATATTTGTCATTTAAATCCATTTTATTGGCATTTTATCACCGATGGAAATAAAACTAATAGAAGCAAATGGGACCATTATCATCATCGGATCTTCATGTAAGTGCTTACGTCTAGTGCCTGGCACTGCACGGGCAAAGCCTGGAATTTATTTATATTCACTTCACTACCTATCACTTTTTGGGAGGGAAATAAAAAGATAAAGATTAATAATAAAAATAAATAAATAAATATCATGGGACACTTGACACCAATTGACCCAGTCCCAAACTATGCAAAGCTTGTACTATGGACACTAGGGAACGGATAAACATATTTATATACATAAATACATATTTAAACACCCAAGACCCGAGAACAAACATTTGTATTATTCATACAAATATCTGCTCAGGCCGGGAATCGAACTCGGGAAAAGTCGTTACGTTTTGTGGTATGTGGGGTACAAAAAATACCAGCATTGAACTTGATTAATACAATACCGCAGTTACTTTGCTTTATAAGGATTTATTTGTTAGTATTTGGGAATTATTAAAAAAACTATTTTGAGTCAAATAGTAATATTCCGCTCCGATAATTATCATCTAATTCTAAGTAGATACACTTCACAGGCGTAACCAGTCGAAGTTTTGGGAGTTCAACGAGTTGAAGTTTAGAGCACCTATAGGTACTCATATCTGTATGCAAGATTTACGATTATTGTAACCTTGGACCAACACCTAAATCCACCCGTATAATGTACAGTCAACCAAGTTTGTAGGTCACAACAGAACCATGTAATGCAGAGATAATGCAGGTGACTGAAGGTAGATACCAGAGTGTATTGACGTATAGTTAAAGTAAGAAAAAAAAATCCATGTCGAAGACTTTTTAACATTGACATAAGAATGATTTAAACTTGGCATGTGTAAAAACTTTTGCATTACATCCATTTCTATACTTACTGCACGATGCACGATGACCCAATTCCGGGTGGCGGTGAATATGAATATGACGCACGCTGCAATGGATACAAAGGATTATCTCATTCGATTACTTTATTTTCGAGGGGTGATTTATAAAACAATGCTAACATGTTTGTTTATTTGTATTCATAATATTAATGTAGACAGATGATAAGAGGGCGTCGCGAATAGATAGATTTAGTTAGTAGTGTATTTCTTGTCGTTTGAGACGTGCGTGCTGTTTAAAGGAGTACGACATTGGTGGATTGCTTCCAACGTATCTTAGGTAATTTAGATACTAACTAAGATATATCTAATTAATACCACAATCGGGACTTATCACGCTAACAAACGAATATCTCATAATAACCTTGACGTTTGGACCACATTACAGTGGCCGTGTCTAGTGTCTATTCGTAACTATTCCCACTGTGAATGGAATTGTGAAGACGATTTTTCGAACCAGTTATCGGTTTTCAAAATATTCAATTTTAAACACCAAACTTTCATTAAAATCTTTAAAATCGATTGCCCCCCCCCCCCCCCCCCCTCTAAAACCTAAACTGATAGTTTGAAAATTTTGAATAAAATCGTGATGGTACTTAATAAGTATATCAAACTTACACGGAATACTATAGCGGCTAAGTTTGCTTAAGAATTATTAGTAAGAGTAAATAACAGCTTAAGGTAGTGTACCCATAAAATATATCTACTTACCTAAACTTGTAAGATATTGAACAAAATACAAAATTCATAGAAAAACAGTTATTACTTCACTTTATCGTAATGGTTACTTCCGTAACCCTATCTTGGACGCAATGACATCTTGGACGTGTCCGACACGCTCTTGGCCGGTTTTTATTATTCATCTTGTTTAGTTCTGTGGTCCAAATAATGTAATACGTGGTTGTTTAGCGAACACACTGCGTATCTACTACATACATAAATGACTGATTATCATTGGACACGAGCAGTGATGTGCACGACTCATGCATGACCATATAATTACGTACCTATCGCATTTCTAAAGAAAGACACACGTAAGTACGAACGTTTCTCCTAAATAAAAGCCGAAAACCAAATATTTTAACTTTAACCTGAAGATAAAAACCGGAAAAGAGCGTGTCGGACACGCCCGAAATAAGGTTCCATTGCCATTACGAAAAAAATAAGTAATTTTTTTTTAAGGGTTTCGTATTTTGTACGGAATATTACAAGTTTAAGTATATTTTATACCTTAGGCTGCTATTTACTCTTAAACTATTAATAATTCTCAAGAAAACTGAACCGCTATAGTTTTCCTTGTAAGTTTGATATACTTACTACGATCCTGAATTTTTTCAAATATTTCCGCCCACCGGTTTAGATTGGGGGGAGGGACGCTCGATTTTAATTAAAATTTGCACTTTAAAGTTGAATATTTTGTAAACAAATCACTGAATCGAAAAATCGTTTTTGCAACCCCGTAATGTTTTTAAAAGACCTGTCCAACGATACCTCACACTACAAGATTGGATGCGAAAAAAAATCACATCACTTTAAATGTATGGGGAGTTAAGTACTCTAAAAAAATTATTTTAATTTTTCTTATTGTACCATTAGTTTACACATATATTTGTGCAAAATTACAGTTTTCTAGCACTGATAGTCCCTGAGCAAAGCCGCGGACGGACAGGCAGACAGACAGACATGGCGAAACTATAAGGGTTCCGTTTTTACCATTTCGGCTACGGAACCCTAAAAACACTAAAGAAAAATAATAAACCGCTAATGTAGGTAATTATTATTATCTTTTACAAATATCCTGTAATCATTCTGTTTCCTTAGCCGCAAGGGAACCGAGAACATAGATATAATGATATACCTAATAGGTATATTTTTCTCAAACATCCAAGGAAATGTCGACCTTATTTTCCCTTAATTATTAATTGTTAACCTCGGCATCTTACACGGACGTTAAAAGTCTGGTCGCGGAACACGAAGAATTTCGTACAATGACCTTTTACTATGTGTCTCTGTTGCTCGCGCGTAAATATTTGCCGTCGCGCTCGCACAGATGAATTTGTAAGAATGTGACGCCAAATATTCACGCGCAAGTGACTGAGACAAGTAGTGGAGGTCAATGCGCCAAATTCTTCGTGTTCGGCGACCGTACTATAGTACTTGCATTTTTAATTACGTATAATCTTTATTATAGAATTTATAGACGACCGGATGGCCAAGTGGTTAGAAAACCTGTCTACGAAGCTTGAGGTCCCGGGTTCGATTCCTGGCCGGGGCAGATATTTGTATGAATAATACGAATGTTTGCTCACAGGTCTTGGATGTTTAATATGTATTTAAGTATTTATTTATCTATATAAGTATGTTTATCCTTTGCCTAGTATCCATAGTACAAACTACTTAGTTTGGGACTAGGTCAATTAGTGTCAAGTGTCCTATCCTCCTAACGCCCAGTCTTTTATAAAGGACTTATTGCAAATTTAAATGACATAAAGTTTGATGTTCATAATTCAAAAATGCGGAGCGAGGGCGGGTTAAAATGCATGAAAAAACATTTTCTCCAACTCAAGCGTAGCTATTTCACACGACTTGGCATCACTACTTGGCGGAGAAGCAAAACAGATATTACATTTTTAGAATTTAGATTTTTTTGAATTTTAAAATGGACCTCTGCAAAGTAACGCCTGAATCTATACAGTAATCAAAAATTTGACTTGGAGGCGTTAGGAGGATATGCTATTTATTTATTAATACATTTATTACCACTGTATTAAATTATGATTTCTCCCTCTATCGACAGTTTGCGTGTACGTTCGTCCAACACAAGTCGAGCGCAAATATGCACTGCGATTAGGAGCCAATCAATCCGTTATCAGCACTGACCTCCTGGTCATAACTCGAAACTTGTTCACATCAAACATGGCTGTCATGAAGACGTACCTCACACTGTTTACCTTATGGACCTTCGGCAATGTTGCATGCATCACTGTGATCGATCTATCATCTAAAGCAAATGTTACGTGGTCAATCGAGAACAAAAATGGATGTGAGTATATCTATCTTTAATTTATAACATAATGTTGCTTTGTTTCGGTCAAGTATCGTGTTTATCAGCAACAAATGCGATATCACACAGTAATGTAACTATATAGTTATATTTCCTTCTTTTTATGTAATTAACTTGTGACATTCATATAGTCTTCTTCTTCTCTTTTAAAATATGGCTTCTGTCCTAATTAATAGGACAATTTCGCCAGTGTCAAAGTATTCTCTTTCGAGAGGCAACGTTGTACGGTGATTGTAGTTTTTGTAACTTGATAGTAAAATTCCAGAAACCACGTGGAGACAACTTGCGCATTAAAAAATGTCAGACACGAGAGCAATATAGAATTTTGTGATCACTGTTCACTGTTAAGGTTAATCGCCGCATAAAACACTATCAAAATTATACTTCAACTAGCCAAAAAAGCAGAAATAGCAAAATTATACATTGTCTACATTCGCCATGTTCGAATGCCACAAATCGAATCATTCATATAGTAATTTGTGTGTTCACAGCTGTCAAGCTGTTTGGATCAGTTCCCGGTGGCATATACTCTGATCTCATGAAAGCGGGTATAATTGGTGACATCCTGTCCGGCTTCAACGATGTCGCCTCAAGATGGGTTGCGTACGATTCTTGGACGTATACTGGACAATTTACGAGTAAGATTGCATATGATTGCATTCTCTTTTTGGTTGGTCATGATGTGTTGGCTGAATAAACATATTTCTATTTTATTATATTCTATTCAGTTATATTTAAGGCAAGAAAGTTATGTTCTTTTCTTTGTATTTTTAAATTATTTCTCATTTTAGTAAAAGAGGTGCCGGCAACTTATGTAGCTCATTTGGTGCTGGAAGGCGTGGACACGGTGTCTTTCATCGAAGTCAACGGAAGCCCTGTCGGCAGCACAAACAATATGTTTGTGCGGTACGTTTTTGACATCAAACCTCACCTCAAGGTTAGCTCGACTCGGAACTCATGTATTTTTAAAGAAAACAGGATTCTAAGCAGGAATGGCAACGATAGTTTTTACATTTAGTTTTACTTTACAGGCAGGCGTCAATGAAATAAAAGTGAGTTTCGCATCACCTATAGAAGTGGCTCGGTCGCGGTCGAAGAAGTATTTTACAGCACCCGCGTGCGTCCCGGAGCTGTACCACGGGGAGTGTCATGCCAATCAGCTGCGGAAAATGCAAGCATCTTTTGCATGGGATTGGGGACCAGCCTTTCCATCAGTGGGACTATGGTGGGTTTCTTAATAACGTCTTCGCTTCCATAGGAATATGCTAGTCCAGTAATTTTTGCTGCTTTAATAGCAATATGTGAGTCAAAAATAAAACATTTTGTTTTATAGGAGACCCGCTTACATCGAATTCTATGATACAGCAATAATTAGATCAGTGACTATCCAGACAAGCAAAGTTAACGCGCATTGGCTTCTAAGGATAATTGCACATTTAGAGTCTGCTAAAAGAAGGCAGGTCTACGGGTATCTTACAGCATCTATCAATGTGGACGGTAACCAAACTATCAAAGTCGGAGATTATGTGGAAATTGACATGAGGGATGACGGAACAAATGAGATTGAACTAAATATGACCATAAGCAAGGTAAGTATTAACCACTTTTGGGCTGATGGTTGAAATATTGTCAAGATGAATTGTTTAAGAATTTTTATGTTTGATGTTCCTATTGTAGAATGTTATAAGCCTTTGGTGGCCAAATGGATTTGGAAAGCAGCCATTATACGACCTTCACGTGATTTTTGTTTCCAACAAATCAAAAGAGCTTTATGATGTACACCAGAAAATTGGTTTCCGTACTTTGGAAGTGGTGGAAGAGGATACATCTTTACTACCGGGTGAGAGATATTCATGTCACTGATTTATCTCATTTGTTTTCAGTGTCTACTTTGTTTTTTATTGTATTATCTGCAGTATTATTTACTTTAAACATAACGTTAAAAATAATCTTGTTCGTGCAGGTAACAATACCGCTGGTCCAGGCCTCACATTTTACTTTAAAGTAAATGGCTATCCCATTTTCATGAAAGGTTCTAATTGGATACCAGCTAACATTCTTCCCGAACTCGGAGGGGATAAAAAAACAGGTAAATTTTAACAGCTTTCTTTATCTACAGTTTCTCAAGATAAAATGTTTTTATTGGGTATGGGTTTTTTAAATATAATTCGAAATATTTTTAGTGGATAGCCTTTTGTTGTCCGCTCGGGAGGCTCACATGGCCATGCTTCGCGTGTGGGGCGGAGGGGTCTACGAATCAGACTACTTTTACCAGCGTTGCGATCAACTTGGGATCCTGATATGGCAAGATTTCCTGTTTGCTTGCTCCATGTACCCAGCCGATACTGAATTTCTTAAGTAAGTTTCAAGATCCACGTTTTACCTCAACGATTCGTAGTTTCAAGTTTGAATATTAATTGCCAATTTTAAATTGCAGCTCCGTGAAGGTAGAAATAGAACAGAACGTAATTCGCCTGCAGCATCACCCTTCAATAGCTATATGGGCTGGAAATAATGAAAACGAGGTTGCGTTGCGCGGAAATTGGTACGCTACCAGTTCAGAATTTATCACATACAAAGAAGATTACATTAAACTATACGTTAATACAATAAAGCCCATCGTTGAAGGTTTAGATCCGGGTAGACGTTACGTGGTGTCCAGCCCATCAAATGGGAAAGAATCGGAAAAAGAAGGCTACATAGCACAAAATCCTTACGATCCAAGTTATGGAGATACCCATTATTATAACTACTTTTTAGATAATTGGAACCAGAATATATATCCAAAAACAAGATTTGCTTCAGAATATGGGTTTCAGTCTTTGCCCTCGCTTCTAACAATGAGCACGGCTACGAAAAACGAATCTGATTATAACGTGCATAGCCAGTACTCTGTCCATAGGCAACACTGCCCCGGAGGATACGGCTACATTGACTACCAAATGACACGTCACTTGCAATTGAGCACCAATGATCCGAAACACTTCGAAAAGTATATCTATTACAGCCAAGTAGGTGCATTGCTCTTGTCGTACTTATGATTATGAATCATTGTAACTGAACAGCACATTTCGTATCTCTCTATCTTAATTTTTGTAGATATCACAAGCAATGTCGATGAAAGCGGAAACGGAGTTTTACAGACAAAGCCAAGCAGACTGGTACACTATGGGTGCTCTGTATTGGCAGCTAAATGATGTCTGGCAGGCTCCTTCTTGGTCTAGCATTGGTATGCTGTTTATGTGTTTTAAATTACGTTATTTTAGTTTTGTATAATCAAATGGCTAAGTGGTTAGAGAACCTGACTAAGAAGCTTGAGGTCCCGGGTTCGAATCCCGGCCGGGGCAGATATTTGTATGAATAATACGAATGTTTGTTCTCGGGTCTTGGATGTTTAATATGTATTTAAGTATTTATTCATCTATATAAGTATGTTTATCCGTTGCTTAGTATCCATAGTACAAGCTTTGCTTAGTTTGGGACTAGGTCAATTGGTGTCAAGTGTCCCATGATATTATTATTATTATTATTATTATAAATATGATTGTTTCCGTTTTCAGAGTATGGAGGTAAATGGAAAATGCTTCATTACTTTGCAAAGTCGTTCTTCGCACCAGTTTTGATATCACCTCGACGACTTCTCACGAATGACGTTGAAATATACCTACTTAATGATAGATTCGTTCCCGTAACCGGCGGAATCGTTACTATAGACTACTTTAACTGGTCTAGTTTGACGCCTATCAAATCGATAATGTTTGCCGCCAACGCTGACCCGCTGAGTTCTAAGAAACTGTCAATTAATATTCAATTATGGAAAGAGAAGATCGATGAGATATTTTTAAGGTTTTCACTAACGGCGGACGGGGTGACTAGGACGCCGTGCAACTACGTATTTCCGAAACCATTCAAATCCGTAGTTGGCCTAAAGAAGCCATCTATTCAGGTAAAGTTTGCTTATGTACTGATTGATACGTTTTCTTACGAATCAGCCCCTGGCACCTAGCACGGTATGTCACGTGGACAACAACTAGTAAATTGTATTTCCTGTAATTGGATGTTAGACAGTTTTTCCATACCACGTCACATAGGTCCACTACATTAGGTCTATTCTAGTAGATATATTTTCGTTTGTGTTGCCTATATAGGTACTTGATCAGATTAAAGTTTATTTCTAGGCGCAAAATTATCTAATAGGTACGCTGGAAGTGAAGACTTATCTGGTGTCGAGGCTGGTTATACATTCCTTCAGCAACTTTGAGCATCCTTGTATTATATTATTTTCAGATCAAAGTGTCAAACACCACAGAGAGCATACCAGAAGGAATCCGATACAACATAGACATCATCGTGGACACAGTCGTGCTCTTCCTGTGGCTGGAAACAACTGTCCCTGGGGGACATTTTGACGTTAACGGTTTTATTATAACCAATAATATTGTTTCAGTCCACTATGTAAACCAGAAACAAATCTTACCGCATGACTTGGAAAAATCTATAACCTACAAGTATTACTTGAATTAATAAATAGGAATAAGTATCAGTAACCTATAGATCTAGTGAATAGTGTTTTTCTATCGGGGAAAGTCGGATCTCAATCGGAATGCGACGGCACCCGAATCGTCAATCAATTACTATATTAACCATTTGAACGCTTTCATATTTGAATGTAGTGATCAGCACACGCCAATCTTGGCGTTCGAAGGGTTAAATGAGTGACTTTGTCATATCCATTAACAGGACCTTGCTGCATGCTGTCCACCAAAAAAAAAGTCGCGACGTTTACGGCACGTCACTGCGATTCCGCACCGTTTGCGTATTTTGAGCAGCGGTGTGGAGAGCATACAATAAAAACAATATTATTATATATGAATATGAATTCAACCTACGCTTCAAAAATATGTACCACATTTTTTTGTTCTGACAATTCTGACATAATAAAACCGCAGTAACGATATTTTTGAGTGGTTTCAATAAATAAATATTTTTGCACCTACCTAATTTAAAAAATTAATGATTTTGAACTTGGGACAATTATTCCTATGATTATGGCGATTTTGGCATTTTTAGTATTAAGATGAGCATTTACATTCAGAAAGTATCATTTGGTAAACTGGACCTGATGAAGACTGTAGATAACCAATGGAATTCGCCAAAGCTAAGTAATGCTCCCTCGTCTATAAACGATCATGATTAATATACCTAGATAAGCTACTAAGAAGAAGCTTTAAGTTAATGATTCTTTCGAACTGATGTGATGCTGAAGCCAGAAGGTAGGCAACGGAACTCTGTTATAAAACAACGTAACTAGTGTTTGGGCTTAATGGAATCGTTGTGAGATGTTACTTTGGCTACAAATCACTAAAATGAAAAAGGATAGTTCCCTCTTTTTACTCGACTACGGCAAATCCAAAGGAAGAGTAATGATTTAAGCAGTCTACGTACGTTTGTATTTATGTATTACCACACGTAGCATCTCGACTAGGTATTCGTTCGATTTTAATAAATAAGGTGTCAATCAATTTGTTTTTATTTTCGGGTTACATAGGATACCTTTTTTATAAAAAAATATATTGGTCGGATTTTACATACTAAAACCAAGTGATTAAAAAAATCTGAAGGTGCCATCGTATAATTTAAAGTTTCGGGGGGTTCAACAATTCTTTATTAAATGCGTCCGTACTTCATTGCACTTGTACTTAAGTAGTGTGTGACAACGCTCTACAAAGCTGAAATTAGCAGTCTCTTAAAACCGATGTGCAATCTATATGGCCGGGTATTGTAGATGTTTGCATTCGTACTTGAGTGACCTTTGCTCCTGAACATCAAAAATGTACAAAACTGGTATCTACCCATGTAAAGCCTATATGATCTTGATCAACTTATAAAAGTTGAAAAAATCCTCAACCGATTTTAATGAAACTAAAAAACGGGGGTCAAACATTTTCACTCCTTTTTTCTTAAGTTCTTTTTTTCACTTTCCACCGTATTGTTGGTATTGACTCTGCCGTTTCACAAAAAAAATGTTACATCATCGTCAAATAACAAACAATAAGAGGTTAAAATTGCAAAGGAAAACAATAAAGAAATAAACCAGATAGACGTTCTGGCAATGGGTACTAATAAGAAATAAGAAACGTTTATTTTTTACCCATGTTCAGTCAAGTGTAAAAATATGGACTTATTCAAAGTTTCAATAATAAGTACCAGACTCTTAGCCCGGCGCAATAAGGCTGTAGTAACATATTTTTGAGTGGTTCGAATAGATACTTATGTTTGCACTTGACTGTACCTTCAAATCGTCTCACTGGTCAATGATGTAGCAGACGACCTCGATTGCCTGCCAAGAGTACTAATGAATCAAGTAATTTTATTATCTCCCACATAATATAAAGTAGGTATGTATAAGGAAAAAATAAAACGCACTGTACAAGCAAATCAATATAATATCGTTTAATCTGACCACAATGCGAATATGCGTGTGTTTTTATAAACTAAGACTAATGCAAATATTTGTAATACAATATCATATATTTATTATGAAAAAGCTAATCTCATCTTTGGACGATATTTTCTGAACTGTTAAGGGCTTGCTGACTTGATGATATACATAGAAATATATTTCTTTTAAGTACTTAACGCATTGTTTCATTCTATTTTTAGTTGTGTTGGAGAATTTGACGTATAAGATTGTTTTTAAACCAAGCAATACTTTTACTTTGGTAACTATATAGCTTGGTTTCTGTTTTAGAAGTGAAAGAATCATACAATTTTTTGCTAAGTATACATATAAAGCTATTAACATAGAAAATGTAAAAAAACGCGTATTAATATAAAACAAATATTTACATTCCTATTCAATAATAAATATTATCAACTATATTACACACAAATGTGTCGAATTCGTTCGGTTCTTTTCTGAAGTTGGTACTTAGGTAATTAAACCTAAATGGTATAAATACTATCGAACGCTTACACATACGTATGTAATTAATACGTTTCACATCATTAACCGTACGTATAATTTATGGCGTATTGGAAGCATGTTTTTGGCGATCTAGTACTACAATAGCTAACAGCGTGTTTCAAACACCAAGCGATTTTTAATATACATTTCTCTTGTTTAATATTTTAACAGATCTACTATGTGGGGCTGGGTGGGACTCGTTAATTAAAATTATTTTTACCAAACAGTTTACAATCAGTCACTGTGCACTGGTACCTGGGCGGCCAATCAACCATTTTACCGACACTTTGGGTGTCTCCTGCGTTACCAAAAAATCGTTCAAGATATCATAAGGAGAAAGTAATTTTTGAAATAATGAAAAAACCGGAAACACTATTTTATTTATTACACTTATGTGATTAACTGATTATAAAAAACTTTGCTAAATGAGTTCGTCAGGCGTCTATTCAAACATCCTTTCAAGGATACCTGGCAGGGAGTTAGAATCCTAAAAACTGTCTGGCAATGAAGGAATTGATTTCACATATCATATCGTTCCGAACAAAACATATAAAAATAGTTTTAGAATTCGAGAATAAGAATAAGAATAATTTTATTGTTGAACTGATATTGTTGAGGTGATATTTTATGACGTTTGATACGTGATATTTAACTAAGTCTCTAATATTTGAATCTCATAGTCGGAGATCATTCTTACCCGTGTTAGTACCGTATATAAAAAACTTTTCAGACTTTAACTTTTAACCTTTTTAGCCTTTTTTAATTTTTAGGTCTGGCTGTCATAGGCTCTTGGTCCATTACATCAAGTAACCGTACGCAAACTATTGTAAAGCTTGACAGATCTTTTGTTTCTATAATTTATAGCCTGACTAAGCTTTGAACACAGCGATAAGGCTGCGTTTCTACCAGAGATGTGCGAGGATGTGTTACGAGGAATGTGTTTGTCATGAACCAATAGAAAAGCTTAATTTACCTACCCTTGCTCAGCGCTGCAAGGCTGGTACGAAACTCGAAGTTTGTGTAGTGCGGTCCCTCTCGCTCTTGTATTAAATAGTATAAGTGTCAGAGGAACCGCACGACACGAACTTCAAGTTTCGTAGTTGCCCTGCAGCTCCAGTGGAAACAGCTCGACGGAGCGAGGTAAATGAGGCGCTTCTATTAGTTTGACAAACTCATTTCTGGTGGAAACGCAGCCGTGCCTACGTATATTTTATTACTTGATCAAAGTAAATATACATTCACTAACTAGCACCATTAGGTTTTTGTAGCTAAATACACGGACTACCCAAGTTAACATTTTAGTCTTAAGAAATAATAAAACAGGAATAATATTACGAAAACGCAATAAAATATAGATACATAGGTAATTTGTAATTATATCTCAAGTGAAGACAATAAAATTAACTTTGTCAAATTAAATTGAAAAGAAAATTATTTCACACTGCAATTTAGCGTAAGGGCGATTTTTTATTTTGTTGTCGTTTTTTTTTTCATTTTGATTTTTTCATTTTATGCTAAATTTTCAGTTCAGTTATGAAAATTCCATACATTTTGTGTATTTCAATGGAAAAATTTGTAGAACATAGTGCGAAATTGGGCTTACCATAGTCAAAATAAGCAACATTACCAATTTATCTAATGGGGGCTATCGCGAATGAATTTTCCGCTAGAGGCGCTAGTGTAGCGTGAGGTCAACGAAATGTCAAATCTCATAGTTTTTGGGTGAGCTACGCGGGTTTATTTATAATTAAAATAATTTTGTGAATATTTTGCATTATCTGAAATTAATTATGGCAATTATGCGATAAGGGGCAATGAACGTCCGTAATTTGAGACAGTTTTGTCTTTCGAAAACTTTTGTCCTCCCTTTTTTCCGAACAAAACGGGATTATGCAATACTGTGGTTGCTCGATATGTTTATGGCACTGTTTTACAATGTATTATATATGATTTTAATCTAAACTTTGTTTTCACGGCCGTTATAACAGACTTTTAAAAACCTCACGCAACAGTGGCGCCATCTAGTGAGAGAAAAAACGATAGCCCTCATTGCATTGAAATCTGAGAAAAATATATCTACAGCAAAATAAAAAATGGCCCGTAATAATAACCTTGCGTGTACATTAAAACAACGAAAATGATCTCAACAAGCAGAAAACACAAAAAAAATGTTTCTTAATTAGTTAATACCTTTAAATATAATCTCTCATAGTTGACTTCAAAGTGTAAACAATAAATAAGCAATTTTGAGATTCTTCATGAAGGATCATTTACATTCAGCATAATATAAAATAATATTCGTACTAGAAACAGTTGTGTCCTCGGAATAAAAAGGCACCAACTGCAATGTCAGCTATCAGTCCTACATCAATTTTTGAAAAACATAACATTTAGAACCACGCAAATCTCTCGAGAATATCTCGATGGAACCTTTTTATTCTCAGACGATGAAGTAACCTTACTCAAAGTTCAAGAGAAAGTTCTTACATAACTCATCTGATTTTTTAAAATAATTTGACTGTTTTTTTATTTATTCACAGCTGAAGATTTACAAAAAAATATTCAACGAATAAGCCCTTATGTTTTAAAGTACTCAAATAGTATTATTGTTATTCGCGACAAACATGCGGGATTTATTGCTCATTTACTATTTTGTACTTATAATAGTTGCTGTCAGGTAAAAAGTAGAATACATCCTAATACATGGCATTCCAGTACAATTTGACTCATTTTTATGCCAGTGGTGCATCATAATTATCTACCACGTGAAAGGTTCAAGGTTTAAGCGACACGCGAGTTTAGCTGCAATTTTTTTTGTCTATAGATATATCAACTGAGTTGTTTCAGTGTTGGGCAAAATTCGAGGTAAAGAATGCCAGGGTAAGTAATCCAAATCTATTAACATTTAACGGGTTCGTCACCGTCTTAAACTATAATATAAACTGTACTGAAATGGCGCATGTCAAGTATACATATTTTAGGTTAATAAAAATAACTCGTGGTAAGTAGTTCATTCGTATACATTTTCAGTTCGTTGGATAGGTACATGAGAGCTGTAGTCCTTTCTATTATTATCTATTATATCACACTGAAGTAAGAAACATTAAATAAATAAGTTTAAATATTCATAAATAACTACTGTAATTTTACCCGTTTCATATAATATCATTTACATTACATCTCAAATGTTCTGTTTTATAAATATTCAATACATTACGCTTGGCGAGTTCAGCAAAAAAGTGCTTTACACTACTTTGACAGCAATGGGTAATTTAGAATGGCTTGATCGATTAAACCTGGGACGATCAGCTGATTCCCAATACCGTTATGTAAGTTTATGATTATGAGGGTTATATAAATAGATAATGTCATTAATTTAAAAAAAGCTTTTATCTCAAAATGTATCGTCTTACCTTAACTGGCGGCAATAAGTCTGTATATAAACCCTTTATTGTACAAAAATAAAGTAACAAACATAATTGACAAACACTGAGCTACAAAGGCGAACATGTTGCTTTAAGATTATTTTGGCTGCATACTGTTTTGAGATACGAGCTTCTTTTATAAAGTAGTGACGACATCGACACAGCATGACTTTTTGTTATTTTGTTCGAATATCATAAGCTCAAACATTGTGGTACCCAAAGCTTGGTGGAACTAATGAAATATCTTAACCCTTAAAAAGGTAGAGGTGATTTAGCGACCACATGCATTGACTTTGAAATTCAACCTTATTGTATTAGTTATAAGTTGCAATGTCCATTGATTGCTGCTTTTGATTATGTGGTAGTATGCTCCAATAAATGGGGCCTTATTAAGGGTTAACAATATGAATAATGCATATAAGTACGTTGACATGAAACGAGATGGTAGCTTTGATTTTCACATAATAACGCCGCTGTTGACGCTAAACAGAAAGGATTGTTTTTTTTTCAATAAACATCGAGATTTTTAATTTGAAACGAAGTAAAGAGGTTATAAGAAATTGCTTACAACAAATTGACAGGTGTCAGAGGACGTCTGACTGAGTGTTAGTAGTCCATGCAAGCCCGTCAGAGATAAGCACCGAACCTGTAAATAAATTATGATTCAATTTAACTGTTTTAAAAAAATAATTTCTCGTCTGGGCTAATTATGGTAAAATGTTAAAACATTTAAATTTAGACTATATTTAACCTCAGCCATTGAAGAAGACACTTACATAAAAAGGTGGCCAATAAAAACGAAATATTTGTATTAATGCATGCAAAATCTCAAATCCCTACAGTAAATAAACCACAATCATTTTAAAAAGCATGCTTTTACAATGAAATATGCAAACTGGCATGCAAATTTGCACCCACTTAATTAGCACTAAAATAAATGAAATGACATTCACTTAGCTCCGTGTTTTTGTCTTCAAACTTTAGCAGTGCTCAAATGACTACAGACAGTGAGTGCACCTTATCATAAAAGCAATAGGAAAAATACACACCTCAGTCACAAATACATCCAAATAACGACCTAAATAAACAAGAATTACCACAAATATCACTTGAATATGCCGAAACAATATTATTAGGTATTTCGTAAGAGTCAACAGGAAAATAAAAAAGTTATTTACAGAACTGCGTAGTGACTTTGATATGGGCGCGATAGACTTTGAAGAACACGTATGTATATCATAGGCCAGAGGTTGACTAGGGTCATTTTAACAAGGCTTTGTATATTAAATTAGTGTCAATAATCAAATTTTTCCTTCGTAGGGTGACGACATCAATCATGGACATGTTAAGCACATTAGTAACCAGTAATGGACAGCAAAGATTCATGCCATTTATGATTGAAGCCTTATAGCTCATATTCATGTACCATGATCAGTAGTTAACTGAACATTAATGTTCCTAGTTTAAAAAGTAGTGTCCGTTTCTTAAAATTTGGTTTAACGGAAGAAAACCGTTATTGGTTCCGGTCCATGACTGGTGCCATCACCCTAATTGGGACAAGAATATAATTAAAAAAATAATCTCATTTGACTTAACAATAGTGACTGTCTGCAAATTCCACGGCCCATTTCTCATTGTAGAATTAAAATCACAAAAAAAAAACAAATAATATACAATTTTTTGATATTTTTACAAATACCGAGTTTACCTGACTCGCGAGTGTAACGCAGCGCGTTCCTCTGATGGAGTGTCCCTCAAAAATGTAGAGGAGAGGTTGAGTACAACCATTAGACAACAGAGAAGGAGTGGACCGAGTATGGCACCTTCGGGACCTAAGTAGAATATGCCTCCTGCAATCGCCAAGCCAGTGACGTAAGGGTGTCCACCACTGAAAAAAAAAACAATTTATATTGTAAACTTTGCCATTTTTTTATATTGTTAAGAAATTACGGACTGAAAATAGTTGTGTCAAAAAACGAGATCGCGCAGGTGCCTCATTAGTAGTGATCTAATCGAAGATGCAATTTGGGGTGAACAACATCAAATGTTATGCTGAACATGGATGTGACTTGGGATTTCCCGGGATTTTGGGAAATGGGTTACTGTTAATAATTAATAACTTTTGTCGAGGGTGTATTATAATGTATTAATTATATAAAAGCTGCCCTCTTGTATAAATATTTCTGTGGCTAACAGGGTCCATGATGTAACCATACATTGTGGAAGAGCAATAAAATATTGAGTATTGAAAATTTTTACTATATCGAAGCAATAACGTTTTATAGGGAATTTGACTCACTCTTTAATCTCAGCATATACAGCTGCATCGAGGAAGGCAATAGGAGCAGCTTGAGCCATTGGCAGCAGAAGGGCAGCCATAGGCCTTCCCTGGAGCCAGACGTCGAGGGCCGCCGGTATACCAGCCAGGTAAGGGCCTAAGAAAGGCGCGGCACCCAAAACGGCTGCTAACACTGGAACACATAATATACAATACAATACAATGACTCTTTATAGCACAGCACAAATAGTAAACGATACAAAAATTACAAGTTAAGCAATTAGCAGTCTTATCGCTTAAGAGCGATCTCTTCCAGGCAACCTGCTGCAACAATACTGCTTAATATGATAAGTTCCATATTAGTGACTATGAAAATGTTCCTCATTTAATACCATTGAACGAATTCTGATTGAAATCCTACTTTTCCCGCTGGAAAACCATTAAAATCATTATGCACCCGAGTAACATCTGTAATAAATCTGTATTAACATCTGAAAAAACTAGATTTGTGGACAGCTGCGTTTTGCTATCGTGCATAGCATGAAGTATGCGGTTAGGTCGTTTAATCTATTTATGGACAATTCTAATTTCTTTAATCCAAAAAAATGTATTTTAAATCTTATCGTTGCACAAACTTATTCCTGAATTAATAAGTAATTATTAACTTAATAGTGCAAAACATTATTACATTAAATAAGACAATTAAATCCAAAATTTGTTAGTAACAAGGTTGACTTATAATACTATGTTAGTTAAATCTATTTATTAATACTCGTCGTTTTTTCCTCGGATTTAATAAAGGAGCAACTATAGAGGAAAGCAAAAGAAAAATCATATATGTAACGATCAACTTTATTAGACGCTAAACATAAGTTACGTTTTGTCAATCTTCGGGGGACGTAATTGTGCGTACACATATTTGTAGAAGTCCAAAGCTTTCTGTTTGTCGTAGGCGTTCGTCCTGCACTGAGCCCCTACGCATCGGTTAGTGTACTCAGTCTTCGGTGGAGATTTAGGCTCTTCTACTGGCCTTTTCCGGGAGTTACTAGTACTACGTAAAGTTTCGACAAAATCTTTAGAAGAATCAAAGACTACTTTGATAGTGGTTCTATTAGTCATATTCAAGTGGCTGTCGTTTAAGAGGTCATCTTTGTTTATAGCCGTCATAGCAGCACTCGGATCTCCATTAGGTCCGTTAGCTTGTCTTATTAAATAGAACGTAGGAGCTGCTTCAGTCACAT
This sequence comes from Choristoneura rosaceana, assembly GCA_037349165.1. NCBI lineage: Eukaryota > Metazoa > Arthropoda > Insecta > Lepidoptera > Tortricidae > Choristoneura > Choristoneura rosaceana. The sequence goes on from JAZBNJ010000033.1 coordinate 6,468,978, forward strand.
CTTCGTCGGTGTTAACTTCATTGTTTTTAGATTTCTTATCATTGTAAAGCAAACACATGACTCGAGGATCAAGGTTAATTTGACACATATTACTTTCCATAAGCATCCCTATTATATCTACTGGAAGAGAACAAGGAGCTGCCAGACACGTGTTATTCGCCACCGTATCTAAAATCAAATTATTTAGTTCTTGATTTAAGTTTGAGCTTACAAGAAAAGCGATGTTGTGACATTTACAATCGATTTGGTTGTCTTTGTAATTGACGATAGTACCAGCAGTCTTGCAGCTCTGATAGTCAAAATATAAAGAACCGGATTCAATATTTTCAATCGAATTCTTAGAAAATGAGAACTGCTTTCCGTTTGTTATTTTCTTAGAGCAGCGTACACTTGCTAATGCGTTTCCTTTTAGAGAACGGATATGATTTCTCGATACATAAGTATAAGCTGATTTAAATATGAAGCCATCGCTAAACACGTCTTTTATCGAGTTGTCAGTGAAATGCAAGAAGTCTGAAGTAATGTTCACGGACTTGGTGGGAATATCTCCAAAAACGGTGTTTGAGATTGTCACAGTTCTACTCTGGACCGCGATTGCTTTGGAACGCAAGTTATCAATTTTACTGTTGGTTATTGTAAAGGCAGTCATGCTGAACCCCATATTAGCTTCTATTGCTTGAATTTCAGCATCATTTATAGTGACATTCTCAAATTCGATATTTCTTATTCCAGTAACGTTATAAATAGCTTTCGTGCTGATTAGTTTAATTTTGCTGTTCGCTATCCGAATTTTGCTTAATGAGGTGGTTCCTAAGCATTTAAGTTCAGTATTTGTTACCGGTGATTTAAACATGCCTCTGGGTAAGGATATGATTTCCTGTACATTGTCAATAGTAACTTCAGGTGGTGTTTGTAGAAGTGAGTTGCTCGCTAAGGAACCAAATTCTACCGTTCCACAGTTGTTCACCCTGAATGATTGTAATCGAGACGGCCTTTGTAATATTGAACAATCCAGAATAATCTTTAATTTTTTGCATTGTTGGACCGTTAAACTGGTTATATGGTCTGTGTAGTAGTCTTTCAAGTGTATCACGTAATCCTGAAAGGAGAAATGTTCTATTTGAAAAGCTTGTTAAACAAACTATTTGTTGAGGTTGTAAACCTTTGTAGATTTATATTGGCCGCTAACACTTAACTATGGTTTTGAATATGTCTAAATAGCTGTCTGTCGATATGTGTCTTAGTTCGTATTGAGATGAAAATATAATATATTTTAATTAACAAATAACCATCTTCTTCATCATTTTCTACACTATTAACATTATTCGAGCGCATTGTGGATAGGAAAAGAAGAAACACTAGTAGACATTCATAGAATACGTCTAGAATCTCATCGGCCTCTATTCGTTGTATAACTGAGGAATATGGTTTCAAATTAACAAATAGGTATTTAATTAAAGGTAATCACTAAACACTTACACTGGTGTCCGATGAGCAAGTATAAATGATCTCATTCGGGATGTTGTTAGCGCACTTCCAACCTGCGTTCTGGCAACTAGTAAAGTTGATCCTGATGCCAACAACAAAAGGTAAAAGGATCAACAATATTACAACGCTGCATTTTCCGACACTTTCCACTGTCATTTCTTTTCGCCCGTACCACGAGTCGATTCGCCGAACAAAACACGACTGATAAAAATGGCTCACCAGCCGCGAGTGAATATCATCCGGAGATAATTCTTAGCGAAACTCATGACGCAGAAAAACAATTATTACTTATTTATCTGTTCGCATTGAATTGATTTAGAGGTCAATGACATTTTGGTCAAATTTTGCTAGTGACACTACTTACGAACGTTTCAGAATTATCTGCAATATTTACGTTAGACGAAATGTTATGACCCGGTGTTTAGTTTATCAAATTATCATAACGTACCCATCAGTTTGGTTACAAATTATATTATGGTTACAAAATTACGCAATATACTATTCAAACTTAAAATGGTTTGCTATTTGTCCAGACAGATGGTTAAAAATTATACTGTAATTCCAAAGTAGATTCTGAAAGTTACCTGATGGCAAGTAGACAACTTTGGCTCCGAACAAATTGTGTACCAGCCAGGTCCACAGGCCATAAAACAGCGCCATTTTGAATGAAGCCCTAAACACCTGAAAATATCAAAAAATACATCAATCAAACCCAACAAAAAGTTGGTTGGTGGGTCTCAGACTTTGTCACTTCAAAGTTCACTAACTCAAAACCGGCTGAATCGATTTTGATGAAACATGTCTAACAACCATCGCTAGAAAACCTGATTTCAAATAAAAAAGTTAGTAGTTGCAAATGTATATCACATTTACACTAAACTAGTTTGCTAACGTCGTTCGAAACTCGAGACAAAAGATAGGTTCTCTTTTTTCTTCCTCATTTGAATCTTTAGGAATTTTTTTTTTTATTCGACTGGAAGGCAAACGAGCAAGTGGGTCTCCTGGTGTTAAGAGATCACCACCGCCCATAAACATCTGCAACACCATGGGTATTGCAGATGCGTTGCCAACCTAGAGGCCTGCGTTGGAATACCTCAAGTGCCAGTAATTTCACCGGCGACGAACAATGACGATAACAAAATGACTTTAAAATGACGATAACAGGCGAGTCCCGAGCCACATTGACATTCTGGTTGAACTGTACTTGCCAAATGTTAGTACTATGATTTACCTGATTTATTGCAACAGACAAGGCTAGGCCAAGCCTAGATCCTAAGTTGGGGTGCACTTGGGTGATGGCCTCGACAGGTTTGTAGAGAGCGTTGCTTGAAGCCAGCAAGTAGAAAAGAGTTGTGAAGAACACTACCTAGAATAAGAAGTTAATTTAGAACGTGGTCGTTAGAACCACGCTTTCAGTGGCACTACTCTCGTCTTTCTCTTTCTGTTTTACGCTCGTAGCGTCACCAGCATGCTTGGTTTTTTGAAACCTACGTAGGTAATTAGTTAATTAAACAAGTAAAGTGCCGAACTATTATAGTTTAGTTTAGTTTATTTATTCATTCAATACATCATTACATTATAATTTACATAAATGTCAGTTATAAGAATTTGTATTGAAATCGTCAAATGTAATAAGATTAGTAATAATTAATAAAATAAAATTCTAAGCATATATATTAACTCTGATCTCTGATCAAAATTCTTCACATAATGATTAAAATTTCGAGACAAAACGGAGTTCAATTAGTTGATGTAAGTTGTCCACATACCAAGTTAATGAACATGTTGATGATGGCTCCACCTCCTGAGAAGAGGAGGGACGTGAAAGCTCCCACCGAGCCAGCTAGCAGCGACACATTGCTGGCTAGAGGAGCCCAAATGCTCGTAGCTATTGCGCTTAGCGTGCCCACATTGGCTTGGACCCAAGCCACGATGCCGGTGTAGTCGAACATACCTGAAATAGGCGCTAATGAGGGTTTCTTGACATGTAAAATATCGTTTGATGGCGTTTGTATCGAAGGGTATTTTTGACGTTACAGTCTTGCTCGCGATTGGCTCATTTAGTTATTTAGAGTCATTATTCGAGAGTTTCAACCGCCTCATTCCTCTGGTCACATTTTTTTACGAATTGGCTGTAGATTTTGATGCTGTTTTCGATTATTTGTTAGAGTTCCTATATTCCTACCAGATAAGTAAAAGGCTATCAGAATCTTGGACTATTTTTACAGAAAAGTAGGAAAAGGGGTCTATCCAAGGGAATGAGGCGGTTGAAACGCTCGAATAATGACCCTTTAATCAATCACAAACGTGACACCAATATCGCAAGGTCCAATGATCTTAAATCTTGGATATGGAGTATAGATGCTCTAAACTTCAACCCGTGGAACTCCCGAAACTCCCGCTGGTTATGCCTGTAAGTGTACCTACATAGACGACATAATCGTGATATTATTTTTAGAGCGGAATAGTACTGTTTGCCTCAAAAGCTATAGTTTTTTTTTATTAATTCCCAAATACTAACAAATCAATCCATATAAAGTAAAGTAACTGCGGTATTGTATTAATCAGTTCAATTCTGTTCTTTTTGTACCCCACAAACCACAAAACGTAACGACATTTCTAAGAACACAACGCCGAGGCGACAACATTGTTACGCACTATCTATGTCATTCATTATACGTGGTTGCCAGTTCTGAGAAATAAAAAGCAAGCTCATTTTATGAAAATATGACTTACGTCAGTTATATCGTTTACGTCTGTATGACACGCAAAGGATAAAATGAGTCCCTTACCTTAAAAGGTCCATAATCTATACATCCAGCCATATGTAAACGCAAAGGGGTTTTGAGGAACTGATGATGTCTGCTTGATGACAATGTGTAACAGGTAATAAAGCATATAACACCTCAATACCAAATAAGAATTCGCATAAATGGAAAGAACCGTGGACAAAAACTAGGGCTTTTCAAAGGTAGAGTGAGTAGGATGTTATTGAACTAGTGAGATATACCTTTTGCCTCATCTGCACTATTCAATAGGTGAGATAGGGTTCAATGGGAGCTATCGCGAATGAATTTTCCGCTAGAGGCGCTAGTGTAGCGTGAGGTCAACGAAATGTCAAAGCTCATAGTTTTTGGGTGAGCTACGCGGGTTTATTTATAATTAGAATAATTTTGTGAATATTTCGCATTACCTGGAATTAATTATGGCAATTATGCGATAAGGGGCAATGAACGTCTGTAATTTGAGACAGTTTTGTCTTTCGAAAACTTTTGCCCTCCCTTTTTTCCGAACAAAACGGGATTATGCAATACTGTGGTTGCTCAATATGTTTATCGTACTGTTTTACGATGTATTAAATATGATTTTAATCTAAACTTTGTTTTCACGGCCGTTATAACAGACTTTTAAAAACCTCACGCAACAGTGGCGCCATCTAGTGAGAGAAAAAACGATAGCCCTCATTACGGGTTAGTTTTATGCAAAAAGACGAAACTTTTATAATTTGTATTGTTCTCTTTTACATCGTCATCATTCACAACAGCCTCATTCAGACCACTTCGAAAAAAATGCGTACCCACCAGGAGTATTAGAGATGTCATTGACAAAGTTGTCCCATGAGTCTTGTACCGCCGAGCCGTCGACTTGTGGCCCAACTTGCGGTGCGAAATGACCCGATACCCAACTCTGGTACACGCGGTCCCATATCTCGAGGATCTGTTCTTCTACCCGCGCTATTTTATCAGGATCGCCTTCTTTGAGGATGCTCCTTACCTATGGACGTCATTGAGTGGATACAGGCCCTACCACGAAGTGCAAAACTCGAACTTCGTATGTTGCCGTCCCGCTGACGCTTATGTCATTTAATACGCGAGTGAAAGGGACGGTGCAATACGAAGTTCGATTTGCGAGTTTCGTAGTAGCTCCTCTGGTCCTATACTACGAAGTGCTAAATTCGAACTTCGTATCTTGCCGTCCCGCAGACGCTTCGATTATTTAATACGAGAGTGAGAGGGACGGTACGATACGAACTTCGATTTTCAAACTTCATAGTGACCCCCAGAGCTCATTCGCAAATGCAGAGCTCGCTCAAATATTTTGTATGGCTGGCTAACACAGAAAGCCAATAAAGGTCAGATTTGCATTAAGTATAATATAAATATTATAAGGTTAAAAACACAAACTAAATATGGTAATGTATATGAATGTATAAAATAGCTGCGATTTTAAGAATTGAGGATTCATAAAGTTATTTAGTTAAAATTTATTGAGATGACGTCATGTTGTTACCGTCTATGATATATACTTTTGTAGTTACGAGAAATCTAATGACGTTCATATTAATTTTACTAACACGTTGCTAATAAAATAAATTAAACTTTATATTTAAACTTTAAATTAAACGTTATATTTAAACTTAACATTTGGTTCATATTATAACAATGGGGTACATTTTATCATTATTATCATAATTATCAGTAGCCTAAATACTTACATATCCTTGCACCTGCTCATCCGAGGAAAGCATATTGTTTTAAAAAACGTTAATAAATGTTAGAATTGAATGATAGGTGGACAAATCGAAAATACTCAGTGGAATCACTTATCTAAGCTGTAATAAATAGTGTTATGTATTTAAGTGGCGTTTTAGCGGGTACATGTCTGAATATCGAATGTTAAATATACGGAGTATCAACAAACCAGTTACCAAGGCGCCATCACGATGGATTGCGTACACCAACCACCACTACTATCGGCAAACAATCAAACACTGGCTGATAAATCATCGCCTAATATTTGTATGATCAGCAGCAACACGACTCACACGATGAATACGGCAGAGCGAGCACTGCCGGAAGCTAAACTATGTCACTATCGTATACCAGGAGGCGGCGTTCATCAGCTTTTTCAGTGCCTTGAAAACAAACTCAAAGACTTTACGTATAAAGATTTTTGCATTATATACATTGGTAATAATGATTTTGAATGTACACAGGACTATTCAAAGTTGATATTATTTATAAGAGAGGCATTACTAAAAGTTCAGCACACAAACATTATTATCTGCCTACTCACGTATAGACTAAATAATTATGTCAACTTATTTAACAAAAGAGTAGAAATTTTCAATAACTTACTTTATTTTGACAATATTACATATGAATATGCTTACATCCTCGATTCCAACTTAAACATACCGTACAAAAGAGAAATGTTTATGTTTGGGTCTGGATACATAAATAGACGTAGTCTTTCTATAATCTTTAAGGACTTAGCGGATCTGGTGGGATACATAGCAGAACCTGTACTGGCAAACAATGAATTTTATAATGATAACATGCGAATAATAAACAAATCACCTGTTGACACAGCAAAACTAAACACCCAAACAAAGCCAAACGAATCCTCATTTTTTTGTAAATGAAAAAGAAGATTCGTACCTATCTATTTTTCATCAAAACATCGCTGGTCTGATAAATAAAACTGATTTACTCGTTGTTCACATTGATGACCTAAGAGCCCAGAACATCAATGTTGACATTATGTGCATTACGGAACACTTTATAATGGCTAATCATAAGGACCTTTTGACAATACCTAACTATAGATTAGCAGCGTGCTTCTCGCGTGAAAAAAATCGAGGTGGAGCGTGCATACTTGTGAAGGTAGGACATCAGTACAAGGAATTACCTGACATTGCAAAGCATTCAGTAAGTGGAGTAGTTGAATGCTGTGCGATAGAATTAAGCCTACACAAAATAATTGTTATGTGCATATATAGAACTCCTAGTTTTACTAATTTAAGTACATTTTACGAGAAACTAGACATAATATTAAAAAATATAACTAATAACAGTAATAAGAAAATTATAATTTGTGGAGACTTTAATATTAACATTCTGAAACGAAACCACACATCTTTACAATTTGAATACATTCTCTCTAGTTATAACTTAACCCTTCAAATTAACGAGCCCACAAGACTAGCAAAGAGCACATGTATAGATAATTTTGCACACAATCTAAAAAAAGGTCATAGTAGTAAAGTGGTAGACTCGGGTCTATCAGATCATACCAGTCAAATTCTGACGTTCCCTGTTAGTAAAACAGCTATCAGCGATTTTTGGCGTATAAAAAGGCGTGAGTATTCTCTAGAAAATTTAAAATTGTTTAAAAGACATTTAGAATGTTTGTCTTTTAATAATATGTATAATACCTCAGACCCAAACGCTGCTTACGATATATTTCTAGAAAATTTTTGTATTCTCCACGATTTGTGTTTTCCATTTAAATTGGTTACAATAAAATCAAATAGAAGTAAAGTGGATGACAAAAGGCATCAAAGTATGCAGCAAAAGACAGAGACACCTACTCTGGCAACTTAGACATGCGCCTACAACAGCCAATAAACAACTATTTCGAAATTACTCGAAAAGATATAAAACAATTGTCAAATTAACTCAGAAAGCACAAAATAACCACGCGATCAAAAACGCTCAGAATAAGACTAAAGCCACTTGGCAGATAATCAACTCCACGAAAGCTAATAAATACAAGGAGCAAGTTCTGCGAATAAAATCAAATGATGGAATCGTAACAGACCCTAAAGCCATAGCTGATGTATTTAATGACTATTTTACCCAGCGTGAAGGTAATTTCACAAGAAATTATAATAATGTCAAATGGAAAATTAACAACAACAGTGCTAATTCTATGTTTATGAAACCAGCAACAGCTCATGATGTGTGGTTGATAATAAAGTCCTTGAAGAATACAAGAAGTGTGGGTGTTGATGGCATACCGACTGTAGTAATAAAATTTGTTAATGATGTGATAGCTAATCATTTGAGCTACTTGATAAATCTATGTATTAATGAAGGTATTTATCCAGACAGTTTGAAAATATCTATTGTCAAACCTCTGTTTAAAAAAGGGGATAGAGAAAATCCTCAGGATCACCGGCCTATATCTCTCATTTCAATATTCTCCAAAATTTTTGAAAAGTTCATATATAATTGTTTGTATAATTACTTTGACAAACATAATTTATTTTGTAAAGAGCAGAAAGGATTCAGAAAAAATGTAAGCGTAAATATGGCTATATATGATTTAGTAAATAATGTGATACAATGTGTCGACAAACGAATACAAGTTAGTGCTCTCTATACTGATATGACGAAGGCCTTCGACTATGTAGATTATAAAACTTTGTTATACAAACTTGATCATTATGGCATTCGAGGTAAACCACTAAAACTATTTGAATCCTATTTGACTAACCGCATGCAGTACACTGAAATTACAAGAGTATGCCAAAAATCAAGAACTGAAAATAAATTCTTGTCAGATGCACGAAGAGTAACGTTTGGCGTCCCCCAGGGAAGTGTACTTGGCCCGTTGCTTTTTTTGATCTACATCAATGACCTTCCTAAAGCTGTCTGCCATCCTATGATCCTATTTGCAGATGACAGCACATCTATTATAAAATGTGATAGCCCAGTAATGTATGAAAATGACATAAATGGTACAATATCTGATATAATACAATGGTTACAAAACAATAATTTAAAAATTAATTTAATAAAAACTAACATAATGCATTTTTATCAGCGTATACATGACATGAATATAAATTATGAAGCAACAAAAATAGAAACTGTAGCAGTAACAAAGTTCTTAGGGCTCAGTATTGACAGTCAACTGACATGGAAATTTCATGTAAATGAAGTAAGTAAAAAGCTTAGTAAATTAGCTTTTGCGCTGCGCAAGCTGTCAAAAATATTTGACAAACCCACTCTTCTTATTGCATACCATGGTCTTGTCGCGTCAATATTGAGATACGGTGTCATATTTTGGGGCAATTCTACTGATAAAGAAATAGCATTTAAAGCCCAAAAACGGTGTTTGAGAGCAATGTGTAGCTTAAAAATAACTGATAGTTGCTCCTCTTATTTTAAATCACTCGAGATTCTTACTTTGCCGTGTCTGTACATTTTAGAAATTTCAATATTTGTTAAATGTAACCCAGCACTGTTTCCTGAAACTACAGATACACGCAGGCTGCCTACTCGTCCACAGTATATGCATATGGTGCGGAACACAAAGTGCAAAACTGCACTAATGCGCAAAAGCGTACTGGGAATGGCACCTCGAATTTATAATAAAATTCCTGTATGCTTAAGAACATTAGACATTGTAAAATTTAAGAAAAACTTGACGAAATTATTAATTCAAAAATGCTATTACAGTACGCAAGATTTTTTAAATGACAATGATTTATAACTATCTTCCTTTGACATGCAATTATTTAAATACCTATTACAGATTGATTATTGTTGACTATTTAATATTTATTACTCACTTATATTTTATTTCATAAGTTCATATTACTGTCTGTTTCTTGCATGGTGATTGGCTTGTTATTTGGACATTTTTAGTACTAAGTATTATTAAAATTCACTTTTACTTTATATTTGTACGCCAACAGGCAAAACATAGTGATACACGCTGTAATAATTTTTTTTCCACCTGTATTTTGTTTACCTATGTTTTACAAATAAATAATTCTGATTCTGATTCTGATTCTAAAATACCGAATGTATTAAAATATCGAATGGGTCATAATATCGAAAAGGTATTTTTCTTAAGACTGTATTTTTTTTAGATTGTTATAAATCTAACCTAACCTAAGGGATTCTATACGATGCCGCTTTAATGAATTCTGAGAAGTTTACGGTTTCAGAAAATAAACCTTTCGATATTATGACCCATTCGATATTTTAATACATTCGATATTTTAACATTCGATATTCAGATGCGTTCCCGTTTTAGCCGATAAACCAATATGTACATAGCTACAATTAATAGGTACTCACGCCTGTAGATATCCCTTCCTTCCCATAGGTATATGCATTATCAATGAGTGAGTCAAGTTTCTCTTCCCAACCTTCAGGCAAATAGGCGTGCAGTTCACTGTTCTGTACAAATGTGCTGTTCAGCAAGCTTCCACTCAATTGCACTACGACAATCGCCTCCGAATATATCTTAAAATAATTAAGTAGATTAACATTACAGTCACTAATTAATACAAACAGGAATTATCTCTTGACCTTTAGCTTTGCATGATTCGATGTACCAGAATAAATTTCTATTTAAAAATTCTTTTTAATATTTTGTTTTGCTGACTGTACTTTTTGGTCATCCAACTTACATATGTAAACCAAATTTCAAGTCATTCCGGCTATTGAAAGTGGGTCTTTAACTTGCAAGGTTTGATCAGAATAAACAAACAAACAGTGCCAAAATAAAAGCTTGTGTACCTGTATACAGATGAATACTGTAGCGAAAATAAGGAAGGATATCAGCCCTATAATGACGATGCACGTGGACACTGTGTCTACGGACCCGTAGGCCACATCGCGGATACTCTTATTACACGTTGATATAATTTTTTTCGATCCGCGAATGTGTGCTGGTATCGCCGCCGATTGTCTTAAACAGAGTAGCGAAGTAAGTAGGTAAGTAATAGTGAGTAAGTAAAGTAGGTAAGCAGTGTAGTAGTAGTAAGTTAAGTTGTTTATTGACTTTGATTTTATTTTGGATCTCATCAACGCATTACTATGACGCAACCGCATGAATCGGGTCCGATGAAGACATACCAACCAAGCTTTTAAATTTAAATATAATTTTGTTCTCAGAAATTGCTGCATTATTAAGCATCAGAAGTCATAAAGAGTTAATTTAGAGTCAAGGTAATTTTTGTTCGAATAAGATACATAACGAGGATGCAAAGTAGTATTGCGCAAGTGATAAGGCCGAGTATATACCTCTATATACTAAATGCAAGTCTGTCTGCAACCTTGTCATTCCAGTATAATTACTACAAAGTTATTTTCATATTGTAATCATAATGTTTATTACCATACCTGTCAGACCACCAACATTTGACTCTGCCCATGACGTTATTGTAATGATTTTCGCAGAACAACCACACACCGAAGAAGTCTAACAGTCTCTTCAGGACATGGATTGCCAAGAAGAACAGCATAACTGGCAGCAGCCATATATGTTTCCACACCAGCATGCAAAGGCATCCGAAGAACAGAAGCTTGAAATATAAGGCTGTTTCATCGTCACTGTTGAAGTTATTCTTCATATAATTTTCATCTAAAGATCTTTGTTTGAAAGATGCAATAAGGCGATTTTCGAAAGCGGACTTCGTTTTCGTATTCGATAGTGGTAAGGCTGATAAGGTTCGCGTTTTGAACATCATTTTGGCGTGTCGAGTGGAAGCGTTACTCTGATCACTCTCGGCCCAACTGCCTCTCTTGACAGCGGCATCTGGCGTCATCGGGGAAGGAGTATCTTTCTCAGGAGTTGATTCCTGCTCGCTGGCACTCTGTTCTGGCACTTTCTCTTCAGGTGTGATTGCATCTTGGTTATGTGTGTTTGTAAGTACTTTATGGATAGCAACGAAAGCTGACGTTTCAGGATCTAGAAATAAAATTACGTGATTTATGCGGTTAGACGATCGAATAGTCTTAGTGGTTAGGGAACCTGACTATGAATTCTGAGGTCCCATGACGGGCCGATAATTGTATGAATACTACATTAAAACATTCGTTTTCGAGTCTTGAATGTTTAATATGTATCTGTCTACATAAGTGTTTAATATCTATATCTATTGCCTAGTACTCATAGTACAAGCTTTGCTTTGTTTGCGATTATCTACTTAAATTTTTTTACACTCTAAATATGCTGAGTAGGAAAACAATTCTTGAGAATATTTGTTGCGCTCCAAGATATTGTTATCCTACTTTGCCTAAGAAACATAATGTATTTACTGGTTGCCAAGGTCTATGACACATCATAATAACTGATTCACTCCATTCCCAGCAATGGTGTTAGATCTTTGTTGTAATTAAATCACAGAAGGCGCGAATTTTTCGTTTGAGTTTGATCATGTAATTTATGACGAGAGGTTTAATAACTTTGACGCCAATGTTTGTCTGTCTGTCTGTGACATCGTAGCTCTGAAAAAGGGGTCAAAAGGTTCTCGAATGGCGTCCGCGGACCGGGAGATGAGCTGTCGGTAGGCCTCCAACAAGATGGAGCGACGACCTGGTTAAGATCGCAGGATCGCGGTGGATGCGGAAAGCACAAGACTGGTCTGAGTGGAGAGCCTTGGGGGAGGCCTATGTCCAGCAGTGGACGTCTTTCGGCTGATATGATGATGATGATGTTCTTGTGTGCGTGAACTCAACTTTGGTGGCACTACCTAATTAAATTTATAGTTTAACTTTAACTTACCTTTATCCAGCAGCTGTTTATGAACATCTATAACTTCCAGTGCAAAACCAGCGACACACAACCCTTGCAGTAGTACAAACGTGTAGACCTGGAGGGATCCAGTCAAACTGGCCAGGAAGCTTGTGATGACCAACCACAAAAATTGAGAGGTTGCTTTAAATATACCAGCTCTCTCCGGCCTCCATAGTGTACAAATGCTTATTAAATAAGCAAGAGCTATTGTTAGAGTCTGTAAAACAATATTATAAGATACCGACCTAAATACTAGACACGGATTTCCCACGCTAGTAAGATTTACCTCACACACTACTATTACTACTATATTTATTTACTAGCGTGCTAAGTCCCGTGTTTAGTATTTAGCTATGAGTTGAAATCACGAAGTTAAAAACATTATACCTGTTATAGTCCGCGCGACGGTTTAAGACGGCTCAGGGAATCTAGTGGGGGTAAATGGCGCTAGGTACAATCGCGCACAAAATCTTTTAACAAAATAATATATCAGAAAAAAGAACACAAGTAAATTTTAGGTCAGTGTAATTTTAATAAGATAATGTAATAGGTAATAACGGAATATTATTAATTGAACTTTTTACATCGAATAAATTAAAGGTATATTAAAATATGTAGATTTCGTAAATGTTAGATCTTTCACGTCAATAGAGATACGAAATAAGCGTTTTATAGACAATGTTTAAAAAAAATACAAAATTAAGAATTCATTTTTTTTTTCAAAATCCGATAGACAAAAATGGAGATAAAAGATTGGAGAAGAAGAACAGTTCGCGTCGTGAACCAATTTTCTGGCTTGCCTAGTTAAAACTTTATTTTTCGGCATTTTTTTCACTACGACGAAATGAAAATAAAGTTAAACAATTTGTGCGCGACAGTACGTAATGGAACACGAAACGCATGCACCAATAAGCGCGGCGGAGAGCGACTGACTAACCAATAACGTGTCGGCGTCGACGCCCACCTGCCCTTCACCCCTGTGCCTCCGCAAAGCAGACCGAAGAAATGACTACTGCGCATGCCCCTTCCACTTTTCCCGAGCCGTCTTAAACCGTCGCGCGGACTATAAATAGTAAATCATTTGGTCATTTGGGTATTACGTTTAGGAAGGCGGGGGGTTGTGTACTGAAAAACGTTATGGGGCGTTACAAAGGAGAGAGTAAGGCCGAAAATCAACCAAAAATTGTGTTAGGTAATACTTGAACAGGGGGCATTCATACAATTAATTATGGATTTTTTAATGTCGTCTTCGTTGCTACCTTAAAACGTTGGAACACTACACCACTTCCTCCGGCGAAAAATTGGAGCGCAGATTAATATGGGTATTTCCCCGTTGAATTGATCTAACAAAAAATACATATAAAGGGACAAAAATATATATACATATAAGGCAAAACGTGAAAAACACTGTTATTTCTGTTCTGGACAGTCCTTAAGTCCTAACAGGAAGTATTTATTTGTTAGATATTAGTCATACTTCTCCCTATCAGTTTGAATATAAGGAAACCCATTGTTAATAACATGGTTGGTTATGAATGTACAGTAGGTATTTATATTATTTATTACATAAACAAGAATTTAATAACAGGCAAAAATAAAGTTTCCTGGATATCATGTATAAAATATATGTAAACTGGACTAATCCAGTAAGACTAAAGTGTTTCATCATTAAAATATCGCCCTTCATGTGTCCCACTGCTGGGGACAGGGTTTCTCTCAGAATTAAAGGGCTTGGACTGTACTTCCCGCGTGGACTTAGTGGGTGTTGAACCTGAATTGCTTTACAAGTGTGTACGTTTTCTAACGATGTTTCTCTTAAAACTCGTGATAAGTAACAAATATAATTCACAGAAGAATTTCAGGTACTAAGAGGTGTGTGCCAGGGTCTGAAGTTTTGAAGGGTTTGAACCCACACTCTATCTGTGTTTGAGAGGCTATGGGTCAAAAGTATAAGCAGTGTTATTTACAAATTAACCTAAACAAAATACCTAATTTTAATACCTCTAACTTTAATTAAATAAACTCTTGGCTATTACTCTCATCCTGTCTTCATCCCAACAAAGATTGATTTTATGAAATCTCTGACAATTCTAATACTTATAATTAAGTAAATAAAATTTAATACTCATATATTTTTTAATATCTTACCCAACACTAGTAAACTAACTAGTAACTTCAAGTTTTCTATTCCTGACTTCAAAGTTACTGAAATTAAAAAGTCTAAACTCTTAATATTGAACCCCATAGACGGTAAATTTCTAAATATTCTCTCAGTATCTTCTTACATAATATTACAAAAAAAAACCTTTCTTAGAACAATTTTATAACATTTTTTCTATGTACATAATATGAATAATTTTTTTCTTGAATACTAACGCTCCTACAAATTACTGCTTTAAATTCGGTTTCATCTATGCATATAACTTGAGCAATGAAAATGAGACAAGAGGGTGTGATATTACTATGAACAAAAAAAAGTTAATGACTTTATTGGTTAATTTAATTATATACTTACCTTTAGCTAATTAATTATGGCTTTAGCTGTGGTTTTCCTTTAAACCTTGATGTTGATGAAAATATACATGAACATTTTGGTATTTTTAGAACTAATAGATATGATTAATTTGAGACTTATTTAAATTAGTAGTGGTGAGTGTTTGACTACTTATATGGGCTAATCAACTTTTTTACCCCGCGACATTTTTCAAACAATTTCAGATTTTTGTAAATAAACATGTTTTTTCTGTAATTTAATTGATGGTATACATGAATCCATGCCATCCTACATAAGTTCAATCCATTAAACCATGAAATATCTTGTTGGAAGTACGATTTTTTGGTAATGCCAGAGACAATTTTGGTAATGCAGGAGACGGCCCAGTGTCGGTAAAATAGTTTATTCATCCATACTATAGTAAGTATAAAAATATCATCTGTGTGAACACTGTCATGACTAGACATCGGATTATATGCACTATCAAAATGCCAATATATGCATGCAAATATGCACTAAAAAGGGCGAAATATGCACAAAATATGCACAATCAAAAACAATTCATTATTAACAATTTACATTATTTTCACATTACATTTATGTGTATACTAGCTTTTGCCCGCGACTTCGTCCGCGTGCACTTTAGTTATCAGGCCATATGTTTTATTTAATTAACCTCCATATTGTATGAAAAACCCCCTCCCTTATTGAAGTCGTCAACACAACACCATACAGATCATTTTAAATGGTGACCAGCCATATTTTTAGTGTAGAAATAAGGAAGTCTCATAAAAACTCCCCCCTAATAAGTCGAAAGCTACTTCTTCTTTCTTTATCTTTGCCTATGGAGATAATTTTTATTTGTTATCAGGACCCTTAATACCAATAGGTATATGTATACTTACCTAAACAGACAATTGATCAAATAGTAACCTACAGACCCGTTACAGAAGCCCGTGTAGAAAAATTCAAGGAAAATATTATCAACAGCGTTCCTGAGCCTTATTTGGAGGGAAGTGATCCTAACGTACTATATAAGAACCTGTCTGCAGTAATTAATCGAGAGTTCGGAAAAGTTTTCAAATTAAGAACTAAAATGAGAAACGGGAACAAGGCAAAGTTTAGTGACTGGGCCACGGTCGGAATACATAAGAGTAGAACTAGGCTTTATGAACTTTATGAAATGAAAAGCCACAGTCAAGACCCCTCGTTTATAGACTACGTTAGAAAATATTCCAAATTATTTAAAAAAGTATGTATTACTGCCAAGGCTGATTATCTTAGTAATAAAGTTAAATCCGCTGATAATAAAGTAAAAGCTGTATGGAATGTAATAAATTCAGAAACAGGTAAATCTAAGCCCCGTAATTGTCAATTCCAATTAAAAGTGGATGATAGAATATTGACTTCAGATTTAGAAGTGGCGGGTGCTTTTGAAAATTTTTTCTCAGATATAGCTGTAAATACGACTCGCGATCTAAGATCTTCCACTGTGCGGGCTAGTTCTTATCTAAATGAAATTGCGAGCGATAGACATCTGAACTTTGATTTTCAACATACTAACTCTGAAGAAATTATAAAGACTTTTAAATCTTTGAAACTGAAGAATACGGAGGATCTTTGGGGTATTTCTGTTCGAGTTATGCAATCTGTTATCCATATTGTGGCACCGTACCTAGCCGTCATATTTAATAAGTGCATTGATGATGGTGTGTTCCCGGACTTAATGAAATATAGCAAAGTGATTCCATTATTTAAAGCTGGGTGCTCATCTGATCCTGGCAACTTTCGTCCAATATCTGTGCTGCCTGTGCTGAGTAAAGTGTTTGAAAAGATTATGCTTAATCAGCTGCTTCGTCACTTTAATCTAAATAACTTGCTACACAGTCAGCAATTCGGTTTCACAAAGGGCCGTTCGACAACAGATGCAGCCGCAAGTCTCATGAAGTACATTTATGATGCATGGGAAAATTCGCAAGATGCAATAGGAATATTTTGCGACCTGTCCAAGGCTTTCGATTGCGTGGAGCATGAGACGCTTATCCGCAAACTACAACACTATGGACTTTCAGCCAAAGCACTGAACCTTGTTAAGTCTTATCTCAGCCAAAGAGTTCAAAAAGTGGACATAAATAGAACGCAGTCAGCTGGCTCAGCGGTGAAGCTTGGAGTTCCACAAGGATCCATTTTGGGTCCATTTCTCTTTCTGGTATATATAAATGACCTGCCCCACTTGCTAGAACAGAAATGCAACATAGTATTGTTTGCAGATGATACTTCTTTGATATTCAAAGTAAACAGGCAACAAGAAGATCCAACACACATCAATGAGACTTTAGCAGAGGCGCTAAACTGGTTCACTGCTAACAATTTGTTACTAAATGCAGCTAAAACTAAATGTATAAAATTTTCGTTGCCTAATGTAAGACAGTTTGAAACAATTATTTCCTTAAACGGAGAGAATCTGAAACTTGTGCATGAGACTGTTTTTCTTGGTCTTAAGTTGGATCGTAATTTACAATGGAGCCCGCATATTTCTGGTCTTGCTGCTAGATTGAGTTCTGCCGCCTATGCTGTACGAAGAATCAGGCAATTTACCAACGTAGAAACTGCCCGGCTAGTTTATTTCAGTTATTTTCACAGCATAATGTCCTACGGTATGCTGATTTGGGGCAAGGCAGCCGACATAGAAACTATCTTCATTCTACAGAAGAGGGCAGTCCGGTCTATCTACAACCTTGGCTCCCAAGATTCACTAAGAGAACGCTTTAAGGAGATAAACATCCTCACAGTAGCTTCACAGTACATACATGATGTGATATTGTATACACACAAGAATATCGAGTCCTTTAAGAAAGTGTCAGACGTACATGATATCAATACTCGTAATAAGCATAAGCTTGCCGTTCCTAAATTTCGTCTACGGAAAGTAAGCAAATCTTTTGTGGGAAACTGCGTGAGATTTTACAATAAAGTTCCCGTAGAAGCATGGAAATTGCCACACAACTCTTTTAAGGAATACATAAAGAGTGCACTCCTGAAGAAAGCTTACTATAAAGTTGAGGAGTACTTATGTGATAATGCGACATGGCCAAAACTGAAAGCCGATGAAGATTGATGTGCGATGAGGGTGTTGATGTGTGATGTACTCGTGTTTGTGTGTGTGTGTGTGTGTGTGTGTGTGAGTGTGTGTTTATGTCGGTGTATTTGTATTGTGTAGTGTTGTGAAGTGTGACTTGGCAGTGTCCCGGCGCATTTCGTGTCTAGTTTCTGGTTCTGTTGCCGTTGTCCGCATTGCAGAATTTAATTTAAAAACATGCATTAGTTTGACATTTGGAGACCTTATACATCTCCATCTCTTTATTTTAATTATTATTATTGATTTTTGACCTTGGAGGCTTTTTACACCTCTGATGATTGTATAATTTAATTAGTTTAATTAAGTAGTTTACTTTGACATTTAGAGACTATATACATCTCTGAATTATTTAGATTAGGATTTATATTATTAACTCAGGGACTTTATACATCCCCTTGCTATAGTTATATTGTATATTGTTAAGCTTATGGATTTTAAACTTGTATATTTTTAGTTTAATAATTCTAGTCACAGGCTCGCTACGTCGAAGTTCCCAAGACGATCCCATAGAGCTTATGGGAACGGAAGCAATACCATGCCCTCGGTACCGCTCTGCTTTCAGAGCATGACATGAGTGCGTGTGAGCTAACTTTGGGGGCGGCAGACGTGAGCTTGCCATCGGAATCCAAAAGCTTAATGGTTACTTGACCTGAAATGCATATTTCAGTTTTTTTTTAATTATTATTTTATTTTTATTTTTTTTCATTTATGACGGTGGAAGCATTTTACACTTCCGCTTAACGTAGATATAGTTAGTGTTTAATTTTGTAACTAAGGGACCCCATACATCCCTGTATTATTATTTAATTATTTTTTTTGTGATTTTTGTTTAATTGTTTACTGTAGTTTTTAATTATTTTATTTGTAATTATTTTATTTTGAAAAAATGACTTTCTGCCAAGTTTCTTGCGGCGCATTCTTCTTGGCAATGATGGCCTTTCCGAAAGCGCTGGTAGTTTAAAAAAAATGACGTGTAAAAGTGCCCATTGCGGCCTATTTACTGAATAAATGATTTGAATTTGAATTTGAATTTGAATAATAGCAATTTTCATATTGCTAAGTCCAGAAATCAGAAAATTTCAATACAAACTTCACCCCCCATTTTACCCTTTTAGGGGTAATTTTATCCATTTCACCTACATAGTTAGTTTTTAATTGTAATCGAAAACTTGTATAGCTATATTTTTCATATATCTAAATCCAGAAATGAGACAATTTCCATATAATCTATACCCCCCATTTTACACCTTTAGGGGGGGAATTTTATCCATTTCATCTGGACAGATAATTTTTGATTGTAATTGAGAACCTATATACCTATTTTCATAGATCTAATTCCAGAAATGAGAAAATTTCCATACAAACTTTACCCCCCCATTTTACACTTTTAGGGGGAATTTTAACCATATCGCTTACACAGATAATTTTTAATTGTAATCGAAAACTTATACACCTATTTTCATAGTTCTAAGTCCAGAAATGGGAAAATTTCCGTACAAACTTTACCCCCCCCCCCCCATTTTACCCCATTAGGGGGAATTTTATCCATTTCGCTTACACAGATAATTTTTAATTATAATCGAAAACTTATACACCTATTTTCATAGTTCTAAGTCCAGAAATGGGAAAATTTCCGTACAAACTTTACCCCCCCCCCCCATTTTACCCCATTAGGGGGAATTTTATCCATTTCGCTTACACAGATAATTTTTAATTGTAATCGAAAACTTATACACCTATTTTCATAGTTCTAAGTTCAGAAATGGGAAAATTTCCGTACAAACTTTACCCCCCCCCCCCCCATTTTACCCCATTAGGGGGAAATTTAACCATTTCATATACTCAGATAATTTTTGATTGTAATCGAAAACCTATATACCTATTTTCATAGATCTAATTCCAGAAATGAGAAAATTTCCATACAAACTTTACCCCCCCATTTAACACTTTTAGGGGGGAATTTTATCCATTTCGCTTACACAGATAATTTTTAATTGTAATCGAGAACTTATATACCTATTTTCATACTTCTAAGTCCAGAAATAAGAAAATTTCCATACAAACTTTACCCCCCCATTTCACCCCTTTAGGGGATGAATTTCCAAAAATCCTTTCTTAGTGCTCACTTACATCATAAAAGGAACCCCTGTACCAAATTTCAAATTTCTAGCCCCAGCGGTTTGGGCTGTGCGTTGATATATAACCCAGTCAGGTTTGCCTTTTATATATATAGATAGATAATAAAGATAGATATTTTCTATTTTTGCAGCTAAATGGGAACATGTTGATCGGTTTGATATTTTTTTGATTAATTTTGGTAATTTTGTTTTGTCCAAAATTCCATTAAAGTAAGGGTATTATTTTACTGGTGGCATTATTTCACCAAAAATAAGATTTTCGTAGATAGTTTGAACGTTTCGACAGCATAATACAATACGCCTAACACGTAAAACAACTGAAACATGCACTGTCAATGAAAAAGTACCAAAATATGCAATAACGCTATAAAAATATAATTATATGCATTTGCTTGTGCAAACATGCAAATGCATATAATCCAATGTCTAGTCATGACAGAGAAAATTATCTTCATTTTAAGCTTATGAATAGAAAGTTCAATAAAACAGTTATATTTGTATTTTTTTTTTGTTAGGATCACTAATTTTATTATAAATGAATTTACTGGTAAGGATTGACATGTACTTACGATGTATGAGCTACAAAAACTGATGAGCATTGTAGTTGAAAAGCCTATGAAGCTACTCAGTTGCCAAAATAAGCAGAGCAGACTGCGGGGAATGGCGTTGTACAGCCATGGTAAGATAAATATGGCTGACAACAAGCCTATCACAGTCTGAAAAAAAAAAACAACTTTTTAAATATAGTAAACAGTAGAAGTAGGACTAACATGTTTATTGAGGCAATATATACTGAGTGGCAAAAAATCTGCTGTTAAAATGTATGCAGAAATAAGTTATTTTGTATGTACTGGGCCAAATTTTGTGCCGCTGAGCATATAGCTACCTTATAGTTTCATTATCTATTGATTAGTGTTAACTGACTGTTAAATGTGATGCCATCTCTGTCTATTCAAACAAAACAAATAGAGACAGTGCATCACATTTAACCATCAGTTAACACTATAACCTAAAAGAGTATTTTATAGTACTACCTAATTAGTCATTAAGTATTTCAATTATGTTCTTTTACATTTTAATTACTTATATTTTTAATAATATTGTATGCCCGAAACGGGTAAGTGTTGAAACTACCTTATATTATGTACTACCATCTAAGTTACACAGTTAAACAATAAAAATATTCTGATTCTGATTCTGACTAATCAATGGATGGTGAAACTGCCCCTAAGACTTGTTTCTTAACTGTGCATTGCAGCATAATAGTGTCAAATAGGTCTATTCAAGATGATTATGTTCACATGCATCTTGCTCACTGGAAGTGTGGCATTTGTTGTTGTTTTTTTTATTATAATACCCATTAAACATATTGACACACTACATGACCTGTTTTTAAATGGGATAATCAGAAGTCAATTAAATAAGCAAAATATTATGACAGATCCCTTTGAAAATAATAATATGTCATTGACTCCTTCTAGATTCTTTTGACAAACCTTATTTACCATGCACACCTACAGTAAAGTAACAGAATCATTTTACGGAATGAATCAGAGAATATAGTGATATTAGTATTTACTTAATGGATTTACTACATAATTATGGGATTGAATTAATGTAAACAGCACTTGTATCCAACCAGATTTAAAAACTGCATTACTTTTATGTCACAAGCATTTGATACACTGCAACGAGTAGTTAGTAAATTATAATTATTACCTTGTAATGTTCTATGAATTGGTGTCCCACAGTATCTGAGGCGACATTCACAACATTCACAGGTAAAATCATTAAACCAAATATCACAGATGTGTTGCTCTTCTCCAAATCTTCAAACCATGATTTTAACTTCTTGGATAATTTGTATTTAAATGGGTGCAGCAAAGAACCGACTAGCAAGGCCCAAAACAAAGGTTTAAAGAACGGCTCCAGTATAAGGAACAGTACATAAACAGCGGCACAGCAAACAACCAGGATAAATAGGGCAAAGGCGTTATAAAACCCATGTTTCATAGGCTTCTCATTCCCTTCAGATAGACCGCCTATAATGTTAAAAATGTTCTCAAACGGTGACTGTTGCATTGTTACGTACTAATTAATTATTTAAACTTAAATTAAAACAAAAAAGAAACGTGAGATCATAGTTAAATATGATTATTCGAACACTGATAAAAAATCGTTTCTTTGACTTTATGACGTTTGAAAGTGACAGTGACAGATTTATGACAGTTCGGTCAGCTGTGTTCACTTTTATTTTATTTTGAGAAGGTTCAAAAAATATTACTGGAATAAGAAAAGGGATAATAGTACATTACTGTAGAGGCCCGGAAGTAGGGGGTTGCCGACCAAGTAGACTCGGCCGGATAGGGATGCGAGGCCGGCAACCCCACGTTCCGCCCGAGGTTTGTATAGTGCTTTTCTCAAACATGACATGGAATAAAATAAAAAAAAAACAGAAATCAAGCTGGCGGGACGCTAGTCTGGTCATCCTGTTGTGTGGCTGCTGGCGTGGCGGCTGCGAGGCGAGTGTGCTGGCGGTGGGCGCAGGTCGTGTCGCAGAGCGCGCGTTGAAACAAAAGACGGTCGCATTGCCGGCCAGCGGCCTGCAAAGTTGTATGAAATCTCTTTGCAGGCCGCTAGATCGCGTGCGGGCAGCCGAGCTGCAGCGCCTGCAGCGCGATACTTCTCAGTTCTCAGCCTATTATGTGTAACACAACTTTCTTTCTACTTATTCCCAGTGGCACATTTTTTTTAAATAATGGCTTGTTTTTATACTCGTACCTATTTAAATTTAAAGCAAAGTAGCACCGCAATGTATTTTTTTTATAATGGCACAGCAATTGTATGAGCATGAAAACGAGCATGCGGATCATCTGATGAGAAAAAAATTACCGCTGCCCGTAGCCATCGCAACACGAGGGGTATCACATGTGCGTTGCCGGCCCTTTCAGAGTTTGATAACGAATATTTCCTCGCTGCAGGTGGTTTCTAATTTTTGACAATCACCCATAACATGTGACA
Organism: Choristoneura rosaceana; assembly: GCA_037349165.1. Classification (NCBI taxonomy): domain Eukaryota; kingdom Metazoa; phylum Arthropoda; class Insecta; order Lepidoptera; family Tortricidae; genus Choristoneura; species Choristoneura rosaceana. The sequence continues at coordinate 6,492,580 of JAZBNJ010000033.1, forward strand.
ATTTGCTGCCGTAAAACGTTTCTGAAGTAGAATCGATTTTACACATTTGTGTTTACACTTGAAATTCCTTCGTAGAGCTTGTACCGACGAGGTCGTATCGTCTAATATTTCTGTTGCTCGCGATTGCAATCAAATGTCAGTTTTTGTATGCGTAATCTGTCATTTGATTGCGACCGCGAGCGCCAGAAATGTTAGGTAATACGGCCTCTGGAATGCTGAGTGTTGTCCGTCTTGAAGAGGACTCACATAGCTGATGGGTAATCTTATAGACAGGGGAGGATAACCATCGACAGTGCATAGCGAGAGGCAAAACGGAAACTCTGACAAGGCAATAAATTTTTTTTTTTTTATTCCCGACCGATCTATAAAAGTTACTAAATTAGTAATAGAGAATAAGCCGTGTTTGTTGTTATCCAAGTGGAAAGTATGAAGCAGAAATCGGTAATTACGTTTCTATTTCGGAGATTTATATTAACCTACTTCCTTACTAAAGTAATCGTTTGTGTATTTCAATAAATTTCAATCTAATGACATTACCACTAAAAGGTGTCCTAGTGATTTATGTATCACTTTGTTGAATGAAAGTTAATGGCAAGGGAAATGGTAGAGGCGCTTTAGTCTTGCACTCAGCGTCAAGCCTATCAGTAAATTGCTTTGAAAAAAAAATGGTAAAATATTTTGTTTGTTTCATGTTTCTCATCCCATTTTGCGATGGTGAATTACAAAGTTTAGTTTTTTCCGAGAAGAACGAAATCGACGAGTGCGTAGAGAATATTATGAAAAAAGTTGAACTAACTAATTCTACGGATATTACGTTAATTAATGTAAACGATTCACTTGCTAGAATTCTTCATACATCGTTGGTGCACCCCGCAAGATTTATTTCAAGGACGTTCTTCTGGCCGAACGATACGATATTTAATGATATCTACGTTATACAGTTCACGGATTACTTAAATTTTTTAATCGGACTAGATTTAGTCAAACGTGATCCATTCTGGAATCCAAGAGCTAAATTTGTGATTATCATCATGAATATTGACGAATTTATATCTGATGTATCCGTTTCTTTAATGTATAATCATATTTATGATGCAGCGGTTATTACCATGGACCCTGAGAATAATGGTGTCATATACACTTTTGGTTTAAAGCACGACGAATGCGACAGACCTGTAAATAAGACATTGCAATTTTTAGCCCTGTGTTCGGACGTTCATAATACACAAAATATATACGTACATGCCAGAATGACTAGCCTTCGAGGCTGCCACGTAAAATTGGTCTCACACAATTACTGGCCTTTCATTTCTTTCAATAGAAACGATGCGATCGAGAAATATCTCTTAGAACTGATCCAACAGTTTGAGAATATTACAGTTGAATTAATAAATTATGGACAAACTGAAAAGTTTGGAGCGTTGCTTCCAAACTTCACTTACACCGGCATGTTGCACGAGATAGAGCTGTACCACGTCGAAGGCGCTGTGGGAGGATACGTACTAACTTCAAATCGCGTGCAGAATCTAGATTTTATATACCCGTACATGGTTGACCATTACAAAATGGTAATAGCTCGTGCGAAGCCACTTGGAAAGTGGGCTGCTGTTCTAAAACAGCTCGACATAGTCACTATATGGTCTATATTTATTACGTTCTGCATATGTTGTATTGTGGTCACGCTCATGGATATTTTCAAGTACCGTGTGAAGGACAGAAGTCGAGATGTGCTTATTGTTTGGGGTTACTTTCTGAATAACATTATATACAAAAAAAATGTTGAATCCAGGATCCCCCATAGACTAATTTTATTAAATATACTTCTGTACGTGTTCATATTGTCGTGTGCTACTCAGGCTTCAGTGTTGAGTGCTACCACGCGACCGATCCGAGAGTATCAAGTCCACACCGTCGACGAGGTGACTGCCAATTATCGGCTAATACTAAGCCCGAATCTTTATGCTTACTTAAATAGTAGTAACCAGTTAGTAAATTTATCAAATGGTAAGACGGTATGTAGAGTGACTTTAGATTGTATAATGAAAGTTATGAATAATGACCGCAAACTATTGTACACCATATCGTCGAATATTTATCATGAGAGCTATATCTGGAAATTTGCAGACGAATACGGCGATTTAAAAATTTACACAATACATGAATCAGTTGGAACTCTTTTGCAAACGATGTATATTCGGCGAGGTTCTTCCCTTGCGGAGCCTTTTAACAGGCTTCTGCTAAGGGCACGGGCCGCAGGTTTTATTGATAAATATGTTGACCGACTTCACTTCAGAGAGCGTTTGAAATACCGCTTCTATCAACTTCCAGGGAAGAAGCCACAGTCACTCAAAGGATTGTATGGAGTATTTACGGTACTGCTATCTGGATACGTTATATCGGTGCCTGTATTATTTTTTGAATATTTGTGGCATCGACTGAATACCTAGATTGCAGTGAGAGTGTCCCAGTTTTAATATATAACGGACTCGAGTGATTAATGGACTTGACCACTGTCGTTGATTGTAGTTCGCTATCGATTTTGGATTTTCAAAAGTACGTAATAATGTGTGTTTATGCAACGAATGACTCATTATTGAAATTGTACATAGGTATACTTGTGAACAGCAGTGTATAAATATAAAATAAATCACGGTCTTCGAGTTTTCTTACGTGTGCTCATTAATAAAAGAGAACCCGTATAATCTACGCCAGTGCCGCTAGTGGTGACTTGCAAGTAGCGAAATTCCCTAAGGACCCCACGAAATATTTTTTCATCAAGGCAGTGACTTCGCAAATCACGGCATCTGCTTCTTTCGCCTCATTTCTTTTTTTTTGTACATCCGTACCTACATATACCTGCTATAAAGGGCACATTATCATAATAAGTACCTAGGTGTAGTCGACCAAGACACTGGTTTACCACCCTAAGGTTACGTCGTTTGTAGCGCTTAAAACGTCAAAGCCTGTTTTCACTCACTGTCAATATAAGAATCAGCCTTATTACAATACAATACAACAATACAATAACTCTTTATTGCGCACCAAAATATAGCAAAAAAATTAGAGAAAACATTATTTTATTTCTGAAGGTAGGTACAGTCAGCTGCAGAGAAAGGGTACCCCCCTGTATGGCGGTAAGTATGGATACCGCCGTTACAGGGGGGTACCTTTTCTCTGCAGCTGACTGTACTAAGAACTGTCAATTAAGCACGCATTAATGTCGGTAAAGCACTTTCTTGGTCGATCATACCTAGTTTGTAAAATATAAAATCCTCATTGGTCTTATTTGAATCTTTAAAGTTGCCTACCGTATGCGAAAGTAACTCTGCATGCCTGTTACACCGTCACGCTTAAATCTCTGAACCCATATAGATGAAATTTGGAACGGAGATAGTTTGAGATCCTAGAAAGGGCATAAAATCCCTTCTAATATTATAAATGTGAAAGTAACTCTGTCTGTCTGTCTGTTACGCTTTCACGTCGAAACCGCTTTACCGATTTTGATGACATTTGCTATAGAGATAGTTTAAGCCCCAAGGATCAGCATAGGATACTTTTTATTCCGGTAGAGGGCGTCACCGCGCGATAACCTAGGTCCGCGCAGACGAAGCCGCGGGCGTAAGCTAGTATCTTATAATATAACTTTTACAACTGTTACTTAGAGCTCTGGCACGTTCAACTAGGTACCGTGAAAGCAATCTCCGGCGAACCGTTTTCATATGAGGTCGAGTACGAAACGCAGCATATTTTCAACAATATTTATTACTATAATCTGAGTAGCCGCGCCGTATTTCATCTTTATCGAGACTCTGCGAACCGATCGACCTCACGTGGCTTCAGACCGCTGTATATTCGTTTTATCCACAATCTACTAGAGTTAATGCGGTAGTAAAGCTTCGTTCTTAGTAAGATGTGGTTCAGATAAATTTCAACAACTCCCTTTGGTATTATTTACTTACCTATAATGAATCTAGCATTGAGTAAGTTCGCGGTTTAGAGAGTATTGCATCGTCGTTATTTGCATTAAATTACCTCTGATATGTTTGTTTACTGCTAGTAAACAAAGCCACCTGTAGTAGGTACAACTGGTAACCGAAAAGGGTTATGTTGTAATGTGGTCGTTCAAAGAGTATAATTAGGTTTTTTTTTCTCTTCGACTGGATGGCAAACGAGCAAGTGGGTCTCCTGATGGTAAGAGATCACCACCGCCCGTAAACATCTGCAACATCAGGGGTATTGCAGATGCGTTGCCAACCTAGAGGCCTAAGATGGGTTACCTCAAGTGCCAGTAATTTCACCGGCTGTCTTACTCTGTTTGGGCACCGTCTGAACATACCTATACTTTTTGGTAAACGCTCATTTGCAACAAAATTACCTTTTACCCAAAATATCATTAAAAAAAGACAACAAAGTAAAAAATAACAGTGTTTAATGATGTTACAGCAACAAAAAAACTTCTTAAGAACAAAAGGATATCACGTTGTTCAAGAAATTATTTGGGGACACAAATATTACCTATCCTCACAGAGCCAAAAGCACAGCGAGACACCCTAATGCCGCTTCTTGATTGAAGTTCAGACTCCGTATATCCATCTCCAGCTTCAACTGGATATTCTGGTAGCTTCTCTTCGTCCAGGCTTATTTTTTCATCGCCGCCATCAATATGAACTGTCGTTGTTGTTATTTTTTGAGTGCTGTAGTCGGTATCGTCAGGTTTCTTGATAGCTTCCATTGCAAGGCCTTCCTTGTGCCTCGGTATAATGATAAAGCTCTCTACAGCCACGACGAGAAGCAGGCACAAAACCAATTTGAAATAGACAGATGTAGCCATTTTTTTTTTCAAATGATTTTTTAGTTGTTGATAGGAAACCATAAGCGTTCTAGACGCGTATAAATGGTTGTGTCACTAAGAGCGGAGGGCTTAAGCTTTTATACTGTTTTAAAACAAACTGAATGCGTTATTACAACATAATATTACGCAAAATGCATCATTCTCAACCACAGATTGTGATTCATTCGAAGTGATGTTTCCCTTGGGAAATATTGACTCGCTTACCTGCTTTCAACTTGTTTGTTTAGTAAGGGGAACTCCAGCCGCAGGCTAGTACGGAAATTGTGTTTTTATTTTCAATGCTTTCACATGCCTAAACAGTAAAACCTACATGCTACTGTCACGGGTGCAGCCGGGGGGATATACTTACTCTTGTCTAATTTGAAAAATATTGATAAAATATACTTAACATTTTTTTTTCTACATATAAGCTTTTCTTGCTGATTGTCTTTTGTTGACTTTAACGAAATAGCCGACGCAATAATCCGAGTAGCGAAATTTCCGTTCACATTTTTTCCCGAATGCTTTTTTCCCACTACCTATGATTTTTTTGAAGTTTATTTTAGCAATAGCGCTTTTTGTTCAATCAAAATCGACACAGGTACAGTATTGACGGATTTACTATCACGCGGAGCTCCTACTTTTGTGTAGATTTGGCCCTTCGGGCCGATTCTAACTTAACATAACCTAAATATACGATGTTTATTTGTCGATTAAAATTAGGGAAAAAACGCGAATGTGAAAATAATATTCAGTTAAAAACATTTTGGGAAAAAAGCATTCGGGAAAAAAAGCGAACGAAAATTTTGATACTAGGAAATAATAATTCGCTAAATTGATTTAACAAGCCGACAGTTTGAGATCCTGAAAAGGAAGATCACAGGTATTTTATCGCGGAAAATTATATAGTTCCTACGGAACGGAAGCACAATAAACGAATTATCCGTAGAAGAAATCGCAGGCAACAGCTAACTACCTAAGCTAATCAGCTGGGCGCAGTGACCCGGACTGGGTCTTGGCCTCCGACTACACCATGCTGTGTTATCTTGGGCCAGCCTTCGACTCCAAGATCTGAAAGTTCTCTCTGGACGACCAACAAGTCTAAGTCCACTCGGTCGTCTCAACTCCGCTCTTTTCAGGGCTCGATCCTCTCCCAACATTTCCACGTGTCCAAGCCAATCTGGACGCTTTGGTCTCTCCAACAATATTGGGCTCAGACAACAGGTCTTCGATTTCCTTATTCTTCGTCACCTTCCAGTATCCGTCTTCTCTCTGAAGCGGTTCCAAAATCTACACAACAGCAACAGCTGCTTAGTCCTCAATCATTGAATAGAATTGACATTATAAATTTTACCCTTTTTCCTAGAAGACGAGTAGGAAGGGATTATTCAAAACTCATATCGAATAAAACCGCCATATAAGTGCAAAATACGCTCATAAGTAAACTTTTCCTATGACCAATGTGGTTATTGCCTGTCTTTTTTTCCTCAGAGGGGATAGCATTATTTACCAAATCCTGTCATAAATGCTTTATCATTGTTCTGAATGGTCATATATTAATATTGTATTATACAGGATGCATCTATCCTTCCACTGGTGACCATAGGGCTGGCTCTTTCCTCGGCCAACGTATTGGCATTGCCATACAACGAGGAAACGCAGCCAGCCTTATGGGCACCCTGCCCAGTAGCAACGACTTGGGCGAAATTTGTAAATATAGATTTTTAGGTTTAGAGTAAGTTAGTTTTAGTTCTTTTTTTTTATTCATTTCTGTTAATCATTGTATTGTATTGTTTGTTTGTTTATAAATACAGTATATACCTAACAACCCCTCCTCTGGACAAATATGAATGCTAATAATTCATAGCGGAATTTAAACATAATAACAAAAAGCGCATATGCTTATGGGTGGTGGTGATCTCATACCACCAGGAGACCCACTTGCTAGTTTGCCATCCAGTCGAATAAAAAAAAAGTAAAACAACCGGTCCATTATGTAGGTACTTACTTAAAAATCCACGATTTACAATTTATTAACTTTGAAACATTCTGTATGCAGATGCATGGTCTATAAAGTTACTTACACCAAAGTGTAAGAAAATGTAAGTTCTTTATGAAATGAAATGAAAATGAAATGAAAATTAAATGAAAATGAAATGAAAATGAAATGAAAATGAAATGAAAATGAAATGAAAATGAAATGAAAATGAAAATATTTTATTGCATTATTTTAGTGGGTGTTGTTATGTTATGTTGTAGGTTCACGAGCACGAGGATTTCATGTCAGGTGACAGATTTCTTAAATAATAATAAAACGGCCAAGAGCGTGTCGGACAAGCCCGAAATAAAGTTCCGTAGCCATTTCGAAAAAAAATAAGTAATATTTTTCTAAGGATTCGTATTTAGTACGGAATATTCCGAGTTTTGGTATTTTTTATACATTAGGCTGTTATTTACTCTTAAAGTACTAATAATCCTCAAGAGAACTTAACCATTATAGTTTTCCTTGTATATATATTTTTAAATTTTCTTATTATACTATTTGTCGGCACAGTTTACACATATAATCCTGCAAAATTACAGCTTTCTAGCATTGATAGTCCCTGAGCAAAGCCGCGGACGGACAGACAGACAGACAGACATGGCGAAACAATAAGGGTTCCGTTTTTGCCATTTTGGCTACGGAACCCTAAAAAAAATTCAAGCGTGAGTCATCATCAATCAATCTCCGTATTGTAGGTACTTATGTAGGTACAGGATGTTGTTTGTTGTCGATTACGTTTTTTTTTGTCTAATTAAAAAACGCGTATATCGACGGGACTCAACCTCATCTATGTATGTAACTACGAGTAATTTTATGAAATTGGAATAGCTACTTTAGTATGCATATCTAAAATGGTAATTTGAATTTCTTCAAACTCGTATATGACAATATACGAGTTTGAGTCAGACACTCGTCGCTATTGCTGAGAAGTATCCTTATACAAGGTGGTCCAGAATGCAAGGACACTTTGTATTGCGTAACTTATTCGTAAATAATACACACTGACAGTTTAATGTATTATCACGCAATATTAAAGTACCTACATGCACTCTGTGCTCGTCAAAAGCGTCTTCATTCACGTCAACAAGGATAATATAGGTATTGTAGGTACGTGGTTGGTCAGAAGAGTAATAAATAAGGATAATGATATGTAAAACTAAGATAGATACTATATAAGGTATTCATTGAATATAGATGCATAAGGTAAACGTCCATTTGCTTGACATGCTTTATGTCTAATAGATGATACCGCTTGAGCTCATGGCTTCGTTTCTTTAGCATTAGAAATCGGGTAAACAATCTTGACGTGTCTTTTTGTTGAAAAACTTTATAAAAAAAAAAACAGTAAGTATTAGGAAATTATAATACCCAAATAGTGCTGTGATTTATTTTTCACAAATGTTTTTCAATAAATAGACACTTCAAGATTGCACCTTCTTTCTAATGCTAACAAACCGAAGTGTAGGTATAACTCGAATGTCTATTGCTAATGAAAAATTAAAAATAAAATCAAAATCTCATAATACCAACGGGTAATCGTTTTGTGATCGTGAACATCTATTTAGGGTTTAAATGTCATTGTCTATTTACTGTGAAGTTTAACTTTTAAAAATGTAAATTATCTTCAATTGTATATTTATTTATTACTTTCTAATTATGATTGCGCATTGCATTGTCAAACTAAACTAAGCATTTTTGAACATGAAACTACCGTGAGACTCACTCATATTAAATGATAACTCACGTCTTAAATCGAGTTTAGCTCGACATGTTTCGGGCTATTTCGTAGCCCTTCTTCAAAGGAGCACGCGCACTATGCGCCACCGCTCTCCTCGCGCGACTGTCCGACGAAACATGTCGAGTTAAACTCGATTTAAGACGTGAGTTATCCGTTAAAATATCATTTAATATAAACTAAGCATTATTTAATTTTGAATTTATTGTTTCTATTATAGACAATAATGGGTTATGGTCAATTTATCACTATTTTCAATTTTGTATGGATTCAACGTCAAATTTAGCAAAATTTAAAGCATGCCTATTGATAATTAAATAAAATCTACGTTACACCCGCCCACCTACTTACTTTTGCTCATTACATTAACTTTGCTGAGCTCAAACATTCAATTTAACTTTTAATTAAATTGCTGATTAATTTTACCTGCTTCATTGATCCCTCTGTTGTAAGCCAAAGTGATCACAGTCATTCTGGGCCATATTTCTTAACCATATGTCTTAGTTCTAAATGAGGGTGTGTGGTTCTTTCTTAGCCTTAATTATTGAGCATTATAAGACGTAGACTAGTAATATATAAATTCCTAGGAACGTGTTTATAAGCTATTATGAAGGATATTGACGACTGGATTGCCAAGTGGTTAGAGAACCTGACTACGAAGCTTGAGGTCCCGGGCTCGATCTCTGGCTGGGGCAGATGATATTTGTATGAATAATACGAATGTTTGTTCTTTGGTCTTGAATGTTTAATGTGTTTAAGTATGTATTTATCTATATAAGTATGTTTATCCGTTGCCTAGTATCCATATTACAAGCTTTGGTTAGTTTGGGACTAGGTCAAGAATCAAGGTCAATTGGTGTCAAGAGCCTCATGATATTTATTTTTACAGATACAATTATTTATTTAATTAGGTCTTATGGTATTAAATAAATTAACAAGTACTAGTTTGAGAAGTCCGACTGACCGATACGCTATTGCTATGATTTTTATCGAAAGTTGTCATTTAAAATGACGTCAGGGTTTTTAAAACTCTACATTTGCCATCGACATGTATTAAATATTTGTTTCCAGATTTTTTGTTAAAGGCTCTACGTGTGGTTTAATCAAAAAACCATCTTATTTTTTTTTGCAAATTTCTTACATGTTATAATCGGAATACTAATACAATGAAATAATCATGCTGTTGTAAAATTTAACGAAAAAGCATTTGTTTTTAGTTAAAATAGCTAAATAAAGTCCGCGGCTCTGTCTGCAAAGAATTCGTTAATCGCTACCCCACGGAAACAATGCAATTTTCAGGAATAAATAATATCCTGGGTCGGTCCCAGTGTTTAATTATCTCCATAATAGATTTCATCTAAATCAGTTCAGCGCTTAAACTTCAGCAAGGTATTAAACAGACAGAATTACTTAAGCATTTATAATATTTTAGTACGAATCAGGAAGAATATAGCGGGCGCGCGGGACATGGAATCAAAATACCCGATCAGAATGATTACGCAATGGAAATAAAGTTGTAAGTAATTTTATCAATTTTTGAAAGGTTAATCTAAATGAAATTGCTTTCTTCGTTCACGACAGAAGTGTTGATGTTAGAGAGGCGACTAAAGATTTTCCGGATGGCAATTCATTGCAATTTGTAATTATGCACTCAGTTCGACACCTATTGTTATAGACTAGGAACACCAAGGGAAATTCCCATACATAAAAATGGGGGAATAAAGTCTCTGTACCCTGTCATTCCTTAAGAATTCATCATGTAATGAATCACATCTTATGTAGACCCGACCGATGATGCGCGTAGTGCGTAAGGGGAAGTTTCAACAACTATAAAAACCATGTGCATGGCTCAGGCAACTCACAACCATTCTAATACGCGTCGTGTACGCTTAATGGTTTATAATATACCATCAGCTATATTTTTTTAATTTATTAAAAAATGGCTCAATATCTGTGTGTCGCCTTGACGTTTTGCCTAATTATACTGGCAGCCGAAGCGCGGGTTCTAAAATCAAGGCAAATCAGTTTTCCTGATGAACCAATCGTGATGGATATTGCTGTAAGGCAGAAAACTACGGGTTCTGAAGACACCAGCCCTTTACTGAAGATGACGATAGAGATTAACGGAAAAGATAAGAAGACGACTCTGTTAGAAGTTGCGGATCAGACGCCACCAGAAAAAGTAGCGCACGAAACGGTGGATAAAGACTTTGTGCCTGAAATTGGATCTCGTGCTGGTATCAGAGGAAAAGGCTGCCCATTGGGTTACAAGCTACGTGGTACCGTGTGTTTTCCTGGTTAAATAACAGCTCAGTTTCGTTGTTTTTTTTACTGACATTGTGTTTATTATTGTTAATTAAAATATTTTATTTTATTTTAAAAATGAGTTTGTTTCCTGCTCACTAATTTACCTCATACTTAAGTTCTCAAATTATCTATATCCATACAAATATTATAAATGTAAAGTGTGTGTGTGTTTGTATATTTGAAAGAGGGAGAGAGAGAAAAATATTTATACATATTCGATACACATCAAAAATTAGATGGAAAGAATAAAAAAATAACATCGAATAGTATAAAATGGCCCCCACTCAGCATAATGTTACGGCAAGCCGCAACGCTGATTATGTTTGTTGCATGTGTGTTATGTTTGTATGTTTGTCCGTCTTTCACGTCGAAACGGAGCGACGGATTGACGTGATTTTTGATATAGAGATAGTTTATGGGCCCGAGAGTGACATAGGCTACTTTTTTTTCCCGGAAAAATATACAGTTCCCAAGGGAACAGCGCGCGATAACCTAATTCCATGCGAGCGAAGCCGCGGGCAAACGCTAGTATTAAATTAAGTCCAAATTGGAATCAAAGCCTTTATTACTTTAACAGTCTGACTGACTTCCCACAGTGTCAGAAACAGAGTATAGAGTGAGTTCAAGCATGGGATCAATTGGGGTCACATACTTAGTTTCAGTACAGTATAATTTAATTGATAGTCTAAACCTTAGGGTTCCGATAATCTTAGGGCTCCGTCTCGAAAATACAGTAGTGAAGCCTTGCCAAATACTTGTCAAACGAGAGAGAATTTGGCTTTCCTTTTTAGAATTCTGTATCCGAAATAATAAAAAATCAGCCAAGTGTGTGTTTGGCCACCAGCATGGTTCCGTACTAATATGCGGCAAATATTCAATATTACTCGTTAACTGGTAAACTTGTAATGGTTTTCCTTCCAAATTCAGGGTGTCATATAAGTGGCACGTAAGTGACACCGGAGGCAGACCAGAGTAAGAGCCACCGAAACAGTCTAACATAATCTTAGTAAAAATTATCTTGGTTTTAATTAAACTTTTTAGCGAATTTTCCGATTTTTCACATTGTTATTACCAGCATTCACTTGAAAAGCTCGCGAAGCTCTTTTTTTTGGTGTGCATTGGTCAATAATATTGACCATATACCTATATTATATAGTCGATCAAAAATTTATATTTCACATCTGTTGCATGTTAATGAGGAACCGTAGCATGCGTACCACCAACACAAACTTGGCTGTTTTTTTAATATATAAATTGTCAGAATGCCGGTATTTGCATAAAAATAATGTTATGTGTATGCATGATTAACACAAGCACATTGGCCTTTAAGATTAGAGTTGCAAATCATCGGGGATAGTGAAATCGCTTATGTACCGTACGCATATGTATACCGCATATCTGCATTAAGTATGTGTAGCTTTACAGTGGATGGTTTTAACTTTATACTTGTTTTATTTGGTGCGAATATTCAGCGTTTTTGCAGTGTTTTTTTCGTCATTAGTGTCTTCACAGGTGTTATTAAAAGAGCTAATACCCAGGGTTGTTTTTTATGAAAATTTAAGACAATGCCGATGCTGAATTTAGCGTGATCAAATTCTCGTGACTTGTCTTTCCGTTGTGCTAGTAAACGTGGGACGCTAATGACGTTTGACCGCGTGGTCCAAACGCTCTAATATACGCCCTTTGAAACAATTTGGAATACAAATTTAAATTAATCAACCAATCAAATCAACCCACATCCAGCCACTGCTGAGTAACGCTTCTTTATTTTCACGCTACTTTGCCCGATCCCGTTGTCAGTTTCATCCACAGCCCACAGCTTACCAGCCAACTGGGCTGTTATTCGAGCGTTTCAAGCGTCTCATTGTTCTGGACACTTTTCTGTAAAAATGGCCAAATATTCTAGTTTTTTAGTTATCTGGTAGAAATACAGGAATACTTACAAATAATCGTAAAAACGACACCGAGATCTAGAGCAAATTCGTAAAAAATGTGACCAGATAAAAGAGGCGGTTGAAACGCTCGAAACTGAAACTGAATTGAAACTTGGCTAATTTTGTCACTGATTTGCACTGTTATTGACAGAATGCTTGTTAGTTTGTTTGTTAATACTCATTATTGTACAAAGCTTACAAAAAATGTCATTACACTAATAATTTTCAATATTAGGTATGCTAAAAAAAAATTCCTACTTAGATTCAGAATGGAGAGTCACGTTTTTCCAATGAAAATACTACTTACTCGACGTATTATCTATCTACGTCATAGTGGTAATAGTTAATCATTAAAAACCTTTCCTGAATGATGAGTTGATGACGTTCGGCTAAAAAAACTGATTCATTTACCAGGTTGGAAATTTTGATAGTCAATTTCACTATGATTTCTTCGACAAAAGGATGTCAACATGACATTCGTAACATAGGTGGTAAAACCTTGTGCAAGGTTCGCCCGGATTGCTAAGTACCACCATCTTGCTCGCTAATCCTGCCGTGAAATAGAAGTGCTTGCACTGTTGTGTTTCGGCGTGGAGAGTAAAACAGCCGGTGAAATTACTGACCACTTTAGGTATCCCATCTTAGGCCTCTAGGTTGGCATCACAGCTGCAATCCTCCTAGTGTTGCGATTTTTATGGGCGGTGGTGTTCTTTTACCATCAGGAGATCCACTTGCTCGTTTCCATCCAATAGAATAAAAAAAAACAAAGGTTCTACCCTGGCAGGTACATGATTCAGTTTGTTCAACTGTAGATAGGTACAGTTATCAGCATTAATATCTGCCACTTCGGAGTGTGCAATAATATCTGACACGTCCTTCCGGCCCTAGAAATAGAGTCGTATCAAATATTTATGCACGCTTGTTGTGTCAGATATTGATGCTGGTGACTGTACACTTGTAATCTGGTATATTATATTTACTTATTGACGACCGGATGGCCTAGTGGTTAGAGAACCTGACTATGAAGCTTGAGGTCCCAGGTTCGATTCCTGGCCGGGGCAGATATTTGTATGAATAATACGAATGTTTGTTCTCGGGTCTTGGGTGTTTAATATGTATTTAAGTATGTATTTATTTATACACCGTGGGCCCGAATAACCCGAGGGATTTTAACAGGGTATTTCTGACGATAATACGAGTAAAAAATGTTATATGAACATAGGTTCAATTATGTACTTTAATTAAAATTATTTTTTAGAACAAAATAATTCAATTAGGCTTAGCACGGCCTTGTGAACAAGTCTTTAGTTAAGAGAGCGAGTAAGAGGAACCAATCTTTAGTAGAGAAACAGAGTAAGCGAACATGACACTTCACGAGTCGCTCCGATATCATACGATGCCCAAGTCAATGAGTGCAGTGTGGTTCATGTCATGTGACATGTTATTGTTTACTAGTTTGTGACAACAAATGTCATAACATGCTTGTATTGAACTGAATTAAATGAAAATATCTCAATTTGTTCATTCATAACCCACAAATTTAAAAAAAACTTTATTTTTGGTGTTTCTAGAAAAATACATTTCATTCTCTTCACCATAACCGGTAGAATGACCTTGATTAATATCCGATCGAAATCATACTTTCCTTTTATTGTTACAAACTTGCTTGGTACGTGATGGAACTGATGGATGGATGACTGTTATAATGTCCGCTAAGTGAGCAGGAGGATAATTCGGCATAGCTATTTATTATTTATTACACTTTATTTGCAATACCGACTGTTCTAGCAAAAATAGGATTTAACACCGACCGTGATTTGATCTGACGTGACAATCAGTAATCATTTTTAACGTTGACATTTAGTAACATCTATTTCATGATATCGGCCAGTTATTATAGCATAGGTAAATACAAATAGTTTGCACTCTCGCAACTCGCGATTCCTATCGCGATAGAAACAATCTTAAGTTTTAGCGATAAGTGAGGAGTACTAATTGTGATTAAGTCAAGAAAAAGATATTATAATTACACGGCTATGCAGCAGTCTGTTACTCAACTCAGTTTTAAGTCGCATCTTCAATATCGGTAGAAATAACCATGATAATGAAACCTACTTGTAGTTGGATATCAAACTTAAATACTGCCAACTGGCCAGAAAGCATGCCATTAGTATGTCTGCGTTTAAAAATATTAAGTGGTTAAACATACTACGTCACATACTTAGGGTGTATTACACTTGAGATTTTTCTACTTATGATTTTTCTTAAATAACGATTATCTCAAAAACGGGTTGTTATAGGACTACATGTTGTACTACTTTATATACTCCAATTGGGCTCTAAAATCGATGGTTAAAATCCCTCGGGTTATTCGGGCCCACGGTGTATAAGTATGTTTATCCGTTGCCTAGTGTCCATAGTACAAGCTTTGCTTAGTTTGGAACTAGGTCAATTCGTGTCAATTGTCCCATGATATTTATTATTATATCTATTATTTATTACTTACAGCGGTTACCCGAAATTCCATTTGAAAACGATTTGTTCAACGCAAACTATCATTTGGCCTTTTCAGAGTTTCGAACTATCTTCATATTATCAAATTTCATCTAATTTGGTTTAGCGGTTTAAGCAGTAAAAGGTAGACAGACAAATTTATAATACAACACACAACAAACGAGTACAATAATTTTATGCCGAGACAATAATGTAGGTTGCAGGAAATGGAAGAGTTATTTTAGCAACTATAATATTAGTAATGACATGTGGGTGGATGGGTTAGCAGATATGAATTCACTATATCTAATTAAGTTTTGCTTTTTTTTTTATTTGACTGGATGGCAAACGAGCAAGTGGGTCTCCTGCTGGTAAGAGATCACTACCGCCCATAAACATCTGCAACACCAGAGGTATTGCAGATGCGTTGCCAACCTAGAGACCTAAGATGGGATACCTCAAGTGCCAGTATATAGTTTCACGTGGAAGCACTGCTGGTTAACGGCAGGATTAGCGAGCAAGATGGTGGTAGCAATCCGGGCGGACCTTGCACAAGGTTCTACCACCTGAAATTCTATATCCTACTATTATTATACTAGGATGAAATCCTTCGAGTAGGATTTCTGTTAAATAAGTTTATTAAATAACATGAATTAGATACCTACTATGTTATTTTCGATATTTTTCTTCGAATATTTTTTTTGCCGATAGCAATTATGTATACAGCAAAGTATATTAAATAAGCTGCCTAGTGCTTAGGTTCCTGTTTTCTCTATCGCTTTCTATTGTTGTATCAAATAAAGAGTCATTGTAAGTATTGTATTGTATTCATTCTTAATTCCTGTTTGTTGCTTCTTGCGAGATTCATGTGATATTTCAGGCAGTGGCGTAGTGTATTCGGCACATTTAGGGGGCGGCAAAATACCATAAAAAATTAATAGGTAGTTTCCAATCCGCACTGGGCGCGCGTAGGAACTACGGCCCAAGTGTTCTCAATCTGAGAGAAGGTCTGTGCCCGGCAATGGGACGTGTATAGGTTGAGAAGATGATGATAATTCCATAACAAAAAAAATGTCGCACCTACGATTCGGACCTATTAGAATGAGTACCCTTAAATTAGAGGGCGGCAAACCTTTCTTCCGCCCCGGGCGGCTGATACCCACATACTACAAGTAGGTATGTATACACGGTTTTTTAAATAGATTTTAAATGCACTTGTCATGTGCGCTTTTCCGCGCACGTTTACAAACACACGAACACACGCACGTAATATATATATCCATATATACATAATCAGTTATGATCAAGAGCTACACATAAGATAATAATTATATTAAAAGCAATAAGCATTATACAGTTAGTTAGATTACGAGTGTAATCGTTTAAATATTGTTAACTAGTCTAAGATAAACACTGTTAAAATGTACTATTATTGGAGGAGCGAGGTACAGGTATTTTTTTGTACTACTAATCTCTAGTAAGTCTCGATTTTGTAAAAACTCTTTTGTTATCGAAATAAACGATTTATTTATGTATTATTATTACTTGTTTATACTTTTTGCAAGTTGTATCGTGAGGCACCCTAGTCTAGACTTTTTAATCGTATACCAGAATACATAAAATATCATGCTTTTAATTGAAATCAAGAATCTTTCCCAGAAATTTAATTATATTACAAGTAATTACAATAATTGCTAGGTACCAATTACCAGGTTTAATCTATCCTCCTGAATTCTCACGTACTTTATAAAGGACCAATTAACACGAGGAATAACGGCCGAATGTACTTTATAAAGTACAAATTGTTCATTGAATAAAGAATTCTAAGAATTTTGAAATAATATCCAAAATAACAAAGCACCTCAACCACGTCTAGGTCTTATAAGTACTAAGTTTGTTAAAAATATTTAAGACTTAGGAGGCTATGGCAGAGGGGCCTCTAATAGACGCTTTGTCATAAAAAAATGAACTGGTCCTGACCCCCAAGTCAATTTATCTATTAATTAGCAGTACTACGGGTATTCCTATAGCCATACTCGTAAGTGATGGAATTGATGTCGCATCAGGATGACAGGTCAGTCCCTAAAATTCATCACAATGTGAGTCATTCATATATCATGATGCTGCGCAAATAAGCGTCATAAGGGGCAGTTAAACAACAGAACTATAAAAGACTTGTTCTAGCCTCTGACAGCTCATAACCATTTAAATACGCGTCGTGTGCGCTTATGGTTTAACCACCATCTGAGTTTTTTATTTTTTTCTAAAATGGCTCAACATTATTACGTTGTATTGGCCTTGTGCTTATTCATCGTGGCAGCCGAATCTCGTGCCCTCAAATCAAAGCAGATCTCTTTACCTAATGGAGCAATTGTGATGGATATTATTGTGAGACAGAAGACTGAAGGTTCTGAAGAGGCAACTCCTATCGCGAAGATGAAATTAGAGATAAATGGAGAAGATAAGAAGATAACGCTGTCTGACGTCGCGGATCAGATGCCGCCAGGAAAAGTGGTGGACGTCACGGAAGATGAGGACTTTGTGCCAGAGATTGGGAGTCGTAGTGGAATTAGAGTGGGTCGTTGCCCTCTCGGGTATGTGAAACGTGGTACTGTGTGTTTCCCGTCCAAATAATTTTAAAATTAGGTAGTGGAAAAGATAAAAATTGTTTCCTATTCAGTAATTCGCACCTCCAGCTAATTAACGCTATAATGTGAAAAAATGTTGATTAAATATTTATTATTGCATTCGTTTGTTTTTCCTTTACCAGTCCTTCATCAATCTATATGAAGAGTACGTCATATATCTATGATATTACTGTAGCTCGACGCTATTCCAGATGAACGAGCAATTTGATCGAAAAAGCGATTTGTTGATTTTTGAAATCATGTAAACAAAAATACTGTTTGAAAGTGGAAAAGCCTATTGCGGGTGGAGTGCGCGAAAATAACCGCTCTAGTTTACTTTCACAACTTGTCAAAAAATCAGTCTAATGTGGTAATTTTGTAGAAATACACGAAGTTGTACATTTTTACATTACTGAAATTTTTGACTATTGACAAGACTAAGTAGTACTAGTACCTACTACGATATTCCAGTCCATGTACTTTTTTTGTCATTTAAATTCAGCACACTCTTCGACACCTTGAATCAAATGATATTTTTGAATAACATTTTTTCCACTTGCGTTAGTAATTTGAAACTACGATCGTCTAAATCGATCATTTTCATTAAGTTCTAATTGTCATTTGTCACGTAATTTGCTAAATGATGACACTGACTGATGACTTTCCGTATTTAGATTTCCTCACTTATAGTACTGGACCTGTCTGTGTGAAGATTAATAATAAATGTTGATGACGATGATCTTATAGGTTAAATTGAATAAAGCTATTAAGGCTTTGATGATAAATGACTACCTAGTTCCATTTGATTAATAATATTTTTTATTATAAGCTTTTATTTAACTTCTCATTTTGCCCAAATCTTGATAATGGTCCGTCCGGTTGATTTGAAATTTGATCTGTATCTGTAGATTGGATATTTAAAAATGGTAAGAACAATAAGCTTGAATTAAAAATGTTTTTTTTTTTAATAAGAACATATTTTTTGTTGCGGTTGAGTGCAAAAGAAGTCACATAAATGTAATGCATATTTGTATAAATG
This sequence comes from Choristoneura rosaceana, assembly GCA_037349165.1. NCBI lineage: Eukaryota > Metazoa > Arthropoda > Insecta > Lepidoptera > Tortricidae > Choristoneura > Choristoneura rosaceana. The sequence goes on from JAZBNJ010000033.1 coordinate 6,511,590, forward strand.
TCATTGAAGGTTATTGCGATGAATATCAAGGTAATTCTTGAAGGTAATACTTGACCATCGATTAAAGAAAACTGTTTAAATAAACTGGATATTTGACATAGCTTACAGCTAAAAATTCTAGCTCTAAAACTATTAAATTTCACCCCGGAAATAATATTTTAAAATAATATTTCTAACTTTTTGAAATCTAGATTTAGTTAGGCAATTAAGTTGGCCAATTCAGTTGGTAACCTTGGTCAAGGTAGGTACTTAATAAAAATCTTCGAAGACTATAATTTCATAACAGCTCATAAAACGTCTGTCGAATGATTGAAGAATATTTATTTGTTGGCCAATGTTTAATTTTAGATCATTTTCCTTTATTTTTTTATATTGTACCATTTTCTGCCGAAATAAACGTGAAACATTTATGTACCTATAGAAGCTTATTTTTTTATAAATCAATAATCTGAATAAACACTGACAATAATAATTATTATAAATTTTTTAATGGATACGTACTTTCAGTCAATTTTTGAGATAACTTGAAGCTGGTAACGGTGATCTAATGTGAATCGAAAACTCTTTTTTCCCTTGACACATAAAATAGTTGTGGAAGTAATTCCCTCCACCGTCCGGGATATAGACGTGTGTCAAACACGCTGACAGCTTACACGACCGGGAAAATAATTCTCAGGGATAGTTCTGCCTTTGTTGTGACGTGTTCAAGCAATGTGGAGTTGCTACGGAACCCGGCGTTATGAGTAAATGGGGATAAGTATATGAATTAACTAAAATAATTACTTTACCCGCGACCTAATGATAGCTGCATACTTTTATGCAATAAATGTGTGTTTATGCAGTTTCTCCACCTCCACACTGTTATAACTTATAACACACACAAATCACACAAACAACGGAGACGTCGGGTTTCTAATAGACTCTCATTAGTAATCCCCTTCTTACGCCCCTTAATGCACAATGTACTATTATTGCATTGTTTTAGATTTTTTTTAATTGCACCACCAAAGAGGTATCACAAGTATTTTTGCTATAAAATCGGCCTCCATAGTGTAAAAAAATCTAATGTTAGGTTGGTCAACCTGACGGTCTTATAAAATTTGACAGACCGCGCGTAAAAATATCTGCTACTGGCTACTAACTCTACCAAAAAAAGTAAGAAATTAAAAAAAAAAATTAAATTTGTGAGTGCGAATGTAAAATTACAAAAATGGAATCATCGAATGCTACTTTCTTTACTATTAATTGTTTAGCATGAGTTTTGTTCGTCTACTATTCCTGTTACAGTCGAAAGAAAAGCAGATTATGCACCTCACATTAAGTAATTTATATTGCCCTCGTGCTTTTTAAAGCCCTCGCTGACGCTCAGGCTCCAAATCGGCACTCGGGGCAATAATAAATAACTTTCTGCTTGACATCGCATTAATTAACATGGAAATTTGTAATGATTTTTCCTTTCAAAAGGTTCCATGGTGGCTCAAGAATTAAAGTGCTTGATCGTACCTACATTGCCATAATTACCAATATTTACCTCGACATTACAGTATTTCATGGTTTTCTGTCTGTTGTAGTGTAGAAGTAGAAATAATCTTTCATATAATTTCACCACCACCAAGAGTTCTAAGTGAAGTCTGTCACGCCATGGTAGAGGCAATTAGTTACTTTCAAAAGTTGTAACTAATAATAGTTAAGATTGCTTAAACGGACAGACTTAGCCACTCGTAAAACGCCGGTTAAATCTCAACAAAGTAGCTCAACTTTAATTAGGAGACTACGATTAAGAGTAGCAAATTTTAAGTTTGGGAATTTTAAGAGTAGGTATACCTAAGTTCTCTGCAGTGTTGGTTGGTGCAAAATGGTGCATAGATAGGAACGGGTTAGATAATTTTTTGCAAGTATTTCTTTAACTTGCAATAATAATAGACACAGGATTATACGCACTAGCAAAATGCTAAAATATGTACTAAAAACTACCTATTTACAATGCACAATGCAAAATAATAAAAATACTTATTATATTTCAATTAAATACAGCCAAAAATAACAAGAAAAATCATGAAATTATACAAAATTTTTGCATTCTTTTACCATTGGGTATTTATCCAAATTATCGAGAGCAAATCTGTGAGATTGGTTACTCTGTGAGCACGCCGAAAAAGACCTTTCTACCACATCTGCCATCATTTCAATTTTTTTTTAATTTTGCGCCATTTCTGGAGATAGGAACTTGTTTAGGAAGGGTATGCCGTCAACTACATAAATATTACGCATATTTTTTTTTTTCGATATATGTATAATTAATAATTATCTGCGATATGATGGCAAATAATTTATCGTTTTATTCAAATAAGCGCCGAAAATGATAGTATTTATAACGGCAACAGCTTTTTTTATTGGGATAAATTTACCTGGAAATATTTTGCATTATATATGATCCAATTATCATTCTGAATGGCCATCATCATCGTCATATCAGCTGTAGGACATCCACCGTTGGACATAAACCTTCACCATTTTCCTCCCCCCCCCCCCCATGTTGACATTCTATAGATAGATTAAAATAATTATCATCAAGAATCTCACTCAATTATCACAAGTCAACTTTATTTTACTGGATGGACTTCATAAGTTGCAATTTAGCTTTGCCTTAGGTACTCTACTCTCAACTCAATTCAACTCTATTTCATTTCATTTCACAATTATACTGCCACTCTGAAATAAATAATTATTACAACTACCTTCCAAATTCCAAGCAATCCATTAAACCTAAAACTATGCAACAATACAAAGCAATAAATTTTCAAGTCGGGTTGTATAGTCCAGACCACTCACTATTATTAAGAGGTTTCACCAAGTAAATGTTTCAGCTACGTACTCTACCCACTAAATATTATTTACTGTATTAAATTCAGAAACCATTCCTTTTTTATCGTGCTGTCCCTAAATCTATTCCAATTATTTGGAATCCGTTGTTGATTTCATAGAACGCTTCTGGATAATTCCAAGTTGAAAATATGGTAGGGGTTGGAATCAGAGCTCCTGATTGTTGGAATATCTCAATCTGGAATTGAGATTGACACTTTATAAATATTCAAGCACCGCCATCGACGAAGCCTGTCATTGATTACAGTAAAATCAACTTTTATTTATTCTCTGCCACGTGGCTTTGTTTGATATTTTGTTTTCACTTTGTGATTTATAGTGATTTTAAATAAAGTTTGGTCGGGCTGAGGTAAAAAGTGAATAAATAATCTTCGTTTCATCGTTTTATTATTAATCGGGTACCTAGCAAGCAATTGTAAAACTGACGGACAGGTTTTACGTTAAAGTTTTACGTCAAGAACTGTCAACAGCAGTTATTTGCGAGTTATTTTGCATACGCAGAGAAGGGCCGCAAAATATACACACAAAATACGAAATCTGTGTTTTTTTCTGTCACATAATTTAACGTTCTGGAAACTTGAGGAATGAAGGTGGCTCTACTTACGCACAACCAATAAACAAGTTAATCTTAGTTTATTTATTTATTGAGTTTTTTTTTGTTACTGTCCTATGTCCGTAACTGTCTAAACTTACCGCACACTGCGTACGTTTTGCTTCGAGAGCGGGGGGAGAGGGGAGAGGGACTTTGCTAACACTGGATTTTCATAGATATGTATGCATGTACATATGTAAACACTTTAATATACATAAAACACAAAAAGACTACGCGCGTTCTACTTGCATTAGATCGGTTTAATTTGTAAAATCCTTTTTTTCTTTTTTATTCCACTGGATGGTAAACGAGCAAGTGGGTCTGCTGATGGTAAGAGATCACCACCGCCCATAGACACCTGCAACACCAGATGGATTGTAGATGCGTTGCCAACCTAGAGGCCTAAGATGGGATACCTCAAGTGCCAGTAATTCCACCGGCTGTCTTACTCTCCACGCCGAAACACAACAGTGCAAGCACTGCTGCTTTACTCATTCTTATTATTATTGTTGTTAAATAAATAATAATATTTTTATTGAACAGACTTAATAACCTGAGCACTTAAACTGACTAATATAAAGAAAGTTTGCGTTTTGAGCTCCTCGTCTGTGGAAATATATCTGCCGGCCCTGTAGCCGTTAAGAGGTTTATCGAGTGGCATATACTTGAAAACTTTAGCTCTTACCGATATATTGATTGCTTTATTTTTATACACTCTTTGACGTCCAGAATACAGAAAAGAAGGCGTTTTCATTATTCACCAGTGAAACACAATCCTTTTTGAGGTACAAACTCTGCAATAACCTAGTTTTTGAGCAGTTAACGCGAGCGACACTTCGTCCCACACTGAAATGAGAAAATAAATATCCGGCTTTTTAGCCAGATAACCACCTGCGCTGATTATTCCGTGCTAGCACATATAGGGGCTAAAATGAAATTATTTTTGTACCAGTCAACTCCGCCATACTCTAACCCCCATACTTAAACAGCACTAAAATAATAAAAACCACAGTAAAATACTTTTTGGAGCATTTTGGTTTCAAAGTATTTTTTATTTTATACCTAATACCTTTAAACAAGTAATTCTTGTATATATTTCGACGATCTCGGAAACGACTCCAACGATTTCGATTAAATTTGTTAAAAATCTGATTTTGGAGATGGAAAATCGATCTAGCTTGGTCTTATTTCTGGGAAAAGTTTAATCCGAGCGAAGCTCGGTCGCCCTGGTACTGATTTTTAATATATATTTGTCTATATAGTTTTGTTTCTACTGTTATTAAATAGTAAATGTTGATCCGGTTCGAAGGACCAATATTTAGAATTAAATAACAAGGCACTGGTTTTCGGTCGTAGAACCAAAAGTATAACGACAAATTTTATATCAAAAATCATGAACGATAGAATAAAGCTTTAAAACTAAAGCTTCCAAAAAGTTGTGCAATCTTGCACAATAACCTTAATAAAACTTTGTTCATAGCTAAATTAAATAATTTTCTGCTGAAAAACATTCTTGTCGCAGTACAATTTGAATGCGATGTCATCTCGCTTCTAAATCTATGCAATTTCATTTGGCGCCTAATTCCGGAGCGGAAAAACTTGCCGGCACTGTAATTGTGTCTGTTTTCAGTTAAAAAGTTCACTTTGTGTTCGCGGAGATTCGAGCCAATCAGCGCGCAGTCGGCCCAGACGGAATAAATTGTTTGTGAGAGGCTTCTTTTTCTCATTTGCGCCTGTGACATGATTTACGCTGTCGACAGGAATCTGCTTCATACCGACCCGGATAGCTTTCCTGTGTTCCCATTCGTAGGTTTGCCCTAATTATAGCCGGTAATCCAGCAGTTTGGGTGACGTTTTGAAAGGCCCCGAAAGGTTTGACGAGGGCCTTATTAAGATTGATCTGGAAATCTTAATAATTAAATATATTATTACACTGAAAAAAATAATCATTTAAAATACCTGATAAATCGTTAAAGTTTATTGTTTTAAACAGTTCCAGGGGAGCCTGCTGTTTTGAGCATTAAATTTTACTGTTCCGAAAACAGTTAAAGCAAAACAGTACATTTTAATGTTTTGACCAGTAAAAAAAAATTTACTGTTTAAAACAGTAAAAAAAAGTTTAATGTTTAAACATTAAATTTTTTTTTACTGTTTTAAACAGTAAATTTTTTTAATTTTTTTTTAAATGTTTAAACATTAAAAGAATTTTAACTGTTTAAACAGTAATTTTTAATGTGCACGCACATTAAAATGTAACGAGGGAGACAGTACTTTTTAATGTGCACGCACAGTAAAATGTAATGTGGAAGACAGTAATTTTTAATGTGCACGCACATTAAAATATAACGAGGAAGACGGTACCTTTTAATGTGCACGCACAGTAAAATGTAATGTGGAAGACAGTAATTTTTAATGTGCACGCACATTAAAATGTAACGAGGAAGTCAGTACTTTTTAATGTGCACGCACAGTAAAATGTAACGAGGAAGTCAGTACTTTTTAATGTGCACGCACAGTAAGATATAACGAGCAAGTCAGTACTTTTTAATGTGCATGGACAGTTAAATATAACGAGCAAGTCAGTGCTTTTTAATGTGCATGCACAGTAAAATGTAATGTGGAAGACAGTAATTTTTAATGTTCACGCACATTAAAATATAACGAGCAAGTCAGTGCTTTTTAATGTGCTTGCACAGTAAAATGTAACGAGCAAGTCGGTACTTTTTAATGTGCACGCACAGTAAAATGTAACGAGGAAGTCAGTACTTTTTAATGTGCACGCACAGTAAAATGTAATGTGGAAGACAGTAATTTTTAATGTTCACGCACATTAAAATATAACGAGCAAGTCAGTGCTTTTTAATGTGCTTGCACAGTAAAATATAACGAGCAAGTCGGTACTTTTTAATGTGCACGCACAGTAAAATGTAACGAGGAAGTCAGTACTTTTTAATGTGCACGCACAGTAAGATATAACGAGCAAGTCAGTACTTTTTAATGTGCACGCACAGTAAGATATAACGAGCAAGTCAGTACTTTTTAATGTGCATGGACAGTTAAATATAACGAGCAAGTCAGTGCTTTTTAATGTGCATGCACAGTAAAATGTAATGTGGAAGACAGTAATTTTTAATGTTCACGCACATTAAAATATAACGAGCAAGTCAGTGCTTTTTAATGTGCATGCACAGTAAAATATAACGAGCAAGTCGGTACTTTTTAATGTGCACGCACAGTAAGATATAACGAGCAAGTTAGTACTTTTTAATGTGCATGCACAGTGAAATATAACGAGCAAGTCAGTGTTTTTTAATGTGCATGCACAGTAAAATGTAATGTGGAAGACAGTAATTTTTAATGTGCACGCACAGTAAAATGTAACGAGGAAGTCAGTACTTTTTAATGTGCACGCACAGTAAGATATAACGAGCAAGTCAGTACTTTTTAATGTGCATGCACAGTAAAATATAACGAGCAAGTCAGTGCTTTTTAATGTGCATGCACAGTAAAATGTAATGTGGAAGACAGTAATTTTTAATGTGCACGCACAGTAAAATGTAACGAGGAAGTCAGTACTTTTTAATGTGCACGCACAGTAAAATATAATGTGCAAGACAGTTATTTTTAATGTGCACGCACAGTAAAATGTAACGAGGAAGACGGTACTTTTTAATGTGCCCGCACAGTGAAATGTAATGTGGGCGACAGTACTTTTTAATGTGCAATTACAGTACCGGCAACTGTGCATGCATATTAAAATTACTGTCTTCCACATTACATTTTACTGTGCACTACAGTTAAAGGTATTGTAAAGGAAAGTACTGTTTAACGTACATGGACAATAGCGGGTACTGTTCTGAATACCTACTACTGGGCATGCACATTAAAAAGCAATATCCTGCACAATATCTGTAACAGTGCACTTACAGTAGCGAGTACTGTAAGAGCACGGTTAAAGGTATTGTGAAGCCTGATACCTACTGCCTACGCAGTACTGCTACTAGATCAGGTAATGCGTAGGTAGGTAGGTACGCAGACAACCTGGAATAAATTAAAAATTATTTCATTTATGTCATTTATTTAAGAAGAATTAAAATCTTATGTTTAACCCAATTTGAGAACATTTTATTTACAGAAACATGACGCTGAATCCTTTTATATATTTACAATCAGTCAATTTTACATCTTAAGGTGAATGGAACGATAGCGTGTACTTTTCATAATTTGATACAACTGTTACTCCTACTACCTACATTACTTGATTGAAAAACATGTGAAATGTTTTTTACTTAATCAATCACATCATCTAATTACCGCAAAATGTATGGAAAGTTCACGCTGTTCCCTTACACACCTTACCACTCTTACCAGTGTACCTTAATTATTCATCAGTACCTTAACCAAAATAGACTAACAAGGAAGGGTACCCAACTGTCCGACTCCGTTTTGATTCAATTTGATATATGTTATAGAGTAGTCTAAAATAGCACAGGTATTTTTTTTAGCTGCCCAAATTCAACCTGTTAGGAGAAATTGCCCTTTAAAGTACTGAAAATTTACCAAACCCTCCAACTTCTATAGATTTCTCAAAAAAAGAAGATAATGAATTACTGGTTTCATTATATGTTGGAGAACATGAAAAAAGAATGGATACGTTTTGTCAAATGTTTTTTAAGCTCTAGCTCTAGAGCTTTAAAGCTTAGTCCATGATCCTATTCATGGTCTCGAAAAAAAAAACATAAAAAACAATTGACAAAACACGAGTCCATTATTCTTTCATGTTCTCCAACATACAATGGAACCAGTATTTAATTAAATTTCAGTTCTTGGAAGGACAATTTCTCCTAACAGATAGAATTTGAGCAGCTAAAAAAAAAATACCTATGCAATTTTAGACTACTCTATAACATATATCAAAATAAATCGGACTTGGACAGTTCGGTACCCTTCCTTGTTAGCTACCAAAGGAGATCCGTATGCAAAATATGCAGGCCGCATTCGGACTTCTGATATATGTTGTAGTGAACCCAGGCTATGATATGACTGATGTTGTCAGTCTCTATAGTGGTCAGTCCAGGGAGGTGACAATCGATTTTTTGTATGGGATTTAGAAATTTCTTTTCTCTATCATATCCTGTAACCTATCATGTAACTGGGCTTTGTGAGCCGAGGAACGTTTGGTCGTTACAATTTATAAAGATCATAATTTATAAAAATTTGTGTACTACAATATATTATAAATTGATTAAATATATTGATTATATACAATAAATGATCTATTTCACCTGTCGTATGTTTCAGTATATTACAAGTAATTTGACATATAACTATGTATATCAAACGTCATTTCAAAAACAAAAATATTTTTCGTTTTTTATTCCTAACGAGTAGCTTTAAGGAAATAATGTAATATACATATATATTTAAACGCAGCTCGCAAAAGCTCTTTTAATTGATGTTTCATAAACATTATAGGTTTCAGAACAAGAAATTTCAAAATCTCATACAAAAAAATTGATGACGTCATACCTCTGGCTGACCACAATAGCGACTGGCAACATCAGCCATACCGTAGCCTGGAATCACTGCAACACGTATAAGAAGTCAGGATGCGGTTTACATATTCTGCATACGGATCGGATCTCCACTGGTATAGCTTAAGTCTAAAACAAAAAGTCTTATATTAATTAAATAACCACACGAATTGAATTCAGACAATAGCCTAAAAATATAATAGAATAAGATTGCTTAACAATCGGAATGTAAGTACAATATCTTATAAACCGATACCGAATTGCTACCAACTATATTAAGGATAATGAGGCATTAGGAAAATTAAGACCTAATAAAATTAAGACTTCGTATTCATATTAAATAACCAACAAAGGGTATAGCCCTGTATGGATGGCGAAACTGCCTTTGACGAGAAAGTGGTTTTCCTTTGGCTCGGATAATTGTCTTTACATACGTTGTAATTTGACCAAATTTTAGCCCCAAAATGGGCGTGGTTTTTGAGATAATTAAAAAAAAAGGAAAATCGTTTTAATTTTTTATTTACCAAACTAGTGGCCCGATTTTCACGAAATTTTTATATATTATGTAGAAAATTAAGAGCGTTTTTTTCTTTAAAAAAAATCCAATTAATTTTATATTTAAGTAAAAAAAAATCATTTTTTTAATATGTATTCATAAATTTTTTTTTTTTACTTGCGAGGTGGCGACACCTACCAATATCAGATATATTATGACCCATTTAATACTCTAATACATATATTTTTTTCAAAAACATTCATTTGGATCATCAGGTTAAAATAAGCGAATTTGTAACATCTCATACATAGCCTTCCCTTTACTACGTACATGGGCGTTTTCAAAAAAAGTTGTTGAAATGACTTTTTTTTTAGAAGTGGATGAAATTTGGTATTCCTACTCAGAATCAGGAGCACTTTCGATTATAATAATAGGAGAAAAAAAATGTCTCAATATTTTTTATTCCATTACGTTACCGTTTTCATACGCGTATCTGTGGCGGTAGTGTAATGGATAACACAAAATTATATGAAAAACCTGGGACACTTTTTTTTCCTATTGCAATCGAAAGTGCTCCTGATTCTGATTAGGAATACCAAATTTCATCCACATCTGACAAAAAAGTCATTTCAACATCTTTTTTTTGAAAACGCCCACCTACGTAACATAGGATTCAATAGTAGGGTGGTTTGAAAAACATTTTTTTTATTTATTTTCTTAGCATGGGGGTAGAATTTGTACCTTATGAAAAAAGAAAATTTAAAAAAAAAAAAAAAAATTTTATCTAATGTTTTGAGGTGGCCCACGAGGAGAACGGCCTGCATGGCTATCACAGGGGCGTTCAAAACAACGCCGACAGCAGCAATGGAAGTCCTACTGGACCTACCACCACTGCATATTGCTATAGAATCTGAAGCGCGTAAGTCGTTGCACAGAATGAAAATATACAGCCTGTGGAACGATTCCGCTCCGAGGACAAAGCACACCAAAATGGAACAGAACAAATACCTTGATAGTATGTATAACGGCGATGGGTTGCGACAAAATGCAACCAAAGTACATACATATTCCGAAGGAACTTCAAGGTACATGTTCCTACAAGGGCAGAATGGACGGAAGGATTGACACTGCCCGAAGGCAGTGAAAATTCATGGTACAGGTAAAATGAAATCCGGTACAGGAGCCGGCATTCACGCCAAGGACTTCAATAGTAGTGTAAGCATGGGAAATTATGCAACCGTCTTTCAAGCAGAGACGTATGCAATTATTTCCTGTGCACAGGAGAATATAGATAGGAAGGTAAAAGAACAAACCATCTATATACTCAGTGACAGTCAAGCAGCTCTAAAGGCACTCACATCGCCAAAGGTTGACTCAAGACTGATCTATAATGGAGTACAAGCATTAAACAAGCTTGGCAGACGCAACAAAGTGCGACTGGTTTGGATCCCAGGACACAGAGGCTTCATCGGCAATGAAAAAGCAGATGAGCTAGCAAGGGAAGGGTCAATGAACAAAAACATAGGGCCCGAACCGTATGTGGGACTCTCACAGGGTACCATAAAGAATGCTATAAACGACCACACCAGATTTAAACACCAACAAGAGTGGAAAACACTGGAAGGTCTAAAGCACTCAAAACGATTCATCGAAAACGTCAGCACTAGCTGGACTAAAAAACTCTGGACACTCAGTAGGAAGCAACTCCGACAAATCGTCGGGGCATTTACAGGTCACTTTGATACTAAACACATACTAGTAAAGATGGGACTACAGGACAATGAAGATTGTAGATTATGTGGTGAGGAAGACGAAACAATGGAACACATTATGTGTGAATGTGACGCTCTCGCCAGATTAAGAATGAGACTCTTTGGCGTCGGATACCCCGCGCCAGGAGACTTTAAGGCACTACCGCTACATCAAATCATCCAATTCATGGATGAGGTGATAAAAGCAATGGAGTAAGTGCGAAGGAGGGGTAATTACACAAAAGATCCCTACGGGTCGAAGTGTATCCGCAAGGACCCCTAAAAGTAAGGTAAGATAAGATAAGAGGTGGCCCACTCGCTTTTAAAATTAATAATTTATCAAATGAGGTAGTTCCAACAAAAAAAAATTTTTTCGGTCAAACATCGTGGAAGACGTCTAAAAATTGTCGATTGTGATTTTTGTTACTTTAATACAAAAGAAAGAGAAGTCATTTTTTGATTTTTTACATTAATTACAAAAATAATAGTTTTTTTTTTTTTTACTTTTGATTTCCAATTGGCTGTCGAGGGGTGACCCTACAGGTTCTAGAACACCTTTAATATATATTTTTTGGTACTACTTCATTTAATAGATTATTAATTTTAAAAGGGAGTGGGCCATCTCAAAATATTAAGTAAAAAATTTTTTTTTTTGAAAATTTTTCTTTTTTCATAAGGTACAAATTCTAACCCCCTTGCTAAGAAAATAAAAAAAAATATTTTTTCAGCCCACCCTACTATTGAATCCTATGTTACGTAGGTGGGCGTTTTCAAAAAAAGATGTTGAAATGACTTTTTTGTCAGATGTGGATGAAATTTGGTATTCCTAATCAGAATCAGGTGTACGCATACTTTTAGAGTCGTTTTGTGAAAAAACATCATTTTGGGTATTAACAAGATTTTGTGAAAAATCGGACTTATTACACTTCACCTGCGGGCAGGTCCTCGTAGCGTCATTAACATTGCGGACACAAAATGTATAACGATTACATGCAAAATTAGACTTGTTGCACCTTTCCATTACATCGTTACAACAAGTACACGGAACGTTATTAGTCCAGTAACTTTATACATCGAAAGTATGCGTCAAATCCGGTAGTTCTGAATTTTTGCACACTTGTTTATGATGTTGTCCTAATGAATAATCCAAGTTTGTGACCTCGAGCGCCGAACGCAACTTTGTCAAAAATCGAAAAAACCGCGAAAAAAACGTATTTTTTTCAAATTTTGGCGATTATAACACTAAAGAACTAGTGTTTGAAAAAACTTTCTTAAAACGTTTTAAAGAAGCCTAATTTTGCTACAATATGATACAAGAATTGTCTCTGTGGACCCAATAGTTTCCAAGATTAAGCCTTTCAAAGTTTATCATTTTTACGAACTTCGCAATTTTTTGCGATTCCGTCGTTCTGAATGAATTTTGACCCTGATTATACTATCGAAGCCCTGTACTTTTATGATAGGATGTTAAAAAAGATAATGAGGAGTGTGAACGATGATGTTAAAGCTAAGCTACGAATAATGAAGTAAATAAAAAAGAAAAGTACAACAGAAGTTAATAAGTTTATTTGTTAGGAAATTGAGTAATATTCAAAATCAAAAAATCAAATTAATTTGGCCCTTTTGGAAGGTCCCGGTTGAGGTTCGTCCGTATCTGGATCGACGTATTGGGATGGCATATCCCCATCAGGGGATGGTAATGAATCGTCGACGTTTTGTGCCGTCAAGTCATCCTCCATTTCGACATCGGACAGATCGTCGCCTTCTAGGATTTTACTACTGCAACATCAGGTATATTGTCACAAGAGGCCTCGCTGCAGTGCCTACAGACTGATGAGTATTTTAATCCTGTCTTCCTGCAGCTGCACGCGATCCCACAACCCTTCGTGCAGCCGCAAGCAATCATCTGCAAGAGGTGTTGTGGGGCTGCATCTCTGGTCATCGTTTTGGGATTGAGGCTTTGTGGTGTGTATATAGCCACCCCCAGGGTTAAGTGTGACTCCCAACCACGCCTGTACCTGTAAGAAGATTGTACATGAGAATAGAAAATGATGAATGATATGTTATGTGAATTACTGATGCAAGGACAAATTTTTACCTGATGGTATGTCCGCAAGGAGTGAAATCGAGCAGAGTCTCTTGTGGGAGGTAACCTGGCTAGATTGAAGCTGGTTTTCTTCGCAGCCCTAGCGAATAGTCGGTACCGCAGCTCGTCAAGGTTATAGGTGTTGTGGTTGCCTAAATTGCGAAGTTCGAAAAAATGATAAACTTTGAAAGGCTTAATCTTAGAAACTATTGGGTCCACAGAGACAATTCTAGTATCATGTTGTAGCAAATTTAGTCTTCTTTAAAACGTTCTAAGAAAGTTTTTTCAAACACTAGTCCTTTAGGGTTATAATCGCCAAAATTTGAAAAAAAAATCGATTTTTTCGCGGTTTTTTCGATTTTTGACAAAGTTGCGTTCGGCGCTCGAGGTCACAAACTTGGATTATTCATTAGGCCAACATCATAAACAAGTCTGCAAAATTTCAGAACTACCGGATTTGACGCATACTGCCCCCATACTTTCAGGCGACAAAGTTACTGGATTATATGTGATAAGTCTGACTTATTGCCTTTACCCTGGGGACTCGCGTGCGAAAGTGTTATGTCATTGGTTTTGTGACACTGAAATTGTTCATCATTAAATACAAAATCATTATCAGAACAAGAATACGTCCCCTTTGTTTGTGAAAAAATTGACATACTACCCTTTTCCTGTGGACGGGTAGGAGTTACGTAATCAACTTTGTGAATAGAAAAATTCTTAGAATTACGTACAAAATCGGACTTTTTACATTTCGGTATAGCACCGTTACAAGAAGTAGAAGTTACTTTCTTATCCTTATCGGCACATGAATAATTGTTGTACATCGAATCTAGACTTTTCGTACAATTCTGGTACTTATCTAAACAATTCGGATGAAAATTATGATCATGACTGTACTCGTATGTATCGTTTGTGGACGAGTAGTCAGAATGACAGGACTTATTTTCATAAGAAATACCACTTGGGATATTATTATTATAGTCATTATTCACGGCACCAAACGAACGATTTTGAAATTTACGATCGCGCACGGGTAACTCGACACTATAGAACTTTTCCGGCACGAACTTATTTACGGCACTTTCATTCGCGTTATTAGAGTTATTATTATGGTTCAAAGACTCACCCTTGTCCTCCAACTTACGACACTGTTCTCGTAGGTGACCGTACCGCTTACAGTAGGTACAGTAGGGTCGCGCGGCTCGCGCGGGACCGGAGGCCGAGGTCGTCGGGGAAGCCCGCGGCGGCGCGTTCACGCCGGGCGTGCCGCGGGGCTGCGGCAGCGCGGGCGCGTGCGCGGGCGGGGCTGCGGCGGCGCGCAGGGGCAGCGGGGCAGCGGCCCCGGGCTGCGCGCGCACGGGCGGCGCGCCGCGCGCGTGCCCGCCGGCGGCCGCGGAGGGGGCCGGGGCGCCGCGGAAAGTACTCGCGCCGGCGGCCGGCGATGGCCTCGCTGTTGATACTCGTCGCTCCTCTTCGCCAATGGAGTCTTCAATGTTTCTAGCATGATGTAATAACTCGGCGAATGTAGTGAATTCCTATCTGCGGAGTCGTTTTCTTATTCGCACGTTCAAAAGGCCGTAAATCATGTCTAATTGCACTTTTTCGTTTAAATCGTTCTTAGGTAGTCTTGACAACAGGGCGCGCGCTTTGGCAACGAACACATCGGTATTCTCGTGCTGTTGTTCGGTTGCGAATAAGTCGCGGTAAATTCTATGGGGCGGCCGTCGGTCGCCGTAGGCGCTTCGAAGGTTATTTTATTAACGACCTCGTCCCATGTAGTTACTTGATGTTTAATGCCCTGCCACCAGGTGGCCGCATCGTGCGTCAGCAACATCGACAAACCTTTTATTGCATTATGATCAGTCACGTTAGCGCACTCTTTATAGCTTTCTATAGCATCGATAAATCCTTCTACGGACTCGGTAGGTGTGCCGCTAAACACAGCCTTACAACGCGCAAAGTTACCATGTTCGGTGAGCACCGGCGCGGGAGTAGAGGTACTCGCGCGGTGGCCGAGGACACTGTCGAGGATTTCCTTAATAGCGTTGGTTTGCGTTCTTTGTAGGCCTTCTAGGAGCATGGAAACGTTCTGCTGTGAGAATGTTGCGTCAGCAATGCGGGTGGCGGGGGAGGGGTGGGGAATGCCTATTGCATCATCTCCGTCATCATCGCCGTCATGCTGGTACTCCTGGTGTTCGTGCTGAGGTGGCGCAGAGGAATGGGGAATGCGTCATGCATTTGTTGTTGCTGGGCAGGCATCCGTGGCGCGGGAGGCACGTTTTCTCGTTCCTCCTCGTCACTGTGGACGTCTTCCATTTGCACCGGGTTTGCCTGACTTCTAGTACGCGTCATTATCACTATGCGGATAGTTCGTACCTACATAGGTATGTGCATTACGTTCACGAACACACAAGTTTAGGTTAGGTAGACGCGGAGTCGTTCAAACGGATTTCGACACTCACGAAAATCACTCACTCGCGAATCGTTTGTTTTACCACTAATCCACACACTGTTGGGACGCCAGATATAGTACTGGGAACTACTTAAGGGGTGCGCCACTGCCGGCTGGCAGAGAATGAGAAAAACTCAGGGGTGTAGGTTCGTTAGGTCTTTACTATCAAAAAAAATGACAGTTAATGGATTAGTGGGTTAGTCAGTAGTCACTAGTTTAACACTGTAGGGCAAGACGATGCCGCTTGCGGTGTGAGCGTCGTGTCGTGTGTATGCGCGGGCGCGGAAATGTCACGCGCATTCGCTACGGCGGCTTGGAAACGACTACTTGTTGGTCCGCGATCAGCGCGGCGCGGAATAGAGCGGGGCGCGGGAGGTGAGGAGGGGGCAGCGTGTTATACAACACACATGCACCACACTCACACTAGCAAAATCTTGCTGGTCGGCGCGCGCGAGAGGCCCGCTCGGGTAAGACGCGGCTTGGTGTTTGAACACGGTTTGCTATAACAGATAATTTACTGAGAACAAGGGGTCAATGTGGAGCAATGAGCTTCTACATACTAGAGCAGCAACGTCTTACAAAAGATTCTCAGATTTGTGTCGCCACTTCATGGTTCGAAAGACGTAGCTTTGAAACCTATACATTATGTCAAAGTTAACTATATTTGTCTCGTTTCTTCCAATAATCAACTAATTACCGTTGAAGTGAGACAGTAATACTGCTGCCATGAAAATGGACAGAGTTGCCAGTGGTGAGAAATAATTTTCTAAAAATGAATAAATGTATTTAATTGTTTTGGTGTGATTAATGTTGTATATTGTGAACAGAATTTAATAAAATTTTCAGTCTATACTACCTATTATAAAACTGTAACGGAGTGTACACATACACGGTACATTGAGAATATTCAGAAAAAGTAGTAAACAGATTTTGATTTGAATAAATTACAGTTTTTAGGGTTCCGGAGCCAAAATGGCAAAAACAAAACCCTTATAGTTTCGCCATGTCTGTCCGTCTGTCTGTCTGTCTGTCCGTCCGTCCGTATGTCACAGGCATTTTACTCGAAAACTACAAGAGTATATCAATGAAATTTGGAGTACAGATGTCTTGTCAAAGCCGCTATTTAGTTTTGTAGTTAAATTACAAAAATAAATATTTATAGGGGGGCACTCCATACACATGTAATAGAAGATAAAATATTTTTTTTTAACTCGCATCAACGTGAGGCACATATTTCGACAGCTCTTTTGAAAATATAGTAAGATTTCTCAAAAACTTTTTTGATTAAGTGAAGATTTCCGGAAATAATCGCTCCCAAAGTAGCAAAAATTGTGTCCTCTACCCCCTTCTATCTGTAAACCCTTTGTCCAAAAATATGCAAAAAATATGGGAAGGTAACGCTTAATAAATATTTTCAACGGAAATTGATTTAAACATGATCGGATATACCGTTTTCGAGTTATTTCCGAAAAACTGCGCTTCTCAACAAAAGGACGTAAGTGCAGTGAAGATACGCTCTTTTTCTGGTAATAGATTTTAAGACTGTAGTAGTGTTTTAATTGTGTTATAATGCACAGCGATTTTTTTCGTAATTGCTACGGAACCCTATTTTGGGCGTGTCCGACACGCTCTTGGCTGGTTGTTTATTTAAAAAGCTAGTAAATAATAAATATCTAAGATATTCAAAAGGTATGTAGATAGAAATAAAAAAGCTTTCAAGCATTGATAATCCCTGAGCAAAGCCGCGGACGGACGGACAGACAGACAGTCAGCCAGATAGACAGAGAGACATGGCGAAACTATAAGGGTTCCGTTTTTGCCATTTTGGCTCCGGAACCCTAAAAAGATCATTCTAAGTGAACTTAATACTATTTTAAGATGTGATGATGAACTAAAATTAAATAGTATAATAAAATCTATTTCTCGTAATGATTGAGCATATTACAGTCTGCCGAAATTTTAGTACTGAAACACATAGGTATTACTGGTACTCAATTCCGTCATTCATTCTTTCATTAACTAAACCCCCAAAAAAGCGGAAAAATTAAAATCGTTTTTCTGGTAACACTGATGGCAAAAATATTATAATTTATTTCATTTTCTGGTGTAATTTTAGTCAATATGATCAAAATTATGCTAACTTAGGTGTGAAAAGTGATGCCAGTGGCTTTACTAAGCTTTTCGGACCGTGAAACACAACTTTTAACGGCACATTTCGCCATTTTGTAAAACTATCGGATACGTCACGCTCACTTAATGTCAAGCAGGCAACTGAAGTCAGATATGCCTGCAGGCATATTCGAAGTGGCTCCGCGTCGCTGCCGTAAACTGCCAATCTAGTGACATATAACATCATTGATGTGGAGTAAGGCAGCTAAAAAACCATGTCATTTATTAAGATATATATTTATTATAAATTGACACTACATTTTTAGGGTTCCGGAGCCAAAATGGCTAAAACGGAACCCTTATAGTTTCGCCATGACTGTCTGTCTGTCTGTCCGTCTGTCTGTCTGTCTGTCTGTCCGTCCGCGGCTTTGCTCAGAGACTATCAATGCTAGAAAGCTGTAATTTTGCACAGATATATAGGTAAACTATGCCGACAAAATAGTACAATTAAAAATTCAAAAACAATTTTTTTTAGGGTACCTCCCATAGACGTAAAGTGGGGGTGATTTTTTTTTTCTCATCCAACCCTATAGTGTGGGGTATCGTTGGATAGGTATTTTAAAACCATTAGGGGTTTGTTAAAACGATTTTTCGATTCAGTCTTCTGTTTGCGAAATATTCAACTTTAAAGTGCAAATTTTCATTAAAATCGAGCGTCCCCCCCCCTCTAAAATCTAACCCGGTGGGTGGAAAAATTTGAAAAAATTCAGGATGGTAGTCATTATATCAAACTTTCAAGGAAAACTATAACGGCTAAGTTTGCTTGAGAACTATAGTAGTTTATGAGCAAATAGCAGCGTAAGGTATAAAATATACCTAAACTTGGAAGATTCCGTATAAAATACGAAATCCTTAGAAAAATATTACTTAATTTTTTCGTAATGGCTACGGAACCCTATTTTGGGCGTGTCCGACACGCTCTTGGCCGGTTTTATTACATAGCAAATTACTGCACTTACTAAATCTTTTGTTACAAGCAAAAGTTTTAGGGCACATGATGCTTAGCTAAGTACATTAATCATCATTTAGACATAAAAAATAAAGTGAAGTTCCCAATTTGCCCTGAGCAAGCGTTATATAGTGCTTGGGCACAGGCCTCCTTTCTTGTATGAGAGGGTTTGGGAGTCCCCATACAAAAAAGGAAACCGATTGTAGGCAATCACTAGTGATTGCTACTGTAATCTACACTAATATTATAAAGAGGAAAGATTTGATTAAATTTGTTAACATTGGTTTATGCATCGGCTAGTAAAAATAGACTCTTAATAGAGGGTGTGGTTCTTCCGCGCTTGGAGTGACAGGAAATATCTATATTTATTTTAAGAGGCGCCAAGATAATCTGTCAGCAAGCCGATGTTTGTGCTTAAATAAAACAAAAGAATTACTATTACAAATTTTATTGTTCTTTAGTGTTTTCCAAAGATATATCACTAGATATTCAAATATTCTAATATTATAAGCCGTACACTGAACTTGGCTTAAGGGCCTTAACTATGTCTCTTAGCTTAAGGTTAAATAATATATATGGTACATTACCAACGTCCAACTGAGCGTGGCACTAACAGTAGTATAATAGTTTTCTACCTCTCAACACATTGGACTTTCCTACTAGCTGGTAACCGTAGTGCAGTATCTTCTTATAGTTTGCTCCCTTCTGTATAATGTTCACCGCAGTGAGTGAAGTGAAGTCACCGGCCTCAAGTTAAACTCGCCTCACGTGCATGGTAAGAAAGCCAGTTGTTTTAAGATTTAAAGTTAAACAGAATAAGAAAGAAAAACCTGTGGACAAGCAGTACGCAGCATGTTAGTAATTGGGCATTTGCGACAAATAAGAAATAAGTATGAAACAAAGGAAGAAAACCTTACCACAGATGTGGTTTTTCTCTAAACAAAGCTTTAGCTAGCCATGTGGTTTTAGTGCCACCGACACTGTTCAATCTATTTTAACAGCTGGTTGGGTGAATACATCATAGTGGCTGAAAATAGAAAGTCACCAATTGGTTAACAATGGCAATAAACGCAATAGAAACGCAAACCGGGGAAGGCTGAAGAAAACTCTTACCAGTTACTTGATGTGAAAAAACAGAAACGCAGGCATCATTTTGTGCATGGTCGAGCTTGATTCTAAATTAGCAAAAGTGGCGATGAACGCTGAAAATCAAGATATAATCCGTAAGCACACTTATATATAAATGGAAGAACACTTCAAAACAGTGGATTCTTACCCGAAGCGAGACAGGACTCAAGGAAGTATTAGTTTTTAGCTCAAATCATGGCGTATGCAATGGAGTTGCCTTCCAGTGATCATGACGATGATGACTTCCTAATATACTTATTATACTCTTTGATGATGACGAGTGGATTTTCGATAGACGACAAAACAACTTGAGGTGCGTTCACAAAACTCGAGGACAGAACAGTTATAAGTAGGTGTCCTTACAGACTTCAAAATTAAAATCAATTGACCCCGACAGCTAAAACGACAGAATATGAAAGCAGATATTTTCTTCAAGTGGAAAACTAAAAATATGGTTTTTTTGGAGTTCAAGTTAAAAATCAAATAGTTGGGATCCATTACATCCGATTCGACGACCGGATGGCTAAGTGGTTAGAGAACCTGACTACGAAGCTTGAGGTCCCGGGTTCGAATCCCGGCCGGGGCAGATATTTGTATGAATAATACGAATGTTTGTTCTCGGGTCTTGGATGTTTAATGTGTATTTAAGTATTTATTTATCTATATAAGTATGTTTATCCGTTGCCTAGTACCCATAACACAAGCTTTGCTAAGCTTACTTTGGGGCTAAGTCAATTGGTGTGAATTGTCCCGTGATATTTATTATTTATTTATTTATTTATTTATTTATTACCATAGCAGGGTATTTCGGAACGCATCCGTATAGTCAACTTAGTCTACAGACTCCCTCTATGATAACGGCGCGTTTACGAAGGCAGGTCGTTGACACGTAAGGCCAACTGACTAGTTAATTTAATATAAAAGAGGATTTCCGAATAACGAGTTATAACATTGTCAACTTCGTAATTGATTAAACATATACAGAAATTGTTTGAACCAAAAAAATGAAAGTTCGAAAATAAATTTCTCATGAAACAGTGTCGTGCGCGTATGCGGACTTAACAAACTACCACACTCCGTAAACGCACTTGATGAACAAAACGTCGGAACTGTCAAGTGTCAAAACAAAACGAGTAACCAAATCTTTACCAAATTCTTTTTCTCAAGAAAAGTACAATTAAAATGTAGGAAAAAACTAGCATTCTGCCTAGGATCGGCTCAAAATCTACAGCTCGATAAGGGAAACAGATTCCCCTAAATGTATGTCGAGGATGGAGCATGGAATGTATGATGAAAGTGGTGCGACAACATGCAGCTGTATACGACTTCTACAAAAGTTACGGTAAGGCGATTCTCGCAGGTTCTCCCGACCCTTAAAATGTTACAAATTCGATGGAGCATTTTACACATGGATGACAAAAAAATTTAAGTTGGAACATTTGTAAATTTAGGCTACAGGCTTACAACAATACAGGTATCAAAGTATTAGGAACTGCGCTGTTGGAAGTCAAACTCAAAATTAAAGGTTATTTTATGGAATTTATTGGAACTGACTTACAATTCCAGCCAACACACACCAAGCCAACACTTGGCAAAGATGCTTGTTTGGTGTTAGGGTTAATTGAAAGGAAACACATAAATAAGGTAATACAAAATATTGTTACAGATGATCCAAGGAAAAGTGCATTAGTTTCAAAATACCATGATGTATTTACCGGTACAGGAAGATTCCCCGGTGAATATATTGTTGAAGGAAGGCTCTATACCAGTCTCAAAGCCACCTCATCGTGTAACTCTTAAATTAAAAGAACAGCTTAAGTCTGAGCTTGACCGATTGTGTGATAAAGGTGTTTGTTAGTCCTATACCTCATAAGCATACTTTTTAACTATCGCGTTGTGTCTTAACCCTGTTTTTTTTTGTCGCTATTAATTTTAGTCTCATTTTACATCGATCATGTATAAAATTTTCGCTTTGTATCCTATTTTGTATTAGACAATATATTTAGTCGCAATGTACAGTCGAAGGCGAAAATATCGGCACGGACAGTGATCAAAAATATGTGAACACGACTTTATTGTCAAGGGAATAAGGTTAATCAGATATTTTTGAAACTTTGGGAACGTACATATATTTATGCCCTCGACTGTACCTTTTTCGCTTTTTTTCCACGACATTAATGCAGTGCAGTGTACTTCAATGTCACAATGACTGCGTATTGGCTATTATTCATTAGACTAAGATAAAATTTCAATGAGTTTAGGTATGATACTACACAGGTACAGTCGAGGGCAAAGATTTACATCATACGGTCAAAAGGGACAAAAGTAGGTATGTGTACGCGACCATATTGTCCTAACATTAAGGGCATGCATACATATTTTAGTCACTTTGACCGTATTTATCTTTGCCCTCGACTGTACCAAACATATTAAACAAAAGAATGCTCGAAAAGTTAGTCATATTAGCCTCCGAAGCAGGGCTAAAGTAATACTTTTAGCCCCTAGGGCTAGTATCGTTTAATGTTTTATTGCAATCCTAGTAAAAACTTGTGCTGATATGGCTTATTTTAGACTCTTGACAAACAATCTACTATAGTGTAATAGTACTCTAGTTTAACGACCGTTTAGCCTAGTGAGTAGTGGACCTGGTCTACGAAGCTGGAGGTCCCGGGTTCGAATCCCGGTTAGGGCATTTATTTGTGTGATGAGCACGAATATTTATTCCTGAGTCATGGATGTTATCTATGGATTTAAGTTTGTATTTATCTATACAAGTATGTATACCGTCACCTCACCTAGTACCCATAGCACAAGCTTTGCTTAAGTTTGGGACTGGGCTGATTTGTGTAAGATTGTGTGTTCAGAAATGTTGAGATCGCGACGAAACGCGATCCGGTGAATAACTACAAGTAATTTATGCTTATGAGGTAAAGGACTAACAAACGGATAAAGGTGTGCTTTCAAAGATGGATGAAGCAACAGAATGGATTAAGAGGATTGTAATACTTAGTTGAGAAATACCAAACTGCAATTTGTGTGTGTCTGGATCGTAGAGATTTGTTTGTTTAATAGTATTTGTTTACTACAAATGTGTTCTAAAAAATAGTTTGAGATACCAACCTATCAATGACCTCAAGTCTACTTAGTGACGCAAAATATTTTTAAGTCATGGATTTAAAACAGTCCTGGCAAATTGGTCTTTCTGGATCTAGTAAAAAAAAAATACTTTTTCCACTGTATTTGGGGATATATAATTTTAATGTTTTACTGTTACAAATATCTGCTGAAATACCTATTTCTAGAAAATTGTGAAAGTTGCTTTAAAGACATAAAATACATTTAGTCCTATGTATCCTAAATCGAATGGTTTTGTTGAAAAATTTGTAGCCATCGCAAAAAATATGCTGAAGAAATGTAGCGATGAACATTTGGACATATAATTAATGCTATTGGAGTACAGGAATATAGTCCAGTGTTGGGCTCACCATACTCTCCTTCCCAATTGTTATTAAGCCGGTTAACGAGATCCACTTTGCCTTTGCATACCGAACTGCTTGCCCCGAATGTTGTAAATGATTTTGACAAGTTCCAAAAACAGTGAGACTTGATAAATATGATAATAGAAAAGAACAGGATATAGTAATAAAGAACACTTCCAAGATATCTGTGTTTCAATAGTTTGCCCTATCACCTGCTGTTATTTAAAAATGTGAGATCTTAAAGTAGGTTAGATTTGACTTGGCCAGTTTTTGAGTTTTTATCAGAATTAAAAAATATATAGGTATATAATTATGTTGAATAACTTTATAAAATGACTGATGTAATGAAAACTGGTCAAGTCAAATCTAACCTACTTTAAGATCTCACATTTTTAAATAACAGCAATTGTTATAGGTATCCAATAAAGCACAGAAATAGAGTTTAATACTTGTTGATAATGTTATTTTAACTTGGAACTCATTTAGATCTCCATTATTTTTGCGGCGAAGCCCACAGCCAAGCATAGTTTTTGTATTGAACTTGGCTCTCCTTTTTTACATTTATGTTTTTGGTGGGATTATAATTTACTGTTCAACATATTTTTTTGCAAAATCATGATCAGTTAGCTTTACTGTGTTCTCCGTTAAATTAACTGTTTTAATCACTAAGAGATAACGTTCAAGACATTATAATTAACTGTTTTGATCAATAAGATATAACGTTCAAGACATTATAATGTACCGTTTCGATCATTAAGAGATAATGTCCAAGACGTTATAATTTACTGCTACAACAGACCTTTTTGCTAAATCATGATCAGTTAGCTTTACTGTGTTGTCCGTTAAGTTTACTGCTTTGATCATTAAGTGATAATGACCAAGACATTATAATTTACTGTTACAACATAATTTTTTGCAAAATTATGATCAGTCAGCGTTACTGTTTCCTCCGTTAAATCAACTGCTTTGATCATTAAGTGATTATGTCCAAGACATTATAATTTACTGTTTTGATCAATAAGATATAACGTTTAAGACATTATAATCTACTGTTACAACAGATATTTTTGCTGAATCCTGATCAGTTAGCTTTACTGTGTTGTCCGTTAAGTTTACTGCTTTGATCATTAAGAGATAATGACCAAGACAATATAATTTACTGTTACAACAGACATTTTTGCAAAATTATGATCAGTCAGCTTTACTGTGTCCTCCGTTAAATTTACTGCTTCGATCATTAAGTGATAATGTCCAAGACATTATAATTAATTTACTGTTACAACAGATATTTTTGCTGAATCCTGATCAGTTAGCTTTACTGTGTTGTCCGTTAAGTTTACTGCTTTGATCATTAAGAGATAATGACCAAGACAATATAATTTACTGTTACAACAGACATTTTTGCAAAATTATGATCAGTCAGCTTTACTGTGTCCTCCGTTAAATTTACTGCTTCGATCATTAAGTGAAAATGTCCAAGACATTATAATTTACTGTTACAACAGATATTTTTGCTGAATCATGATCATTTAGCTTTACTGTGTTGTCCGTTAAGTTAACTGCTTTGATCATTGAGTGATAATGTCCAAGGCATTATAATTTACTGTTTCGATCATTAAGAGATAATGACCAAGACATTATAATTTACTGTTCAACATATTTTTTTGCAAAATCATGATCAGTTAGCTTTACTGTGTTCTCCGTTAAATTAACTGTTTTAATCACTAAGAGATAACGTTCAAGACATTATAATTAACTGTTTTGATCAATAAGATATAACGTTCAAGACATTATAATGTACCGTTTCGATCATTAAGAGATAATGACCAAGACATTATAATTTACTGTTACAACATAATTTTTTGCAAAATTATGATCAGTCAGCTTTACTGTGTCCTCCGTTAAATCAACTGCTTTGATCATTAAGTGATAATGTCCAAGACATTATAATTTACTATTTTGATCAGCAAGTGATAATGTCCAAGACATTATAATTTACTGTTTTGATCAATAAGATATAACGTTCAAGACATTATAATCTACTGTTACAACAGATATTTTTGCTGAATCCTGATCAGTTAGCTTTACTGTGTTGTCCGTTAAGTTTACTGCTTTGATCATTAAGAGATAATGACCAAGACATTATAATTCACTGTTACAACAGACATTTTTGCAAAATTATGATCAGTCAGCTTTACTGTGTCCTCCGTTGAATTTACTGCTTCGATCATTAAGTGATAATGTCCAAGACATTATAATTTACTGTTACAACAGATATTTTTGCTGAATCATGATCATTTAGCTTTACTGTGTTGTCCGTTAACTGCTTTGATCATTGAGTGATAATGTCCAAGACATTATAATTTACTGTTTCGATCATTAAGAGATAATGACCAAGACATTATAATTTACTGTTACAACATAATTTTTTGCAAAATTATGATCAGTCAGCTTTACTGTGTCCTCCGTTAAATCAACTGCTTTGATCATTAAGTGATAATGTCCAAGACATTATGATTTAATGTTTTGATCAGCAAGTGATAATGTCCAAGACATTATAATTTACTGTTTTGATCATTAAGATACAACGTTCCAGACATTATAATGTACCGTTTCGATCATTAAGAGATAACGTTCAATACATTAAAATATACTGTAACAACACAGACATTTTTGCAAAATCATGATCAGTTAGCTTTACTGTGTTCTCCGTTAAATTTACTGTTTTGATCATTAAGTGATAACGGTCAAGTCATTAAAATTCACTGTTACAATACAGTAATTTTTGCGAAATAATGATCAGTCAGCTTTACTGTGTTCTCCGTTAAATTTAACTGTTTTGATCATTAAGTGATAACGGTAAAGTCATTAAAACTTACTGTTACAACACAGACATTTTTGCGAAATCATGATCAGTTAGCTTTACTGTGTTCTCCGTTGAATTTACTGCTTTGATCATTAAGTGATAACGGTCAAGTCATTAAAATTCACTGTTACAATACAGTAATTTTTGCGAAATAATGATCAGTCAGCTTTACTGTGTTCTCCGTTGAATTTACTGTTTTGATCATTAAGTGATAACGGTCAAGTCATTAAAATTTACTGTTACAACACAGGCATTTTTGCGAAATCATGATCAGTTAGCTTTACTGTGTTCTCCGTTAAATTTACTGTTTTTGATCATTAAGTGTTACTGTTCTAAACATTAAAAGTTACTGATATAAATTTAATGATTACCATCGTTTAATTTTAACGTTTTTTCATTAATTTCAAATGTTCCATCAGTTAATTTTACTGTTTTGTATTTAACTGTTTTTGAAACGGTTGTTGGTAATGTACAAAACAGTTACTTTTAATGTGAATCCGTTTACTGTTTGAACGGTAGAAATTATTTTTTTCAGTGTAAAGTGTCCAAGATACTTCCGAATAGTTATTTTCGATGATCCACTTGCACTTGCAGAATGCCATATAAAATATTGATAGGAAATCATTGCAAAACATCTTGTGGTGTTTTTACCAGACTGCTGGAGAAGGGTTATGTTTTATGAGCGTATTTATGTATTTCTTTCTTCCTAAGGGAATTCAGTAAAATGTTGGAATTTTAATTTAATTACGGGATTTAATGGATTACGCGTGCGAAGCCGCGGGTAAACTCTAGTATAAAATCGTATTGCCGTAAGATTATCTCAAAGTCATCAGCATCATCATCATCTCTGATATGAGAGGGCTTAAGCGGAGTGACATCTGCGAAAGGTTGCTGATAGAAGCTGCATGCGTGTAGCCGAGGACAGCGTGAAATGATGGTCATTGGGGGAGGCCTACCTATGTCTGTCAGACTGATGATAATGATAGATCGTATGTATGTATTTTAACTCTTTATTTCACATAAAAATAAAAATACAAAAACACAGAGATCGTATTCGTAGTTCTCAAAAGCTGAACCCGCGGGTTGGTAACTTTACACTACCGTTATACTGTTTCGCAGATGTATTATACAAGGTTTACATCTTTTCCGGTAAATATTAGTTTCATTTATTTGAGGCAGTCCATAGCAAAAGGGTCCTTATATCAGAAGGGCTACTCCGAAACACAACGTTCGAAGTTCGTGTCGTGCGATCCCTCTCGCTCTCGTATTAAATAGTATAAGGTGGTATAAGTGTGAGAGGGACCGCACGACACGAACTTCGAACGTTGTGTTTCGGAGTAACCCTTCTGGTATTGAGCTAAGCATAGATCCTAAATCTGTCTGTCTGTGATCCTATAACTTCGTACACCAATTCCGAAAATCTCAGAAAAACAAGGCCAGGCGCGAACCTACGACCCTTTGTTCAAGAGGCCGTAGGATATAACGGCTTTATGTTTAAAAGCTTACACGTACTGTAACAAAAACAATTATGGAATAAACAATGATAGCGAACAATTAGTTAACGATAAATATTAGGAGTTAGTACTTTAATCTAATCCTTTCTACTTTCTGTTATTGGAAAAGATCGCTCTGAAGCGATAAGGCCTATTGCTTACCTACTTTGTGAATTTTCTTCACGTTCCTGATTTCTGTATTGCTTACTATGTGTTGTTCAATAGAGTCATTGTATTAGTAAATGTAATGAATTTGGAAAAAAGCGAAGAGAGGTAAACTAAGAAATTCAATTAATTCAGTCCTGAACAAAGACACAAAGGGGTCATACTTTGGAGATGAAATTCATAGAAGTGGACGTCAAAGCGGCTGTCCTTAAGGATTTTGTGGTCGGTGATGTCTCTCCATTAGAAGGCTTTTAAAAAAGATAAACAATGGCCCTCAATCATCGTTGTCCTTGGGTCCACAGGCGCACTGCAGCGGGCGCGTGTGTTGGTGAGCGACCACCGTGCCCATTTGTCAATTGACTTCCAATATAATGGAGGGTACATCGTTACATTGGAGCGAGCTGTCAGAGGCGGTCTCCCTGTTCGGTATAGATTTCTGGCGGGTGTGAGTGAGGAGGCGCGGGTGTATCGAGCGCTGCGTGCGCACAGCGTCGCTCCGCTCATCTCGCTCCCGCCCCAGCATCCTCCGCGCCAGCCTTCTCGACCTACACAGCTTACGAGAAAGTTGCGTGCTATTTGATTATGCCACGCGTCTGTGTGGCCCCTTGTTTATATTGGGCTTGATGCCACTTTAAATTGATTAATTCCTTACGACGACACCTTCGTTTCTTACAAGCTACTTAGGTTCTTTGGATCTGAATTGGACGTTCGTATTTTGGTAACGTCTCAGTCAATATCTCTCGAATTATGGTAATGATGGAATAACAGTACCTACCTGTAAACAAGAAAGAAGGGGTCTGCTTTGAGATGTAAACATTGACAAGGATAGGGCTTTATTAAAAAAAACCATCTCTATATAATTAAATAAATTACAGGTTGTTAAATATTGCTGGATAGGCCGAAAAGGATGTATTAGCTAGGTTTTGTACTATGACTGTTTTCAGAAGCAGTCATAGTAGGTACAAGTAGTTAGGCAGCGAGACACTAACAAAAATATATATTTTAAAACCACAATACAAATGGTAAAGATAATTTGAATAGACAAAGATGTAATAAAATAAAACGTACAGACAAAAGACAATTAAATTAAAACATGTCCAAGTACTTAGTTCAAAACAAAACATCAAAAGCGATAGACGGCATACAATATACACACAATGGAATCTATTAGGACAACCGTCGTTACTCAAGAAAACCCACGCGTTTGTGAAAGCGGCCTAAGAGAGTTTTCCACAACTCACTAACACCGATTCGCTGCTCGTGGCCACGCGCGTTTCTACGCACACACGCCTGCGTAGTGAAACAAGCTCCTGAAACTAGGAGAGAGATTGCGAGACCAAGAGACATCTCGCTCGTTCGCAGCCTCCCGTCCTATTTCAACAGGTTTCGTCTTTCAGCAGTTGCAGCGAGAAACGCGTGCCTGTGCCTCTAGTAACACGGCACAAACAGTAAGAGGAACACACGTCGCGTTCGGGAACTGAAAACACAGTTTCACTGACAGCGCGGGCACCACCTGACATTCACCGCCGTCCTCCGAGTTACGGCTGTTTATCGCATATTAGTGAGATGGGCTGACACGATTCGCGAGAGAGATAACTATTTTTAAATGCATATGGCCCGTAGCGGCGCGTGTTCAGTGGACGGTCGCAGTGCTCGGGCAAGTCTCGCGGCCCCGCGGTCCCGCTGTGTCAATCGTCACGTGCGAATCATGACAACCGTCAAACTTGACTGTGCCAATAACAATCATCAAATAAACCCTATTTAAAACATGTTTGTGTTATCGTAAAGCGCGCCCGAAGCGATGGAAGCGACGGTTAAAATGTAGTAAACAAAGTTTTTACAGAGAAACATGTACGCAAAGTTAGCAAGATGTAAATTTATGGATGTAATCAATGTTTACCTCTTCAGTGTTGTGAATACGGATTAGTTTAAATTATTGTAGTGTCCGGAGGAGTCGACATGGAACCATGTAGCCGGGGACTCGACGCGGCCCTGTGGATGGGCTGACGGACAGACGAAGCAACCGGTTGTGATAACGTAGGAATGTGTGTCGACCTGACCTCGCGATTCACGGATAAACTTATCAATAATAATCAAGTCTGGTTGTAAAATCAATCTATAAGTTGTGATTAAAAGCTAGGAAAGCAAATTAATATATTTATATAATAAATGGTAAAGTTTAAGTATTCGTGTACATAATAAGTACCTGTTCTGGTGTTCACGTTTATATTTCTACCGTAAGCGATGATACAAAGGTTGTCCGTGTTACATTTAGAACTCGATTCTCCCTAAATTTCCCTCGAGGTTGTGAATACTTACAATAAAGGAACTGAAGCAAAAACTTGCAGCTCCATTATCATTGCCATGGCGGTTGTGCTGGGTTGTTTTCAAAGTGATACAGTGAAAGTACTTGGACATAGTTAAATTGTGTTTGTGTTAAGGAGAGGAAATCCTAGTCCCACATCTGCCGAGGTAAGTTCGTGTTTTGTTGTTTTTATTTGTTTTTGTTAACATTTCTCTGTAACCTAGTTCGGCGATTTTTATTCTTTGTTTTGGTAAGATAGACGCAATTTCATTTTATGGTTTGTTTATGTGTAATTTTTATAGCCACGTGGTTCGCTTCTGACATCATACTTTAGATACATTGTATGTGTGAAAGGCAAGCAACAATGTAGAATTAAGAGGCAACAAAACTACCTCACCGCAACGTAAACTATTAACTTTTAACAGTTTCACGCATCTGCCCGACGTCGACATTTTATTCAGTTTTAATTAACTTGTTTTGAAGACGTATAAAAAGATGTATGTACTTACTATAAAGATGCTAACGTTGTTTATCCTGAATTTATAAATGTATATCAAACTAATTGCATACCTAATGATAATTAACTTGGGATAGGGGTCTTTACAAGTAATCTATTCATTATCATTGGTTCAGTTGTTTCAAATATTACACTCTACAAGCAAACAAACAAACACACTGGTGAGTGTATGTTTCATACTTCATATTTTTAAGATACCTACTATTAGTACAAGGCAATAGATGACTGATCTAACTTTAATATCCCTGTGATGTAAAATGAATTAAAATAAATATAAATCTTAGTTCAAGGAAACTATTGACTTAATTATAGTAAGAAGTATGTATATAGGCTGTTTAAAATGTGTAATTATTTGTTGACTTTAAATTAATACCAAAAATCAGGCAATATTATTTATTAATATCAGCTACATTAATAAAATCACTAATTTTACTATATAATACAAACGGGACTTAAGTGTCACGCTAAAACACGAGTATTATTTACCTCGACGTTTCAACCACATTACAGTAGCCGTGGTCACGAGTAGACTGAATAGGGTGTCAAGTCTGCCTAGTAGCGCGAGTCCTTCGAACTACCCGCATTTGAGTGAAAATCAGGAAAGTTTCAGCGTTATACACGAATGAAGTTGCAGGCAAAACATAGCTTATAATATAACGCATTGTATTTACATCAGTTCATAGTTTATGAATATACATAGATAAATATTGTTTATAAGAAGGAATGGCGCCAGCAAAATATAGTTATTATTTATAATTCATCATTAGGCACACAGTAGGACAGCATGCCAGTAGGTACGGATTGAGGGGCCGACAAATTTTAAAATGACGTTGCACTGCAGCTGTAGTCTTCCTACGATAAACAAACTATTTTTACGTACGAGTATGTTGTATTAGCCCACCGCATTAGCACGCTGAAGTGGCAATGGGCCGGTCATATAACCCGAAGAACCGATAACCGTTGGGGTACACGAGTTCTTGAGTGGAGACCACGGATCGGAAAACGTAGCGTAGGACGCCCTCAGACTTGGTGGTGCGATGATCTTCGCAGGGTGGCTGGCAAGAGCTGGATGAGAGTGGCCGAGGATCGTGCTCAGTGACGTGCCATGGGAGAGGCCTATGTCCAGCAGTGGACGAACATAGCGCATGCTTAGTAATAAACGGGCCTAACTCAAAATTGGCGTAAAATTAGTTATTATACTAAAACGGCTTATATCTGACAGCACTATCGGCTCTCTTTCTTAAACCAGCCTAAATCGGGTATTATAAAGAGATAGTACGACTTGGTGCGTTTTATTTTCAACAAAATTGCAAATTTAATTTGGTGCTAAAGCAGCTAACTTCAGTCATGTTCCGACTGACTTGCGAGCAAGACATTGGCTTTCGTGAGCCATTTGGAGATAGATCGTTATTGCAATAAGGAAAACAAGAGTATTTTGAACAACTTTTAAGCAAATAAAAGCATATTTGAATTTACTTCTTTTTAGCACAAAATCAAACGCAAAATGAAGTGATGTAATTCGGATTGCCTCGTTTTATCAAAAAGAATCCTTGAATACTTGTTGTTCTATTAAGACATGCATCATTTATTACTTTTATTATTTCACTACATTTTGCTACATTTAGTGATAAAGTGATTTATCAATGCAATGTTTTTTTTAAACCTTAGCAATATTATTACATATATAAAAATAAATTAGTTTAAAAGAATAAAGCGCAAGTAGACATTATACAACGTTAGGAATTATAAAAAACATAGTAAACAAAATTAAATCCTACCAATAATTTAAAGGAAACGAGAAGTGCTAAATTACTTAAACTTTAAACTCGATTTGCCAAAATTCACAATTTTCGAGTTAAGACTGTTTATTACTAAGCATACGATAGGCTGATGATGATGATGTTGTATTACATTATTTTTTTGCTAAATTTACAATTATATATTAACAAGAAGTATCCTACTTATAGGTTTTGATTCCTCTCTATAAAATACACATTCGAAATTGTATTTAGATCACGCGAATAACTTTTTGTGGTTTCAAAAGACTTAGGCCTTAAATGTTTCATATTGATTTCACTTAATTCCTCAACACGATCCTGAGAAAACGAGCCTTGCAAGCCTTGCAACAAACATAACAAACACACGGGTAACTTTTCTTTGTCATTTCAGATGTTTTTTTTCATTCCGAGATACGGCGCCCGAGAATTATTTATTGTCAAACGTTATCTTCTTGTAGTAGAAACAAGTTATTAACAAAGTGGATGATTAATTATATAACTACGACACACGTATAAATAAATATGTAAGTAACTTTAACAATGAATCAGAAATGATAAAATTAAATCGGGAACTAAAACAAAAGTACTAAATGTATTTTAAAGTTTATAAATAGCATTTCACTAAGCGTATTCATGAACATTATTTATGTAATTTGTTTTGTGGATGTAATAAAAATATATTAGGTCTTAAGTATATATCATATTACTTTGTGTTCCAATCCCTTATAACCTTTTAGTACCCACCAAAATACTAAAAGGTCTTTAAGAGCAAAAACATTGTCGAATAAAACAATTGGTCTCAAGAAATATACCGTTCATAGTACACTAATGTTCCTTGACTACGGTTTATTCAATTGTTAGGTGCAAATGGTGCAAGGCACATTTAACAAATACGTATGCGCCTTGCACATGCTTGTTTGAACAATGCCACCTGAGGTTGCAAGATTGCAGTAGGAGTAGGTATGTACTTTTGAGCAGCTAGTCTTGGTATGCGATTCATTAGTTCCCCCTCTTATGTGAACAGGTGCATTTTGAAAGAAAGTTGCAGAGAAATACAGGCTCATAAGTTTCAGGACATTTTGGTGCCTCATCTACCATTATCTAATTTGACGCATTTAATATGTAACCAAACCAGCTTAGAAAAGTTGAAACTCTCCGACATTCATTTCAAACTTCAGTATCTGTACCAGTTTAATCAATTTTTAATGCAACTTTACCAAAGATCATCTCGATTAAACTAGATTTGAAATCGGTCTATCCATTTGGAAGCTATGACACCACAGACAGACACACTCAGCACGCAAACTTATAATACAGTTTTTTTTGGATCGGGGGTCAAAAAGAAAGTTAAGTAGACGTGCTATTTTATGTTTAGCAAAAAGTTCAAATGCTATCACACGATAGAAGTACATTTGCATTCTGTGTCTATTTAGCAAGTACATTACCATAGAGACAAGCCCAATAATGATAATTTGGCCACGTAGGTAATGCCGTAACAGCGACGGTCGGGTAGCAATTATTCCAATTATTCGGCCGAACATAAAGTGGGTTATTAACACTGCCGCGTCTTCGGTTAAAATAAATAAAGCACAAGTGTGTAGCCTCCTAAATCTGTCGTCGGTCGCCACGTATCACATAAATTAGTAGCTTACATAAGCTATTAGATGGACACCGGCTCACCTACGATTAATCGATTCGACTACCGATGTTTTAATTACATCATTAGTGCTATTAATTCGAACGTAAAGATAGGGCCAGTGGTAAATAGGCTTTATAGCTAAAGTTATAAGTTGTTGTAGATAATGTAAAATGATGTGATAACATCACAAAGACTGTTTGGTACTCTTAAGGTATGAACTAATGTTTGATTTCTGTGCCAGCGTATATAATATTCTCACAGTAAGCGTTATATTTAATCATTTTCCTTGTCAGGCAATACGATGTCATTGTCGCATTTTCTAAGATAGGATTCCACTGCAATGGGTCACGATTTAGTTGGTTTATTAGTACCTAAACCCAGTTAATTTTCAGATAAGTGTTATCATAAAAATTTTAATATACTAAATTGATTTCTCTTAAACTATATTAAAATTCATCATCGAACAAATACTTTGGTCGTTGCTGTGTGCACATGAGTTGTCGAAGAGCCAAATCTCCCCGAGTAATCTACAACCGACTGCCAAGGCGAATTCTATTGCTACGACACGGCGGCGGCGGCCTTCTATTGTCTCCGAGACCGAGTTAATTCTCATGTATAATATGCAAATAATTAATATCGTCCCTGTTCTAGAGAACAGCACAACTACGTATAATTCTAGCGTGAACTTCCGACATGTGCGAGCCTAAGTGGTTCGGAGTTTTACAAGCTTTTTATTATCGTTTTAGTGCCGTCGAATTTAGTTATGCCGCATGCTCGGGTATTTTTCACAGTGAGTGCACTGTTTGAATAAAATAGACGCTGTTTTATCAAATAAATCAGCATTTTTTATTAGAGTATCGGTCAAGGCTCTAATCATAGTTAAATCATCAACATAGAGCACCATTCCGTTCATTCCTTTACAAAGATACTTCTAGAATCTTTATAAAAATAGCATAATATATTATATATGTAGTTATCTGTGTTGCATAAATGGAATGTTAACATATATAAAACAGAACACCCTCACACAGAAATGACCCACGAAAATTTATCACTTTTAGTATAGAGTACATTAACAACAGCAGGTAGCTTCCCTCGCTTGCTAGCTGTTCTTAAAATCTACTTCGTAATTGGAAAATGAAAATATGTCAAGCCAAAATAAATAGAAAACTAAAAGCTATTCTTTGCAAGTCAAGGCCAGCTAAGCGGGAAAAATCTGTACTCACAATAAAAATAGAAACCGTGTAGAGCCGATTCGTCACCGTACCCTGCGACTGTCATGCGTGCGATTCGGTCTAAGGATGTGATGCTGATCTACAAAAAAAAACTTAAACATAATTAATTCACTATCAATTCAATATCAAAAGATAAGTTTTAAAATACGATTATAAATTATTAAAATATGATTTGATAGTGCGAAGCCGGGGATAAACACTAGTAATATAATAAAGGCAAAAGGGCATGTATTTGAATATCGAAATTTAAAATATCTAAGGTTAAAACGTCGACGGTCAAAATATCGAAAACCAGAATGTCGAACGATCATAAGGTCGAAATTCAAAATGTCGAAAGTATTATCGAACGGTACAATTATCGAATGCTAAAATTTCGAAAATCCTAATATCGATGGATAAAATATCGAAAATTGAAATTTCGAACGATTCTAAGGTCGAAATTCTAAATATCGAATGTCTATAATACCAAAGGGTACAATAGTCGATTACTGATACGAAATTTAACTTTGGCACTCGCCGGCCGTTGCCGCGGCACGCTCGCTTCGCTCGCTCGGTTCGCGCTTGTTTTGGCCACAGTTGAACCTAACACGCTCCTCCTCGCTACGCTCGTCGTCGCACCTAAACTTTACGGCTGAATTAATCGGACTTCAGTTTTAAACTGTAGGTACTAAGCAATCTAATTTAAAAATTAGTTGCGACGACGAGCGCAGCGAGGAGGAGCGGTTAGGTTCAACCGTGACCAAAACGAGAAATACCACCAAAGAAGAAGAATCGAGTTCTATGCATTTTTCTAAATATTAAGATAGTTCGCTATTTAAATTTTCGATATTTTAATATTTGGTTTTTTGTCGGTTGATATTTTGTGTTTCGATATTAACATATATCGATCATTCGGTTGTAGATATTTTGAACTTTCGATATTTTAGCCGTTCGATATTTCGGTTAAAGGAATTCTAGACGTCAATATAATTATAGTAGATATTTAGATCATTCGATATTTTGATTTTCGATATTTTGACCGTTGACTTTTTAACTTTAGATATTTTAAGTTTCGATATTCAAATACGTGCCCAGGCAAAATTTTGTGAGTCACTGAGTATGTTTGTTACTTCTTCACGCTGAAAGGGCTGGACGGATTTGGCAAAAAGTTAGTTTATAACCTGGATTAAAATATAGGATAATTTTTATCCCGATATCCCCTATCTCGTAGGGATAAAATCTTGAAATAACAACCGCTAGGCTTGGAGTCATGAAATTTGGTATGTAGGTAGCTGGACCTCTGAAATAACATATAGGTTACTGTGCAAAGCCGCGGGTAAACTCTAGTATACTATAAACATTATTAATAGATTAAAGACGTGAAATATACATACATATACCTATAGAAACCTACAATCTTTCAAACATTCTATAAACCTACTATATTATCCTACTAGTCCTACTAGTATTATAAATGTGAAAGTTTGTGAGTGAGTGATTATGTTTGTTACTTCTTCACGCTGAAACGGCTGGACGGATTTGGATGAAATTTGGTTAAAAGTTAGTATATAACTTGGATTAAAACATAGGATACTTTTTATCCCGATATTCCTACGGGAGAGGGATAAAATCTCGAAATAACAACCGCTGGGCTTAGAGTCACGAAATTTCTTATGTAGGTAGCTGGACGTCTGCAATAACACATAAGCTACTTTTTATCCCGATACTCCCACGGGATAGGGATAAAATTTTCAAATAATAACCGTCGGGCTTAGAGTAATGAAATTTGGTATGTAGGTCGGACTGGACAGCTGGACGTCTGGAATAACACAGACTACTTTTGTCCTGATGTTCCCATGGGATAGGAATAAAATCTTGGACTAATAACGCGTGCGAAGCCGCGGGTAAACGCTAGTTAAAAATATGTTTTATATAAGTTTTAATAATAATAGTTTGTAAGGAGTTCTAAGCTCTTTTTCAAAAAGTTAGCAATGCATCAGTGCCTCTCGGACCCCCGCGATTTGTTCATGGGTGGCGGAAATTCATTACCATCAAATGACCTGCATGCTCCTTCGTCTACTACGCTATAAAAAGTTTTGTAGAAAGATAATACATATATTTTTCTGTAAAAAATATTGTTTTCGTTGCAAAATAATAGGTTATTATGTTGTTTTCCGCAGCCCTAGGCCAGCCGCCCCGCAAACAATGCGTATGCGCTAGTCCGAATACAACTCGTTTGCATACCTGCCACTCGTGCTTGTTTTCATACTAATATGACAGATACTTGGCTCATTGTGACTGTTGAGATTTTTATTCATAATTATTTGATTCTTATAATATAATAATAAATGTCTACTGTTTTTAGCGCCTTATAAAATAAAATAATATTAATTGTACAGTCTAGGACTTTAATTCACGAGCCAC
Source organism: Choristoneura rosaceana (assembly GCA_037349165.1). NCBI lineage: Eukaryota > Metazoa > Arthropoda > Insecta > Lepidoptera > Tortricidae > Choristoneura > Choristoneura rosaceana. The sequence goes on from JAZBNJ010000033.1 coordinate 6,549,513, forward strand.
CATGGAACCTTTTCAAAGGAAAATACTTACGATTTGACTTGTTAATGAATGCGATGTCACTACGACGACGTTTACTGTAGGGCATTCAAAACCGGTTTTTATTGTATGGAGAAAAACGGAAAACCAGGTTTTCTCCATACAATTAAAACCGGTTTTATGTACTGTGAAATGGTTCCATGGTGGCTCATGAATTAAAGTCCTGCAAGATAAACACCCCCCCCCCCCCATCTTACGGCTACTGTTTACTAATAATGTTATGATACAAGTAGAAAAAAAAATCGAAAAAAATAATTAAGTTTTGAACGAAAGCTGAATCATAAGAACACTTCAAATCTCTATAAGTACAACACCCTTTTTTGGTTCCGTACCTAAAAAAGGGGAACCCGTGTAGGATCACTTTATTGTCCATCTGTCTGTTAAGACCTTTTTCTCGAGAATGTGTGGAGTTTAAGTTGAAATAAACACATAATACTTATACCTGCGGCTCACAGTAAATAAATAAAACCACAGTAATACTTAACTTTTTGTTTTCGTCTATATATTTCTCTTTTTCCATTGTACTAAATATTATATATTTTAGATATTATGTTTAATATTTTATATCAACAATGTCAACAGACTGCCACAATAAACAGTAAAAATTACTTGAAGGGTTCTTTTCTATTAATTTGCCGCAGTATTGAAAAATTACAAAATTTGAAAATGCCAAAACATAAGTACATAAGTATGTATGGAAATCAGTTCAGTTCAGTTCCTCTTTCATCCGTGTTTTGGGCCTTCTTGTTCTGTGACTGTTGGTATTTAGGTATAAACGTATCGATTTTTACAAGTTATAGTCTTATTTAGATAACAGTTGGACGCTGTGTCTATAATTTAGTTAACCATTTTTTTTTATTCGACTGGATGGCAAACGAGCAAGTTATCTTATCATCAATCACATGTGTTTTTACCATGGGAAGATTGAAAGACGCACGTGATTGCCGGACCTGCGTTTGGTAAAATTTATTAACTACAATAAATACTACAAATGTCAGCTTGGATTTCATTTATTATAACCTAAAGGTACGAGTACTTGATATGGTTTGCTGTTTTTGTGCTTATAAGGCATTAAATAAAACAATTTACGTAGTTTCAATGGATACGATAAACCCCGTGATTTATGCCCTGTTACAATATAACCCGTTTAATCTATTTAAGTATATCCATAATTTACATACATTAACAATTGTTCAGTTGGTAAAGACGAAAACTTAGCCTAAATCTGAAAATCAGGAAATTTGAAAATAATTGAAAAAAGAAATCGGCCAAATGCCCGGCAATGACTCCTATGGAAACACCATTTTTAACAACTGTATCATTTAATTGCGTTGACTTAGATATTTGATTTTTTTAGTGCTCTAAAGGGTAGCAAACATGAGTATTTGATATTATTTTCAGCCTAATACCTTCACGCGTAGGTACCTAAGTAAAACAGTCGCGACACACAAACGGACGAACATGACCTTTACTAGGAAGTGCAAAATTCGAATTTCGTATCTTGCCGTCCTTCTGACGCTTATTTATATTATTTAAAACGAGAGTGAGAGGTACGGTACGATACCAACTTCGATTTTCGAATTTCGTAGTCGGATTCGTAGTACCTAGCCCCTCTAATGGATGTTTATGGACGACAAAGTGATTCTCTGTATCCTGTTTTTGCCAACCGAGTTAAGGAACCCTAAACATGATACAAAATGTTTAAAGATGATACTGGTTACAACTATTTATAAACAAATGGAAACACATCATGTTCTCCCATGTTTATTGGTGAGGTAGGTAATTATAATTTATGACATGTCATCCGTGGCGCAGTGCGGTATGAATAAAATACCTCATTTCCCATTTTCATCACCGAAAGCGCCGGTAACAAACATAACTAGGATTAAAGCTCATAAAACTTTATAGCACATGGTGAAAATTTGCAATGATGTGATGAAATTTATTTATTTTATTAGCTACTGCCATTGTACGAGTACATATAAAGCATTGCACGATATTTTTATAACTGAAGTTACAGATGTACTTGCTTATAAATAAACTAGCTTTAAAAAATATTTTTTTTTGTCGAAAATTGCGCAGTTCGAAAAATGCGAAAAAACTGTCTTTATGACACTCACCACGGTCTGTAAGAGCTGTCAGGTGCACCATATTTAATGAAGCCACAACAGACTCCTGATTTTTTTGGTGCCATAACTTTAGCACGCAACGGCATTCGACGATATTAATTATGTGATTTTTCGGTTTTACATAAACTATTAACTTTTATAAAAAAAGGAACGCTTCAGGATGCCATGCTATTATCAGTTTGATGTAAAATTGTAAAAACTATATCTATTATTTGAATTAACTAAACAGCGCAGCGAATGAGATAAATCCGTTACACAAGTTCAACCGGCCACATCATTTCAAAGGCTTTCAAAGATTTCTCTTGTAAAATGAAACTGGCTAGCAATACAGTTGGCAGTAATTTATATGGGGCGGCTTCGACGCAGTTTGACAAGCTCTGATTTATGGACGAGCTCCTGACTGCGCAGACGTGCGCTTTTGCTGACTCCGCATGTCGCTTTGTGTCGATCACAAACGTTTTTGCTACGTAGACGATATTATACTTGACTTAACAAGTGACATTTGAAAAACAAATGAATCAGTTAATGTTGCTTGTAAATCTTAAAATGACTATTGGATACTATGACCACTCTATATTGCCGCGTTGTAGAAAGAGACGGCGTAATGTCCAGTAAATTATCGTTTCGGATGTTTGTTTCCCTATCAGCCAAAAACTGCGCCATGGAAATGTAAATAGGATACAACTTATCTTGGAAAAGCGATAGAACAATTATTCACTGACGAAGTGACAGGTATCGGCTAGTTATATATTATCTATGAACGTTGGCGCTATCATCCTATGTTTTAATGTCGGAAACGTTAGGTAGATCAGCAGTACCGAACCAACCCACAAATTACATGATAATACCAACCAATAGTACCGATTGGTAGTGGAGAATAATAAGTAAAGCCTGAATCAAACAGGTTGATCGACAAATACAGGTATCCTGCCTGTAAGTATACAAAACCTGCTATACTAGTTAAAAATAACATACGAACCCAACTACGGCCCCTCCATCGTCAACAAATCCCTGATCTTTCAATAACAAAAGAGCGTTCAAGTAAATTCATCTAAATACCTAAGTATAACAGAAAAACCGTTGGGGAAGGTAGGAGAGATATAACAATGGGCTGGTAGGCAGACGCTTGTGTCCCTATTCAAGTTCCCGGAGGATTTGGAGGGGGACCCGGCTGGCCCACTTTCCTCGTTGCGCTTTCTTTCAGCGACGCGTAATGACGCCTCGGTCGGGGAAACTTGGAAATATTAAAATGAGCAAGCACTTGTTTCGTCCGTAAAACGAGTATTCCTCAAGCCTTCGCACCTTCGTGGTCCTTTTCGAATTCCGCTCGCGAACAAAGCGCCTCGATGAACTAGGTTGCGTGCTCGGCTTATTTAGCTTTATCATGTCACTTTATTTTCAACTTTCGCTGCAGCTCGCTTCGTATATTTCTCGAACGTCAGATTTTTAAAATATCTTACAGAACTTCTATTTTACGTATAGGCAAACGGTTTCTATAATATTGGCACTTTAACGCGAACACGTGTTGTGACACTAGATTTACACTAAAGCTTCAATACCTAGTTAATACATGTGGTTTAAACTTCTTTCATAGAATATTATTTATTTTCCTATCGCCTTTGGCATTTGATCTACAGACCTAAGTAAATCTTACGTCATTAAGAGGGAAGAAGTTGTTACGATACAGCAGCAAAACAAAAGGCTCTTATTTTGTTGCTGTTAAAATAGTAAAAAATAACAGTTAAATCAATTGATTATTTTTTAGGAAAACATTCATGATCATACGCATACAGATTTAATGGAGCTGTCATATTATTTTATCTTATTACAATAAATCAAATGTGTCTCCGTTGACAAAATTATTTTTTACTCCGCGTGCCAAATAGTTGCAAAGTATACACGCCGTAGAGATAGTAAAATGTTGAACGAGGGCCAAATATTTATTCAAAGGGTGACAGTTCATGTGAATGGCCCCATAATTTGCTCTTGGGTTTCTTTATATTTTATGGAATATTTTATTCAGTAAGTAATACCTCTTAGAACCCTCGGCCGACGATCGGATCGTCCTGACCCGCTTTTATTTCAATTGCAAATCGAAATTCAAATATAGGAAAATTAAAGAAAATTTAATTTATATTTAATATCACATAGATTTGCTAAATAGATTACTGGCAGCGAAGAATAGAATCGTTAAGGAATAAGAAAGAATACGAGGGGGGGGGGGTTTCTTCAGGAAAAGTCCCCAGTGAGTAATGCCTCCTGCGATTTAGCTGTCAGCCCCGATAGAGGGCGTTCGACGTCAATGATTTATGCCCCGCTCTCATAGCTGGAATGCTAAAATATCTTATGTGCACCCCAGCTTAGCTTCACTGCAAATGTTTGAGTTCTGAACTTTGCATTTTACAGCGGTAGAGCAATTTACTTTATTGTTGGCGCTTGCACCGATATCCATGCCGTTGTTTATGACGGCGGCTAAGTTAGTGATGGATGGTGTTTAGCGCTGGACATATCGCAGTGGACTTGGCCTTCCAACTCTAAAAACAAATGTATTACTCATTAAAAACATGTTTTGGTAAAATTTGTGCAGTATCCGAAAGAAACATATTTACGGCTTAATAAACACCATAATAATAGCCATTGTTACGTCTCTGAGAATAGGTTCGAATACGGTGTTTTAAAATGAGTACTTGGGCGACCGAGTTCCGCTCGGGCTAAAACTCGGTAACCAGCGTTTTCCCAGAGATAAGATAAAGCTACCAAAATTCATCGAAATCGCTGGAGCCGTTTCCGAGACGACCGAAATAGATCTATATATATATATATATATATATATATATATATATGTATTATATACAAAAATTGCTTGTTTAAAGATATTCGATATAAATTGTAGATTTAAAATTATTTACCAGCTCAGGAAACAGTAATTACAACACGTTTTCATGAGCTTATATTTCACTAGCTTTTGCCCGCGACTTCGTCTGCGTAGATTTCGATATTTACAAAATACTTCATAGTACAGGGGAACATTTAGTCGAACCATTTGAGTTCCGGGTACTGCCTTTTCGCAACTTTTCATTTCGCAACTTTACATACTACACAACTGTAAATATTTCAGGATTTATTTCAGGGCCATCGTGTAGATTAGTTTTATAAAAATCATGAAATATTTACAGTTTCAGAAATTCAGAAATATTAAACAGTTGGGAAATGAAAAGTAGTCAAATGAACCAGGTTGCCAAACATTTTTCGCCGAAACGTTAGTAAACAACATAGTTGTGTAGTTTCTGGTGTACAATAAAGAGCATTTGTATTGTATTGTAAACCTTTGAGTCCGGACGCACCGTCGAATTTTATCAAAGAGTCATAATAAATTCCATTGTAAAGCAATGCGATGTCACTATGACTTTTTCTACGAAAATGCTTCACAGTGGGTTACGATACAGTTGGTTCGAGAGTACCTAATCAGATTTTCTCACAAACTTCAATGTCCCACATTTTCCGATTCATAAGGATTTTCGAAAACTTCTTTCACTCTGCGGATAAATATCAACTGAAAAACCTGTTCACTAAGATTCACATTCACATCTGGAGACTCTGTTTTACAGCTCAGAATCATCTGAGTCTACATCCCAAAATTTGTTGAAATCGGAGAGATAAACTCAGGGTATAGCGGTAGATTGAGTATACGTACTGCCTTTTCGGCGAAATATGTTTCGCCAAATTTCACTTAGCAACCAATCTTTCGCCGAAGCTTCATTTGACAAAAATCGTTAGCATAACTTTACTTCGCATTTTTCTTATTTCGCAACATTTTTATATTGCAAAATTTTACTTCGTCTCACTTTTATGTGGCAAATAATTATGTAGCAAATGATTCGCTTAGACAAATAACAAATTGTCAAGTAAATAAAATTTGGCCAATTTTTATGTTACAAAGTATTATTTCAAAATTTGTGCGAGCGAGCAAGACCGCTCGGAGCAGAAATGACTTGGATAGTTTAGGTTGAGAAGGCTAAGGCTCGATGCCACCTTAGCCTTCGATGGTTTTTTTTTTATCAGCCAGTATAACTTGTCAGTAGGAAAGTAGGTTTAATGACATTCAACATGTTGCTAAGTTAAGGTATGCCAATCAATACATTTTGACCAAAACATTAATGACATCTTAAAAAAATCCCAGGTAATAATTTGCATAATAATAATTTATCAAATGATCAGTTGGGAAATGATATAATGATATATATATATATATATGTATTATATACAAAAATTGCTTGTTTAAAGATATTCGATATAAATTGTAGATTTAAAATTATTTACCAGCTCAGGAAACAGTAATTACAACACGTTTTCATGAGCTTATATTTCATTAAGTAAGATAAATACTACATTAGTTAGTAAGTTACAAGTATTTAATCATTACATGATTTGATCATTCCTTTGTGGAATTTGGGCGTTCCTCTGGTTAATGTTAGGAAAAATAGCGACGGGTAGAAGACTAATAAAATCTCAAAAAGATCCACACATAGTCACGACGAGTCGGCTTAGTAGCCCTACAAATCGTCCAGAATGTACATAGTAGACAAGTTGCGCAAAATACATTTATCATGGCGTGGATATACCGAATGTTTCGGGACAACAACATAAATCATTAGCATTTTGTCCTTCGCACCGCCCCGGTCGCTTGATGGCTCGACGCGAGTGCCGAGAGACGGGCGAGCGACAACCATTTCAACGGAAAAGTGTGTCGACCTTTGAATGAAATGGAATGCACACAAAAATAGTGAAAAAAAAAAAAAAAGGAAAGATGAAAAATGGAAGTAATTTGACCAAGTCGGCTGTTAGCGCACCTTTCTGAATTATAGAAAAGCTTTCATGCCATTGCACTCATATTATCACCATCATCATCTCAGCCGTAGGACGTCCACAGTTGGATATAGGCCTCCCCCATATACCTCCAATCGCTTCGGTTGGCAGTGGCCTGTATCCACCGTAGGTAGAAAAAAATGAAAATATTTATTTCAGATACCAATTACAACAATTAAATATCCATATATTATGTTAGTAACAATGAGACTTCAAATTATGTTAGTGAAAAACGAAATGCCGCGGATTTAACCAGGTCATCTGTCCACCTCGTTGATGGACGTCCTATCCTGCGCTTGCCAATCCGCGGTTCGGCCCCAACGGCCATCTGTTCTCCGTGCTATATGACTTGCCCATTGCCACTTCAAGGATACTTTCGATGGCATAAGGTACTTTTACCTACCTACTTTATTTGAATTACAGGGCTAAATATGTGTTAGTACCTACACATATTATTATATAAAGTTTACCCTTTTCTTCTTTCCAGAGTTAGGTAATTCTGGGCCCTTCTTACTCAGAATCGCGAGCACAAGGTATTCTTAAAAATTAAAATGTCAGACTAAAAAAGATTTATTAAAAGAAATAGTTTGATACCTACTTACATGGTTTTATCGAACTTAGTATAAAAATAACAATAGCACCGCACCTAAACAGTGTCTGGTGCATCGTCCAGCTGAAGTCATAACTAAAATCGAGTAAGATTCATGGTTCACACTTCGGCCATCAATAGTGCACTTATGACTGTAGTGTCAAATGCATTACAATGACAGTATTTGATGTGGACCTACCCGCTTATGGATTTTCCCGGACTTTAGACACGTAATCGTGTTTCACAAATAATCGTCATTGTCTGTTGTTAAAGAATCAATACTTGTACATCTACTTGTACATCTTATTTTCAATGAATAGCTGTAGTCCAATGCTGTGTATATTGTGTGTTTATAATTTTATCTGTGTTCACGTTCAAGTATTTTAAGGTTTTTTCATACAAAGTCTAGACCATTTGTTGTGACCTATTCATCATGCTGGCCATGGCCACGGGACACAAAATGCATGCTTATGTAGACGCCTTTTTGTTTAATAAATTGTCCAGTTTCTTTTCGCCTATTATACATTATGTATGGTTTCAATATATCTAATTGAATGGACATACTGTAGTAGGTAGCAGCGTCCGCTGTGCGCTCTAAAGTCACACCAGAACTTATGTCAGGCGGCAATTTGAAATCGAAACATGGATTAATAAAACAACAGCTTCTTTCCTTTACTTCACTTTCTCATTAATATTTCTTGACAGTCTCCGAATGAGAAACGCACGTGATAGCAATTTCATTTCTGAAACAAATCGACTTTTCATTTGCAATTCGTAGTGTCATTTGTTTGAGGGATTTCGGGATCAAAATTAACAATTTGGTTCCGGAGATGGTAATGGTAATGGCAGGCTCTTAAACACTTTGAGTGCTTACTTAGGAATATTCAATGCATAAGTATATATACAAGTAAATACCTATATGAATAGAGTAACTTGTTCTACTAATAAATATGCATAACACACAAGGAATAATACAGGTTCCGCACTATTATCAATGCTTAGTGGAAATAATTACCGCCTAAATAGGCGAATTACTATCGACACGAGATTGGTGCTCACTATTGCACTAATTATTAATACTCGTATGTATATTAATCGTACGTTAGTTTAGTATTTAGGTTTAATGAATGAATTACAAGTACATACTCAGTGGCATAAAATTTGACCCACTCTACATACGTTTCCTGCATACATTTGAGGGCCAGACTTTTTGCCGCTCAGTGTATGTTTGTATATTCAATTTAATGTCCTTTAACCAGAAATAACAGCAAAATGATAATGTCGGACAATTGCAACGTTTTTAGAGCCATTATGAAATAACAATTACGAGTAATGCTAGGCTACCTACTTCCTTTTATTTGTCATAAGTAGGTACTGAATGTCTTGCGGTGTTCAAAGTGATTGTAGCCCTCGCTACTGTGCAAACGTCACTTGAGAAGTCCTACTTAGTAAAGTACAGAAAGAAAATACCGGGCGTGGCCTGTAATACGAGCAAAAAATTAAAACATAGATCACAACTCGTCAAACTGAACAACATTTTTAATAATTTTATTTTTTTATTACACTTTAAAGAAGAAGAAGAAACAATGTAAAGCAAAATGCTTGATGTTTGTAGCATGACAGACGACGTCAGTTATGTTCTAGGATGGCGTACATTGATAGCAGTATTTAATAATATGAAAAAGGGAAAATCTAAAGACTCCATTATTTTTAAAAGTCGCTGAACTAATGTTGTTCAGTTTGATGAGTACGATCTATGTTTTAATTAAATTATAAATTAAATTTAGACGCTCATAGTCGTGGCTGGGCCATTAGAAAGAAAGATCAAAATTTATTTATAACAATAGTAACACGTGCTTAGGCTAAAAATACAATCAGGAACATACATAAATATTTATGCTGTTATAAAAAGGCTAAATTTACTTTACCCACAATTAAGTATTTTTTTAAATATAAAAGTGTCACTGAATACCTAATTGTATCAGTGTGTCCAGTTCCATTAATAAAAATAAAAAAACTTGAAATCACTCCAAAGTGTGAACAAAATTTCATCTGCACTAAAAGCTAATCAGGCCAGATACATTATCTATTCTCTAGAAGGCCACATCATCTGGCGGCGTGATGAGGGTCCCGATGCCCAGCCCAAGATTTAGGGCGCTCTTTATGAGGGCCCGGATCCTTCTGCATATATTTATCGTGGCTCCCACGTCACCTGATATTTTGCTATTAAATACTGCGATACGTCATTGTTCGCACGTTTTCCTGTTGAGGGTTCTCGTATGTTATTGTGAAAGCAAATGATGTTTTATGAATTTTTTAAAAATTGATTCATGATCTTTTTTTTAGTTGATAATAATTGGGTGCTATTAGTTTTTTCTAAAAGCAAGAAAAGTGGAAATGGATTTTATTAAAATGTGAATGCTATGTTCTTCATTGCGAATTATTTGGTTACAATCTAGAGAATTCAATTCTATATTTGAAATATCCCAATGAGCATCTAAATACGATAGTAACATATAATATCATTGAAGTCACCACAGACCTCACACGAGAAAAGCCTAAGAAATTATACAGTGCGATATTCCCCCCTTATCGTGATGTCGTTACTTTTCACCTAGTTTTCATCTCCTCTTTCACTCAAGTTTTTTTATATTTTCATAGGCCTTAGTGAATAATGATAATCAATAACGAAATGTGGATATGATATTATGTTTTTGAACAACATTCTCAGCAGTAACTCATCTATTGAGCAATTAACTTCGTTACACACTCAGCTGGGAAAATAAATACTGGCTGATTAGTTTGCGTGACATTTATATTCCTCTTTATTACGAAAGGAAAAATTCTGTGGTAGATTTTTTATTTTACTATATGGGTAAACCTGATACGCCTAAGTTTCTTCCTGTATTCATGGAGAAACTATCATAAAATTTCTAGATTCAGCGAACGTATCAGGGTCTTCATGATGGCTGAGCCTGTTTATAGCAGGACTACTGAAAACTTCAAGACACGTGCACGTTGCTTCGTATTTGAGGAGCCCGTATTATTTTATGGACATGTTAAGAGAAACTCGTTACTTCAAGGCTGAACATCGAATCTTCTAGTTAATAATGGATGAAGAGGCAGATGCGTGAATCGATATTACGACCGAACCATCGATACTGTTTCCCAAAAATTTACTAATTTAGTTTTCCCTACTGAATTTTTTTGGTCTCATAGCGCAGCAAACAACAACACGAACATGTAATTTTTCAGGCTATACACAAAATAAAATAGCCAATCCATTCGATGTTTCTTTCATAATCGAGTGTTGTTACGAAACATTGAATAAAAGGTCGCTCATTTTTTGCCTCGTAGAGTTACCGAAGCAAAATTGATACTTGTATCATTTTAACTCCATTTCGTAAAAAGGTATTGAAGGGGCGCGGGTACTTTATGGCGCTAATATCCTTTCCGTCGTTAAAAAAGACGATTGTTAACGCGGCAGCCATTACCGTAAAGGTAAAATCGGTAAGCTGAAAGCGTGGCATCGACGTGAATGATTTATAAACGAGGATAATACAGGGCATTAGCCAAACCACAACACGTACGCACACTGGATTTAGCAAAAAGAGATCGGCACCATTATTGCGTGGAAAGATTTATTAGCCGATGCAGGGCAGCTCCAGCTGGCGTTCATATTCCGCCATTTTTTGCGGAGTCTGTCAATAGAGCATTGGATGTGGTCCCGCCAACATCGCGTCTGAATTCACTTCCGGTCACGTGCCGCTGTCATCCTCGAGAACAAAAACTCAAGAAAACAGTAGACGGAAACCGGTTTTCAGTAAATAAAGAGCGGATTTAAGCACCGCCATAAAAACTTTAACCGACGCCGTTAAACTAAAACTTTGTCTATGAATCTCTTCACGCAGAAATGAAATAGTTCCACGCAAATGGCGTACTAAGTCTAATAAAGAGGCAGACGTCTTGTTTAAAATTATCCGTCTACTTACTAACAGGTCGATAGTATCGGGCGAATTGTTGGCCACGTGTTAGAGTTCCCAGAGAAGCTTTCCCGTGCAGCTCCTGCTTCAAAACTTTGCTGCACGAGTGACTGCTTCCAGAAGATTTTTCTTTTAAGAATGAGATATTTCTGTCCAATTTTATGAACGTAAACAACATTAGTCGATGCGTGCTCGTTCACGGTGAGTGTTTTCATAAAGTCTTAACTTTTTCGGACCGCACGCCGCGCTTACACGATGTCTGGCCACGTCGGATCCAGTGGCTACTCGTGCGTGTAACACCGCCCTACTTCTTTTATGTAATGCCATTTACCTTTTTTTTCGATGACGGCGAAGACAAAGGGAGAGAGATGTTTTTCGCACCGATGTTTACTTTTGTTTCAATGTTTAAAAGCTTTTATATTGCTTTTACATCGAATTACATAAGTACTCGTAGTTTGTTTGTTTTATTTAACAGTTCAAGGTTAAACATCTGGGGATGTTTGGGGAAGCTATTGCCTAGGCGTAGTGGGGCGACAACTGGGGGTTGGCATTATCTCATTTTATAATGAGGAGTACTTTGAAAAGCATAAGGACCTACATGTTTACCTTACAAAACTCATGAATATAATGTGTATTTTGGACTTTATGCAATGACACATACTTTCCTACGTGTTGTCTATTTGTACTTAATACTATTGTTGTGTCTTGTGTTGTGAATAAATGTATTTTCCTTCTTTCTAACTACATCTAAGAAATGTACATGATTGGTTATAGAGACATTATAACATTTGATTGCTAAATAATGGCTTATCGGGAAAATAAAAGATCCCTCAGCCCTATAAATGTCTAATACCGTACATAATGGAAGCAACTAACTTGGTCAGATTGGACAAACAACAGTGATTACCGTTGTTATATGCGATCAATACCTGTATGATGTTGCGGTCGTAATGTACCTATTATAGTTGATATTTGCACACGAAGTCGGCCGGGCTCGGGCTAGTTAGCTCGCAACAACAACCATTACCCACCAGTTTGTATCCAATCTTCGTAAACAGCGACCCGAGTTGTTATTGCCCATAAAAACGGACGAATAACACACAACCGGTCTATATTGAAAATATATCCCGGTCAGTGTGGACCTAAGAATGTGCAAGCCAGCGAAATCCATATCTAAAGCTAGGTGGCCGCCCTTCGTGAAATTATTGCACGTCACCGAAAATAGGTCAATTGCCTCCCTGTGAGAGCGAGAGATCCGCGCCACCATGGAAAATGATAGGGACGGAGGCTTTAATTCGTTAAGGTGACGTCACGAGGGTTTTAACAGAGTCGCTCGTTTTTTTTTCTAGCTTTTGTTTCGGCAGGTGCGTTGCAGCTTCATGCACGTTCTCGCTTCACAGTTTTATTTCTTCGTCGCTTCTGATAATGTGTCACGGCCTTTACATTTATCGCACATCGTGTTTTGTTTTTCAAGCGTGTCGCTTTTTCATTTCTTTAGACGATCACTGAGGCCTGAGATGCGTTTACAGAATTTGACGAAGGAAATGAGCGGGAGGAAACAAACGGCAGCACTTTGATCTCGCCTGTGTTTGTTTTCTCATAATCAGGAGAGTAGTCTTTGTGATCCGAGGGCTATTGTGTTTTATCTGATAACTTATCGACAAGTTTTTTTTATAACGTGCTCATTCAATAGGGCAAGATTGTTTAATTAAAAGATTCATTCCATTAAAGTACCTAAATGCAACTTAAACAGTTTAAATGTTAATTTTGTTAAAGGTTTGCAGTCAGTTTCTTAAACCTTGTCCTGCCCATAACTGGTCTCAATAGCTGTGCCACTGCTTGAAATGTAACTCTGAATGTACAATTATCAAGTACACATATGATGGCTCTTACATGAGGAAAATAAAAGAACAAAGGCCAATGTACGACATTTAATTCTTCAAGTGGACCTCGCTTATTGCCCACAAAATTCATACACGAATGCATTCTCAAACATGGTTTCGTTTGATTCATTTCAATTTAATCATTTGTTGTATTTACAATGCTATTTATTACAGCCGACCGTTTGATCCGGCCCTAGAGGTACTCGTTAAATACCTACTCAGAAAATCAAAGAAAATAACAGCCAGCCGATATTCGGAAAGCGGCGCGGCAAGTTAATGGCGGACTTTTCTGAATTAATGCAAGGCCTTGCGGCAAATAATTATTTGCTCTAATTAAACGTTCGCCAGAAGGCAGTCGTCGAGTTTTCTGGGCTCCTTTTGCCTCTTTTGAGAGTCAACCGAGTGTGTGATTAGGGGGGTGACGCAGCTTGTTCTACTATTAACCCACATGAGGCACTTGTTTGCGCGTTTGTCAGCGTCTCGAATAATTTACGTTTGTTGCTTAACACTTGTTAAGTTAGTCTGTGACGGTTGCTGTTAGCTACCCTCTGCTAGTTGGAAGTAAGGGACATCAAATTGGACATTAGGACGCCGTATTCTTTTCTTTGATTCTTTGATTATTTATGACGACCGGATGGCCAGGTGGTTAAAGATGACTACGAAGCTTGAGGTCCCGTCCGGGGCTCATATTTGTATGAATAATACGAATGCTTGCTCTCGGGTCTTAGATGTTTAATATATATATAAGTATGTTTAACTGTTGCCTAGTATCCTTAGTAGGTACAAACTTTGCTTAGTTTGGAACTAGGTCAATTGGTGTCAAGTGTCCCATGATATATTTATTATAGTCGAAATAACGCCAGTTAACGTGTGTATTTCTTAATTTATGACAAATTTATTTATGTTACATGAAAAAAAAATACAAGACTCATTTAAAAACTACTAAAAGCTATATATGGATGTATTGTGTGTGAAATATTAATGGTGTTTTAAAACTGTTCCATAGAATTTCAATAGCCAGTTGGGTTGGTTGGACTGAAAATCCCCGTAAAGGATTTTCATCGGAAATATTAATTCAGAATTTAGCCAGACCTTATCCAATAAAATTACCTAAGTACATTAAAAAATCAGACTTCTACCTGTCAAAACAAAAGATTAATGAGATTTTGAATCTTATGTGTTTCATTGGTGGACAGTAGATACTCGACCCTAACAATAAAGCCAATTAAATCAAGCATCTCAAGCAAGGATAATAAGTAATTTAGACTTACAAGAAATAGGTTTGTTAACAGCTATGACCTTTAAAGTGTATTATTACAATCCTACAGTCATGTATTCGCTGGTATATTACTTTACATGAAACACTCTAGTAGGTAATTAGTTTTGATCTACCTTATGTCCTTCATGTAACCTAACATGTCTGAATATAGCCTTTAATCTTGACTCTGTATTAATAAACAGCCCGTTTTTATTAAGAGATCGCTAACATATTAATTACAGAATAATATTAAGGACATCTTATATTATTATGTATAGCATACTTCAACATTGAGCTCGTATAACATACACCAAACAAACATCCGTCTAAGTTTACTTCTAAATAATAAACGAAACTGTGTATTGTTGTATAGTCTATGGTCACCTGCGTTTCGTTTATAAAGCAGCGTTCAAATAAATAAATCATTACTTGATCTACCATCTACAGCAAATGGTTGTTTTACTGCATCCTCCAATCATTTAAATATAAACTCCCTAAACCCGCGTCTAATACATGTTGTCAGAAGTGGCCCATGGTGTTAAAA
Organism: Choristoneura rosaceana; assembly: GCA_037349165.1. Taxonomy (NCBI): domain Eukaryota; kingdom Metazoa; phylum Arthropoda; class Insecta; order Lepidoptera; family Tortricidae; genus Choristoneura; species Choristoneura rosaceana. Next base: position 6,564,801 of record JAZBNJ010000033.1, read on the forward strand.
GTAACCCATGTTGTCAGAGTGCCGAGAAATAGTCTGAAGTCAAGAAATATTACAAGTCTGAAGAAAAATTGAAGAAGTCAAGAAAGAAAAAACACAGTCAAAATGGGAGAAAAGGTACATAATGTTATTTTAGCTAATAATCTGAAACCTCTATGCTTATCTAAAGATAATGGAGGAAAAGACTGTGCTAATTCCGAAAAATGGAAGCTGTGGAAACAAAAATTCCTAATTTATTTCGAAGCAAATGACATAGAAAAAGTACCAGAGTCAAAACAAATCGCTATATTCCTTAATGCAATAGGCGATGAAGGTCTGCAAATATTTAACTCTTTCAATGTCGAGTCCAAAGATGAAACGTTAACGTCCATTTTGAAAAAATTTGATTTAAAATTTAACGAATATAAAAATGTAACGGTCGAAAGATACAATTTTTTCACCCGTTACCAAGAACAAAACGAGTCTCTAGATGAATATGTGACTTATTTAAATAATTTGTCGTCAAGTTGCAAATTCGAAGCATTAAAAGAGTCTCTAGTCAAAGATATGTTCATAATTGGCATTAAAGACAGTCAAATAAAAGAAAAACTTCTTCAAAAAGAATTCAAAGATGTTAACGAAGCAGTCGAAGCAGCTAAAACAATCGAATTATCATGCCAGAGATCAAAAAAGCTTGGAAATAAAGAAAATGATCTTCAAGTACAAGCCATTTCCAAAAGAAGTCATATTAGTAGAAGCTCAACACCGACGAGACATAAATCAAGACATAATTTCAACAGACAGCGCAAATATAGAAACAATAGTCAAAGTCAAGAAAGAAGAACCAACAATTTCTTTTCAGGCAATTTCAGGTCAAACAGTAGTTCACGAGGCAATAAAACAGTCTGTAAAAGATGTGGTCAGCAGCACAGAATAAAATGTCCAGCTCAAGGAAAAATATGTTCCATCTGCAAGAAACCAAACCACTTCGCGGCATATTGTTACTTCAGCGACAGAAACAAAAACAATAAAAATGTAAGTTCTATAAATACCAGTAATTTGAATTTGAATGAAACTGACATTTTAAATTTAACCGACATTTCTGATAATGATAATTTTTCTAATGATTTTGTAATTAATTCAATAAATAATAATAGCCAAAATAATTGTAATTCATCTAATTGGAAAATAAATATTAATTTCTTTGACCATAAAATTAACTGTCAAATTGACACTGGAGCTGACATCAATGTAATTTCTTTGGAAACATTATATCATTTAGAGAACAATTGTAACATTAAAATTCCTATAAAAAAGACAAAAGATAGAATATTTACATTTTCAGGTCAACTTATAGAAAATGTGGGTAGTGTCGCATTAGCATGTACTTTTGATAACGGTCAAAAAGTGAATATTAATTTTATAGTGGTAAATTGTAAATGTGCTACTATATTAGGCTGGAAGACTTGTGAGGAATGTGGCATCGTGAAAAGAATGTTTAAATTAACGAACACACCGATTATTAACCAGAACCAAAGGTCAGTACAAACAATTATCGAAAATTATTCAGATACTTTCGAAGGGTTAGGATGTTTACCATTCGAAGCGCATTTAGAGATAGATAATAGCATCACTCCAAAAGTCTGCCCAGTTCGCCGAATTCCATACGCATTGCACCCAAAACTAAAGTCAGAGCTAGACAGAATGGAAAAATTGCAAGTCATTCAAAAGGTAACTAAACCAACTAATTGGGTTAACGCTATAGTTCCTGTAGAAAAACCTAACGGTCAATTACGCATTTGTTTAGACCCAAGAAATTTAAATAAAGCTATTAAAAGACCTCATTTTCCATATCCTACTTTAGATGATTTACGCTCAAAGGTTGCTGGTGCTGCAATATTTTCAAAATTAGATGCGAATTCAGGCTATTGGATGATTAAACTTGATTCAGAGAGTAGTGACCTATGTACATTCAATACTCAATTTGGTAGGTACAAATTTCTACGTCTACCTTATGGCATAAACTCGAGTGGTGAAATTTTTCATCGAGTCATGACAGATTTATTTGGTGAATTACCTGGTGTTTTAATTTTCGTAGATGACATACTAGTTTATGGCTCAAACCAAGCAGAACACGACGCTAGGTTAGAAAATGTTCTTAAAAAGGCTAGAGAAATTAATTTAAAATTCAATAAGTCAAAATGTAAATTTAATAAGACCGAAGTTTCTTATGTAGGGCATATTTTTAATAAAAATGGCATATCGGCAGATTCTTCAAAAATAGAAGCTATAATGAAAATGCCGAAGCCGGAGAATGTCAAAGATCTCCAACGATTTCTCGGTATGGTAAATTACTTAGGTTCATATATTCCTAATTTGGCTCATGAAACAAGTTTACTGAGAGATCTACTTAAAAAACAAAATATTTGGCAGTGGACACTAAACCATGATAAGCAATTTGTAAATTTGAAGAAATTAATTTGTCAGTCACCTGTCTTGGTCCACTATGATGTAAATAAGCCAGTTAGAATGTCAGTCGATGCAAGTCAGAAAGCAGTTGGGGCAGTCATTTTCCATGGGAAAAACCCCATAGCTTATTCATCAAAGTCTTTAACAAAAACTCAAGAAAATTACGCGCAAATAGAGAAAGAATTGTATGCAATTGTTTTCGGATGTAAAAAATTTCATCAATATATCTATGGCAAAACAATACAGGTCGAAACGGATCATCAACCTTTGATCACACTGTTTAAAAAGCCACTTTCAGATGTGCCAGCAAGACTTCAAAGAATGATGATCACGTTACAATCATACGACCTAATTGTCTCATATACAAAAGGAACTGAAATGTATATCTCAGATACTTTGTCTAGAGCGCCTGTCATTAATACCGAGGTAGAGAAATTAGATTTGGATGAATTTGAAAACAATATTATTTGTCAGGTAAGGTTGTTGACTTCAAATTTGGCAATAAGTGAGGGTAGGTTACAGCAAATTGTGTCTCATACAAAGTCAGATAAAATCTTACAAAAATTAAAAGAATATCATAAAATAGGATGGCCTAATAGTAAACAACATTGTGATCCTTTAACCCTGCCATATTGGAATATTCGAGATGAAATTCATGTAGTTGATGAAATAGTCTTCAAAAACCAATCAGTAATCATTCCAAAGTCAATGCGGTCAGAAATATTACAGCAGTTACACGAGGGTCATATGGGCATGGAAAAAACTAAAAATTTAGCCCGTGGTATTGTATTTTGGCCTAATATTTATAACGACATAGAAATGAAAATCAGACAATGTGAGACTTGTATGACACACAGTGCAAATAAAACGAAGGAAACTTTATTAACTCATGAACAACCAGTGTTGCCATGGCAAAAGGTAGCAACAGATTTATTTGAATACAATAATAAAAAATATTTGCTAGTCGTTGATTATTATTCTAACTACATTGAAATAGCTCAGTTAAATACAGATAGTAGAAGTCAAACAATAATAACACAATTGAAGTCTATTTTTGCCCGTCATGGAATTCCAGTACAATTGGTAAGCGACGGAGGTCCGCCGTACAGTTCCAATGAATTTCATAATTTCATGAAGGACTGGGATATTGAACACATAATGTCTAGTCCTCATTTGTCAAGGTCGAACGGACTCGCAGAAATTTCTGTGAAAATAATAAAAAACATATTAAAAAAATGTGAACATTCAGGCACAGATATTTATACAGGTTTATTACAGTATAGGACAACACCTAGAGGTAATTTAAAGTCACCATCTGAATTACTCATGTCAAGAAAGTTAAGAACAAAATTACCCATAAAAACTAGTCAGTTAAAACCTAAAATAGTAAAATTTTCTGATCATTTCAAAAATAAGACTGAAATGATAGAAAAAAGTAAGTCTTACTATAATAAAAATGCTAAAAAGTGTCATGATTTTCAGCTTAATGATGAAGTATATTTTAAGAAAAACCCCAAAGATCTGACATGGTCTAAAGGTTATATTGTGTCTAAGACTAAATTTCCTAGGTCATATATAGTAAAAAATGAAAATGGTGTAACATACAGAAGAAATTCTCAACATATTAAATTGTTTAAGTCAAATATGTCAAATATGTCAAACCTTAATAGTCACAAGCCATATTCCAATCAGTCAAGCCAAGTAGTTACAAACAAAAATAACAAGTCAAGTTTTACTGAAAAGTCGAAAGGTCAAAGTCCAAATAAAAATCAAAAATGTCTAAAAGAGGATGATGCAATGAAATATTATTACATTCCAGAGTATATTGTGAATGCTCAAAACCAAGTGTCAAGTTGTAACAATTGTAGTCAAAATAGTTCAAAAACAAACTCCATAAATGAAACATTTATGTCAATGGAGTCAAGTCGGTCAAGTGCAGATAGTCCATGTAATAAAAGCAATGTATCACAAAATAAGAACAATGAAAATAATATGTCAAATATTTCAGATATTGTAAGTCCTATGTCAAGTTTATGTAATGATGGGGATATCATATTGTCTCCATTGTTTGTTGAAATGAATGAGAACAATCAAGATACAGAATTCTTGAATGAAAATCAAATAGTCATGTGTCAGTCTGATAGTCAGTCAGAATCAAGTAATAATGTTCAAAACTTACCAGAAATGTTAGACATTGCAATTGGTAGCAATACACCTGAAATAAGATACAGTTCTAGAGGTAGATTGCTGAAGAAAACAAATAGATTGGACTTGTAAATAATTTATTATTGTAAAATTACATATTTAGACGTAGCATATAATTGTAAATAAATTGGAAATTAATTGTATTGTATTATTATGTATTCGACATTTGTAATTATTTATTGTTATGGTATTGTATTAACGGATTAATTAATTAATAATTTTAAGGCATGATTATTCTGTAAAATTAAATATTGTCAACTGTCAAGATGTCAATGTATTGAAATGTCAAGTGTCAGATTTATTTATTTTTTAAAGAAAGGGCATGTTGTATAGTCTATGGTCACCTGCGTTTCGTTTATAAAGCAGCGTTCAAATAAATAAATCATTACTTGATCTACCATCTACAGCAAATGGTTGTTTTACTGCATCCTCCAATCATTTAAATATAAACTCCCTAAACCCGCGTCTAATACATGTATATATGAAATAGATTATACTGTAATAACATCCGAATAGTCCCTTAGAAAGAATACGGCGTAACTTGTAATAGCATTCAAATTCCGCCCCAGTTCAATCGCGCTTTATTGTTCCCACTAGCTACAATATTTCCACTGCTGCAATAGAGCTATAAAATGGTTATATGAAGTCATAAAGTGCGCTGTAACACACCGGAGAACGTTTAATCTGCTGCAATTAATCCATCGATACTGCTCAGGTCTATTATTGCCCAGATTAAGCAGATTTAACTTTATGCCTTCCAATTATGTTTGTTTTAACTGCTGGTATCAATAAAAACCAACGCATTACATACATACATACAATACCTATATACATAAAATCCCGCCTATTTCCCAATGGGGTACTTAGGCAGAGACTACTTCCTTCGACTTGCTACGATCCTGGCATACAACTCTCGCTTCCTCCACATTCATCAATCTTTTCATGCATGCACGTCGGCTTAGAGTACTCCTGACCCTACCTTTCTTCAGAACATCCTCGACTTGTCGTGGAACGTTCGTCTAGCCCTTCGTCTTCCAACGTTCCCATTTACGCTCGTCTTATAGATCTGCCTAGTCAATGTATTAACCAACGCATTTATTGCACTCATTATAATTCTCAAGCTTCATGATCATGAGTTTACAATAATTTCTTTACATTTGAAATGAGTAATTAAAAGGTGAATTAATTTAATTACTTAAAGTACTTACTGGCAGGTATTGAAAAAAAAAGACAAAATGTTTTGTATTTCACGGTACGAACTATTTACTAGCAAATTTATGTTTTAAATCGGCAAAACTATTAATAATTTCATTCATCACTTAGCACTACTAAAACTGTTATATCCAATTCATTAATTTTCCATCTCCATAGTCTATAATTTAATTAATCATAGGTCAATGTCTACTTTCTTAAATGGCATTTTTTTAAATTTACTTAAATGGCATATTTAAATGAAATATTCAGAAATCAGAAGCTTTCAAAAGTATTTGATTAATTGGTCGCCGTCTCCTTGGGGCTTAGGTTTCATTTGTCAATTCCAAAGAAGTGTACAGGACCTGTCTCCCTCGGGGCAGGGTTCCGCGACACTTGGAAAGGAAATAGAACTTTCAGCTTTGATAAAGTTTTAATATATTCTTCGGCAAGTTTCCAACTTTCGCAGGGCCCAGGTTATGACGGCTCTCTGCGCCGCTCGCGTCTCCCTTGCGTTTTTTTCCAGTTTTACCCACACTTGAGACTCAGCGGGAAGGATTTAATATACAATGCCGCGTGTGCTGGGGTAGAATGGAGACTTTTGTTTATTACGGATTTACTGTCTGTGAGGGTTTCATATTTTATTTGTAGAGCGTATTTAACGTACCTATGTGGTAGGGAGAGGATCTGTGACTTAGAGTATATATAAATCTGTGATGATATTTTTTTACCGAACTGCTACTTACAATGGTTACAATTTTCGATCCATTAGGTAGATTACGTACTTAGTTTATTTCTTCCAGTTACTTACAATTTTGCGACATGATAAGGCAAGGATACCATGAAGAGGTAGGTAAAGATTTATATTTAAAAGATGTTTATTTCGTTTCATAATTACGATTTGCCTGCTTTCTGGAACATTTCAGGAAATATTTTATTTCTTTCCCAACATTCGCCGGTGCTCAATAACAAAAAGTTTTTATTCCAATGATTAATTTCAAAGTGTTTAATCCGTCTTTCAGATCGTGAGAACGGAAAAAGTTTCCCCGTTTATGAATTCCACAACAATTGGTGTTCTGATTACTTCGTTTTGATTCGGATTTTATTTTACGCGGGAGTTGTATTTTTCCCCATGATATTTTTTTAAGATAGCGTGCTAAATTAAGAAAATTATTGTTTGTTCGAAACTGTCAAATACAAAAAGTCGCAAGGGTATATTATGCATTCACCGACGCAGAGCAAAATGGAGACGTGTACAATTTATCAATTAGTGAAGATGTGACAGGATGTGATATATAAATACGATCCCTTGAAGTAAAATAGTTTTCAACTGTATCGGAATTATTTTATTTATTTGTTTGGAATTATTTTAGTTATTTTATTATTTATTTGGACGACCGGATGGCCCATGTGGTTAGAGCACCTGACTACGAAGCTTGAGGTCCTGGGTAAATAAAGATTATTATTATTATTTAAATGTAAAACGGCGATCGACGAACGACGAAGTTTGACGACCGGATGGCCGAGTGGTTAGAGAATCTGACTATGAAGCTTGAGGTCCCGGGTATGAATCCCGGCCGGGGCAGATATTTGTATGAATAATACGAATGTTTGTTCTTGGGTCTTGGATGTTTAATATGTATTTAAGTATGTATTTATCTATATAAGTATGTTTATCCGTTGCCTAGTATCCATAACACAAGCTTTGCTAAGCTTACTTTGGGACTAGGTCAATTGGTGTGAATTGTCCCGTGATATTTATTTTATTTATTTATTTATTTAAGTAGTACAAACGACATTGTATGTCATGCGCACCCAACGTCATTTAGCGTGGTTTTGAAGCTTAGATTATTTAATTTAGAAGAGAAGTGCAGTAAAATGAAAAAAGTTTATACAAAATAATTTGCAGTTACTTACATAGATAAGTAAATTCACTACTCCAAACAATATAAATCTTGTGTTTTTGTCTTGAAATTTGATCGCTAGTAATTTTTCATTAAATTCAAATGGTGTCTCTGCTTCGCTTCGCTTCACTGGAATCTCCTATTGATTGTGTTTTAAGCCCCAGTGAAACTATCTTTCTGCTGATAAACATGTTAGATGAGCAATTATTTAACTATTTAGCGTCATGTATGACTTTATTTGTTTTATGTTTATTTCTATGTTTGTTTTATGGCGTTAAATAAATGTATTTTCTTTCTTTCTTTCACTTTAAAATTTTTATTTTCCTACTAGCTTTTACCCGCGGCTTCGCACGCGTAAACTAATCGGTCTGGTAGTGGCAATTGAAATATCCCGTGGGAGTATAGGGATAAAAAATAGCGTATGTGTTATTCCAGACGTGCAGCTACCTACATACCAAATTTCATGACTCTAAGCCCAGAGGTTCTTATTTCAAGATTTTATCCCTATCCCGTGGGAATATCGGCATAAAAAGTAGCCTATGTCCTTTCCCAAGGTCTATTCTATCTCTGTACCAAATTTCATCCAAATCGGTTCAGCGGTTTTGGCGTGAAAGCGTAACAGACAGACAGACAGACAGACAGAGTTACTTTCGCATTTATATTATAAATATTAGTATGGATTATTGTCCTATTTGCTATCGGTTAAGTCAGTATTTTTCAACCTTTTTCATGACACCACCCCTTTAGTAATAAAGAGATATTTCGCGACTCCCCTCCCCACTGTTTTTTTCATGTATTATTTTTATATATGATTAGTTAGTTGTATAATTAGTTAACATTTTTTTAATAAATATTTTAAAACTTTTTTTTTTACTAAAGCAGTTTTCCCAGCAACTAACCCTGGGTTAATTAGATGATTTTATATCTGTAGAACTGTTTGAATGATTTTATGAGCACTACTCTCGTCATACAGTTATCTGAACTAATATCTACCACAGTGGAGTAATTATGCAAAAAAATATCTGACACACCCTATCGGCCCTAGAAATACAGTGGTGTCAGATATTTATCCATGCTTTGTTGAGTCAGCCGGAAACGGCTGAAAGTTTATTTCGTAAGACCTGATAATATGTAACACATGTTTGGCAATAAATTATTTCATTTCATTTCATTTTATTTCAGATATTGGTGCTAGTAACTGTACGGGTGCTTTTTTTCCTCAAGTCATATTCGTCTCCAGCGCGTCTGACAGCCGCATGTCATTACGTCCTCAGTCCGTACTCATGGCTAAGGCATTTTGCACACGCACGACCTATCTCATTAATACGTAATAAGGGACGTTTTTGGAGCACTGCGAGTTACTTTTAGACTGGCATGCGTCGGGTATGCGTAAACAAATGAGGTATTCTGTGACGGAGTTTCGAAGAGTTGAGGTTTGACGTAACATGTAAAAGTTTTGTAATATTATGCGCGGTATGATTTCATTGACGACATTATTGCTGCTCGTAAGATGATTCATCGTCATCATCATCAGCCGGAAGACGTCCACTGCTGGACAAAGGCCTCCCCCTTAGAATGCCACAATGAAAAGCAACTCGCCACTTGCATAAGACAAATAGTATCTACGTAAACGGTAAATTATTACAATACGAGTCAGTGAAGTCGCTAGACCAGGGATGGGGAAATAGATTTTCAGATAGGCTATAATACAATAATTGCAACATTTCCGCGGGCCAAGGAGCATTTTTATTGAATAATTTTTACTCTAATCAAGTAACAATAAAAATAAATCATGTAGGTATCTATAATATAAAAATGAATCGCAAAATGTGTTGGTAAGCGCATAACTCGGGAACGACTGGTCCGATTTCGCTAATTCTTTTTTTGTAGTGTTTGCTACTGTCAGGAGAAGGTTTTCATGGAAGAAAAAAAATACAACGGGGGCGAAGCCGCGGGCAACAGCTAGTCTATAATAAATTTATTGTTTTAATGTGCTGGGTCGGTGTGAAAGATGAAATTTTAACTGTTCATTAATTAAAGCATTGAAATTAGGCTCCAAGTTACTTGAAGGAACTTGTAAATAACAATACAATACAATACATAAATACTCTTTATTGTACACCAGAAATAGTAAGCGATACAGAAAACAGCCTACCTAACTAACAAGAAGTTGGAAAACCCGACTCTGTATTTCAAAGTTTAATATCTCAAAAACGGCTGAACCGATTTTGATAAAACATCTCTAAGAACAATGTCTAGAAAACATGTTTTCAAATAAAACATACCCACATTGAATTCGGTCTACCTGTTTAAGAGCTACGGTGCTACAGACAGACAGACATACAGACACACATAGCGGTCAAACTTATAACACCCCTCTTTCAGCCTCGGGGGTTAAAAACACTTGAGATGACGAGATGAATTTAGATGACGAGTTTTGATCGCGGGCCGGATTAAATCTTGTTGCGGGCCGGACTTGGCCCGCGGGCCGCTATTTCCCCATCCCTGCGCTATACCGTAGTTTTTCAAATATGTAACTTGAAGTCAGTTTCATGTCCTAAATTTCCTAAAATAGTGTGGTGCAATCGAAGTTTGGGGAATACTATAAGCGTACATATTACTCACCACTTACTTTTTTGGCACTTGAGGTATTCCAACTTAGGCCTCTAGGTTGGCAACGCATCTGCAATACCTATCCCTGGTGTTGCAGATGTTTTTGGGCGGTGGTGATCTCTTACCACCAGGAGACCCACTTGCTCGTTAGCCTTCCAGTCGTATAAAAAAAAAACTACTCAAAAAAATGTCATTTTTTTTTAATTACCCTGGTTGTTCCTCTTTTAACCGCCTTAAAAAAGGGACGTCATCAATTCGGAAATGTTTTTATTCCTTAGTAGACTACGAAGAGTAGAGTAGGTAGATTTGTTATATATGAGATTTTTTATTAAAGTTACATATTTAACTTTAATAAAAAATCTCATTTGGCACCTTATGTACCTCATAGGGAACGAATCTGTAGTCGTTAGTACTCTAGTTGGATTCGGGTACTAATAAATACCTAAACTAATTGTAGCACTAATATATTAATACCTGGCGAAACTCTACAGGCACGACTAGCCACGTTTTGCGAACACTCTGTGTATAGAATATCTAAGACTACCGCCGTCGCGACAAACAATGCTTTGATTGCTTCTAAATGAGGGCGATCCCGAAATCCGTCCTCTTCACTCAACAGTCAAACTCTATCTCTCATCCCGCTTCAACGCACAAGCGACTGGTGGCCCAATGATATTTGTGTTTGATTATAATTAAACTCATGTCCTCCTTCTTTGAAATGTCAAGCTGTCTTTAATTAAAGACTGACGCTTAATAATAGATCGGTCCCTTTTTGTCTGCAAACTCATATAACAAAACGAGAACCTGAGAAGTTTGCCTCTTGCTGTGGTAGTCATAATTATTATATTTAATCGTCTGTGACTCATGTTAGACGCTGCCAATTTAAAAGCGTTCATTGTATTTTGAGAACAAGATAAATCCTCCTTAATAATTGTTATATTTATAGTGAGATGAAAATTAGTGCCTCGGTTAAGAGGATCGAGCAATTTTAGCATGCCAGTGCCCATTCACAAGATGCAAGGCGTTAAAGCTGGAGCAAAATTCTAACCACTTAAAAATAATGATGCATTTTCATCAAAAAAGTGAAGTGAAGTGGCGTAGAAACGACGCAAGTATCAAAAGACCAATCATTATTTGAAACCCAGGTCATCGTCAGTCGGAAGACGAGCACTGTCGAACAAAGGTCTCCCACTTAAAACGCCGTAGTAAAAGACCACTTGCCACCTGTACCACTACCATGAGTTTACAGTGACCGTACTCGATAGCGACGGCGTAAATTATTTGTATGGAGAAATGTACAGCGCCTCTACAAATAATTTACGCCGTCGCTATCGAGTACGGTCACTGTAAACTCATGGTAGTGGTACTGCATGCGCCAATTGCCCAGAACTGTCGCGGTGTCGTCTACCCTGTGCATCTATTGCATATTTCCGTAATTAAGTCTGTATATTTTCCAAGGCGCAGTCACGAGTAGACTACGAAGAGTAGAGTAGGTAGATTTGTTATAACTAACGGATAAATAAGGGATAAAATATAAGGTATATCCGAAACACTAATTATGGTATATTTACGATATTTTCATAGGTAACAACATGTAAACACAAATAATTTCAGCGAAGGCCTACCGGTCTACGTAAACCTACGCGACCTAACATTGTTTTTCTTAACCCCTTTCCTCCCAGTTTCTATAACAGTTTCCAAAACGCTAACTACATTACGAACAAATTGTTATTATCTACAGACAATAACAAAAACTGTGGCGCCTCGCCCTGTAACTGCGCCATACTTTCCGTACCCATAATACGTTCGATAGAAAGCACACGGGGAACAAACAAGGTTGGCGAAAACAACACAATTTATCAAGGGGGTTGATGCTGGCAACTCTTCCAGCCAACTCCCGCAATAAAGCCACAAACGCCTTTCGTCACTTGAGCTCCAGTTATTATGGTGATGGGACTCCTCATGCAGAATATTTGTCGTATCAGGAATATTGTTCGCTAATGAAAATGGTGCTTCAGCTTGTTTTATTGAGAAGTGTATTGTATTTGCAAATGAAGTGACTTTGAAGCGGATTTCAAAATAAAGGACCCGTAGCTGGGATATATTAAGAGGGTTTAGGCAGACAATGTAAGGACTTATTTTCAAGGATTCTGAATTCCATGCTATTGTTCATTGTGCGTCCGTTTTGCTACATTTGTGCTTGTAGATTAGATCAAATTTATAATTAATTTTGATCAATTATTTATAATCGACCATAACAAAAAACTACTCTTATCTTCATTAGCAGAATAGACTGTGTTATTTGGCCTTTATTTAAATTCTCTAAAACAGATTTTGGTAAAGAGAAAATTTCTCTTGCAGAAAACACCTAACTTTGTTAGTTAATCGCTTGCTGTTAGTTAACAAACGTTCACACATTATGCCTTCCAGAACATTCCATTATCATAATTCTGATGCGGGAAAAGAACAAAACCCCGCAATGCTTGCTTATAATAAAAACAATGGCTGCCGTCCCACGTGCGTGAATGTTTCAGTGGAACCCTTGCCTCCGCACGCGCCTAACATTTTTACTTTATTTTAAGGGTTGCTCTCTTTAAAAAAAAGGTCAAACAAAACATTTTATAAAAGCACTTTCGTAAATAGCTGCGGTACGTGTTGATGTGTTTAAGTTCTTTCGGATGTTTTTTATCAATTTTCGGACAACCATTAATGAATACGGAATTTTTGGATACTAGTAACAAAACAGCGCACTTCTACTAAACATGTGATGTATTCGACAAAATTTGAGCCATTCGCTTGATGAAGGCAATTTTTTGGTGAACCGTCTCTTGTTATTTCAATGCCATGTCACTTAAATATATTTTAAAATGCAAAGCGCTTTCTAACTTCATCAATGATCATAGACGCTGTCTTCTTCCTTCTTTGTCGTCGAAGTTTACTTATTTATATTATGCGGAAAAGACCATAGATTTAAGCTTCTCCTATTACGAATGTTTCAATGAAAGCACCTTACCTTTTCGCTACAAGGAAAGATGCTTAATAGTTGCCCAGTGAAGACTGACATCTGGTATAAAAAAGAAAACTTAATCACGTTATTTCAAACAATAGTACTACCTCCTTCCTACATTTGTATTCAAATACCGAAGTGAACAAATAGTATTAATGAAAAAAAAAATTTGTTCGTGCTTATTGCACGTCATATTGGCAGAGGCGGAGCTGACGTAGGCGACGTGAGCCACAGCCTACAGCCTCGCGGTCTGAGGGTCCTCACGCCTCGAAAGTTGCTCGTTTTTTGCTCACTAAAAATATTCTTCTTCTAATGTGTGATAGGGCCTCGCAAAAATTATTTGCCCTCGTCAAATTTATAGGTCCTGCGTCACCACTGCACATCCGTATCAAAAATTAATTAATACGTAGATGGCTTTTGCATTTAAACCTGGGATCAAATTATGACGATAAAAATCCGATAAACTTTGATTCATACGTTCATCTCAAAAAGAGATAGCAACGTGAAGTTTAAATTATGTTCGTATATCTGCCGCGCTCATATTTCATTCGGACGTACACCGCGATAAGCTGAATTGCCTTGTAACATAACAAGTTGCCACTAAAGACTTACTCAGTTTAAAAATTGTGTAACGTATGTTGCCGTTTTCTGACCCGGGAAAGACATATTATTCAATTACGAGCACTCATGTACATACATCAATTGAGAACATTTGTGATGTTCACTTCATGTATGTACTGCAATTTTGTTTGTTTCAATAAACACTCGCAAAGGCCGCTTATTGGCAGCCTGTCTCGAGGATAATACATCGTCTTTTTAACCTCCGACACGAAAAGAGGGATGTTATAAATTTGACCGCTATGTGTATGTGTCTGTCTGAAGCATCATAGCTTTTAAATGAATAGTCCGATTTTGATGCGGTTTTTTCAGTCTAAAGTTAGTTTAGCTGATAGAGTTCTTAGCTAAGTTTTATTAAAAGCTAGCCGTTCAACCTATTTGAAATATTGAACTTTGAAAAGACAATGTCTGGGGATTTGTAATTTTGAAATTATTATTATTCGTAGAGTTGGTTAGATTATGAACAATAAGTGTAAAAAAAAACTATAATCTGCATACGCTTACTTAATTTCCGTTTGAGAGAGAGAAAACAACATTACAAAAAAAATACAACCGAATAGATAACCGCCTCCTACTTTTGAAGTCGGTTAAAAACATCGAATAGTATAAAGCCAACTCAGCATAATGTTGCGGCAAGTCGCAACTGCAACGCTGTTTTTGAGTAGGAACCATGTTTTTAGTGAGTTAATTTAGATCACCAATGAAAAGAAGAAGATAATATTCAAAATATGGCCGCAGAGTTGATCAGTGGAACTTATTGTGAAATATACATGAAACATTTAAAACGTAAATAAACGACTGCATCTGACTGGCTGTCACTATCTACTGTGACCTAAAATGAATGAAACACGAGCAATCTGTGAACTCACGTGGAAAACCAGACGACACATCTTTTTATTTTTGTAGTCATTTAATAATTTGGAAACAAACACCAATGTTAAATATGAAAAATACGTCATGAGTCTCAGTCATGTTGTTTCGTTGCAATACGAATCTATTTATAACGGACTCGGATTCTAAAATAAAACTATTTGTATGAATGGAAGTACCTCAATAAACTCAGCAATTAATTATTTTTGTTTTATCTCAGAATAACAAAATTATATAGGTAAACACAGCATTACTTACATAATGTCTGTTACACAGAATGCAGTAATATAGCGTAGCGTTTCGTAACTGTAAAATAGCTTTTCAT
This sequence comes from Choristoneura rosaceana, assembly GCA_037349165.1. Classification (NCBI taxonomy): domain Eukaryota; kingdom Metazoa; phylum Arthropoda; class Insecta; order Lepidoptera; family Tortricidae; genus Choristoneura; species Choristoneura rosaceana. The sequence continues at coordinate 6,579,979 of JAZBNJ010000033.1, forward strand.
TGTTGTGTATATTTATAAACGCATATTGGATTGAAACTCGACGCGCATTTACCAACAACACACAACACACGATAGTGGAGACCAACTATAATTAAGAAATTGCCACGAATGTGATTAAACTAAATGGGTTCGGGTTGAGAACGAGAGAGCTCTGAATATTTTACATAAAATTAGAAAATTACGACGAGCCGGTCAGGCAATTACAGGCGGCTTAGAAAGTTAGAAGCCCCACCAGAAACGTAGATTTATCTCCTTTAGCTACGATTTGCCTAATTTGTGGTGCGCACTCGCAACGTAATTGAATACATTAATTTAGAAAAGTTTGTCGCGAGGCCAATTAGAAATGAAAAGCGATTCGTTTCTCCCGTGACGTAATTTGACTGCTAAAATTTAGACGTCTACGAAAATAGCTCCATTGTTGCTATATTTTCTCTGTCCTTTATTGCAAATTCTTTCCTTCGCTACACGGTGACTTATTTCAAGCTCACCTATATTCCAAAGAGCGAAGTACTGGATGAAATTGGTCGAAGATCTCAAAGGATCTCTAGTGCCTACTTCCTCCCGCATTCAGAGTCCGCTCACGTGTGCTCTGTTACGTACGTGACGTCACCACACTAGGGTACCTGGTTGAGGTTACAGAAATTTCTTGCAACGCATCAGTATGTAAAATAGACGCTTGGCATCTCGGCACAATCGGCACAATCGTTGGGAACTGCTACTTGCTATGCACGACCGCCGGATTGTCTTTTATTTTATCAGCCTTATTCTGCGGTAATGTTGGCATCAATGTACTGTTGATCTTCCTGAATGTGTATCTAGACTGTTGTCTAATTAATAATTATGCTTTAGATAAATTCAATATTATTGCGCATGCAATTTTCTATTAAGAAAATAATAATAAAAATTGTTTATATTCAGAAGATGAAATCCATAAATACCTAATTAGTAATTAATGAGAATGTTTATGCTTTAGATACGAATTAAGTTAGTAGATGAATCACATATCGACCTTGTTTCTCTTGGCGATATCCAGGAGCAACTGGTGCTACCAGACCGTGTGAAATGTTAAATTGCAAATCCCAGATATATCAGGCAATATCTCACTAGAATTACAAAATTAACGAGACATATTCTAATTGCACCAGGCTTTGGCGTAGGTATCGGGTTGATTAACCGATGCAAGAGGGCTACTACAAAAATCGAAATTCGTATCGTACCTTCCCGCTGACGCTTATATTATTTAATCCGAGAGTAAGTGGGACGGAACGATACGAATTTCGATTTTGGAATTTCGTAGTAGTCCCACAGGTTATTAAGCGGGTTGCTCGTAGCTATTCGTACTGGCGCGCGGCCAGCGGCGCGGGCGCTAAGAGAAACTAACACTATAATAAGTGTGGATGGTAAGATCAATATTTACAATATCAAATGAGTTGATATATCGTATACGATACCATGAAGCTTAGGGATAGGGTAGAATCGGTCATTCTGATTTTATCGTGCACCTGTCTAATTACCATACCCCTTTTTTTCATGGAAAAGCGACACGGCACTGAGACTGATTACACATCTAGAAAAAGGATGGCTGCATTTAAATACATTTATCTGTGCACTCAAGTTTAATTAGGTACTGTGTCACTAGTGCGCGAAAAAAGCGGTACGGTAATTAGACAGGTGCACAATAAAATGAGAATGGTCGAGATACATCAGTAATTTCAGAGTTGCTCTGTGCAAAATACCTATCTAAGGCGCCTCTTTTACAACACTCTTTAAAGAGTCGCTTGGTGACATCATTGCCAATCTGACAATTCGAGAGCTGAGCGTACAAACTTACAACTACGTTATTCTATTTTTCAAACTGCATCTAAAATACCGTTTTAAAAACACCGCAGATGACATAAAAAGGCAAAAAAAAAACGTTTCTTTTCAACCATTTATACAACAAACATGAACCTGAAATATCCAAAAACACTCCAAACTTTGAATTTAAAATACTTACTTTGGTGCTCGATAGTATGAAAGTTATGAATGTATTATTGTACTGGACTAGTATGAAAACTGTTTAAATTCGCGTATCCCTTGGCAAGAGCCTAATTCTGAGATACTGGGTAACACCGATTGAATACGAAAGCAACGCTTCGAGTGGCTGTGAAGAATGGAGTACGTGCCGCGCGGCTAAAACAGTGAACAACATGACATTGCCAATACTACAACGCAGAATACAATTACAGAAAATAACCGCAGATCGGCATTTTCGTCCTACTTTTGAAGTGTCTTAATGACTTCTCCAGTTCTCATTTATCCACTTTTAATGTAGAATCAGCCGAACAAGCTGCGGAATCAAGTGCATATTGTTCAAACATTTTGCTTACTGCCAGAAGTACGTACATATGAAAGTACCTATATGCGCTTATAGATTTTTATAACAATTGTCTAAAAAAATACTTATTTCGTATCTCTATTGACGTGAAAGATCTAACATAAACGAAATCTACATATTTGAGTAGGTACGTCTTTGACGTCTCTAAAAACGTGTTGAGAATTTTCATTTGAAACTAATTAACACAAAAGTTATGGCCAGAAAACCAGTTTTTTGGCCTAAAATTGTTCTACTTTGATGCCAAATATCTCGAAGACAATACAATACAATACAAATATTCTTTATTGCACACCATAAAGCAGTACAAGAAAAAACTTAAAATACAAACACAGATTTAGGGTAGACAATAGGCGGTCTTATCGCTTAAAAGCGATCTCTTCCAGACAACCATTGAAGACAATGAACTTTGAAGTAAATATGGGATAATATCTTGCTTAAAGCCGTTGTTGTTAATACAGTAAGTTACAAAAAATATTAGAAAACTAAGGAATTCAGATCGAAGGTCATTGGGGCATGGGATTCCCTTAAATGCAGGTGGTAGGACCTTGTGCAAGGTCCGCCAGGATTGCTACCACCACCTTGCTCGCTAATCCTGCCGTGAAGCAGCAGTGCTTGCACTGTTGTGTTTCGGCGCGGAGAGTAAGATGGCCGGTGACATTACTGGCACTTGAGGTATTCCAACTTAGGCCTCTAGGTTGGCAACGCATCTGAAATACCCCTAGTGTTACAGATGTTTATGGGCAGTGGTGATCTCTTACCACCAGGAGACCCACTTGCTCGTTTTCCTTCTGTTGAATAAAAAAAAACCGGCCAAGAGCGTGTCGGACACGCCCAAAATAGGGTTCCGAAGCCATTACGAAAAAATTAAGTAATATTTTTCTAAGGATTTCGTATTTTATACGGAATCTTCCAAGTTTAGGTATATTTTATACCTTACGCTGCTATTTACTCATAAACTACTAATAATTCTGAAGCAAACTTAGCCGTTATAGTTTTCCTTGGAAGTTTGATATACTGACTACCATCCTGAATTTTTTCAAATTTTTCCACCCACCGGTTTAGATTTTAGAGGGGGGGGGGGGACGCTCGATTTTAATGAAAATTTGCACTTTAAAGTTGAATATTTCGCAAACAAATGACTGAATCGAAAAACCGTGTTAGCAAACCCCTAATGGTTTTAAAATACCTATCCAACGATACCCCACACTATAGGGTTGGATGAGAAAAAAAAAATCACCGCCACTTTACGTCTATGGGAGGTACCCTAAAAAAAATTGTTTTTGAATTTTTAATTGTACTGTTTTGTCGGCATAGTTTACTTATATATCCGTGCAAAATTACAGCTTTCTAGCATTGATAGTCCCTGAGCAAAGCCGCGGACGGACAGACAGACAGACAGACAGACAGACAGACAGACAGACAGACGGACAGACAGACAGACAGACAGACATGGCGAAACTATAAGGGTTCCGTTTTTGCCATTTTGGCTCCGGAACCCTAAAAAAAAGCCTTTCATGAGTAGTGAGCTATTAAACGAATGAAATTCATCATTATACTTAATGAATCAACGTTTAGTAATTTGTAGCTATAGCTGAAAATTCAAGCTTTGATTGAAGCGGAGTGGAGATAAGTACGTAGGATCTGAAATGTGACGATGTGACGTGAATTTTGGTCCATTCTGCACCATTCTAGAGAAACGCCCTCATATTACATGCAACAGTAAACTTGCGCAACTGTGAGCACGTAAAGTCTGAAAATAATTACCGCATCGTTACTATCGAGGTCCAGGACTCCCAGAACACTCTCCGTTATCACTATTAGCACTTAGGTCTCGTGATGCGACTCAGGACCTGAATAGGAATTGCCTAAAAGGGTTCTGTCTTGCGGCTTCGCTCATGCATGTCACGATCTTCCCTCCCGAGTAACGGGAGATTGCCCTGCATTTGGGTAAGTAATCGTTTGTTTTATTATTTTCTTTCTTTCGTATTTTCTATTCTGTTCGGACTGCTGCGTTATTGGTTTCGTTCAATTATTAACCCCCGACGCAAAAAAGGGGTGTTATGGGTTTGACCGCTATGTGTGTCTGTCTTTGGCACCGTAGCTTTTAAACGGGTGAACCGATTTGAATGCGGGTTTTTTATTTGAATGAGGTTTTCTAGCGATGGTTCTTAGACATGTTTCATCAAAATCGGTTCAGCTGTTTGTGAGATATTGAACTTTGAAGTGACAAAGTCAGGTGTTTTCTAACTTTTTTGGTTAGGTTATTGGATCTGGGTTAATTAGGTGGATCGGATCTATTTTTAAAATGTTTTTAGGATTCCGTATCTAAAGAGTAATAAAAACGGAACCCTGTTACTAAGCCTCCGCTGTCCGTCCGTCCGTCTATCGCCAGGCTGTATATCATGAACCGTGATAGCTAGACAGTTGAAATTTTCACAGATTATGTATTTTTATTGCCGCTATAACAAAAAGTACTAAATACAGATTAAAATAAATATTTAAAGGGGGGCTCTCATAAAACAAACGTGATTTTTACTTTGGTTTTCGCCTCGATATTAATAACGGCAACAGATAGACGCTTAAAATATCATAGAATATTTATTCGTATATTTACTTTAAAAATAAATAATTAAATTAAAATAAAATAAACTTCCCATACAACAAACGTGTTTTTTGCTAATCTCTATTGTTGTATAGATAATGGTACGGAACCCTTCGTGCGCGAAACCGACACCCATTTGGCCGGTATTTTTTTCTTAACCATTTCATTGAAACCAAACCTCCACACATAAAGTACAATACAATACAATGACTCTTTATTGTACACCAGAAATAGTAAGCAATACAGAAAACAGATACAAAGAGAAAAAAAATACAAGTACAAGTACCTATGCGTGAAGCCTGCATAAAACGTTAATTTCTCTGTTTTTTCATTTCGTTGGAAAATTTCAAAGGAAATTTTCAAGGAAATCTCTATAATTGATGCATAGCTTTACAGCGGTGGGTGCAATTATTCAAACGCCCTTAATATAAACCTTAATATAAGTCTTCAAGCGTATTATTATTAGAAGTTATATACCTCAGTAAAACAAATTTTGCGAGTAAAATATTTCATTATGCACCACTTAGGTTTCTACACAAGGGTGAAAGGAAATAAATATCGGTACGTATGTTTATTTCGTCTAAAAATGATGTCATATTCTGCTTTACCAAATAGTTTCACAACACAAAGCATTTCACGATAAAATAGCAACGAATGTAATAAAACAGGTGCTTGATATCTTCCTTGATAAATTTTATGAACTCTTTTTGCGAAAAGACGCTATTTCAACAGATCAAAGGAACCTGTTTTGATAGATACACATAAATAGATCCTTTTGGTGGAAAATTCCTTTCAGATTCAAAATCCTCACTAAATAAAGATATTATCGTGAACGTTTTGCACTGAAAGCCACGAGGTGGGATCGATGGATATCAAATGCAAATAGAAGACATAACTTTTGAATTTATTTAAGCAAAGTGGTTCATAAATTGACGAAGGATTCGTATATTGGCATAAACATCGAGGATATTTATTTCTTGGAAGATATCCCTGATGCTGTCACGAAGCGATAAACCAAGTGGTTGTATTGTCTTTGGATAGGTACTATTGAATAGATTTTTCAACACTTTCACGTCCACAAAGCCGGAACGTTACTTTTAATGTTTGTACTTCGCATTCGAGTCAGTGAAAATTTTAACTAACTTTTTTTGAGCTGGATAAAAGTATTCTGAGTCTTATATTCGCAATAACATTATTAGTACAGTATATATGTAAGCTAAAGCAGTATCGAAGCTATGAAGCTACGATCTAAACGAACACACTGCACTGCACTGAACTGCAGTACCGTGAGACCCCCTTAGAGGCCGTCTAGAGCGCGCGTCTGAGTGAGTGTGTCCGTTTCGATCGATTTGTCCGTAGCTTCCATACTGCTTTAGCTTTTTGTGTTATTAGCTCTACCAATTACAAAAAATGCGCAAATAAGTCCATGGATATATCGGCTGAAACACGAATAATATAACAATTTGGTACTATTCTTTAGACGACCAGATGGCCTAGTGGTTAGAGACCCTGACTACGAAGCTTGAGGTCCTGGGTTCGATTCCCGTGTCGGGGCAGATATTTGTATGAAAAATACGAATGTTTGTTCTCGGGTCTTGGGTGTTTAATATTTATTTAAGTATGTATCTATCTATATAATTATGTTTATCCGTTGCTTAGTACCCATAACACAAGCTTTGCTAAGCTTACTTTGGGACTAGGTCAATTGGTGTGAATTGTCCCATGATATTTATTTATTATTATTATTTATTATTCTGCCACCCCTCAGTATACGTATTTATTACGAAATGGAAACACACCGCTTACATTTTGTATCTAAATGTTATTTAAGTACATTACATTATAGAAATCATGTTACGTTAGAAATAAAGCGAGTTACAAAATGCCGACTGTAGGATTAACGTCGCTCCGGCTCCGGCCATGTCACGCCGCGGCGAATGAACACGATTTGACTTTTTTTTTGTTTTTTCGTGATATAATAATAAAGCAAAATCTTGGAAGGCAGAAGTTAAGACGAGATTTGCCGCACAAGTTTTTATGAAAAAACGATATTACGATTGTACGGCACCGTTTGTGTTGGTTAATCTTAATGGAATTAGGAAAGTCAATTGAATTTTGTTTACGTTGGTATCTAAAAATATAAAATAAAAACATTTATATGATTTGTTATAGGTACCTATGTTACGTTATAAAATATTTTGTATGTTTACTACCTTAACAAACCACTATGATGGATGACACATGACAATAGATTAATGCGATACTATTTTTTTTACCCGACTGCAAGGAGTAATATTGTTAATGGTAAATTCATAATGGATGTCGTTAGGGTAACGATTAATAACATTAAACTAGAGTATTGTTGAGATGCATAGATCCTGATTACACATAATCGCCTGATCTATTTAAAGTGGCAAATTGTATTCTTTTACATTACCGTGCATTTCTACTGTGATTCGTCCACGAATTTTATCAAAAACAGCCGCAGTTTTTCGGTAGCAAAGTCGTTGTCAGATAAACACACATCTGACATTAGACGCCAATATTCTTTACGCATCTCTTTCCATATCAAACTGGCAATAAACAAAAGCATTCACAATAAAAAGTAAATACGGCGTGACATCACACGAGGCTGATTTGGATTACGATCCGCGCGTGTGCAGCCAGCGCTAACGCACCGCGTAATGAGGGCTATCGTTTTTTCTCTCACTAGTTGGCGCCACTGTTGCGTGAGGTTTTTAAAAGTCTGTTATAACGGCCGTGAAAACAAAGTTTAGATTAAAATCATATTTAATACATCGTAAAACAGTACCATAAACATATCGAGCAACCACAGTATTGCATAATCCCGTTTTGTTCAGAAAAAAGAGAGGACAAAAGTTTTCGAACGACAAAACTGTCTCAAATTACAGACGTTCATTGCCCCTTATCGCATATTTGCCATAATTAATTTCAGATAATGCAAAATACTCACAAAATTATTCTAATTATAAATAAACCCGCGTAGCTCACCCAAAAACTATGAGATTTGACATTTCGTTGACCTCACGCTACACTAGCGCCTCTAGCGGAAAATTCATTCGCGATAGCCCCCATTGCGCTCCACCGCGTTATTACTTCGCTCATATTCAATAGTCAGTGTTATTGCGCAAAATGTTTCTGATTTCATGACTCTTAAGTCATTTTTTTTAAAGTTTACCACTAATTTAGTTTTCAACTCAGATTTGCATAATATCAGAATGTAAGATACGCCCGGGGCAGTCTATCATATAGTGTCCCACAAAAAATCTTGTCTTGACATGAGATTAAAGCTGTGTCTACCAATATCATGAGTTTACAGTGATCGTACTAGATATCAGCGTAAATTATTTGTATGGAGAATTGTACAGCGCCTCTACAAATAATTTACGCCGTCGCTATCGAGTACGGTCACTGTAAACTTATGGTACCTACTCGTAGTACTAGTGGTTTGCGTTACAATTGTAGTGTTTCGTGATTAACAAATTATTTCAAAATAGCTGTCTACGAAAGTCCCACTTGTCAGCGTAGTGAAATAGGGCCCACATGGTGATCCACATGCTCATTTGTCTATTATGCTATAAAAAGTGTCGCTGTTTGTACAGTCAACGTCATAAATAAGTGATCACTTGTATAACTTGTCGCTTTTAGTAGTTACACAATTTCATATGGCTTTTCAAACATGACGTTAAAGTGAGCAGGTACAAAAATCACTTATTTTACTTTACACTTTCTTGTGGATTGTATATACGCACTGTACGCATACGGTTGTCGCAATAGCGGGCACGCTGCGGACTCGACTGTGACACACACTGTTATTTCGGTCGTTGCGTTTCAAATGCTATCGCATAATATTTTATTTTCAGTGCGTACTCATGTTTATTCGTAGGTGACGTACCGCGGCTCGAGTGACCGCGCAGCGCCGGATATTTTGAACGATATGTGACATGAATCCATTTTGTTCCATACAAATGACAAATGTTTATATTCAACTGCCTGAAGTTGGGATAGACGTTGGACGTTTCGTCGTCTTATTCGTTTCGACGCATGATTTATAGTGGAATCTATGAGTATGACTAACAGGTTACAAATATACTTTCTAGCCTTTAGATTTGCACACGAAGCTTTCTTAGAGCTTGTGAAGTTACATTTTTAGTTTTACGATTCCGTGACATTACCGGTCAATGGGGTCTTCTTATTAAAGTTCTGCTGTGTCCATTTGTCACGGCTGTATCTTTTGAACAATAATAGACGCTTAATAAGCGCACGCAGAAACATGTTTTGATTTTGGTATTTGTGTGGGCAGAAATTATGTATGAAAAATACCTACGAATGTTTTTTCTCGAGTCTTGGATGTTGAATATATATTTAAGGATGTACCCATCTATTACAGTATGTTTATCGGTTGCTTAAGCACCCATAGCACATAGCATTGGGAATGGGTCAGTTTATTAATTTTATTCCTTTCTAATTTAACCCTTAATAAGGTAGAGGCGATTTAGCGACCATTTGCATTGAGTTGGAAACTAACCTTATTAATTTCATAAGACATCACGATTTCCATTGTCATTATTGAAAATACGACCAGCTTTAAAAAAAATCTTTGTCAGGTATGTTTTCGATAGCTGCTTTTGATTCTGTGGTATCGTGCTCCAATATATGGGGCCTTATTGAGGGCTAATAAATCTACAGTTTTAATTATTATTATTATGTTACATTTTTTAACATATTTTTTACCGGATCCGTTTTAGAGTGTGGGAGCTTCCTTCTTTATCTCCGTTTCCCCACCGTATGACCATATGGAACGACTCTACCCTTACATTTGATGTAATCCTTTTCATTCGCACAGTGCGCTTCGCTTCATCGTTGACATGGGGACTGCTGAAGAATGATTTTCTTACGTCATAATATTATCCCTACGAATATTATAAATGAGAAAGTAACTCTGTCTGTCTGTCTGTTACGCTTTCACGTCGAAACCGCTGGACCGATTTTATTTAAATTTGGTATAGAGATAGTTTAAGCCCCAAGGATCAACATAGGATACTTTTTATTGCGGTAGAGGGCGCCACCGCGCGATAACTTAGGTTCACGCAGACGAAGTCGTGGCCTTGAGCTAGTTCTAGATAAGTAAAATTTATTCTAGGAATTGAATCAAGACTAGAGTAAGTAGGCTGTTACTAGGCTGTTACTGAAACATTGAATGTAACCGAAGATGCCTCTTCGACTTCATCTAAGTACACTTGGACACTCAGCATGTAGACAGCACATGCACAGGATGAATTTAGGTCAAAAAGTCTAAATAAAAAAACCCTGTAATGAGAACACTGAGAAATAGAAGTAACTCGGCAGTATTGTAACAAATGTACATTTTGGTTTACTACGAGACAGGCAGGCCACACCTAGTGTAGTGTAAGTTCATGTCTAACCCGTTGTATCCTTTAAACTGCATAGTATATTGTAGTATGTATATTATCTGTATTCTTCTATGTAATAAACATTTAAGCTCGTACTTTTCAATGAACTTTTCTTTTAGTATACAAATGCACGAAGCTGTCGCAAAGAGCGATTGAGCAACAAAAATAAAAAGCAAGCTCGCAAAGTTCGCAACTCGTTGTAATTTAAGTCAGTGAACGAAACGGGACTATCCGAGTGTAGGAATTGCAAATCGACTCACGCTCAGCAGAGCGGAAAGACAAGGATGTATTTAAATTAATTTCAAGCTAGAACCGGGACAGCGGCGCTTATCAACATTGGCATTAAGGGAGCTCCAGCGGGCGGAAACGCCGCCTGTCAAACAATAATGCCAACCAACACAACCCAACACCTTCCCTTATAACGTGATCATCTCGTACGCGGCACGCACGTATGGCATGACTTTGTTTTGAAGATAATGGTTGGCATGAAACAGCTTTAACCTCATAGATTAAAGAGAAAAGAACGGAAGATCTATCACGTGTTTTCGTGAATTACTTACTAATATCATAAATTGATTAAAATACACCCAAGACACACCACTAACACGCCTCTTTTTGGGTAGACGTCACAGATATAGATTACATTAGATAACGCAAACACCTCAATCTGTATGAAAACTAACCGTGTCACTTTTTTATATCTACTGTGACGTCTCAAGAGCGAATTAACGATGTGAATTCTCCGATGTCCGCTCAAAATCGATTCAAATGCGCCGCCCGCCCGCACCGTGGCGCTAGAGTCAGAGTCATGATTAGTTAGCGGTCAGTCTTTGTATGGAGCCAACCCCGACGTTTGGTCAGGGTTAGGACACACGAAGTAGATGCATTTGCAGATGTTTTAGATAAAAATCGGCAGTCAATTAAATTAGGCGATATTTTGTGGAAGTCCATGTCCATGAACATGGCTAATTACTATGCTTCTTACCGATAGCAAAATACATGATTAAATTGTAGTTGCACGAAAATATACATGTGTCGCACAAAGGTCGCTGTCTTCCACGTGAGGTTCGGAACAATAACATGATTTTTGAAATAAATATCATAAAATAGGAACATAACTGGGAGTGGTGAAAATATCCCTTAATGTAATTTTTCACATATTGTTATGATCCTATCAATTAACATCCGAATCCTTCCTAAAACAAAATGGTGACTGAAAGCCGTGCCCATACCTAAGTTTTCTCGATGCCGAGCCAACCTGTCTATGTCTCAATGACGTTTTGCCCCGAATTTCCTCAGCATTTTATCCATAATATTACGTACATTACGTATATTACGTTACTTGCACGAAAAGTAGGAATATATATAGCTACGTTATATGGACAATTTGGGCGATGAAAAGTAGTGTAGTAGATAAAATCATATTAACTAGAGTTCCGGAGCCAAAATGGCAAAAACGGAATCCTTATAGTTTCGCCATGTCTGTCTGTCTGTCCGTCCGTCCGCGGCTTTGCTCAGGGACTATCAATGCTAGAAAGCTGTAATTTTGCACGGATTTATATGTAAACTATGCCGACAAAATTATACAATAAAAAATTTAAGCCAAATTTTTTAGGGTGCCTCCCATAGACGTAAAGTGGGGGTGTTTTTTTTTCTCATTCAACCCTATAGTGTGGGGTATCGTTGGATAGGAGTTAGAACCATTAGGGGTTTGCTAAGATGATTTTTCTATTCATTTTTTTTGCGAAATATTCAACTATAAAGTGCAAATTTTCATTAAAATCGAGCGCCTCCCTCCCCTTCTAAAATCTAAACCGGTGGGTGGAAAAAATTTGAAAATTTCAGAATGGTAGTAAGTATATCAAACTTTCAAAGAAAAACTGTAATTGCTAAGTTTTCTTGAGAATTATTAGTAGTTTTACTCTTAAATAACAGCCTAAGGTACCTATATAATATACCTAAACTTGGAAGATTCCGTATAAAATACAAAATCCTTAGAAAAATATTACTTAATTTTTTCGTGATGGCTACGGAATCCTATTTTGGGCGTATCCGACACGCTCTTGGCCGGTTTTATGCGAAAAGAAAATGTTTTACCTACGCATTCCTTCAGGCCTGGAAAGGCTCTCTCATTTTATGGGGCATACATAACCTCTGCCTACTAAAAACTCATCGATTTTTGTCCACTACCGTCATGGGAGCGCCATGGGATCGCGGATATTTCAACCTTGAATCTCGCTTCGTAGACCCTTAACCTATATATTATTTAATTTTAAAGAGAACCCGCGCTTAATAAATTTGCATATTTACAAATTTTGCCTTCAATTGTAATTTTTTTACACACAATTAAGTACGTAGATCCCTCGCAGGTTTCCAGTGACCTGTAAGATATTTAAATTACACGAGATAAATTTGAGTGTCACTAGTATAAATATATTTTTGCGTGTAAATCACAACAAGCTATTTTTTTCGGGCAAGGTACGTAAGCAGCTTTCTAATTGATCCAATTTATAACGTGAAATGGATGCTTACTTGCTGAGCAGCCCATCTGGCAGCTCGCCCTCTCTCCGGTAAGCTGTAAAGGCCGTCGGAGGCCAGCAGCAACAGTCCATCCGAAAAAAAAAGAGTGAACTGGGTGCACGCGAAGAAGAACAGTCGCATACCTACACCAAGCGGACTCGTAAACGTTAATAGGTACATTAAATACCATGCCAGTGGTCATGATGCGGTTTAAAGAGATTTTATAGGTGCATTGACTCACGCAGATCTCATATTATTTACAAGTATTTCACAACTCAAACGCAAAAAAAAAGAAAAATATTTAATTAGGTAGGTACTAAAACAAAGGTAGAAAATACATCAGAAGCAGCACCATCCAAACCAAATTATGAATTCTATTTAAAACCATGCGACTGAAAACACTGAAAACAAGTAGGTCAGTTTTCAATTGTACGCACTGACATCTGTCGTTAACGTGGAAAAGGTTAAGGAATGTGAACGGTCAATAATTCTCTTACAGCGACACGTTCGCTTTGCATGCTTTTAGCAACGAGCATTGAGTCGGCGAACAAATCACGCTCAAGCTAGCTGCTTGACACTTCAAGACCAGAGCCAGACCAAACCAACATATTATTATTGACCTACTCTTACAAATAATACGAAATATTCTTATGTTCTCTTCCAAAATCGTATTTACTCACTCAACACCATCGAATTGGCACAAAGATCCACTCTTTTTTTGCAAGTTTTTGTTACAATCTTATTCGAGTTATATCAATAAAAATAAAGCACCTATTTAAATAATTCTAGAGTAGGACTTTATTCTTAACATCCAATTTTGAAAAAAAAAACATAAGTAATTTGTTACAGAACACAAATTAAGATGGAAAGTTTCATCAAGTAGCCGAACAAGGAAATAATAACCGTTTTAAAAATAATTTCCCAGGCGGACATGACTTGCGAGTGTCGCCAAAGCAACGCCGTATTTCCTCGGAAGGTTTTGTGTAGCAATTTCTAAGAGTCTTTTTTGCTGTAATTTCATTAATGTACCTTGAAGATATAATTAAAAGGACGTTCCCAGTTGCAATTTGTGTGAGGCGATCAATAATGTTTCTTTAATAAAACGGGCTGTACGAGTATGATTTTTTTGTAATCGTTTGCCGTTTGTTTTTCGTAAATATTGATATAAATATGAAATACCGTTATATAGTTAATTTTACAATATGACTTAAAAGTACTCTGTATGTGTTTTAGAGTAAGAAAATGCATGAAAGAAGAACTAAAAATTTGTTTTTTTAAAGCATTTTGTAAAAATAAATGTCAGTTACGTTGAAAATGTAGCCATCATTAATTTCCTACCTATTAATATCGCACTCTACTTCTTATATCTCATATCAAATTTTCACTTTATTTAGTGAATTTGTGGTTTATATAGTCGGAAAATGAGATAACCTGCGAAGCAACTGTCGCAGGCAGCTTTACGTTAACAAAACACATAATCACCTTTTTAATACAGTTGGTTTTCTTTGAACTTATGCGGGCCGTCTACATTTTGTTTGTTCTATGATATCTACAATGTCATGCCAAAGGCTGGGTATTGTGTGGACCGCGTGCTTTATTAAATTTGTTATTTTTTGCCAAAACCCGCTTTGAATGAATAAAACGTAATACAATTTCAAGAGGGTTAACGCGAATAAACTTGATAGAGCTGAATAGATAAACAAAAATATTGGTCTTGTTGATTGAGGTAAAAATAAAATGTCTAGCGAAGAAAGGTAAAAATAATCAAGTAACAAACCATTGTTAAAGCACTTGCTTAATTTTTCTTTTTGTTTTAGATATATTTAAGTGTCTTTTGTAAATACTCATTCTAAAAATAAACAAATGTAAAAATAACTCTTACTTCGAAATGCTACTGACATTAATTCTTGACAGGTGGAATAAAAATATTATGTTGTTATTATGACTGGGAGAGTAATAATAATTTAGTGGGCAGTATATTATAAAGAACAATAAAATCATCGAGCGTTAGATGTTCAAGGCTAGGTAGGTACCTATTTATAGTCATCGTCCACGAGTTTTCTATAATTTATTGCAATATATAGTTGACAAACATGATATTATTATTTATTTGATGCTGCCACAGCTGTGTTTGTTCACTCAGAGCTTTGTAAAATTAACTAAAATAATTTCTTTGCTCACCCGCGACCTTATGATAGCTAAGTTTATGCAAAATATGCGTGTTCATGCAGTTCCTCCACCTCCACACACAAATCACACAAACCTATCTATCACCACCACCTCACTACACTGACGCGTTTCGAACTCAACCAGAGCTCATCTGCAGAGCAACACAACCGTAAACCATGCTACCAGACTAACAAACCACAACAACCGTTTTAATTTGTCACTGTAACTCCCTAAGTACCCACCTATATTTTTTCTCTATCAAAATAAAACTACCCACAAAATATTAGTAAATTTTAATTGTCACAATTATAAAACTTTTATGACATGATATGGATTCTTGTGATCTGAAATAAATTATTTTATCTACTCTCGCATCGTAATATTCGCATTATTAAATTTCAAAACGAGTTTATATTTACATACTTTTTAAACACAATACCGAAATATTAAAAAAAAATTACTTTATAACACTTCTCTTCTAACAAAATAATGTTATAATATAATTTTTTAAACCATTACGATACAGGGCAAATCCAAAAAGTTTATACCAACAAGTTTTGATTCCAATATTCACTTGTCTGTGGCAGTGCCTGCTTTAGCGCATGCGCGCACATCCCGCACATGCGCAGTGATGTACTGGTTTTACCGCCATTCCGTTCATAGGTTGTCATTCTGTTGTACGAATTTTCGTGAGAAAATTTTGTTTTTGCTTAAAAATGTCTGATATCAGTGAATGCGAAGAAGATTTGACTCCGCCCGATATTTTAGATTCGGCGAAGGAATGACTCATAATTTACCAGCAAAGTGAAGGTCCTAGTATAAGTTCTGGTTGCAATGCAGGTAATTAATTCTCAATGTTTCTTGAACACATGATAGAGGATTTAATATATGAACGTAGATAAAATATTGTATGCAACTGTACGCAATTAGGCCTTATAACACTCGTGTGACCCTTTTATGAAACTCGGCTACGCCTCGTTTCATGAAACCACACTCGTATTAAAAGGACCCCTATTGCGATACAGTTGCATAAATAGCTATTATTTATTTCTATTATTATTATTATTTATAAAGCTATCTTGATTTTTTATTTATTTAGTCACAAGTTGAGCACAAAGGAGATTTAAAAAAATAATAATTTGTATCCCAGCAAATATGCACACGATGAAAATCATTGCAATGATATTTTTAATTTAAATTCTGAAATCACAAAACTGTTACAAAAGCTGTGGCAAAACCGTTAAGCCACTTACCTAGTGCAAAAATATTTGACGATGGTCATAAATGTCACGTCTGAAATAGTTCAATGAACCGTGGCTTAATGTGAAATCTTCTCACTGAAAATTTTATACATAGGCAAAGATATTCATCCTAACACTTACTGTGAGTACAGTCAATACCAGCATCGATATCTAAAATATCAAAACGTGCATAAATATCTTATATTTACGACTCTATTTCTGGGGCCTAGGTATTGTAAGTTTTACGGTGGATCAGGAATCAAGTGGTACGAAAGTTATTTAATATAAATTACATCGAGGATTTCGGTCAGAGTTAGCAATCGAAGTAGGTGACGATATTCGCTCCAATGACGCTACGTGACGATGTAATATTTACACCAAAATAGTTTTGATGCCAACAAATTCATACACAAGGTTCATTGCTCCATTCATTCAGGGGTATGAACATCGTAACTCATTTATTATTTAAATTTATAAATTTTCAAACAATTACTCTAATTTTAAAAGAGATATAGCGACTAGTTTGCGTGCGTGAGTTAGTACGCGACAGATGCGCGGTTCGGGCGCATTCCAGATGGACATTTCATTTTGGTACGAGAATAGATTCTAATCTGTGTAAAAGACATCACTGTTTTTTTGTGTGACGTAGCTCAAGGTTTTCTGCTAATGCTCTGTTATAAACATAGAACGGTTTATTTAAAGCCATAATTATTTCCGAGAAACGTCAAGATACTTTATTATGATAAATCAAATGCGGATAGCAACGGATGAAACTAGAATTAATAATGAGAATTTATCGTTTATACAACACGTCGTGAGTTTTAAATACCGTGTTATGTGTTTTATACTCAGTCATACACAGAGATTCACTTAATTAGGTAAATGTAAAGAATTATTGTTTGCATTTTATGTAATTTACATATTGATAGTCATCATCATCAGCCTGCAGCAGTCCACTGCTGGACACTGCCTCTTCCATGGCGCGTCATAACACTCAGTCGGATTCGATTTGTGGCATTCGAACGTAGAGGATGTGGAACAATATTTAATTTTGCTATTTCTGTTTCTTTGGCTAGTTGAAGTATAATTTTGATAGTGTTTTATGCGGCGATTAACCTTAACAGTGAACAGTGATCACAATATTCAATATTGCTCTCGTGTCTGACATTTTTTAATGCGCAAGTTGTCTCCACGTGGTTTCTGGAATTTTGCTATCAAGTTGCAAAAACTACAATCACCGTACAACGTTGCCTCTCGAAAGAGAATACTTTGACATTGGCGAAATTGTCTTATTAATTAGGACAGAAGCCATATTTTAAAAAAGAATAAAAAAATAAATAATAACACTCAGTCTTCAGCCCCTCGCATCCATCCGCTTCCAGCGACTCTCTTAAGGTCCTCCGTGGTCTCCACTCGTTATTGATAATAGGCTAGTTGCTTATAAGAGGCATGAAGGCCAAGTCCTCTGCACTTGTCAATGATATTGTTCAACTAGTCTTGAAATAGGTCGCATTATTTTAGCCGCCACGCATTATTTCCTACCTTCCACCATTTGCTGAACATGCCTCTAATAGTTTAGTGTTCAGCGCACGCAGTACATATGACATCGATATTTTCTTACACTTTGGCACGTTTCCCAATGTTCTCTTGACGGAAGAAACAAAACAAGGGGCTAAATCACTGGATGTTATTGTTATAAGCTAAGCGCTCATTGGATTTTGTAACAACGATTTCCTTTGATTAAAAGTGCTGTGAAATATCGATTTATTATACCTATTCGGATTATTCGTTTTTGGCAGTGTGGTATAGGTTTAGCATGGAACATGTTTTTAGCGTGAAATAAAAAAGGCATTGTTACAGATCAAACGCACCTGAAGTACTGCAACGAATAATGCAACGAAAAACAAACGAACTATTGCCGGTGCATCCAAAAAGTCCTCCATTCCAGGTATTGAATTTCACAAAATAAAACCGCAGCACCGACTGGCTCTCAATAAATTCCGGTGCGGAACCCTTTATCCAATCACGAGGGTTACGGATCACTGACTTTGCGTCCTCGTCGAGCTAAAACCAACCAGAGAAAGCTCTCCTGCCTAATGGAATCACATTTCCAGGAGAATTGAGATACATCCATCAAAAGTGGAGCTAATAAGCATTAAGCATCAGCAAGAATCTTCGAAGGACCTATCAATTAAGGAAACAACGGTTCGAAGTTCTGAAATTTCAATGAGATTTTTGATTACAGCTGTCGAAATGAAATAGATTCAGGCCTTGTCTGGATATTTAATATTAGAAATTTGAGAATAAAGGCTTTTGTGGTACTGCTTAACTTAGTGAAAACACTGGAATAAAAAGAGGGTTTTTAAATTAACAATAGTTATAAGTCAACTGTAACTAACAACATATTATAAGGATTCATTCCGAAATAAATGACTATTATTGTTATTTTTATTAAATCAGCTCAATTAGCCAATCACAGGCAAGACTACAACGTCACACGGACCTCACGATACTAACGCCATCAAGCGATATTAGCCTGAAACCCTAATTGGGAATGAATTCACCCTAGAACGTCTATAATCGAGAAAGATTTTGTCGTCATGTATCTTACCAGTATTCGTCCTCATTAGCTTCAGTTTCTAAGCGATCCCATTTAACAGAATTGGGCTATAAGTATAACCATATGCGTAAGTCGACAGATGTATCAAATTTCCCGTTTTAAGTCTTCCGTGAAGACTAAATACCTGCACATTGAGACCATACATATTACATGTATCATATAGCACAAGTACGTATGTACATAAACTCTTTATTGTACAAAATAAGTAATAAACACAATTGACAAACATTGAGATAATATAACGTACAATGTATCCCTTTAAGGGATCTCTACCAATCAACCTTTGTGGATAAGAGGAGCATTCAGTTAGGGACAGACAAAAAGTGAGTATAAAACTTAAAATAGCTAGTGGAAGCTAAAGTACAATGATTTAAAAATAAAAAAAGGATGTTTTCAAAATTTAAGAAGGTGTGATCCTTGCCATCCCTCCAAGTATAACATTGGAAACGTTATTTTTAAATTAATTAGATCAACTTAACCCATGGTTTTGAATGGGAATGTTAATGTACAGCTATAAAGCTGACAAATCATCTCTACTAATAGGTACTTTAAGTAATATTGATACTTTGTAGTGCAGAATCCAAACGTAGAAACGATTTCTTTGTAACCGTTCAACTACTCAGTAGAATTGTTAGTGTTCAGGCACGTGGCATGGCTTTCTATGTAGTAGTTGGCTCTAATGAGAGTCGAACTTTCCACAGAATTAGTTGTTTCCGACTCAGGTGATGCCAAGTCTGCCGCTGAGTTCTCTTGCCTTGCAAGCACAATTAACTGACTTATGAAACTTTTAACATTGGGAGTCAGCTAAAGAAAAAGATAGAAGTAAAATCAGCTAGTTACAAAAATAGTCGCTAGGCATGCATATAGTTAAAGTGAACAGTCTTAATAGTGCGTGATTGATTGCAAAAAATGTTCTCTTTTGCCGAATTCAATGTTTACACCATCTACTAAATTGCAATTCATTTCGAGAGCATTTAGCAATTTTAAGTGCTTTAAAATCGTTTATTATTTTTGTTGAGTACGGTAAGTGAAACTCGCGGAGCAATACGAGTATAATGGTGTGTGTGAAGTTCTCAATCCGCACTGGGCCCGCTTGGGAACAACGACCCAAGCCGTCTCATCTTGAGAGGAGGCCTGTGCCCAGCAGTGGGACGTATATACGCTGGGATGATGATGATGATGACATGTAAGTCTATCTACTTATTCTTTTGTCCGGCCATGAACTTTCCAGAGCTATTAAGTACGTTGTTGACACAACATTACGACGCTAATTTATAATCCATTTCACGCTGACCAAAGACATGTCAACAAAGTACGCGTGACAAATTCATAAACCAGACTTCTGTATAATCGTAAAGTAAAACGGTCTACCTACGTAAATGTCAAAGTGCTTTGGTAAAACTGAGGAGCAACCCACATCAGCGGCGGGTCAGTTTTCCCCATAGTTTGCTCACTATAAGCGGGCGGACCCTTAGGCCGAGTCCACACAGTCCACGAGAGCTGTCGCACGCTTGTCAGAAATCTTTGTCGTAGTCCTTGTTTGGTAAACATTAGTTAGTGTGGAATACGCTTTACCGATAGGCCGGTATTGGAGCGAAATTGTTTGAAACTGTTGTGTAGCGTATTAATGTAGGTGGTCTTGCCCGACTGCCTGAAGGCTAGGGTGAAGGGTTTTTGTTGAACAAAGTTGTTAAATATAATAATCTGAGTTGGGAATTTGACCTGAATAAGGTTTGTTATTTAAAGCAACAGTTATAAAGTTCGCGTAGATACTATTCTGTCATGTAATAGAAATTTATTTTACTTTATAGATAACGTTTTTTTAATCTAGCTCCTAGTGTTTTTTTTTTACAGAATTTTGTATTATTGTATTATTCAATGAAAAGTATTGGTCAGTGTTATCTTAAAAGATGTATACCTACTTGTACCACGAATAGATGTTGTCTTTTCTTCTTTTTTCTTTTCTTTTGTCCAAAATAATAATATTGTATGTTAATATCGAATTTCTTGTAGCAAAATAAGAGGCATCCGAGACACGAATCTCCAATAACCCTGTACGCTTGTTGGACATCATTGGGCTCAGTTAAATTCATATTTGACAAGCAAGCTAGTGTACTGTATATATAGTTTTGGATGTTATACATCATAGTGTGACATAAATAAAATAGCAAGTTAGTTGACTTAAAAGTAAGCTTCTCACTATACCTAAGTCAACAATTTCTACTAAGGTAGCACCATAAACTCCCACATCAAACTTGTGAAAGTGATCCCCAAGATAGCCAAAATTCAAAACTCTCACGCGTGATGATCAAGCGTGATGATGATCATGATATAATAATTATATTATATTGACGTTCATGAGAAAAGTAGTGAATGCACTGATCCTATCATTTTATACAGTGCGTTACCGGGAGCTAGGTTTTTTTAAGGTAGGTTAAAGTACTTAAAGTAACGTATTTCTGTAACGTAACCATGACATTAATTTAATGAATACTGACTAACATACCGACTTTGATAACTTTCTAACAAAATTATAATTGCCAGCAATGTACAGCAAAGTAAATTGACAAGTAAGTGTAAATAACAACCGACTAATACTTTGGTTATTACTAGTCAATCCACACTAATATTATAAATGCGAAAGTGTGTTTGTGTGGTTGTCGACGTGATTTTTGGCATAGAGGTAGTTTGTAGGCCCAAGAGTGACATAGGATACATTAAATTGCGGAAAAAGCACAATTCCCGAGGGAACAGCGCGCGATAACCGAATACCACGCGGACGGAACCACGGGCAAAAGCTAGTTTATTTTATATTTTTAAATTAATACATACCATTCCGATGTATGTAAAGTTATGTTTATATCTATGATGTTCATTAATTACGAATGCCGCTTTTAAACTATTGAATGTTCGCTATGCACAGAATTTTACTACGTACGGACAATACGGACATGACAATGCTGGTTTGTAATTAACACGGACCGAAAGTTGATCTCGTGATGTGAGTCTAAAAGTTGTGCTTTTTAGCTAGGTTTGACCTGATGAACTTTACTGGTTTCTACTGACAATGCAGGTTTAAGTTTAATTAACAGGTTCAGTAATAAAATCGGTTAAGCTTGAATCTTGATAATTAATTAGCGCGGTTCCAGAAGAAGTTATTGAAATTACTTTTTTTAGATTACTATGAAATTCGTTTTCCTATTCAGAATCAGGAGCACTTTCGATTGTAACAGGAGAAAAAAATTGTCCCAAGATTTTTTATACCATTACGTTACCGTTTTTATACACGTTTCTATGGCGGTAGTCCAATGGAGAACACAAAATTATACGAAAAACCTGGGACACTTTTTCTCCTATTACAATCGAAAGTGCTCCTGATTCTGAGTAGGAAAACGAGGTTTCATCCAAATCTAAAAAAGTCATTTCAATCACTTTTTTTGAAACCGCCCATTTGCATGTTAACTTTCATTAATTTATGAAACCTAAGCTTTAGTAGGGTTACTTTAAATAGAATATTTGTACCTTCACCCCTTAATTCTGGCAATATCAAAGTGCAACGGTTTAACAAAACCAACATCGGCAGTACCTACACACAGTTTCTATCTGTGATCGAAAGTTGAAGATCGAAAGTTATGCTGCAAATTACATACTTACTCGTACTTAACTAACTAATTTTACTATAAAATATTTAGTACCACCATATTTTATAAAAAAATATATACACCAGTTTAAATACGATTACAGACAGATCAAACAACTCGAAACTACCTATCGGAGTTTAAGTAGAATAATACCTCGTTGTCAGCTTTAATGTCAATTAAGTAATTGTGATTCAAGAGTAGTCGTCCCCTAATTCAATCCCTAGCCCTAACGCGTTTCCCCTAATATACCAAATCACTTCGGACGGATTACTAGACTATACTTGTTTATAGTCCTAGTTGGTCGTGTCTAGCCGATCTGGTGTTTGTGGATACATTATTTTTAAGGTTTAAAGTTTAATTTCATATGAAACAGGTCGTCAGTAGGACTTGGTGATTTACTGTCTGGGTTAATAGAAAAACACTCATCCGCCTGCAATTTTTGTTTTTTATTTATACAAAATTAATAAGTAAGTATAATGAAAAATAAAAGCAAAAAAAATTCTAAAAACCTATATTACTCACAAACATCACCCAGATCGCACCTATGGCAGGTTGTCTATAAGGCTGGCTGCGTTTCCTCGTTGAATGGCAATGCTAATTTTGGAATTCATGTTTTTTTTTAATAATTTCAGTTAGTCTCGTATATTTAGGTTGTTCAAATAGCACAGAAGCTCAGACAAGTATCTTTATTTTGTGTTACTGGTACACCCGCCTGGTCGTTCATCTCCAATTATTTCTAATAAATTCAGATTGATAATTTTTTAGGTATAATATTATTATAATTATAATACTTTATCGAGCTAAGAGCAGTTTAAATTAATAATCAGGTATTAAAATTGAAACTCGAGTAAATTCGTAAGTTTTTTCTGTCGAACGTAAGCTTCTTAAAATTTCAAACAAGAATTTCTTATATAAAGTAATTGATCTCGAGATATCTAAGTATTCTGAAGAGGTTTGAAGCCTAACATTTAAATTGAACAAGAACTGCGCCGCTGATTGAGAAGTGAAAGATAAAGTAATCTAGACTCATCATAAATTTTTCAGACAATTTTTTTTACACAAAACATTCATTTAAAAAGTTTTTGAACCAACCGCTAAACAGTATGAAGTATATTTTGCTTTTATGTATTTTGTTTTGTGCATACAATTCATCGACAGATTCGTTAATCAGTATTCCAAAGTTTTTAGCGTTCCGTATATGAAAAGGAAATAAAACGGAACCCTTATAGGAGTTACCAAGCTGAAATGAATTTAATATCAAATATTCAGGTCTGCAACCCCTTGATAGCTACCTATAATGACCCCCATGATTCACAGTGGCGTAGCTAGGTGGACAAGGGCCCCGGTGCATAGAGAAAGAATCGGGCCCTCACCCCTCTTTCCACGTAGCTTGAACCTATGTTGGCCTTCAAAAACAATTAAATTAAAAAAAATGGCCAGAGCCTGTTCACAAGATTTTTTTCTCTTTTTCTTTTATGCTCCTCTCTTTTCAAAGCTTAGGTTAGAGGGCCTCCTGAACTGCACCAACTGGCCATACAATAGCTGCACTGCATAGGTAATTATGACATACATGAGTGAAGAAAACCAATTTAATATGAGAAAGGTTCGCCGTCGACGGATACGTCGTGGAGGATATCATCATCATCAAAATGACCACGAACTGTGTACATTTAATTATGCAGAAAGTGTATAACATAGGTAATAATACGACAAAAAAAACTTAAGAAACAGGCAAATCAATTAATGATGGTATAAGTACCTACGCGTAACCTGAACAACATTTAAAAAAACACAAATACCGTATACAGCAACTCTTCCAATCCCTGTTTGGCGAAACCCGGCTGTTAGCGAAGTCTGAGCCCTCCAACTTGTTTCTACCTTCGGTCAGACTCTGCAATGAATTAGGGGAAAGTTTAGAAAAAAAAACGGTTTCTTCTATGCCATTTAATTGGACTGGGCGAGGTTTGAGGGATAAACTTTTGTGCACACACACTTCTAAACCTATTTCTATAGTGATCGAATTATGCAAATATTAAAGAAATGGGAATTTTGATCACATACGGGTATAATTATCTTTATTCTAACTTATTATTGAAATTCTGGCTAGTTAGATACTAAATTTCCTTAAATATTTCTAAAAATATAAATTGTGCTATTTAATGTTGCATTTAACACTTGCGAAAAAGGATCCCGGACCTAAAGTACTTATGGAAAATGTGGTTTCAGTTAAATATCCTGACATTTTGAAATGTTACATATTTCAAAATCCTGAACAAAAGTATCTAAAAAACTAAACTAAACTCTGAAAAGGACTTTGAAATCTATATAACATATCAAAATCTCAGGGTATTTAGCTGAAACCACATTTTCCATCCTTTATGTCCTTTCATATCACAATCTTTGATTATATTTGAAGTATAATATGATTGTTATTAAATGTAGCGCATTATTTTTGTAAAATTCTCCTAAGAAAATGTTCTTAAATAGATATATATATATTTTTACGCTAATGGTAAATTATATTTTAGAAAATAGTTTGAGAAAAAAACTTCAGCGTATACTAAAACAGCACACCTACCTTGTTTATCGTAAAAAAAATTGAACGATAATTATTTACTGTAACTGACACGTTCTTAGCATTTTTAATAACGGAAATTATGTTTACAAATCCCGCCCTTTAAATTGATTGGTTCTTGCAATTTAAAATAATTAATTGAAACAACTTAATTACCTGATCAGGTGAGCTAATTGCTTACCGGTGTTAAATTAACGATCAACAAATTGATATTTTGATTTAAAACGAACCAAGTTTGAGCCTGACTCGCAGACTGAGAGTTTCGTTTCTAACATTAATATATTCTGTGATCTAATACTACGGCATAATCATAATATAAACCGGAAGGCAAACTTGACTTGAAAAAGTTCAATTTCCATACAAAGTTTAAGTTTGTAATCACAACATAATCATAAAACAGATACTTTTAATTGTGATGATAATAATATTACTTAGGCGCTCCTGCGACAAATATAAACAAAAAAAAAACTTAAAAATAATAATTAGGTACTAAATTAAACATTTCAACTCGCGATCATAAATCAATAAAATAAGTACTATAAAATAAGTTTACTCTGTAAATTATAGCTGTTGGTTCTCCGAAAATAAAATAAATAAATAAATAACAACAATTTTTTTTATTCGTGCTGCGAGTCCCTGTCTAGTTTCATAATTCTTGATCGACGGTTACTTACCCTATAGGTTTTGATTTACTTAAGAATATCAAGACTTTACAAATAGACAAATAGAGAAGAAATCCTATAAGGGTTTTGTATTTCAATTTTGTAGTAAGTACAAAAAGTTCGTAAAATATGAAAACATGAGAATGAAAAGGATTTTTTAACCAAATTTTATTATCATTTTTACCGTTCACAAAGGATGTAAAGAAGGCATTGAGTGATATGAAGGTGACATTCGATTTTATTAGAAAACTTGTATTATTCTGTTTATATAGATTGAAATAATACATTATATTATAGCTAAGTTTACGATTCATGCCTAGCCTATTGCCCATGTTACGAAATTAATGTAGAGTTTATAAAAGCTTTATTTTGATGTTATAACATCCATTTATCCATTTTATCCATCATCCATTTATTAAATCAGTGCAGGGCAGTGAGTTCTCTTCTTTACTTATCTGTAGATATATGTACTTATGTACAATCAGAGAAACTGAATGTGACTGAATCGCGTACCAGAGTGGGATCTTTTCATAACCAATTTCGCTATGATTTCTTTGGCATATGTAGGTATGGAATGTCAGTCATACGTAATATGTATGATGTCAGTAGCACAAAGGTATCCAGGTATACACGCATTTCATTTTCTTTCATAGTATGTAAGTATACCTAGCGTCTACTCATTATGAAACATTATGTTGTCAGACTACGTACCTTACTAAATACTATACAGTGAGCAGTAACAGCCAGGGGACGCCGTGCGAGTGCCAACTCAACTACTCGTAATGTTTGTTGGTCAGTGCATGCAAATTAATAATTAATGAAGACGTCGACTCAGTCGGTGTACGCTCATGGCCGCAACAACACACGCTTGTAGATAAATAAATAAATAAATACTAATAATAAATATCACGGGACAATTCACACCAATTGTCCTTGTCCCAAAGTAAGCTTAGCAAAGCTTGTGTTATGGGTACTGAGCAACGGATAAACATAATATGATATGTAGATCTTTTAAGTTTTTAATGGACTGGTACCAATTATATAATTACTCCAAAAAGGTGTGCTTCAAAGTAATACAACTAATAAACGTCTAAACGTCATTAACTTAGAAACTTGAAGTATCCCATCTTAGGAATCTAGGTTCTGCAATCTGCAATACCACAAAAAAAGTCTTGAATGTAAGTTACTCAAATTTCACCTCTGAGTGGTAGTATCGTCTCTAAATTTGATTTGTAAAACTAGCTTTTTCCTTCGCGTTAGTAAGATTAAAGTCCGCTAAGTATATCAATTAATAATTCAGAAAAATTAATACCTACGTTTTTTTATTCTACTGGATGGCAGATGACAGATTAAAAATTAATCGTGTGATTGAGTAGTAGAAACCATTGACCAATAATTTCAAGCCATACCTTTAATTAAAAAAAATGTTAAGTCCTTGTGCGGCGCTTGCCACCTCACAAACTAAGTTTCGTGGTACCAGGCATTCAGTCCTTGTTAAGCGTGTGGCCCGTTTAGCACACGGACGCGGCCGGCCATTATTGCCATTTCCTTTGGGAATAGGCTTCAAGTGTCTGGTTAGGTGTTCACGTTATGTTTCAAAAAGTTCATAATTGTTCAAAATTACTTTTTTTATCAATAAAAACAATTAGCGGGCCGCATTTGTAATTAAATTAAGAGCGTCTAATTTTTACATTTATTTATTTACTGTCGGCGAACATACCTAGGTACTATAAAAATATTATCATGTCAGCCGAAAGACGTCCACTGCTGGACACAGGGCTCTCCATTTAGACCGGTCTTGTGCTTTCCGCATCCACCACGATCTTAACCATAAAAATATAATTATAATAAATTGTCTTAATAAATAAACTTACAATCGTTGTGAATTCACCGTTGTTTATCAAAGCAAAATCACCAAACACAATTTCAAACTTTTCAAGACAGAATATGCAGTGAGAAATGCGATTAGAAACTGTATTTATAGATCACAAGTTGTTATTATCTGACGTTTCCCTACAAACAACGCTGCTGTTAGGAAACAGAAACAATTCAGTCCGTTTTGTGCGTTGATACATCACTTACGAACCCATTACACGGATTACATTCTTGGCTCACGTCGGCACAACGTAGCAGAAAAACAACCTAACTAGAAGAGTAATGACGTCTACATAAATACGTCGTGCGAAAAGTCTTCATGTCATTATTACTACCCAACATTATATGCTAAAGTCTCAATAGTTATGTGTAACATTTTATACAGGGTGTGGACTGTAATATGAACAAATAATCAAAACATAGATCATACATGTCAAACTGAACAACATAAGTTTAACGACTTTTAAAAATAATTAGTTTTTTAATTTTTATTAAACATGTAAGCAATGTAAAGCAAAATGCTTGATGTTTGTAGCGTGACAGGCGACGTCAGTTGTGTTCTAGGATGGCGTACATTTAGTTTGACGAGGTTGACCTATGTTTCAAATTTTTGCTCGTATTAAATGCCCCACCCGGTATGATAGTCCTACATTAGGATAAAACAGGATAGGTTTGAGTAAAAATAAACTTTGCTTCTTAAATTTAAGCTACATAGTTAAGATTAAAACTTAGGGACATAAAGTGACATGCACCCCTGTAATCCTATATAACATTAGATTTCCAAGGATTCGATTTGTGGCATTCGAACATGGAGGATGTGAACAATGTTTAATTTTGCTATTTCTGTTTCTTTGGCTAGTTGAAGTATAATTTTGATAGTGTTTTATACGGCGATTAACCTTAACAGTGAACAGTGATCGCAATATTCAATATTGCTCTCGTGTCTGACATTTTTTAATGCGCAAGTCGTCTCCACGTGGTTTCTGGAATTTTGCTATCAAGTTGCAAAAACTACAATCACCGTACAACGTTGCCTCTCGAAAGAGAATACTTTGACATTGGCGAAATTGTCTTATTAATTAGGACAGAAGCCATATTTAAAAAAAGAATTAGATTTCCAAGTCCAGCGTGCTTTATCCAGGTCATTGCTTTGAACTAGTTGCTAACGAAAGGAAATTCGACTATTGAATGTGAAACGTCAACGACGCGTCACCGA
Source organism: Choristoneura rosaceana (assembly GCA_037349165.1). Taxonomy (NCBI): domain Eukaryota; kingdom Metazoa; phylum Arthropoda; class Insecta; order Lepidoptera; family Tortricidae; genus Choristoneura; species Choristoneura rosaceana. Next base: position 6,608,912 of record JAZBNJ010000033.1, read on the forward strand.
GCAAGAATAGTTCTTAGTCATAATGCAGGTGCCGTCTATACAGTCTTTAAATATACCTCAAGCCATGGCAAACTAATTGCTTACGTAAATAGACCAGTGGACATATGTGGGACGGCCAAAAACTGCAAAGTATTCCGAATGTGAATTCTAATGTCAATGTTCACAATGCTTCATGAATGCTTGCTACGCTTCTGTTTAATTCATTTGTCTATATATTATTTTTTAGAGCTCCGTGGTCAAAATAGCAAAAAGGTAACTTTATACTCGAAGTTTTGGCATGTCCGTCCGTTCGTCGGTACCTAAAACTCAAATTTTGGATAATGATGAAATAAGGAATTACCTAACAGATACCTTCTTCATCATTATAAACAAGGACTGGATTTAGAGATCTGCAGGCCTTGGGGCAACAAAGGAGTGGAGACTTAAACTGTTTTCCATATAAAATGAACACTATGATTATTTGTGTTTTCACAAATTAGTAACGGTAAAGATAAAACAGCGAAAAATGAAAGCAAAAGTAGTTTACCAGTGTTTACTCATCGGAATTAAAAAAAAAAGCAAGTTAAACAAAAAATGAAGAAGAAGATATAGTCAAAGTTTCGCATGACGTCACACTGTGCGACATTTTTTAGCACGACGTGACGTCACGCCGCCCCCCTACTTCTGAACTTTGTCGCGCTTCATTTTTGTTATTTTTGTTTGATTGACAAATGAAAAAATACGTGCTAATATTTTAATCTAACGGACTCTTCGGAATAGTCTTTTTTACGTAGGAAACTACGCTATTATGCTCGGTGGCAAAATGCTTTATTTGTCTGAAGCTGCCAATTAAAATTCCAGGATTTATGAAAGCGTTTCTTGTGACAGACTGTAGCTTAAGTTCTTGCAGTGTCGGACTGACTCGGCGAATAATGACTAAGCCCAAGTTGGGCCCAACGACGTTGAGAAATCTTGTTGTTGCAAAAAGCCACCGACCCCGTCACCTCCAGACAGCACGTATCAAGCGTGGGGGGTTTCGGGGTTCCACCCCCTCTCATAGAAGTGTGCCAGCCACTGTGAATTCTCTGAAGAGGTAACGGCATCTGCGAAGTTACTGTGTTTACTTAAAAAATGTTCAGAATCGATATTGCGTTGGAATAATGTTTACTCTTTGTTGATTCAATGGTTATTCAAGTATGTTGAGTTATGTTTTTAAGTTTTATGCATATCATTTTATCATTTGTTTTTCAAACTCTTTATTGTACAAAAGAAAAAAAAAAAAAACAAGATTGACAAACTTTGAGATACTCGTACAAAGGCGGACTTATCCCTTCAAGGGATCTCTACCAGTACCAGTACCACGAGTATCAGTACCAGTGGTACCAGTAGTATTGTGTTTATTTGTGTTGATAAGGTATTGTGGTATACCCTGTTTCTATGGTAGGCGAAAAAATTGTACTATGGGCAACTTTTCGCATGTATATATCTCAATGTTATTCTAAAACAATACCTACAACAAGTTGTATTGTCTAAGTGACCACTAACGGCCCGTACTTCGAAAATTTTTAATAAGAGCAAATGATAAAAAAGTGCATCGCACAAATTCAATTCTTCAGTGTCCGTTGTTTCCACTTAACGGCATATACCCTGCGTGTTTTGCATTTTTATTACTATATCTTTCTCAGGGACAATGCTATGGAACGAAACAAGTACAGTATAATAACACATACCAGCTTATGATTATAAACATGTTTAATATTCGGTCTATATTTGTTCTTAATCTATATTATGTATATAAAAGAAAGTCGTGTTAGTTACACCACTTATAACTCAAGAACGGCAGAACAGATTTGGCTGAAAATTGGTAGGGAGGTAGCTTAGAGCCAGGAGACGGACATAGGATACTTTTTATCCCGATATTCCCACGGGATAGGGATAAAATCTTGAAATAACAACCGCTGGGCTTGGAGTCATTAAATTTGGTATGTAGGTAGGTGGACGTCTGGAATTACTCATAGGCGACTTTTTGACCCGATATTCCCACGGGATACCTAGGGATGAAATCTCGAAATAACAACCACTGGGACTAAAGCCATGAAATTCGGTATGTAGGTAGCTCGACCAATGAAATAATACATATGCTATTTTTTAACCCGATATTCCCACGGGATAGGGATAAAATCTTGAAATAATAACCGCTACGCTTAGCGTCATGAAATTTGGTATATAGGTAGTTGGCCGTCTAGAATAACACATAGGCCACTTTTTGGCCCAATATTCCCACGGGATACCTAGGGATAAAATCTAGAAATAACAACCGCTGTGCTTAGAGCCATGAAATTTAGTATGTAGGTAGCTGGACCTCTGGAATAATAGATAGGCTACTTTTTATCTCGATATTCCCACGGGATAGGGATAAAATCTTGAAATAATAACCGCTGGGCTAAGAGTCATGAAATTTGGTATGAAGGTAACTCGATGTCTAGAATAACACATACGCTACTTTTTATCCGGATATTCTCACGGGATAGTTTTGAACTATTTTGAAAACAAATGACTTTCTGCCAAGTACCTATCATGCGGCGCATTCTTCTTGGCAATGATGGTCTTTCCGAAAGCGCTGGTAGTTTAAAAAATGACGTATAAAAGTGCCCATTGCGGCCTATTTACTGAATAAATGATTTGAATTTGGATAGGCAACATTTTTGAAATTTCAGCACTGGGTTTAGAGTCTTGAATTTTGTACAGCTATTCACAACACAACCTCAATGAAGGAAGACCACGATATAAATTTTGGAAATTGCCAGGGGAATTTTTTAAAATCCTGAAAATTTCAAGTGCAACTACCAGACCGATTAGTTTACGCGTGCGAAGCCGCGGGTAAAAGCTAGTTACTTCATAAAACTATTACTTTTTGTACCTACTTAATCCAGCACATTAGCCTCAAAATGTCTAAAGTCTCAACACTGCAAGCACTCAGTTTTAGAACATGTGAGAGTATATTTAATGGGATCCAACGGGAAGTGAAATAAAACAATAAGTAATATTCCTAATCGGCTTATAAAATATGGATGATAAACACGAAAAAAAAATCGCGATTCTCCGCCTCTTTAGTGAATCAACTGGTAATTTTATTAGTAGGTTACAACTATAAAATCTCATGGGATACTTGACACCAATTGACCTAGCCCCAAACTAAGCAAAGCTTGTACTATGCATACTAGGCAACGGATAAATACATACGAGTACTTAAATACATAATTAAACATCCAAGGCCCGAGAAAAAACATTCGTATTATTCATATAAATATCTGCCCCGGCCGGGAATCGAACCAAGGACCTCAAACTTTGTAGTCAGGTTCTCTAACCACTTGACCATCGGCCGTCGCTTAATCCAAACAAACTATTCATGAACAAGCCAGTCTATTAGCCGAAATGACTAAACAAAACCATTTTATAGAGCAAATGGCAAGCGTGTGCGCCGCAAGCTTTGAACGACCTGCATTATTGCACGAGGCATGAAACGTGTCATTGGCAATGGGTTACCCCACAAAGCATTTATGCCGAGAGTTGCCTTTCCCATTTTGCGCTATATTTTTCTGACATTTTTTGTGGGTATCGAGACACACGTCTACACTAAACTCGTTAAAAATTTTGTTATGTTCTAACAAATTCATCTCAAAACAAAACGGTTGACAAAATATTTTAACTCGCCATACATATCCAAATAGTTGTGGAACTAAGCGCAGGGTTTTTAGAGATGACTGCGGCTGTGGGATGGAACCTTAAAAAGTGTCAAAAAGAACTTTCATTACGAAGCATTTTTCTCTTTTTTACTTAATACAAATTTCTCGTCAAAAATTCAAATTGTTTACTACATTAGTGACCCCTAAATAGTACTCGTTTCGTCTTATCACAAAGAGGTAAGCGCACGTTACCTTCTCCTGTCATGAGAGCTTAGTCGGCTTCCCACTAGACTAGTCACTGGTTAACATAATTTAAAGTACTTCTAATCTGAAATTACCACAAACAGGTCTTTGTTAGCATGGAAACTGTTATTTTTTGCCTTTAATGTTGACGCTGTACAGTCACCAGCATCCTGGTAGGTCTTCTATTTCTAGGGCCGGACGTCTCAGATATTTTTGCATGCTCCGCTGTGGCAGATTCAGATGCCGGTGATTGTACTTAAACGTCAATGTTTGTGTTACAGTCAAGAGTCTCACCTCTACTGTAGTAACGCCCTAAGCCAATTAACAAAAGTTTTATAACCATCGTCGATCGGCCAGCAGAACCGAACCGATCAACATTTTTCGCTATTATTGTGTGAACATGTTTTTTTTAAGCTTAAGCCGATTCCGCATCGATAAATATGAGAATATTATTACAATATCAGAGGCCACATTATCTGACGCGAAGGCGCTTACGATCGCATTCACAATAACTTTCTACCGTCACGCTACACCTTGTGATAGAAAGAGGTGGTGAAACCGATTGTAATTCTGAGTGCGTTACACACAAAGGCTTCAGGTATACCGAAGTAGGTCACCAGTTCGAAACTCGGTTGTCACGCCAAAGTTGATTGTATTTCGCCAACATCATTACAAAAAGCTATAAAAAATTAGTTTACTCATCCCGTACGTTAGAGAATGGCGCACGTACTCGTAAAACAGTTTTATTGTGATATAAACAGGCCTCCAGCAGACTTCCATTGACGCCGCGCCGGCACTCGACCTTACGCCTCGTAATGAGAACTTTTATGTCCGTACCTACACGAGTTAGTATAAACAGGTACACAACGTAACCGGGAACATTGCCTGCGGTACGGTGGGAAATTGGGAAACAATGTTTGCGTGAAGTGAACAATGAGAAAGGCCGGGGTTGCGTGCTCGTATCCGTGCCGCTCCGCTCAGCGCTCTAGCCATTCATTCATTTCCATTTTCTTTCTTTAGTTAGCACTTTGGCGGCCACCACTTTAATAGAGTTGTTTTAGTTAAGAAAATGGAGCGGACAGATTTCTTTTAGTTAAAATTGAAATGGCAGAAAGAAATAAATTGCTGTAGCGCTTTTAGTGAACACTTTTAACTTAACATCTATTGACATATTAAAATTCTAGGAAAAACGAAAGTTATTTCATAATATATGCACATTTTCCATTTATTAGTCACCGTTCCTCTGACAAATGTAGAAAATTACAGCTTTATCTTTAATGGTCTATAAAATAAGCCGCTTATGAAGTTTATAGTTTCTAGACATCGTGAGTGCCTCGGAATAATTCAACTGTTACTAAATAGCAGTGAATAATACAATGTTTCCAATGTTCACTGGGATATTAAACTGGCACAATACGAATATGACTAATTACAGACATCGAAATTCTGTCCTTAGCTCAAAATTCTGTCTGTGAAAGACATATTAACTACAAAATGAAAACTTCGTATTATAAAATGTAATAACTTTTGTCAAACGAAAGTTACGGATAGGCTTAATTCAATGTAGGGGCGGAGTTCAAGCTCCAATTCAAAATTAACAAGCAAATTGAATGATAGTGTCGTCCTTATTAGATTGCAGTGGTGGGAGAGGGAGAGAACTTTCATCGAACGGCCATCGTTGAATGGAACTGGTTCGGAGTTAGATTCTTTTTACGGGTGGGTTTGCTTTGTGTTCGCAAGTGTATTGTTGTCCGATACAGGCCACTAATTTAATTTTATTAATGGCTTTGCCTGTTCCGTTTGCCCGCGCTATGCATGCTGCGATGACAGAGCATTTTATGTAACGCGTTTTCACAAAAGCCAGATAAACACTAGATTAATTCTGCTATTACATATATAATTTGCAAGTTTGGCCAAATGTTTCGATTATATTTCAGAGGACCTACTATTAAATAGGGCTGTTTCAAGGGATTTTGTAATGAACGCACAACGAATGTAGGTATTTTGTGATACCGCGTAACAAATATCCACCTATCCCTATATACAAAAAATATAACTTACCTACCTACCTATATAGCTACTTCTTTCTGTTTTAAAGGTAATCTGGAAAATATCCCTATATATTTTGACATTTATTGCCCATATGGACCCTGCATCTGTTTTCTGTATAACTTTTTAGGTAAATCCATGGTCTTCAATGAAATCATTGCATTGTATTGTAGGTATAGCTCGTCTTTACCGTCTTTCTCCCACTTTATTAACATACTTGAAGAAAGTATAAAAAATGACAAGCGCACTCACTTAAGAAACGCTTTGTCTTTATTTCATAATATTTCTTCGTAGTACAAAATGTACCTCGCCATAATATTTGTAACAAAATGCTAGTCATAACTTGCTCCCTGAACCGTTTTTTATTAACTTCATGACTTCCAGTTTAAACGTTATCAACAGTTTTAAAGCTGTCCTTGTTATTGTCTACTACAATAAAAGAGACAAAGGCTCGCCTGTGTTTTATTAGTCATGATAAATCTTTTACAAAAGAATGTCTTAGTCTCTCCACCTACGCGTTGGTCTTTCTTGAGTTAATGAGAATTTTGAGAATAGCTTATTTTTTTTTGTTTCTACGCTACAAATTTAGTAAATTAGCGCGAAAAATTATTGTTTAAGAAACTATTGTTAATATACGTAATTCATTAACCTAACATTACTAAAACGATTAGTACATTGCACTGCCAAATCAAATCTATAATAAAACATTTTGATACGTAAACATTACGCCACATTACATTATGTGGTTTCAACATTGCGTATTAACTTTTAATTAAATTTCTGTTAAACATAGCTAATATTTCAGTCTATTCAAACACCGCATTGATCATCCCAATCCTCTCAAAATACAATACAAATATTCTTTATTGTTAAAATGTGAGGTTTCCACTAAAGTTTCTACGCGAGTCTAGTGTGAACATTTTCTGCGTCTTATTTGTTCGATTACTGGCGTCACTCCGTCCAGCTCCAAACAAGTCGACTTCCCCAATTCTTCGAAATAGTAGGTACCGTCTTTTTATTTATTTCCACACGTGCACATATTGTGCTTCGGAATGTCCGTCTGATTCAATTTTATTAATGGACTTGGACGTTTGCCCCACTGACTGTGAACGCGACCGTCTATTTTGTCGCTAGACGTATTTTAGGGCATATATACACGACGCTTTCTAAACGCGCATTTATAATTAAAAGCTTGCAAATTACTGACGATATCTCCATTATATTAAAAGATGAAAGAATAAGACCCAAAACTTTGGAACAAAAATTTGAGACCAGGAACAGGAGCAGTCGACAAATGTATACCTAAAGAGTGGCTGTGATGGATTCTAATATCCTAAATGTAAAACTAAATACCTTTACAAGCTAACATTAAACTTTGTGAGCAGTATGCTAAAATAAATGGTAGATTTAATTTACGTAATTGCTGCGTTCGGATGAACGACCACAGTAGTCTCCTAAATTTAGCCACTTGTTTCTATAATTGCAAACGCAATACACACGTCCCTATAAAAGAGCTCTTTATCTTCTTCATCTTGCTAACATTATTATTTAATTTGTTAGTCTGTGAGGATATGTGTGTGGATATTTATTACTCTCTGACCCTAAAACTGAACATTAATGTATAACTGACAAGATAAACATTTAGGATATTGTATCTTGGTAAACTGCATAGTTTACGCGGGATAGGATAGCGCGAGGTCGTGGGTTTTAGAACGATGTGTATAATTTTTTAGAAAATACTTGCAGATTGGTACCCAACCGGTCATTTTTGAATATGGCGGCAAGGATAATATTTCGGAAAAAGCGTATCGTTTATAGGACTTCGTGTGCAAGGGGCCTTATTTCGACGCCAGATGATTGATTCTGTGATCTATGCGCCAACGCTATGGTACATATTTGTTCGGGCAGATGATTAATTTTCGTGTGTGTAGGGCGAATCTCTGCCGGAGACTGCATTGAGTCAGCGAGCTGTCAACAAGGCCGACCTGCTTGAGAAGCATTTACGATATTGCTTTTAGACTAATTTACTATTACCTATTGACATACATGACGGCTTAGAATGCTCTATGTTTCAATGCCTTTGACGTATTTTGGCTATGGTAGGCTATATCGTGTGAGTACCTACTCATGTGATCGACACGTGCACTAGTTAGGGTTCCGGAGCCAAAATGGCAAAAACGGAACCCTTATAGTTTCGCCATGTCTGTCTGTCTGTCTGTCTGTCTGTCTGTCTGTCTGTCCGTCTGTCTGTCTGTCTGTCTGTCTGTCTGTCCGTCCGCGGCTTTGCTCAGATACTATCAATGCTAGAAAGCTGTAATTTTGCACGGATATATAGGTAAATTATGCCGACAAAATAGTACAATTAAAAATTCAAAAACAATTTTTTTTAGGGTACCTCCCATAGACGTAAAGTGGGGGTAATTTTTTTTTTCTTATCCAACCCTATGGTGTGGGGTATCGTTGGATAGGTATTGTAAAACCATTAGGGGTTTGCTAAAACTATTTTTCGATTCAGTCATTTGTTTGCGAAATATTCAACTTTAAAGTTCAAATTTTCATAAAAATCGAGCGTCCCCCCCCCCTCTAAAATCTAAACCGGTGAGTCGAAAAATTTGAAAAAATTCAGAATGGTATTCAGTATATCAAACTTCCAAGGAAAACTATAACGGCTAAGTTTGCTTGAGAACTATTAGTAGTTTATGAGTAAATAGCAGCGTAGGGTATAAAATATACCTAAACTTGGAAGATTCCGTATAAAATACGAAATCCTTAGAAAAATATTACTTAATTTTTTCATAATGGCTACGGAACCCTATTTTGGGCGTGTCCGACACGCTCTTGGCCGGTTTTTTCTAGTATTGGAACCTTTACAACTACCTCAATATTTTTTTAAATCTCCAACTCAAAAAGAGGGGTCTTATAGGTTTGACGCCAGTGTCTATCTGTCTGTGTCATCGTAACTCTCGGGTGGATCGATTTCGACGAGGTTTTTATGTGAAAGTGAGTTCTTTATGTTTTATAAAAACCAATTCAGCCGTTTTTGACATATTGAACTTCAAAATCAACATGAAATTAATTGGCAATTAACCTCTATCTCACCTAATGGTAAAGTGTAGATGAGGCCGGTTCAGTCGGCTGCAGCCTACTCACTGGCCTTGAAGAACCCTAAATTGTACCTAATTATCTGGAAAAACCAACGACGAAATTAATTCTGTTCCTTAGTTAGTTAGTAGTCCCCTTTATAAAGAATGAAGCAAAAGCATCATCCAACCAAATCCAATAAAAATACATACAGTCGATCATAGAGTCTCCTCCTTTTTGAATTCGGTTAAAAAATACATTGTATTTTACTTGTTTCAGGATGTGCTGGTAGAACGAGGAGGTGGTTTCATCATAAAGAACGATGGCAGCCGTCAACTCGGTAAGTTGTTATTAATGGAAAGCATTTTCGACAATTTCTGATTAATTTCCTTATATAATTACATTCGCTTGAGTTATTTTTTTAAGATAAACGGAGACTTATGTACGGTGATATTACGTTGGTGAGATTGCCAATATCGTTATGTGCATTTTTTTGATATATGGATTTTGGCACATATGGCTTTTAAATTAAATGCAAAACCCATATATCAAAAAAAAACACATAACGGAATTGGCAATCTCACTGACGCAATTTGTCAGAGAGTTGGTGAAAAAGCTCTCTATGTAAGTACAAAAGATCAAACGATGTTAATTTCTCCAAGACAATAGTAGTTACGTTACTCTAATTATTCTTATCTTAAGTATCTATTAAAATCAATTGGATCATTTGAAATATTTAGTCGATAGATAAACCATTAACATATACTGCACGATTTAAAGTAAAGATAGGTAATTCAAAAACCAACAATTTTGGTAATGTATCAAAGTAGCTAAAGTTAAAAATTTAGTCCTAGTTGTGAGATCTAAAATAGGCCAAAAGCATTACTGATAGGTACGTACAATAAACAGACCTAAATGGCAAGAAACGAAAGTAATTGACATAGGGAAGTGTTCTGCCTTTTAATTAGTACCTACTCAGTACTTTAAAGGTATGTATGTACTTTACCTGTTCTATTCAAACTCGCCTTTGAATAACACAGTGAAAATTAAAATTTGTTACAAAGCCTAAAACTTATCTAAAACGTGATCACAGAGCTAATTGGGATTAAGTGTTAATTGGGTATAATACGTAATTAAACGCTCTAAGCACGATTAACAGACTGAAACTCATTAAATTAGTTCTATGTATCGCACAATCGTAGCCAATTCAGGCACTAATTGGCAGTACTTCCCTAAGTCCCTTTTGAAATTGAGGTAATGTATAGAAATGTAGAGGTCTATTCACAGAATGTCCTTGTTAACATGTTACATACAGTAGAGTGTGATCAATATAACAATAGTGATGTAATTTTGTTTAGTTCAGTGCGTGAGCATAATTAACAATATAATTGGTACAATGACTCTTATTGTATACCACAAATAGTAAATGATAACACTAACTTAAAGGTTACATATCTGAATATCGAATGTTAAAATACCGAATGTATTAAAATATCGAATAGGTCATAATATCGAAAAGGTAGGTATTTCTGTTAAGACTGTATTTTTTTAAGATTGTTATAAATCTAACCTAACCTAACCTAAGGGGTCCTATACGATGCCGTTTTAATCAATCCTGAAAAGTTTTCGGTTTCAGAAAATAAACTTTTCGATATGGGTCATTCGATATTTTAACATTCGATATTCAGATGCGTATCCAACTTAACACTAAATTTTTAGTATAAAAATATTTTATGAATTTAATGTCCATTATGAACGTTTTGAATAACACATACTATCCTACCTATTGCCAATACACGAAAAAAAAATAGGTATGCCAAATTTAACTTTTATGAAAATGATTACAATCATTATATTTATGCCTGTTGTTTTTTTAAACCCCGATCCGACCGGAGGTTATGGTCCTAGGACAACAGTTGATATTTTGCTACTCATTGACTTTTATAAAAAAAAATATCATTCTGCGACAAAAGAAGACAAATTTTTTAAATATTTCATTAATGAAATAAAAATGAAATTATTTGATTTTTCTTTTACAATAAATATTTGAGTTTCAATGTTTTATTTCATCATCATCATCATCAGCCGGAAGACTTCCACTGCTGGATAAAGGTCTCCCCCTTAGAACGCCACAGTGAACGACAACTCCCCACTTGCATCCACCGGTTTTATGTTTTATTTGCGAGAAAATCACTATAATAATAATTTATTCAGACTTTTCAATCCATTTTGTTAGTAATACATAATCACTTATACTACAAACTACCGCTACACTACTACTACTTTACTATAATTTCACCATATACGAGTGTGACCCCCCCCTCGCTATAAATATGGACCCGCCTCTTGAGTACCTATATGTTACACAATTTGGGAAGATTAGCCCGCAGGCACACTCTAGCGACGGCTGCATGTTAATGGCCTAATGCCTAAGAACTTTACTTGTCTCCGTACCAACTTCCAAAGTAACATGTTGAGAAACAGTTTGGACGTCACGTTGAATGGAGAATAGATAATGAAGACGTACATACTCGGCCGCAATGTGTGCTTAAATATATATCGAAAATACAAACTGAAATATAGATGCACAGAAAAGCCAGAAAAATAAGACCAGTGCTGGGAATCGAACCTAGGTCCTCGGCATTCCCTGCCACCACCACTGGACAGTGGTACAGGCACGAGTTTCTCCTATGCACCACATTTTTCAGCTTGTTTATTTCTTATTTAGTCATTTATTAAGCAGCGACACTAGCGACATCTATGCTGTAGCCCTCATGGAGAAACTTTAAGCACTTCCACTGGAACTAACCGCTCGCCCGGACAAGAGATGTCGTTATTGAGCAATTTGGTCTTATTTTTCTGATTTTTCTGTGCATCTAAATTTCAGTTTGTATTTTCAATATGGGTTTTACGGAATGACTGTAAAAGTAACAAAAAATTTGGAGTTGAAATAAAAAAAATACAAAAAAAGATTCCAAAACCAATCTTAACTTAAATATGTATAATATAAAAATGAATCACAAAATGTGTTGGTAAGCGCATAACTCGGGAACGACTGGTCCGATTTCGCTAATTCTTTTTTTATTGTGTTTGTTACTGTCAGGAGAAGGTTTTTATGGAAGAAAATACATAAAAAATACAACAGGGGCGAAGCCGCGGGCAACAGCTAGTATGTATATAGATATAGGTGCCGTATAAAGTTGCAAAAACAGCGAGGTTAATAGGTATTCCTTTAACTGGCAAAATCTGAATAATAAATTAATGAAAAAAATTACATTAAACAGTTCAAATCACGATTATAAGTCTGACTGGTTTCCATATTTAATTTAGTCAGTTTTTAGGGTTCCGTAGTCAACTAGGAAAGGAACCCTTATAGTTTCGCCATTTTTAGTGTAGTTCAGTTTAGTGATTCGACGCACTGCGAGGCAGTGCGGGGGGCGCCACCTATGAAAAACATCTTCTGGAAAGATCAAAACTAGTTCGACCGTTTCTGACTTATTTATTATACTAATACAATACAATACAATACAAACATTCTTTATTGATCACCAAAAACAGTACAGAGACATCACAAAAATAAAAAAAATCAGGTAGACAATATACTAATCTTGAGTTGAACCATTTAATATTGTAATTTTTTCAAAAAGGTCTCACGAGAGCTTACGGGCTTAAATAACTGAATATGTAACTATTTACCATGAGATTCAGTCATATTTAGTTAAATAAATAGCCTGAATAGCTTCGAGAAAAGTATGGTACGGCCGTGCCTTTGTTTTTTTTGCTCGACTTGGCGGGGGCACTGCCGTGCCCCCAGATCAAGCATTTGAAAAACAGTAGAATTAAGTGTTGTGGAACTGGTGTCATGGTGAGCGTTTTCTCTTTTCGTTGCGTGTGATACCAGTCGTTTGCCTTCCAGTCGAATAAAAAAAAAGTAATCTTTAGCAAGTGACAAAGTCACCGCAATGTACTGAGAAAGCGTTCGCCGCGCCACGGGTCGCGCGTGTTCGTGGTCTGGCTGTTAAAGTACCTACCAAGTACAGGATGACAATGTTACTGATACTAGCGCAGTGCACTTAACCACTTTACTTCCTCAATATGTGGCTTATCCGCTGGGATGGGATGCATCACTCTCATGTTACGTTAATCCTTACTATCTGTATAATTTACAACGACCAACCAAATCTAACTCCGTGAAAAACACGTTTCTTGTATGTCTATGTATGAAGTAGAGGAGGTTTAGCAATAGAAACTCTAATAATAGGCACAAAGCATTAAAAGTAAACGATTTGAGCTTGATAAGTTAATGACTGCAAGCTGAGTCGCCCAAGCAGCTTAACAGAGATCCAGCCCGTACTGTTTCAGCTAAGCTAAACGTATTTTTTCTCGGCCATAAGGCCTCGTTTAGAGCTTTATAGTCGGCCATTGAGGTTCGTAACTGCGAGTTGGCTCATCACTGCTCTCTCCCAGGTATAACGTGGCCAGTTAAGTCAGATCCTTGTATTTTAATACAGCTACCCTAAGTTTAAGCCAGTTTAAAAGTATTAAGACAAGCGGGGCAGGTCATACGAAACTGGGGAAGTATAATGCTTGCAAGCATCGGACGTTCAGCCATGGACGCCTTCCAAATCACATCGCATTTGAATAGCGACTGCAGTTGGGCAATACCGGTTAACGACTTTTATCGACTCAATTTCGGGTATTGGTTCCTAGGTGTGCCGATAATTTGGTATTGATATCGATTTTGAATCGTATCGTTCTTTTTTCCCTAATGGCAGTTTATATCCATTGCGACAGACCAATTTATTTTATGAGCTTTTATGTCTATATCTCTTCATTTTTCATACACCTGGCAATATTTGACTGCAAATTTGACTCTGTTACCAAATGCAACTATTATAAACGCCCGTATATAAATGGGATGAAATTCGCAAGTAAGATTTGTAGTTTTCGGTGCAAAATATATGAAACTCAATTTAAAAATTTCATTTCGGCGTCCACGTTTTCCCACATTGCCAGTGTCGCCAGGCGGCAGCGGCAGCGGCGTGGACTCAGATATTTATTTTACTCGCATCCCTCCTGATTCAATTTGCTGCAGGTGACAGTGTTAAAGGTTTCCCGAGAGTGTCTGTGGCGCTCCTACCATGCCCCGAGCCACAACACCGAACATTTGTGATACATTGTTTACGATCAGTGAAGTGAGAAAGAAATTCTACGACTTCAACTTTACAGCAAAAGTTTCACGTTTACTCAACACACTGTATAGAACTAGAAACACGAAACGCTAGTCCAAAATTTTACAACTTTTCATGCTTTTTGATGAATTTGGTATACTTGCTCTCGTTATTCGTTATCTTCTGTAAAGCATTGTATAGTTGCAACTGCTGTAACAAAAAAAAATTTTCTTATTTCATAAATTATGGCAAATGAATAGTCATTGAATTGCTCGCTTAGCAACTTTTAATAATTATAAAAACATCTAGGCTGAAATCAAGATATAAGTATCATCAAATCAGAATTTAAAGAGTCAATCGTGGCAGTATTGCAGTAATTACAAATTCGATTTTAAAATGACTCATAGATTTCGTTTCCTTCAGTTCATTCCGAATAATCCCTTGGCAACGGTTTTGCAGCGTAACAGATGTCCGGGCATAATGCGCCGAGTTATCAGTGATCTGAGGGCGGCTCTTTACAATGCCTTTATTTTAAGTGGAAAAAAGAAAAGAATCCGCTCCTGGTCCGAGCGTGTCGTTAGAGCTGATTGCTGGATTAGGCTAATGAACATCGATACTTTCCGATAGAGGGAAAAATAAATGTTTAAGTCGTTTCTTACCAACAAGCCGAGGGTAAGCTATATCTGTAAAAGAAAAGCACATACACAATACAGCAAAATACTTTGGTTAAAAAACGTCCTAGAAAATGAAAGTTAGAGAACACAAAAGTACATGTGGGATAAAGGTACACAATGGAAAACGGTCCATCGATTAGAACTAAAAGTGGATTTCACTCTAATTCTTCAATAAAGAAAATGTTCCGAAGGTAAGGGATCTGTAAATATTAGTCAGGCAATCCTTTTTATTCAACGTTTGGGTAAATAACGTCGGTAGCTTTTAAAATTCTTTCGGCAGTGGACAAAAGTAAACAGTGAAGTACCGTAACACCCGAAATGAATGAGGATTGTAATATTGTAGTGGCACAGCAGTAAAGCCTTTTGTAAGAGGGTAATAAAGGGCGTTCTAGGCCTGAAGTGGGCCCCGCCGGAAATTTAATCTGACTGGCCCTCTTTGTTACCCGAAATTTTAGATAAGACCTGGTAAGTCGACTCAAAAACGAGTTTTATCAATTTAATTAAAAAAAACGCAATTAAAAGTTACCTACTGAAAGAGGTATGAAAGATACCTTGATTGTTGAAGTAACTAAGCTCAAATGAGCTACGTAGGTACGTACCGGAATATTATATTCAACTTTTCGCCCAAAACCAATTTGAAAGATGTGCCAGTACCTCCTCAATATGGTTTAAGTAGTAATAAAAGCACCAACATAAATTTCTTTGCTATTTTTTTAGAAGTTCCGTTTTACGAATCGCCCTTTTGTTCCCTGAAAGCGGTTGCGATCAAATTGCTAAGAAACACGCAAAGGGTCGGCAAATTCAGTAGTTAAGGTCTTTATGGAGCGAAGCAAAAATCTTTAGGCGAGCAAAATGTAGTCTTTATTCGCACATCTCGGCCGTTGCCGGTCCTCACAAACTGTCGTTGACAGAAAATATAGCTAACACAATTAAGTGCAAAAACTGTAGGTACCTCTACTATTTAATTCATATTTGAGTTATTCTGTTCTTTTATTCTTTCCAAAATTAGCATCTATCAAAATGTTTAGTCTGACGTCAATCAAATCATAAGTGTTATAAATAATACTGATTGAATAAAACTGTTGGATGGTCGAGTTAGTGAGTGATGTTTCTAAACATTGTATCTCTGTTTTCTATGAAAGTGAGGAAAATTCATCATCCCAGCGTATATACGTCCCACTGCTGGGCACAGCCTCCTCGAAGAATGAGAGGGCTTGCGCCATAGTTCCCACGTGGGCCTAGAAAAAAATTATGGCTCGTTATATTCAAGGTACATTTTTAAGTTCACTTTAGTTTGGAAAAGATCATTTTACCCTTCAAACCGAGACACAACTCTAGACAGATGACGCGAGCTCCGGCTAGGCTACCGGATACAATCTTGGAAATTGGCCAGATTTATGTTTCACCAATTTTAATACAGATTATCCAATTCCAAATCGGTTAAATAAAGACGAGCGACAAAGTGGTGTGATTCATGCCCTTTCCGCTCCTTGTGTCGTTTATTTTAATATTGCTATAAATTTTAGGGTGTGTGGGATGACGGGCGTTACAGCTAATTAAATTTCGGGTGACTTTTCAAGTGAAACAGTACGCTGTGCTAGGAGCTACAGATTTTTGGAATTTTCATTGTTGCGATTGTAAATGGCAGTCATTCATTAAATTGTTTAAATAAGTGGAGTTCTTGTCGTTGTTGTACAGTACATATATAATAAATAACGGTTTCCCATCGTATTTTATCAGAAAAGATAGTCATTATCGTGTTCTCTCAATTCGCTTCAGTATTAATCGTACAGCGGTTTTGACATTGACACTAAATAATTAAGTTCCATCATTAATGGATATTCACTCATTTAAGACAATAATTTACTGACAGTCTGTCATTAAATTCCGATGGCGATCCGACTTTTCACGATGGAAATACATTAGGTATACGCTATACTTATCTGTACTTATTAAGACTTAGACACAGCAAACGACACAATGCCAAGTAGGTATGGGTTAATAACCCAAAGATAAAATTCAATTGCAGTGTTAAATCAAACGCGCTAATATCAAATTTATGTTCATCGTCATCCTTATCTAAGGAAAGTAATAAATATTGTAACAGTTTGATTTATGACTTGATCCCAAACATGAAACGCGCTTAAATTTAACACGTCAGCCGCAACTGTAAAGCTGACTGCGAACGCTTTATAGCAAATTGGAGTCATATAGTTGACAACGTGACAGCACCGTCCCACGTGCCGGAGCGGTACGGGTCATTGTGGCAAATGTTGCCAGCCTTAACATTTTAATACAATTAATATGTTTGTAAATATTTCGACTGAAAATATTTTTGTAACCATAATGATATAGTTTTAGTTGGTTGATTAGAATTATAAAGACATTTATTATAATTATCATATACAATTTGTGTTTTTATGAACTATATTTTTATTTCTTACCGAATTTTTACTATTTATGTATACTTGGAACTACAGCAAGACCCAAAGGCAATTTTCACATGCCAGACAGTTAAGTGAAAACCAAATGAACTTACATAATCTGCAACAGTTTATTACTTATTAAAAATCACTGCAAATTAAATTCGAAATAATCAAATGATTTTAATACTACGACGATTTTACGACACTATTTTGTTTGTCATACTAAAATGTCAATTCATGTTTATTTATTTTAATGATGAACTAAAAATTTAATCCCGCGAAGAAAATAAAAGAATACATATAAAAGAAGCCTTGTGGTTAATTTCTTATTTTTCAGTCTTAAAAGGTTGCATCGCTGCTTCTTTAGTCTCATAGAGCTGGCAACATTGGTCGTGGCGTGACGTAGCGTGACGTGGCGTGACGCGGCGGGACGTGGCGGGACGTGGTGGGACGTGGATGAGCCGCTGGATGCGCGCCAGCAATGTGTCCTGGCACTTCGCGTTGCAGCAGAATAGCCGAGCTTAGGTGAATAGGCAACTCCGACAGTTGGATCTCATTTTTATTACTCAAAGAATTTTCAACAGTATATTTTAGATTTGTATGTTTGTAGAACCATTTCTGCTTATTGCAGTTGTGTTTGAAATTTGTCTCGTGTTGCATACACCTGTGCTAAGATAGTGTGTCGAATATTTAGATTGGTCTAGGCAGCGCCGGCCTTAGGGGGTGGCGAACAGGGCATCGCCCGTGACCTCGCTCTTGCAGGGGCCTCGCCTAGCAACACAAGCAAAAAAAAAAAATTTTTTTAGAGATATTTTCGCATCACATACTTTTCAAGGAGGACAAAAAAGGTCTCGCAAAGACCTGCCGCCCGGAGCCTCGCAATGGGAAAGGCCGCTGCTGGGTCTAGGATGTGTTTAAGTAATTGCAGTTTATGCAACCAATGGTGTTAAAAATATACTTTTACATTATTAACTTATTTACAGATAAAGGGACGTTTTTGTACTCGTAACTTCTTTAATGTGCAGGTTATGAATGGAACTGGTATTTTATTCGTCATCGTCTAACTAATAATAATGACATAACTATAATTTGAGAGCCGTGGTGGCCTAGTGGTTTGATCGATCGCTTCTCAAGCAATTGAATTTATGTGAAATTGAATTAATGATTTTTAGTGTTGAGAACATTTTAGCTCGACTTCATCTACTTTACAAATAAATCACACAACCAGTAATAGTCACTGGATCGACGAAAAGGCAGACTAAGGGGCTGTTTTACCATCCATTGATTAGTGTTAACTGACGGTTAAATGTGATGCCGTTTCCGACTATTCGAACAAAACAAATAGAGATGGCATCACATTTAACCGTCAGCTAACACTAATCAATAGATGGTGAAACAGCTCCTAAATATAAATATGATCTCTCAATGTACTTATTATTCTTATGTGTTTTATGTCTAAAAAAGAGTCATATAAATGTTAATGTACGTTATGTTACGTCTAAGAAATTTTAATCTTCTAACTCAATCTTTGAAACTAGATAAACAATTTAAAGCAATTTAGCAGCGATGTTTCATATTGGGTATGTATTTTGCGATCATAAACAGTTAATACAAAGGCCCGTTTAAAGTTCGGAACAATGTCAACAACTTGGAGGCACGCAAAATTTGCTTCATTACATTGAAGTCGTAAAATGTCTTCTGAAACTTTTCAAGTTTTTCGTTAAATCGTTTACGATAAAAGAAGCCGACGCCGCCCTGCCATTCAATTTAATGGTGTGGCTGGAGCTTGAATTCTGTCATTAGGGCTTGGAATTCCACCTTTTATCGGGCAAATGAGGTGCCAAGCGCAGCAAGATGAACCAACAGGCCTCCACAACGGCAAAAAAATATATCTGAAATCATTCAACCGAAATACGTTCCCATTGTTCTCTTATAAATCTGAGATGTGGCAATTCTATTATTCGGCGAGAGTGATTTCTATTTAGTACCTATTGTCTTTATTTGAACGAGCTCTTGGGTTAGAGTGCCAACTTGTGGGAGCGAAGGTAAAGACGGATTAGTCGGGGTCCATTGTTTGTTAAATTATTTAGAATTAAATATATCTATTTTTAATTCGATTTATTTAAACACAATGTATATAAAAAATTACAATGACTAATACAAAAGCAAAGACAAATAAAACAAAATTTAGATTGATGTAAACTGTAGGTATATATTTATTTATCAAGCTATTCAATTACTTCCAAGGAGCTAACAGCCCAAATGATGTCCTTATTGACATTCGTCCTTATATTTTCATTATTAGAGGAAAGAGATACATTGGGACGCATTGCGTAACCAGTCTTGAAAATGGAATACCTGTCCAATACTGTAAAATGTTACGCATACTCCACAATCTGTTAATTTTAGATTTATGGGTGCAGTCGCCGTATCACGCATAGTCTAAAGTTAAAATTCGTCAAGATCAATACAATACAATACAAAGACACACCAGAAATAGTAAGCGATACAGAAAACAGATACACAGAGAAAAAAATACAAGATAATAGGCGGGCTCACTGCGGCGGGATCACTGATAGTAGGTATTTAGATGCGCATCTTAGCTTGAGGGTTTCTTGCAAGTTTCAGCCGCACACTGCACCACGCCACGTATAACACGTGACGCGACGTTAGATTCATCACGTGTGCCAGCTGAGAGCGTTAAACCACGACGTGCCACCGACATTAATAATGTATGCTTGTTTCATCAAAATGCCTGTTACCTCGCCGAGCGCACGCAATAACCGGAGTGCGAACACTGCCGCGGCTTTACACTAATTTAAAATGGTGAATTTTGAATTATAGTAGTATTTTACACTCGCGGAGCAATGGGATTGCATGGCAGGTACTTTTGGAATACATCAGTTGAACAAATACGTTAGTTTAAACCATGTATACTCGTATATTATAAACCAATCGACAGCAAGCGACAAGAGCTAGTATTGATACCGTAATACGCAAATAATTAGGATATTATTGGTCAAGATTCTTAACTTTATCCTAAAACCTGATTTCACATTTAT
This sequence comes from Choristoneura rosaceana, assembly GCA_037349165.1. NCBI lineage: Eukaryota > Metazoa > Arthropoda > Insecta > Lepidoptera > Tortricidae > Choristoneura > Choristoneura rosaceana. The sequence goes on from JAZBNJ010000033.1 coordinate 6,629,283, forward strand.
CTGTCGTGTTGTGTTGTCGTGACGCATCAGAACGGTATCGGTTTCATAGATTAGATTAGATTATTTATTCATTCAATATAAAACTACATCATAATTTGTACATGTCAAAGTTATGAGAATTTATATATTGTAATTTATTTATTGTGTGAATTTATTTATTTATATATTGTATATTATATGGCTGCGTTCACGTTTATCTGATGCAGTGTGTTGTGACGGCTTGTATTGTGTCGCATCAAAGCTTTAGAGAGATAAAGAGAGAAAGAGAGAGAGAGCATCATATCACAACACAACACGACAGATGGTATATGCGAATGCAGCTTAAGCCATTAATGAATGCTTTCGCAAACGCAAACGCAAAAAACCTGGCATTTAAAAAAAAAAAAGTTTTAACTTAGCGTGGCAGTTATGTACCATTTTTATTTCCTAACGTTTAGCTTAGACGCTTGCTGGTATCGACTGCAATTCCCGTCCAGATCTGATTGGATATTTGAATTTCAAATGGCTGAATATGAAACACATTTTGTCGTTTCATTTCAACGACAAAAAAGCATTTAAGTTTAACTATGGATTATATATCCAGAGCTTAAGTTACACCGTGTCATAGAGCAGGTTCTACTAATTGACAATGTTTGAGGTTCACGGAACTTGTTAGGTAGAACAAATAATTAAATTTATTAAAAAAAGTATTTAATACGTTCACACAGAAATATTCAGTGTGTGCTTCCTTGTCAAAGACAGTGCCAAGCCCATTGGGTAGTATGTAGGTAAGGATAACAAAGTCCACTCCTGCTAGTTTGTGCCGAGGCGAGGCACCGACTTCAAACAGATCAATACGAAACACACAACGCGGTACCAACCAACAATAAATGTAGGTACGGGTATATGAGTCGTAACCATATTTGAATTCACATTTTTCAAATGAACATGAAAATACTCCAGTAGCATTCATTGAAAAAATGTGATATTAGTATAACTAACACACAATCTCACACGACGACAAAACTAAAAACAAAAGAACACTAATTTCACTAATTATTACTACGAAACGAAATGCTAGCCTAATTAAATGAATTTATTAAGGTCGGGGTTGCTCCTGATCCCACCTCTAGAATCACCTGTATAGGCAGGATGTTCTTAATAAAAACGCATTACTAAAATTAGGTACAACACACAATTACATTTCGTGAAAATTCAAAAATATTCTTATTCCGAGTAAAAAACTAGAAGTAAAGAGATCTTGATAACGCCATGCCATCAGAAAGTTGGAGTAAAAACTGGCCAAATACTCAGGGAGAGTCCTTAAATTATTCAACTACTCGGAGCGTGAAAGTTAAAAGTGGCGAGTTTGCTTTACTTGTTGCAGCGGCAGTAGCCGAAATATACGAGATGCTTTGACATTTTTTTATAAAAAATACCTACTGCTGCTCTGAGGAAAGATTTGATTTCATTGCGATTAAATGCGAAAAAAACCGCTTTAATTACTAACTGACTACTGCTTATTTATTAAGAAAGTTATTGAAATGTTCGTGCCAGTAGTCACTCATAGTCAAGTCAAAATAAAAATTAACCCAGCACTTCCAGAAAGACCATCATTGCCAAGAACAATGTGCCGCAAGAAGCTTGGCAGAAAATATTTTTTTGAAAACAAAATATCTAATTACGTTTTTTTTAACTATTACAGCTAGAAAAAAAAAGTAAATTAAAAATATAATGTACGTAGGGATGTACGGGGTCTTATACTTAAGAACCTAAGTAGGTATTTTAAAATATGAGACATGATCTCATTTCATGTTATTATATTATGTCTAGTAAAAGTGCAAAATGCTGCTAACGTCTAAGAAAAAGGAATCGGAGATGTATAACTAAAGTGTCCCAATGTGTAAGTTATAAGACAATATTAATGTTTTTAAAAGTATCCGACCCACAATAGATAGAGCTTTATTAACATAAAAGTATTTTTCAAGAAAAAATCTAAATGCTTTGACTACTTTACCATAATTTTCTAACAATATTTTCAGTCTGTTTACTTATAAAAACATTGAATCTTCCAAATCTTGTATACACAGCCTTTATTTATCATAACATAAAGAATTTAATTAGTATTTCCCGTTACTCGGAATCATGTGAAATGAGATGCCTACTTATCAGCGCAACTTCGTCGTAATTAAATTGAGAACAGGTGGAAGCAACACAAAATGAATCAAAATTAATCTGATGTAATTTGACAGGACCGTGTCGTAGGCTTCGAGCTTAATTTCAAGTTTAATTAAATAACATTTCTCGACACGAAAATAACAGGTGAAAGAAATCTGACTCCAGACTGCATAACTGTATAGGTACCAAACGTTCAACAGTAACTGCGTACTGAATTACTATTTAGATGTGCGATGTAGGACACGACAACAAATTATATGTTTTCACTTTGTACAATTTCATTTATTTGATTTCAAGGGATATAAAAACTTGATATAAGCTTCGTAAGTTAGAATGTTATTTTCATTACGAGCCTATTTATTGTTTTAGGGTTTTTTTTAAATATTTTTTAGCGGTTGACCGTGTTTTCATTTAGGAAGAATTCATTTATCACGATCCTCTCCTTCGCTATTAGCTACCCAGGCTACCACGGGGTTTTCAACCCATAACTTCATAACCAGTAACCAGTCTTACGTAGCATGATCTATGGAGTGCCAGCACATTGCTGTGGGTTTATAATAATATACCTACAAATAATGCGGCAGTCAGTGCTATCAGAATGTAGCCTGCTACGTCGTAGCGCGACGTAGCATTTTCGTAGCACTTTCGTAACGCTTCTACCGTTGCTTTTTAACATCAGTACTGTAGCGCAGTGCCGATGCAATAAAATAGTCTACTATTTTAGCTAGATCTAGCTAGAATTTCTGACTCTATTATATTCAATTCAAATTCTGGTGAACACTACAAACAGCACAAATATTCCTGTAAGTATATTCGTAGGCCAGAGTTACGCATTGGCATCATTTGGGGTAGAAACTTCCAGGCGCAAAGAAAATGGGAGATGGAACTGACATTAAAATATGAAAGATATTTTTTTTATTTTGAATATTCATTAGTTGTTTTATTATGAGTATCACTTAAAGTATGTAATATTATTACGAATAAACTTTATTCCCATTCAATTTGTATTATCGATATCTGCGGACAAGCCAAAAGTAAACGCTTTGTCTACCATATTTTATGAACTCATCGCGTGGAGTGGATGAGTTTTCGGCAAACACCCAACAGCCTTTATGGCCGTCGAAGGACAAAAGTTTGCTTGTTATCGGAGAAATATCACAACATATCTCCAAGCCTTTATAGATAAAGTTTGGAGGAGTGCACACTCGAGCACTGAATTATTGACCCGCGGCCGTTACACACCAAAACTTCGTGCGATCATGTACTATGTGCAGTGAATGATAGATGAATAATACTGTTATAATGTCTCCGATTTGCCGAGTGTTTTAAGTGATCCTGCCCCTGGTTTTAGTAATACATAGCCCAGTTTAGACCTTCAAGATACATCGTGCAAGTTGCAATAATTGCGAAGCCGTAAAGAAGAAGAAGAAGAAGAAGAATAAATTTATTTGCCAAAATTCGACATAGCAAAAAAAACACAGTTAAAAAATAATAATAAATAAGAAATAAGACAACCTTATTACATAATCTAAAGCATACAAGATTGAGGTGATCAATTTAACGCCGCAATCTAGTGCAACTTCTAAAATTTTTCTTGTAGGTCTAAACAGGGCTTTAGAAAGGTATATAAGTGAACCTCTGTAAAGTCATCTAATTTATGTCTCGATTTTCCCAAGGAATAGGGATTTAAAATTGTAAAATCTCAAAATCTCAACTTTGAAGTAAAAAGACAAAAAATTTCACAGATGTTTTTAAATCAATGGGATTTAACTTCAATAAAAACCTTATGATAGAACTCCTGTGAGTGACTTTTAATGATGATTCTGTTGCATTGTTTAAAAGACTATATAGACATAGTTATAATTAATGCTAAGCTAATTTATTGTGTTGCATTACTCTTGTTCTTGGTTAGATACTTTATTTCTAAATAAACATACTGTGCTGATTTGAAATAAATACCTAAACTGAAAGTAATTTTTTGAAAATCCCTAGAATATTTTACCGAAATTCTAAAATTTCACTTTAACTACATAATACAATGGTCCACACCATCAAAAGCGCGGAACAAAGATACTTTGGAACAAGTGAAAGGTGTGAAGTTATTAACTCTTTACCGTACTTAGTAATAAACTAGACACTATTATTGTCTGACGACTCTATGTTCAAGGTGTATAATGTATATTTTCAAGAAGATGTCAAACTCAGATCTTTAAGAGAAACGTAGTGAAGTGAGTAACAAATCAAGCTATTGAAGGTGGTCATATCAATGAATAATCAGGGATCGTGAAATTCGAGAAAATTCAATTGAAATGACGTTTGACAATTATGAAAACCCATTATACGAACCCTGTTGATAATGCATAATAGAAACAAACTCAACAAAGTATTAACTCAAACAAAATAAACAGTATCAAGTTAAGAGATAAATGGATATTTTTTGTATCTTGAATAAAATAAACTACTTCTTAAGAAAACTTAAGCACTTTGTCCATACAAAGCGGTTTATTCGCAACTTGCACCATTTGAGAAAAAACGATTGAATAGAGATTACCAACAGCCTTTTTATTCCCAATTTTTATTCACCAAGCCTGTTTATCTGATTTAGCGTCGTATCTTTAATCTTATTGAGAAAAAACACTATTACAGGATGAATCTTTATTGATAAAAGATTTTAATTAGACTATGAGATCAGATTTATTTCAAAATTATCTAATTAAAATCTTTTATCAATAAAGATGCTGTCACAAAAAGTTTCGCATAGTTGTCTCACAAACGTACAAAATAAATAAAAAAACGCGTTAATGCAAGCAAAGTAAAACTAATCGACTGAAATACCTAATCATTATTAGTATTCCAGCCTACGCCCCACTGGTAGACATAGGCCTCTTCTCAGAATGAGAGCGCTTGAACCGTAGTTTCCACGTGGACCCAGTTAAGGGACTTCACACAAACCATCGGATTGCTTCTCAGGCTAGTTTCCTCACGATGTAATCGTAGTAAATTTCGAATGTAATTTGCTTCAAAAGCTCAAAAATGTCAGCCCGGATTTGAACCCACGAACCTAAGCTTGAGAGACCATAGGTCAATCCATTAGGTCACTACAGTTTTTTCTGATAGAATTAATTGTCGTTAAATTGCGTAAATAAACGCGCTTAACGATAAAAAGTAGCGCTAAAAAATTGGTCCAGTGCAGTTTAATATCCTAAAGTCTCCACGTAAAATTCAAGCAGTCACTTTAAGAGGATCCAGCTTAATTACAAGATTTGTCAACTAATAAATAAAGTTGGTCCCTCTCAGTGCTAGGGTTGACACTCAATGTCTTGTCACAAAAAATAATTCAAACCTTATGAAATACGTGATAAGATGAGAAAAAAAAATCGGAGCATACTTACTTACGTAGGTATTATCAGGTTATTTATAGCTAAGTATAACAATTTCGAGTGTACTTTGTTAAGATTGCCTCAAGGAAAGATCTGGTAGTCTGACAACCCTGAGGCAGCGTTAGCGAGGCTTGCGTCGTGATTTCAAAGCCTCCAGATACGCTTGAATTTATCCCTGCCAGCGAACTCCGTTTCCGTTTTTATCAAAGTTACTTTAAGCTAGCTATGAGCGACATTTTTGAGAAAGTTTTGTTTATACATAAAATTTTATTCATAAATATGTAAAATATCATAGCTGGAAAAATATGCAAATTGAAGTGGCAATGGGCGGGCCACATCGCTCGAAGAACAGATAACCGTTGGAGGAGAAAAGTCCTCGAGTGGCGACCACGAACCGGAAGACGAAGCGTTGGCAGGCCTCCCATCAGGTGGACTGACGACATCATGAGAGTTGCGGGAAACCGGTGGATGCAAGTGGCGAGTTGTCGTTCATTATGGCGTTCTAAGGAGGAGGCCTTTGTCCAGCAGTGGACGTCTTCCGGCTGATGATGATGATGTAAAATAATAATGTTAATTCAAATGTATTTTAACATTGTCTAATCTGTCTACCGTTCGAGTTTATTAAACCTGAATAAGGTTTTGTAAAAAAAACAATCTTCTTAGCTAACTGTACACCTACCTTTATTGTCATCCTACCTACATTTGTAGACTAAATTTCAACTCAATACCACCACTAACAGTAAGTTAAAAGTGATTTACGAGACTTGGAACAAATAAATATACAAAGTTAAATAATAGCTCCTAATAAAAAAGAGTAGGTACATCTGCATAAAAATATCAAAATATCCAGCCAATAATCCTAATATCCTATTAAGGCCACAAATCACACTGTTCGCGGATCGGCAAGATGACCTGGCTAAAGCCGCAGGTTCACGATGGATGCAAGCCGCTTCCAATCGAAACAATTGAAAGAGGTTTATGTCCAACAGTGGACCTGCTACGGCTGATATGATGATGATGATATGAACACCCAGTCTCCGGTGGAAGCACAAAAAAATTCCACCCGGGTCTCAGTAAAGTTGAGAGACAGAAGGGAAAAAAACGTCATTTACCATGTATGATTAATTGTCATTATTTCTACCAAACCGTAGCTACCGCCGTACCTCTGATTCACGTCTCCGCCCGCGAATAATCCCGCCGGCTCGTTCCGTCCCTGTTGATGGATCGCCCTCTAATGAAGAGACTGACGCGTTCGCAATTATCCGACGAATTAGAACCGTTACCGGTGACTCGGCGCTATCACTGATTGCTGATCGGACACTGTGGGAAACGTGGATGCTATACAGCTGCCGGCAGATGTGAACTCTGTACAGCCGACGATATAGAGGTGCCCGCATAAATTATTATGTGGGATCGATCCGGACACCAAACAAAAATCAGAATCATTTATTCAGTAAATAGGCCGCAATAAATTAAATTAAATTAAAAAATTAAACTAAAAAAATTAAAAATTGTTTATTTAGCAAAGGACACTTGTATACTACTACCAGCGCTTTCGGAAAGAGCATCATTGCCAAGAAGAATGCGCCGCAAGAAACTTGGCGGAAAGTCATTTTTTCATAATAAAATAATTACAAATAAAATACTACAGTATACAATTAAAGAAAAAAAATACAAAATAATTATAATACAGGGATGTATCACCGAAGCGGGATCCATCCATCCCAGCTTATATACGTCCCACTGCTGGGCACAGGCCTCTCATAACAAGAAGGCTTGGGCCATAGTTCCCACGCGGGCCCAGTGTGGATTGGGAACTTCACACGCACCATTGAATTGCTTCGCAGGTTTGTGCCGGTTTCCTCACGATGTTTTTCTTAACGGCAAAGCTCGTGCTAATATCAAATGTATCGCTATCCTGCAGGAACTATTTATGATATTTTTTGGGATAAAAACTATTCCATGTTCTTACGACGGTTTTAAACTATCTCCATACCAAATTTTATCTAAATCAGTTCAGCTAGCATAGAGAACAGACCGACAAACAAAATTACTTTTTTATTACAACCAAGGACCTTTTTTTATTGCACCTGGGACTTAAGGTTGACAATTTAGTACTAAAATGCTTCGATGCTTCAGCCGCATTGCAGCGGCCATGGGTACGAGAAGATCGGATATCGCCACTTTTCGGCTGCCTTGTACAAATATTCACACGATTTTTTTATTTGCATAGAATTTACTAAAATCTAATCTCTGCAACAAATCCATTTTTTGACAGTGAATTAGAGCGTTGCTTCGTTACAGATGTTTTTTTTCGCTAAATAAAAAAAACTAGCTTTTAAACCCGATAGATGCCTCACGCGTTGATGTCACACATGACATTTATAATTTGGGCGTTTTCAAAAAAAAGTGTACCCTTTACGTTTTTTGAAATGTTGGTAAAAATATGGTTTTTCCTACTCAGAATCAAGAGCACAATCGATTCCGATCGTTTAAAAAAATGTCCCCAGTTTTTCATAAAAAAAATTATGAGTCAGTTTTGTCACGCACGTATGTATGAATAAAACGTCGCAAAACTGTCATTTTTTTTGGGATTTTTTTTTAAACTATCGGAATCGATTGTGGTCTTGATTCCGAGTAGGAAAAACCATATTTTTTTCCAAAAAAAAAAAAAGAAAGGGTACCCTTTTTTTTTGAAAACGCCTATTATACCTTTGATCATTCGTTCTTTTAACAAACTCTATACTCCATTCGGTGGAGGTATAGAATTAATTTCATTAGTAGAGGTGGAAAGCTAGTGTCGTGATTATATTTCTAGATTTTATCGGTTTCATTTATGAATCGTAACTTTTTTAAATCTGTTTTTTTATACTTAGTTTTATATACTTTTACTGACCTAGATCTGTAGTTTTAGGAAAATTGTAACACTATTTTGATTCACTGTAACCCTTGTTTTGAAACAAAACAATCGTAAAAATCCATCGATAAATATTCTCCGTTAATATCACTGCTTTCTTCAATCGAGATTTTTCTATGAGTAAATATTTCTTCTACCCAGAAAAAATCACCAAATCAAATCTAAAGTTGTTTCTATCTGTTTACTTTGTATTTCTTTGTCTATAAACTTAATATATTGGTAAGCGTAACAATATATGAGAATTTAAATGAAATTGTAACTTAAATGCGAAGACCAAATAAGTATAGCCTTTTAATCATAAATAAACTTTCCACAAAATAGTATACTTAAACGCAAAAATAGGCCAAGTTCTCCTGTGAGACCCAAAAGTAGTGAAAATCAAAATTAAAATCAACGGCCAACGCCAAACTTGGCCACTTTTCACTACGATACAATACACTAACTCTTTAATATCAAACAACACAAATAGTAGGTAGCAGTTTAGAAAACTGAAGCCAATAGAGAAAAAAATCCAAGGTAAGCAACAGCGGCCTCGGGGATCGATTCATTACTTTTTCTGTTTTTCTTTCGCATTTTCATATTTAAAGACACAGTAAAAATACACGCTACCTACGCATTCTTAAATACGCGCTCAGTAATAAAATTCCACATTTTTTTCATCATCGGCTTCCGATACAAATTACGACCAGATCACTGAGGTTTATGATTGATACGGCTGACTGGCTGGAAGGAAATATGCAAAAACAAAAATTGGGTTCTAGATCGTGATGTAAAGTGAAATTTTATGTCGTCGTAAAAATCCACGTGCTAACGGTTCGCGTTCCGATGCGCAGCGAGACAGTAACAAAGTATCGAGTCGGACTCGTTCGCGGCTCGCGGGACGGAACGCTAATAAAACGCTGGTTCCGCGCCATTAAGCGCGCAGCCGCCGCCAACCTTCGTTGAAATGTGAAGTTTCACCCTATCTTTTGTTTCTATTTAAACGATCGCTTTATTACCTAGTGCTCGCACTTAGTTGCCGGACCCGCCGTTAAAAGGCAAGGCTACAAATTAAGACATTCAAAACAACTGCCAACGGCTGATAAGCGCTGAGCGAATTCTCGCACCGACGTCAAAGGGTTCCTATATTTTGTCTGTAGAACACTACACGAATTTTATCAAAAAATCGTTATCGCGGAGTCGAGTTGCAGAGGAACAAGGGGCTTGAAAGTAAAAAGGCGAGTCCAACCGTTGGAGCTCTGGCACAATGATGGATTAATGGCCACGAGGGGCGCACTCCGCTACCTTCCATTTAAACTGCTCGAAGAAAGCAAAAACTTTAAAACGTACCTTCCACCGTAGCCTAAACGTTGCGGATACGTCTTTAGTTACTCCGGTACTTTTTAGTAAAAACTTCACAACTGAATTGTACAAAGCAGACGGTACCAAGTAGACGTTCGAAGCAGAGTTGTGAAATAGGATTAGAAATTTTTAAATAGTTTAATACTTAGTGGTAGTGTTGTGCCCATGATACCTATTTATTTATTAGTTATTGCTCTTATTTATCTACTTAATTCGACATGGAAATAAATGCTAAAGTGAACTAAGTATAATAAATATTATCAACTCCAAACCTGATCAATCGACATAATATTTAATAAATAATAATAAATATCATGCGACACTTGACACCAATTAACCTAGTCCCAAACTAAGCAAAGCTTTTACTATAGGTTCTAAACAAAGGATAATACTTATATAGATAAATAAATACTTAAATACATATTAAACATCCAAGACCCGCGAGCAAACATTCGAATTATTCGTACAAATATCTGCCCCGGCCGGGATTCAGACCCGGGACCTCAAGCTACGTAGTCAGGTTCGCTAAGCACTTAGTCGTCATTTTTCCCATAGTTGACATTTAAAATTGTTATTCTAGTATTGGTTTTAACCATTCATTATTATTTCGACTAAGGTGTTTCACCATCCATTGATTAGTGTTAACTGACGGTTAAATGTGATGCCGTCTCCGTCTATTCAAACAAAACAAATAGAGACGGCATCACATTTAACCGCCAGTTAACACTAATCAATGGATGGTGAAACAGCCCCTAAGTCTGTTTATGCAAAAGTATTCATTGAGAGTTGTTAATAGGCATTAGCAAAGGGGTAAATTTTAAAAGAAGCACACATCACCAAAATTAAATCACCGTCCATGTTATCTCACATCGTCGTATATTTTAGGATAATACTAAATCATTTCAGACGCTTAATACTCTAGCGCCAATCAGGAGGGATTTAGAACTGTATTTACCACTTAAAGCTAGACACTGTGACATTTTCCCCGCAAGAGAATATTGTTCTCCCGTCTACAATCCATAGTCAGTTAACTTGAATTTTACGCTTCACAAAGTTAAGCGTCCATACACGCGACGCTACACTACACTTGGTCAGTCTTTATGACAGCATTAGAATTCCTAACGCGACGGAATGGTCACCGACTCCTACAACGCAGCCCCACTTGCAAACCCGCCGTTTTATTTAGATATACATTTGGAAATGAAATTGTACACGCTACGAATATTCCTAATCAAATTAACTTGTTAATTATAAACTGGCTAAGTGCGAGTCGGACTCGTTTACTAAGAGTTCCTTAGGATTATTTAGGTAATTGTATGTATCTACACTATAAGTGACAAATAGGTAATAAGCGATACAGAAAAACAGAAAACAGGTACGCAGACAAAATTAAAGTCAAGGAATTTAATTCATGGCCCACCATGGAACCTTTTCAAAGGAAAAGTCATTAACGAGTTTCATTGTTAATTAATGCGATGTCACTATGACGTTTATTGTGAAATGGTTCCATGGTGGCCAATGAATTAAACTCCTTGACCGTACAAGGTAAGCAATAGGCGGCTTTATCGCTTAAGAGCGATCTCTTCCAGTCAACTTTTTTTTTTCAGAAAGAAGTAAAAAATAGATTACATAAGTTAAGTAGTATGTAAATTAAAAAACAAGTAAGAAATAATCATTATCTTGGCATACAAACGGGCGCAGACTCGTTTTCAGAATTAGAAGGCGTGGGCCGTAGTTCCCACGCAGGCCCAATGCGGATTGGAAATTTCATGCAATGTGCAGGTTATTTCACGACGGTTTCCTTCACCGTAAACTTCATGGTAAATTTCAAATTTTATGCAAACTCGAGATTAAAGCCCGGGTTCGAATGTACGACCCTCTGCTTGAGAAGCCATACCTAAGTCAAACCAATTGCCAATCACGACGTTTAAATTAATATTATATATATTAAAAAACAAAAGTTGTTTCTTACGAATATTGCCCAGCCCACCTTCTACTAAAAAACTTTGAAATTAATGAAATATTATATACTAAAACTAGTAACTAGTTCAGGAAGAATTTCCAATTTCCAATTTTCAAACATCAAACACGAAATCTCGATTTGAATTTATATTAAATATGTCAAATAAAGCAAATCTTTATTAATATTATGTACGCGAAGGCGAATTCGTTTGTTCTACTTTTATGTCTTAACTACTGAACCAATTGCCATAAAATTTGGCTTGCCTCATATGAGAAAGGCCAAGAAAAAAATTAGGAACCTTCTAACCCCAAAAAATGAATTGTCCCCGAGGGCGCGCGACAGAATAATTTTTCGCAGACGAAGTCGCGCGCATCAACTAGTTTCAAATAAAAATAAACGATTCGCTAACTTGCAAATGAAGCGAGAATTTCAAGATTTTTCTTGAATAATTAATATCCCGATTACGAGTTTCGCTTTGAAAATGAAAACTTTATTTAAATTTGCTTTGGCGTCAAATCCAATGAGAATTGACGTAATTTTGTATCACTTTGAAGGGCAAGAAAAATTTATGTGCCTAGTATAGAAAATTTACTCTAAATTTTAACTCACAACTTGAATTTGTCGCTCTTAAATACGATGAATTAAACTATTTTTCACTTCTCATGCTCATAAAATGTATATATTATGTATTTTATTTATTTTAATTTATGTATTATATTGTTTTAAGTAAGTACTGCATTGTAGCTTCCACTATTTTTGACTCTTTGTCGGGCTCTAACTGATTGCTACTCACATCCACTAAAAGATTGACTGGTAGAGATTCCTTACGGGATAAGTCCGCCTTAATACAAGTATAGCAAAATTAGTCAATTGTATTTTGTTTCTTTTCTTTTGTAGAATAAAAGTTTACTTACGTACAATACTTTATCACGTTTAAATCTCTGAACAACGAGAAAGACATACAACAGAAAAATTGCATTATACCTATTATATCCCGTGAAAAAGGAATAAACTTAATAGACGAAGTAGCGGGCAAAAAATAAATACGACTAAAGGAGTTGTGCCGAAAGAAACTAAATAAACGAATTGTTCTAAATGCACCTATAAAGATCGGATATTTATGAAATACGCAGTACAAACGTGTTGACAACCGTTTACAAAGAATACTATGAAACTTCGATACAATACAATGGATGAAAATATAAAAGAAAATACATCGTCTTGGGAAATAAAAGAGCAGATGTCAGAGGCACGGACACCGAACAACTACGTGTAGACTATTCGAAACACGGTAAAAATTGCAGAAGAGATCTCTCGAACTTACACCTCTCGCTTCCCACTAGACGTTTTGTTCTGATGTCATTTCTCATCGCGGGTGAGAGAGGACCATAAAGTGATATGTAACACTCGTTTACTGTCGTGTCTTTGTTAGTGACGGGGAAATAAAATCTCAATTTTCTTTTACAACCGTGCGGAACCTTTATTGCACCTCATTAATCAGCTACTTGTAAATTCGAAACCTTATACAGAAGGTACGAAGCGCCGTTGTAAAAACTGTAGCTATAGCTAGTATGAAATACCACGACCTATTTACGTCCACAGCAGAAATTCACTTTCGAGAAAATAATTTCCAATAGCGTAGCTTTCAATACAGCGACCACGACCACCCTTCCGTGTGAATGGCGAGGAAATTTGTCGTCTTTGTCGTAGGGCCAAAGCCGGCTTTTGAACCGTCATCCTTTCATTGCTGACTTCCAGTTGCCTCTTCAACATAACTTAAACTTTTTATGTAAAAAGTTCAATGTTTACTTACCGTACTCACTTAAATCTGTTCTGCTCTCCTCGACGAGTCTTGAAATGGGCGGAAGCCATTTCTGTGTTTGTTAAAATTCCAAAACCGATGGCCTTTGTCCAAAGGTCAAAACAAATCCAACTAAACTGAGCCGTTCTAGTTGTGCTATTTGAAGTAAACCACATCTGTGCCGCCAGCCGTAAAGGAAAGTTGTGTTGTAAATTACCTTGCCCTATTTCTGTCAAAAACAGGACCGTACTTTACGGGAAATAATTCCCAATACCGGCGTACACCGATATTCCATCATCTACCCTGAATGAGGCGAGCCTTGTCACCGGAGCAGAAGGGTCCCTTTTCAATCCCACGGGATCGTCTTAAAACCAGAGCCCGCTTTTCATTTACCTATCTTTGAAGGCTGTTGTAATTGAAAGGGACATTGAAGCAACTTATTCGCGTGGAACTGATAGCAGAATGTATTACGATTTAAGCATATTTTGTTTTATTTGCATGCTTTTCGTAGAATCGATACAATAACAACCAAAGCTTGGACGAAAGACTTATTTTTGTTTTTGTTGTGATATATACAACTTACTTAGTACAACCAAGCGTACATTATAAAAATAATCATTCGTCTTTGGTAAACATACCCGTTTAGTAAGCTACTTACTACCGATTTACCCTTTAAAAGCTGAACGTATATAGATATATATGTATATATAAGTGCACGCCCTTATTCGCGGAGTAACTTTTCGAAAGCTACCCTTTCAACTGTTAAATGTAGCGGAACAAGTACACTGGACCAGTAAACTTGTCCTCGTAAATACTTGTGCAAAGTCCGCGACTCCGCGTACAGAAGGGGCTCTCAATTTGTTCAGATGTCCAGTATAAAAAAATCTTGTACAGTAAATTTAACTGCAAAAGATATTTTTGAATAAAAATTTTGTTATAAAAATTAAGAGTAATAATTATGGTTAGATAGTTGATGTTTGTTTTTACAAAAATATTTCCACGAACGGTTTTCGAAGAAAATAAAAATTGTATTTCTCGAAAAATCTGCGTAAACATTAGCGAGAAATGCTTTCTCGTGTGTTATTTGCGTAACATAAATCAGGTAATCTAAAACAAGCGTTACAGATTTACGTACTTGGATAGTGGGGAGAGATTTTGTTCACCCCTTGAGGGAGCGCCGAGACTCACAGTTCGTCACGTTCACCGGTGAGTGTAAACAAAAAACCACAAACTCGATATCTGCCCAATGTTTGCTTATCTCTTATTTGTAAAACTTATTGAATGAGCGCAAGCGGCAGACGCTTGTATATAAACATGCTAATTCGCTTAAGTTCCACGCAGTGCTGTTTGCTGTGCTCCGGCAAATGCGAAGTTCACCCTACACTACAAAGTGTTAACGTTTCGTGGACCAACCACAACTTTGGTGTATGTTTTTTTTACTATCTATGTACATATTATCTCTTCTCAGTATTTTTTATTTGGTATGAGCGTAAAGATAATAGACTAATTGTCTCGTAATAAACGCTACAGGTTTCTGATAAAATATCAGCGCTGCGGGTCACCTGTACTAAGTCAACTCCTGTTTACAACGTAGTGGAATGGCACTTAATTTTGAAATAACATTTTACACTGCATTTTTTAGTTAATATTGATGTAAATTTTCTAACACACTTTGATCTTTATGATGATGGGAATAAACTTTCTATTTATGTATCTCAACTTTGTAGATTTTTAATTGGTTTTTGGGTATGCAAATACAATGATAAAACTAACTATACCTACCCGTAATTTAATCTATTCGTTCCTATGTGGAACTATTCTATATCCTAATACTATTATTGCACTCGCATAAAACATGCACATTTTTTTCTTTCATATATTCAGCAAACATAGCTCTATGTGAATGAAATAAAATTGTTTAAAATTGTACGACATTCACAAAAAATCTTTGTATAAAATTCAATATTGATATAAAAGTTGGGTTAGGCGAGTTGCAGGCAAACAAGAAGCGCGATAACGGCTGGCTTTGACTTTATCCGATTACTTTCAGTATTTGCTGTGCTTCAGCGGATGCAATGAAACTAAGCCAACTCTAACATAATTTTAAGCAAGTTAGTACTTTTATTTACTGTCCATTCGTGGAGTTTGCATTCGGCAAATGCGACTCGAGTTGTATTTAGTAATTAACTGGACTTTTGCACAACAAATATTTAACTTTTACTATTTTGAAAACAACGTAGTTCTCATAATAAGGCGACTGTTAAAAGCTTCAGTTCTTTTTAATACAGAGTTAATGCTGAATTTTATTGTATTATTTTAACTGGAATCCTTTTGTTTGCCATAATTTTATAAGTGATAATGTAATGTTTGTCATAATTATTGTTAGTCATCATTTTTTTCCCGCTGAAACCGTAAATTTTTCATATTTTTTAAATGATCGTTCTGTAGAACTCTAGGTATAGATTAGGTAACGTTTATTCTACAACGATTCTGAAAAATAAATGGATTCAGAGAGAAAAAGAGTTATGTCAAAACATTACATTATGCCTAACAATTTTCGACCAGCGCCGATATAGACCTATTTTAACTACATATGTTTGTCATTTATTTTTCAGCTTGCCATGAGCTGAGCATATTTAATCTTGTTCGCATAATCTAACATTGGATAATGGATGTCTCGGATTTAATTCAGTGCACGGGAAACAGGACAAGCGAACGTCGCTATTGCTTTTAAAACAAAGCTTAGCAGAATTTCAATAGTTAAATCTCAATCTATATATATATATAAATCAATTGCTGTTCATTAGTCTTGCTAAAACTCGAGAACGGGTGGACCTATTTGGCTAATTTATGTTTTAAATTATTTGTGGAAGTCCAGGGAAGGTTTAAAAAGTCAGTAAATATGAAAAAAAATGAGGCGGTACGAAGTTTGCCAGGTCAGCTAGTAGTTAATAATTTTTTTTTAGTACATAAATGATGATTTGAATTAACCTACCTACGTAAAAACGTTGAACGTTCAGTTTCTCTCTCTAGATGAGGCCTAGTGGTATTTTCAAATATCGGAAATTGCCCCAACATCATAATTACAACAACGTCAAAATAAACAGTATAAGTGACATAAATACAGTCTGATAACATCAAGAACAAACGTCTACGGTAACTACATAAGACGAAAACACAAACATCAGAGTGGGCCATCGATCTTCTATAGACGAGTTTAATCGCTAAGCAACGGTGGGGGCCTCCCTCCGCCCACGGTGAGATTAAATGCTACAAAAACATAGAATTTTACCCCAGCGCGTTTGAAAAAGTGTAGAGTGGCGTGAATTTTTGATTTAAACAAACAGAAGTGTATTTAGTTGGCCTATGTACAAAGATTGAGCACGTTTGTAAAGAGCAATTACTAAGCGTGGGCTCTAATTCCTTACAAGTAAATATTTGGTAAAATGGCAAGACCAAAGAGACGAGACCGCACGAGTTGGTTTACATTATGTACGCCGACATCAGCTCCATTCATTTTAGATGAAACTATTAGACCTTAAACTGTAATTTAATGTCGTTTATGTGAAAAAGGGGATCTTGTTTTCAATAACCTAGAAAGATATTTATTAAAAATTGTCGTATCTAAATTTAAATCTTATCATTACGAAAGAAATCTCAAACAGAATTTGCAATGAATAACGTTAATGAATTTACAAGAAATGCAGCGAAAATACTATGTAATAGATACGTAAGTATTTGGGAGACATAAAACATCAAAGCAATGCAATAAAATAGATTAATGGCGTGTTATACTTTGGTGACTGGACTCCTCTATCCCAATAATTTAATGATCTCGTCTTGAACTGAAGTCTTTGTCAGGTTATGTTAAATTTACGAACTCTAACAGCATTTGCACAACACACTTTACGAAATTATGACAGTTGTTAACAGACGCTGTATTACGAGGGCTGCACTGAAAGTTTCGGGAATCCAAAACTTAGAAACTTAATTTTGGCACATATTATACCATTTTATAATCTA
This sequence comes from Choristoneura rosaceana, assembly GCA_037349165.1. NCBI lineage: Eukaryota > Metazoa > Arthropoda > Insecta > Lepidoptera > Tortricidae > Choristoneura > Choristoneura rosaceana. The sequence goes on from JAZBNJ010000033.1 coordinate 6,646,865, forward strand.
TAAAGTTTCAGTATCTTAACCCACTAGCCACATAGAAAAAAAAAGTAATGGTTCGGTTTCAATTGTTTTTTGAAGTCGTCGAGTCGCTGATGAAAATGGAATTGTCCCGTGAAAACTTAAGAGCTATGATTTATTACGATTTTAAAAGTGGATTAACACAAAAAAAATGTGGAGACCGGATGATTGCTGCTTTTGGTAATGAAGCATCTTCAAAGACTACAATATACAGGTGGTATTCAGATTTTAAACGCAACCGTGTATTACTCACGGACGATGTGCGTGAGGGTCGACCAAAATCGGCCGTCACTCAAGAAAACATTGATGCTGTGCGTCAAATGATAAAAGATGACCGGCATGTGACATACTGGGAAATTCAAGAGTGCTTGGGTATTAGAATGAGTCAGATACAAATTATTTTACGGGAAGAATTGCGCGTGCAAAAGTTGTTTTCTCGCTGGATCCCTCATTTATTATCTGACGAGCAAAAAGCGACTCGTGTCAATTGGTGCCGCAAAACTTTGAATAAATTCAACGGAGGAGGCTCAAATGCAGTTTTTAGTGTCATGTCGGGTGACGAGTCGTAGATATATGCATATGAGCCTGAAACTAAAAACCAGTCTCGAATATGGGTCTACGAAGATGAGCTCAAGCCGACAAAAGTTATTCGCTCTCGCAGCACGGCCAAGAAGATGGTGGCCACGTTTGTCTCCAAATCGGGTCATGTAGGTACTATACCTTTCGAAGATCGTAAAACGGTTACTGCCAATTGGTACACAACTATTTGTTTGCCGAGTATCTTTGATTAACTCCGAAAAAATAACCCTAATCGCCGCATCGTCCTTCACCACGAAAATTCCAGCTCCCACACCGCTCGGAAAACAAATAAGTATCTGAACGGTAAAAACGTCGAACTCCTGGACCATCCTCCATACAGCCCCGACTTAAGCCCCAATGACTTTTTCACATTCCCCAAAATCAAGGATAAGTTGCCTGGTCAGCGGTTTCAGACGCTGGAAGAAGCAGTGGACGCCTTTAAAAGGCCATTTTATCGACCCCTACTTAAGCGTTGAATAAGTGCTTTAAAGACTGGTTTAAACGCATGCAAAAGTGCATAAAATATAAGGGCGAATACTTTGAGAAACAATAAAAATACTTTTATCCAATTTAACTGCATACTTTTATCTATTCCCGAAACTTTCAGTGTGACCCTCGTATAAATGTTGCGTCAAGAACATTGATCAAGTAATTACGGGACATTTTGGTAATGACCATGCCGGCCACTGTCAAAACGTGATGCAATAAATGCTTGTATTTGCTTGTGAAGACTTCTTTAATTCCGAATAAACTTGAATATTTTTAAAGGAATATTCATCGTCAAGCTTAGACTGGCATGCACTTTGCGTTTTTAATGCAACCACTTTATGTAAGAAGCGTCTACTTTACATAAATTTACTACCTACTTTACATAAAACTAAAAATATACTACAGTAGTTATTTATTCAGTAATATCAACCACAACAAATTCATTAAAAAATGTAACTCAAACATTTATCGTTACTCGCAATGTTTTATTTATATAAACGCTATGTTTACACATTTATGAAAGCGCTTCTCTTTGACGTGCGTAATTTGCAAACATATTCATGTTGTGACATATGAACACGCTATTCACGCTCGGCACACACGTTTTACTTGATCGATACATAATACCTAGTAATCAAACTGCTTTTGAGCAAAAAGCTTTGCAAATGAAGCGTAATTTTATACATCTAACTTAAGAATTAGTCTTACCGGATGCGACTCCGCATTCAAAGTCATCCTTAGTTATGTTTGGTGTCTGACTTTTTATTATTAAAGCAATGTGGCTCGGAAAATAGAATCCAGAGTTTGATTTGCACCTGCACTCTGTTTTGTTTTAGGCATAATTATAAATTTTGCGACATTTAGAAGAAGTATTTAACATTTAGATTAAACATTTCAACTACAAAATTGTGTCAAATAATGTGGGCTTTGTTCAAATTAACTAAAGCTATGCCAGTATTTGAATAGCAATTGGCATGCAGATGGGTTCACGGAGAACGAGGAGAACGCATACCGAAGAGTCATCGCGCATTGATTTGTGAAAGTTGCTACTTTCGATTTCGAGATCTCCTATTAGTTGTATGCTTTGAATTGAATGGTAATAGTATGTATGTATGTATGTAAACTCTTTATTGTACAAAATAAGCAAAACACACGTATATAGTTAGGTAATGGTTAGGGTTGCTATTAGTACTAATAAAAAGAAACCTGGAAAGTATTCTTGTTTAACTAATTAAAGCAGAATTTATTACATTTCAAATTTACAGCTATTTATATTATAATTTTAATTACCTATCATCCAACTTCAATAAATTAGTCATATATTCATTACTGTTGGCGATCATAGCCACTATTACAATTAGTACCTATTTAATGCTGATTCCGCTTCCGATGTTAAAACCAACCGTAGCAAATATTGAGAATTTAAGGATCTAAAAGTGATAAAAAATATTCTTTACTCTGATAACAACATAAAATCTGTTCCCATCGAGGCAAAACCAAGGACAAAGCTGGTGCTGTCATATTTTGTTCGAGAAATTATACGGGTATTGGATACTAAAAAATTGCTTTGACGGTTTCATGCATGTTTGTTTAGTTTTATTTGGTATCTACTTCGTTTCGATCGTGACCAAACGAAATTGTAGCTTCACATTCTGAATTTAAAAAACGTTTGGCGCTTTTATTTTATAACATGCTTTAACGATGAAATATTTGCAAACCTAGTATGAATGAGTAAATAAAGTATCATACATAGTTACAATTTTTAATCGTATCTCAATACCAGACTATCACCAGCAAAAAATTGATCAGTCTGTCGAGATAGTTCAGCCAATAGTTTAAAAAATGACATCACATATGTATTATAATTAAAAACATGTAACTACTCATAACGCGTTTTCCCAGGAATAAAACCTAGCTCATTAGTTTATTCGGAATCCACTTATTTGACCTACAAACTTTTGATACATTTGTGTTTAACAAACGCTTCACTTTGTAATACTTTACATTTAATATCTTTTAATACATAAAAAATAACTACAATACAATACATAGACTCTTTATTGTACACCAGAAATAGTAAGCGATACAGAAAACAAACACACAGAGAAAAAAAACTACACGGTAGGCAATAGGCGGCATACATGGCTTACTTAAGTTTAGGTTAGGTTAGGTAACTTTTCTAAAATACATTATGTACTTACATACTACTTGCATTTGATCCAACGTGTGAACAATTTACAGAAATTTATCACCAACTGCAAAAAAAATGTACCTAAGTAGGTATTTACTTGTTTAGGTATGTACCTAAGTATTATATTATTTCAATAGAAACGTAAAACAAACTACGAATACGCCTACGATCTTGGGTAGAGAACTTAACAAAATGTCGACATAAAATTATCCAGCAACAATACAATAAGTACATGTGGGACGCAATGTTTTTCCGATATTATTTTGCGAAATGAATCTTCTTGTAATCCTCATTTACTATTCTGGTTTACCCTTAAGCTCACGTACGGTGTAGCAAAAGAAAAGCTTGCAGTGCCTTTCGGGCCTTTTTGTAAAAACAAAGTTCCCTGAATAAGATTAAAAGTACTAGAGATCGTATTTGATACGATTTTTTATTCTCATCTCCTAACACCATAGCGCAAATCTTATTTTGAAAATACCCGACTGTGCCATTTTTCATGATTCTAAAAATGTTTTTTGTCGTATGAAGAGTTTTTAGTGTATATTTCAGCATTAGATTTACGTATGCCTTTTGACACCTTTCTTATAGTGATTAATTCATCTGATAAATGGTCTTAGAATTTGAACCAGACGAAGATTGCATAAAACTATAGCCTTTTCGACCCACACCAATCACAATTCCGTCTAGTTTGGCATTGTTCTAGTAACATTTTCATTGCAAGATTTTCTAAAAGCAAGACTAACACTGCACCGCGTATCGTTCCGATAGCATCGCCCATAAAGGTATTAGTCGAATACGCCTGATTAAATGAGCGACTGACTCGGCTCCGTGAATGCTGCCTAATCAACCGAGGATCGATGTTTTGTCAGTCCCAGCTGAATGAGTCAAGGGTACTGATAAGCCTTACCGAACCATCTATTGTTACCTCCCTACAATGTACGTGTGTATAGAATTTCAATACAATGTAATCCAAAACACCCTTTACTCGGTTATTGATTTTGTATTTACATTTACATGACAGCACAACACGATTTCTTAACTGAAAAATGTGAATAGAAAGCTTTGGTATGTTGATTTTACGGTAAATATTATGGATGCCGCTGGATGGAAAGACGTGGAAACATTTGTTATAACTGTACCGTTTCATACAGGCACTTAATAAATGCTATATGTATATGACATAATTCGATTTACCTACCGAAAAAGTAATCTTTACTTTAATTTAACCGTCCTTAAAGTGTTAATTTTTTTGCACTGCAGCCGGAAATTAACCATGATTTAATACAATACAATACAATACAAAGACTCTTTATTGTACACCAGAAATAGTAAGCGATACAGAAAACAAATACACAGAGAAACAATTACACGGAAATCAATAGGCGGCCTTATCGCTTAAGTTATGTATAATGCAGCAAGTCCTACTTATATTACAACAGTTAAACGAGATTTAAAAGAAAATGAGGAACAAGCAATAAATTCACGAGGTGAAGGATAACTGAATAAAATGTCATAGATATAAATATTGTATCATACTCTGCCTATAAATGATGTATAATACCTAGTATACTGCGAAATTCAATTTAATAAGTGCCAGTACGCTCAAAGGGATTTACAGAACGATTATGTACAAACGTTAAAATAACAATAGGTATTCAGTCATCGGGTGGACAAATTCATATTGCTCAATCCACATAAAATTGGAGAACAAAGAATTGGGAATCGTAAACCTTCGTTCCACAATTTGCAAATAATTGATTAATCTACCCGGAAAATAGGGCACTAAAATGAACATTTTCCTATAACCTGCAAAAAATGGAACTGTCATTACTTAAAATACTGTTTAATTTTGAATATTTTATAACTATTATACTCGTATCCTATTATTATATGAATGTCGGATTAATTACACTGCATCAATATAGTTAAAACCTTTTTTTATCCATAACGTTTCCGAAGGTAAGGGTTAATAACAATAATAATAAATTTATTTATTTCGGGCAACTTGGCCCATACCATAATACCTTACAGACTAACATACATATTTTTAATCAATAATATTTAAAACTAATAAAACTTAATATGAATGTATTTGATTTCACCTTAAGTCTTAGTTGGCAAAAATTATGTAGAACTTAATTTGACGTACAGCCATGAATTTCTACTTATTACCACTAATACCAGTGATCTTTCATCACCCTTTGACTTTCAATAGTTTCAGCAATTTGGACCGTTCTATATTAAACAAGTTTGTGTGACCAACGGTCCTTTCTTGTAAACCTCAAGTAAATAACTGAACTGGAACTTAAGATTGCAGTCTAAATTGTTAGCTTCGAGTCTATGTACTTTATTATAATGGAATAAGACCAATTTTGGGTAAGACTGAAACCTACTGAAGGACCTACAAAAAATCATATACATTTTTTTTGTTACACGTCCAATGTCAAATCCCTTTAAGAAGAGATCCCTATATGGAATAAGTTCGTCTTTGTATATCTTAATACACTGTTTTCTGTTATTTTCATGTGTTTGTACAATAAAGAGATTTACAATACAATACAAATAGTTAATGAACAGTCAAATTTACCCAAGGAAAAGTTAATTTTTTATCATATTACGGAACAAGTTTGCTTCTAACAGTAAACTCATGTGGTAGATAAATCACCTCTACCTCGATAAGAGTAAAATACAATAATAAATACATAAGTATAAACAGCACTTATGTGAAGCAAGGCTGCAGGTGGCGTGGGTGCCGCCTCGGTCCGAATCTGCGATATATTCGCCAAAGCGGCTGTGATCGTAAATATCCTAGTTTTACGAGCAGTAACACCTTACAAAGTTCCCGCAATGGAAACCGACTCACTTTTACGATTATTTTGCAAAATCCAACGAAATCATGCGCGCGGAGCGTTTTATGTCACGCCGAGATATGGAAAGTGGTTCGTGCGAGAGTGACGTGATCTCGCTGTAATCTGCTGGCTGGTTGTAGCTAGTCTGTGTGAGGATTCTGTGTGAGGATGGCGTCATGCGAAAAGGAACCAACATCCAAACTTGAAATAATAATAATGATCTTTATTGATTTTCATTGATTAAATAAAGTCATGGATATTCGTAGATGTTATTGACCTTTTTTACGTAAAAAATGTTCTCTTGTTTTATATCTATGAATGTTATTATTCTAAATAAATAAATATGAAAAATAGCACACCAGTACGAACGTGTTATATACTTACATTCTTCTTTCTTTAGGTTTTTCAGATATCGAGGATGGTTTTGCTTTAGCGTAGGCCTCCCCAAAATTTCATTATAATAAGTTCCGACAAAGACGTTGTCTTCTTTCAAACTTGAAATGCCTAGGTACCTACCGTTGAATATCTAATTAAACTATCCTATGATAGTTAGGTAATGACATTAGGGTTAAGTTTAATTCTTACTGATATTATAAAGGCAAAGTGACAATATTTGTTTGTTTGTTATGCTTTCACGCTTAAAGTGAATAACGGCTCGTAATAAAAATTCAGTTATCAATTAATCTTTGATATTTTTAGCCCCGACAATGACAAATACTGAGACTGGCACCCATTGCCTACATAAGTCAGTTGTTTTGTTTAATTTTGTAATTTTTTGTTTTTTAATATGTATTTTTTATGTGGTTTTGTATTTTATAGTACTTTTGGAACTTTAATAATAATAATAAGTTGTTTTTTTTTAAGATGTGGCAATAAAGATATTTTTATTTTTTATTTTTAAATAGAAAAAGACAATTTTTTTTATCCCGGAAATTTGTATGGTTCCTTGCGCGATAAACATATCTCCGCTGACGAGATCGCAGGCAACACTAGTCTTAAGTACTTGTATTTTGTAAAACGCAAATTGGACAAAGTCAGTGAAATCACTTAGATATTATTAGCTATTTATTATCTCTAAATCTACGCGCTCATTTATAAATCAATTTTGATAAATAACAAGCTTGGTTTTATCTGTGAGTGTTATTATCACATTTTTTTTAGTTTGTGAAATTGTGATGTTAGTTTGTTTCGGCCGTATATATTTAGCAAGTCGAATTTCACCCACTAACTAGAATAAGTCAGATTGCCTTGAAATTTAGCAGAGATATGATACATTTTATGACTGTACAAGTACAGTCAACAAAAATTACAGGAATCTAAAAGAGATTTCAGTACGATTTAAATGGAATTATTTTTAAAATCTTCAAGACAAGCGTTTGATGCATCGTGTGCAATTTGTCTACCATCTGCTCCCTAGTAGTTTGTTCCTCGCTCAGCTTCGTTCTCGTAAGAATAAAAAAAAAACTTTCTTTGCACACCTCCGTAATAATTTACACATCTTATTATCCTGTGTTTTGTTATTTTCGTGTGTTTTATGTACAACAAAGTGTTTTACAATACAATATGATACAATTTATTGAATTAGATATGCTTATGCAAGATCTGCTCATGCAGTTCCTCCACCTCCACACTGTAAGAACACACATAAATCACTCAAACCCATCTATCAACACCACCACACCACATTGATGCGTTTCGAGCTTAACCAGAGCTCATCTTCAGAGCAACACAACCGCATACCGTGCTACCAGAGTATGAGTCTTAGTATCTGGCTCTATGCTATACTATCGTGTGGAAATCGCATTGTTTGCGCTAGCCTCGCCTCCAGGACAGACTCAAGATTAATCCGGATCTTTTCTAGGCGCTTCTATCAAAACGGGACTAAATCTTAGTCACTTTGGCGCAAAATCTTGTTGGCTTAACTCATCTCTCGCTTCTTTTCTTTTCTAATCGGTTTAAGCTCAAGACTTCTTTATATAAGTAGTTAAACTTATTTGCCGCTACATTTTCATAGCGTCATCATTCACTTTTTGATGAGTTTTTTAAGCATTTCTATAAAATCTGGAACGGTTTTCATCGGAAACATGTTACGCTTGGTAAATCTTAGGAGCTACCACATTTTGTGAGCTATTTTATGTAGCCTTGTGAAAAAAATTGTCCGTAGTTTATACCAATTTCTGTTGAGCTTTACTCCAGCCTGTTTATTCACGTCCAAAGAAACTCCAAAAGCCCTAAGGTCCCAAAAACGAGGCAATGCACATCTGCGTGAGATGGCTACAAAAACTTGTCTGTTTTATGTTTTAGCGCCTGGGGCGAGTTGTAACCGCGCGTTGCCGAGTTCTGAGGCGTGAAACTTTGGCCAAGTTGCCTCATGATTAAATTTCGTGAGTTATGGTCAACGAAGTTCAACGGTTTTTTTTGCCGGCCTCTCAGCCGCCCTACATTATTTATTGGGCCGATATGAAATATGCATTAATCATAACTCTGAGAGCCCTCTATAAACAAGTTCACTACGATAATAAGCTTTTTTATTATTTAATGAAGTATTTTCGTTTTTTAGAAGACTTTGATGCATAATGCATTATTACGCCATGTTGTTTGTCTTTAGAAAAACATTGAGTGTTTTTATTTATACTTCATAATTTAAATATCCACTTACATTAAATCCTCACCTTAGTCTATTATTATGTCCGTCCCTGACTACTTCATGTTAAAACTGCTGAAGCGAGGATCAAGTTATACCGTATTGCGATAGTTTGAGATTTTGGGAAGGACACAAGATATAGTTATTCTTATAGTCGCGAGCAACGGCAAGTAAATAATCATTACTTATATAACACAATCCAACCGCTTGCTTTACTAAATTCGATTTTATAATAACAATATTTTATCCTTATTCCCGAAAAAAATATATAGGAATAGCTGAATAATACATCCACATATTATTTATTATTGGATATTGTTAAACTTCTCAAGTCAGATGTTATTCTTCCGCGTGCATCAATAAGTAGGGTTATTCCGATATTTTTCTTTCCAATAAAATTGGTAACGAATCACTCCAGCGGGAGGGTGATTGACAGATGGCCTGTCTGGATAATTGAGACGAATGCGAGTCTGCTTGTCTTACTCGATAAATCTCTTCGCGAGTTTTTATCGATATTTTACCCCTCATTAAATTTTGACGATACGATAATATCTACGCTGTTTTACCTAAACGTTTGGCACAAAATTCAATATATTCCTGTAGACAATGTCTGTTTGCCAATAAATTGAATACTGGCTGTTTACAGTGCACTACACTAATGCAAAATGGCGTCTATAAACGTTTGTACTACATGTTAGCCCTTAACGTCAAAAATGTTGCAAAGGAAGTAGAGTTATCGTTTAAATTTTTACTTTACACTATCAAAATCAAAACGGGTAGAATCATCGTCCGAGAAACTTTACAGACATAATTCACAAAGTAATATCCGACATCATCTAAATGTTATATCACCACAGGCTAGGCACATTCTCGTAACAATCGCGACCTGAAGTGCTCTCCACGAGTTAGTCTTAGATCCGTATCTAAGTTTCGACCCCGTAATGGCGCTGAGAGATAAATGGCAAATGGAACTCCGCCGAATAGCACTGAATAAATGCACTGTGCACCGTTTGAACGACGTGTTTTATGACCTGTTTAAACTTACCTGCGCTATTAAATGTAACGAATTAAGACACAAATGTTAGTGCTTTTAGTTTGAACGCAGAAGTTACTCTGAGCCTTTGCTCTAACCATTTCAAGTATGCTATTTGTAATGTGAAAACTGAGACCACTTTTACTGTCTACTGAGCTACCTATTCTGAAATACGCAGGAAGTTAAATATGTAAGGGAATTTCACACACTAGGACTTAACGACTGTCAACGTCGATCAACGTCAAGTTGTGTCGCCAGGAGGCTCTGTCAGCGTTCAAACATATTTATTTGATGTTTGAGTGAATTTCGTGTCGATCAATAAACATTGAAGATCTGTCTTTACTGCGTATTTCGAACACAGTTTAGGCTTATTAATATTTAAAAACTGTATGTGTTGTATTAATCGCATAGTCATTGAAGAGCGCATGATACTTGACACTAAACATTTGTTAGGGGCTGTTTCACCATTTATTTTTTTGACTAGCGTTAACCGACGGTTAAATGTAATGCCGTCTTCGTTTATTTGAACAAAACAAATAGAGACGGCATCACACCTAAACGCCAGTTAACACTAATCAATGGATGGTGAAACAGCCCCTTAGTCTAAGACTGACTAAGTATATGCATCAATAGTAACTCTACAAAGAAACACGGTTTTCTTCAAAATAGTTCAACATGCAGTACCTTAATAGCGCACATCTAAGACAAAACCTCCTTCACTAGCCAAGGTGGAGCAAGTCCGAGAACACTTAAGCCAGAGCTCCAAGGAAACTCTTAGATTGCATTTGTGTGAATAATGGCCCGCGGAGTTGCTTGCACTATTTGCCCCGCTGCGAACTTGTGTCAACAACCTTTGGACCATTGTGGCACAATTGTTGCAGAACGTATCCTTTGTGACGCTGAACAAAGATGGCTGCTGCCATGAGAGATTTAATTGGACTTAATTGTGTGATAGAGAAGTCAGCATCACAGACATATTGTCGTGTACCTGGCATTGTCTGTATGCATAATCAAACCATAAATAAGCGATAATTAGAACTACAGAGACACTTAGTGGTAGTGGTAAAGATATCGATAGCATAATATATTTAAATCAAATTTTAGATGAAACTGGTTTCAGTTTGTGTAAGTTGATCAATAACATAAACAGACTGGTGAAGCAATATGAAACGTTCATGATTAAATTCTTTGTCGAGAAAACGTTTGAAATCTTTAATTAAAAACGAGTTCCGGATGCGCCGGTTTCATAAAAATGGTAAAAATAATTCACAATCAAACTGTAAACTTATAAAAAAAGTTATTGCGTGGCTTCGTTCCGGTGGGAGCCTTTGAATGTGAAATTTTAATGCACCACGCTTGCATACGCTTTTAAATGGAATTTTGATATCGGAAATGAAGCAACAAACCAAAAAACTATCTATGCGGTCTTTTTGAATGGATTTTAGTCGTCAAAATGATTTGCCCTTGGTATTGAATTCCATGTAAATAGGTATAAAATAACAGCATTGCGTTCAGAAAACAAAAATAACCTTTAATTTCCATAGGAAATGTTTAATGTATTATTTGAGCTAAGCAAACAATTTTATAATTATCTCGTAGGTTTATTATTTCATTGATCAAATAACTAACCTATATAAAGCTACACCAACGGTCTGTTTTCTAAAGGCAAAATGAAATTCTTTTATAGATGACATTTTTTAGTCGGTAAGTCGTTTATAAATTTAGGTACAGTTTGTAATGAGTAAATTGGGTGTAGGCTGGGTGTAGGTAGTTAATATTTATTCTATTCACATTTAAACACTTAATTAAACTTTGTAGTAAGCAATTTTCCACTTACGTTTATCGTTTTTAAGATTCCGTAGTCCTTCAAGTAACCCTTATAGTTTTGACATGTTCATCCAAAGACAATATTGAATTAAGACAGTCAGTTACATTATCAGAAAATATTGTATACGCATATTTAATTTCGTCATTCAAGCAAAAATTGACAAAGTTGAAGCACGTTTGTACGGGAGTGGCCCGTGACGTCACTTCTAAGTAAAAACTGTATAGTCTAGTGCAAAAATACATATCTATTCTAACCACTCAAAAATATGGTACTACGGCCTTATTACGCCGAAATAAGAGTCTGTGGTATATATTTTTGAAAGGTTGGGTAAGTCCATGTTTTCGCACTCGACTGTACATATATGCGTGACGTCGCACGGACGTTCAACCAGCTAACGACCATATTTTTTTGTTTAATTGACAAAAGAAAACATACGCATCCGATATTTTTTGAACATCTACTATACATATTTTTAGGAATCTAGCCTATAGCATTACAGATACAAAGGGATCAAAGTTCGTATCGTACCGTCCCTCTCACTCTCGTATTAAATAATATAAGCATCAGCGGGATGGTACGATACTAACTTCTACACACTTACTACAGGCCACTTCCACAATGACAAAGTTATCATTTGCGTGACGCATAAAGAGCTTGATTTCAAACAAGAGCTGAAACGCGATACAAAAAGTATGCCGGCCGTCCGCTGTCTGGAATGTGCCTTTAATAAAATTTTGCGTCGACGCGACGCTGTTATGAACTTGCAAATTAATTTAGGCCGGTTTTGGAAACTCAATTTTCGGTTTATTTTATCCGTCAATATTTACTGAATATCAATTATCCGGTAGGTAGGGCCGGCCGTCGCCTCCATCACTCGGGCTGCCCTACAACTGCTTCGTTGATTAACATTCACAGCGCATTCTCCATTGCCTTTTGTAACTGCCGCGGATTTATAGATTTTGCTATAAAAGAATAATAAAACGGGAATAACGCTATGGGCTTTGTTAGTCGATGACAAACAGGACAAGTTCTTATGGAATACTTTTGTGGAAAATATTTTTTTTGTTGACAGCGACAAATCGGATGAACTGTCAAAAATTAACAAAGTTTTTTGCTTTCAAAACTTCACACGCTTAAAATTTTACACTTTAAATTTACAGTCTGTTTCTCCAATCTCTAATACGTTTCTGTTGTCTTACGTAACAGATAGGTATCTATGATGTTGTCTCTGTTCATTTTGTTCAATTGCACAGAGATGGCATTACATAATAGTAACTTAACGTGCAGCGGTGAAACAGACTCTTGGAGTATTTGCTAACTATTTATAAAAATTGCCTATCCACACAGATAGTGTTCATCTTTGTAAGGTTCTGTAATAGATGGGCGACAAACGGAACTCTATTAATGTCGCTTCATTGTCCATTGTGAGTTGTCTGACACAGAGCTGTAGGTATCTCGAAAACGGTAACAGCCCTATTGCTACTACAACAAGAAACAAGAAAAATAAAATTAACAACTAACACTATACGAATACTTTACTTAGAAACAGGTCTGTGTTAACACTAGATTTTTATAGATACGGCCATTTCTAAAGTTAATGTCATAGTAATAACTTTATCTAACAAGACATATTTTAAATCGACTTATATGAAGGAGTAAAGTTATTCTTTACGAAGTCCTTTCACAACCAGTTTGCATGTAACCAAATAATTGCTGCCTTTGCTCGGAGCACAGGCAATATGTAACCGAGTCTTTAGCAAAACTTGGCCCAGTTTCCGAAGCGCAGTCAGACCACTTACTTAGATGATACTCAAACTTGGTCTGCACGCCGGTGCGCTTTAATCAGATGCAAAGTTTATATTACTATATGCATAGGTGTATTGCTATTTATTCAAATATTTCATTAACTATATTTTACAAAGATATTTTTTTCGCTAGAGTGGAAACGTGGTATAATATTAAAAAAAACGACTCTTTAATTTTACTGAAATGAAAAAGCTCATGATTTTTTTTTGGTGGTAAGTAAGTAGAAATAGAAATAGAAAATATTTATTTCGCACTTCGCAAATTCCACAAAACAAAACAACAACAAAAACATTCAATAGTAGGTATTTGCGAAATAGCGAAGCGCTGTGTTGGCCGTAGAGGCCAACGGTGGTCTTCCGCTGTGACCGCTTGGCGACTTCATGGAAGGCGACAAAAATTCACTAAAAATAAACACAAAAAAAGGAGCAAACAAAAAATAATAAAATTAGAAAGTGATACAGTGATACTACGGTTTTTAAATATTTTAAGTGAACTCTTTGTAAGGGACCATTTAATCCCCTTCCCGTCTGACGAGTATTTTTGTAACAACCTGTATAAAATGATATCGTCATCATTAGGGATGACAACTGGGTTAGAAATATAGCATTATATTTATTCCGACAGCTAGATTATGGAAAAATGTGGGGTCGGACACGTATTTTTTTTGTTTTATTAAATTATTAAAAATTGACAAAAGTATAGATCATCTCATACTTCCGCAGTGGGGGCTTTTTACGTCACTATTAGGTAAAAAACGTACCATATATTGTCTTCACTCAAAACTTCTAAGCACTGTATCCTCGTCATTTTTTGTTTTTTCAAACAAAGGAAAAAATACATGCAGAATATTTTTCAATTATCTAACTGACGGGCCAAACAGTTTTTTTAGTCGTCCAGCCTATTGCATCGATCGGCATCAGATGATGAGAAAAAATATATAACGTGAACACACTGTGGAGCTTCGCAGTTATATTTTATTTTTATTACACCGCCATTTTTAGCGACGTTAATAAATTCAGTTTTTAATTAAAAGAGCCCCAAAGGAACGTGATTTTAGTTACGATAACTAAGGTAATTATAACTACATGGAGATGAACCGACTGCTGTGAGTAGACACTAATGAATGCCAGCTAGCATAATGTAATTATGTTACAATTTCATAAAAACGACCAAGTTTTTATGAAATTGTAGACATTTCTTATTTGGACTTATAAATGTATTCATGTTAAGACAAATAATACAGATAAAAAAAAAACATATATTTTGTTATAAAGTTTTGCAACTTTTCATAAACGAAGGGATAAGACTCAACAAAGTCCTCTTTTACCGCAAGTATAATACCTAGTTCCCTTTTCTGTCTCCGGAAGAAAGTATTTCCAATATAACATACTTACTTTAATATAAAATCCTTTTCCGTCTTATAAGAGAATAGCACAGGAAGAGTTATTGTCTGTTCCTGCGCGAGGCTTCGTTTTAATCTCATCGTGAATAACGCGGAATCCATTACTTCGACGGCGACGACGCGTGTGCACCTGCGACGACTAACGATCTATAGATATAGGGCTTGTGGACTCTATTAACAATATCACGCCTCATATTTTAACGAAAATAACTTTCTGTGTTCACGGGTTCACACTGGGCGCAAGCCGCGTCCAAAAGCAACTGGAAGTCTATGGAGGAGGACTATGTCCAACAGTGGACGTCCTACGGCTGGTATGTTGATGATGACGAACTATCTCAGTTAAACTACGACTGTGGTAGAAATTGGAAGAAATCAGTATTGATGACTATTCGATTCGTAATAGTCAAAGCATCTGTATCTGTTTTTCGGCTAAGGAGTTGACCGAGTGATGGTCGTTGTCCCAGCAGTTGCCACAGAGGTTTCATTAGCAACAGAGGTGACAGTAGATGTCTCCTATTTAGCACTAGCATGTCAGGCACTAGAACATTACCTTATACTCGTTTAAATATAGAAACATAAGTACGTGCTTATAAGGTGCCGTGAATTCACGCTTTCTCCAGGGTAGGCAGAAGTAAATAAATACCAACAACATGTTTTTGGTAAAATGTTTAATTGAAATCTATTTCTTGGAAATAAATGAATGTATTGTCATACATATCATAAAATTTCGTGACATGTTGTGAAGAATAACGACTGAATTCGGTTATTTTTCTTAAAATATAATAAAAACATCTGTTTCTTATGATTCTAGTCTATTATTAAATGTTGTTATTCTGCTCTCGTACTTTCATAATACTAACTTATATTTTCCTTAAGGCCTGCTTTGTGTATCGACTTACAAAGTTTCGCGCCGTCGTAAACAACTTCAATCAAGTGTAACTAACAATTACGAAAACTCTTCATGTTTCCATTCAAAGAATCTTGAGTCAGCCACAACAGCTTTATCCTGTTACTTTAAGTATAGGTTTTAATAAAAATAAGAACAAAATTGGGCAACACCTTAAAACTTTGAGTCCTTGAGCTTGGAGGTCAAGATGGGAGCTAAACGTTTAATATCTCCCTTTAATGGGGCGGGACCTCTCCCCCTCCGATCTTTGCTTATATATTCATGATGTTTAGACAAATCGACAAAGTTTTATTTTTATTTTCGTAGCCCAGTACGATGAATAATTAAAGACATCACCTGTTACTTAGCAACTTCAATAAGATTCGATAAAACTCAAAATGTTGTGGTCCTCAAAGTATATCGATGATGTTTGCATATATTTTTGTGTAGGGAACAACTATTTAAATGTAATGTCCTCTCAGCCCAGCCAAGTGCAAACAACTGTAATAATATTTCTTGCCCTAATGTGTCGTTAATGTTAATTCGTGGAATGCACTCCCTGAAGTTGTGATACACTGCACCTTCAGTGAACAGTTTTAAAAATAGACTAAACAGATAGTCATAACAAAAATACCACTACTACTATATACTAGATAATAATCAAAGGAGCCTTTATTATTTGACAGATTTTAGTTTACTATAAAGTTTATTTGATGAGGACCGTTAGCTCCTTCCTTCGGAGCGGCAATAATTGAAAACTCGAGATTCCCTCATTATGCGTTCTCTTGTTTTAGTTAAAGTTTTTCAAACACAAAGACATTTATGAAGACCGAACAAAAGCACAATTATTCACGTTGTGATGTTCGGCCGAGATCTGAGAGTGTTTTTTCTTGTTTTCTCTAGATCGTTAAAAATAGACTCACACTTAGCGAAGATATAAGCGGCGAATAAAAAGTGTCTCGACGTAATTAATTATTTATAAGGTTTTCCTGTAATCCTCCTGCTCCGATGCTTAGCCTCGGCCTGTCACGGCCTTAAGTGACAAATTATAACCAAAAATCTAACTAATTTTTCATGAGAAGATAATTTTGACATTCCCTTGTTCGGAACTTTACAGTGCCGAATACATTAAGGGTCTTTTCGAAGGGATGATGTTGAATGTGCGGGTTGTAAGAAACGTTAGCAATCTAAGAATACAACGGCGAAACTTGTTAGGGATTTTTGATCTAAATCAAATACTGGAGATCAAACAAAAACACAACAAAATAAATGGATTAGGTTTTTCATGTCATCCACCTACAACTAACGACACTTGAAATATTTAATTTTCTAGTTTAAATATATAGATATTCTTTCACGAAATACACTCTTTTAGGTTGGCACTGTCATTGTTCTTAAAAGCTTTTTCTTATCTTGCAAATGTTCCTATGTAAGTTTATATGAAACCAAATGATTTATTTCAAAATATGCTAGTAAAATTTCACCCATTCCCTGTCCCCGGTCGTATCGATTGAGATTTAACATGGAAAAGTAGACTAAATGGGGCATAGGAAAGGGTCAATCAGCCAAAAAGTTTGTTTATTTAGTTTTATAAGAAACGCAGGACTTGTATTCGAAAGGGTTTACGATAATAATAATAATAAAATCGCAATATCAACAGAACTTCATCATCATCATCATCATCAGCCGGAAGACGTCCACTGCTGGACAAAGGCCTCCCCCTTAGAACAACACCACACAACTGAACAACAACAACAACACCAACAACAGAACTTAGTTAATTTTAATTATAATAGTTTCAGCTATTGATACTGTTAAGATACTGTTAAGTATATACTTTTACAGTCAGTGTCGCAAATGGGGCGTCTTTTTATTCATATTTAGTTTCATGTTCAAAGCCTTTTTATTCCATTAACATGGAAAATATTCACAAAGGCTTTGATTGTATTGACACGGCAGACATCTTTCATATACAAAATAATATCCGGTGTATACTGTTTCAAAGTTATTGATACTCGACTGTGCGCCGGAGCAATCTCCGCCGGAACTTGAAGCTTCCTAAAATAAGTAACGTCAGCCTTAACTTCCCCTCCTCTTGTGTCACGGTAAATTTGAATAAAACATGCTCCATATAAAAGTACCTCATTCTGTCTTTATATAAGATACTTAATAATTTAATTTACAAATATGCATCAGTAGGTACCTAATACATATTATACAAACTGGATAATTCTACTAGATCTCAAAATAAATAGATGTTAATGTGCATAAAACAGTATAGACACTAGGAAGCTAAATAAAATACACACATAATAATATATGCTTTGGTTTTCGAATGGCGTCCGCGGACCGGGAGACGAGCTGTCGGTAAGCTCCAACAAGATGGAGCGAAAAGCACGAGACCGGTCTGAGTAGAGAGCCTTGGGGGAGGCCTATGTCCAGCAGTGGACGTCTTCGGCTGACATGATGATATATGATGTCCAGTATTACCTAACTGAGAATAAAACTAGTACAAGTTGTGTGTGAAATCGTTTATGTATGACGTTAGGGACTGAGAAGCGCGTAAAATAAAACAGCGTTAGAGTCGTAAAACAAACAAAACGTAGTGTCAGCTAGACTAATTTACTGATTAACCTATATAATATTACTAGCTCCATCAAAGCATTCTTGAACGTATGTACATACATCTATGTGCCCAATACCTCTAAAATCAGTTTTGTTATTCACCAATTCCCCCTGGTCTACTTACAAAATTTTCACATCCGAACTGCTCTGTCAGTTTCGTATCTTTTGTCGTTCCCTGGTTTACCATTCCATTGAAAAGACGTTGTCATGTTTACGCCAAAGTTTCTTGGATCCTTTCCAGGGGCGATGCTATGGATAAAAATTCAGGTTGTGTAACCAAGTGAACAATAACGTACTTTGTGTGAAGCATTTATGGTATTGAAAACAACCATATTTCAAAATGTAATTTAAATTTTATATTATGTGACATCAGATAATGAAATAAAAAATAGCAAAGAAAGTAAATTTTACTCTCGTAATGTGCATAGAAACAAGCGATATTCCACGCCATGTTTAAAATTTCATCATGATAAGATCCGCGTTATTAAATATTCCAATGGCAACATTTGCAAGGCATTGTCGTAAACTTAATTTCGTCATTTGCTCTCGCACAAAGCAAAGATACTGACTGCATTTCGTTCGCCTTTCTTGTGACAAAACCTCGAGCTCGGGCCTTTGCAAATCTAGCAAAGGATAACTTCTGAACGTTTTTGATTGGATGTAAAATGCGAGACAACGCTGCGAGAAACTTTATTTTTTCAATTCACGTTGTAAGGTTGCTTCGGTGGAGGCTTTTCTTTGTGTTTCTGCGTTATATGTTTGCAATTTCGCGTAAGGATTCACAGAGTGTTTTCGTTACGTAGATATTTATAACGAGATTTTAATGATTGGTACGCAGTTTAGTATTACAAGGTGCTAACAAATTAACTACCAATATTTAAAGGGATGTTAAATTAGATCAAAACTATAAACTTTAAATACTCGTATTAATTAAGAAAACTTTCATGTAATATTTTTGTTTTAATTTAAGTATCTATTTATCTATACAAGTATGTTTATCCGTTTCATCTATTTTGATGTACATGGAAATGTCTGTAATCTATTCTTGGAAATTAGTAGGTACATTTTAACAATAGTACAGTTAATTTTGGTACCTATACCTACATACCTGCCTCTTACCTATGTAGGTTGTAAATACAAACAGCAAAAATAGTATAAGCGAAAAAAAAACTCGTACGAATTCAATTTCTTTTTTGACAAAAACAACATCAATTACACACAATGTTATAGCTGATTGAATGAATAGAAATAAATAAGCAAGCTTTTATTTTTTCATATTTTGTGGAATTTATACCTGCTTTTAAGTAGTGTTAATTTTTTTATGATATCGGTGAAGACAAAAAATTAGACATTTAAACTTGAACACTCTTCAGGCGTTCAACGTTACTTTTGTTGGCATACATTATTTCATCTTGGTCGCCAATTGGTCTACTGTTCTACTCTACTCTAAACAACATAAGTTACTGGTCCCTACCGCTTATATAAAAGCTTTAAAGGCTATAATCAACGCCTTGGAAAGTCGGATGGAAATATTAAAAGAAAAGTATACTTTAAACGGCCTCTAGGTGGTTCTGGAGTTAAATCGCTAGCGCTTATGGCTGTTTTAATGGAGCAATTTAATAAGATGAATGCGGCCTGCGGGGCGGCTGGGCAGCAGACGTCGCCGTAACCAACATAGGGCAAGACTGTCATTTTTTAAACCGAGAAACCTCTTCGTTCATTAAAATAAACGATCTGCGTCAATTTAAAGAAAAATCTGCGTGAAATATGCTGTGAGATATGAATGCTTGTAGGCTGTAGCAAGAGATGTATTGTACATTTTTTTCTTCAATTTGATATGTAATTGCGTTACTGTTTTATTTTTAGTTTTGTTCGACATTTTGTTTCGTGTTTTATTTATTCAACGTCTTACAAATATTATTATTTTTATATGTAGCCAATAACTGTGTCCCATTGGCGGGCAAAGAGCTCCCCTCTTGACTTCCACATCAAAAGTGACCAAGAAAGTTATTAAGGCAAAAAATTAAGATGACCCTAGTAGATTTTTATCTAATGTTAGTCAATCTGAATTAGCAATATGTATTTTTGTACTAATAATTCTCATTTATCATATCACGCCGGCGATATTACCAGACATAAAAGTTTCCATACTAATTTGAATTTAGCAGAGCTCTGTTCCTAAGCAAAATGTACCTATACAAAGTGGGATAATTTTAGATTGGCTGACGCCATAATTCGATAAACATAAAAAAATCAAGATTTTTCTGACTATGCTTTTTGGTTCTGCTATAAAAAGAACCTTCATACCAAATCCATAAATTACAACACATTATTTAGTTACAATTTTTAGACCTCCCTTTCCCGACGTCACTATGATAATCGCAATTTTGTGTTATTCATGAACATGCGTTGGTAATAGGTACAAAAAAGTGTAAAAGAGTCATTGGTGTCCTACTCATAGAAAAAACGTTTTGGATTTTGATTTTGTTTAGATAAATATATAAATATGCTACATTGTGTCTTAAGGGCGGTTAATAAGGAATTACGAACGAGAGTCTATTAGAAGCCCGAAGTCAAACTAAGGGCTTTAATGAGTCGATGCTCGTAATTATAGTACCGCCCGTGCGACATATAATGTTTTTCATCACATTTGCGAGTAAAATGATATATTTCTAAAAGAAAAACTAATATTTATTCAAAAATTGCCGATACCACTGACTGCGCTCTTGGCAGCGTCAGCTCCGTGCCGCCCTTCCTCCACCCCTCAGCATACACCCGACCAGCGCGCCGACACGAGCAGCACCCATGCTTAACAAACTCATTTACCGACCTTGGGCTTCATGACAAGAAAATTAGTACGGGCGATGACTCGTTTACCGACCACGGGTTTCATGACAAGCATATATAAAAAAAAAAAAAACTTTATTTCAGACCAAAACAAAAGTCCATATTTTTTGTTAGTATAATTGGTCTTACAAAAACTAGTGTTAGTCGATTTATGATTATTATGTTATTATTATTATACATTATTATTATTATTGTGGTATTATTAAGGTCGAGGGTTTTATTTGGGGGGTTGCAACCAAAGTAGCCTGCATGTTACGACACTGTTTACGAGCAAGTGTGATGAAAAATTCATGAGCGACCACAAATAAAAAATTATAAGTGTGCTGCTGAATATCATTACAATTTTATTGATTTATTGCTCTCTGCATAGCTATATTCTATGCAGTTCCAAGACAAAGCCAATGTATCTAATAAAGTAACTCGAGCTCTCCTCATTGTGCTAGCCGTAGAGCAGACATCTCTCGCCGAATCTGCCCATCTCCGGACTAACTCTGCATCTTAATAAGGTTGAGACAGTTATTTACTAACTAACGGAACTTCACCAACTTTCAGCTAAAGTTATTCAGCACGATCTGCTATAGTTAAATCACTTATCACTAAGTGGAAATCGATGTAGAATAATTAATGGTACCTACCTACAGTTAACTGATGGACAATTTTAAATTAACTTTAAAGTTCTATAATGACTGCTAAAATAGAAAACAGGTACACAACTGCTAAAATATTACCAATTGTATTAGATACTACTGAAAAATGAGTTTCTGTTAAAAAAATCCTTTGATACCAATTTATTTTTTGAAGACTGTACTTGCATTCTCATCTACTCCTTTTCCTTTCTTCCTTTTGATAGTTTGATTGTACCTACTTATTATTTGTTATATACCTATGTATGTAGAAAATTTTAAGCAAACTATTGAATAAATATCTTATTATTATTATTATTATTATTATTACTCGTAGCTTACATAATGTATACCAAATATCAAGCCAATAGCAGCGACTTGGGTGACATTTGTAAATATAGTTTCAATTAATTAAGTAGTAAGTTAGTCTCAATTAATTATTTACATGTTAATGTTAAACTAAATTTCATCATCATCATGTCAGCCGAAAGACGTCCACTGCTGGACATAGGCCTCCCATACTACTACTACTCCTAAACTAAATTTAAATTTTCAAAATTAATTAAATTATAATAAATAACACAGTAGTCGTATAAGTGGGTCAAAATGAACTTGCAAGATTTGACCCAAAAACAACAACAACAAAACAGTGCAAGATACCTAGATAAAAGAGTGTAAAAAAATTAAAAGTTCTAACTTTTATTCAAAGTTTTGATCATGTTTTTTATTATTTGATTGTAAGTTACATTATGTATGTTGACCATTATAAATCAGTCATTTTAATTTTGTATCCGTGAGGAAAGTTATCATTTTCGATCTATAATTACATCTTATCATAGGTACCTTTATAGTTTCGAAATAGTTCCCCAAGTGACATAAGTATATTTATTTATATAAACATCAAGCATTAGAATTTCAGTAAAGGCATAATTTTTTGTGATTTTGTAAGTAAGATGGCGTAATTTAGCGGAATTTACGGCTGACTGAATGACCGTAGTGTACCTAAGTGTCTAGAAGTATTGAATATTGTTTTGTAATCGTATCCTAATATAAACTATACATGTTTATAACCATTACATGCCTTTACGATATAAGTTAAGAAGCTCTACCTGGCCTACCCAATATAGCTGGTATGCAATCATTTGTGAAACGTAAGTAACTAACTACTCTCTCTGAATTAAAAAAGTGCGTGACACTTTTTTTTTGTTTATTACTCTTTTATCAAATACTCCATTCAGTATAAACAATGGGCACTACAAACGCACCACGAAATCTGTGCTCCCCATCCTTCGTTTTAATCGCACAATTTATAATGAGGAACATGGTCCATAATGCCAAGCCCCTTCGTGCTGCAAACGTTTAAGTATTTTCCGGCGTGAAAGTAAATCATTTGAAATTATAATGGCGGTCCTGCACGCCGTGATGGATACGATACTCATCTCCCGGTCTTTGGCGTCAGATAATAAATGGCTCTGACAAAACCTTCCCCGAATATAAAATCAAGGTCAACTCAAACGTTTTTAGTCACAAGCCCAATTTTTAGGGTTTGTCGTAAATGGAAATTTTATCGCCGACATGCCGCTGCCCGGTCGGTCGGACTGTCTATCAAAGGGATTGGTGCCGAATCGATTATGTTTAAATTTAGAACTTTTTAAATAAACCCATCCATAATGTATTGCTTGTTTTTTTTTTCAGGTAAGTTGATACGTTGAGAACGTCGATTAGAACAACAATCGTAAGTTAATCAGCATACTGTAACTATCCCCGCTTCTCAGATGAGCAATAAATTCAATGAGTGGACGATTTTACATCATGAGGTGAATAATTCGAGCGAATTACTTTTCAATCGATAAATTTTGTTTTAGGTATTTTATAGCATTCCCTTTTTTTATAAAACCAGTGATACTATCTACTTCAAAGTAGGTATGCAAAGCCAAAATCGTAGATAACTAATCAAACAAAGTCATCTAGGTACATTAACACCCGTATTTATAGAGAAGTAAAGGCCATTACTTGAGTAAAAGTAATTACTCAAGTAACGATTTTTATTCTATAGTTGAGCTTTTGCTTGAAATTTAGTTGAAATTTGAACTGTCAAATGTTAGATTGCTTAACCAAGTCATAGTCACCATTTTCTTTAGGTACTTAAGCATTTACTTAGCAACAAGTAATGACTCGTTTATAAATACGGGTGTAAGTCTAAAAGATTGTATTAATGAGTCCGTTTCAGGTGCGAGAAGTATATTCAAATTAAGTGCTGTATGTTTGAATCGAGTATTAGAAGTGATTCTAATGATACCTATTGAAAATTCACCACAGCCTACATGAGCCTTTTTCGCAAACATTCAATCTAACCTTAATCATAATACTAGTTAAAGGTAAATCACGATGTTCCCTACTCATATCACCCCTAATAATAATACTAATTAAAGGTGAATCCCGTAAAAAATATACACATTTTATATAAAATAAAATTGCTAATAAATTTGGTTAAATACGTGCAGGTTCAATGTACGACCCACATTTCTCGTATACAATCCAGTGTGTAGTAATATTTATATTGGAGTAATGCGCCCTCGAATGGGACATAGCTCAACCAAACGAGGCTTTACGGCCCTCCCCTGGCCCGTAAATTTAGGCTCACTATTCTTTTCCCGATAGGATTTTGCAAATTTATTCCGTTTGAATTCAACGCTAGTTTTATAGAAAGCCGTGTTTGTGGTAATCCATACTAATATTATAAATGCGAAAGTGTGTTTGTGTGTTTGTCCGTCTTCCACGCCGTAAAGGAGCGACGGATCAACGTGATTTTTGGCATGGAGATAGTTTATGGGCCCGAGAGTGACATAGGCTACTTTTTATCCCGGAAAAATGCACCGTTCCTGAGGGAAAAGCGCGCGATAACCGAATACCACGCGGACGGAGCCGCGGGCAAAAGCAAGTAATATATAACAATGACTAGCTTTTGCCCGCGGTTCCGCTCGCGCGGTATTCGGTTATCACACGCTGTTCCCTCGGGAACTGTGCATTTTTCCGGGATAAAAAGTAGCCTATGTCACTCTCGGGCCCATAAACTATCTCTATGCCAAAAATCACGTCGATCCGTCGCTCCGTTACGGCGTGAAAGAGGGACAAACATACAAACATACAAATACACAAACATACAAACACACAAACACACTTTGACATTTATAATATTAGTATGGATTAACTGTTAATTATAGTACTGATTACTTGGGTAAAGGTTCCATGGAACAATAAAAAATAGACCAGATCCCTATTCCATAAGTATTTCGAAAAATCCCTTCTTTGTACACCTTTATCATTTTCGAAGAATTAAGTCTGCTGAAAGGGTAAGCTACCAGACAGAAAAGTTTGCCTTAGCATGCCAAAAGGTGGTCCTATTGATCCGACAGCGGACTTTGGAGATTTTTGCCAATCGGATTTTTACTACATCGTTTTAGAAAAACACATTCTCAAACAATCGACCAGAATCAAAAAACATGTCGGACATAACTACTTCGACTAAAAATAAATTAATCAACCATGTATTCTATTCCAATAATTACGCTACGCTTAAGCAAGTATGAAGGTTGTATTTATAATCATTACAATCACAAAAGCGTGCAATAACCTCTACCGAATTTGCATTTAAACTTTCTATTGTCAATTTATTAATAGGCTGGTTTAGATAGTGCAGCTAATCTGTGTGTATACCTGTTTTCTGTAATTTTTTGCTATATTTTGGTGTGCAATAAAGAGTTATTGTATTGTATTGTATTGTAATCTTAATAATAATACATTTCAACTTCATTTCAATGATCACAAGTAAAAGTCCAGAAAAATACGAAATATTCCTCTTCTGTCGTCATGTTCTGTCTGTTATAGGTAGGTGTATCAGTGATGTTCTGTCATAAAATAAGTATTCTATTGATAATGTATGTACGTATCACAAAATCAAACAAAAGAGCTGGCAGAGAACGCCCCAGGCCTGGCCTTTCAATCTTCAATGGTTATATAAATAATGTTCCCAATTTCGTTATATTCTATAGAAGGAAAAATCACATGACGACGACCCCTCGATTCGTTATATATAACATACTAGCTGTTGCCCGCTATTTCGTCTACGTCACGCGAGAGCTTTACACTTACCTGCGATATAAATGGGTTATGTTAATCTAAAATAGTGTAGAAAGTATTTATACAAACGTTTTAGTAGTTAAAGGTGTACTCTTAATTACAGACATACAAATTTGACTTGTTGCAATATGCTGTGTACATTATTTATTTCATAGATACATAGGTAAAATATTGCTACGATAGGCATGTTACTAGTTTTAACCCCTTACTTTTTTTGGGTCAGTCGACCTTTAGGGTTCCGTAGCCAAAATAGTAAAAACGGAACCCTTATACCTAGTTTCACCATGTCTGACTGTCCATCCGCGGCTTTGCTCAGGGACTATCAACGCTACAACGGTGTACTTTGGCACGAATATAATTTATAAACTATGCCTACCAAATGGTACAATAATATATTCAAAAAAATTTTTTTTAGTTTTCCTCCCGTAGACGTAAAGTGGGCTGTTTTTTTTTCTCATCCAATCTGGTTGTGTGGGCTATCTCTGGATAGGTCTTTTAAAATCATTAGGGGATCGCTCGCACGATTTTTCGATTCAGTGAATTGTTTGCAAAATAATCAACTTTAACGTGCAAATTTTCATTAAAATTTAACGTCCCCCCCTCCTCTAAAATGTAATCCGATGGGTGGAAAAATCTGAAGTTTTCTTAAAAAATATTAGTAATTTAAGAGTAAATAGCAGCCTAAGGTATAAAATATACCTAAACTTGGAATATTCCGTACAAAATACGATCTCCTTAGAAAAATATTCCTTAATTTTTTCGTAATGGCTACGTAACCCTATTTCAGGCGTGTCCGACACGCTCTTGGCCGGTTTTTCGTGTTGTTATTCTATCCCGTAACTCAGGAGACATCATTGATACACTTGCTCAGAAACATGCTTCCGATGTTATACTAGGTACTAGCATACTAGGAGATGAAGCCATGAAGGAATTGCCTTATAACGTCAGAAATCCTAACTTTTAGTGGATTTGTATCCCATAAAATCATACTTTTAATAAGTGAAGTGAGTGAGTAAGGGAAACGAGCTACATTAAGAAGTTGATTGACCCTTTTAATACATTTTTTAACGAGTCGCTACCTTTATACTTAATTTTATAAAAGAAAGACACAAAGTTGAACAAATACATAAATTCAAAATAGACGTCGGCAGTATCTATACCTACCTAAAAACGTAAAGTCGTTGTCAGTCCTAGTCGGCGATGTTAATTAAGACGGAGAACAAATTTAATGAGGCCTAAATACATTAAGTAGGCCCTTCATTAACGAAGCGACTCAACTTTGGCCCTCACAAAAAGTGCCTAGGTATATTAGATGTTTTTCTTTTACAGAATATCCGCTCAGGGAAACGTAATGACCTCGACCTGCACTCAGTGAAATGTACTCCCGAGATTACTTATTATATCAAACCTGGAAAGAATGCAATGCATTTTTTTTTAAACACGGTAGAATACTTTCCTATAAAACATACGTGATCTTTAGCAACTGATTTGTATACAAGGATTCATTTGACACAGGGTGAAAGGCAGGGTGGTTAGAGCCCTAGTCTGATAGTTATGTACCTATTTTATCATATGGAGATTAAATAAACTAAGTACAAACAATTATTTTACTACGATTACGTTTAAAGGTTTGGAAGGTGTTCCCTGTCCGGGTGCCCTCAATGTAGGGTCATAAAGCTTAATTTTTGGAGTCCTTGCTTCCGCTAAGTGTTCACAACTTCAAACAGCCCCCAAAGTGGATGCATTCTTGGACATGTCAGTTTGTCAAAACATTGTTATGGAGACAGTGAACGTTTTAAAATTCGAAATGAAAATTCACAACTCCACAGATATATTTTATAATCATTTATCAGACGTAAAAAGCCCTTCTGCTGGTCCATTGTACCTGATGCTGCGATAGTGATAGATGTTCATATCTACGCGATGAACAAAGGTTAGGAAGGCAGCCGCAAATAAACTCGGCTAAAAGATAAAAAGATCACACATTCTCTTTAACCTTGCGAGGATCTAAGGGATCTGTTAAAACAATTAAATTAAAAATTTACGGAGGGCCCCCTTGGCAGTAGCTATGGTCGGATAAGAGAGGGCGATGCATAAATCGGCCATTATCGTGGAGACCCGTCAGGAGGGCAGTTTGATTCAATTCCTAGTTCGGATTTACTGCTGACTTGCCGGTGGAGCACCTTGCTGTATTATGCCTATTCGTATGTAACGACCGGCGCAGTCAGCGTAGAGGTAAGATAATACCCGATAGGTCCTGTTGCCGCTCTACAGCGACGCACTTACGTAATATTATTTTGGTTTGTGATTTTTATAAACGAAAATGATGGGTTAGCGTCTACGAGATACGGGGTGATACAGGATAAGTACCTTTAATAACTTAAAATTTGAATTGAGAATTCCTATAGGAAATTCACTACACTATAAATCCCTATAGGAATTCATATCAGGGATTTTATTATCAACGTTTGAGATTTCAAGATTTTATCCCGATCTCATAGGCCACCGGAATAAAAAGTACCTAGCCTAGGTTGTTCCGGACTCCAGCTAGGTACATACTTTTAGCAGCGTGAAAGAGTAACAAACATACACATACACACACATACTAACAAACTTTCGCATTTATAAAATTATACTAGCAATAGGATTACCGCCGACGCTTACGTACAAAAATATACACCAGAAAGTAGCGTTCAAAGGCACTTCATAGACTTCGTATTACCTACTGTAACGTAGTGGTATGACCATAACGTCAAGTATAAGTAACCCATAAAACAGCGCCGCTGCAAATTTAAGCACACAGTACTCGTATGGAAACACCGTTATCTCTTATATTGAGCTTAATAACCCATTTCGGCGTAAACAACGTATGAGCTGCAGGAAAATATCAGCCATTAGAACGGGCACCTCGAGAAAAACATCATTTCGGTGGCGCGTGAATCACGGGAACAATGCCCGCGACAGTTATGGCGGCGTTTCTTTGAGTTATTGTGTTACGTTCCACACTCAAATTTGCGGTGATTTACATTTTTTTTTATATAGAATGCCAGTATTTTGATTACCATCGTGACCATTTGATGCACAAAAATAGATAATTTGATGTTAGATGCATCGTTTGCTGATTGATTTATCAACACTCATTCGACTTAGAATGCTGAAAATTTTCAAGATTCCCTTTATTATATTTCTACAATGGTAGGCCAAGCCGTGATCGCAAGTTATTTTATAGACACAAATTGTGTACATACAAATATTAGCAGAATTTTGTGAGTCGTCAGTCTAGCTCTTTTGCCGTAGGCTGAAGTTTTAGTTTCGAGATTGTACATAATCTCTTTTATAAATATAATAGCCTAAAACCCCACCGTAATATTCTACACTTAATTGGTTTTCGAGCGAAATTTTACTAAAAAATAAAAGGTTCCATATTAATTTTTGAAGGTTTTTACAAAGTGGCACTCGTTTATTTATTTCTGAATAAAAGTAATGGGTAATCACAGCACTCGGATATTCTTAAATGTAACTCTTGAGCTGCAGTAAATTGACAGGTAACAACTTATTTTTTCCAATTTGTGTTTTTTTTTAACCAAATTTAGCCCTTTTTAAACCAAAACACTTTAAAATGTATGTACGATTCGAAAGCATGTCGTTTCCTGAACACTACACTATATTTATAAAAAAGTTATATCGCTTAATATAGAAAATACAAAATAATAAAAAATATGTCATAATTCTACCAGTTCTACGACACAATAGATGAAATGCCTTTGCTTTTTGCCAAAAGAAAAAGAAGCTATCATAATTTTGTATTTGACATTGACATTGTTTACTATCAACGTAAACATTGATGTAACGTACCGAAGTAAACTTAAAAGTATATGATCTACTCCTGGTAGATTTATGCTGTCTGCAGTGCTAAAACTGTCGGGAATCTTCATATCTTTAGTCCTTTTGCCGCGCCAAATAGTGAAATGTTTATTTTATTATCGTCCGTCCAATGAAAGCCGGGTGTCTTATTTATATATGTACAATGCAATCAAAAATCTTTTATTTTTGATCAAATATGTTATTTGTACCAAATTTGGACAATCAAATACATCACAGACCAGTCTAAGACAATGACACAGTCAATGTCATAAAGACAAAAGTAAAGGATCAATTTCTAATGCAGAACTGAAGTTACGCCTGGGGTTCGATTTGTGGCATTCGAACATGGCGGATGTAGACAATGTTTAATTTAGCTATTTCTGTTTCTTTGGCTAGTTGAAGTATAATTTTGATAGTGTTTTATGTGGCGATTAACTTTAACAGTGAACAGTGATCACTAAATTAAATATTGCTCTCGTGTCTGACATTTTTTAATGCGCAAGTTGTCTCCACGTGGTTTCTGTAATTTTACTACCAAGTTACAAAAACTACAATCACTGTACAACGTTGCCTCTCGAAAGAGAATACTTTGACACTGGCGAAATTGTCTTATTAATTAGGACAGAAGCCATATTTTAAAAGAGAAGAAGAAGTTACGCCATTTTAGAATAAGTGAATAACAATAAATTAAATACCAGCTCTGGAGAAAAACAAATTATCTATGTATCTAGTCTTTTTGAACCAAGTAGACAGAGAACCAATAAAATGAAAGGCTCAAAAAAAATGTTGTTAATTGATTAGAATTGTTAAAAAAGAAAAGTATCAAAAACAGTCACCTATTATTTTAGTTATATTTCATTCAAATAGGTGCAGAATTTTGACGTTGGATCTTGCCCTATAATGTAGGATTATTGCCCTCTGGTAACAGTACGGTAATTACGTTATTTATGCAGCCCACACAAAGCAAAAACACCGTTTGTTTTGGCCTTTCCCATCCTGGTAGTTGGCGGAGCCCGAGGCGCTCCCGCTCGCTGTGTAAACATTCTACCAGTGAAATGAACCATCAAATCCACAAAAATTAGACAAGCGAACAATTTAACGCGAATTTCCGTTCGCACGGGCCATTTAACCCAATTTTGGGCCATTATCCGTGTCCAAGCGCGCAATAAACCGTTACAGGGCACTGCCGCTTTCATAACTCGTTATATATTTTTGGCGAAGACAGTAAGGATTTTTTTTAACAGGAATATTAAAAACTTGGACGCTCACTGTATTCCGGCCGCTTGCAGGCTGTTTGTTTTTTACGTCGTGCATAAAGCGTGCTTTTTTGGCATGCGCGTGATAAAAGATGCTTTTATACGCGCGGTAGGCAAATTTTGCAGATGTCCCCACAAACATTACGCTACGAAATATTTTTTGGACTCCACGATAGCATAGACAAAAGAAATGAATATTTTTAACTTGCAAGTTAACATTTTGTTTTTTTCGTATTGTATGTGGGACCTACTGCCTCAAAAATGTGTTTTATGTACTTTGTACTTGTACGTTTATTATATGTGTATTTGTGGTAATATAGCATATTATTCTTGTTATTATAAATTTTTGGGGCAAAATGTATTATGATTTTGTTTTTTTATCAAGAAAAATAGGTATCTGCTATGGCAATAGACTCACCGTTCTTTATCAAATCTGACAATGAACGTCAGTTGCGTTTTTTCTATTAGTTTTATGGAAAAATCATGTATTTAACTTTACACAATCCCACATTTAAAGTCTTAGAAAAAGATTGAACCAGTGGTGGCATGCGTTGAAGCTCTACTTTCTTCTTCGTACTTATCTATCCCCGCATTAAACTGTTAAGTACGCTATCTAACCGACTCCAAAACTGACCATTTACGCTCACGGAAGATAACTTTATCTCTTTCACTTCTGTACCTCAGAAGCATATGCTTAGGGATACACTTTATGCATCCACAGCAGATTCGATCAACTCCAGTTGTGCTCATTTATGTGCAATTGGCTTGTATTTGGCCACAAATGCTACAATGGTAAGCAAAGATGTCCACGGAACCCACGCTTGCAAGAATTCATTAATCTATATAATAATGAGTCAGAAGACTGTTATTGGTCAAAGGCTACCACCAACGCCTTGATGACTGCTCTCAACGGGAGGTGACAGCCGCGGTTGTCTTTGCCGTTGGTATCATGTCGTCTATCTACAAGAGCTCTTAGGTCAAGTTTTTACCGCGAGATTTTATTATATTATTTTATTTTAGATTTTAAAAGCCACCTCTGCAAACGTTGTTTTTACTCCTCCTTGCCCGTTTTTTTCAACAAATAGTTGTTAAACATTATTCCATTTGAATAAACGAGCGTCTGCTTCTATTAATGGAAAGCTCTGAAAGCGTACTGTAATACAAAATCAATACGGTAAGCTCAATTAATCGGCACGCAAAGCCACTTCGGACCGGGCTGGTGGTTATCACATGTACCTACTTCATCTATAAAATTATCTATTTTGTGATAGCAAATTATTTTATACAGTAGAATCAGGTTTTGGTCAATTTTGTAAGTAGTCGAAGGTACAAATTGATATATTTTTAAGCTGAGATGCCTTAAAAGATTGACTATTAACAAAAAGTGCTCTATTACACTTTTTTTGTGTTGAGCAAAGGCATTAAGTCTCTTTAGAGGACACCTGCGTGGAAGTTCAAATGAAAGCACCCTTATTCAGAGAGGATAACTATGCCATGCAATAGGAAGCATATAATGTAGGCTAGGCTGGAATGATGATCATCATCATCATCATGTCAGCCGAAAGACGTCCACTGCTGGACATAGGCCTCCCCCAAGGCTCTCCACTCAGACCGGTCTTGTGCTTTTCAAACACGCTAGGCGCGTTCTCTGTTCGTAGGCAGTTTTCGCTGCAAAGCGGAAAAACGCTGCTACGCGCTACGAGCGTGTGTGTAGCGATTGCGAATGTGTTAACTTAACTTATACTATAATATATCCTAAAGTAACTTGATTGTGAAGGATACTACGTAGAAGATCGACAAGAGTGCTACGAGATTCTTGTAGAACCGGCTTGTCGTAGTTTGCTACGAATCCCAACTCTGACGCGTAGCACTTTCGTAAGCTTTTATTGCCAATAGTTGTAGATATACCTAGGTACCTACTTATTAATACAACCGTACAGAAAATATTCCAATATTTACTCACCCTTTATTGAAAACATTTCCCCAGTACACGACGTGGAAATTTAATGATAATTTGCAACAGCTTCAGTGTAACCCATATCGTTGTCGTATTGTTACCAATATTGAATAGCAAAAAATGTGTCCCATTTTTTTGTCTCAATTATCCATAAACAGGGTTACGTTTCAGTACAGATCCCGAAAATTACTGTAGTCCATAGGTATAAGTATACTACATAGTGAAACGGAATGTACAATAACACTGTTTAGTGTATGATTTATGGTTATCTACTTCAAAATTGCTTGCTACGGGTTGCAGATTGTGACTTCCTTTGATAATGAAGTACTGATATTTTGACGCATATCTTCACTTCGTAGTGATTGTGTAGTTCATGCTCAAATATTTATTTAATTATTCATAACTAGCTTTTGCCCGCGGCTTCGCCCGCGTGGAATTCCGTTGTCGCGCGCTGTTCCCTCGGGAAATGTGCATTTTTTCGGTATAAAAAGTAACCTACTCGTATTACACTCTCTGGCCCATAAACTATCTCTATGCCAAGAATCACGTCGATCCGTCGCTCTGTTTTGACGTGAAAGTTGGACAAACATACACACAAACACTGATTTGGGTACCTTCAAAAGGTGTGTATATCGCCTATTGCAAGGCCGACAACGCCTAATAATGCTGTAGGCATCCATGGGCGGCAGTGATCACTTACCATAAGGTGGCCCGCCTGCTAACGGAACACAGAAAATATTGGTGAAGCCAAACTACACACAATATGACGTAACCCTAATACACTATAACCATAATCATTCGGTGGTTAAAAAACCTTTTATTTCCCCGCAACTCTAGTATACTAGAATTCAATGGAATTAAGCAATCGTGTAAACAAAACAATTTTTCACGATTACTCCGTAGTTACTTACATTTGAACGCCAATCTCGATCATATTCACATCTCAATGAACCCACCACTGTTTTTAACAATCATTGTATCATTAAATAATTGTGTTAATATGTTTATTTTATAGAATTAATTGGAAGACGAAAATCCGTTACATTTGTCAAATTGACATGATAATTTTTTCCTCACTGAAGTCTGTCTAGTCTCTGGAAATTTAGTGCTGTACCTACAAAATTGATTATTTGATTGAACCAACCTTACCTACCGATAATTATGGCTGATTGGGGAATTTTATTGGCTCAGGTGGTAGAATTATGCATACCTATTAATTTGTATTGTAATTGTATCGTATTGTAAAACTCTTTTTGTTCATAAAACACAGGATAATAAGATGTACAAAGGCGAACTTATCCCTTAAACGGATCTCTTCCAGTTAACCTTTGAACGATTCACAAGATATCAGACACAAGAGTATACACTAGGACTATAATGAAAAGATAGAAGAACCGAAATTTTAAATTACTTAACTCAAAGGATCCATATTATTATTTATTCGTAGATATTAATTATTTGTGTTTAGTGACACTATTTAATGAAGGTTTATATTTGTTTCCAATTGAACGATAAAATGGTATAATAGTACATAACTTATCATGTAGATTTCATATAATTTTTTCTATTTACTAGTAATAAATAAATAAATATCATAATATTTACTGTGGAGTCATAGTACACATACAGTGGAGGACTCATTTCCCTGTCTTATGTAAATTTAAAAATGCCTCTTCTAAATTAATAAATATTTTGACTAGCCCTTTCAATTCTAGAATACTCCATCATAAACTTGGGGAAAATATTCGTCAAAAAATATAAGTGGACAAAATTTACACCATTTTAAAAATTCTACCTTTAAAGGGGTATAAATAGGAGTGAAAGTTTGTATGGAAAAAACGTTAGGTTATTTGATGATATAATTATAAAACTTCGTGAAAATGTTATTAAACATTTAAAATTAAAAAGGGACATGGAAACATTGTGAATGACTCTTGAATTGAACAGAACTAAGAGAATACGTGATTCACCATTTTTTTAAATTTCAGCACTAAGGGGGCTATAAGGTTGATGGAAGTTCGTATAAGAAAAACGTAATGTTTAATGAGGATTGTAAAACTTAGGAAAAACATTAAATAATGAAATATGAATAAATTCTAAATAATTATTTACTGCTGATTGAATTATCTTAAAAAGCATTCACATCACTAGAGCCAACGTCAGTCAGTCAGTCAGCCAGTTGTCAGTCAAGTGACAATGTCAGTCACCACATTTGTTTACCAGATTGCTTGATTCCATTGAATTCGATTATACCTCAATAAAGTTCTCGCCAATACACCCGCTTTCCGCACGCCTCATCAAAAATACATGCTATTGGGAAAATGATCTAACGTAAAATAATAACTTTATACCTGCTCCGGTAATACAAAATCGATATTGTGAGCCTCCAATTAATCAGAAATACGAGTAGTTTTTTCCGCGTGCACGCCTACAAGCTTTTACCTGGTAAATAATTCAGGGTATTGTTGATACGCTGAGCTTTATGTTCTGCGGCATAAGGCTTGCCTGATGAGGTTTTCGATTGTGATGTTTGACCTATCGCTCCGCTAACGAACGCATCAAACCTATCAATACTTTTCTGTACTCGTATGACATTTTATGGACTAGAGCGGATTGCGGTTGGCGCTGGTCATGGTGAAATTAGAATATGTATTTGTAATTATAACTATGATTTGCATTATTTGTATTATTTGTGGTTTCTTATTCACTCAGTCGTTTATAAATATAACATATTTTGTGCGTAAGTCACTCACACAATCACTTGTACTGTTAGACTATACTTTGTCTATGCTGTTAGGTATATTCTGTGTTAATACTGAACTTAGTATTTGTATGTATGTATGTAAATACTTTATTGTACATAAAACACAAAATAATACAAAAAGAAAACAACAAACCAAAAGAACACAAAGGCATAAGGTTTTATTTGTCTTCAGGTTCTCCGCTACCAAACTACCCAGGTGACTTTGATTAAAAAAGCAAAGTAAAATTATTAAGTTTATAATTTAGACCTTCGTAAAGTAACGCCTGAATCAATTAGTTATTTCACTATTTCAAATTCTCAGTTTTATTTACAATAAAAGTTATGTAAAGTGAAGTAAGTAGTAGAATCCATTATAACTTGTTCAGAAGCACAGTCGATGTAGATAAAAAAATAAAGGTAGTATCCTGAGCTACTCTCAATCGCTATCTTTCACTACACAGCTAAGTATAATTGCGTGTAACTTGAGAATAGTTTCTGCTAGCGCTATCTATAACACCAATTAGTGGGTAGCTCTACCGACGGCAGCCGCGGCGGTGAAAAACGACCCGCGGTTTGTACCCCCTGGCAAACGATTCAATGGCGAAGACACAATAGAGCTATGGAATTCACCTTTTCGGTACCTTTTTGTTGAATTTAATTTTATGTTTTCCTGCGGACATTGCACACGATTTAAATGTTTAAAGTGGTGAGTGGATAGCTCTTGTTTTTTACCTATAATATAACCTCATATATATTATGAGATTTAATTCATGTTCATTCATTCATATGAACGTGTAACGGAGATGTATTTTGTGATGACGCGTAAAAAAACAGAAATTTAGTTAATTTTTGAATTGACTCGTGTATCAGACTGATTCATTCGGTATCTACAAAACATCCAAAATGGCGGTATACATTCAATATTTTCAACATGCTGCATTTATCCAGCCCGGATTTCGTTTTAATTTAATTTAGAATAAATCTTTTAGCCAATTGCATTCAGCCCACAGCCCACTGGTCCATCACGATTGAATTCAAATCCCATCAAGCTTGTGTACTACAAACGTACGGACATGTCTGTAACAGTAATTAGAATCGAACATAAGCCAGCTTCGACATCAATCAATAAGCATACACAAATAAACCTTCTGGCTGTTTGTACGTAATATCTCGTAAATTACTTATAGATGTATGTTCGGTGTAGGCTTGGCTTCGGGCGCTTTGATTGACGACTGAGATAATCACGTCGCGTCACAGAAAGGGGATCATTGCTTGTACGAGCACGCAAATAAGGGAGAAGTTAGTTTTGATTATGACATATGTTACGTGCCTACCTAATGTTTGTATAGTATAGTTGTATAGTAGATGTATGATATTTCACCTCAATAACTTTAACAAAACGGTACATACGGCATGCAAGACAATGAACATATATGACATCGGTGCAGACATCTCCCTATGTATCTCTCTACGAGACACATTTTAAAGCCTTCGGCAAACTATGTGTAAGTGAAGCGATACATTCGTCTCGTTTACGTCATCATACTCAAATGAGGAATGCGAATTTGATTTATTTAAGTAGCAAGCCGAACACAAGTACCGCAATCACGTCTAGTGGACGTCACTTCACGCGTTTCGGTGTTCCAATCGAATGCATTTAATCAAGAATGTACCAAAACTTTAAATTAAAACTACTACGAGACATTGATAATAATATAATTATAAAAAACAAGATACACGATTTACTCACGCACTATGTAATAGCTGACTGTTTCGATCCAATTAGTGGTTCCTTGTCAAGGACAGCTCGAACGACCCGTTCGACGTCTCCTTGACAAGGAACCACTGGTGGTTCGAAACATGTCAAGCATACCTCCGCTTTTAATACGTAACTCATGTGTCTTATTTTATAAGCATGCAAATGTGTTTCTGCTTTAAAAGTTATTTGTAAGTGAAATGTAAGGAAGACAATCAATCATACCAAAATAATCAAGGAAGTGCAGTAATTCTTTTATATGGCAACACTTGGAATTGCACTTCGAAAGCTGTAAGCCGCGAGAGACCCTCGCATCCCCAGCTTACAATTCCACATACACGTTTTACTGGCCATAAAAAATATCTGCGTGTTTTTTACGCCCAGTCGAGGATTTTAACGATTCATTTTTTTCTCGCAGATCTATTTACGGCGCGTAAACCCGGGGATATAAATATGAGTGCATTCGTAAAAGTTTTGTTGGGTTAAATTTCAATTGGAGATGCTTAATTTGGGAAGTTTGTTCTATAAGGCTTCTATGTAAAGCGATTCCTATTACTCGGCGAAGGGTTTTCGTCTCAAGGGAAGTCTAAAACAGATGAAGAAAAAGTAATTCAGTCCAAATTAACTGATATTATTGTGCCGTATTTAAAGAACAGAACATCAAACTCGAAATTTGTGTAACCAATACAATTGTTAATAAATTTATAAGCACGCAATATATGTAGATATAAATGACAAATCAAAAATCAACGTTAAGATACTTAACGGCTATGTGACTGTCGCTGTTTGACATGTTTTTTTTGGGTGCTCCGTCAGTGAATTTTTTTTCGTAAAAGTATAAGTTTTAAAAAGATATTAACTATTTCTTCAGTGCAGAATCAGTGCTGTGACAATGTGTTTTTTATATATATTTTTAGGTTTTATATTTATCTTTCATGTAGCTATTGTATATATATTATTATAAATATGTTAAGCCAGTTAAGTTTGTCTTCAGATGGGAGTACACTGCTCGAATGTCCGATCTGCGCGGACCGTAAACTTTACAAAGGTGCAAGAGGCTTAAACATCCACTGTAGCCGTCGACACGTCCCTCGAATAGGCTCCAACACTTCCTTGTTAAATCCTTCTGGAGACGGTTCCGGTAGCGCAATAATCGAACATTCAAGCACCGTGGCCCACAGTAAAAGGTTGGGTCTTTTGAAGCATGGTCGCAAACTGATAAAACGTATCCCGAGAGCAGCACGTGTGACGGTGTCCCGAAAACTTTCGGAATACGTGGCTAAAGTTGTAAGTGAGAATACAGTTAACGCATGGGAAAATTTACTCACTTTTGCATATGCAGCCCTACACATCGAACCAGGAAACAATAATCGTTCACTTTCTGTACTCATCAAGGAAAATGTATCCCGCATCGATTCATTTCAATTTAACCAGCTTACATTCATTGAACATAGTCGAGTTCCCTCGACTTACATTTGGGCAAGGACAGTAGAAGCAAAACTCGCAGACGGGAATGTAAAAGGTGCGGCGAGCCTTTTATTCTCAACTGACTCTTTGGCCACGAATTCTTCGGAAACCCTTAAAGCCCTTCGTGAGAAGCATCCTGCTCCCTCGGACACTACGCAGCTCCCTAGCTCTGCCCCTAACACCCAGCATCATCTTAAAGTTAACCCAGAAGCTGTACTATGCGCCATTCAGTCCTTTCCGAACGGATCTGCTGGCGGCTTAGATGGTATTACTCCACAGCACTTAAAGGATCTAACTGGCCCTGCTTTGGGAGATGTTGGCAAATCACTCGTCAATGACTTGACTTCTTTAGCCAACCTAATGTTAGCAGGTCTGGTCCCTGAAGAAATAGTACCCATTCTATATGGAGCCAATCTCGTGGCCTTGTCGAAAAAAGATGGGGGAATCCGTCCGATTGCCGTTGGCAGTACAATACGTCGCCTCGTGTCTAAGCTGTGCTGCCGAGCACTCCGCGAACAGCTGATAAATAAATTTAAACCACGGCAGTTAGGTTTCGGCGTTCAGGGCGGTTGTGAAGCTGCTGTTCATGCTGCTCGTACTTTTCTTGACTCTACTGACTACGACATACTAATCAAAATTGACGTGAAAAATGCATTTAATTCGGTTGATAGGGGCGTCTTGCTAAACGAAATTCAAAAAGAAACGCCGGAAATTTTTGATTATTTATTTCAATGTTATAGCAGCCCTTCTAAATTACTCTTTGGGACTGAAGAAATTGCCTCAAGCGTGGGCTGCCAGCAAGGAGACCCGCTCGGCCCTGTAATTTTTAGTCTTGCTATCCATCCCATTATATCTGCCTTAAATTCAAAATTTAATTTGTGGTATTTAGACGACGGGACACTGGGGGGGTCGGCGTCATCTGTCATTCAAGATTTACAGACGGTAATTGATAATTTTCAAAAAATTGGTTTGGAACTAAATTTTGCTAAATGTGAAATTTATTTTTCGAGTTTGCTTTCACAAACCACCTGTTCTGAAATATTATCTCGGGTCGAAATTCTTACACCTAACATCGCCATTAAATCTCGATCTTCATTAAATCTCTTGGGTGCTCCCATTTTTGAAGACGGCTTTTCTTCTCTTGTAAATTCCAAATTAGACCTTTTCAGACAAACATCTGACAGGCTTTTAGAAATTCACCCTCATGCAGCCATTTTCATTTTGCGCCTGTGCCTTTTTACTCCTAAATTTACATATTTACTCCGTTGTTGTCCTTTATGGAAACATCCGCACCTTACCGCAGACGTTGACGCCCTCCTGCGAGAAACGGTGTCGAAAATACTTAACAGTATCTTTGACGATCGCTGTTGGGCCCAAGCTTCACTTCCAATCAAATTGGGCGGGCTTGGCTTAAGAACAACTTCAAGCACAGCGCTCCCAGCCTTTTTATCCTCCGTTAACAGTTCGGTGCCACTCATCAGACAGATTTTAAACGTTTCCAACTCTGTTGATGTGGCTGGCCCGTACTTGACGGAGGCTACGGAGGCTTGGCGCGCCTTGTGCCCTGGAGAAGATGCCCCGACAGGCTCAAATGCATGTATGCAACGACTATGGGATCTACCAGGGTTAAAGCTA
Source organism: Choristoneura rosaceana (assembly GCA_037349165.1). Taxonomy (NCBI): domain Eukaryota; kingdom Metazoa; phylum Arthropoda; class Insecta; order Lepidoptera; family Tortricidae; genus Choristoneura; species Choristoneura rosaceana. Next base: position 6,687,500 of record JAZBNJ010000033.1, read on the forward strand.
GTTAACAACCGGCTATTTCTTCAGTCCCCAGATGCCGCTGACCGAGCAAGAATTCTTGCTGTTTCGGAAAGGGAGTCGGGTCATTGGCTGCATGCTTTACCATCGACAAACTTGGGCACTATGTTAGATCCATCGCATTTGCGAATAGCTGTCTGTTTGCGCTTGGGAGCCCGAGTTTGTGAGCCCCACCGATGCCAGTGTGGTAAGCAAGTGGACCATCTAGGCCGCCACGGTTTATCGTGTGTAAGAAGTGCTGGCCGCTTATATCGTCATGGTGCACTAAATGATCTGATCCGTCGGGCCCTCACTACCGCATCGGTTCCAGCAACTCTAGAGCCATGCGGTTTGTTGAGGGACGACGGAAAAAGGCCGGATGGTGCCACCTTAGTGCCATGGACTTTGGGACGAACTTTGGTGTGGGACGCGACGTGTGTCGACACTCTTGCCGCGTCTCACATCCAGAGCACCGCGCTCAGGGCTGGGGCGGCTGCTGTTCAGGCTCAGATAAGCAAGCGCCGCAAATACTCAGCTTTAACAAACTATCATGAGTTTGCGGCGCTTGCTTTCGAGACAATGGGACCGTGGTCAGAAGACACCAAACTTTTTATAAAAGATTTATCTGCTCGTCTGGTTTTGGCCTCAGGCGACCCCAGGGCTGGCACTTACCTCTCACAAAGATTAGCTATAACAGTTCAGAGAGGTAATGCTGCCAGCGTCTTGGGGTCAATGCCTGAGGCGGAAAATTTGGATGATATTTTTATTTTGTAATATTAGTTTAGTTTATATATAGTTTTAGTTAGTTGATAAGATGTTATTTTTTCCATTTAATGTATTTTTTTGTGTATCGAATATGTGTAAATAAATGTCCATAAATAATAATAATAAACGTTAAGATACTTATCTATGTTAAGATACTTATCCCCAATCTACTTGAACCTACATAACCCTCTAAAAATGACGCCTCTAAGCTTAAATACAAAATGTTTACCTAGCTTCTTCGCTACCATAAAAACTTTCGTGCACAGTTCATTAGTGCGGACCTCCGCCAAATAATCCGAATCAATCGCGTATGAATCAGTAGCGAATCATATAGACATATGTCGGCGGCCGATCGTAAAATCAGCCAGATCACGAAATTCCTAGGCACATCATGAAATGGCGCCATTTCATGATATGCCTAAAAGTTGTCCAGGCATATCGTGATATGCCTGAGAAAAATACGGCAGATCGATTAGAGAAACGCATTCGACGATATTCCTAGCTTTATACCGGGCATATCGTGATATGCTGAAAAAAAGAAAAAAATAGGTACGACGAGCGAAGCGAGGAGTGGTTAGTATGAATTGTGACCACTACGCAAGAGCCGAGCGAGCGAAGCGAGCGTGCCGCGGCAGCGGCCGGCGAAGTGCCAGAAACGATTTGCCGGCATTTCATGATATGCCTAGGAATTTCATGATCTGCCTAAACTAGCCAAATCATGAAATGGCGGCGTTTCATGATATGTCTAGGAATTTCATGATCTGCCTAAACGTCACCAGGCAAATCGGCAAACGGTGAGTTTTGATCGATATGGCGGATGTCCCTTAGCCAATTCATGAAATGGCGCCATTTCACGATATGCCTAGGAATTTCGTGATCTGGCGGATTTTACGATCGGCCGCCGACATATACACAGAGTACTGTATAAATCGAAAAGGTTCTTATTTTAATGCATTTATTTGTGCAAACCGTGTAACATGTTGACATTTTACATTAAAAGGTGTGAAGTTGAAACAATTTAAACTTCATTGTAAGACTTAAAGAACTTATTAATACGACGTAACATATTCAGATAGTGATTTCAAAAGCTGTTCTAACGTCACAGGTAAATATGTCGGTCTGACTTAGTTAGCATAAGAGTGATGAAATTACGGCTCTAGTTATAGCGTTATCAACACCTTTCGTTCCCCATTAGCCACTTTAACCCAAACATGATAGTCGTTACGACCCGGTTATGCCCGCGTCACGCGCTCTCGACTCGTTACCACGCGTTGATGACCCGCCATAAGGGGGTTATTGCCGGTTTTTACTTGCCACGGCGTGACAACGGGCCGCATTGTTACTGAACATTCGCGCAATGCCACCTCGTAATCACTCACGGTTACAACTAAAGCTGGAGCGTTTCTATAGCGTTTCAAAGTCAAAGTCAAAATCTCTTTATTCAATTTAGGCTATAACAAGCACTTATGAACGTCAAAAAATCTACCACCGGTTCGGGAAATACCTCTGTTGAGAAGAATCCGGCAAGAAACTCAACGAGGTATTTTTCTCATTATGACATTTATATATGTAGCAGGGCTACGGCACATGCTGGGCTGAGTCCTTTTGGCATCACACTACAGTGGAACGTTTCTAATTTTTCTTTCTTTTTCTATTTATGTTTTTACTGTATATCAATAATGATACTAGTCTTGTTCGTGCCATGCCTGGTTTTAGAATAAGATGGACCCATCTTTAAACTTCAATCCACTTCAAACTTCCTGTGGGTGTCAAATGGAATTGAGGGACAGCAGACCCAGAGTTAGCAGAGCAGAGTCTGTGAGAGTGGGTAGCAGTGCACTCTATTTCCAACTACAAGATCTGGACTCCAACACTGGTATGAACGGCAAGGTGAAACTGCTACACTATTCTTCAAGAAAGCTATTCAGAAGGTTCACCACTGATCCCCACCCACTCTGTCAAGAGTGTAACGACTGTCCACGATTAAAGTATGAACACTTAAGTACAAAGAGCACTGTTTCGTAAAACAGCTACTCCGTCCGTTCGGCTTAAGTGTAATTTTTTACGAATGCTTGCGTTGCTATAGTCGAAGATACACTACTTAGGCACAACGCATGTATTTAAGCAATAATCTTCTGGTCTTGCAAAGCATCAGATTAGGTACTAAATAATATTCCAACTAAGTATTTAGTTGTTCCAATGCGTGCAAATAATAAACGCCGTTTTAACTTTACTCGACTTTCATTAAACTGAGGTACTCGTATACTGAAGCATTAAATCTGACACACGCTTCCGAAGTCCGGGCTTGTGCTAGCCACTTCGCGTTAGTGTTTCGAAGCTCTTTGGGCCGTTCAATTTGCGTTGTGTGGGCTCAGAGCATTTGGTAATCAGTCACGCGATACCTCTCCTAATATCCTGTCATAACACGTGATGTGAACAAACGAGCATCGTCAGCCATCACGGGCCCCACAGAGATTAGTTTTCGTTCTTGACCCCATTCGGGTAGGCAGTGATATTTCCCTTCGAGTGGCAATCCACGTTCTTCCCAGGGATTGCAATAAGTACTCATTTTGGTTTCAAGTAGGCAAACGAGCCCGTCGTCATGACAATGATTTCTTTTGACGATGGATGGATATTACCTTGGGCCTCATACACAATTTCCGTTCGGGGCGAATAATCTAAATAAGTATACAATGTTTCTAGTTTAGGCAATCAATGAAGTCTGCGAATTTTATCATATTATATTTTAAGTAAAAATACAATTTTGTTTATATCTACGTAATAGAAGAATTGTGTCTTAAAAAAACACCTATCTAAATCTATGAACGATAACAGCGTATCTTTATTCAGTAATAACGTAAAAACAACGCAAATTTTCGTGTAGATAATTTATTACTGACATGAGTGAAATAGTGAAACTACTCAAAATAGCCGGGAACTCAAATAAAGGGTAGAGTTTAACTCAATCGCTGCGACATTGTACTGTCATTAGGTATGTACGTTCCGTGCCATTTTCCCGCTTAGCGAGTTGTGAACAGTGAAAGTGTTAAATTAGAGCTAACAAGAGTTGGGACGGTTTCGCAACTCGTGTTCGTTAATCACAGAGGAGAATGCAATAATCAAAGTATGGCTCCATAGGGACAACCATTTGAAGGAACTGATGAACAAAGAAGAGTTTTGGTGGCACGAAATAGATGGCATAGGAACTGAATTTGAATACAAATACAAACAATTTTATTTCGTTTAAAATATGGTACAAAAGATTGAACATAGTATAGTGATCAGATCACATATTTCACCAGTTTTTGGCATGCGAAATATTTACTACAAACTAACATTAGGTACATAAAATTTGAGTGTTCAAACGTACATAGGATCAAAAGAGGAAAAATATTCATCAACTAAGTACACTATTCTAATCTTCGACACAAGCCATGCTTTGAGTTTTTATTTACAATACAATACAAAACTCTTTATTGCACACCAACAAATAACAAGCAAACACCAAGAAAACACACCTACATACACACATATAACACACCTTTTATACACAGAGACTTTCTGATTCTGAGGCAAGCAATAGGCGGCCTAAATTTTTAATTAAACGAAAGAACGAGCGGTATTTAAATGTATTTAAAGGATTTATTTTTATACCATCGCTTAATTGATTAAAAAAAAATATTGACATGTAAAAATATGAAGTAATAATGATTATTGCAATTCAGTTTTCGGTTTTATTTTGTCAGCTATAGTAAAAATCCTAAAAAAAACATCTATAGAGGTTTTCAGTCAAACCAACTCATCACCTGCGTAAATATTACGGAATAATTTGAAGATATCTTGTATACCTACATTGTTGGTGTCGCCAACTGGTTGCGCTGCCGTGGTATCCAAATGAAACAGTATTTAAAAATATTGATCCAGATTTTACTTTGCGAGTTTTTGCTTTGAAATACGTGGTTGTAGCAAAAGAGCAAAGTAAAGACGGTATGTATTTACATAGCTTTTAGTCTAGCATTGACTCACTATCACTGCACGTTTTTTTCCGTTCTTCAAACACTACAATAAACAAACGCGATTAATTTGAAAAATGAGAATGCAAATTGATATCCATCAAACCGCAAATAAATACTTTGTTCCCATGACACTAAACTGCTAAATACCAGCTTATAGTAAAGAAAACCACAACAAAACGGATTAATTAATTAACAAACTGCAAACCGACACGATGCAAACCCTAATTTGAATTGTATATTGGAAATAACATCGGCATCGTATGATTGGAATTGAAACGCGCTGAACGTATGGCTGTGTTGAACAGGTAGTGGGATCAACCTGTATACTCGACGAGAGAGATTTTGAAGCACATTTAGGTGACTTATGCTCCTAAAGTATATTTTCAGGATACCGTACCCAAAGGGTAAAAACGGGACCTTGTTACTAAGACTCCGCTGTCCGTCCGTCTCCTATCACTAGGCTGTATCTCATGAACCGTGATAGCTAGACAGTTGCAATTTTCACAGGTTATGTATTTCTATTGCCGCTGTAATAAAAAATACAAAAAAAATAATAAAATTTAAGGGGGTGTTTTTTGCTTGATATTAAACAGATAGACGCTTGAAATATTCATAGAAATTTTAGTCGTGCATTAACTTTAAAAATATATAATTAAATTAAAATAATATTAAATATTTAGGTTGTAGGTTAGGTTTTAGTTTGCAGGTTTAGTATAGATTTAAGTTGGTTTTATTTTGATCATGAAACTAGCGTGAGACTCACTCATATTAAATGATATTGTAATGGATAACTCACGTCTTAAATGGAGTTTAGCTCGACATCTTTCGGGCTATTTTGAAACCCTTCTTCTAAGGAAAGAGTGATTTTTGTAAGAAAGGAGTGATTGAAGCCCAATATGTAGAGCGTAGGTTAGGTAGGCGACTATAGGTCCACTCCTACTGGCTCGTGCTGAGGCACCGACTTCAGACTGGTAGAAATTTGTTTTCATGGTTTTTGTAGTCGGTTCAATTTTTTGTTATACAATTTTTAAGATGTTGCACTTTGAAATAATCATTTTGGGGGATTTCCCAACTTTTCTAAATTGATTATAATTTTTGGTTAAATTTTATTCCAACAATAACAGTGACGTTCCACACATGCTCTAGTTTCGGTATCTGTATATTTACCGGTCAGTGGGGGATAATCGTAGTGTACCTAACCGGTCTCGCAGGCCTTCCTGTAATTGTACACTAATCATCGCTTCAGACCCTAATTATACTAGTTAGTAATTACAGTGGTAATACTAAAGACTGAGGAAAAAGACGTCCAACTTTGCAAGTGATTGATTTAACAGTAAATAGTAGTGTACCTGTGATTGAGCAATGTGATTCCGAGAAATAGAGAACCTTACATTGTTAAATAAATCCAGCTGAAGAGCCGGATGTTCTTTTTATTTAATATAATTTTAATATTATTGTTAACACACGTAAGATTCTATATTTTTACAACAAACATTTAATGTATATAATGACATCGACATCGTTTCATCGAATATTCCATTTTCGTATTTTTGTTTAGGTAGGTAGCGTATTTAAGAAAATTACTCAAACAACAGATTTTTTAATATATTATTTGTATTTATTATACTTTTATTTCTTTAATACACAGCTAAAATAACTAACTAATAATAACTTGCTAATTGGACACGGTAAAAGAAAATAAGATCTCAATCAAATCAGGAAACAAAATCTAATATTTCCTAGGTATAATAACTATTACTAACTATTGTGCTTTTATTTGTGTGAAGGATTATTCTGCTGCGTAACTTTGCCAAATCATTTCTATTTATTATCTAGTTGGTTTGATTACTGTAAAATATTGTTAGCTAAATAACAAAGTATCAATTTAATGTGTACTGCAGGTGGTAGGACCTTGTGCAAGGTCCGCCCAGATTGCTACCACCATCTTGTTCGCTAATCCTGCCGTGAAGCAGCAGTGCTTGCTCTGTTGTGTTTCGGCGTGGAGAGTAAGACAGCCGGTGAAATTACTGGCACTTGAGGTATTCCAATTCAGGCCTCTAGGTTGGCAACGCATCTGCCATACCCCTGGTGTTGCAGATGTTTATGGGCGCTGGTGCTGGGCACTTGCTCGTTTGCCTTCCAGACGAATAAAAAAAAAACTGCTCCCATAAATGGTAGGTAGGCTGAATTAACCAATTTGATTTACATTCGATTTTGACAACTTTTTACAGCAGAAATCTGCACTACGAGACTTGTTTGTTTTTGTACATTTATGTTTTTTTTATGATAATGTCATGTTTTAATATTTATACCTTTAAAGACGATTCATTATTTTGCGTAGGTAAATATGTTGTAAGCTTATAAGAGTAAGCAATCCTTCAATGCAGACTAATGAACCGGCTTACACGTAGCTCTTCAAATGGAGTGGTTTCAATATTTCCTTTTGGCAATTTCTGCTCCCTTATAATACCTATGCTTAATACGAATCGAAAGGGCTCTGTTTGGCGGAACTCTCCGTATAAACTTAAAAGCAAGCAGAAAATAAATAGTATAATATAAATTTCAGTTTGAAACACCTACCTCTACCACGTCCCTGAGAGGTCTATGCAACTGTAACGTAATAACGGTTCTGAGAACACGAGTATGGTTTATGAAACGAGGCGTATGACGATCATGTGAGTACAGTTGCATGTTACATTATTTTGTTTACACACATATTATAAGTACTCTAAGATGGGTTCAGAAACCGATGACAAATGACCTGCATGAATTACTGACATAATTTATTGATACAGGCGTTACTTTGCGGAGGTCCATATCAATGAACTAAAAGAATTTCCTTGCTCACCCGCGACACACACACATTACTGACATGTTCTACCAGTAACATATCCATAGGTGTTGAACTAATGTAATAAAATAAATAAACTAACAGATAAAGATATTATTTTTTATTAACCTTAAACAACAACACAGCAAAAAAAAAACAACAAACAAAATGACAACAAGACAATGACAGCAAGACAGAACAGAAGATCAGAACGGAAGAAAATGACAATGGCGGCAAGACAAATCTCTGTCTGAATGTTTTTTAAGACACAGACGAATCAGTAAATTCCTTATTCTTATATCGCTCGAGATCAAATTGTCGTACGATTTATGTTTAAAAATATACCAAAGTGACATTTTAAATCGAAGAAATGTTGTGTCTATGCATACAAGAATAGAGGCCCAAATTTAAATTGTGTTGATTTTGAAAGCAGTCCCAAATTCGTAACTCATTACAGTAGGTACTATATTTGCTACTGTAATGAACATTACGTTGCTTTTTATACCAAAATACTACCAAAGACAAGAAAGTTCATCATCATCACAGCCTATATATACGTCCCACTGCTGGAGACAGGCCTCCTCTCAGAATGAGAGGGCGTGGGCCGTAGTTCCCAACAACGCAAGAAAGAACATGACAAGAAAATTGACATCGTAAAATCGATTGTTTAATACTGGTCATTGCCAACGATTTTTGAACGCATTACTCAATGATATAGGTGTAAATAAAATCCATAACGCTACACTTAAAAATGCATGTCGAGAAGACGGTAGCTACTTTTTCCGGACAAAACAAAGCGTTGTTTAATGAACACAGAAATTTGAAACGAATTTCATGCTGCAGTTAAGTATAATACTAGCAAGCAACATTATTGTTCGCATTGTGTAAAACGTTGAATGTTGAATAGTTCCTCCGCTGTCTCGGAGAAGTCTAAGTTTAATTTATTACTTCCTTCGCATTGCTTTAATACTTTTTTGTAAGGTCTTTTATATGGAACTACCTACTTATGCAGTTAGCTACATAAAAGTCGCTGGCTACAGTGGAATTTTAATTTGTTTTTTGTTGTTCACTGTGTCGAGCGAGCCATACAAAATGAAGTCTACTTTGGAACTTTTTCTAAAAGGTGTCTTTTGACTGGGGTGGCAATCTAACTAATATAATACAACATAATTTAACTGGCATTAGAGGTTATTTTGTACCTCGAGGAGATCCGGCTGCTTAAGTAAATAAATAACTATATCTGATGGATCCCACAAGACAGGTTCCTTCTGGGATGATCATAAGTTTTGCAGGTGGTAGGACATTATGCAAGGTCCGCCCGGATTGCTACCACCATCTTGCTTGCTAATCCTGCCGTGAAGCAGCAGTGCTTGCACTGTTGTGTCTCGGCGTGGAGAGTAAGAAACGTGATGAAATTACTGGCACTTGAGGTATCCCATCTTAGGCCTCTAGGTTGGCAACGCATCTGCAATCGCCCTGGTGTTGCAAGTGCCTATAGGCGGTGGTGATCTCTTACCATCAGGAGACCCACTTGCTTGCCATCCATTGGAATAAAAAAAATCTGATATAATAATTTTGTTGAACTTCTGACTACCTCCCTACGTATTTTTATTTACAGCATTCAGCAAGTTCAATACTCCCCGTGCAATATCTATTTCACGTGTTTCAACATGAAATGCCTGAAGCAATAGTGTTCTGGCAGCTAAATATAAATACTACACAAATTAACTAAAGCATTGGTTTGATATATATAAAACAGCGGAGTTGAAATATTCGATTTCAAGTCTAAATCCCACTTTGTAACTTTAAGGATTATGGGAGGGCAACTCCAAAAGTTTTCATCCAATTATAAGGCACCTTTATATCAGGCTCAAACTTTTGGACACCGGTATCTACAAACTCATATCTCACTACTACTTATGCCATTATGTACTGTGTATTGCTATATCCGAACAATGATAACATTTTGGTGGGACAAACTACCTGCTAGGACGAACTAGGATGTTAAGCTCATTAAAAGTGTCAAAATATACCGTCACTACTTTGAAAAAGAGCCCGTATCTGAAAATAGATAATTTTATTGAGTGAACTTTATGAACATTATTTTAAGAGTAAATTTTTTTGAAGTATTGATTTGAGATACGAGATTTTTTCAAAGTAGTGACGATCAACAGATTTTTTATTTTTCATCAAAGTAATAAAGATATATAATGTTACAAGACTTATAATTACAAATAAAAAATGCCCTGAAGATTGCTCACTTGGAGCATAGTCCCCAGGACGGAGGCCGCATTGCCTCTCTGCACCGCCAAACTTAGGCGCTGGTGTAGTGACGATATGCAACTGTAAAGCTTACCATTGCAGGTTTAAAACTAAAACGGGACCATACTTTCCCCCTACTAACCATTTGTAATATGGGCTACATTAAAAATATAATCCACACAGTCACAGACAGGTACCTACAGTAACAATTGGGTAGTAAATCTACGTGGTATTAGGGCGCGGTCCCAGCGCGCCCGACGTAATGCGCGGCCTGCGTTGATTACGGAGCGATTATCCCCTGTTGACTGGTAATCATCTAAATACGACCTTGTTAATCACTGGCATGTATTTGCTTGGGAACAGACGTATCTGTGTACTTTTGTGTTCGTTGATTTGAAAGGTTAGTACGGGTACTATCATCGCCGCCATTGCTAATTACTAAGTATGCCATTTTATGAAAAATCTCTCGGATGTACAATCACTAGCACCAATATCACTTCTCATGCTCTTAAAATGTTACTTTAGTCTCTGCATATCGGGACTAACGCTCCTTATTAATTTTTAGGGATTTTTTTTTTAATTTAACCTCTAAACAGCCAATCACGGAGTTTGTGAATAGAGGATTATATCGTCATTTTCATTGATTGTGTATTTGTTGTGTAGGTATAGACAGTTTTTAGGGCGTGGAAATAACCTCAAAATGACAGCTGTGCAAAAATATATTAAAAAAACTATAATTTCGTGAAACACGATTAATGATAACGAAAATGAATATATTTCATTAATATATTAAGGATTAATTAATTTTATAATGCATAGTCTATTCATCTATTTTCAAGCCCATCACTCCAGAACTGCTACACTTAATTGACTAACTTTTTGTTGCATTCACAAAGTTTTTGTGAGAAAAAAAGTTTGAAAAACTAAAAGTAATAAGTAGTACCTCCTCCCGTGCGAAGCCTGATCGGACAGCTAGTAATAGATAATTATATCGCAATAGAGGCTTCAAAAAGAGCCCGCGAATAACGCTTAGTTAAACAAAATTTCACGCCCACTCGTGTAACGAAGACGATTCCACACCAATTGCTTCGTCTCCAAACAATTTGGGGTATAATTGTGGGCCATTACCGTGTGCTGTCACTCCGAGTATGGGCGCCAAATAAATAGTTGCTTGTAGTAATTATCAGAGCCTTTGTTCTCAAGTGACGAGCTGCGACGCACATTATAACTCGATTAAATCAGTCTGGAGCGGCGGTAATGGGATATTGTTAACTAGCAAACGTGATGGGTTGCTCTGTTTTTAGTTGATACAGTTATGATTCGCGTAACGTGTTGACTGAAATTACATTTTCACAATTCTAAAAGCGGAAATACTACACGAAAGTATTTGGAGATAAATGAATTTGCTTTTTTTTTTCAGAATATATATATTGCATAAGTAAAAGAGTAATTATAAAATATATTCATTTCCAAGCGTTTTTTTTGCCGTTGGTGCATTCCTAACATCCTTAAAATTGATTAAGAAGGAAATATGCGGCAAAATACGTACGCTATTAGACTAACATTATTGATTCCTGAATGTGCTATCGTTGTAAAATACTTAGACGTGTCTCCCTGCTGAACATGTCAAAGGCCCGACCGCGACTTCGTGCGTCCGGCGGAGCAGCGTGCTAATTAAACATTCGAATAGTGACTGTTACCAAGGCCTTGGCTTAATTTGCTCTTCTGTGTCGCATTATGTCTAGAGAACAATTCATGAAAAACATACCTCAATGAAGCCGACTTCGATGTATGACGCTCGCTAAAGGCCGTAAAGCCGCAATAGTCTGCATCCAGTGGCGTAGCTATCGTAGATCGTAGGGCCAGGTGGTGCAGTGCAGCAGGGCCCCGAGCTCAGGGGGCCCTCTAACCTAAGCTTTGAAAAGAAAGGAGCATAAAATAAAAAGAGAGAAAAAAATGCTTGTGAGCAGGCTCTAGCCTCGAGCCTACTAGGGATAAGTTGAACTCACTGTATCCTATTCTTATTGCTATGTATAATTTTGAAGGCAAATATAATTTCAAGCCACGGTCTGCACCGCCACTTCACTAGTTAGTTTTAAGGCGTATAAAGTTTGTTATTATTTACACAAAAAAATATTTACCGAGCACAACCGCACCAATATATGACCGGCGAGAGTTTTTTGAAGTCTCGCTGACTGCCGCTTTTTTACGGTTGAAGGCGCGTGGCAAAGGACTTGCGCCAATCAGCCACCAACAGCAAAGAGGATGAAAATTCAAAAAATTGTCCGCCATCCAAAATACTTGAACGCAGTGAGAGCGAGCATTTTAGTAATACATTGCGTACCTATGGCGTTAATCTACCGTTGGATGTTTAGTAAATTCTATGAGAAGAGACTTTACTTGCCACGGCTGTGTAGTCATCGGCCGTAAAATCATTACTAAGATAGAGCCAAATTCGCACCACAGCACTGTTCTAAAACTGTCCGAATATTGGCAAATTATTTAAATAATATACAGCCTGGTTGAGAAGTATGGACGTGTTTTGAATTTGTGACTTATAGACTGGGCACAGTAAAAGATAGATATAAAAAACGCGACTTGATTTAAAGAGCGACACCGTTACTCAAAATACGGAGACGGTAAGGAATCACAGTGACATGCCGTAAGCATCACGATTTTATCGTACAGTTACCAGTATTAATATCTGCCACAGCGGAGCGTGCAATATCTGATACATCCTTCCGGCCCTAGAAATAGTCATATCAGATATTTATGCACGCTTGTTGTGTCAGACATTGGTGCTGGTGACTGTATCTATACCTTCCACACCGCTGCTCTAAGTACGCTGACGCTGCGGAATCACTGTGACGAGACCATTATATTGCATTGATTGTTTTTACCAGACCATTGCCATTAAAAAAAAAAAAAAAAAAAACATTTATTATCAGGCATTTAACGCCCATAGATGTCAAAAGATGATTACAAACTTTGTTAGTAACAAAAATTCTTATAAACTATATTAGCAATAATTTTGGAAACTGATTAGGTGAATCTACACCATTGCTGACCGACTCTACCTTTCTTCCCCAGGTGGCAACAACGCGTCTGCCGCTGCCGACGTTCTCGCCCCGCGCGGTGCTGATGTACAGCGCCGCGGTGGGCGGCGAGGGCTCGGTGGCACTGCAGCTGCGGGAAGCGGCGCCCGACGAGCTGGAAGCTGCCAGGCTCAGCCTCCACGACGACCGGCTCGCCATTGCATGCCACGAGCCCGAGCTGCTGGCGGATCTGCTGCATGCCGCCGGGGCGTCCGACATCGGTGAGTGTTAATGCTGATAAGATTTTAATATCAGAACAGCTACATCTTTGACTTTTGGACTTTTTTTTCATAGCATTAGGCCTGAAAACGACAAAAAAGATAGCAACAAATAATAATTACACTATAATTTTTTGTCAATTGTATTTGTTTACTTATTTTGTACAATAAAGAGTTTAAATACATACATACATAACGTACCTAACGGAAATTTCACTATGACGGAAATAGTAGTTCCAAACAAGCCGATGGCAGTTAAGACGAAATGTCAATAAAACAAAATGGTGGATGGCGTCCTTATCGATGTTCAAATTTTTTTTCGAAAACTTTCAAATGAAAGATTTATTTTCTTATTATTTCGTATTGAGTATTTTTCTAACATCGATATCAAGTTTTTTTTTTTATATCGATATTACAACACTGGTGTACATTTGTTTGTAATGAACTGTCAAGTTGTTATCTATTCAAATTATTCCAATGTACACTTTCAAATTCACTTTTAGCTTAACTCTATAACGGTCTCAGCCATTATATTTTTATCTTCGGAAGCCTACAGCTGTGAAATTGCACATAGTTTCTTTTATGGCGGCCGGATAGACCCCGCTTCCTCCGGGAGCAGGCTAAATGGCGTATGAACGATTTTTAACCTTTTTATATTTGTTGGGCATTGCGTGCCGTGAGTTATGGTGCCTTTACCTTATCTAGTTCGGTGGGTTACCTTATATACGTGCTGATTTTAAGTGATAGATTTATTTGAGAAATTCTAGGTATCTCGTTGAGGTTGCATTAGCTAATGAACGTATTGTTAAGACAAAATTATGTGCACACATGAACTATTCGAAATTTATTTAAATATACCAGTAATCGTATTACTACAATCGCATCGAAAAATAACAGTAGTATCTATTGGTAAACTAGATAGAATTAGCCTTAGTAACAAAAAACGCTCAAAAATCAACTCCTTAAACAATATTAAAAAATCGAAAGTAACTCTACCTGCCGTCCATGTTACTTTTCGCGCTTAAACTCCTGAACCGGTTTAGATCTGGTGTAGAAATATTATAAAACCCTAGGAATTACATAATTGCGCAATTCCCGCTGGCTAGCGATAAACTTAGTCTTGGTTGACAATGCCGCGGGCAAAAGCTAGTATTAAATAACCATAAAAGTACAGTCAACAGAATTGGCATTCAGATGTCGTTTCCGCACTCAACTGGTTTTATTCGAGCACTGAGAAGAATCATGAAGAAGTATTCTGCAACACGCTGCTATCACATTGAATCAAATAACAGTGCGTCAAAATGACATTTTCTGATATAATTCCTTAAGATAAGGTCGCTATATTATTTGACAAAGTCACTTACACTATAACTTATACTGCAGATTACTATGTCCGATTTATTTGCGTCTGCACTCCTATGATTAGTGTAAATTGTTAGCTAACATATTAATGTATCAGTGACATAGGTTATGTTGCATCTTATAATTTCTCAATTGTATTATCATAAATCATAGACTCCGTAATATAAATTGATCTAATCATATTTTGCTTAAAAGTATTGATAAATTAAGAGTTTTTTTGTAGCCAAACATAACATGAGTTATTTTCATACACAATAAATACGTAAAGTAGTAATTAGTATATTTTCCTCTCTTTTGCTTGCGGTTGCCGCTATCTACCAGACGCCCATATAAAAGTAGTTAGGAACATCGGCAATGGGTCCACTGTAGTTTTACCCACTGCAACCCGGACGCTGTCAAGTATTTTGAAATTCAAATATCGAATTTTGCATTCGAAACTGGCTCTGAGCACCTCCGGGGCTGGACGTTTTGCTATCAGACATTTAGATCTGGTGATAGCCTCGAAACTAGGTCACCTATAGAAGGCACGTTCAAAACATGAACTGTTTCTGCGAGCACATAATTGCGACACGTTGAATTTAAGTGGACGTGGTCAGTGTGCTAACTGGTTAAACCGTTGGTAACTAAATAACCTTGTTGATTAACTATCAATGCGAAATGAAAATTTAAACTCGAATATTCATTAAAGAAAGTAATTAAACAAAGGATTTTTTTTTAATAAATCCTACAAAGTAGTTGGAGTAAGTTTTCCAGCGGTGACAGACAATTTTTAAAGCGCAAACTCTTTGGAAAACTGGTTTATTGAAGCAAACTACCAATTCAATATGATTGAATTAGAACATATAGCACCTTATTTATTTATTCACTGCAAATTGTTGTATGTATATGAAGTGAACTTAGGCCTCTAGGTTGGCAACGCATCTGCAATACCCCTGGTGTTGCAGATGTTTATGGGTGGCGGTGATCTCTTACCACCAGGAGACCCACTTGCTCGTTTGTCTTCCAGTCGTTAAAAAAAAGATCGTAGTTAAACATGTAATTAGTAAAATAGAATGCCTCAATACAATTTTTCTACATTAAATTTGGTATACAAATAAAACAACATACATAAAGCTACCTATTGCTAAGTCAGTTTTAAAAAAAACAACAATTGCTCAACTTGACGTTGACTACGTTAGTTGACTGGTCGTAGCTCAGGAAGACGTAGCACTTGCTACGAACAGCTTTCGTTTCGTTGAATAATTTAAAAACGAATATTTAAAATTGTAAGACTAAATAGCCTGCACAGTAGATATGCAGCGTGTAATTTTTCTAAGAATTATTACAACAAATATTTTAGTAGAATTTTTATTAAAAATCCCTCTCGTGGACTTTGAGTCTCCTTTACTTTAAAAATTAAGAATATTAAAACGAGCACACAAAGGCGCCTTGGAAAAAGTCTATTGAAGCTATATAATCCGCTTAGAACAATGAAAATACTTGATCAGCTTCCTGTACGTCGGTCGGTTTTATAAAAATGAGTAAAATGGCTGCATGGGAAGTGTTAAACAATTTATGTTTCCATCTGTTAATATCCCTATCCCTTTTGAATTTTAAGTAAATGGCTATGAAAGTTATTTCAATTTGGAAGAAACTTTTTTTTCTTTCTCTGCGCTTTAGACTGTAGCTGTAGACTTAAGTACTTATATTGTATTGTATAACTCTTTATTGTACATAAAAACACATGATAATAACAGAATGTACTATTATCTATTCTGTGACGTAAGCATAGCCACCGCCAGGCTCAAATAGCACTGGCAAGCCGTGTCAGCCGCATGCACCCAGAAAGGGCTCCTACTATTGTCACTATGTCTTGTATACCTCAATACCTCTATAGGCGTGGGAAGTCAAGGTGAAGATGGCGGAATGACCTAGATGCATTTTAAAGTAACTGGCCAGCTATAAATACAGATAAAGTGAGCTGAAATCCAGACGAAAGGCCTTGGCGGGAGCCATGGGATACTACAGGCTTTTTGACGATTGTGAACAATTTTTATATTTTTAGCTGAGATCAAAAAAGGGGGAAATTTTCAATTTGACTGCTTTTTATGTGTGTTACCATCTTACTCACCATGCACTTACTATTAGTTAGACGGAAAGTACTCTTTTATATCACCGACGTTATACGTGTGAAGAATAAAAAAAACTTAAAAGTTTTCGATCCACTGGATCTTATTGTAAAAGCAATTTAATGTTCTTGATTTTCTAAATCGTGAAAAAAGTGAAATCCAGATTTTCTCAAAATGTATGTAATATTACAATGGTTAAAGCGAGTCTAGTTGAATTGGTCTTCATTACAATTTGCCCCCTCGGGTGCCGCTTGCACGGCGCGACGTCAACTTGTCAAAATTCACTTGGAACTCGCCTCAATCTCGCTTAAAAATGCAAACTCATGCAAACGAGCTCTGAAGGTCCCTTAATTGAATTAGAGGTCCTTAAACGGACGACGCCAATGTCTCGGTTCAAATGAAAAATATCCACGTTTTTATACAGTAGTGCTTTATTGCGTTAGGGCATTAAAACCTTAAAATGCATTACAATTTATAAACTGCATTTTATTGGTTTATGAATAATTTTATTTAACAGTATGAATATGTTCATACGTTTCCAAGGTAGAAATGTCGCTAGTGATATGGGTAGTGGCGGGTTATTTGATAGGTTAATTTTTGTAATAATTGCTTATTGATTTAAAAAAAAACTTTTTAAAGTTTTAACAATATAGTTATCTAATCTGTGCACAAATTTACATAGCTAATAGGTACCTACATAATTGCATAAAAGATAACATTTTTGGCGGTCTCCGCGCTACACTCTGGGTCTATTTCGCGAGTGACAATTTGCAATAAATTCATAACTTCAATAATTAGTAGCTTCAGGATTTAATTATTTTTTTTATTCGACTGGACGGCAAACGAGCAAGTAAGTAAAGTTTCGCCGTAACTAAATGATACCATAAGATGACGAATCATAATGAACATGATTCCGATTGTACTGAACATAAATAGACGTGTAATCTTACTAAATAATTAATTGTCTAATTACTATTTAAGCAGCATTCGACACTAGACGGGATAAATCTATACATTATCTAAGCTGTAGGTATTCCCCATGTAAATATGCCAGAATTCCATTAGCAGCCCGGGGGAGTGTTTAAATAACATACGGCAAACAAGTTCATTATCCCTTCAGTGTACATTAGCCGGAATAATTTATATAAACTTTTCGACTGCTATAATTCGGCCATTCAATGCGGTTGCGTCGTTAGCTTCAAATCATGTTGAAGTATTATCCACTAAAACGGAAGTGTGTGTGTGCGCCACAATGGTTAGCTGCAATTAGTAACAGAATTAGTTTATACCCTAATTTATCACAAAAATCATCTTTTGATCATCTTTTTTAGTTCCTGTTTGGTAGTATATATTAAGTTCGTAAATACTTTTACTAAGATGCCATAGATGGCGTTGTGTGCATTTTAAAATGCACTACATCGTATATATACGTATTCACAAAAAAGATGACGTCATAACTCCCCTCCTTTCTTGTTTTTTTTTTCGTACTACGGGTAAAATTGATTCGTATGGCCTAAAGATCAATCGTTCCGATTTTCATGCATTTTTGGCGTACCGCTAGCACTACATGAAAATATTTTTCTACCAGTCTGAAGTCGGTTGCTTCAGCACGAGCCAACAGCAGTGATTAAAGCCCAATATAGTATAATATGTAGGTAAGGTAGACGACTATAGGTCCACTCCTGCTTGCTCAAACTAATAGAAATTTGTTTTCATGGTTTTTTGTAATCAGTTAATTTTTTTGTTATAAATTGTTTTATAGCATACAATGGTTGCTTCAAAAGAGACCAAAAACAACGTGCAACGGTCGTATAAGTTAACTAGTGTAATAAATAAGCATCCATTAGACTTTTGGTTTATTATGATTTGTTTTTTTTTTCGTGACTTCGTGTGGAAAAATAAACTATCTCTATCCAGCGGGAACTATGAATTTTTTCCAATTATTTGCTTCGATGTAACTTAACTCTTATTTCAACAAAGCTTTAAAAAATATGACAGATTGGTCCAGCCGTTTTCTAGTTTTACTCTTAGAAACACATCTACAGAGTCATTTTATTTGAATAGAGATACAATTAAATATTTGTAATTAAGATAAATTACTGTTCGCCTATCTTTGAGTTTTCCTTTCTAGTTTAGGTTAGCTTGAAAAGATCCCTTTTAGGGATAAGTTCGCCTTTGTACTCTTTTGGTTTGTTGTTTTCTTTTTGTATTACTTTGTGTTTTATGTACAATAAAGTATTTACATACATATAAATAAAAGTGATAATTATAAATTATTAACAAATGTGTAGTGTCAATTATACTACTATAGTATAAAGTAATTGTAAAACCCTATGATATAAAATAACAGTTTTTACGACCTCAAATACTCCATCATCGAGCGTAATGAGTTCACGTTTCTGCTAGTCACTCCAGTGTGCACTCTACGTAGATATGTTTAAATTAGTATAGTTAAACGCGAGTCACGTAATCCAGGGGATTTTCAATCCGTTGCGAAGTTTCGGGATCCAATGTAGCCTCGAAAGTAGGGAAGTAACAGAAGCCGACTCAATGATAATGAATGATTGAGGCATGTATGGAGCAGGGATCTACTTGGTTTTGGGAGCTGAATAATTTTGAACGGGATTTAAATAGGTATCTTAAATAAATAAATAAATATCATGGAACACATTGACACCAATTGACCTAGTCCCAAACTAAGCAAAGCTTGTACTATGGACACTAGGTAACGGATAAACATACTTATATAGATAAATACATACTTAAATACATATGAATCATCCAAGACCCGAGAGCAAACATTCGTATTATTCATACAATATATTTGCCCCGGCCGGGATTCGAACCCGGGACCTCAAGCATCGTAGTCAGGTTCTCTAACCACTTGGCCATCCGGTCGCCAAATAAGTAAATAAGTAATCATAATAATAATATTAGTGGTAATAGTAAATAAAATTGAATTAAATAAAACTGAGAGACGTAAGGCTTTGCAGATAAAGTCAGAATTGCTAATATAGATGACTATACTCACAAATTTATTTTGTTGGTAATTTTATAATCTCTTGCAAAAACCATGTCAAAACGCACTCTATTCAGGGCTAAACAATTTACAAAATGTATGAGTAAAAGGTAGTTTCGCATATTTTATTCAGTGTCGGGGAAAAGGCACTTAGAAAGATGAATTGTCACTCTGGCGAATTGTTCTATTCGGAGCAAGCGAGGCGTCGACTGAATGCTGTGGCCGTTACCACAGATCACTTTAACAGGTTCTAAATTAAAATTAAACCTTAAGTAACGTTGTAAACGTACATAAAGTACCTATCTAAAGTAGCTAATCTCTAGGTATACAAAAGGATTTAAGTCGAAATCTTCAGATAAAACTTCTATACTTACTTAAATAATTCACCTTGTATGAAGCGGTTAAAATTTTATACAAACATTTCCAAACTAGGTATTCAATGAAAGTTTGGAAATTGTCTATTAAATTAACTCTTCGTCAAATAATTTTGATAATTTAATTAAAAAGTCTGTTCAGATTTTTCGGTATTCAAACTCGAGGAGAAGCTTAAATCGTAGGTTGCTTGAACTTGAGTTAAACAAGTATAGTTGAAATATTCATGATAGTTTGAGCACCATTACTAAGGGATCTTCGATTTACCTATGAAGCGTATTAAGTGAAGTAGCTAAACTTGAACAGCCTTCACTTGACCCGGACTAGTATCATTAGTTGCGATTACCCAATTTTAAACTGTACACCTTTGAGAAAACCGAATTAGTTTTCGCTTTTCATGTTTATAAAGCTGATATTTACGCTGAAACGACCTATGCAACGATACCTTTATAGCTATACCGTAGGACAAGACAAAAAAGTACATCGTCAATTACTTGTACGGGAGGTTACCTTGATTTTTTTTCGTCAAAATTTTAACAACAAAAGTCTAAAAACAAATCTACATTACAGCAGGTCTTTGATTTAGTTACAGTGAATAGTACTGAACACCCCAGTAAAATGTTATTCAGAATTTTTAACTGCGGTAGGTAAAAATTTCCATATATTGATAGTCGTTCAAATATATAACGTCAAACGTGTGACTAAATTATTAGTCGAAAATGCCGATGCAAAACCTGTGCAGTATTCAGTTGAAGTATTTCAACAATTGGCTGAAATATTCCAGAACAATTATAAGACACTTTATATAGCTAGACCTATGGCATAACAAACTATCTACATTTTTATTTTGATACTATAAGTCTCTAAGCTGGGCCACGTACAAGCAGATATAGCGAAACTATATAAGGTATCACCGTATCACCATATCTCCTTATAAACCGTTTTTACTATGTTGAATATGAAATCCTAAAATGTGGTTTGAAATCGAAAATTAAGTAATAAACAGTGCCCTCTTCAAATAGACCCACTTGTCGTTTTAAGTCTCATCGGGCTCACCTATAACCCACGGAGTCAGCAGGCGCCACTTAAATCTCAAATATCTAGCAAATGACATTAGCGTGTGCGAGTCACAATCGGACCCGCATAAATTCGCATGGGCCTGCTTTGGTGTATTAAATTTTACGACAAACATGAACCCTCGTATAACTTTGTTAATAAAGGTTGCAGTATATCGGAGCCAGATGCCGGCCTGGTTTGACAAAGTGTCGAGGGCCGCACCTCACTTAACCGGTGTATACCGCCACCGCCGAGAGGACAACCCACCTTAGAACTCCAAATTTATAAGCACTAGACACCCTTCGGATTTCCTAGCTGAAGTTACGTGCGCATAAAATTCTGGATTAGCTACCTAGCTCCCCTACTTTGGCACCGCTAGAGAGCTTAATTTATGTGGAATTTAATGACTTTAAAGTATTACGCTAAGGTAATTATAACAAGCGACGGAATATTAGACCTACGTAACTTTAAATGAGCCTTCTATTTAACACAGCGACCATAGGATTTCGCAGCGAACGCCGTCAGATGGAATCATTATTGCGTAATTTTCACCCTAAATTTATTTTATGAATGTAGCAGTGGCGTTCATCGAGCATCCCATTTATCTTCATGAAATTTCATCCAATAATCCACAGTGGCCTGTTGAACATTCCTACTTTTTGCTTCAGTTTTTCTCCTAGTTAGTTTTCATGTTAAAATATCACAAAAACTGTGGAGGTATATACTGTTAAGAAACTCAAAGGCTTTCTGCTTAATACAGAGCTATGATAGTCGGCTATGAACTAGTATTTCGATAAGTAAATGCCACGTCAAGTTTACTCTGGAAAGAGCAAGATCAGCTGTAAGTGAGTAGCGTTGAACTCCTGTTTTATGCAGATAGTGTAGATCTCATCAATGCAAACACGAACGTGTTTGCGAAATTCACAGTAGGAACAAAATTTGCAGCTAAAGTATTTTCCGTTTACGAATCAATAAAAATGGACACATTTAAAAGAATGCGCTTTAAAACCCTTTTAGTTATTATAACACACTTTGACATAGTTTCCTGATGAGTCCATATTTACATAAAGTATTATTAATTAGTCTGCTAATAAAAACTTCGAATCACGTTACATTTTAAAATGATTGTAATGTCGCCTTGAAGTGCAAATCTAAGTATGTAAATAATACGAAAAGAATCATTAATTTCATTAAATAAAATTCATAAAATTATTGTCTTATTTTATCGTGTCACCTTACCCGAAGTAATTTCTTAGAAAAAGGGCACACCGGAGGGAGAGCAAATTGGACAGGGATGTTTGGAAATAAGTCATTCCGAACCCGTTGGCGATCTCTTACTTGTTAATAGCGAATCTACTATATGAAATATGTACTTAGTTGTGTTAAATACTTGTGATGTAAGTTATTAAATGACATTGTAGATTTATTTAAAAAATATATACTGGGGCAAGACGCTCTACCAGGTTCTTCTCAACAAAGGCTTATCCGAACCGATAACAGATATTTGTCATTCTTAAATGCTTGTTTCAGCCTAATAGAAATACAGAAATTTTTAATTTAATTTTGAATGTTAATCTCTATATATCTTAACTGCTTGTGACGACTATCAATAGGCCATAAAATGGTCATCTCCATGATGGCACACACGCTCATTCTGTATCCTATTAATGCTTCTAATCAAATACCTAAACATGAAAAAAATAAGTGTGCTTCGTCGGTGCTTCAATCAAGCGTCAAAGGCTGCACCGATTTTAATGAAATTTTGTAGGTAGATAGGCCATAATCCAGGAGGGTACAGAATACATTATATCTCAGAAAACTTAAAAAAAATCCGCGGAATAGATTTTCCACATATGTTGTAAGTTATTGCTTAAAAATCGCTATTAACGATTAAGATTTTAGTAAAAAAGACAACGATTTCGTTACGTTGATATTTCACGTTGATATTTCTAATCTCAATTCAGCGAACGAAATCTAAGTCGAGTACATCTATAAAATATTTTTTATTTAATATATTATCATAACGCTTGCCCTTAAGCGTGCCACTTTTGTCAAAGCTTGAAGGTCAGTTTCCACCGAGTATTCATTTGACGTATTCTCTCAATGAAAAATGTCACGTCGCGTGCGTCCCGGTGTGAACTGACCCCTTAGTCTTATGAAAAGTATACTTCGTTTTATCGTATGTCATAATTGTCTTACGCAGGTTCTCGCAGTGGCTTTAAAACTAAATGAGACGTAGCATGAGGGTCACGGAATTTATTTATGCGGCGGTAATTTCGTCGTAACTTTCACTTGAGACGGAAGATATGGCACAAAAAGTTAAGTAAATTAGGGAAATTTCTTATCAGCCGTGCATCCGTAGAGGTCACAATTTTTAAACCACGTCATTGATTTTAAAAAAGAGGGGTAGTGTGGTTATACAAGTGGTAAACTGGATTTCAATTAATTTAATTCATGTACATTTTATTTATAATCTCAGTAACCACGTCAGTAAACTCTATAGAAATGGATGGCCTTGTTTTGTATTAAGATATAAATAAAATATTTAGTAACTAAAATCGTTAACGTCTTTTACGAAAATCTTAAAGTAGATTGCCATACCTCAACATACTGCAATAGAATAGGTTTAATTTACTGGTGATGACAAGTCTAAAAGTACGCTTAGACTAAAACTCATAAACACGCAGTTTCCTAGTTATAATATATCGATTTATTCGCTCCTGAAGACTTGCAAATAACCAATTCCTCAGAAATTATTTATTGAATCAAACGATACTTTGCGAAGACAGACATAGCTATCATAAGGTCGCGGGTGAACAAAGTAATAGTTCATAGCTAATTCATAAAAACCGTTAAAGGCATTTCCGAGTTTCCGAAATAATTAAATACACCTAAAATCATCGCTCATTTAAAGGTATCAGATATAAATTTGTCACCACACAAAAACTTGTTGCCGTACTAAATTGATTCCAACTAATAACCAGAAAACTCGCTTGTCAAGTTCAAATAACAATAATGTAAGCGGATTCCTCAACTTCGAAATAAGTACTGTAGTTTCGTCTCTCCGAACCGAGTCCCCTTTTCACAAGGGCCTGAATCGCCTCTACATTTACACGCATTAAAACTACATCCCAACTTATACTTGAAGCTTAAGAGGAATTTAAACTAGCTCCCCGTTGTGCTGTTTATTTATAAACATATTGTATTGAGTTACTGTTTTGTTGAAATTGAAAATTGGTGGTGCTTGAAAGTTAACGAGGGCGCTTCGAGTGTTACGTTGAATTTATTTGTAGTTACATATTTTAATACTTTATTAGGGTTCCGTAGCCAAAATGGCAAAAACGGAACCCTTATAGTTTCGCCATGGCTTTGCTTCAAGTACTACCAATGCTAGAAAGCTGTAATTTTGCACGATTATATATATGTAAACTATGCCAACAAAATGGTATAATAAAAAATTCTAAAAACATTTTTTAGAGTACCTCCCATAGACGTAAAATGGGATGATTTTTTTTCTCATCCAACCTTGTCATGTGGGGTATCGGTGGATAGGTCTTTTCTAAAACTATGCGTAGGTATGTTTATTTACATGTAGCTTATATGTAGTCTATTTCAAAAATTTTATTGATAAAAGAAACTATATAATAATACATATTAAACATACCTTACTTAAAATAAAATAATAAATTAACCTAAAACTAAAACAAATTGTCCAAAGAGTACCCCTTAGGCAAGGTCCCGAAGCTGGCAGCGTTTCCTCTTTGAATAGCTAGGCTAATTCTTTGTCCAAGGAAGCTGCCAGCTCTTCGGTCACCTGTGTAGTCTATTGATATTGATATGTATTAGTTTATTGTTTATTTATTGTTTTGTATTAATGTGTACTCGTATAAGTATGTGTAGGTTTTTTTTTTAATGTACTGTTTAGGTTAATTTAAATTTTTCGATCCTTCTATCTTTCGATTGTAGTCTAATCTTGTTTCTGTTGTCCTTTCAATCGTTCAAAGGTTAACTGGAAGAGATTGTATTTTCAATTTTGGAAGAGATCCCTTTAAGGGATAAGTTCGCCTTTGTACATCTCTTTCTCATATAAATTGTGAATTTCATATGTTTTATATGTACAATAAAGAGTTACAATACAATACAATACAATACAAAAGCATTAAAAAGCCAATTAAGACTCAGATATAAAATGATAGATAGGGGTTCATAAGGATGGACTTGAAATAAACAGAAACCTAGACTTGCGCACCTGTATACATGCTATACCAAAAAATCCTTTAAAATAGCGATAAAGTTCGAAACACAACAAAAGCCATCCTTATCTCACACTAAAAGGATTCTTGTGTACCTAAAGCACTTAAAGGATATTATAAACATTATTGAAGTTCAAAACTTAAGTCCTATGGAGAATATAAAAGAACTACCATTAATTTGTTTAAACTGGCGTTTATATAAAGAGCCAAGTTTGAATAAAGTGACTCGATGCAACGGCGAATTGTACCGCACAACTACTTCACGGCGCGTCGTTTAAAAACGTTTTTCAAAATCTTTCTCCTGAATATTTCAAATACAATACGTCATAAAGGCTTCCCTGTTTCTTGTTGTTATTAATACCTATTCATGAAAGTGATATAGGAAATTAAAAACTTAATATATCTACAAAACAGGTACCTAATAGATACATGAAATGCGGTCGTTGCCACTTGGTTCGTTCGCAGTCACAGCAAACAGGCGTATTCGTTTAAGTATTGTGACAATGAGGTGTATTTTTTTTTCGCTTCAGGCTCTCGTAGCCCTCAAAGTTATTGCCAACATTCAACTTGAAACAAAAACACGAATGAAAAAGACATTGCTAATTAAATATAATAATATCGCCGGCGTTCTATTTGACAAAAACATAACAAGGGCCACTCGTTTTCGACCTATTTTCTCTCTACTATGTCTGGGACAAAGGACTGGGCGGCTTCTTGAGATAATAATTTTAAGGAAACTGCCTGAGAGTTTTTTCATAAAATAACCAAGAGAAGAAGCGGGGCATTCGGCCGACCGCCAAAGGGAAATGCGGGCCCATAAAGTTGCAAATGAAGTAATATCGTGCTCGAGCTGACTTACTGCCGAAAACTTGCGCGGCAAGTGCTGCCGCCGCGACCTGCGAACACAATACAGCACCGCTTCCAATTTGTACACGCTATTTACTTAGTGTCATTTAATTAAGCTGAATAAATTGGCTGAGTGCCTTCACCAAGCGTGGCGGGTTTGTTGGCTCGAGCTGTAATTAATATTGACCTAATACAAAGTTGTGCCAACAATTATTGCATTCTGACACCCGATATTAAACATGGAATTAAATATCCAGATTTTTTTTGTATACTTATATTTAAATGGAATAATCATGCAAAATTTAATTACAACATTATCCACAAGAGATTTTAAATGTTGAAAACAATTCTTTCTCGGAGAAATTACAAATTTGTTGAGAGATAGAAGCCATGTGTATCACACAGAAGCTTTGCTTAGTACGAGTATATCCATGATTTCCACTTTCCACGAAGCCAACTGTTTATGCAATCTCTTGAATTGAATTCCGCACGATTTAAAAGAAAAATTATTATCACAACGAAGTTGTAAAAAGCTTTTTATTTCCATATTTGAGTTTTGCTTCACTTATTTGTTTTCCTTG
Source organism: Choristoneura rosaceana (assembly GCA_037349165.1). Classification (NCBI taxonomy): domain Eukaryota; kingdom Metazoa; phylum Arthropoda; class Insecta; order Lepidoptera; family Tortricidae; genus Choristoneura; species Choristoneura rosaceana. The sequence continues at coordinate 6,714,277 of JAZBNJ010000033.1, forward strand.
CGCACCTTCCATTTAAAGCTAATTAATTAGAATATGAACTACGTATAACTTAATTCCAACTCGTGCTCGACGAACCTTGAAAGATTCTATATCTAAATTGAGCTTCCAATTAAGCAAATCCTGTAAAACAGGTATTACGTTAATAGATAGTCAAGGATCACACCGAAGAGCTACTTGAGTCTTAAATAATTAGGAGAGAGCAACGGCAACGAACAAGGGAATTGCTCAAATGTCATAAATAATTTATAGAGATTCGAAGTCGCACAAGTCTTAGCTCTTTGGCAGTCGAGCACGGAAGCTTTTGCAACCACTCCCGGAAGTCAATTACGCTGCTTTGGTATCTTTATTTATTTAATACAATTACAACCATAATTGAGGCAAAGAAAACTGATATGAGTTTGATATCACAAACAAAGTGATCAGGTATCGAATTAACCCGATAGCTCCTCTCAACCAGTCTCAGATACGTTGCCAAATTATATCGAATCGAAATAGTTATTAGGTAGGTACCTAACATGCATCGCAGAGTACGATTGAAGTAAAGTGCTTATGAGAGAAGGTGTTGGCTTGGTCAAAATTGTAATCTTACAGACTCGTAAATTGACTTGAAATCATTCGGAATTTGATTTTTATATTTATAAATTCATCGAAAAATCTAAGAATCCATACAGGTTTCCAGGTGGTAGGACCTTGTGCAAGGTCCGCCCGGATTGCTACCACCATCTTGCTCGCTAACCTTGCCGTGAAGCAGCAGTGCTTGCAATGTTGTACTTCGATGTGGAGAGTAAGACAACCGGTGAAATTACTAGCCCTTGAGGTATCGCATCTTTGGCCTAGGTTGGCAACGCATCTGCAATCCCCCAGGTATTGCAGGTGTCTATGGGCGGTGGTGATCTCTTAACATCAGGAGACCCACATGCACCTTTTCCATCCAGTCAAATAAAAAAAAGTCTGTCCAATAACAAAACGTGGACATAGTGTAGAGCACTCATCATCATCAGGCGGAAGTCGTCCACTGCTGTACAAATACCCTTCTTAGAACGCCACAATGAGTGACAACTCGCCACTTGCATCCACCGGTTGCCCGCACGCAACTCTCACGATGTCGACAGTTGACCTAATGGGTGGCCTCTACGCTTCGTCATCCGGTAGAGCACTAAAATCGCCTTAACAATTCACCTTTATTTTTATTTGACTGGATGGCAAACGAGCAGGTGGGTCTCCTGATGGTAAGAGATCACCACCGCCCATAAACATCTGCAATACCAGGGGTATTGCAGGGGCGTTGCCAACCTAGAGGCCTAAGATGGGATACCTCAAGTGCCAGTAATTTCGCCGGCTGTCTTATTCTCCACGCCGAAACACAACAGTGCAATCACTGCTGCTTCACGGCAGGATTAGCCAGCAAGATGGTGGTAGCAATCCGGGCGGACCTTGCACAAGGTCCTACCACCTGCAACCTATACCTATACCTGGACCTATAGTGAAAATGGTATAAGTACCTACACGAGCGCGCAAGCCTCAAATACAGTAGCACTAGGCAATGACATTTGCTCCCTTTATTAAAGGCTTCCTACTTTTGTAAAGCTCAGTGATGCGATTAGTCCCCACTCAAATAGAGAGAGCACCTGAACGTACGTACATGCCTTCACTACGCGTACATATATAATATACATATATATAATCCCAATCTCCTTTCTATGAAACATGACTCTGTGAATGCAACCGAGTATTCCCCATTCGCTTTGACAGAATCGTTTCAGTGGTATACAAAGTGAATGGCAATGTATATATAATATACCTACACTTACATTAAAACGCATATAGATTGCCTTGACATAACAATGAGATTAAATCTGATTAATTATGCGGATTAAGGGATGAATTTGGTTTATGTTGGATGTTTGTAGTGCGGTGCTTAGCGAACAAATATAGCCTATACTTACTGATAATGTTAGACACTGGAGCTATTCGACATCTAAATACAAAACGCTTAATGATGTTAAATGTAACAAATTGAAATGAGCAAAACGTGCGATAGGAACAGGATACCTATAATACTCGTAATGACTAACAGAGATATGTAATAGGATATTGATGTGAGGTTCAACTTCAAACAGCCAATATATTTATAAAACAATGAAAATTTACAAAATTTTCAACGCGACTGTCAATCAATAATTTAAATATTTGACGGCCTCTAGAATCGCAACATCGCAACAAAATAAAATGTATCGAACATAAATCCCCTTGCAAAAAAATCGGACACCTATGGTTTTTCAGATTTTTAGGCATTGAAGCTTAGAAAGTAAGCTTTCATGCACATAAAATACAAAAATCATAGGTGCCCGTTTTTTTTTGCAAGGGGGTTTATTTGTACAAAATGATTGCATTATCTCAGATTTAAATCCATTTTTAAATAACTAGCAAAGACGATAAAATAACTCGAGATATCAGTTGCTCCTGCCACTACATATCGCTGCATTTCAGTCGTCATTTCCTCACTCTTTTCCCCCATGAAACAGCCCATTATACTCGTAGCGCTACTAACTAGGCAATGCAAAGGCATTGAATTATGTTTTCATTTGGTCAGATGGTGAGCGCGACGGGCTAAGTGCCCTATTGGGAGCGGCTTCCCCGGAACAGGCGGTCGCCTCCGACGGTTCCGATAGCCTCCCTCTGCCCGATCATGATAACGGTAAGTCGTTGGATGATCGTAGCGTTGATACTAATTTAGCATCTTCACTTCTATCACTTATATCTTACCAATAGCCAATAACATTCCAATGAACTATAGAAAGCAAGAAAGAAAAACATTTATTTGTGACATTTTACAATTAAAGAAAGGTGGTGGTTTCGCAGGTGGTAGGACCTTGTGCAAGGTCGCGCCCGGATTGCTACCACCATCTTGCTCGCTAATTCTGCCGTGAAGCAGCAGTGCTTTCACTGTTGTGTTTCGACGCGGAGAGTAAGACAGCCGGTGAAATTACTGGCACTGGAGGTATTCCAACTTAGGCCTTAGGTTGGCAACGCATCTGCAATGCCCCTGGTGTTGCAGATGTTTATGGGCGCTGGTGATCTCTTACCACCAGGAGACACACTTGCTCGTTTGCCTTCTAGTCGAATAAAAAAATAAAAAAAAATGAAAAAAGGAAATCGACAAATTTTGTCACGAAATGGTCCCAACTCAGCATGATGTCAACCTTGCGGCCGACGCTGGTTTTCCGTTGGAACCATTTAGGAGACCATATAGGTAAACAATTACTTTTTTCACTCGCGACCTATTAGGTCTATATTATTGCTTAGCGCAGGTTGCGGGGAGCAAAGTAATTACTTATTGTGCATTGATATGGACCTCCGCAAAGTAACAACTTATTCAATCAGTTAATTAAATTCCAATTTGTATACTAATCAAAAATTGAGCAACGCATGGCTAACCTTTTTTTTACCCTACACAGTGTCTCACTAGCTGGCTATGATATTCTCTTATTCTCTTATCTCTAGTAAGTTATTTTAGATTTAAGTCAATAATAACATACGAGTAACTTATAAACATGTTACGTACGCTACGTGCCTGCGGATCTCTAAATCTAGTGACATCGCAACCGAGCTGCGTTAGCTGACGAAGCGAACGTGCCAACGCCGCGTGAGCACGAAGCACGAGGCGCTGACCAAGCACCGCGCGCCAGCGGCGGACGCAGCCTCCAACAGTTAGTCAATTGCTAACATCGCATTGGCTCAGGCTCTTAGGTTAAGTTAGGATTAGGAACTTATAAATGTAATTTTTATATTTTAATTAAATTAATTCCATCTAATTGGGTTTTTGGACTCTTCGCCTGCAACTTCCATATTTGGCGCAGTCGGTAGGATCCTCGAAGCTAGCCGCGTCGTGATCGACTTTTCGCAATCGTGCGCGTGCGATCGCGGGCAGCCGGCTTTCAACGCCCTAATCGAGGATGAAAAGAACCTGGAGTCTGCAGAGTAGAAGAGGAATCCAGACATCGATTCACCAAGAACACCAAGGACATGGAATTTATGTAAGTACACTTGAATCGATCTCGTGTTGCTTCCTTTCCTTAGCAAAGTAAGTCACTCCCTGCCCAAAAAAAAAATCCGTCTTCGGAATTTAGGGCCTATAGCGACTCTGCATCGAGCAGGCTCGTTATAGCAAATATAGATTTAGATTAGACATTAATTTTATCAATTTTTTTAAGCATAGGTTCTGACAAAAATCTGTCAAGTCTTTGCTTAAATAATACTTAGTATAATAAAATTAGCATAATTATTATGTACACGCTTACTATAACTATTTTATCATAAAATGTTGAGTTCGCGTGTATTGAATAAAATATTAAATAGGTTAAAAATAATACTTGTACGATAAAAGAGCAAGTATTACACTTAATTAGAACTTGAGTTTCATAGTTTTAATTAGTTCAATCAAATAACGAATAGTACCAATTATCCCCTCACACACCCCCACCATTAACAATTTTCCGTTTTACTTATTTTCACTTTCCCGTTTTACTTTTCAATTAGAATATATATAGGTCATCCTTTATCAATTTGTACCCATACACCCAAACCCATTAATAGCAACTGACAGCGATTCATATGTACATAGAGGCAGAACGCCCGAAGGTCAAAACATCTACGATCATCAGCACCCAACCTTACTGCCTTCACAACTGATCGAAAAGCAAGCCCCGGACGGTTCCCGCAGGAAGCAAACTATCATCAACACCAAGGACCGAGCAAAAGGAAAAATGGACCTATCCGGTGTCCGGTTCATCTCGACCAGCCACATCCAGCAACATTTTCTCTCAGCATTCTAAAATAGTTGCTGGTCTGAGGGGGGAGGTGTTACGTACGCTACGTGCCTGCGGATCTCTAAATCTAGTGACATCGCAACCGAGCTGCGTTAGCTGACGAAGCGAACGTGCCAACGCCGCGTGAGCACGAAGCACGAGGCGCTGACCAAGCACCGCGCGCCAGCGGCGGACGCAGCCTCCAACAGTTAGTCAATTGCTAACATCGCATTGGCTCAGGCTCTTAGGTTAAGTTAGGATTAGGAACTTATAAATGTAATTTTTATATTTTAATTAAATTAATTCCATCTAATTGGGTTTTTGGACTCTTCGCCTGCAACTTCCATATTTAACAAAATCATTTAATTATATGTCTATACATAATAATACTATTAATAAATTTTGTTTTAGTTTAGTGTTACTTATCAAAAGAAAATATTAATTGGTAACAAAAAATTACAGGTAAATCTTTAATAAAATATAAATAGGTAATTCAAATTGATATAAAAAAATGCAAGTTAAAATTATACATTAAATTAAAATTAAAATAAAAGAAAAGTAAAATGAAACAAAAAATTTAACACTAACATTACCAATGAACTAAAAGAATTTCCTTGCTCACCCGCGACCTTATGATAGTTGAGCTTATGAAAAATATGCGTGTTCATGCAGTTCCTCCACCTCCACACTTTATGAACACATATAAATCACGCAAACCCATCTATCACCACCACGACATCACACTGACGCGTTTCGAACTCAACCAGAGCTCATCTTCAGCACAATTCAAAAATCAATGAAATTCTTTTAGTTTATTGATATGGACCTCGGCAAAGTAACGCCTGATTCAATAAATTATTAACATCGTACTTGATGTAGTTTAGAATTTTAATTAATCCCATTATTTAAATCATCCTCTTACGTACTGTGTTTATTAGCTGGCAACATTCTGGCCTAAAAGTCCCTACGGTTCTCGCACAGTTCGCGCAAGTGACAGTCCCGCGAGTGCTATTTGTCATCTGCATCTGCAATCTCAAGTTATTTAAAGCGTTACATGGCCTACATTATGTGTGCCATACATCTTCAAACTTGGTAGCAAACTGCGTAATGGATTAGACACTTTGTTTCGAAGCTTTTGGAGGGCTAATCGTCGTCATGAATTAATGAAAAACTTTTTAATTATCTCCTTAGTGCATTTACGTAACGTGTATTTTTAATATTACCTCAAACTGTAACCAGACGAAGATTTAAGTGATGTGAACCGATATCAAAACAATTTCTCAATTTAAAATTAACTAACAGAGCATAATTAATTTTTGAAATATTTTCGAGCAGCAATGTAATGCGTACAAGAAGAGAGAACCGTTCTGTGACAGCTGTCACGTCAACAAGTGCGATGTTTTGAATAAAAACAAAGTAGTATCGCGTAACGATACATTGCGTGCTAATTAATTTTGTAAAGAAAATAATAAGTCTAAATTTTTTACTAAAACATAATAAAATGTGATTATTAGGGCCTTCACTAACTGCCCTTAAAGTTTGAGGTAGTATAAAAATACACGCTGTATATGCTTTCACAATCAAACACCGTGTAGGTTGTAAGATTGTACTTGCATTTTCATCCAACCTAAATACATAACTACTAAATACACGTATTCATATACTAAATACATATCAAAATTCAAATTAAACCAACAACAGGAAGAGAGTTAAATGCAACTTAAAATTGATTATACCAATAGTCACTAAACTGTCACGTTTGTATGCGAAGAAGTGCGACAGCCTGAAGGGCTACTCCGAAACACAACGTTCGAAGTTCGTATCGTGCGATCCATCTCGCTCTCGTATTAAATAGTATAAGTGTGAGAGGGACCGCACGACACGAACTTCGTACGTTGTGTTTCGGAGTAGCCCTTCTGCTTTAATTATCACTTTTTTCTACCGTACCTTACCTATCATTATTATTAGTTCTTAACTAATTTGATTATACGAGTACCTACAATGGGAATAATTGACGAATATTAAGTATAATATATTTACAATACAATGCAATGACTCTGTATTGGACACCACAATAGTATTTGATACAGTAAACAGCTACAATTTATCATAAAAATCTCGCTCAAGTTATTAACAACAGCTATTTTTTCAGATACATGTAAGCTCGCGTGGCGATTTAAGTTATTTTTTGTTCCTTTTGCATTTCAGTATGAAACTACTGTAACAGTGCATCAATATTCAACAACAATATTCATAATAAAATGTTATCGCCAACCTATATATGTAAGCCAGCAACACTACAGACTACAGATACCCTGAGGTGGCTTTAGATTCGAGACTCGAGGCTGACTAATGTACGCTGTCAGACGCCGCCGGCGTGTTTTCTCCAAAAGGCTCGTGTGTGCTACAATGCTCTTTGTCATGTCTAGCAGCAAGAGCAAAGCAAAAATCGTGCCTTGCTAAAAGCTGCCGATGTGCAACAGAATCAATATGACGCCATCTTATTCTCGTTGTTATTTTTCACGTTTGCAATAGTGTCAGTAAGCTGTTTATTGTTGCCACATTAGTTCATTGATTTTCTGTAGTCCGCACATCAGAGGTCTTAAATAAGTAATTACTTTTCCTGAGCGTTACATTGATGCCAGCAAATAACTCCCTTTAGTGAGATTCAATGAGTGAGTAATTTAAGTTTATAGTTAGTTGGTTAGAACTGAATATTTGGTCAATTACCTAATAATTAATAACTGAACTTCTTAATAATAACTAAAACAAATCTAGATATCTCTAGAGAACGCTAAATAGAAGCTCTTATTTAGTCAAGTTTCAACCAACAACTTCAGATTGAAAAATATTTTTAAGCACGTTCAGAATTCTGATGCATTTCGAGTGACACAGTGTGAAACTCAGTATAGTTGGAAAACAAGCGCGGGTCGGTATAGGCCAAGTGCGCGCAGCCTCACCCTGCATATTTGTCACTCCGTATCTCACACATCCCACACAGGAAATGTATTCATCCTAAATAAACATGCATATATACTACTCTCTGCCACGAAATTACAATTCGCTTAGGTATAATGAAAACGCAATGTGATGAAATACTATTTTTTGAAAATAGTTGTTATTTCCATAAGTAAACTCATGAACTTCGTGGTTTGTTGTTATACTATTAGAAATTGAAAACTAATCTACATGATAATAGCGTAGTAATATCTTTAGGATTTCTTAAGTGTAAAAGTCACTTCAACAAAATTAAATCTTATTTTTTACCATATACCAACTTACCTACATAACAATCATTCATTAAAAATAATCCGGCTAAACAAATTTTGCAATTACTTAATTTTCACTACAATAGTTTACGTAACGCGGTTTTGTACCCATACTTCAACTAAGATAATGTTGATCATCCACACCCCACGAACTGAGACTATACATTCATGCCTATACGTTCATTTGTATAACTGCCATTGTTACTTAGGATAGATTTATCCTGGCGTTAGGCACGAATTAGGCCGCGAGCGACAATGATTGACGGTGTAGTACTGTGACAATCCATTACCTCTAATGGAGCTCGTCATTTTATTGAATCCTGCCCTGCAGAGAATCACACTCATATTCATTATACAGCCGTTTTCCAGATTGCTTCAATTACGGTAAAACATTTTGACACATACATATTAAAAAATATGCGGAGCAGACAGAGCACCCTTCTTTTGATGTAGAAGTTCCAACTGAACGAAAGAATTGATTAGTCCTCAATTTTGTGAAACGTTAAATTGGAGCCACTCAGACATAAACAGGTATGAAACGAACGTCACGTTCATTGAATTATGAGAACAAACGAAACAAACATGAGAGGGCATGTAGGAACGTAAATAAAATAATCAAAATACAAACTGCATTAGCTTAGCTCGGGGAAGGAGACGCTTGTTAAATATGTCATCAACGTTACAGCAGAGGCATACGTCTGGTGCTAACAATCGTTACATTATGTATTTACGAATGCAAGCCAATTTAGGTAAGACTCGTACAGAATTGGAATAAAATTAAAGATACCTACAGTTTTAAATTTCCGTGACTGCTACACAGGCATAGACTTTAAATATTGTTAAATAACATTGTAAATGGGTTGGTCACAGTTCCAACAGTAGTCATATTTAATTTTATGTCCTAAGCAACTTAGGTGACTCCAGGGTGTCATTTATTGAGCAATTGGGCATTAGTAAGTGTTTGACTTTTACCTTACCTCGTGTAGTTTCTTGCTGTTTTTTTTCTCAACCGGCAATGGATAAGACGTTTATGAATGCTTGTTATAGCCTGAATTAATTGAAGTCATTCTGATGTTCTGGCTTCGATTTGAGGTAGTGTTCTCGAATATAGCGTACCTCTCGATTTCAAATGTAATTATTTTATTCCAAAGAACAAAAACAAATAAAATAAATAGAACAAATGAAATTAATACACTTATTAAATGAAATGTAAATAAATAAAATGGGATCTTTTTTCGAAAGGGAACCCGTTTCTTGGATGTGGTAGCTCTTTATTTTTAAAGATTATTTGACCTTTATCATGTACTTGTAGTTCTGTATGTGGGAACTTGGTATATAAAACCAGATATTCATCAATATTAAGAAAAAAACAATTTATTGGTATAATATTAATATTGAAGCATTTTTAGGTAGGGTAGCTTTAGGCAGATAAATTATTCGATTGTCTATCTTAAGTTTTTTGCTTATCTGTTTTAATACGCTGAAAACTTGTTTTAAACAGCAGCCGTTTTTGTGAAACGTCAGACATTTAACAATTTGCCAGGGGCAGATTCGGCGAGACCCAAGAGGGTTAACGCAAAGGTCAGTGCACTCGTAATCAGTCGCCTTGGCAGATTAACTCTCGTTTAACTTCTAACCTAAGTGCTTTAATAAACAGTGTTTTTGTCTAAAAGTAACTTCCAGTTTTAATATCTGAATCTTAAAAAAGAATAATCAATGTGTAAATTTTTTTAGTGAATCTGTTGGTAGTGCCTCGGTTGGTAGCGATAGTGACTTTTCTTATTGCGTGTTTGTCGTGGATTCTATATCTATCTCTATCCTATCTTGTTTCACATATTAGCTAAACCTGCGAACACTACATCACTTATATCTTAAATCATACACACACCTATTATCATAAAAAATACATATACTCGTGTTACATAAAATAAAAATTATTGACTTGATGATGCTTGACCGATTTTCATGAAATTTTTTGTGTATAATTCGGTAAGTCTACGAATAAGACGTAAACTATTTTTCATACTTCTACGCATTTGAAGTCGCGGGCAACAGCTAGTATATTATACCGGTTCCCTTTCTCTCTGATAAGTACCTATAATTTTCGACTCGTAACTATTACAATTAACGTCAAGTCATTTATATTCCTATATTTGTATTTTACTTTTACAGTTCCTTAAAAATTCAAATAATCCGTATCCGAAACCGAAACTATCGGATAATCCGATAAGAATTGTTTAAGTAGTTCTAGTTTATTATGGATACTACCATTTATTGTTATGGAGGAGCGGTGTCTCCTGACACAAGCATACTTTTTGCTTAATAGGAGGCTCCAACCTCGTCTGTATACCACGCAATATACCCAAATAAACTATTTTTCATTTTTTCATTTTCAATCCGTAATAATTTAACATTCGTAACCGTAACCGAAAACCGGTATTATGTTTGACGTACTATATTCATTATCCATGTCCAGATCCGAAATGTTTTGCCTTGATCACACTTACCAAGCAAACGGGCAGGCAGTAAAATGTTTTCGTCCGAGACAGTGATGTAAGCAATGCCTTGATCACATGTACCGAGCAAAAGCGCGAGACGGTGCTCTCGGCCGAGTACTATTATGATATATGAACCGAGTACTCAACCGAGAGCATTGTCTCGCCCGTTTGCTCGTTACGTGTGATCAAGGCACGAGTATCGTTAAGCGCTCGCTCGCTATGTTTATACGCACCGAGTACTCAACCGAGAGCACTGTCTCGCCCTTTACTCGGTACGTGCGATCAAGGCATTATATCCATAACATCCCTGGTACCTACACAACAACAAATACGAAACACATAAGCTGAAATAGAACATAAATTCGTCCAAGACTTCCCATGCGATTTCTCCGACTATCCAACGACATGATAGGGCGTACAAAAATTGCCCTTAGGTACTTCAATTAATCGGATTATATCCAATTGCCTTTGAACGATGATAGGGCTTCGGGGATTACCTTGTGGTGGGTCGAACGGAGATCAGGTTTTTACTTTGGAAATTATTAAACGAGGTATATTTAGATCTTAACTGTAGGCCCGTGAAAAAAAATGTCTATTTAGTCCGTTAGTTACATTAGCAGAAAGTTTTGGACAGCTATTTTTCTTCCCGTCAATCAAATAAAAAGTGACAAAGAAGAGCGTCAAAGTACAGGAGTGACGGCCGTGACGTCACTCCTTAGTAAAAAGTGTACATGGGTGTATTTACAGTAGGTATTTAGCCTATTAAATATTACGATATTTATGGGATTAGGTGAGAAACATTTTTGTTCAACTTCACTATAAATTAACTTTACATGTGCTTAATATACAAGCTACAAGTAATGTCAACCATCGCTCACTGCCTCCAACTACATTGTGTAATTTCCGCCGTAACTCAGCAGCATGGCCACGTCAGTCTGAAATAGTATTTTAAACTGGCAAAAGCATATTGTGCTCCCAGACACTCTATCAGTAGCATCTTGCGCGTCCTTCATGTAACAAAGAACTTTCTAAGTGCCAAAAGTGGTGTCTGCAAATTGCACCCATAAATTTTAGGGCACAGATGCTGGCGATATACGTAGGTGACGAGTCATAAGACTTGTACGCTTGAAGCTTGTTTGTTTAGAATTTCATCATGATCACCATCATATCAGCCGTAAGAAGTTCAGTTTTGGACATTATGCCTCCACCATAAAAGAATTAATAATAGGATATAAAAAACTATTTAAAAACAAACAATTCTCCTTATCCTACAATAATGAAAATCAGTAAATAGTAAATAATAATTAGAATCAATCCGCAATATTTTGTGGAACAATATACCTACTACAAACTACAATACTAACGATTCTTTATTCAACACCATTATGTTTTACTACAGTTCCTACAGAATTACAGAGAAACATACAGATTTTTTCCATGTTAAGCAGCAGCTTTATCGTTTTAGAGCGATCTCTTCCAAGCAACCTTTACGATAGAATGAAGTAAGAAATATATTTTAGCGGGGTATTTATCATCGTTAATTTACGTTATTATCATAATTTTATTTCATAAATAAATTTCAGTCGCTTACTTGATCAATAAAGACGTTACTATAAAAGACAAAGATAGACCTACAACCAGCACCCCAAGATGAACACACACCTTAGACCCCATCGATCAATATATGAAACTTGTTAACCATAATTTAAAATTTCTCAAAATTTTTTACGGGGGTGTTCAGTCAAAGTGAACTTTCGGTCCCAACATACAAGCTCAGCCTAGTTTGGGATCCACTGTATAATGATTGTTATAATCTCCTGGTGTCTTAGGAGCACACAATTTAGCCCACTCTACATACAAAATTACCTATTACTATACATTTGGGGGCCAGATTTTCTGCCCCTTAGTATATAATAAAGTTATTAGATTTTCAAACCAAGGTACGAAATTTCTGTCACTGTCCCAGTAGTTGGCATCATTAATCTTATGTCATTAGGAATAGAGATGACAGAAGGTTGTAATCTATCGGGCATTAGCGTGTCAAGCACTCCGACGTCTACCTGATCTGTTGAAATATTCCGCATAAATTAAAACGCCTTATATAAAGAGCTAATTTTCACACAATCATCTATGTAGATGGACAGCAGCATATTTAGCATGAACCTATAAAATTAGATTTAATTAAAAGCGCTGCTAACAGAACCAATGTTCGTGTCACTCCAACGAGGTTTACCGCTTAGCGGAGTTAGGTTATTTATCAGGATTGTCACGTGTGTTGGTAAATTTATCGCATTTCGGGAATTTCCTCGAGCCGGGAGCAGCTCCGACACGACAGCGCAGATTCTCTCGAATTAACCAGCCACGTTACTTGCCCTCCAGATTTCAAAGTCGCACGTTGAAAAGATAAAACTGAATCCGACGGCTCAACGGGACAAATCCCAGAGTTTCTGTTGTGCAATTTAAATTTAAACTGCACGTTTAATTAAGTTTTTTAACTCCCGATTCAAAAAAGGTTATAAGTTTGATGCCAACGTCTGTCCGTTTGTGTCTGTGGCATCGTATTTCTCAAATGGGTCGACTGATTTCGATCGATGCAATTTTTTTACCTGTTAATATATTTTCATGCATGGAGTGGGGTGTATTAATGAACATGTAAATTTGATACCTATCTTATCCCCTTACTACGGCTTGGGTCTAATTTGAGCAATAACAGTTAGGATTCATAAAACATGTCTTGATATAGTAAATAAACAGAATTTCAAAGTAGTTTTATGTGACGATTAAAGTTCATTATTTTTTGTAGGTAGTATGTTTCAAAAAAAAGAAAATGGGCACTTGGGGAGTTACAGTGACAAATTAAAATGTTCGTTTTGGTTTTTTGGTCTAACATCTGGTAGGCAGCATGCTAAACGGTTGTTTTGCTCTGAAAATGACCTCTGGTTGAGCTCGAAATGCGTCAGTGTAATGTGGTGGTCGTGATAAATGGGTTTGTGTGTATTCTTACAGTGTGGAGAACTGCATGAACGCAGGTTTCTTGGATAAGCGTAGCTATCATAAGGTCGCGGGTGAGCAAAGTAATTGTTTCAGTTCATATTTACGTATTTATTTTCATTAACTCGTAAGGTAAATTTAGGGTAAATGAAACCACAGAGAAAGCGAAACAGTAGTCAATAAATCAAAAACTATAATTATACAGCTCACGACAGTCTCTTTGATACTCGATTTTATCCAAACCGTTCTAAGCTTAGCAATTCTGGGATGTAAATCCACTTTAACGACGTGATTTGTTTCATTGAAAACAATAGCCATCACTACAAATTGTTCACGACTTTTATAGACCACTTTTAAGCGAGTGTGAAACCGTTTTGAAAAATTTACTGGTTTTTTAACACAAAAAATGTAGACGTGTGCAAAAAGTTTTGTTGATTTGGAACACAAGCTAATGTTGTATACATGTAAGGTAAACGTACGCGTACTGATCACGTTAGTGCCCAATATAAGTCACCCTGCTGACATCTCTATAGCTAATGAAATGACATATGATATGATGGAAGATGCCAACTATTGGGACAGCGACGAGCACTCGTACGTCTACTTTATTGTGTGAGAGTGTGCAAATTGCTGTGATATTGTGTGCGACTACGACTAAAGTCCTTAGCTAATTACGCTATTTCGCGAAGACGGTGGGATGCGGTAGCACTCCGTAGATAAAGTTTCTCACTAACTCGCTTTTAAACACTAAAGAGCCATAAAAACTCACAATCTGACGCTAATCGTTTTAAGTTTAAATCTTCTCGAAACATTTGGTAAACAGTTTCTGTACCTACCTTTCTACTCTACGTGTATCATGTCATCTCGCCATATTCATACCTGTTTCCTATTCGGATTGCCACAAATAAAGCAATTTCTTTGCGTCTTTGCATGTCTTTTTTCGAGTCATTCATTGCGTTAGCTAAAAATCTTATTACTACCTAAAACACACCATGTTGAGAGCCTTGGAAGGAAAAATATCAAAGTAAAAAGTCATAGGAAATGTGAAAAATGTGACATAGTGCTCGGCAAAAGCAATACGGATTAAAAAGTATTTGCTTGAAAAAATGTCGTGCTCTCTGCCACAGTTCTCTGTGGGGTAATTGGTTAGCACTCGCTCTGAATCGAACAACTAACTACTAACGGAATTTTATTTTTGAATGCTGCCAGAGATATTTCTATTTTTGTTTTCATCGAAAATAACAGGGATTTATTGGTTTTTTATGAACAATCTGTTTTAAAAAGCATATACCGAATTTATGAGTCATTAAATGAGCCATAATTGTGTCAACTAGGAGGTATGCTGCATTATGTACGCAGTGGCGTGGCGAGCGGCAAGTAGCGTCGACATATTGATTACAGTCACACTAGTTCACCACCATGCCCTCTAGTGCATCACCAAAATCCTGATTGGATAAAAATACAGTACAACACGGTTTTTATAAGCTTTTGAATGACCCATCGATCTATAGGTAAGTAAATGATTAGTATCATTAATGCTAGGGAAGGGCCAATCTCCCTGCGAGAACCCCGCTGTTGCTCTACGCAAGTACGTTCGTTTCAGACAGCCAACACAGCCAACTCCAAAATTCGAAAATTGAAGTTCGTAAGTTCTTATCGTATCGTCCCTCTCACTCTGGTATTAAAATGGTATAAGTGTCAAAGGGACGGAATGTCACGAACTTCGATTTTCGAATTTCGGGGTAGCCCTGCAGAACTGTTGGATAATACATCTGTGCTTATAGTTTGTTCAAGTAAATTGTATAATTCTGAAAGTTACTTTTCTGAATAATTTTTGAGCAACTGTAACACTTCCTGATATCTTACTGAATCACCATTACATAGTTACCTACTTATTAGGTATGCCAATACAGGTAAACAAAACACGAAAGTGAAATAAACATAGTCCAGTCCAGTACAGAAATATTTATCTATTCGAACAACTGTAAAATATATTACTACGTTAAGTCGGACTAAGAGTCTGTGGTGCATATTTTTGAAGTGATAATTCGATAATTTTGAACTCGACTTAGTTATTATGTTTCGCTATTTCCAATACACACTTTACTTTCACAAAATTTTGATCAAAGTCGTTATATTTCTGATCTTGTTTTGCCATTTATAACTCAATCTCTAAAATTGTATTTGACACGTACACATTGTCAATCTTTAGGTGTGCAAAATACAGATTTAATTTACTTCGAATCGTACATAAATTTCGATGGCAAACACACCTTGCGTTACGTCAAATTTTCAAGGCTCTTACGCTTCCGAAAGATGAATATACAGCCCACATTGATATCTACGTCATGCATTACTAAATGAATCCTTGGAAATGACACGAGTTACGAATTCGCTTCAACTTAGAGTTGCTTGCCTGAACTCCCTACGACTGCTCATGTAATTAAAATGTTCCATTCCACGAGCCAAGTTACCAAAACTTGTTCGTAAAGCAAACGTATTTTTATTGGATGCAATGCTAATTACATTGTTGTACGCTGATTTGTTTGAGGCACTATTTTGACAAAAATTAAGAAATGGGTGGAAGGGATTTGTCATAAAAATTGTGTTTAGCATGAGGTTTTTTTTTATTCAATTGGATGGAAAACGAGCAAGTGGGTCTCCTAATTGTAAGAGATCACCACCGCTCATAAACATCTGCTACACTAGGGGAAATGCAGACGCGTTCCCAACCTAGAGGCCTAAGATGGGATACCTCAAGGGCCAGTAATTTCACCGGTCATCATCATCCCTAAATATCTTTTTTGATTTATTATTATGATTGGTTTTTTGGAATCATTTTTTATTTTTTATTTTTAATTCCAAATTACTATACTTTTATGGAGTATTGAAGGCTTCTCGTTGAGAGCTGTGGCGCTAGGTCACTGCTTAAATAAAATAAAAACTGAGATATGTGATGCATAGGGAAATTCGTGCCTGTACTGTTGACCAGCAGTGGTGTAGCGGTATAGCACGCGGCACGGAATGCCGAGGACCTGGGTTCGATTCCCAGTGTTGGTCTTATTTTTCTGGTTTTTCTGTGCATCTATATTTCAATTTGTATTTTCAATTTTGATTTATTATTGTTTGTTATAATTTTTAAGTTTTTAAAATTTTCAGCACAATATTATCAATTACTTATAGGTTATATATTTTATAGTTTCGGTGATTTGATTACTATTAAATCTGTGTATAGCATCCTTTTGACCGCTTCGCACTAAAATATAGTACGTTCCATTGCCAGTTGCCACCCACGGCTAACGTGTACGTGAAATTCTTTAGTATTCTCCGTCTGAGGCATGCATCACTCCGCCGGCCGCCCCGGGCCGATCCCACACGCCGCTGGGTCACGAATATGAATAATTTTCCAATCCCAACGTTTATACACTCCTTTGTCTGCCATTTTTGACTCAAGAGACGATTTTATGACGAATCGTGAACGCTTCGGTTTATGGCCGCCTTTTTGTAATTTTGTGACTATTTGCGGAGATTGACAGCGTTGAGTATAATATTGCGGGTTTCGTAACAGAAAAAAGTTATAATATTTAGATATGGTGGTTTTAGACAAGATGGCAGAACTCAATCGTGTATTTGTTTGAGGCTTTGTTATGTTTTACACATCTATATAGACAGAAATGAATCACCGACATGTATGTAAACGCATAATTTCCGAACGACGGCACCAAATTAGATAATTCTTTTTTCTTGTGTTCGTTATTCTCAGACCTAGATATGTATGTATCTTTATTGTACAAAAGAAAAGACACAAAATACAATTGAAAAACTTTGCGACATTTGTACAAAGGCGGACTTATGTCCTTTTTAAGGCATCTCTACCAGTTAACCTTTGGGTGGATGAGAGGAGCAATCAGTTGGGGACCGACAAAGAGTGAGTTTTAGAGTATAAGGGTAGCGTGTAAAGTTTGTGTCAAACAAAATTAAAAAAAAAACGGAGGCGAAGTGGTGGGCAACAACTACTAAAAAAATAAAATCTTTTCAAGAGTTCTTTTATGGACTTTTGCTTCTAAATAAAGCAGTTATTTTACTGCGAACACTCCAGGAACTAACGAAATGCATCTTATTTAAATTCTAAGAAACAGGTTAAGTGAATGTTTTAGTAATTTCTATGAACTAAAAGAATTTCCTTGCACACCCGCGACCTTATGATAGTTAAGCTTATGCAAAATATGCGTGTTCATGCAGTCTCTCCACCTCGACACTGTAAGAACACACACAAATCACACAAACCCATCTATCACCACCAGTACACCACACTGACGCGGTTCGAACTCAAGCAGATCTAATCTTCAGAGTAACAACCGTACATCATTCTACCAGATATTAGACTAACACACCTGGTAGCATAGCCCTGGTAACATCTGTTAGGACGGTGTACGGTTGTGTTACTCTGAATATGAGCTCTGGTTGAGTTCGAAACGCGTCAGTGTGGTGTGGTGGTGGTGATAGATGGTTTTGTGTGATTTCTGTGCGTGTGAGGTGAAATAACTGCATAAACACGCATAAATTGCATAAGCTTAACTATCATAAGGTCGCGGGTGAGCAAGGAAATTCTTTTAGTTCATTGATATGGACCTCCGCAAAGTAATGTCTGATTCAATAAATTAAGTAATTTCTTACTTGAAGCGGCAAATGTAAATAATTTCAATCAATTTAATGTAGGTAGAGTAATTGTACCTAATTTAAATTTCTCTCAAATCGTAGCTCAATTTTTAAACGGCATATCCATCCGTCCCTCACAGCGCAAGGTCAAAGGGGCAGCGAGAGCTCATTCGGTCTCGATTTCTACGGCCTTGATCGATCACACTCCATAATAAATCAATTACCTACCACTAACAGGGTCAAACAAGATGCAAACACTTACGGCCCTCTCCCGTTGAGTACCTTTTACCCTCATTCGAACTCGTAGCGTGTAAGTACCTGCAACCAGTAAATTTAGAAATTAATATAAGTAGTTGGTTTTAATAGCTATAGTAGGTAAATATTCCATGTGATTGTGTTTTTACAAACATGAATTTCTTTTTCTCAATTTTATTTTAGGGTACGTAGGATAAGTGTTTATACATAATGTAGGTTATATAAAATAAGTTGTTGTTATACTATGTTGTAGGTACGGTGTGTGGGATGGGATCCTTTCGACTGCCATAATCCTATAAGTCATAATGTAATGTTTGTCATAATTATTATTAGTCATTTTTTTTCATATTTTTTTAAATGAAAAATAAATGGTTTCAGAGAAAAAAGAGTTACTTATTTCAAACATTACATATGACAAACAATACATTATGACTAACAATATTCTACCAGTCGATATAGACCCCTTTGCACATCGATAATCAACGTCACTTCTTCTTATCTCCACGAAACAAAAGTCCCTTGAGGGTGCTATCGGCGCCTCGGCCTCCGCAGCCTCCGACCAGCGAGGGAGGCAGAGCCCTGCACGCTCAACTACCGAACGTAAGCCTTCGACAACACGAAAAACTCGCCCTAACAAAGCGGTATTGATCCCTTCTGATTGATTGGGCGAAATAATAGGTACCAGCCGCCAAACCTGCCCGGAATCATGCAATTTCAATTTAATTGGCGTTTTAGCCTCAATAGTTTTAGAATTTCTAATTCTCAATATATTCGCTCACTTGAAACTTGTACAATGGAGTGTATTGCAAATTAAAACTGAAATACTAATATCCAACCGTGTTACAAACATAAACTGAGTTCGAGTAGACGAACGGTGTCCTGTTAATTAAAAAGGTAACATACCTACCTTTCATCCCCCGAATCTCTCCCCAAATATATTACAGGTAAACGTTTGAAATGAAAAGCAGCAAAGATGTTTCGAGTACTCGCTAAGACCGGCATAAATCGCCCGGCCGATGTTATCGCTGAGTGCCGCCGCTCGCAAGATCTTTCTTTCTTTGGCGACATTACCTATTCATCACGTGGAAGGCTGAAAATCGACCACTTTGTTACTTACTTTTCCTCGACGGGTCCGGGCCTCAAAGAGATCGGACATCATTTTTCTACGTTCCATTAGTGGCACCGGCCAGCTGAGACGGATGTGCGGTCTGCACAAACATAAACAAACTAATGGTGTCCGAGGAGTGACAAAGAACATCCCGTCACAGCCCGAAGCCTCCGAATCAATGTTCCGATCAATACGGGCCGCTATGAACGGACTATCCCTTGTTTGATTTGCCGCTCCGAATGCGTCCCACGTTATTGTACCCGATAGCTAGATAGCTGTGGGCCTCGAGTGGCCGGCGCGGCGCGGCGCGGCCCACCGCCGCCGAGGACACTCGCACTCAGCAGGGCTCCTCGCTGACTGCTTACAATGATTAAAGTCAGGATATGACTTCCATTGTATCTCGTCCGCAATGCAATCGTCTATTGTCTTGGGCGTAAGGTTAGGATTTCCAATCTGGCCTGCCGATCTACATTGTCACGGGAACATTGTGATTTATCATTCAAGCTGTAAGAGAATGTGACTGCTGCTTAATGTATTACGATAATGATTAGTCTACAATATCGTTCATCGATCGGGCTAAGTTGAAATGTATAAATGTTGACGATTTAATTGGACGAAACTAACGTTTGAATATTGGTTTACTACTTCATCTTTAGAATAATTTAAGGCTACGGCTAAAAAAAAATATCTACAAATAGAAGTTTCAATTAAAAAAATAAAATCACTCATTGTGGAAACGATTTCTATTCGCGAATTCTCCAGGCACGCCGCTAGGAATTGTAAATTCGATTGTTTCCTTTCAAAGATGCCGTCACAATAACGGTAACGACACTAAACTCGGGAACCGGTTTTATAATTGAAAAGAAAAATTAAACAACTTTAAATTGAGACTTTTGCAAAATTGATCGCTACCTAACCCAGAAAATCTTTATTTTCACCTTCATCGTCAATTTTTCCCGGCTCGTCTGGAAAGTAATTCTGAAATCTGCCTGGCGTTCATTTCTATCGTTCTGTTTGTATTTTCTCATCCTTTTGTTTCACGCTTTGTTTGCATTCGGCCCGCTCTAAATTAATATCGAACGCCTAAAATTAAGGGCACAGAAATTATGTCCCAATAACGCTGATATCAAAGTAATATCTGCGGCCTCCGCAGTATCATTGCCAAGGGGTGAGCGAGCGTTTATTTGCATAAGCGCCAGTATACTAACTTGCTCTACCGCAATATATCGCTATAATTAAACGAGCACCTTTAATTACACGACCAACTATCACAATGGACATTTTCAATATAAATCTAAATAAAACAGTTACATAGGTTTAAGTACATTTATATAGGTTTAAGTTGTTTTAATTGTATTTTATTAATTTTGACGGTTAATAATTTAATTTTCTTGATTCTTCATATATATCTGAGTGTACAAAAAAAAATCATTAAAACAGTTGTTATAATCTTGTTGTGTAAAAAACTTTAAAATCGTGATACAAATTATTTAATAAAAGTTTATATTATTCATTTCGAACTTCAGTTAACAAACCAATTATAACTAAATAATATTGAATTCACAAAGCCATGTTGAACTTTTAGGCTTGAATTTAAATGATGAGTTATTATTTATTGTACTAGTTTCGCTTTGATTGTTAGTTTTTATGCAATCATAAGAAAGCGATGCGCCTCGTTGCTCAGTAGGTTGCGTGATAGTTCCAACAGTGTCCTGCGCACGCTGGGCAGTCGGTGGGACTCCCCGATGATGAGGCGCTGGATGGGGCTGCACGCTGCCGCAACTTCATAATTTATTATTATTTTTGATTGTACCTACCTACTAACACCATTTTTATTTTTATTTTATTTTTATTTTTTCATTGTAACTAACCTCTATGGATTCTGTCCGAAATAAATGGCTTATTATTATTATTATTTATTATTGTATTATTTTAACACCCTTTAGCAAATAATAGTTATATTTGAACAGGATTCCTTTGATTTGTTTGGACCCCCATACGGAGAACAAGTTTTATTTTACTCTAGACCACGAATACTAATCACAAATAGACTGGAATGTGGGGTATCATGTTCGTTTAGCCGTGTGAGTTTATCGAACTACCCACATTTAATATTAGTTTTCTACCGGCACCCTGTTTTGTATCAGCCTAAGTTGTCTTTTTATACATGGTAATAAGCACCAAACTGAAATTATGGTAGCCCACATAGCCTGAGCTTTTGTAGCTTAACAGTGCAAGAAAAATGATCTGTTGTAATTTTTACAGAATGTACGACATCATCACCAGGGACGACGAGTGGCATCACGACGGTGTCGGTGGCGGTGACGGGACTGGAGCGGTCGCCCACCACGAAGAAGGTCCGGCCCAAACCCTGCTCGCCCAACCGGCAGGGGCCTCAACAGTGCCAAGTAAGTTTATTAACCTCCGCAGACTCACGAGGATTCTCTTCGAGGAAATTCACCAAGGCTTTTCAAGTCTTTTTCTTTTTCACCCGTGAAAACCTTACAAGTGGGGAAAGCAGATACGGTACAGTTAGCAACCAAACTCGACAGTGAGAAAACAAGAAAATCATTACGTTCTTGCTTGCTTCTCAGAACTTCTCGAATGCACTCGCCGCGAGTCTGTAAAGGTTACAGGGAATTCTGCCGTTGTAAGGCATTGCCTATTAAAGTGACGGCATAAACATGTACACCGCCCTGCATAAGTGGATGGACACCTTGCGTTCTATAATCGCTTGCACACGAGAGGCGGCGATTTTGTTAGTTGTTCACCACAAATGCACTAGATGGCGCGCTTAATGCACGGTATGAATATGATTGATATTTTGTCCTCATATTGGTATGTGCCGATGGCTCAGTTGATCGGCTGCTTAGAAAAATTCTTAAATGAACCCGAGTTCGTATCCTACAGTTCAGAATTAAGTTTTCGTTTTTAGTGTTTTTTTTTTATTTATTACTTTATATTTTAATTTTGTAGATAACTAACATGGAAACAAAAAACAATCTGAAAAAGGATAAGGCTGCAACAAAAATAATACACGTTTTGAAGTTTAAAACATAAAAAAATTTTATTCCTAAAACAATATTTCTATTCATTAAATATGGCAGTGCTGTTATTAATGTTATACTAAATATTATTATTAATTAAATAACTGAAAACCAGAAAGTAGTTTACTCAGAATCCAGAGTAGAATCGATTACACGATGTTTTAAATCAGGTTGTGTTTGTGCCCAGTCTAAATATTACGAATGCATACGCCAATTAAAAATGTTTTACGAATGTTTCATACCCCTTAGATAATTTAATACCTACTGGCCGTTTGGCTGTCAGTTTGACTTTCTTCTAAATCTGGTATTACAAATTACAACTGTAAAGTTAGAAATGAAGTAGAACTACTGATACAATTATTTTAAGAAATAATGAAGGTTTTCAAAAATAAACGCAAACAACTAACTTAAAATAAAATACAAAAATATTTTCGGGGTGTCGTGTGAGGTTTTTAGTTATTTAATTAGCACTTGACCAAAATTTGTATTTTAAGATTTTATTGAGGTATTCGCTTAAGTATTCATTTCCGTTTCTGGAAAGAGGATTGAAGCGACCACAATAAAAAAAATGAATTTGAAAATATATATATGTGAGACCGGGTTATCATAAGACTCGTAGGCGTTATTATAAGTTATATATATAATAGTGAAGTTTTCCAGTTTTAAACATAACAATAATTGATGGCGTAGATCCACTGTTAGTGTGTTACTGACAGTTATAATAAGATTACAGTCGTATTATATTGAACTTTCACACTTATCTCACAAAAAAAAAACTATTAAGGCATTGGTAATTAAATGTTTTGTTCATAATAATAAAATAATTACTTTTCGTAACAAAGTGATACTACAGGATCATAAATAAAGATAATTATTTTGGTTTCTATAATACTTTTATATAACATGATTGTTTGAGTATATAACCCGGTCTACACGTAAACTATCAATTTTATTTTAATAACTAGTTTAACCACCATGATTGTCGATAACTGCTTGCAGACGGGAACACATAGATGCAACTAGATTTTCACACAGATTAGACCCGCGAATACTGTCCCACATTTTTACACAGTGAGCTTCTAACGTTTCTGGAGTTCGCTCATTTTAGTTATCTCAACGTTGGACAATAAGACCCCATATATTTTCAATGAGATTAAAATCCGGTTATCTGGCAGGACAAGAAACTACTTTAATATTATTTTTGTGTTGATCAAACCAGTCTTGCATAATACGCGACCGGTGTATTGAGCAGTTATCTTGCACGAACGTTATGCACGGCACTTGTTCTTCTGGATAAACAATTCTAACAGTGGGCAACATGGTCTCCTGAAGCAAACTGGCATAATCACCACCGTTCGCTCGACTGGGTATTCTAACAAGTTCTCCCGGATCAGCGGCACTCATCCATCCCCATGGTTGACGGTTATACGACCAGATTCCATGTTGGGCACTACGAGATCACCGTCGTTTCGCGTAGGTATTGTTTCGGATAGTATCTAGGAGTCGTGGTCGAACCGATCTTTGACGATGCAGCAAAAACCGCAGAAAAGGTATTCGTCTTGATATCGTCGTATCCATAATATAACTGTTTTTTTCTGTAACAATATAAATAAACATGAAATAATGAAATGTAAATATAATTGTAGTAAAAAAAAAATGGTAGGATAAACGTAAAAAAAACTCACATCAACTCCAGTTTCTCTAGAAATTTCTGAAATAATTTTTACTTCTTTAAATAAATTCATTTTATCACACCTTTTAATCATTTCAACATTGCGATGAAAACTAATCATTTTAAAGAATAACTACGATAGTAAGCAGATTCAACTTGAAAGAGACAATGGAACGAGAAGTAGGAACAGCTGAACAAGTAGGTAGCAAAGTTTAAAACAAAGTAATAAAAACAGCCTGGTAGTTTGAAGATCTTCAGTCTACCCTCTTTAAGTTTCGTAAAATATGACTTACCGATTAATTTTAAGGCGACCAGAGTTATAGATCCAATTTTCATGACTTCAAATAACAGATCAGTGGCTGAGTGGTTTGAGAGTGCTCCGACAGAATCGTATGTCGCGAGTTCAAATCTTATGAGGCGACGATGTTGAGTTTGTGTTTTTGTAAATTTACTGCTTGGAGATAAGTAAAGTCGATGTTTCGATGATAAAAACAAGCAACATATTATGGGTCTCCGTAAAGAAAACAATAATATTCTCCCTCTCACACACTTTCGCACAATACGAAAGAGACAGAAATGTCGTTACACGAAGGTAGCATCTCACGGTGTCCCACCCTGGCAGCTGGCAGGGACACATGTTTAGCTGGCCACGAGAGTTGAAGTGAATGATTATACACACAATTACAACATGTGTAATGGGCAGTAGGACGTTGAAATTTGTCTTTCTAACATGAAGATAAAATAAATATTTTTTGAACCCTTAAAAAAATCAACAAACTAGCGCCATCTAGCGGGATTTTGGTAAACTAACAAGTTAGTAAATAAGTGAATTCCGCTAATACACATCGAACACATAGATGGCGCCGTTTCTCGCGTCAGACGATTATGATTTGGCATTGTCCATCCACTTTTGCGGCCTATAGTACTTAAATCAAGGCAAAGCCCGCATAACTTTTTCAGTTAGGTGCCTACCTGCCCAGTAGAAAATAACCTGTACCAATTAATATTACAACCTATTTATCTAATTTAATTGGGCTAAAACACACATTCAGCCGAATCTTCTTTTCGTGACTACATTTGATATTTTAAACAATCCGTGTTGGTATTGTTTCGTTCTTTTCTTACGAAACGAATTGAAAGCCGCTGTCAAAGTCTTTATTTGTTACACGACACGTGTCATTTTGCTTTGGTCGAGGGCTTTTTCGTTCCCATATATGCGGGTTCCGGTTAGTTTCCGCCCATAATGGTCGATGAACCGCGACGATTGTCTCTATTTTTTTTTTGTTCTTGACCAAAGGCTCGCCTCGCCTACCAATGACTAAATATATAAGCTACTTAAGGCGTACGGTTAAATTCCTAAGCTATATAGGTATGTTACAAATGATTTTAGTTATATTAGGAAAAAACTTGTAAGTAAACTAATAAAACTTTATACATCTCTTTTGTTACTTAATCAGTTCCAGAATAAAAATTAAAGTATTTATTTATTGACAATTAAGAATAATAAAATAGATAAAGATTTTAATTAAGAAAAAAAACTATCGTAGGTTTACAATACAATACAATACAAATATTCTTTATTGATCACCAAAAGCAGTACAGAGACATTACAAAAATGAAAAAATCAGGTAGGCAATAGGCAATAACTTACCTAAAATAAAAATAAAACCTAAAACCAAAACAAATTATTTAAAGAGTACCCTTTAGGCAAGGTCCCGAAGAAGCTGGCGGCAGTTCCTCTATGAATAGATAAGCTAATTCTTTGTCCGTGGAAGCTGCTAGCTCTTCGGTCACCTGTGACATCTACTACCTTTCGAGCGCTAGTATCCCACGAACCAAGGGTCTCGACATCGAATGGGACAATGTCATATTATTACATGTACAGGCTTTTATGGAAAATTTTGTCAAAATTTCTTTTAACGACTCTTAATATAAAATTAAACCACTTTTAAAGCGTATTTCCACATCATACAGCTCTCGATATTTTTATTGACTTTACTTGATTTTGTAGAACAAACGCAAAGGACTTAAACAAACTCAATTAGCTTATTGTAATTGGTGAAAACTAGCCATTTTAATTCTTAAACGGATAGTTGGATCATTCGCACGTACTTTCCTCCGCATAAATATTTACCGATGTAGGCGGGCTTTTGTAAGCGCTCCTAATTGCCACTTCCACCCGGGTCATAATACTAACTCGGAACTACTCTTCGCTTGAATGGATTTGGAATCAGAACAAAAAAACAAATAATCTATAATATAAAAATGAATCGCAAAATGTGTTGGTAAGCGCATAACTCGGGAACGACTGGTCCGATTTCGCTAATTCTTTTTTTGTTGTGTTCGCTACTGTCAGGAGAAGGTTTTCATGGAAGAAAAAAAATACAACGGGGGCGAAGCCGCGGGATCTGTTGTTATCGTGCACTTCGTCTTAAGTTTTTAAAGTAAAGTTGGAAGAAGTTACATTCTGAAGCGTTTTTTTTTTTTCTTTTGACGATATACGAGTACAAGTCTAATTAGAACGGATGATTGTGCTATTTACGAAATTGGGACCATCATTTCTACAGGCATTTGGTAACGCATATTCAGTGGAGCTTCGATTCTTATAAAGTTACATGTTATGGGGCATATATTATAACGTTTTCCCTGCTTTATACATTTCTAGTCTACTCAATATGTAATATCTTTTTGTTTTTTTTTTTCTCAAAATATAATAGTACAAGTATCCTCGAAACTTAAATTTATTCCCGACGACCTGACGTTTCACAAACAACAACGCTGTCGTGTTATATTTATAGAGACGACAGCTGCAATTAAAACTATTCTTAAATTTTGGAACGGCTGAATAAAAACATTGTTCTGCGAACACATCATCGACTAATGTGTTTTCTAACAACAAATACAACTGACACAACCGTGGAAGTATAGGCATAAAAAACTGGTCTGTCCTTGAAAAAAAAGCTATGCTAAAATAAACCTTGTCATTTTATCAGCTGAATATATATTCTCATATATTTTACTGCTCTATTGAGTTGACAATCGTCCTGTTGCCGTTCATAACGAAGTATATAAGCTGCCGTGTGTCAGTCGCGTGTTCTTATTTCATCCCAAGACACATAATCGATGGAGACAAAGTGGTGAAACCCGTAGGAAAAGGTAATACAAACACTAAAAGGCTGCGAGTGTTTCATTTCCGATCCTTACCCTATCGAGTCACGCGAAGCCTGAGTAAGGAATTGTACAGATGGATAGACCCATGCATGATACAATACCACCTTTTTCATAAATTCAGCCGCGATAGGCGCACGTCTTAGAATCTAAAGCCGTAGTCGTGATGCAGCTGGATTATAAGGAAACAAATATAACTGCAAATTTTTTTCGACAGTAACTAACTGTTACGACACTAAACTCTGTCAGAAATTTTACGGTCAAACTAGTGAGTTTAACTAGGTCTTATGCAAGTAGGTAGATACGGTACATGGTTGTACGGTCAGCCAAATAAGTGGCCTATAAATCTTTGTACAATTTCTAACAAATTAATATGTCGCTACAGTCACTTTTTCTCTTGACGGTATTTTTTTAGGGACACGCAAGGTATATAATGTACTTAGAAACATTTATCTCATATATCACGTCTGTCGCGAAAAATTACCTGTGTCGATCATTTACCTACTCTATTCGTACCTACTTGTAAATATACCTACGAATAAGCAGTAGCTATTTACGTACGAAGGTAATAAGAAATTATATACGAGGAAAACAAAAACATTCGGGTATTGAGAATGCCTACCAGCAAGTTTTCTATGTAGTCATACTGGCTTTTGCCCGCGGCTCCACCCGCCCCGCGTGGTATTCGGTTACCGCGCGCTTTCCCACGGGGACTGTGCATTTTTCCGGGATAAAAAGTAGCCTATGTCACTCTCGGGCTCATAAATTATCTCTATGCCAAAAATCACGTCAATCCGTGGCTCCGTTACGGTTGTAAAAGATGGACAAACATACACACAAACATACAAACGCACACACTTTGGCATTTATAAAATTAGTAAGTATGGATTGTTAGTAATACCACATCTAAAATTGGTATGTTCTAGATTGACACTGTGACAGATTAGCTATGACTGATTGTATTGAACATGAAGATTATATCAACACTAACAAACAATCACAAGTAAGCGCACAAATTGTTGACAGCCAGTTGCAATATCGGTGTGTCTTAGTTAAGGGCTCAGTGCTGGGTCGAATCGGAAACTGTGTTTGTAGGTCAGGCGAATCAACGCGAGGGCCGGCGACGACAGGCCGGCTCCAAGGGTCGCCCCTATCCCAATCCCAGATAACTCGCTACACGCCACTAGAAATTTGCAATGCGTAAAAGAATTATTAGCACCGAAAAGCTCTTAATTTAAAAGTTACGTCATTGACGTCCGGATAATGTTCCATTTTGGATATACTTCGCATCGTTAAAACTTTTACGATGTCTATTTTTAGAGCCTTTTAAATGTGAAATATCATCGCTATTTTAATTTATCTCGTCTCGTTCTTATGTGGTTTTTTTGTTAATGGGGATATTTTGTCATTTATTAGTGTCAGTAATAGAAATGTAACAAAGTGTAAACTTTTTTAGTCGATTTGGAGTAGATGGCGAATGGTCTCTGAGGCGGTCGGCGAGATCGAGTGATATGAGTAATTGGGGCGACCTAATAGCCCTGATGGTCCTTGCCAATTAAAGCTTATTGATGTCGTGCGCTGCGGATCTTCGGACGACCCTCGTCTCGTTTTAACCCCATCTCGCAGCCCTACTAATAATTAATCAAGCAATTAAGAAGATCCGCGAAACGGCTCAGATATTTTCATTATAATTCCTTCCAAATATCCCATGTTAGCTACTGTGGAAATTTGCACCATCTAATGTCCACATTATACGCCTACTGGAGCGGGAACAGATTGAAATTAATTAGTACCCGACCGAATAAATCCATTACACCGTGAATCTCTTACAGCCGTTAATAAAACTTCGTGCTCTCTCTCTTATCTCGCCATTTTATCGGACAAATTATGACGGATTCTTATTTCATTTAACGATTCGTGACTCGAAAACTCAAAGAGCCAAACGCTCTGCGAATGCCTAATGCTATTTTACTTCTTACAACTTTATTGTTTACGATGTACTTGGAACTCTGTGTTTTGTACGCGGCTGCGGGGCTTTGCGAGGGAGAGGCGATGAATTCTAAAAAGAGTTCTGGCTTGGGTCGCGGCTCCGGCTTCGACACTTTCCATAAGTATTAATACTTTCTTAGCCAAATACTTTACAACTCGTAAGTGATTAACAGGTAGCATCGACGTTTGTGAAACAACGCTGTTGTTGTGCGAGTTCGATCAAAATGTACAAGTTACCTACAAACGGTAAGTTTGTGTATTTATGAAGTTGGCTGTAGCTACATACGTGTTGTAGCCGGGGGCATTAAGTTAACCGGACTTGAGCCGTGGTCCAACGCAAAGCCAGAACTGAGCCTCGCAGGCGTTTGGGTGGCTGCCAGCCTGCGATAAGCCCCTACATATACCTAGCGTTACATATTTTCTACCTAAGTTTTACGTATAAAACTTTTACTTGCTTCAATAGACGCTTGGTAGTAAAGTTTGTTCTTTCTTGTAGCCGTTTTAGTGATAGAGATCTGACTTCGTAGGTAGGGGAGACCTAGGACAGTTGTGACAATTTTTAATTTAAGCGACAATACTCGCTCAATAAACATTCCACAGTTATGATCTAAGTGAATTAATGTAGCACCATTTCATGGCTTTCCAAAACAATCATTAAAATAAATTAAAGTCTTACGGTTTTGGAAAAAATCAACAAAAAAGAAAACTATTCCCTCTGTCACAACTCCCCTATCACCGAGGTAAGTTGTGACAGGCACCTAGGTAAGTTGTGACAGCCATGTATTCAGACTATTTGAGTAATAAAAAATACCATTATTATTATATATAATTGATAAATGAAACATGTGTTTTTGTAAAAAGTAATTTAATCACCTTTTAGTACATTAAGTACCACCAAAAACAAATTATGTAACATCCCAATGACAATTAATTATTATTATTAAGGCATCGCTTTGAGATCAAACATATTACAATCAGTCTAATCTAAATTTTATCCGAGAGGCAATTACCGCTAAGGTATTGCAAATTGCAACTCGCCTTCAATACAACCTTTGCATTCTAGGCATTGCACCCACTCCTCGTCTGATCTATAAGTGTTTGCATATAGGCTTGAAGGCAAATCAAACAAAAAAATGCCATCACCAGTTCTCTTCCTCTTAGCTTGTGTAGATTTCTTATTATCTTTGCTTAAGATACGTTTTTTTCATATTCTTTGACTTCCTATTAGCTTCTATAACAGATATTTAATTCTTAGTGGGTGTGTCAGTCAGCACAGCAGATTTGATTTTGTGTTATGCTCGGTTTGACCTTATAAAATTTTATGTCAATTTACTAATGTACAAAACACACATACAGGCACCACAAATTAATAAAATAACCCACGAATGTAACGTTAAAACAACTCAGCCGAAAGATTAAGTCAAATAGGAGAGTTGTGACAGCCTGTCACAACTCTCCTAAATACTCAAAATAACGACTTGGTCGAAAAAATAATTCATATTT
Organism: Choristoneura rosaceana; assembly: GCA_037349165.1. NCBI lineage: Eukaryota > Metazoa > Arthropoda > Insecta > Lepidoptera > Tortricidae > Choristoneura > Choristoneura rosaceana. The sequence goes on from JAZBNJ010000033.1 coordinate 6,745,244, forward strand.
TCTAAATACGATACAACCACAAAAGATCAATACAACGCTTTGAGACTTAAATAACCATGCAACTGTAGAAAAAATATCACAATAACGCACATGTAATAAGCCATGATATAAATTCAATCAAAATTTTGAAGAAAAACTTACTTTTCGCAATTTTTTGCACGCAGACGTCGTAATTACGAAACCGCTTCTTGTGCGCCGCTGGTGGGTACTAAGTCAAGTAGCGCGTTGCTAAAGCGACAAACGTGCATTGTTGCCACCTTGCTAACTATTATAAGTAGGCAGAAATCGTCTCTGTCACAACTCTCCTCTGTTACAACTCTCCTAGGTCTCCCCTAACGTTACATGTATTTCTGAATGTATTGTTAGCGTTAGTTTTTAAACGTCTGTAGGTTCAAGGGACTTCAAATTTGAACATTGTTATGTTATTTAGCTCTGGTAGAGAAAAAAGTGACATGTGAAAGAACCTCTAACAGGCTGCTTGCAATGTAATCGTTTTGATGGCCATAATATTTTTAATTATTGTATGTTACTTTTTTAAGGTATTTGTAATGGTTTCATCGTCATCTCAGCCTATATACGAGTCGCAGCATAGTACAGGCGTCCTCTTGGAATAAAAAGGCTTGAGCCATAGTTCCCAAGTAATAGGCCCATTGAGAACTTGGTTGGGGAATAAATGGGAAATAAAAATAAAATTCATGTTAAATTAATGTTTAAGTAAGTAATTAATTGTACGTCCGAAATGGGCAAACTGTTAAAAGTTATCGATGTTAAAACAATTTGAACACTGGTTTCTGTGACAGGCCAGTTAGCATTAGTATCGTGAGGACCGTGGTGAGGACCGTTTGATAACTTTGACATTTACGTCGCGCTCATGATTGGTTGAATAAAATAATTAAATGATCCAATCGTAAGCAAGACTGAAACATCAAACGGACCTCACCAAACTAACGCCATCTAGCGATATTTCGCGTCTCCTGTATCACAACTAATTTATTGAAACAGGCGTTACTTTTAGGAAATACATATCAATGAACTAAAAGAGCTTCTTCTTTTTTATTTTTTGTTGTGTTGCTCTGAAGATGAGCTCTAGTTGAGTTCGAAACGCGTCAGTGTAGTGTGGTGGCGTTGACAGGTGGGTTCGTGTGATTTGTGCGTGTTCTTACAGTGTGGAAGTGGAGGAAGTGCATGAACACGCATATTTTGCAATAAACTCAAATGTCATAAGGTCGCGGCTAAGCAAAGAAATTATTTGAGTTCACAACACTATATTTAAAATCTGACATATCACTGGTATTGTTGTTGATGCCCCAAATAAATAAAATAAAAATAAAATAAACAAAATATCATGCGTTCCCTTGTTAGAACCAAACTGAACAAGCAAATGGTAAAATTTGCACTTCTACCCGTTTACATAATAATTTACTGTCAAGAAATCAAAAGTAATTCATATATATATACCGAAGTTGTTCCTTAGCGCTTTGTTACTTTTAAACTTTGAGAAGTGCTTGAGCTTGTTTGTATGAACACGTGGTAATTATAAAACTTGAAAAGTAGATATTATGATGAAAATGTCTATGTCTAAATAATTAGCTGCTGCCTGCAACTTGCAAATAAGTAATTCTTTTAAAACAGGATTAAACTTCAAATTTCTTTAAGTTTACCAGTTTAATTTCTTGTAAAAAATATTTATATCAGTAAAAAAGTTTGAGGTTACTTTTTCAAATAAAAAATTAAATGCCTTTAAATTGAAATGTTTGTAAAATTTCGCTTTCGATGTTCACGAAATAGGGAAATTCCCATTGAACATTGCTGCATCTAAGTGACCGCCATCAAGTTGTAAAGTTCCCGCAATGATGCGATGAGATGATACCTGTGTACGGCTATCATTAAACAAAAGGTTCAAAATCAGAACGATCAGAGTGTAATGGATAGAGAGACCGTCGTCACATTAACAAAGGGCGCTCGCGGCGGGCTGACACAGATGAAATCACCTGTTAACTTAACCGAGGCTTGTTTACGTGTGTGATTGATGACGGTACCACCGAATAAATCCCCCCAAAAAGGATCCCTTATAAAAGAAGGACATTCTAGGTAAAGTTTGTAGAGCAGAGCCGTTTTATTGTTAAGCTTTACACGGATCGTGTTTATCCCGCGACAGAACTCAAGCACGCGCTCGTGGGCAGAAGCCTGCGCGTAATCCCTGCCTCCCCCGGGACCCCCTTGTTTTCCTAAAAAGGTAAACTTTATCCAATCCACGAGGTGTTGGATTTTCTCCAACCAGATATATCAATCTCCCGACAAATTCACATTATATTTCACCGATTGTCCGTGCGACCGTAAACGAAAAAGGTCAGTTTTATATCGCAACGAAAAAACGTGGCATGGTTAGTTAAACAAAGAAAATTGTTGTTTTATGCTGCGGGCACATGGATATCCGAGAGGAAAATAATAAAAGATACGATATAATGGAGAATAAAAGTTTGCTATACGCATTTTATTAGCCGTATCGCCAGCAAATGTGTACCTACATAAGTCTTGTTTTGAAACACCGGGGCCGGACCAGTTATGAGCGCGGTAAGTAACAACAACAAAAGATTCAAATAATAAACTCTTTACTGTCTCTGTTGAGATAAATATCTAGAAAACGAAAAGACAAAAGCCAAAGCGGCAGTGACAAATGCTTGCGCTGGCTTTCAAAAGCGTCGTCACAAACGGTGCTGGCAAATAGCAACACCAACCCTAGCGCGTGAAAGATACGCATTCCGCGGAATCCCATTGTTGTAATACGGGCTTGTACTCTTATTTAGATGGTAGTCTTTATTAAAAATGACTTGATAACTCGTTTCTTTTGGAAATCAAAACCCGCAATTAAACTCCATCAAAGTATATCTCAAAAACGGCTGACCTGCTTATAATGAAACATAGCTAATAACAAAGGCAAGGAAACTGGCTTTCACATAGAAAAATCGTATCAAAATCGGTCCATCCGTTTGAGAGCTATGATGCCACAAACAGATATTGGCGGCACAAAACACGCTGTAGGTATAGCTGATATTCTTAAAATCTTGATGAATCATGAATTGTACTCCAAAAATAGTAAGCGATACAGAAAACAGGTACACAGAGAATATTACAAGGTAACTAATAGATTATTAATAGGTCTTGAATAGATACAAACATAAAAAAACGCCAGAAAAAAATAAAAAAACGTCCGATAAAAACCGCCGAAAAAAAACCCCCCTTAATTATACAACTAAAAAGTAAAAAATAATTATGCACTACCCAAGGTAGTTGTTGGCCGCAACTTCATCAGCGAAGAATTCGTCTATCACTATCCCGCGGGGACTATGCAGATTTCCCGCAAAATTAGCCGAAGCTAATTTAGCATAAGTACCCAGTAATATTTTTTGCATCGGGGGTTAAAAATAACTAACCTGCCTAACAAGAACCACAAAACGTGGTGAGTAGGTACGTAATGGTCTATTCTATAACATTATTCATCCCGGTACAGTTATGAACTATTTCAATGATTTAGTAAGTACCAACGACTCCCCCATGTTTTCGCAGCGAAACCCTAATACTCAACTAAATCGCTTTGATTCGTAATCTTCTCGAGCTGTGTTGAGTAATGACTAACAACTTGTTTTTGTAACTATCCGCCAACCAGACAATGGGGATCCACAGGAAAATAACAAGCGAACACCGCGCACCGTCGCGCTGCGTCAGACTTCCCGAGATGAAAACACAAAAGGAAATTCCGCCGACACTCAGATTTAGGTCAACGATTGGTCTGGGAGATTCTTTTTGTTGAATATTTTTGGTAAATCATTGGATTTGACGTCGAAGTGATTTAATCCGACAGTATTTTCCGACGACGTACAAAAGCACTACAGCAAGATGTTTCGTTTAATCATACTTAACTCCGTAACAGATGAATCGATCGGATGTATCAAATATTGGTATACGAGAATTGTGTTTGTTATGTCGGAATATGAATCAGTAATGTAATAATTTCGTTCGAAAGTTAACCATTGTGGAAATAAACTAAGAACAAGATAACTACGGCGAGACGTGACTGTTTTACCCGACCGTGGGCAGACCCGCTGCACTATTCGAATTAATCACATTGGGAAATCTCATTCGCATTCCGCCGGCGACACCGAGCCGGCACGTCGCACGCCGATCGCCCTTACAGTTATGAAATATTGAAAAGAATACAATCGAATCTCTAGATGGTTTTATCTAATATTTAACATAAAGATAAATCGGAATGTCTCTTTGGCATAATCTTTAAAATGTTATATATCTCTAGCAACTGATTAAAAGCTGTACAATCACTGTGTAATATACTTATAGGTATTACCCCATTACTTAATATCGGCCTAATATTATCTAATCTGACCCTATGCTTTAATGTCTTTTGCCAAACATCTTTAAAAAATTAGTTACCTAATTTGCGTCCGTGTCCCATGTTTATTTACTTATGTTACTAACGAAGTATACGTCTAGTTTATTCAACGATAGTTATCGTAAACAGTGTAGGGCATGCATAAGTTTAAAGCATCCAATTTGCTATGCTCAGCAGTATGGAAACGTGAGGCTCAGCTAGATTGCCTCGCTCGCATCTCTCCATGCGTGTAGTTACTTAAGCTGGTGTGTTTGGTTATCCTCTCAATTTCAACAATACGGGCAGAATGAATTTCTTAAGATAACGATATCCGTTATTTTCATAGTACGGCTCTCTTTAAACCAGAAAACACTAAACTACTTATAAAATACTTGACCATCGATCGCCTACACCCCACTTTTATCGGGTATTTTCTTTTATGTCAATAAGTAGGTTACATATCAAATCTAACAAACATAAATCTTAATACTGAACATATTTTGCAACGCTTCACTATGGACTACGTAAAAAGGTTTATGTAAGCTACTTATTGGCGCAACTAGGTAGGTACACGAATTCCTCAAAATTAAATTAATTCAATCACAATTCTAAAATAATGTTGTTAGTAAAGAATGATGGCCAAATCGACCCATACTACCATTACAAATCTCGTGTATACCACATGAAAGCTAGTTACATAAGCTTCATTTTCTAATACGGGGACAAACTTCAGAAACCCTGGAGAAGAGAGTTATCACACAACGTTTATTACTACACTACGAGTAGCTGTGCTCCGCATGCGTTCCAATGCTATTTCCCGAATATTCGACTCAGTTTTGACCGTTTTTCTCCCAACCTTCACAGTCTAGTCGTCATAATAATAATCTTAGCAAATACTACCACTCCAAATACTACTATGTTTGCCGAAGCGCGAGTAGATAGCTTTAATGCTGTACTAGGAAAAAAAAGGCATCGCTTCTGACAAGAATACGTGGCAGCACTAACAGCCTCCTGAAGATGATAACTGTAAGAGAATGAGTGCTCTATCATGCAAAATTTAATTAATAGCACCCTATCACTTGTCCAATATGTATACTAACATAGTTTTAAGTTAATTACTAATAATGTATGGATTTTTGTTGTCTGAATAAATAAATGAATTATTATAGTATTATTAAATAGTGGGATTAAAGCCTACTAACATACGTTCTAATTCTATTGGTGATTGGGCTGGTTACCATAAAATTTTGCCCGTCATTCTTTGTAAATTCCTGTAAAAAAATATGCACGTAATTGAAATAACACAACAAAGACTGCTCTTACCGTCTTTAAGAATATTAGTAAGTATTAAAATTGCCTTTTCCCTGAATAGAATGGAACAAAGAGACATCTTCTATTTTTAATGGAATTTATTACAAAGTAAAGTAACATTTCTCAAAACAAAAGCCTTGAAAATTAATTTCCAAGTGGAGGTAATAAATTCCGTTTGGAAACTTGTTTAAGTTTTTAAATAGTTACAGGTTGTTTGCTAAAATCAAAGCAAACATCCTTGCTTCCGGAAATAACTGCAGTGCGAGAAACGTAAATATTTTTTTAATTTCTAGGTGTAGTTCTGCTTGCAGTTTACACTGTTTTCATTTTAACCGGGTCATGACAATGCCTTCTCGCCAGACCGACTCAAATGATTCGACGATTGATTCAGTTTTCCGGAGAGGGTTGTCTATATTAAAGTCAATTGGATGCAAAACATAGTTTTTTTTTTAAATCTATCTAATATCTTTAAAAGAGCAAATTTAAATATATTTCTGGAATCTCGGAAAGGGCTCCAATGATTTCAATGAAATTTGGTATTTAGTGGTTTTCGTGGATGAAAAACCGATCTAGCTTGTTCTTATTTCTGAAAAATCGCTAGTTACCGAGTTTCAACCCGAGCGGAGCTCAATCATATTATGGTTCTAAGTGAATTTATTATTATAACCAGGACGTTCCGGTCATATTGTAACAGCCATGGTCACGAGTCTACTCGTGCAATGTGGTCGTAACTTTGCTTGAGGTGATTTTTATCAATAATGGATCCGTTCAAGTCCCGGATATAATCATAATGAATAACTGCTCGTCAGGAAGAAATACTAAGTTTTCTGTGGCTCTAATTATAGGCAAAATAAATCGAACAAGGTGGTAGCGGTTAATATTCGTAGATGTTGAGTGGGTCACCGAAATGAATACAATCCTATTTATTTGTCTTATGTTTTCTGTTTGAATAAAAGTTTGATAATTCATGCAATATTTCATATTAATATTTTAAATGCGAAAGTAACTTTTTCTCTGTATACGTCTGTCTGTCTGTTACCTTTCTACTCTTAAACCGCAGAACCGATTTAAATTAATTTTTGCATGAGGATAGTTTGAACCCTAGGAAGACAGATGACAGTTTTACGAGGAAAAAATCCGCGAGCAACACTTGTAATACATTCCAACTAACTTGGCACAATAAAACGTTTCATATCTTTATGTTCGTTCCAATAGCGGGTATAAAAATGAGTCGTGTATAAAAATTGGATGCGTGCAAAACACTCGATCTCGTGGCTTAGCTTTTCGATGATCCCTGAGGTACTTGAACCTTCCTTTCATTCACACCTTTCAAGCCTGAATTCTCATTTAACGCTTAATATTTATGAAAATTCTGTCCATATTTGAACACAAACAAAAACCATTTTTATATGAGCTAGAAATAAAACTTTTGTTACCACTGTCGTATCTAGAGATTAAAATACGAATCAAATTACAGTGTGCATGTCGAAAGCATAATTGCACAATGGCAACGAATAATGCCACACTCGACCCGATTTTTGCTTGCATTCCCAATATGGGTCACGGCCCAAGCGGATTCAGGTCGACGCTCGTACTAAACTTATGAAAATGTTCGCGGAAACGCGACGCATGACAATGTCTCTTTATTTTTGAAGTCGAATAGAGATTCTTTCTGCATTACCTGCCCGGTATTTCCTAATTGGATTTTTATAAAGATAAGATACCAACATAGTTGAAAAATAACATCAATCAGAAAATCAATAGTTCCTGGAGTAGTTAATTAAGTTTTCCTGTGTAGATTTCGTTTTGGCAGAGCACACGGACTGTAAGGCGCCCTCTTGCTTGGTCGAGCAGAAATTGACGATTGAATTCGCAAACCATAAAATGGTGAGCGCTAGGAGTTCTTAAATTGCAATATGCATGTAAAGTAAAGAAACAAGACCGCCAATGCGACCACCCCTGAAATTGGCAATCATCATAAAAATGAACATGAAAAAAAACTACTTTATAAATCCTAACAAGAAATTTTCTATGAGATTGACGTCCAAATCCGCACTCGATACTCAAGGAACCCATCGTTCTAAGTTTATTCCCCATAAAACCATGCCTTGCCCGTAAATATTGATCCTCCCGGCAGATAACTCAGAGGGTCCATAGAGAAAAACCCAAAGATATCTTTAGGTGTCACTTACTTTCGATTGATACTGAACGACCCATTTTTTATTGGACAGCGAATAAAATTGTACTTAGTCTTTGGGAAGTAAAGTTAACTACACGCACGATTCTAAGTGCCAAATAAGTGGAGGTTAACTGCACTTACATAATTTATTTATTATTTTCTAAAACACAGGATAACGAAATGAGAAATGATGATAAAAATATGCAACCGAATCATAGAATCAGGTTTGAAAGGCTTCATTCTCGGAAAACATTTAATGGGGCGTTCCTGAAAAATTGCCCGCTACTTTTATTATTTTAGTGCAGTTTACGGTGGCATTTTGTTTCGTACGTTTATTTTAAAACTGACTCTACTAATTTCATTCAACTACCGAAATACTCCAACAAAGAATGCAATTCCATAAATGCGAATTTATAAGCATTTTGACTGAGTGATGACTAAAATATGTCATTTACATAAAAATATGCTTTACTTCAAGGAAATATTTCTGTAGGAGAGTCTCTTATATTTTATGTTGAACATACAAAATTTGCATACCATTTCTCGGCGTTTGGCAGAGAAGCCATCTCTATGACGAAACGATAATTAAATTCTGTTTCGTACGACTGTAGTTTAACTAGTGAGTCTTGTTCGTCTTCGCTCTTTACTTAAAGTTCCTTGTCTTCCTACATAACTAATTGAACTCGCAAGCATAGCTGTGCAGCTTTCATTTATCAAAAGAAGTCGTTCCTTTAAGAAACCTCACATAATAGTATTAAATCTGCTGCTTTCTTCCTTTGTTTTCAAAATTCGCCTGGAAGAGATCGCTCTGTATCGATAAAGGTAATTTTTTTAATGCACTGTTGCTTTGAACTTTTGTTATACTCTGTTTCTCATTTGCATCTTTTTCTCATTTGCTCTTATGTAGTACAAATTTTCAAAGTACGGGCTCTTAAGTCATTCAAGACAATAAAACTTGTTTTATTATGTTTTATAATGACATTGAGGTATACATACGAAAGGTTGTCCATAGTACATTTTTTCGCCAGAGAAACAGAACAATACAACATTATATACAGCACAATATTTTGGACTATCGCGGTCATAACTAATTTTATGAATTAAATTAGGGTTTTGTTCCGCATACTTTGATTTTAACGAAACTCGATATTACGGCACAATCACGCTACAAATTTTAAGAAATTAAATCAAGTAAAGGGTGCAATGGTTCTTTTTCGTACATTTCATCATGATTTCTTTAGCAGATGTATGAAATGTCAATACGATATTAGTAGCACAAAGGTTCCACCCTGGGACGAGATTTAATTTCCTGGACTGAACTTAGTGACAATAAAGAATTATTAAATTGTTATTTCATTCATTTTGAACATAAAACTACCATGAGATTAGTTATCTAGGTCAATAAAATTTAATATTTAAGTAATTTCATCACTCTGCATTTACATTTGCCAACAAGTTCTAACTCAAACCGACCACTGGAATTGAGTGAAAATCGAATTACAGTATTTGAGTCAAATAATAACAGATGAAGTTAAATAAAAGCTTATACAATAGTACGTTACACTGATCCCAACCCACCTTGAACTTTCCATTCTATATTTAAATGGGAGACCAAATTTGTGCAAAAGAAACACCCGACAAAGGACGCGTTAGCGGAAACCTCTTGGGTCCCGGTAAAATATTCAAATGTAGCGAATAATAACGTTGCTCAGATAATGGTGTCGCGCCGGTCGGATCAGAGTGCGCTCTATTTACATGTCCAACTCGGTATATCAACTATTTATGCTTATTACATTTTATTTATTTATATGGATTTTGGTGGCATGGAATTTTGGCGCAAAACAAACTCCCTCCTGAGGGTGGTGGCAGCAAAGACTGACAGCCCTATTATAGCTCATTAGATGTCTTTGCATGTAAAATCCAATGAGCATTTCATTCTTCACTAAAATAATTTTAAGTTTCATTATTACTAACATAATATATGAACATTTAATTGTTGAAATTGGTATCTGAAATAAATATTTTTTTTTTCTAATTTTTCATAAACATTTTTCTTTTAGTTCCACCAAAATCAGCACACAAGATGAAAAAGCATAATTCCCATTTCATAACTAGCTACCAACTCTGGCTTCAAGATGGGACTAAGGACATTATCGTTAGGCAATCCGAAGAGCGAGACAAGCGGGAGTTATGATGTCTTTGGATGCAACACTTCGCAGTTAGTGTACACAAGCTTTGTCATAGTGGTTACTACTGATGATAAGTAATTAAATTCGGCAACCCGGTATAAATCGAGTTGTTACAGCGCCATGCCACCGGTAGATGTAGAAACTAGTTTTTAATTTCAACAAGAATACTTTCTTACGTACTTACTCCGCTGGCTCGGCGATCGAGCGCCCTTTTTTGTACGATCTCCTTCCAGTGTGGGGCAAGAAAATAAATATGAAAATTTATTTAATAACCTCTGTAGTTAGTATACAGCGTGTATTTTTAATACTACCTCAAACTTTAAGGGCAGTTAGTGAAGGCCCTAATAATCACATTTTATTTATTTTTAGTAAAAAATTTAGACTTATTATTTTCCTTACAAAATTAATTAGCACGCAATATATCGTTACGCGATACTACTTTGTTTTTATTCAAGACGTCGCATTTGTTGACGTGACAGCTGTCACAGAACGCTTCTCTCTTCTTGTACGCATTACATTGCTGCTCGAAAATATTTCATAAATTAATTACGCTCTGTTACTTAATAAATTCTAAATTAACAATTTGTTTTGATATCGGTTCACACTACTTAAATCTTCGTCTGGTTATAGTTTGAGGTAGTATTAAAAATACACGCTATAGAGTCTATACGCACAATGAAGTCAACGCTCTTTTTACCGAACTAACCTCCTTCTGCTATTGATAGATGTAATAATAAAACTGTCCCACGCGCACGGTTGTCGATCAACTAAACGTATTGTGATCGGTTTTGGACAATTCGAAGCAATTTGTGGGGCCAACACACGTCAGACTCTTTACATCAACTATTTGTACGAGTTTATGCGTGGATATTTACCGAGAATTTTCCCCAAGATTATAATTAAATACGATTCCAATTCAATTACGAAAATAAATCTGAGTAGGAAAAACCCTCTCAGCTAACTGTGACATGATTTTTGTTAAGATGAGCTCGAGGTGTCAACATTTTTCTCATTATATAAATATATAAGTAACACATTATATATATATATATATAATACCTGGGCGACCGAGCTTTGCTGAGGCTAAAATTCGGTAATTTATCAGAAATAAGACTAAGCTAAATCGATTTGTCATCCCCGAAAACCCGTACATATTAACCAAAAATAACACGGTGTATACTGAGCATAATTATAACTATGTAATTAATCTTGGATCCATTTCAAAAATGTTCTTTTATGCACGTCTGTCTAGACTCAACTTTTCAATTGTTATTTTATAAATAAAGGACTGTTAGGTAATTAAATTGCGTCAATATCGACGTACACAGTCTGTAGTAGATAGAGTATAATTAGCCACTTATGTGATCAGTAATTAATTAATTACAGGGCGGTACATACGTCTATCTATTAATAGCAAATGATGGTAATGAAACAACATGAAATTTGAGAGCAATATCGTATTTAATCCAACACAAAGACATCGAACGCCTAGAAAATACAATAGTAAAGCCTGAATGTTAATATAAGTTTCACTGTATTATGTATATGAGGGTAGGGCATTAAACAATGGAGCGGCCCGGCCATCGATAAGTACGCCCAAGAGAGGACCCTCGGAGGTCCGAAATAAAAATAGGATTAGGAGACGAAAACGCTCCCTAATTAGAGGAGAAACAAACATAGGATTAGGGTCAACAACGAGCCTCTACGCGCTCATTGTTGTAACGATATTAAGAGTTTTGTATTAAGTTTGCATCGCATCTTCTCTAATATTAAGAGGCAATTATTTTATTAGGAGGAATTGTAAAGGTTATGTCTAAAAGAATGTCCTTCTTAAAGCAGCGTTTCCACCAGAGATGTGCGAGGATGTGTTGTGAGGAATATGTTTTTCATTAACCGATAGAAACGCTTCAGTTACCAGTACACAGTACAGTACAGTCAACCATTTTAGTTCCTAAGCCACCATAAAATCTTATAATTCTGACACTTAACGTCATTCTACGGGGATTATTGAAGACAAATAAAATTATTTGCTAGGTATGATAAGGTTTTCCTATGGCTGCGGAAATCTAATTAGTTGCCTATATACCGACCCACTTAATTTGATTTTCCGATCATTTTCTCTATCTAAATCCATACTAATATTATAAATGTGAAAGTGTGCGTGTTTGTGTGTTTGTCCGTCTTTCACGCCGTAACGGAGCGACGGATCGACGTGATTTTTAGCATAGAGATAGTTTGTGGGCCCGAGAGTGACATAGACTACTTTTTATCCCGGAAAAATGCACAGTTCTCGAGGGAACAGCGCGCGATAACCGAATACCACGCGGGAGGAGCCGCGGGCAAAAGCTATAGTAGCTCATAATCCTATAACATTGACTTTAGTACCTAACGATGTAATATATGTTTTTTTTTAATAAACCTAATAGTTATTTCGTTTGTTTTAGGTATGCAACAAAATCTTTGGCAATGCGTCAGCGCTGGCCAAACACAAACTCACCCACAGCGACGAACGGAAGTACGTGTGCATTACGTGCGCAAAGGCATTCAAGCGACAGGACCATCTGTAAGTATTGGTATACGTAGATAGTACCACGAGAGGTGAAGTTAATGATTACACACACAGCTACAACATGTCATTTAAAGGTGATTTTCCACCGGTGAGGAGAGTCGAAAATTTTTAGCATTCTCGCGCATCGCCGCTAGCCGCCGCGTGTCGTCGCGAGGGCCGCCATACAAATTTTAATGCTCGTCTCGCTTCGCCGGTAGAAAAACAGCAGGATTTTGACATTTACTCATTAATTTCATTCATTCTCCTTTTGTGCAATCAGTTATTTTTGTAGCCGTGTATTATCATTCACTTCAACTCTCGTGGTACTATCTATACACAAGGTGTCTTAAATTAATTCTGGAATCCTTAATCAGATGTTAATTTTAAGTGAAAATCAGTGCAAAGGTTCATCGAAATTTTATATGCAAAATATTGAACACCGATCAATATATGAAAATATTTTTAACCACAAATTAAAACAGCAGTAAAATCACACTTGATTAAACATCTACTCAAATATTCCGAAATATTTAACGCAATAAAGACTTTGAGTTTGAATACTTTAAAAGCATAGGAATATAGATAACTACGTATCTTCACGCAACCATCTATCTACCTAAAGATACATGTACATACCTAAACCTAAAGACAGTAATAACCTCGATTCGCTCCCATCGTCTGTATTTTTGGATAGATACAACCTTAGGGCTCATTAAATCTAGTGAATAGACTCATACTGTATGTCATCTGAACTTCTATCAGTGAGATTTGGATCAATAGGTAATCATGGGTTAGTTTTAAGTAATGATGCGGTACCTGACGCATATTTCGCGTTTGTGCTGCAAACTTTTGCAAGCTATAATATTAGGTAATTACCTACAGGCGATCACGTCAAAAAGTCGTGTCCAGAGAAAGCTTTTTTTTACCTCCAGACGCGTGAATACAGTAACGTCATTTGATCGTGTGAGCCTTAGGGGTGATTTAAAGCAAGCATGAAACAAAGTAATTGGATATTTCAGCTCCAGAAAGGCTACTCCGAAACACAAAATTCGAAGTTCGTGTCGTGCGATCCCTGTCGCTCTCGTATTAAATAGTACAAGTGTCAGAGGGACCGCACGACACGAACTTCGAATTTTGTGTTTCGGAGTAGCCCTTCTGTGCCGACTGGAGCTGTTATCTTTTTTTTTGTTCTAAACTCGCTTTTGCCAGATTTGTATACCTACGAAATGGATTTCCAAGTTATATTTTGATGAATTTTGGTACGATTTGAAGTTTTCTTTCGAAATGATATTTATATGTACAAGAGGCAGGTGCTGTGTAAAAGGGGGAAGTACAGATGTCATGAATGGTGCCCATTCAATCGTCTCTACTTAAATAAAATATCACTGTAATTAAACTAGTAAGCATGTTCTTACGAAGCCTAACTTTCTTACGAATATTATAGTATAGGTATAGTTGAAGTAAGACCTGTAATTTTCGACCCGGAGTAAACGACAATCATAATATACAACCTGATAATTCAAACCCTTCAGTAATTGCCGTAATGGTTTTAATCATAGGGTTGTGCATTACTTTTATTTATTCCGTGTAATGTAGTTTATAGGTAACAAATTAAATTACGTGGTAAGTGACTACGATACGTACTAATAAACTAAACATAAGCTAATACTTATCTCTGAAGAATAAACTCCTTGCATAATTAATATGAACAGAAAATACAATCCAAATGTTACCAAACACAAAAATAGAACAGGATGAGAGTACCTACACTTTGAAAATAGCGCAAATTAAAATATTCATTTTTGATTACGTTAAACTAGTTACGCGCAAACAAATTGAAACGATACAACATGAATAATGCTTTATGATCGTTAAATATTTAAATTAATCAAATAAACTGCGAAAGAGCGATTAAAATAATACATCTGCCTTTAAGCTATCTAGGTATATCAGCACAACTGCATTAATTTGATCGAAAATGAAAACAGATTATTTTTCAATGTACGATAAGCCACGTTGATTTATTTAAATTCAGAACGTTATAGTTTTAACTACGTTTATTGTTTAAATCAGTGTTCGGAAACATACGGTTCGTAGATCAGATACGATCCGGGACAATTTTTACCTGAACCTCATTTTACATCTGTGTAGTCCTTGAATCACTACATGAATGCACGAGGAAGGCGGCCATCAGGGAGGAGTGGCGGCGTGTTGTGAAGCTGGCCACCAACACCTGAAGTGATGACGACGACCACTCTGTCAAGAGTGATACCGACAAAGAAGAAGAGAGTCCTTGAATTACGACAGTTGCCAAGCCCTAGTATAGACAAAAAACAAAAGTATCTTCTGCTAAGCATTTGTCTTTATATACCCCACCACTGGACAGAGGGTTCTCCTAATGATTGTTACAAACTGTCCACGTGGGCCTCATGTGAATTTGATACTTCAATGTATAACAATTTCGAATAAATCCATACTAAATCCATATCGATACTAATGTTATAAATGCGAAAGTGTGTATTTTTGTTGTTTGTTACCTCATCACGCCTAAACCGCTTAACCGATTTAGATGGAATTCGGTATACAGACAATTTGAGTCCCATGGCCTTTCCCGGGACTCATAAAAGCTATCCTCCTTATATAGAATAGTTTTATCCTATATACTTACGTAGGATAGTATTTATCCCGGAAAATTGCAAAACGAATTGTACGCGGACGGAATCGCGGGAAAAAAGCTAGTTAAGAATAAGTTTTTGAGATCTGATCTCGAATAAGTCATCATGACGTCTCAGTTACTACAGTTAAAGGCACAGTACTTCCAGCAGCACATTTCGGAAACATGCGACACTACTATTCTTCATGTTTACGCGTATAGAGATACATATTTATTACAATACAAGAAGTAAAAACTGCACTTAAGATTCTTCTACCAATCGTTGATCGTCTTACTAGATATTTATCTAAACATTATAAACAACAATTAATTACTCAAATAAATCCTTCACGATTTTGGCAACGGTCTAAATACATTAAAATACGATAAGTTTTGCTCCTCTCGCTCTTTTTTAAATCACTAAATTTAGTGACATACGTTTTATACTGCTTACACAATATTATTGACTTTCCGGCCATCAATTAGTCTTTTCATTATTCATATTAAAAAGTCTTAAAGTTCTCAAAGTATAAGCTATCTTGCACACGGTTTTCAATAGTGAAAGGTAGTACTTTCCCAAACAGATTATTTGTAAGCGTCTTACAAACCTAGCGACGGTAAATCCTGTGTCTTGAACACTAAGTTGTTAAGTGCATCAACACAATATGTACATAGTAGAGACATATTCTACTCGGGTCTCGGGTCTAGAATATACCTACATACTAATATTATGATAATTTATAAATGTCTTTTTAACTTGTTGTTGGAATTTTAATCAGCGTATGAACTGTGGGTTTATTAAAAATATATATAAAAAGACATTTATTGCCACAAAAAAAAATTCAATGAACATAACTGACGGAAACACAACAAATAAAACGTAAAAAAAGTCATACAAAAAAAAACAACAAATATGTGGCAATGGGCTCAAGCTCAAAATCAGTGGGCTATTGTAGTTTTTTCGTTTCGAATGTAATAAATATCGCAGGAAAGAAACGCTATTCGTTTGTTCTATTTTTACTCATTTATTTTTTATTCACAACACAAAATGATATTTTGTTACGGTGCCCATGCGATATTTGTTTTACGAAACAAAAACAAATATCTTGATTTGACTCAAATGCAATGTTTTCTTGTGACAGTGCACCCCACATTTGGCTACCTAAATGTCCCAACGTAACACATGAATATTAATGCAGCTGCCATGCGTGATATTGACTAGCATAATGTAGTCTCGACCCAGTTGCTTTAAGACGTTTGGGGCAACAACGTTGTTAATAACAGTTTGTAGCCGAAGAGACGTTATTATATGTTTAATACAAAAGTGGACTCTTACCACATCACACTTTATCGTATAACTAACCTTATTATCTTTACCTAGGGTCCATATCGGCTCGCATACTATTGAAAGTCCGAATGTAATTTTTGTCAGAATGATCGTTTGTCATAACTCTTTATTCCCTGAATCCAATGATTGGTTAGAATTGTTATAAAATAAACCTAACCTAACCTACAGTTTCCAAAGGAAGACCATTTAAAATTTTTAGAAAAATACGCTTCAGTGCGAAAAAAAATCGGACAAACGATGATTCGGACAAAAATTACGGTATGACTAGCGAAGAGTAGTAGTTAGGGCTCCCCTTTGGCTATATAATATAACGCTTCTGACTGACTGAATAGATGAGCGGCCAACAGAAAACGCATAGCCTAAAAAATTGTAGCTAGAGACATGACCAATTTATTCCTTAAGTATCATATTTAGAGTTTAGAACTTTTTCGACATTATTGTTTTGATATAAGCTAAATGCATTTTTTATGCTAATTACTGCCCCTAGCGCACGGTGTCAGTCAAAAGAAGGGTGAATGCATGTGCCGTGAGATTGGCATTTCTATTTTCATCGGTCAATTCTACGTATGTCTATGATATGTAAATACAGTACCTACTAAATGCAGAGTAGTCAGAACTGTACTTTGATACAAAGTAGACCTACCTAGATAGAGTTGGTTCACATGGTAAGGTAGAGTTGCGGATTCATTGCTACGCTCAGTGTACAAATTGTACAAGCATAATTTAGTTCCTTTAACATACCTATATACATCATAAATCGTAATGCAGACAGGTGTCTTGACGTAGATAACTAGTAATTTTTGCGAAAAACTACTTTATACCGAGGTTTTAAATATATAATTTCGCTCATTATATACCTAAAACGTACGGTCGGTACTAACTTATGTATCCACTTTTCCATACTAGTTGCATAAAAAAGTGGATACTTATTAAAGGTCATCAACTATACCAACTGTTATTTTTTCAAACTCTCACACACTTTGCAACCACAATCAGCAACCGGTTGGGCATTCACTGAGGCCTTGTTCAGCAATAGATGATGATTTTAATGACACATCTTTTCGAAGCTTCTATAACAGTTTTACTTGTCTACAGCAACGGGCATATGCTAACACACCGTAACAAGAAGCCATACGAATGCAAAGCGGAAGGATGCGGCAAATCGTACTGCGACGCGAGATCCCTGCGGCGGCATACAGAGAATCACCACCAGCCTTCAGGAACTAGTAAGTCTGGCTACATCTTGTGATCGGTGTGCCTTGTCCATTCTTGTTTATGCTTCCAAGTGTTGCTTATGGTGTTTTTTCTTCTTATTGTAGCTAATAAGCCTTAAGCAGCGTTTCCACCAGTTACGTGCGAGGATGTATTGCGATGAATATGTTTTTCACTAACCAATTATTATTATTATTATCGTACGGCCTTTCATAAAATACAAGTCCTGCGTTTCTTATAAAACTAAATCCAAATTATTCAGCCAGTCTATAGCCTCTCCAGAGCATCTGCTAAGCCCCCTGAAGCCGCCAGCAAAACGTCGGTTGGGGCACTCCTCCACGATGTGGTAGGCTGTTTGCTGCGGAGCGCCGCAGTCACATGTCAATAAAAACTCTTCATTTACACATCCTCGCACAGCACATCTCTGGTGGGAACAGCTGAGCGTGGTGATACGAGGTAAATGAAGCGTTTCTATTGTTTAATGAAAAACATATTCCTCGCAACACACCTCGTACCACATTAGTGGTAAAAACGCAGCTTACTGTAACTCTCATTGTACCTGAAAAGCACAATATTGTAAATGGTATAAAAATGGCAGTTAGAATGTAGCTAAATCGCATACTAGGTTGGAACCTTCGTGCTATATACTATATTAACATGCATTAACATCCGAAGAAATCATTGTGCAACTGATTATCTAACGTATCCCACTATGATACGCGATTCCGTTTCCTAGGCTGTACTTCTGGGTATTATCCTATCAAAAAAGAGTTGCAAGGTACTGTTTCTCATGTAAGCCGATCTTTAAAAAAAATTAGATAAAGAAATTACCTACTTAATATGATCAGCAGTAAACGTGTCTCAAGCAAACGTTTAGTTAAAGATAAGTGAGAAAAGGTATTGGCATAAGATTTATTTTGACTTTATAATTACAGACATAATTATTTAGAAGATTATTTTTGACCGATACAAGTTGAAATGTAGTTGTGTAACTGAATCTCTATTTTCTGAATTCTGTTGTTTCCTTTTCACACCAGTATTGTTAAATGCTCGGTTTTTTTATAACAGTTTAATTAATTGAATAAACAATCTATTTTAGAGCTGTTAAATTGTTAATTAGTATCAAGTAAAGACGCCAATGTTTAAGCTTTACCTATACTAATTTGAGTGAGTGTGCATTTTACTAACAGTATTATTTTCACCCTAACAGAATCAGTACAAACTAGCGAGACAACTCAATCAGTAGGTAAAAATCGTGAGTATAAGCATTTACTGTTAATTACTCTGTTTAAAATTACGGTGACTTACGACGAACCATGATCTCTTTCTCTTGTAAATTGTAAATTTCATATGTTTTATATGTACAATAAAGAGTTACAATACAATACAATACGAACCTATTCTTTTCTAGAGATTCATAGTAACTAGTAGTAGTAGTTCGTTGTATCTGTAATAACTGAACCTATTGTAAAATTCATATACTACTTCCTACTTACGAGTATATTAGGTATAAATGCAATGTTTGTATATGTGTGGGTGTGTGTGTATGTTTGTTACTCCTTCACGCTAGAACGGCTGCTCGGATTTCGATGAAATTTGGTATGTAAATAGCACATAGGTTACTTTTTATACAGATATTCCCACGAGATAGGGATAAAGTGTCGAAATAACGACCTCTGAGCTAAAGGCATAAAATTAAGCATGGTTATTTTTAATACAACGTCAGTCAAAACCACGATGTAATTTTCGAGAATTCCCATGGGAATTTATGCTTGTTAATTCTTCATGCTAGAATGACTGCACGGATTTCGATGAAATTTGGAATGTAGATAGAATTGAAATCTAGAATAATACTTAGGCTCCTTTTTATTTCAATATTCCCACGGGATAAAGAGCACATAGTAATTTCCACGGAAATTTTGTAAAATCCCGGATTTGCAATTCAATTGCTATATTATTAACGCGAGCAAAGCCGCGGGTAAACACTAGTTACAAATAAAAGAGCTATAGGTATGCATAAAGTGCACAATGCTGAACACAAGTCGACAAGCAATTAAGGCACAATCTGGCCGGTGACTAACGTTGCGCCTTGCATAATCCCTTCAAGGTGATGTCGCGTCTGAGCATACCTAATGCTTTGTACCTTCAATTGTATTTGATGAATAAGTAACAATCTGCAAATATTTAAATTAAATTACGAATGCAAGTTCTTTGTGCAAAACGAAGCTTTTGTAGGAAAATTATAATGGATGTTTGGATTGTGGTAGTTAACTTATAAATAATAATAATAATAATTTATTTGCATAAAAACATGGTACATATTTTGTGGTAAGAAAGAAAGAGAGATTCACATGTTTTTGTCACCATGTGACGTAGTTTACTGAAGTCCCCCTTTAAAGGTTTTCTATCAGAGTTCTTGTTTTAAAATTTAGTCACGCCTTCGATTTTGAGCATCGATCAATGTGCGGACACAAAAATTTTAACTAGATACCTACCATAAAAATATCCCACAACATTTACAGGGGTGTTCAGTAAACCTAACCCAACATAATCTAAGTTAATTTTAGAGCACTTTGTATTTATCATTAATATCGTAGACACCGTGGTTCTTAAAAACTAAACTTTCTTATCTTCTACTCTACAGTCACTAATTAAGTTACAAGTATTACTTACTAGAAAATCTAAAGATCAGGTGTTAACTAGCCTTTATTTCCAGGTTTGAACAGTACAAGCGCAAGCGCAGCGGGCAGCGAGCGTGAGTCAGCATCCCACCGCCTGGCGTCGCCCGCGTCGCCTCTACGGAACTACACGACGCATTCCGATGTAAGACATTTAAAAAACATTACAGAGATCAAAAGGACTTACGTCAAAATATTTCAGAATCAGATAAAAGCAAATCAAATATGAAAGGAAAATTACATTTTTTGTGAACCTACCTGCAGTTGTTATCAACCATCGTCTTCTTTTTATAACAATATAGAAGAAAACTGAATTATTTAAAAACCTATTCGTTTCTTCTTATGACCCCATATTTTTTCTACAACTAAAAAGAGCCATTATAAAGTAAGTTGTTAAGTTTCCACAGCAATTTCAATCCCCTGTGTAACCGCTAAAACTAAAACCGTGCATCCGCTGCACCTTTAAAAAAAAACGTCCAAATGCTTAAGTAGATTATGCTTGGCGTACTTCCAGGGGGATGAAAAACTCGCCTCCACCCTTATTAATTAACCAATTACCCCAAATCCGCGTCGTGTGCTCTTTTAATTTTGCCAAAAGGTACCTTTTTGTATGTGCTGAAGGCTAACGAATACGCTTAGTAAACATCGAGATACTTATCGACGGTGAAACTGTTTCATTTTTTAATTCAAACTCTTGTAAATATGACGTTTCTACCTCTAGATCTTTCCTTTATGAGTACCTCTACTGACTCTTTGTCTTACTATTACTATTATTTCAATAATTTACTTTACTAGCCGACATTTTTATCCCACTGTTGGGTACAGACCCTCTCCCCTTGACTACCATTGATTGATCTATTTCGGTCTAGATTATCTCGCCATCTACTCTTCGGTATTCCTTTCCGTCAGTATCTATGGAGCGCTACCAATTATGTGGTTACTATATGTTATTGATAACAGAAAAAAAACGAATCCATGCATCTCTATCACTTAGGACGTCTGGTAGGCTTTTTAAATCTCAATTTAAGGCCTAAACTGACAGTTCTTGTATTGATCTGACAGGACTTAAGACCACTTAACCTAGATTAAAAAGCCTCCAAGTGCCCCTTAAACCTAACACCAGCTTAAGCGCTTTACCATTTTTCTGACACAGTTCTATTTTTTAAACTTTCCTATTTTCTGTCTTACGTATACTTTGAGGTACAGGTAGTAAAATTTAAATTAAATGGACACGTTAAATTACATAGTAACTTTAGGCGGTAACCCGAAAAGAGTTTGAAACAAGGGTCCGTACACAATCCGCCACCCGGCCTAATCAAACGAAAATGTTTTCATTTGCCAGTTTTGTTTAGGTTTTTCAATCCTTTTTGTCATCAATGTTAATATTGTCTTTGTCGCCATTATTTTAACTATGGTGAGCGTATCTCCATGTTTAAATTTATTCGTGCACTTTACTGTTATTATGCATTATTTGTATCAAAAAGCAAGTATGTAAATAGTACTTTAAGGTGCTGTGTGAGTTTTTTAGATGCTATGTAATAAAGAACGAAAAAACTAAACTAATAACGTATGGAAGAAAGAACAGGAGCCCCACTCTATCCACTCGCCCTCCCAATCATCTAAACACAGTTCACGTAATATGCGTAAGTTAACTTGTAGAGTATCAACGTAGAAGATTTGCGTTATTTCGCAATTTTTATTAACATATATATCTTGCTCGCTAATCCTGCCGTGAAGCAGCCGCTTGCACTGTTGTGTTTCGGCGTGGAGAGTAAGACAGCTGGTGAAAGTACTGGCACTTGAGGTATCCCATCTTAGGCCCCTAGGTTGGCAACGCTTCTGCAATAATACCCTTGGTGTTGCAGATGTTTATGGGCGGTGGTGGTCTCTTACCATCAGGAGACCCACTTGCTCTTTTGCCATCCAGACGAATAAAAAAAACATACGGAAGCCACCAAGGAATAGTTTTATAGTCACTACTACTACATCAACATACCTTAAATAAAACTCTGTTCACACAGTCGAGTAACTCCGGGTCGGAAAAGTCGAGCAGCAGTCGCAGCGGCAGCCGGGGCGACAGCAGCCCGCCCTGCACCCCGCCCGCGCCCGCCACCCCGCCCGCAAGACCCAAGCCTGCCAAAACTGCCGCCAGCAAACCCAAGCCTGCTACGGTAAGTAACAAACACATCATCATTGCATCAGCTGTAGGACGTCCACAGGACTGGACAGGAGTAGGTACAGACACGAATTTCTCCTATGCACACATATCTAGAAAGAAAAAGAAAGAAAGAAAGAAAATACATTTATTCACAACACGAGACAACAATACTATTTGTTACAAATAAACAACACAAAGGTATGTGTCATTGCGATTGTGAATCGGACACTGGCTCAGCATAATGCTGAAGCGTTAAAAACACCCCAGCGCTGATTTTCAGCCAGCACCTCAGCATCTCAGGTTGCTTTTTTTCTACGACGCTACTTAGCAGCAGCACTATTTTTCGCTCTCATCGAGAGACGTAACACTTTTTCGGAACTAACCGCTCACCCAGACAAGAGATGTCGCTACTAAGCTAGCGTAGTAGAAAAAAATCAACCTTAGATATGTGTGCATCGAAGAAATTCGTGTCTGTATTCCTGGTCGTGTCCTGTCTGTGATGCGTGTGAAGTTCCCAATCCGCACTGGGCCCGCGTGGGAACTATGGCCCAAGTCCTCCAGGAGAAATATTTGCGGTTCGGAGATTAACGATTTAATACTTCGAAATTAATAAAAAAGGTAATTTTGTATTTGACAGGTTGCCTGGAAGAGATCGCTCTTAAGCTTATTGCTTATCTTGTAATTTTCTCTCTGTGTACCTGTTTTCTGTATCGCTTACTATTTCTAATGTACAGTCGGAGTAAAAAAAGGTTCGTCACCTTAAGATCTATTTTCCTTTTCTCAGTATGAGCGCTCATCTGCTTTACCGATTGAGTAGGACATACTGCGTCAACCTGTCAACCTGCTAAACATAATCAGGGGGCCTACCACGCTCTCTTAATACGATTCAGTTTAAGCTCTAAACTGAACTGCATCGCTATTTCGTACTACGACGTTACATTTGCGATTCATTTCAAGTGAGGTTCAGCGATAGCGATACATATATCAGAGACAATATCGGTCTTTCATTCACTTGTAAGCGATTGAGATTCAGCTCTGAGAAATAAAGGTCGTGGTACCAATTTCGACGATTCAGTTTAGGTGCCTAAATTGAACTGCTCTGCGTTTGGATCGTTTAGGAAAGATCGTGGTAGGCCCCCAGGTGACCATAGCAACCCTACAACTAAACCTTGGCACTGACAAACATTGACAATTAAATAGAACATTATTTGATTGAAACTTTTATGTAGTTGTTTATTAAAAAGGTTTTGTATTGATATGAAACTAGACATATGTTAGAGGTGTATACTATTTTGATCCTTGTTGTCATGCTAATTAAGTATAATTTGATATGCACTTGTCTACTTAGTACTTTGGTTTCAAAACGTACTAAGAGTCTATGACTTCGTAAAGGAATCAATTAATAACTGACGAAGGTTTTTCTACCCCCACTATACAATAAAGGGTCCTTGTACTGTATTTAAATATCCTTGATTTAGAGACACGTTGTATACTTAATCTAGACGAAGCCATCGTTCTTGTGCTACTTAAATACATCAGAATGTTTATTTTATCCTACTCCTTTGATTGATCATCTAATGGTAGCTATAGTAAAATCAAGCGAGTTGTATGCCAGAATCGTAGCAAGTGGAAGGATGTAGTCTCTGCCTACCCCGTTGGGAAAGAGGCGTGATTTTATGTATGTATGTATGTAGTAAAATCAATGTAAGTAGGTACGTACATACGAGTACACTCGCTATCTGAACACGTTTTAATTAATGACATTAATACCCCGCGCTAAACATTGCGCGCTGAAATTCGTTTAATTACATTGTTATGGAAACCATCCTCGACACTGCAGTATATTGTAAAATTCGACCGCTGCATATTCTATAGTATTTCAAAGCAAAATCCCAACAAACCATTTTTCATTGGTAACGCAACTCTCTTTGTTTCGACCGAAATGTGAAGGGCGTGCACAGAGCCCGCAGCACCAAATTCAAAATAACGAGGAGTATTTTATTACCAGTACATGTTTATATCTTATAAGTATGTTGAATAAACAAGGCTTGAAAAGACTGATGACGGTGAAATAATATTAATACGAGTGGCTATAATTTAAGAAAAAATTTTTTTTTTCATTTTTTTTTATTAATTGGATTTAAGTTAATCGAATCAATTTTTTTTACCCCCGATTAAAAAAGAGGGGTTATAAGTTTGACCGCTATGTGTGGCTGTTGTGTGTCTGTCTGTGTGTCTGTCTATGGTACCTACCGTAGCTCTTAAACGGGTGGACCGATTTGAATGCGGTTTTTTTATTTGAAATCCGGATTTATAGCGATGGCTCTTAGACACGTTTCATCAAAATTTGTTAAGCCGTTTTTGAGATATTGAACTTTGAAATGACAAATTCTGGGTTTTGTCCAACTCTTTGTTATTTTGGTTATGTTGGTTAATGCGGTCACATTTTGCATTTTGCGGTTATTGTAAGAACGCAATAAAATAAGTTATTTTTTAATTTCCAATAAGTACAACTTTTTTGCCGACTTTAATTTTTTAGACTGCACCTACGAGTACTTGCAGTGTCATCCAAAGTCCAAGTCAATCCAATCAATAAAAGTAGATGAAAATAATCACCATCATCATCATCATCATGTCAGCCGAAAGACGTCCACTGCTGGACATAGGCCTCCCCCAAGGCTCTCCACTCAGACCGGTCTTGTGCTTTTTGCATCCACCGCGATCCCGCGATCTTAGCCAGGTCGTCGCTCCATCTTGTTATGAAAATAATAATACCTTGTAAAAATGGACTCATCATAATGTAGAGCTTTCGACATACCTAAATATACATATAACGAGTATGTAAGTCTACTGGATTATTATAGAACATCCCGATATCACGGTACAAGGTATGCCCGTACACATTTCTCCGAACATGCTCCCGTAATAATGTGAAATGAATTAGCAGCGTGAATGTAGGTCAACATTTGTAATATTCGAACAAGCGAGGAAGTGCTTAGGAAAATTAGTGGCCCGCCTCGCGGCGTTACTCATAATTGTTTGCTTTCTTGAGATTCAGAATACGTTTTCCCTGTTTTTACAGAGTTTATTGCTAAATATTTTTGAAAGGTCAGTTGAAAATGTTAGATACAGAAGCGTAACTTGAAAGAGCAAAACACAATGAAATTTCGAATTTTTTAACTTTTAATGGTATATTTGCAGGTGGTAGAACCTTGTGCAAGGTCCGCCTGGATTGCTACCACCATCTTGCTCTCTAATTCTGCCGTGAAGCAGCAGCGCTTGCACTGTTTTGTTTCGGCGTGGAGTGTAAGACAGCCGGTGAAATTACTGGTACTTGAGGTATCCCATCATAGGCCTCTAGGTTGGCAACGCATCTGCAATACACCTGGTGTTGCAGATGTTTATGGGCGGTGGTAATTTCTTACCATCAGGAGACCCACTTGCTCGTTTGCCATCCAGTGGAATAAAAAAAAGTTATACGTAAATAAAAATGTGATTTGAATGGAACTTAAGCTCTCGTGTGGTTGGTCGGTCGAAGTATCGCTGGGCTGATGCTGTGGAGGCGGATCTGCGACAGCTTCAAGCCGACAATCGGCGTGAAGCTGCGCAAGATCGGTTTAAGTGGCAAGCTCTCGTTTTGGAGGCCAAGACTCATTTTAGGTGACTGAGCCAAACTAGTTAGTTAGTTAAGCTCTCGTCAGACATATTTTGAAAATTACAAACAGGGGAGTGCGTAAAGCGCTATGAGAAGCTCATGCTCATGTCAGTTTCTATGGGCGTAAAAAGTGTCACCTGTCAAAACGATCGAGTCAAAGACACGTAAATTCTTTTTTAATGCTTTTTATTCTGAAATATGGAACAACCCGTGACCGACCAGACTGTCGTAATTTGGCAATAAAGAAAAACTCTTTCATGTTTTAAATTAATTGATGTTACTTAAAAATCTGATGTTTTTTTTTTCTATTAATTAGAAAGGTTATTCCTATTGATATAAAAAGTTTCAAGCGTTTTTAAATTTTTCAGACATTCCCCATTACTTATCCTAAATGGGATTTATATAAATGCTTTTGGTATGTGTAGTTATTCGACAATACATAGGTAGGTACTATAAAAATCTAACACTTACTAAGTCGCGGCTACACCTAAACATAAACAAGCAGAACAAAGCAACCGCAGGTCCACGACCGGATTACGACCAAACAAATGGTCCGCCGCGCCCGAATTAAAAATACAACCCATACTCGCTTATCCCGTAATGCTCGCGATATAAAAACACCCTTTATTACCTTTCTGTGGAACTCGGTAGAAATCAGAAATAGGTTTTGCTTTTGCGATCAATATTTGCAAATACATGTACACTATGTACAGTATGTTACCGATGTGTGGGCGTTTCCTGATAAAATTAATCTTTACTCACGTATTAATAGTTGAGATACGCCCGACGTGTTTCACGGTGAGCCAAAATATAAAAAATTGGTCAAAATAGACTAGCGTTTAAAGGGTAGGAATCAATAATACGCGTTCGAATGAAAAACTGTGATAACACAATCCTTTTAATGTGTTCACGAGTTTTATTGTAATAGAAACAAAAAACTACTTTGTTTTTAAAAAAATAATTGGAAAAGTACCTACAGAAAAATTAAAAATCGCGCTTTGAACATTAAAAGTGTCAACTTCAAATTAGAATCAAAAGTCCTACTGGCCAGCAATTTTCTAACTATAAACCTCTATGGAGAGGACTCACTCTTACTCCTGTAATAAAGTACCTGTGCCTTGTGCCAAGCAATACTTATTATAATCGTAACTCATTTCGCATTGCATTGAAAACAGCCAGAATCTGGGAAGTCTAATTGAAGCTATTCTACTGACACTTGAAAATAATTACTAATAATAATATTTAATAACATCAGTTTTGAGAAATTCTCTCAAGCTCGTAACACACTATGTACTCGTAGTTATCAAATTATTAAAGTATTCTATTAATGTATACCATAAGTTATAAAGTTAAGTGCTACATGCGCTTAGTCTAATTAGAGAACAAAAACATTGCTTAAAACTACCGTGGTGTTAGAATGTTCTGGTCTTTTTGTTTTTAGTGCCAAAAGCTAGCCACAAAATCTAGATTAGTTACTAAAGTGCTCTGCGTTCGCAGATGTTAACTACTTATTTGTTAATTTAATTACCTATCAAAAATATATAGGTAGCAAAGCCCAGACGATGGGAGCAAAAATGCACTTTTCACTAGTGCTTAATTAAATATCGACTATTCTATCGACATCCATGCGAACAATTTTTGAATCAGAAATTTAATGATCAAACTTATTATCTTACGTGTCAGGTTGTTACACAATATTACATCAGGTATCTTGGTAAGCTTAATATATATTATTTTAGTTAACCAATTATATACTATAATTATTATCAATATTACGGGTGACGGGAATCCTAAAAATATACTTTTCTCATAACTTAAAAACCTCTTTCATATCATATTTGCTTATTTCAATTATAAAAAATAGCTATCTGACATTGGACCCGATTCTACAGCGGCCGCTAAAATTCCTAATTTTATTTAGACGTCGCTAAATCACTTTGCTATTCTATGAGCACCTGTCATAATCAAATGACAACGCTAATTTAATCTGACGTTTCTTATTTTAGCCGATCTATCTAGCCGGTCAGCGTGACTTTCTGGAATAGCACTTGTTAAATCAGCCGTCTAAATGTCAATTAATATTTAGAAAATTTAGATTTAGACAATTTAGCCGACGTGCGCGTAGAATCGCATCCATTGACTCGAGTCAATCAATGTCAAAAAAAAAATACAAACAGCTCTTTTTAATTTTGTTTACAACTACCCAATTTTTCTGAATTTCGTAACGGTGGGCCAGTACCATTTATTGACATTTTATCGACATATAAAATGTGTGTCCTCGCACTATTGAGACGTCAACACATAATTTTTCCCGTCATCCGGGCTTTGATAGGTACATATTAGGTATACTTGAATGGCACCTAACACAATAAAGTCCTAGTGGGCTGCCCGACAGAATACACATACAAATTCAAAATCGTTTATTTGTTCAACACAGAGTACATTTCTCTATGTTACGCCGCAAGGCATACAAATTGTAGACTTAGTCAATGTAGCTCCCACATACATGGCAACCTTGCATTTTTTTTTATCTTATATTGCGTAGTAAGGTTTTTTAACCAGATAGCTATCTGTTATTTACTTTTTTATCTGCTATTTACTTTTCAAATCATTAAATTTTCTATTTCCATTATTTAATTCGGCACTTTATTATAGAAACGAAGCAATACTGTCTTCATAAGACAAAAGGCGATAGGTAACTATATCAAAAAATAATTTTTAGGTTATTTATACAATCTCATACAGAATGACTTAAGCTGCACAATGATAAGTATAAATTAACTCAAAAGTGTTTTTCTATGTGCCGCCTTTTGGCTTAAAAAGACAGAATAGAGATCACAGGATCACAAAATCCTTGCTTAAAATGAAGCCGAAGAAGCAGGATATACTTTATTGTAATTTATCTTATCAACATGCGGATGTGCTACATCAGCGTAGCAGTTTCGTAGCACCGTAGATGCCTACGCGGGGACTCTGAACTTGCCATTGCTACGAGCTACGTAGCTACGAGTATGTTTGGCGTATTGTTAGTGGGAGTAGAGGGACATGACGCAACGTATGCTGGTTTACTGATTGTGACGCTTACTTACATATGTCACACAAACGGGGTACGACCATAAATGACTAAGAATTGGAATAAAGTGAATGAGCTAACGAGTACAAGCTTTACGCTGAAGTAAAACATCGTGAAGAAACCTGCACAAACCTGCGAAGCAATTCAATAGTGCTTGTGAAGTTCCAAATCCGCATTGGGCCCGCGTGGGAACTACGGTCCTAGCCCTCTCGTTCTGAGAGGAGGTGCCCAGCAGTGGGACGTATATAGGCTGGGATGACGATGATGAATGAGCTAGAAGCATAACCAAGGGTGGAAAGTGACCCATTTCACCCGAGATATTTCTGGCGCTCGAACGAAGTGAGAGCGCCAATAGTTCGAGGGGAAATGGGTTATTTCACCCGAGTTAGACACTCTACTTTTCATTTCGACTGTGAGGAAACTGAAAAACTCCAAAAAAACGAGAATAATAATATTAATAATAAATTGAATTTACTTGTACCTATCCAACCTCCATCGGTACCTTTTCGACTGGCCACTTGCCATGCAGAAACGTGAAAAAAAAATGTCGTTGACGTAACTCAATTATCTTCGATGTCATGGCTAGCCGAAAAATTAAAAAAAAATTACTTTCCACCCTAGAGGAGGAAAAGCAATTTTCCACCCGGCTATCTACCCATGAAAATTAAACTTTCCGAACAGGAGAGATGAAAAATAATTTTCTACCAGTCTGAAGTCGGTGCCTCAGCACGAGCCAGCAGGAGTGGACCTATAATCGTCTACCTCACCTACAACTATACGAGTAGTTAAATGGCTTCAATCACTCCTGCTGGCTCGTGCTGAGGCACCGACTTCAGACTGGTAGAAAATTATTTTCATGGTTTTTTGTAGGCGGTTCTATTTTTTGTTGTAAATTTTTTTTTTTCACCCTTTTTAGTATAAAACATCTAAGATACAACAGGTTAATGTCACTGCTCATCACCTTTTACGAAAAATTGCTTTTTCCGATGGATAGATGTTCATTATTGAGGAGTCCTGGTGCTTCACCACCCATTCCATTTCACCATATGTGTTCCGAGGAGCACAAATTGCTTAGCAACTGTGTTAAATCAATTGAAATTCAACCCATGAAATACTTGTTATTGAGTAGTAACTCCGATGGTCAACTGTGGTCTTCATCATCAGTTCCACTTTACCAAATGATGATTTTCAACAGCAAATGCACGAGTTACTACTAAATATATCAAAATTACCATAGGTGTCCCTACAACATTCGAAGAGTTCTCTCGATTTCCTTTGGATCCAATCATCTAATCCTGATTTGGTGCTTATGGGACCTAATTGAAAGCATTCCTAGACGAACGCAAAAAAATTTTTTCAAATCGGTTCATAAATGACGGAGTTCTGAGGTAATAAACATTAAAAAAAAAAAAACAT
The DNA here is from genome assembly GCA_037349165.1 of Choristoneura rosaceana. NCBI lineage: Eukaryota > Metazoa > Arthropoda > Insecta > Lepidoptera > Tortricidae > Choristoneura > Choristoneura rosaceana. The sequence goes on from JAZBNJ010000033.1 coordinate 6,776,051, forward strand.
ACAACCGAATTGATAACCTCCTCCTTTTTTTGAAGTCGGTTAAAAATAAACAAATTCCAAACTAATAACTTAAATGCAAAAAAAACTGTTTTTTTTTTTAAATCTAAAGTGTACGCAAGCCAAGTCGCGCGCAACAAGTTTTAAATAAAAATCCGATCACTCTCGGCCACACCGATTCCCACATTCAATTCTCAGATAAACATTTTATATGCTATCTATTCTAGTTCGCAAGCTATTCATCAAAACAGAACCAGACTCCCTTCTATTCGCAAGTCTATGGGGTCCGGACAGGTGCCCGCACCGGCTCCCACGTTGCCCAGTTTCGCGACCCACCCTGTACCAAAACACGCAGCTCGATAAAAACCAAACGCGTTCCCCTCACTAACGCTGCAATTTGGGCTGTACTGCGAGGTTAATTTGCGTGTCGTGGTACAGGGGCAGTGGTGGTTACTTGAATTATTAAACCCTTACAAAGGCTGATGAATGGGTGATTTAATTCACTGGACGTTTTGCACTGGCCGGTGGCCGATCCGCGATGTATCGGTATTAACATAAGAATCCGCAGCCACCCCGTTCCCACGGTATCTTCTATTGTTTTCTCTCAATGCTAGTATTAATAATTCTGCCCGCGCTCTGCCCCCAGTTTTACAACGGACAATTATTTTCTATTAATGGGAGAACAGATGCGCGCTTTGAAGTACTTTGTACTAATTGCCGATATAGCGTTTTATCAGTGTTTTGTTTTTATTAGAAGTGTATAAATTTTGGAAGTTAACAGGTGATTAATAGTAGATTGTTTAACAAGGGAGGGTGGCTATAGTTCGAGTGGGATTATGGTTGTTTAGTCTCGCATTAAATACTCTACTTTTAACTTTGGATGAGAGGAAAAAAAACAATGTTGTGTTCAAAATTACAATTACTTTTTAATAACGTACGCTCGACTAATGGACAGAGCATCTGTTCAAAATTCAAATAGAAAAAAATATTGTTGCGCGGTTTTTTCTTTTCTTTTACTGTTTATTAAGTGACGCTATAAAAGCAAGCATATTTGGCCAACAGTTTCAAAACTGAAAACTGTTTGAAAAGTAATTGGACTATGCATAATAAAATGAATAAATCCTTAATACAATTGAATAGATTCATATTAGTAATCATTAATAGCGTTTCACGACATTGAATCGTGTTTTTTTCTTAATATTTTTACATACTTACTTGTCATTTTGAGGTTATTTCCGTGTTGGCTGTTTAGAGGTTTCCAACGAAACTTAAAAAAAGAAATTGATCCCTAGAGAATAAAAATAAGGATTCGGACAGTCATACTCGTAAAGTATTTATACAGTAAACTAGTTCTTCCTTTTTTCTGTAAAAACGGTTGCCTGGAAGATCATTATCACTCGTAAGCCATAAGGCCGGCTATTGCTTACCTTGTAATTTTCTCTCTGTGTAAGTACCTGTTTTCTGTATCGCTTACTATTTATAGTGTGCAGTAAAAAGTCATTGTATTGTATTGTATACACTCATACGAAATTACAATTAAAAGAGATTTTGTTAAAAAATAAATAATTAAACCAGCTTTTTGCTTACTGTATTGGAATTGTCATCTAACTTAGATAATACCAAATTTCAAGTCAATCCAGCGATTGACGAATAAGTGACTTAAATAAATAAAAGCTTGCAAAAATATAATTTAATTAAAAAAAAAAATGAAATAAAATAATAGGATTTTATGCGTTACTGGGTTAAGGTTTATATCAAACATTTAGCTTGCTACTCCATAACCACACGTGCAATACACCGGCGTCTATGCGAGGTATTATGCAGATTTCATGCACAAAATTAAATTTCTTAACTGAAAATTAAATTATAAATTACGCACTCGTATAAACACTTCCCTATGTGTGTATTAAAAATCTTGTTTAAAGGAAACTTTTTCCAGTAATTATATTTTTCGCTTTCTAATTTCAAATTGAAGTCAAGCAGCGGAGTGGATAAAAAATACACATTCCTTCCTTGATGCGTATAAATGTACAAGAAAATACCTAGTCAAACTAACTAAATAATTTAAAGGCTGGTAAATAGCTGAAACCGTGAAAAGGGTATCGTTGTTTATCCCATCCTATCACCCTTTGAGACTAACATTTTCATTTCGTTCCCATTAATTAACAGCGCGCACAATATTAATTTAACATGCACATAACTACGATCAGTCCATCGCTAGTCTATTTACACGCATTACCAACGTTGCAAGAGCCTCGTTTTCGTTAACATGAATTAATACAAGCCGTGATTTCATTAGGGGGAGAAAATTGCCGGGGTTCCGTGTTAAATGGGCAGCGTCGTTCGGCGGCTGGGTTTATTAAAAGCACTCAGTTTGATCGGGCCCTGATTTGACGTCACCTGCAGGAAGCAATAAAGCCCGACACAAACACAGTCTCATAATTACAACCACCGAACAGGTTTTGTTCGCAACGTATTGACAACGGAATGCCTTTGAAAGCCGTAGCCGCTTTGTGCCACTATTGTATTGAATTCGATTTGGAGAATTTGTATATTGACGACATTGTGTTTTAAGGATACTTGCGTTTTTAAGTGAGTCACATTTCTATTGTATTCTGCAATAGAGTTTTAAAACATCTAAAATACAGAAAATCAGCCACATTCAAATTCATTTTATTTGTAAGAATACAGTAAAATACATGGTTTTTGTTTGCGCCACAAAGCGTTTTAAGAACGTACCTTATCTTACCTCTTCTATTGCAACTTGCAGCTAACTGCTCGAACGCATAAAACTGCATGTAAAGCCCCGACTCTTTCTATATTTTTTTAAGTATAATTTCAGGCACCAGACAACAAGTTTAGAAATCCCATTGTATTTACAAAGTTTCGTATTAATCCAGCACGTTGTTTTAAAGTAAGAACCAAACTACGTTTGAAGCAGCTGCACTGGATGTACCCGCGTCCTGCGGCCATAACTCACTTATTCAACGGTAATAACCGCAGTACGAATTACTTGTCCTCTTGTTTACTGAAAAAAGTAAGTAAAATTTTGGTTTGCTGGAAAAATGCTCTATTCTCGTAGTTCAGTATATTTCAGTTTATTTTACATACACTTCATCTAATGAGGTATTTTTAAGTATGTTTGTAGTTACTAATACACATATTGTGTAGTCACCAACACAAATATCTGACACAAAAAATCGTGTATAAATATCTGATACAAATTTATTTCTAGGGTAGGATGTGTCATATAACTATTTTTGAACACTGAGCTGTTGCAGATATTAATGCAGGTATACCTTATATATTAATAAATCAGAAAACACACAATAAAGTTTCCAGAGAGCATGATGTCTTTCACACTCGTCTGTATAGAATATGCTCGATGATCGGTGCTATAACTAAGTACTGATATTGCATATACTTTTCATTGCACAAAACCGATATTCCGCACTGTAAAATGATATGGCAGCAGCATACAAGTGATTATATCTCACTCTAACACATTAAACTTGACTAGTGTGAGTGAGACAATGAAAATGCCTTGTCACATGAATGGCATTGACTAGTGATCTCAAAGGATAGGCAATCGAGCTCGTACTTGCTCTAGACTGAGAATTTAGGCTATCCCGAGTGAACCTGAAATGTGGTCTCCGCTCCTTCTTGGGTCGTGGATCAAATAGCACACATGCTGCTAAAGAAATAGTCGCAATTTACAAAAACATTTCATTACCGCACATATTTGTGGGATGGCGTCAATCCCTACTAATATTATAAATGCGAAAGTAACTCTGTCTGTCTGTCTGTTACACTTTCACGTCAAAACCACTCAACCGATTTTGATGAAATTTGGTATTTAGGTAGTTTGAACCCCAAGGATCAACATAAGATACTTTTTATTCCGGTAGAGTGCGCCACCGCGCGATAACCTAGGTCCGCGCAGACGAAGTCGCGGGCATAAGCTAGTATTAAATATAAGCATGACAATTTAATTATAACCGGGTGGTTAGCACCCAAAGTGGTTATTATTTTTTTTTGGAGATTTCTGTAATATTGCAAATAATTTGGATTTCTGATTTTTTTACCCATCCTGAAACAAAAAGAAACAATGTAAACAGTAAATATCTTATATTCATTCAAAATCTTTGATCTTTGAACATCATAAGCCGTGTCTTTCTTTATAATCTAATTCTTAAAATAAACTTAACCGCCCCGAGCTCACTTGCGGTATTAAAGCAATGGCTATAAAATTTTAACTCCTTCATAAATTAATTGCGGGTATAAAAACATGAATGCTGATGTGTCTTGCCACTCTATCAGCCAATTGCTCAATCTACTCATACGATTATGGAGACATGATCATTCAACCTTAACTAATAATTGATTATAGACTAGAATTTTCTAGCAGTAATCGTAATAAAATAGTGAATATGCAACCAATTGTGCGAGAAACTCAGTTATGGAAGTTATTTTAACTACTTATCTATCTTTAAAAAATACGACATGTACCTATGGTTCAAATTGTCAATTAGACGAAAAGATCAGACATTATACTACGAAAATAAAGAAAATGCAGAATTTCCTGTTACTGAGATTAGCAGGGCTACTCCGAAACTCGAAACTCGAAGTTCGTGTTGTGTGATCCCTCTCGCACTCGTATCAAATAATATAAGTGTCAGAGGGACCGCACAACACGAACTTCGAGTTTCGAGTTTCGGAGTAGTTGTTCTTTTGTTTTTTTTTCGTCGTCTGAGATGTAGATTAAGCAGTAACACTCCAGCAAAATCCAATGGATATTTAACGTAAAAATTTACATATGTTTACTGAGTTGCTTAGGGTTGATCCTGGTCACGTCTCCAAAATCACCCTGTTGATTGGCCTGGACCGGCTCTGGCTTGAGATAGCAATTTCGCTTCACAGCCGCAAATTGTATTTGGCGCCTCCATGGACCAACTAACTTATCACCTCGGATTGCAACCTAAATTGAGTTTTGATGCTATCTAATATTTTTACATTTTTAATATAGAGGTTGTTACATTGTTTAACTGGAGTGTTAATAACTGGCGCATGAGGAATTATAGCTTACTAGCTTTTGCCCCTGGCTTCGTCCACGTGGAATTCGGTTATCGCGCGCTGTTCCCTCGGGCACTGTGCATTTTTTCGGGCTAAAAAGTGGTCTATATAACTCTCTCGCCCGTAAACTATCTCTTTGCCAAAAATCACGTCAATCTGTCGCTCCGTTTCGAAGTGAAAGACGGACAAACATACACACAAACACACACGCTTTCGCATTTATAACATAAGTATGGATACCGTCTAGCATGGCGATATATCCTGCAACCCTTTGATATTGCAATGTCTGTTAATGATGGTAGGTACTTGCTTATTTACTATCAGGTGACTCAATTCCTCGATCAGGATCAGGAGACCCACTTGCACGTTTGTCATCCAGTCGAATAAAAAAAATACCCACTATTAAAAACAAACGTTTTAATCTTTCACAATTTTGACTAATTAATCATACTCGTACTTTCGGGGGTTAATCATGCAAAATATTTTCTGGTACTAGTTACCTCGACGTATTTGCCACATTACGTGATCGTCACGAGTAGACCAAAGTGAAGGGCATCACATTGATTTTACCCCGTGAATTATTGAGATTACTCTCATTTGAGAATTTTGAGATTGATTTGGTACAAAATTACACAATATCACAACAGGATATATGTCTTGATATTGTGTAATTTTGTATTTCTGCGTAACTAAACCGCAGGAGTGTGAAATTGTTTTGTAATTTTGTTCACAAATCCGGATCATGGTGTTTACCCCATCCCGTAGTCCGCCTTGCCTTAACCCACTCGTAAGCACATTTGTACCGTGAAATTAATACGAAAATTTTCACAATTTCTAAATTTATAATTTAAATAATTAAAACCTCGCAAATACTTCATGTCAAGCCAAGTTAATGTACTTAAATATCATTATAGCCAGAAATACTTGGGTATATTTCATGAAAAGGTCACAAAGGCTCTATCTTCGGGCACATACCTACCACTCACCCACTACCACAAATAAAGAATGTCCCAGAAGAAATTTAACTTTTTTTAAAGTCTTACTGGACTAGCTGAAAATTTTAAGTCCAAATCATGTCATGGCATCTTCGGTTACTTTATCTGTGGAAAAAATCACTATTTTTAAAGGTCTTCTTTTTTTTATATAACTATCAATGAACAGAATTTCTTTTAATATTTATTCTATTTAACAAAATGTTGAAAATAAAGTTGTCTTTTCACTTCTGGGACATCCCATATTTGTTAGCTTCGGCGTGCATCCGGAATATAGAGATTCCCATCTCTTTTTATGGACTCCCATGTTCTTATGGTTTGTAAACTTTAACCGTATGTCGTCAGCAGGAAGGTTCAATTTGCAATACCCAAAATACCACATAGAACCTTGTAGCAAGCGAATGTCGAGGTCGCTATTCCGAGAACTTCTCAACTCTGGTCCAAATTCGATTCTTTTCAACTGTCACTGCCGGTGAATATTTCATAGCTATTTCATACTTTTCGCCAACAAAAAGGAAATAAGTTAAAAGTTTTTTTCAAGTCTTTATATACATTTCAATAGACAAAGACAGACAAGTTATTAAATAATGGATTGGTACTCCGTAACTATTGAATTTCACTTGATGCCAAGTTACAGCTTACTGGCTCTTTTGTTCTGATATTAAAGTAAATAAAGTAGGAAGAGCATAGTCACGTAAAAGGGTCGGAATTAATTTTAATTTTGAACAGGAAATTAAAACTAATTAAGGTGAAAATTGCGTACCGGATGCAGGATAGATTCGATGATGCTGTGCTTTTGAGAAGCCTATATTGGGCCTTTACGCTATTGCGTGAAGAAATAAATTGCAACATATTTATTACCAGGAGTTTTCTGCATTTCACTTTAGAACGCAATTAAACTATTTTGATCCTTGAATATCTGATTACAATAATTTAGAACGTGTTTTAATCAAACGGGATTCAATTACATAAAACAAATGATTTATTGCTACTTGTGACACGTCGAGATAAATTTCTTATACTTACATCAAAATCAGACTTATTTTTGCACTTTCTCACTTATACCTTTTTCATGAAAATATAACGAACAACAAGCAAACACGTTTGCTATTATTAGCTATAGTTTATACTATAAGCTGTGACTGCGATTTACGCTGTTCAGATTGTTATTATAACCCTTTGAGCATTGAACTCCCCCACAGAACAACCGACAGGGATAAGTGGAGAGCTGATATTATATACTCGTAATTTGGTTGGCAGCGACACGTTCTTCAACAGCAGTGGCCAAGCGTCATAGAACACTTTTCCCACCAATTAGCCCAATATTTACAAAATAATACAACAGGACCAGACATACACGAAATACACGAGACATACGAAAGATATTAGCCATATTTGCTTCGGCTTTACCCAGGAAATATTTGCCATGACGCCACTACTTAGCAGCGAGTAAAATTACTTGAGAGTCTCACGACTCGCGACCCTATCTGAATTGAACACACAAACCTTCGGGCACACTCACTTTCGTATAATATAAGCGTCATAAAAGCGCGTCAAACTATTTCAGGTCATCCCGACACGGGGGGTGTCTAGGCCGTCCATTAATAATGCAGGGTGACAACGACGCAGGTGGCGTGTGAGCCGCACGGCGAGTAAACGTCGCGATGCATAATTGAGAACGTGTGCCCGTCACGCGTAACGCGACGCCTAAAGGCGGTTTCAGGTTAGGTTCTTACGCGTACGAGATAGTTAATGAGGTTGTATTACGTGCGTACGCTTAGAAGCTGGGTCTTGCGATTTGATTGGAGTACATGCGAGCCTCAGTTTTTGATAATAAATACTTTAAGGTAAGCTTTTGTATTAAAGAATATGGTAAGGTAAGCTGCTTACACCTACAAAATAATAAAGTAGATGCTGTCATAGAACTATAATTCTGAGATGCGACTGCAGTAAAAAAAAAACTTTATTTTAGCACTGAAAATCACTTATTTTCAATTAACTGCCAAAGCAAATAATTGAACTGACAAAAAAGTGACGTCATAACTAGGTATAATATTTTTATACAAAGTCTATGGGATAATCGTGTTTCGACAACTCATAAATACGAGTAGTATGGCAGTTGATTGGTGGTGTCACCATATGCATCCCCAATCCCTATTCATTGGGGTGTCACAGCCCAAGCCCTCTCATTCATATAGGTAAAGGACGCCCAGCAATCATCATCGTCACCTCGGCCTATATACGTCCCAGTGTCGAACACAAACCTCTCAAGGTGAGGGAGGGTGCTCGGCAGTGGAGCATGAATACTTCGAATATCTCTCAATATACATATCTCAGCACGTGATGACGTTTAGAGATTTAATATTTACACCTTTTAGAGATTATGCTATTTTATATCCCAGAAAATGCATATTTTTTTAGCAATAAACATCTCTTCGTAGAATGTTTACGTGACACGGTTAAATTAAATTAGAACAGATAAAGCATGAATAATGTAAACATAAGAAGATTTCTATGATGCAGTACACGGCTAGAGCCTCATTTGAAAGTATAAGCAGCTTGACCTTTTCTAACGCATGCGACCTCTGACCCGTGGCGCCACGTGGCTGCACCATGCACCCCTCCACTAAAATGTCAACATATTTATAAAGAACTTGCTTTTTACCGCGGTTTATTCCCCTCGGAATTAAAAAAAAATCAATTCTCTAGCTCTAGTAATTAAGAGAGCTAAAAAGAAACATTATAAATTCGCAAGTTTTTAAGTCTGTTTGTTGGTGTGTTACCTCTTCAAGTCTAAACCTAATTGAGATGAAATTCGGTGTACAAATAGTTTAGAGTCCCAGGGAAGGACATAGTATAATTTTGATCCCGGAAAATATATAATTATAATTATAAAAATAAATATAAAATTGTTCCCGCTGAAATAGCGATAAACGAATTAAACGCGGACGGCGTCGCGATCAACAGCTAGTTCACACATATTCGATAGACAGAAGTTAAACGGTTTAAGCGTGAAGAGATTCAAACATACAGTACATTTGCATTTTGAATATTAAAGTAAGGATTATAACAAGTACGATATATACAGGTAAAATTTTCTGCTGCTCTATGTTTATAATTACTGATAATGTACCTACTTGATAAATATCACAGAATCTAATCAGTAAACAGTAGATCCCTTTAATGAAGGCTATATACCCCTATACTAGGCAACTGCCACGATGAAAAATGCAATATATGTGGTTTATTTCGAAGTATATTGTAGGTGAGAGTTAGCTCTATCTTTTTAATCTTCATCTGAGAAAAGAATCATCATCATCATCATCATCATCATGTCAGCCGAAAGACGTCCACTGCTGGACATAGGCCTCCCCCAAGGCTCTCCACTCAGACCGGTCTTGTGCTTTTCGCATCCACCGCGATCCCGCGATCCTAAGAGAAAAGAATAGATGTTAAATATTGCTCCACTAACTTCATTTATAAATTGTCACAAAAAGTTCGTAAGTTACACGGGCCGCGTACTTCGTCTTCACAGATCAACATACATTTTTAACTTGACAGTATCCAACGGAAACATACCTCATAGTTACTTATTTTGTTCCAATTTAGGATATTTCCCTCGGGTTGTAGAATACTTGAAATTGTACACTACGACTGTTATATGACTAGGTATAATACACAAGTTTTTCTCTTGAAATAACAAAAGCGCGCTACAATAGAGAGCTAAAAGATTATCTACGAAGTTTATGTTATAATAAATCAAACATCTTTCAGCGATGCCATATTCGATTGGTATTTTCTTCGAGTTCTATGCAAACTCGATTCTTAACCAGCGAAAATTTAAAAGAATTTGTGAGTATGCTCTTGCCAGTAGCTAAAGCATTCATTTAGCGGATAATTCGTAAGTAGGTAAGTAAATCGGCTATCAGATAAATCGGTAGCAGTTTACATTTCCTAGATAAGATACAGATATAGATAAGATTACGTTTCTAGATAAGATAACAATTATGCATTAATTTTTACTGATGCCAAATGATAAATGGAAGGTAGGTAACTGTAGGTAATCTAGTAAATCTTTACGAACTTCTAAATCAAATGCTTTAAATTATAGTCATCTTTATGCACTAGTCACACAATACACTGACAAATTAAAAATATTCACATGCACCCATAACACCGAACTAAATTATGTAAATGATATTCTATAGGACCAGTACTTTTGTTACTCGACTGGTCACTTATCTTACAATTCGCGAGGTCAGAAACTATTGGGGGGGTCATCCCGATATCTTTCCCATACTGGACCATATCATTCCATTACTGAATACCGTGAGATAAACAACTCAGCTGTTACAAAACGATTGCTCAATTTTTGATATTTTTTTGTGTGAGTGCCATGGAGAATTGGATAACGCAGTTGTTTCAAACGCATACATTTGTTAAACCCTCGGCAAAGGTACGTTAAGTGTATTTTTTTAGGAAGTATAAATACCAATTCAACACATTATTTTTATTTTTTATATCTGCATGTTCTTTTTAGGGATTTTACCCAAATAATTTTCCTTTTGAGCTGGTTATAAAATTAAATCGTAAAATAAAGCAAAGAACATAATACACAATGAAAATTTACACCAGAAACAGTAAGCGATACAGAAAACAGGTACAGGCGGCCTTATCGCTTAAGAGCGGTCTCTTCCAGGAAACAATCAATTATTTAAAACTCTAAAATATTAGAACATTATTTTCACAGGATATGAACACGTTGCTTGTTAATTTAAATTAAAATGTTATTTTAAGGATCGGGAAGGAACTGTATACAGTATACCTAATAGGTTAACGTGACGTGACCAAATTGTGATTGTAATCATTTCATTTTAGAATTATTAAACCTTTTATATTACTAAAAGTATCTCGACCTAATTACAAGTGACAAATAATTATGAATGGAAATCGCAAATAACTAAAATGTTGTAAAATCAATAATGGTCCAACGGGGCGTTATACACAACCATCATCAGCATTTAATTATTATGATATGTACCTAAATCATTACAAAACCATCGAGAAGAAAAACACGTTAAAACCAAACCCGCTATTTAAAAAACCCGTGTATAATCCCTAGCCGTACGCGGTCTCCGTTGTGGCCGACATTGCAAACTTTATACTTGCAACTGTCGCAATCGGACCGCGGCGCTTAGATTTACAGCTTGCATATGCAAGCAATCGCACTGGCCACGGCCATTTGTTAGAAGTTGCACCGAAACAAACCAGCGAGAGTGTGGGAGTACACGGATGATGTATGGGAAAAACGCTCTTGGTTCCCGTACCCGAACAGCTGCTCACCCACCGCACATTAACCTAACGAGCAGCCCTAATAGCGCCGTTAGGGTTGCCACGCCGAAAAAACCTTCAAATCAGATAAATTACGCGCCCGACCCAGTTTAAACATGTGTCCCCGGAAAGCGTATTAGTCAGCTGGCAAAAACGCCTATCTCCGAGACAAGCCTTTATCTCTCATGCGGGAGCGTTGAATGTTTACGACTGTGTTCGAGCTAAGCTGGCTCCGATATCCGTGTTAACGTAAAAAAACTTTTGAATTATAATGTTATAATTATTCTCCTGTAATAAAACACACACTACTGTACAACCTTTTCCACCTTTCGCTCTAGTCGTACCTAATAATATAATATATTTTGTAAGCGTGCATATTTTTCTCACAAGTAGGAGATGCTGGACCTGCCTTATCTTAGTTCTTAACGTAGCTTAATTAGGTACACAAGATGCCCAAGATTTAATATAACTTTATAATTCATGCTTAACTAAAGTATATAAATATTCACGCAAGTTATTCGCGAAAGCTGTCTATAAGTCGTGAGTAAGTATCGTCGTAAAGCCGTCCGCGGCACGGCGCGCTAAATCTACGACGCTACGGCAGCGATCAAAGGGAATATTGATATTCCACTAAACGAGTTACCTACTGCTTAAAACATTCAAAGACAACTTTAAACTTACATAAACTTATCTATTCGACTCCAGTTTGTAATTTATAACCCTATCTTTTTTTATTACATCTACTTGTTTGTAGGTATCTTTTAACTCTTCAAAGCCTTGACGACTTTTAAGGGAATAAACTTAAAGTCGTTTGGCAGTCGTTGTTGTTCACCTGCCAACCTGCTTAAATTGCGCCGGGGGTGTCGTTCAGTTGTTATTGTCTGCGAAGGCGCTGACAATGGGGCTTCGGAAACTTTCGGGTGCCAGCCCTGCGCCAGCATCGTTAAGCTCTTATTCCTCCGACTATGGACTGTAACGCACAGTAGCATCGAGGAATATTTATGAGATACTAAACGATGGATTTTTACTAGCGCCTCGTAATGGCGTTAAAGTTCTCACTTGCCGAGCGGAAGCGGCGATGCGACGGAAATCCGCAACTAATTAAAATTCTAGTTGAATGAATAACTGCACTGCGTCCAGTCCTCCGCTGTGTTGGGAAAATTCGCTCATAAATATCTCCCCGCAGGTACCTGCACTATTTTACACCAACAAATTGCAAAAGCAGATTTCGCCGAGTGCCTATCCAATTTCATACAATTTGCCTAAAATGTCGGATTGACCTATAATTACGAATTTCCTTTTAAACCGACAGAGATTACGAGAGCAAAGTCCATCAAAATCCATTAATTAACTTAGAATATTTACGAGCTACCGTAGATTGAAAGTTTATACCTCGAAATTACAAAGTGCGTAATAAGTTTGGAAGTCTTTTGAACTTTTGTGAAGTCATCGTTAAATTGACAGGCGCAGCAGGGGAGTCAGAAATGTGGGAGCGCGCAGAGTGCGAGCACAAGCGGGGCGGCGAGCGGCGCGGGCGCGGGCGCGGCGCGCGACGTCAAGCCCGTCGAGTGCAACCTGTGCCACCGCAAGTTCAAGAACATACCCGCGCTCAACGGCCACATGAGGCTTCATGGGGGATACTTTAAGAAGGTAACCGACGACCCTAGTAGGTATATGTAACTTATCACGTAGGTAATCTAATCTTAAGTTGATCTAACATTATTATTTGTTTTAGGACTCGGATAGCAAAAAACTAGATAAGAAAGAATCTACTGGGCCACCACTACAGACCGCATCGGTTTCCGTGCGAGCTCTCATCGAAGAAAAAATCATCAGCCGGCGAGGTGCAATAACCATCAATCCTACAGGTGAAGTATAAAACATTGCGCTGCTGTAAATACTTTACATTTGTGACAGCCGCAGCCAATTAAGAGTGACCTCTGTTAATTGGTTAATTGGGACGTTGTTTTTGTAGCTGGCAATGCGGAAACGGCGGGATCCCGTGCGGGGTTCGCCACGCCCGCGCCGCCGCCGCTGGCGCGCGCGGCCGCGTCGCCCGCCTCCCCCGCGCCCGCGCCCGCGCCCGCCGCGCAGTTCGTGCCGCCGCGCGCCCCGCCCGTCGCCACCGTCGCCGCCACCGCCACTGCCAACGCAACCGCCGCTCAAAGAGACTCCACCCTGATCGAGCTACTAAAAAGAGGCAACTCCAAGGTCTGTACCTAATATTATTCGACGTAAAATAAGCAATTTATTTCGTTTACAAATCGAAGTCTCATTGAAACGGAAATTTCACATTTCGAAGGTACCTACAAGAAACTATTTACAACATGTTTTCAGGCCGTAAAACGATCGACGTCGGATCCGGGCCAATCGTCACCGCAACAGGAGTTCACCTTTAGACCGGAGCTATTCGGAGTATCTTTTAACTCCGATGATGGATATTTTTCACCGGCTCTCAATGACGACACATTTCAATTTACGACGACGCCTGAACAATTGGAAGACCTTGCTTCGTTGGAAGATTACGCGACAGTGGCTGCGTCTATTCGGGAGCGGTCGCCGGTTACTTTTCCGTCTAGTCGCCGACTTGCGGCTGTCCTCAACTCACCATTGCCTGAATCGTTAGCCGATTTTGGCGCTTGCCATGGGGGGTCGCCTGTACCATCGCCCGGTATTGGCTATACGGCCAATTCTCCGGGTCTTTCCTACTCGACTGGTGATTCTCCTGGACTACCTTACACAGCTACGTCACCGAGTGGAAGCTATTCGACGCAGCCAGAACCATCGCCTGGCTTGGCGTACCCGACGCCGCCCGCCTCTCACGACGCTCACTCGCCGGCTCACACGGTGCCACGTGCGTCATCACCCTTGTCAGCTGCCTTCTTTACGGCTACTATGTCAAGTCAAGAAGAGGTAAGTTTCGAAATTCCACCAAATTACGTCCATCGGGGGCAATCAAATTAATTTTAAGGTTCCATAGTCCCACGAGGAACCCTTATAATTTCGCCATGTCCATACGAGGTACGCAGCTTAGCAATTTTTTCCTCGCCGACAAAGTGATAAATAAGATTTTGAAAATAAGCTTTTGAGAAAAAAAAATATAGAAGATTTTTCTGCTGACTGGACTTACTTTACTTGATATGTCACCCAAACTACATTTGCATACCAAGTTTCAAGTCGATGCCGTAAACCGTTGAAGAGTTCCATCCTGTGGAGTAGGTAGACCCTGGCCGGACTAACAGGGTGTTACTACCAGATTATTGTATTGTCACATGATTGTCACGCAATTTAAGTATGCCAAATTCTAAGATAAGATACGACTACTGGAAGGTGGTCGAATTTAACTTGCAAGATAGACAGACAAACGAGACAATTGAAACTAAATAAAAAATTCTAAAAGTTTTTTTCGGGTACTTCTCCTACACGTAAAGTAAACTTTTTCTCTTCTAAACCCAAAAAAGTTCTAAAGTGAGAAGTATCGCTGGATAGGTCTTTCAATACAGTAGGTAGGTACCACCTATAGAGTCGAAAAGATCACTTTTCGATTTAGGTATCCGTTCGCAAAGCTTCAAAGTGTTAATTTTTGATACAGGAAGTGTCCCTTTCCTCTACTACTTAGCTAAACCGTTGGTTAGAAAAATCTGTAAAAAAAATCTCAAAACCTAGCGCCCTTCACGCACTCGGCCGGTTTTCCTTAAGTACAGTCAAGGGCAAAGATATCGACATGGCCAAAGTTGCAAAAATATGTATACACGACTTTATGCACTTAACATTAAGGCCGTGTATACATATTTTTGCAACTTTGGCCGTGTCGATATCTTTGCCCTTGACTGTACATATTTGATCGTATACAGGTGGAGGAAGCCCTAGAAGAAGTATTACCTGAAGAATGCAGATCCCTTGACGCCTACGCGTTGGAACCGTCGCCGATGCCGCGGCGCATCATGCTCAACTCCGAAGACCCACTGCTGTCGAGCAGTCCGCGCGACTTCTCGCACCAAAGGCCTCCACGCCAGTACAACCGCTTGCTGTCAACGTCATCTTTAACGAACGCCGTTAACCAATGGCAACACGAAGCTAGCTCACTTCAGGTATTTTTTTATTAAATTGAATTATCATCATCATCATGTCAGGCGAAAGACGTCCACTGCTGGACATAGGCCTCCCCCAAGGCTCTCCACTCAAACCGGTCTTTTGCTTTTCGCATCCACCGAACCGACGAATGGCGTCCGCGGACCGGGAGACGAGCTGTCGGTAGGCCTCCAACAAGATGGAGCGACGACCTGGCTAAGATCGCGGGATCGCGGTAGATGCGAAAAACACAAGACCGGTCTGAGTGGAGAGCCTTGGGGGAGGCCTATGTACAGCATTGGACGTCTTTCGGCTGACATGATGATGATGACCTATTCGGTGGTAGACTTCGGGCTTCTAATAAAGTTAAGAGCCTTAAGACACATGTAGGTACCCGATTCCTTAGTGTGTAAGCTGTGTAGGTTATTTTATTATAATGCTTTGTAATATTGGCATTAACTGTCTTAATAACTATTCTTAGTTATTAGCTATTAGTTATTATTTTTGGCTTTGTAACAATTCGTATGAAAGAGCGAATTCCTCCTAATACAAGTGCTTCACTTAAAAGGAGGATTCTACACTGGTTTTAACACGAATGTTGAAAATAAATAATTTTGAATTTTGAATAGGGATGATGACACCACCAATCAACTGACGTACCTACTTTTTATGAGCTGTCAAAACACAATTCTCCCGTAGAGTTTCAATGGCAATAGCGAATTATGACGTCACTATCCGACAACTCAATCAACTAACTATTTATTTGTTTAAAAGCTACAAAAAATCTAATTTTACAGTAAATCGAAAATTAATCTGGTTTTCAGGGCTAAAATAAAGCGTTTTTTTACTGGAGTTGTGCCTTCGAATTATTTTTTAATGGCGTCATCATCCCTATTCCAGGTGTGCATAGAAGGGAGAGAGACGGTGCCAGCCGTGTTCCTGAGCCCGAGCAGCGTGCCGGCGTCCCCGCAGCGGCGCAAGCGGCGCGCCTCGCCCGCCGGCCCGTACCGCTCGCGCATGCGCCGCCACCTGCACCACTACACGCCGCAGCCGCTGCTGCCGCCCGACCGGGAGGGGCCGGGTCTCTTCATTGAACTCACCGCTGGTAAGCTTTTGCACTAGCTTGCCACTCCGCCGTGATACGTACAAGATGTAGGTACACTGTACTTATCTATTCTATTCGTACATGAAATCAAAAACTGTCCTCAAAAGCCCCAAATTTTGATTTAAGCATACAACAAAGCGTGCATAGATAAAATATCTGATATTATCCGAAGTTAAACAGCAACAGTACCTACCTATTTTACATTCACTATAGGTATACGTGTACCAATACTCACTATTTTAATTATTGATGCATTGGTATTTATTTCCTGAATCAATTTGACTAGTTTTTGTATTTCATTAATATAATGATAAAAAATTATAAAAAAAAAACTAAAGAACTAATGAAAAAGTAAAAAAAAATATTGAATAAACTTTTATTGTTCGGCCGTTGGAGTCTTCATTTTAGACGATAAAATTTTTCACATACTTACTAGAGTAGAAAGTCACTTTTAATTGAATCTAAATGCAGCATAAATACAAAGTTAAAACATATTTCACTAGGGTAGCGTTGTCAAAACCAAAATAATTCATTCATCATTTGATCAGTTATACATATGTTTACTATTAAATCACTTTGACTTTGACTTTGACTTTGGTTCACCCTTTCCAGGACTTCCAGCCATGGAGACCGACATGTTGACTCAGCTGGAAGAACCCCGGCCGCCCTGCATCAACATCGGGCAGGATCACCAGGCCGACATACCCGAGACCTGCAACGACCGGATAGACCTCCACCGGGCCTCGGAACAACTGCTGTGGGACCCTGGTATCAATGATGCGCTGGATGATAATGAAGGTACACTCGCGTCAACATCAACTTTTTGCATCGCTTTTGATTAGCAACCATTCGAAGAGCATGCTTGAATCGGGGAGCGTCATAGTTGAATGCCCGCGATCCTATGGCGCTACCATGACGGGAGAATGGATAAACGCCGATATGTTAGTGGATATGCCCCTAAAGTGAGAGAGCCCCTCATAAAACAGTTTTGACTGTTCTTCCACTCCGATCAACTAAACCGATCAACCAGTTGTTCAGAATGGAACTTTTGTCGCCACTTATTCCTTTCGAACCAACTGACTAGTCGATTCATATTTTGCAAAAAAAAATACCAACGGGACAACTGGAGAAAAATTAACTATCGACTGGAATTAAAAATTTAAATCTACTTATTCAGTTAAACCTTCTTTGTTAGTGTTGACCAAGGAAATATGATAGACAGGAACATTTATAAGTAAAAAATATTCCTATCGAACCAACCAAATACAATTGCGATGAGAGTGAAAAAACAGAATCGTCACGGAAGGCATGCGTAAGCCGATGGCGTAAGCATTTTCACATCTTAGCAACCATTACTGCCACTGACTAGACTCCCGTCAAGTCCCGTCCTTGCCAAATGTCTATCAACTTGGCAACCTATGGGTTTGATTGCTTAATAACGATTTCTCTTGTCCGGGTGAGCGGTTAGTTCCAATGGAATGCCGAAAGTTTCTCGATGAGGGCTACGGTATAGATGTCGCCAGCGTCACTGCTTAAGTGGCTATATAAGAAACAAACAAGCTGAGATATGTGGTGCATGGGGAAATTTCGTGTCTGTACCGTTGTCCAGCAGTGGTGTAGCGGTATAGCACGCGGCACGGAATGCCAAGGACCTAGGTTCGATTCCCAGTACCGGTTTTATTTTTCTGGTTTTTCTGTGCATCTATATTTCCGTTTGTATTTTCAACCTATGGGTGTTAAATAGCGGCGTATCATTCCCGTTTCCAGTCCGCATGTTCATGGAGCTAGCAATGTGCGCGGCGATGCCGGTGGGCGGGCACACGCGCGAGTTCGCGCTGCAGACGCTGGGCGAGTGCGGCGGCGACGTGCGCGCCGCCACGCTGCGGCTCATGTCGCGGCCCGCGGCGCCCGCGCAGCAGGAGGGCCGCTGGGCCCCCGACGAGGTGGAGGCTTTCCTGGCCGGCCTGAGGCATTACGACAAAGACTTCTATAGAATCTCGCAGCTAGTAAGTTTTTTAATAGTTACTCGTGGGTACGCTCCCATCCCTCAATCCCCCCTACCCTACCCTCAATCTAAGATTTTATATTATAAGCTTTATGTACTGATTTATGGCGTGCAATAAAGAATATTTGTATTAAATATACTAGCTGTTGCCCGCGGCTTCGCCCCCGTTGTATTTTTTATGTATTTTCTTCCATAAAAACCTTCTCCTGACAGTAACAAACACAATAAAAAAAGAATTAGCGAAATCGGACCAGTCGTTCCCGAGTTATGCGCTTACCAACACATTTTGCGATTCATTTTTATATTATAGATTGACCCGGATAACTCACTTCTTAAATCGAGTTTAGCTCGACATTCGAGATTTAAGACGTGACAATATATTTAATACTAGCTTATGCCCGCGACTTCGTCTGCGCGGACTTAGGTTATCGCGCGGTGGCGCCCTCTACCGGGATAAAAAGTATCCTATGTTGATCCTTGGGGTTTCAACTATCTCTGTACCAAATTTCATTAAAATCTGTTCAGCGGCTTCGACGTGAAAGCGTAACAGACAGACAGACAGACACACAGACAGACAGACAGAGTTACTTTCGCATTTATAATATTAGTAGGGATGAGTGAGTCTCACGGTAGTTTAATGTTCAAAATGTTTGTATTGTCTGTATTTATGGTCCTCATTAGATCAACGTCATCATCATCATCCCAGATTATATTCGTCCCAGTGCTAGGCGTTCTATTTCGTACTTATCACTTTCATTCATAACTTTACTTTGCAACAATACTTACTCGTAATTATGCTCCAGTGAGATTCGTAGATTGAGAAAGAACTTTTTGACTCAATGCCATTTCAATTCACAAATCAAATGAGCGTTTTTTTTCCGACCCTTGCTGATAAACAGAGAGCAGACGCTGGCACTAAGTACCAAAAGTTTAAGAATTCAATCATTTATTTAAGTTGCAGTTGTCTTCAAATCTCGCAAAACTAATTTCATCTACATTCTTATAGTGACTTATTATCTTAGAGTATACATAAGCCTTATTATTGAGTTGCAATTTGGTACGGATGACATTGCAGCTTGCATAAAGTTGGATGACAGACGGTCAACAAAAAGTAGCAAAAACATCTCTACATAAATTATTTTTATCTAAAACTTACTTTTTGTGACACGCTACTGCTGCCATCTCGTTCGTCCAATCACTAAGTCGTGACGTGGCTAACGCATTGTGTTTTTACGTTTCAGATAAGAACCAAAGACTCGAAGCAGTGCGTACAGTTCTACTATTTCTGGAAGAAAGTAACCAAAGATTACAAGATGCTGTACTTGAGAAGCTGGAATATGGAGCAGTTCTCCACACAAGTAAGCAACGCGACCAAAACCGCGTCCCACCACTTTGTCTTCAAACTAAGTGAGGAGTGACGGGCTCTCTAACGGGATCGTAATGTCCACATCCAGGGTTCGGTAGGGCCGCCCGCGCAGGCGTCGCAGAGCGCCGCGTCGCCCGCGCCCTTCGACAGCGAGGAGTTCCCGTGCAAGATCTGCGGGAAGTAAGTGCCCGGCCCCCGACGATGATACTGCCAGTTACTGCTTCAAGCGACATCGATATTGTAAACGCGCAAACGCAAGCTACGTGAAACTTAACCACCCATCTTCCCTCGCCGCTCGCGACGAAAGTGCTATTTAAACGTTTTATAAGGTTTCGTACTTCATTAATGATTGACTGAACCGACCTGTGCCCTATTCGATCGGTTCGAGAGATCTTACTTGCTTAGGTTTCACATAGATTGCCTTTTGTGCATGCATTAAGAATTGAAGAGTTTTTCTCTGTAGTAAACTAACTCGGTGAATGGAAATAATGTAAATTAGGTTACATGGTTAGCCCCGGCCCCGCCGCGAGGCCGGGAGGCGGCGGGCCGGCGCGCCAGCTCGGTGTTATTGATGTTGGTTGCATGCATGTCAAGTTAATGTTTGCGTACTTCATCTTTAGAATTTTAATTGATTAGGCATACTTATTCCGAAAGATTATTACCTACATCGATCTTTGTAAATATGAAATAAAATGTATTTTTATTAAATAATATCTATAACAGAGTACTTACAGATTCTATGTCCATCGCGTAGGAAGGTTATGGTACCTAAATGCATATTTTATTTATAATACTAATGTTAGAAAAATATTTGAAAAAGCTTTCGTGTATTAACTATGTATGTATATAAGTTATTTTATAGGACTAACGCTTCCAGCTTGGCTTTGGCGCACTTCCGCTTCGTGTTTTTTTATTTCGACCAAATTATGATTTTGCTTATTTCTTATCTTCTGTTGCAATCTCTAATAGTGTACCCTGTTATGTTTCAGAGTATTTAACAAAGTTAAAAGTCGTAGCGCACACATGAAGTCGCACCGGCCACTCGACGCCGAGCCGAAACGGCCCAAACTCGAAAAGCCTTATGAAAAGGTCGAGAGATCCGACAGACCGCACGCGACTGCTGATTACCCATGCCACCCCGCGCCCGCGCCGTTCCCGGCCCCTTGCTCGCTCGCCGCGCCCGCCGCGCCCCGCGACTAACCCGCTCGCCCGTCGCCGCCCGTGCCCGCCGCACTAGACCCCTCTGTTGCCAAACAAACCCCGCCATCCGTAGCACAGCGCTCTGCTTGACACGACAACGGCTCGCTTGGACTCGGACGAAATGCAAACTTATAAGCATTTATTATAATTATAACAAATTAAATAAATTTAAAGATAAAATTAAAAAGTGATCTAGTTGAAAGCGACGTAGTGGCTAGTAGCTAGAGGAGTAGGCTTCGGAGTAACAGAACGATTACCTTAATAAAATAATAACTATTCGAAATTCTCGTATTGCTAAGCTTGAAGAGATTGCGTAAGATATTTTGTATAACGATTGATACATAGATAGTTAGTTCTTCGTAAAGTTTTTATAAGACAGTACGACTTCTAAATGTGACTTTGCAAGTGTGATGTTGTAAATAGAGATAGTGAGTTCGCCGGACTCTATTCGGATGATAATGGAACTATTGAGTATTACAACTTCGAGTGTGATACTGATAGTGTAGTAACTACACTACCTCGTCTTACCGAGTCGTTTGATTTCATCGCGAGCCCAGCTCGCCATTACCATTGCGTGTTTGCTCATCTTGTTGTTATTTATAGTTTTAGTTCAATCTGTCCTAGTCGAATAGAAATCGTTAAGCATTCTGGTTCAGAGTCAGGTGTAGATGGTAGTGAGAGAGCGGCCACCGCCTCAGCACCGTACCGACTAGTCACGAGTCACGTATCGACCTGGCCCTAACTACTACGAAGAACCTCGTATCTTGCCGTCCCGCTGGCGCTTATATTGTTCAATACGAGAGCGAGAGGAACGGAACGATACGAACTTCGTAGTAGCCCCCTGGTAGAGCCGCGGCTGCGCGTCGGCGCGAGGACTCCTTCTGTGATGCGGTTCGACGCCTGCTCATTCCACTCGATCGTTCACAGAAGACAAAATATAATGGAAGGATACTAATATTTTTTTACACGAATATTATTGAAAATGCTCAAATGTTCTATTTTATGTTGATAATCTTATTGAATAGTTCCTTATTGATTGTTCTGGATATGCTATTATTTAATACTTGAATAGTTAATTTTTGATTCTAGTACTATTTTCTATAAATTATAACGTAATGTAATTCTATATTATACGTGTAGATCCGTGTTGTGATATGTATTGTTGTTTCAGAGAAGTGTATTGTATCGTTTGAAGGAATGTACAAATCGGGCAATAAACACGGTTGCTCAATATATGCCTCAATTCGGAATTCGATGTTTAGTTGGCCCGCGCTGCTCCTTATCTAATTTCTTAAGTAACTAAATATTTTGCGGTTGTGACGTTTCTTGATCGACTTACTTGTTGTCTTCCGATAACTTAATGTAATTAACAACCGACTTAATTTAATTTGAGGCAATATTCCTTATAAAAGACATGTTAATACCTTCGAGTTATTTATTAATATGATTAACACTTCACTGTTTAGATTTACATTTAACATTACAAGGTAAAGGAATAGCGTATAACGCTCACAGTATTATGATTGTAACACGAATCTTAGTAGTGATGTATTGCGGGATTAGTCCGGGTACGGATATTTAAATATGAATTTATTCTTCTGAATGTTTACTGGATGTTCGGTTTCCTTCCATGAGTACCTGAGCGGACGTAGCCGGAGGGCGTCCGAGGCCCTTCGTCCGACGTGGTCACTGTTGTTCTGTCGCAAGTGATCGCACTAGCTAACGCCGTGCTGGACCTGTCTGACTGACCCGCGTGATTATCTGGTTGTGTAAAACTTGCAACGGGGCGGTTGTTTCTGCACTCACAGAGTAAGCTCTGAAATGTATGCCAAACATTTGCCAAATATTTGTGACTAGATTAATTAAGTATGCCAAATTTAGATTTACTATAGGACAGAGTTTGGAGCGGTCGTCTTAGGAACGCAGACAAATTATTGTTTTAGATTAAGGCGAGACTAAGTGAAACCCCAGGTGTAAATTAATAACTTGGAAATCGCTTAAGAGTATATGCAGATTCATTTGTTATAGCGAGTGCGGATTCAATTATGGCAGAAAGGGCGGAATACGCTACTAAATATTTCTTATTTGTCGGAATTCAGAGCATTATTTTCATAAAAACAAATTAACTCGTATAACTTGCTAATTATGTAAATAATTCATATTTTTTCAAATTAAATTTACGATACCGGAGATAGGTCTACTACATAAAATTACAATTTATTAAAGACAAAGTCCCTCCAGAGATAATTTAACAATACTCTTAGCTATTAAGACTGAAAGGTACTCTCTAGTAAGAAGTCTACACGTTCATTTCACAAAAATATAAGATTATATTCTACGTTCTATGTTTATTATGAGTTATAACTGATAGTATATCATCACAGAGTCACTAACCCATTCCATGTGCCAAATCGTCATACTAGTCAGGGTCTAGCTTTACATTACTTACCCCTAATTTAACATACAGTAGGTACGCGTTGGGCGGCGCCCGCGGCCGCTTGCTAGGAGCCGCGCCGCCCGCCGCCCTCACTAGGTAAACGTACGCAGACAAACTTCGCTAAGTACTTTAGAATTAAAATTTAAGGTCGAGAATTGAACTATATTATTTCAACTTTAAATATAGAAGTGCCTTACGATTTTATTTTAGTATAATAATTATTTTTGTTTTCTGTTATTATTAAACAGACACAAAGAAGCACTGGAAATTGCATTTATACACGACCCACCCCCCACTCTGCGGCGCAGAGTGGACGAGGGCGGGCTGGCTCTGCTTTTATTTCATCTTTACTAACAAACCGTTAATCTGTTATCGGAAGTATATTTTAGAGAGTAAATTAAAATTATAAAAGGCCTAGGAAGGAACTCTTGAAAGACATTAGCATCATGCCTAGGGCTTGCAATTCGAATATTCGAATATTCGAATTATTCGAATATTCGGCTAAATTTGGTATTCGAATATCTGAGGGCATGGTATTCGAATATTCGATATTCGATTTTATGTTAGTGAGATTTAAATTTGTATAAGTACTAATAACAGTGTGAATATTAAACAAGACTCGAGACATGACGCAAACACCTAAAAATGGAAACCTTAATGTTAAATAAATAAATACAATATAAAATAAACCTTAGATTCGTAATAAGAACCAGCTGGCAGCTTGGTTCGGCTGTTTCGTAATTTTTAATTGGTACTTTTTAATTAAGAAAAAACCTTTTCTTCGGTTTAATTCTATTCTTCTTCAAAATGGTGGGAAAGGAACACCATCACACATTGAAGTTAATACAAAAGTGGTTAAAAAATATTTTCCCAGGATTTTATAGTAGGTACTGTACTGAGGAGTGGCCCTCATCGAGCCCAGGAACTAATGGTATGCTGAGAGTCACATTCAAATCTCTAGGCCCTAAAACGGGCTTTATATAGTCGATTGGACGACGCTTATTATAATTATTATTATCGTACGGCCTTTCAAAAATACAAGTCCTGCGTTTCTTATAAAACGAAATCTAAATTATTCAGCCAGTCTATAGCCTCTCCAGAGCATCTGCTAAGCCCCCTGAAGTCGCCAGCAAAACGTCGGTTGGGGCACTCCTCCACGATGTGGTAGCGGTAGTGGTTTGCTGCGGAGCGCCGCAGTCACATGCTGGCGAGTCTTTAAGCCCTCACTTGTGCAGGCAGTAGTTACAGCGGGCCACACCTGAGCGGATGCGGTTCAGCGTCGTCCAGTTCTTATGACTGGCTTTGAAGCCAGGTAGTCGGGCGAACGGATTCTCCACAAGGTCACCCGCTGAGCATTCCTGAGACTGCTAGTCGAGTGACCAGGCAGACTGGATGTTGAGAGGTTGGCGGAACGTCGACCTTGTCCGTATGAGCGCTCTGATACCACACTGGGGCACAGTATTCTGCGGTTGAGTACATTAGGGCCAGGGCGGAAGTCCGCAAGACAGCGCGTGCACCCCACGTAGTCCCAGCCAGACGTCCTATCACTCAAGTTCACTCAAGTTTTCACCTGCGCGGAGGCCTCTAGATGTGCACGAAAAGTAAGCTATCTATCCAAAGTGACACCCAGGTATTTAGGAGCAAAATCATGCCGCACTCTTTCCCTGTCAAAGTGTACGTTCAACTCTCTACGAGCCATGCAGTTGGTAAGATGGAAAGCGGTGACCTCCGACTTGAATGGGTTCGGGCAAAGTCGCCAGCGCTTATAGTATGAGCTCAGGACATCGAGGTCATCCGTGAGAACATCATCACCCTCCTGAAACTTCCTACCCTGATATGCCAAGGCCAGATCATCAGCATAGACAAACTTTTCGGCTCCGTAGCAGCTTAGGTATATCGCTTGTATAGACGTTGAAAAACAATGGCGCCAACACAGAGCCCTGGGGCAGTCCATTCTTTATCAGTTTGAAGCTGCTCTCCACCGCTCCGAGCACCACTTTAATCAAACGAGAGCCAAGCATGCTTTTAACTAATTTAAGGACCCTTTTGCATATATCGATTAGCTTGTGAAGCAGACCGTCCACCCAAACAGTATATCGTAGGCTGCCTTAAGGTCGACAAAAGCAGAAAATGTTTTGAGACCATTCTGGGATCCGGCTTCGATATATGATGTTAGCGCCAGGACCTGATCCGCGCAACAGCGGCCCGCTCTGAACCCAGCCTGCTCCGCGGGGATGTGGGGGTTGACAATTGGGTACAATCTGTTATACAGCAAGCGCTCCAATAGTTTGTACGTGACGCTCAACAGTGAGATGGGTCTATAACTCGCAGGGTCGTTAGCAGGTTTTCCTGGCTTTAAGATAGCTATCACTTTACTACGGTCGGGACTTGTTTTGTTACGCTGTCAACGAGTGATAGTTGCCTCGCCGTTTCGACCACGTTGCGGTGACCGTGGACGCGAGTGGACTGATGTGTAGGGTATCATGTCTACTTAGCAGCGCGAATCCTTGGAACTACCCGCCCTTGATTACGACTAGTACCGGCACTCGAGACATGATACCCTACACTTTGGTCTGCTCGTAGCCGCGGCCACTGTGGTGTAGTTGGGTCGTCGAAGTGGATGTTGCTCGTTATTGGCGTGATTGCTCCCGTTTATGGCAGTGGAAGTGTGAAAATCACGAACGAGAGTTTATAACATTATAATTCTTTTAAAACTTTAATAATACTTTCACTTTATAAAGCAGTGATAAAGTAACCCTGTATACACGTCTCAAAACTTATGAGCACAAGAGGTGTAATGTGTCAATTCACCGCTTTTGCAAGGAGTTTACTGTTTTTTTTTTATTGTGATATGATTTTTGAGACTTATTACGTGATAACACAGCCGATTCTATAGTATTTTGTGTTTTATTCAACTTTTCTAAAATATTCGAATATTATTCGAATAATTCGAATACTTCCAAATTCACGATTCGAATATTCGAATAATGAAAACGGTCGAATATTGCAAGCCCTAATCATGCCACGACCGCTTCGCTGTCTTGCAACTGCAACTTCTACCGCGCCTCTTAGCATAGAGTAGCTACATCAACGGCGTAGTCCTCAATAACTATAAAACAATAATGATGTCAAGTCAATTTTGTCAAGTCTAGCGTAGATAAAGGAAATAGGCACCTAATTATACAATAAATAGTAACTGCACAAACAACTGAACAAAGTTAAACGGCGCTCGCGTTCAATTACGAAATAATGTTATTGTGTAACTAAATGTTTTCCTAGTTTAATGGACTCCTACAATGTATAATCGCTTAATAATCGTACTATCTGACTAATCGTTTACTATAGTCCGAATGCGGCACGCAATGTAAATGTACTTCTGTGTTTGTGTCAAAACAAAAAATGTGAAATGTTACTATAGTGAATATTTTATAAGTCTAAATGAATATATATTCTTCTAATTTTGTATCGAATAAAGAGTGTGCAGCGAGTGACGCGCCGGAGCCCCCGCGCGCCGGCCGCCGCCGCCCGCGCTCCGCCGTGTAATATATACTCCGTAGAGGAACCCCGTGCCAACCGCACGATAATTGATATTACACTCTGTGTTGTGATTTTGAACGTTCTGTAAATTACAAAAAGTCTTTGAACTACTATTTAAAAATTTGTAGACACGTTTTTAGATTAGCACAATTCTTCGCGTAGACACTTAGGTCGTTAACCTTATTAAGCATTTAGATTAATTAGGTATTCAAGAAAGATGTAAGTGTACTATGTATAACTAGATTCATTGTTATATTCAATCAATGTGATGGTAACGTAAAGAACAACGATGAATAAGCTCGAGCCCTGTCCCTCCCCGCTGAGCGACTTTTCACAATTTCGCATATCCTTGAAACAATAAGTAATAAAATAAAATTCTATTATATATATATTGATAAATTTATTAGGGTAACTAATTTTTTAAGACAATGACTATTAAGTGATCTTTTAGATTGTCTTTATTAATAAATATATGGTGAAGGTTTTGTCAATTTGTTTTTATTTTTTATCTCCCTAACATTTCCCATGCTTTGAAAAAGCTGAGTATGCACCGCGGAGAGCTGATAATTCGCATCATTCACGGCTGTAACACTCGATCCTACACTTACCTAAACTTAAATACTATTATGGAGGAAAAACTTAGAGGTGCTCAGTAAAAGAAAATATCATCTCCATCTGTTTATTAAAAACATTGTAGAGCACTAGGTATCTCCTACAGATCGATAAAACTCTGTCACAATACGAAAACAAAAAAAGTGTCGTGCAACAATAAAATCAAAATAAAACCTCAAATATTCACGGGCCATGGTCATTCTCACTTATAGTATTGTAATCTAAACAAACCATTATATTCGCTTAGTGATAACGTTACGGGGATATAAACTAAATTAAACTATTCATAATGATATTCACACTTTGGTGGCCATATAATAAAACTTTACGTACAGACAGACACCGCGACCCCGAATTGTGATAAGTACCGAAGTGAGGTTAGGTTATGCGAACTACTCCTTAATAAGCCCAACAAAACAAAGAAAACATTGCATTTAGAAAAACACTAATTATAATATTTTAAACTATCGATCATTATAAATAGTACAAATGGACGTTCTTAGTAATGATAGACATAATAGTATTTCACTTGAACAGTAATGTTGACGCTCTCTCAACTGTCGGTCCTTTTCGTTCGAGCGCTCAATATTGTGCGGTGGAATTACATGCGAGTAGGTTCACGTAGAGTTGACATTTTCAGCTCGAATTTTTTTTATTCCAATTTAAGATTCGATCGAGACGTAGACAGTTAGAGAGAGACACAATGCGACTCGTAACCCCACATACTATAATTAAAATACTCAATCATACATTTTAATTAAATTCTGTTAATTCAGCAGTTACATTTATTATTGCTTGGGGCTGTGACGGCTAGAGAACTTTAAAAGTATAATTGTAAGTTAAGTTATTCGAAGATTCTAAAGTTTCTGATGGTCAAAACAAGACGAAGGTGCCAACGAGAAAAGTGAGACTTCATTAAATATATCTCTTACGTCAGTAACAGTAAATCCAGTTCTAGCGTGAAGATTTGAAAACCACAACCGCTCGAATAATTAATTAACCATATATCACAAGTACAGTCGCATTGTGTCCTGCAAAGCGCCACATTTCGCACCCAGTGCCTAAATCAATTTAACAAATTAGTTTCAATATTAAGAAATATTTATCTAATGGACTAAGTAAATACATTGATAATATTGGTGTCAGTCAAACATCAGTTACACCAGTGGTAAGATTACCAGTTACGCGGAATTAATCTCAGAGATCATACATAACATAATACAGAGCCCAAATGCATGAAAATAAACTAATTTCTTGTAAATTAATTGATTATTTGTAATTTTTCTTAATCCCTTTAATATATTAACTAATCTGACAAATATAACTTTAATAAAGTAGTTAATGGAGACAGCGCTTATTATCCTCAAGAAATAATAGTTTAGACAGAAAACCAATGCTACGTATTTATTATAAGTATTATTACAACCTTCATCTTCGTTATTTTTTAACTCTGGTAATCTAAATAAATATCAATCAAGATTGTCTTTGACGAAATAAAGTGACATGTTAAATCCATCGTAACTTGATATTTTGTACTGTTAAATATTAAAAAAAAAAACTCAATACAGTGCATATTCGAATGTACTAGGTAGCCCATTGAACATTTTATTTATTTCAGATTAATTTACAAGTCCAACTATATCTTTATTCATATAATAATTGAATATAACTTAGACCGACAAATTCGACAATAATACACTACAAATATGATATGAACTTGTCAATAAATCTGTAATAACCAAGAGACAATGCTATGATATTGTAATAAACATAGATAAATTACTACTTTTATATACCGTCTAGCTTTAGAAGTCCAACTTGAAATTCTAATTTTGAAATTTCAAAGAGTCAAATCTGCTGACTACAGCGTAAACTGAAATTCGGACGGACTGGGATCTGCGAAATTAGCGTGTGGGCGAATGTGTCCCTCCCTGCCCCTCGCCGCACCACGGTGTTGCCCTGTCTAGAGTTACGTCTACTACGTCTAGATAGTGCTATGTCTATGTTTATTATATATCATAGAATTTGTGAATATTAATACGTAAATAAATAAACTAAGGAACTGTTAGAGAAACGATGTAAAGTTACCACTGATGCGGAATCACGTCGCGGCGGGCTCGCGCCTGCGTCACTCCAATCGGGTCACCTTCTTGCCCTTCACCACCGTCGGTTTGTTCTTGATCAGGCCTTTTCTTCTCTTCGAAGTCTACAAAAAAAAAAAGAATTGATATCCGAAATATTACCGTCGTGTAGTGAAAGGCTACGAACGGACTATGCGGCTAACTTCGCGATTTTAGCGTGCCGTCTATTTCTGAAGCGATATTTTGAAGAAGGACGGCGCGCTGAAACAATACGCGCTTATAAGCGCACTATAGTGCGTACTTGCACTATAAGCGAAGTGGCAAAACGTGTCTTGGCGCGGAGTATGAATTCGCCGCGGCACCTAGGCAACTTTGTTGCTTAAATCTCGTCCTTCTCCTACATATTGCACGTTGAGCTTAATTTCGCAAGATTTTGCAGATAATGGATGATGAGGGTACGTATAAATAGGTACAACGCCATCTAACGTCTAGACTGTAGAGAGGAGACGTATAAAATTGGTAAGTATACTTAACAATAATGTAATGAGGGGAGTTGGATTTTTTTCTCGTAAAGTGGGCGGCAGTCCATAAAAAATGAGGGCAGAAAAAATATACATTTCTGTTCATCGCCCAATTATGAAGGCCATGAAACATTTTTTGCTGTCCAATTGTTTAATACTAACACTATGTTCGACTCATCACAAAGCACACTTTTACACAAGCACACATTTTCACATCAATTTACAAACAATACGGCTAAAAACTAAAAATGCAATAACGACATTGAAGTGAAGGTTTGTCAATGGCAAAAACAGTGAAAAAAAATATAAACAATATGACACACATGCTTGCAATACATCCGACATCAAAACAAAATATGGACAGTCACTATTTACAAAAACATGCAAATTCTCGTAGACAAACTTGCAACATCAATATGTGTTTGTAAAAGGCACTGTACCGTGTTGGCCTCTCCTACTGATAGCTGCTGTAATATTAAAATAACACGAGCTTAGAATCAAACTAGCGACATACAACTGCTATACTAATTCAAATAAATAAAATGTATACTCGATTATTTGGGCCGTTAAAAATAAAATCCTTGAAAATTCAACTGACAGAATATTTTTCTCCAGTTTCACCACTGTTAAATTCCCATGGTATCATGGGACAGATATGTACGATGTTGTCTCCGTTTACTTTATACGATTAAAGAGAGATGGCGTCCCAAATATCTATTGTAAAATAACCGGAACTTAACAGAGCGGTGAAGCTATTAAAAGTACGAAAGTTGAAATAGCTTCTTTGAGAACTGTATATTGTATGTACTCTTTTAACGTAATTATAGCAGGAATAAAAGCCTCTTCTGTATTTTATTTAAGTCTTTATACAGGCACAATGGAAAATCAGAGTTTATTAAAGATACTGGTAATTATTTTTTAATAAAATAGGTAGTATTTAAATAGCATTCTTACCTTTTTAGACATCGCATTGCTAGTGGAAATCGTCCTCTTTGCTAGCGGTAAGCGAGGACGGTTGAATTCATCTGGTTTCTTAACCCTGTCAACAAAATGTTTGTAAATGAGACACATGACTCGACTTGCTACTTCACAAGTTTTTCTAACTTTCTAAAGTAGCAGTAAGTCTTTCTTAATCCAGCCTGTCACTACACTACTAGTAAGCACTTTGGATGTGGAACATAGGAATATGGACATGGTAGAATATAGACGATATGAGAATGGCTACCTTGCACTAAATAGCCCACGACCATGACCGCTGAAATTGCCGTTCCACTAACGTCAAAAGGCCGCGGGCGTTGTGGGCGAATGTTATTAGTGCAACGCACATCTTGAGCGCTGTATGCTTGCAATATGGCGGCATGATGAAAACTTGTTATGAGAGTAAATATTTCGCATAGATTGGAGTAAAATTTAATTCAAGATTTATGGTTGCATTTATGACAAAACGAATGAGAAATAATGACTCGGAAAGTTCATCAAATTCTTATGACATTTCGCTCATCTATAATCTGTTATAGTGAAAGCCCACTCTGACCCACCAATATTATGTCGCCGGAGCGAATGCGACGCGGTCGCCAACAGTGACGTCATCTATGACGCCGAACGATCGCTCGCAAAGACCACGGGCCTTAGGTGGAACGGTGAAAAGGGCGCTATAGTCGTTGCGGACGTTTAGTTAGTGGAACGTAACGAATGTGGACAGAGTTAGGGTGACAATAGGGATATTGACACCACCAATCAACTGACGTACTTTTTATGAGCTGTCAAAATACAATTCTCCCATAGAGTTTCAATGGCAATAGCGACTTATGACGTCATTATCCGGCAACTCAATCACCTAACTATTTATTTGTTTTAAAGCAACAAAAAATCTAATTCTACAGTAAATCGAAAATTAATCTGGTTTTCAGGGCTAAAATAAAGCGTTTTTTTACTGGAGTTGTGCCTTCGAATTATTTTTTAATGGCGTCATCATCCCTATTTAGGAATTGTACATTGACGATATGGCATTACAAACGGGTTAGGGTGATAGGTTACATAAGACTAGACGAAGTTGTGCTGAGTCCACTCGGGCCGTCTTTAGCTCTATACGATACCTGTATATCCGCACGAGCCAGTGCTCCGTGGTATAGGCCTCCTCGAGGTACGTGAGTTTGAATCCGCGGTTGCCGGGCAGCGCGCCGCGCGTGCGGTCGTACCCCGGCGGACTGCCGCCGCTGTCGTACCTGACAATCATAATGACGTTATCCTTTACTATCTGTTGCCCGCGATTCAGTTTTCTTAACCCTTTTCCTCGCCCCGCGAATTTAGATATCGTAACTACTTTGAAAAAAGCCCATATCTTAAAATCGATAATTTTACTGAGTGAACTTTATGAACATTATTTTAAAGAGTCAATTTTGTTGACGTATTAATTTGAGATACGAGATTTTTTCACAAAATGAGTAGTAGTTTTATATTCTTTACCTATGAAGGATTAATTTAAAAATGAATAATTTTAACAACAACAATTTATTTTGTACCATATTGTAAATTTAGTAAGGTAGAATATTCGTGTACATTTATGTGATCGCTATATGCAATAAACCTGGAAAAGGGTTAAGCTGAACGTGCAACATGTAGGATGAGTTCTCATATACTCTGCGTCAACATAAGGAGTTGTATCCGCACTCCTATTGCCCGCGACTGAGTCTGCGTAGAATATGGTTATCTCTGTCTCACGGTAACTATGCAATTTTCCGGGATAAAAACTATCCTTATATCCTTTCCCGAGACATATCGAATTTCATCTAAATCTGTTAAGAAGTGAAGAGGTAACAAAAAACAGACAGACTTACGAACTTTAGAATTTTAATATTAGTGGGATTTTCAGGGTTCAGTAGTCCAAATGACAAAACGGAAACCTTATATTTTCGCTCTTCCTGTCCGTCCGTATGTCACAGTTTGAAAAAGTCCAAGACGTAAATTGATGACATTTGAAATATAAGCGTCTTATGATGGACGCTACTTAGTTTGGGCTACTTTGTTTATAAATACTTCAAACCAAAATTGATTTCGACATGATAGAGGATTACCGTTTTTACCACACGGAGATATCACAAACGCTAAGTCTAGAGATATAAAATCTGTCATAGTACTCATGACAGATGGGTAATACCAAAAATTTGTAATTGTTCTCACCTATAATATGATAGCTTATACATCAGACAATTTAACATAGTTTTTGACGCTTCATTATCTATTCGATATTCCCCTCTCTCCGTGAAATAATCCGCTTCCTGAAAAATAAAAATACCTTGTCATGCCGGGCGATAAATGTCACATCAACACGTAAACACCAGGGGTGATTGCGTGGTAGGTAATACACGAAACTACAGGTATGTTTTTACTATTCTTCAAGCAAATTAAACTTACTATATCGACAAGTTTCTGACTAAACCTCGTACATCGTCACTACTTTGAAAAAAGCTAGTATCTCAAAATCGATGATCTTTCCATAAACATTGTTTTAAGGGTCAAATTTGTTGACGTATTGCTTTGAAATGAGACATTTTTTCCAAAGTAGTGACGATGTGACATATTACGAAATTGGAATATCTATTTTAGGAATATGTATTGGAATATTTATTTCACATCCGAGGTTGAGTCAAAAGACCCGTCGATATCTAATGCATACTTTATTTGACTGTAGGTGGGTAATTGTGTAGTCAACCAAAAATTAATTTACTACCCTAACAATGTCAGCTGTATCTCTTATAACACCGAAGGCACTTTACTTACAAATAATTGTCGACTATACTATAATAGCATTATACGAAAATAAACTAACATGTATATCCTTTGGATGTTCTCCCTCAGCGATCCTGACCATCCATATGAACTTGTTGATGTCATCGCCAGAGTACCCAATAGCCCCCCCGAATATCACCAGGACGTAATCGACATCCAGCATCGTCATTATATCGTACGCCGCGCTCTCGTTGCTCGCCATCGCCTTGCCTACGAGCGCGATGTGCGAATTGTTCCAAGTGTTATTGTCGACCAGCGTTGTTCTGTTGCCCATTCCTGCTATCTGAAAAGTAATACAAATACAAATTAAAAAAAAAAAATTTCATAATTCCCGGTTTATACCGAAACCAGTGTCACCAGAAATGCTCACGTACATATGCTCCTATTCGAAAAAGTAACAACTTACGGACAAATCGTCGTAGATACATCGTTGAGTGAGTCTATGGTATAGATATAAAGATAAATAAATATTGCATACAATGTGCTGCCACCCAACGTGGCGGACGATAGTTTAGTTGTTTATAAAAAAACTGTCATCATCCGAGAGCGATTATTCGAGCGTTTAAACCGCCTCATTTATCTGGACACTTTTCTGTAAAAATGGCCGAATATTCTGATATAGTTTTTTAGTTATCTGGTAGAAATACAGAAACTCTTAACAGATAATCAAAAACGACATCAAAATCTGTTGATTTTAGCTGTAGCCAATTCGTAAAAAATGTGACCAGATAAATGAGGCGGTTGAAACGCTTGAATAAACGCCCCCGACGTCGATGTATTTAAAATATTGCCACTAAAAAAATTTTGTACTACTGTACCTGGTAACCGTAGTCCCACCACGACATGACTCGCGCGTCCTCGGCGGTGTTCTGCGACAGCCAGCCGTAAGCTTCTCTGAAGTCGTCCAAAATTTTACGCGACCTGCACACAATTATCGTTTCAGATATATCTAATACAATATGTTATTTTTGATATCCGATATTTTACAGGGAACATTGAACGAGACCTTATTGTCTAACGCAGTCGCAATCACGATCGTTTTCATTACTTCTTTTTATCACACGGTATGGGATAAAAATAGGATCGCAAGCGCCAGAGAGATAGACAATATGGTCCCCAGGCCTAAAAGTTAATTTGCCCAAGATTCTAATAATCAGACTACTACTTTTTGAAGATTCTTAATTTACGACTATTTTTTACCGTCCGTAACTAAAATGTTTTTAGGTAATTCATACATAATTACCAAAAGAAGGTTGAAAAAGTTTTATGCCATGTGTCGCGTTCAATGCAAGGGCGTAGCAAGGGCAGCCTGCCGCCTCAAAGTATTAAGCTGTGTACTCACAAACCTCAGCTCGCGCATCCTATAACTTGGGTATATTCTTGGTTTTTATCGCCTGCCACCTACCCTTAGAAGAAAAATACTCATGTAGAGTATTTTAAACACTCACCCGTCATTCCCATAGCTAGCCAGCACAATACTGGGGCTGGAGTAAGCGTTGGAGGTGGCCCAAGTGCAGTGAACAGAGAACAGCATCAGCAGTATCATAAACGCGATCAGCGTGCCCGAGCGCACGTTCATTCCTAGCCCAGAGTCTGACGGCGGCGGTGGCTCGATGGTGCGCTTTTTTAACTTGCCGGCCTGCCAAAAAAAAAGCATAATTGTCATCATCATCACCTCACGGCCTGTATTCGTCCCTCTGCTGGGCACGGCCCTCCTCTCATAAAGAGAGGGCTTGGGCTGTATTTCGCTCGCGGGCCCCGTGCGAATAGGGAACTTTGCACACACCATTGAATTACTTCGCAGGTATATTACGATACGAGGTATATTATCGGCACATACATATTGCTTTCAGGAAGGTTTTTCAATAAATATCGTTTTTATGCAAAGTAAGTTATTCATAAGCATTTAAACTGCTGAAAATAGTAAATAGGATCTCACAAATTATTAAGAAATGTAAACTTTGTTTTTATCGTATTATTGTGTTACGTAATACAAATCATGATTTCAGTTAAGATTTTCGCATGAACGGATAATATGATAAAATCAAATTCCATTTTATTTTCATAAGTATGGTGAAGGTACCAATCATGGACATGTTAAGCACAGTAGTACCCAGTAATGAACAACAAGCTCATTCATAAACATTATTAGTTATGATCAGTTTTTATATTAGTTTAAAAAAAAACGTTAGGTACTTAAAATGAGAGTTAGCGAAAAAAACCATTATTGGTCCTTGTCCATAACTAGTGCCATCCCTGTAGAATAAGTTTAAATTAATCCATAATATTAATATTATAAATGCGAAAGTGAGTTTGTATGTTTGTATGTTTGTCCGTCCTTCACGCCGTAACGGAGCGACGGATCGACGTGATTTTAGGCATAGAGATAGTTTATGGGCCCGAGAGTGACATAGGCTACTTTTTATCGCGAAAAAATGCACAGTTCCCGAGGGAACAGCGCGCGATAACCGAATACTACGCGGGCGGAGCCGCGGGCAAAAGCTAGTAAAAATATAATTCATAGGTGACTACAATAATAATACGTGTGACGATGACATACATCGATAATCTGCATTACAATAGGCGCCAGGCCACCATTAGGCACGCTAATGCTATTCAAATGGGTTGTTACATTGCTGTACTAACACAGATAATATTGGCCATAAACTTCGTTTGTAGTCAGTAAACACAGTTTACCGCGTTTATAGTACTCGGACTAACTGTTACATGGTATGTCACTATAATCATGGACGGGCCTTATACTATACTTCGTTTTATTAGCATTAGAAACAAGGTAAGCGATCTTAACGCGTCTTTTTATTGAAAAACACTTTCGAAAAATAGTCAGCAAATAGTCAGCAAATAGTAACAATTAGTAAAAACATATGATCATTTATATTCTTTTGGTATCACGGGTAGTAGTTACTGTTTTTTTAAATAACGTTTTTCAATAAAAAGACTCATCAAGATTGTTTACCATTTTCCTAACGCTAAAAAAAACGAAGTATACGAAGTGCAAAATTCTAACTTCGTATCCTACCGTAGCTGGAAAAATATGCAAATTGAAGTGGCAATGGGCGGGCCACATCGCTCGAAGAACAGATAACCGTTGGGGGAGAAAAGTCCTCGAGTGGCGACCACGAACCGGAAGACGAAGCGTTGGCAGGCATCCCACCAGGTGGACTGACGACATCGTGAGAGTTGCGGGAAACCAGTGGATGCAAGTGGCGAGCTGTCGTTCATTATGGCGTTCTAAGGGGGAGGCCTGTGTCCAGCAGTGGACGTCTTCCGGCTGACGATGATGATGATGCTACCGTCCCGCTGACGCTTATATGTATTATTTACTACGAGAGTGAGAGGAATGGTAAGATACAAACTTCGATTTTCGAATTTCGTGGTAGCCTCCGAGATGTAGCCCATAAATAATTTTCAGTCGTACTTTATCGTTCGTATTTGCCGAGCTCTCTCAATTACTTAGTTTAAGTTGCCATCGTACAGCCGTAAATTTTTCGTTTTGGCATTTGACACTAAATAATAAATCTCCATATTAATGGCTATGAAAATGGCACTTCGGGTGCCGTCATATTCCAATTGATATCCAAATTTTCCCGATGGAAAAAACCATTATAACATCTGTACAGTCGAGTTCATAAACTTGTAAGCAAAAATTCCTTCTACGCCGTTAAAAATAGAGTCGTGTTTCGACATATGTGATCAAATGTTTACTCACAATTTTATCCACTTGACTGTACGATAACATGGGTGTGTTCTGTGTGATGTATCCTATAACGAGCTACACAACTCGATTCCCGCCGGGTGTTCTAATTTTTTTAAACGGACACTTTCCAAAATCTTCTTCAAATATGATAGGACACCTCATCCTTACCTTATTAATCATCATCATCATCCGGAAGACGTGCACTGCTGGACAAAGGCCTCCCGCTTAGAACGCCACAATGAACGACAACTCGTCACTTGCATCCACCGGTTTCCCGCTACTCTCACGATGTCATCAGTCCACCTGGTGGGAGGCCTGCCAACGCTTTGTCTTCCGGTTCGTGGTCGCCACTCGAGGACTTTTCTCCTCCAACGGTTATCTATTCTTCGATCGATGTGGCCTGCCCATTGCCACTTCAATTTGCATATTTTTCGAGCTATGTCAGTGAAAGTCAAAAATCACCTTACCTTGTCATAAAGGTTCTTAGACTCTTCAGTGTCGGCGGGTGCTATAGGCAGTTCGTCCTCCCGCAGGACCAAGTCCAGAAGTATGGAGAATGATATCCCGGCCAGGACACAGACGACCGGCGTGAGGGTTAGCATCAAACGAACCATCACACCCGCGAAGTATACAGCGCTGAGAGCGTAGAGCGCCACTGTAAGAGAAGGGTAAAATGAGAGTACCAAAATTATAGCAGTAAAAGCAACCTCAAGTTAAAAAAAAGCCGCTAGTAGAAAGAAAGAATATATTTGCCAAAATTCGGCACAACAAGACTAGAGCTCTTTGCTGTTAAAAAGTAATTAGGGGCCATCCATAAAGTATGTCACACCAATTTTGACCATTTTTTAATAAAAAAAATCTCGAATACGTCAGATATAGGTAGCGCCACGAAAATTGAAGTGAATGATTACACACACAGATACATGAAGAACTGATTGCACAAAAGAAGAATGAATGAAATGAGTGAGTAAATGTCAAAATCCAGCTGTTATTACATGACATGTTCTTATGTATGAGACCTCAACTCTAGTGGCACTACCTATAACAACTATTTTTCATACTTCACTTACCAAACACCCGCTCGTCATTGACATTCTTGATGCAATACCACAGTCCCACGGGGAACGTGCACACCAGAACGTGAAGGTCGAAGAAGAACGAAGACCACGTGGTCGGTTGATGCTCAGACACAGACGCGATGATGGGAATGTGGATTTTAGCGTAACCAGTGTCCCATAGTGAGTAGAAACTGAAAAAAAAAGATTTTTACATTCTCTTTTTATTTTATACTTTTTTTTACTGACTATTTTTAACCCCTACACAAAAGAAGGCGTGTTATAAGTTTGACGCCTATGACGTCTGCCTGTGCTAACATGGCTCTTGAATTTTTCGATTTCGATGCAATTTTTTTACGTAATGCATTAAAATCGGTTCAGTCATTTTTGAGATATTGAAATGAAAATGTCGGAAGTTTTTCCAACTTTTCAAGTTGATTAAGTTAGGTCAGAGAAACGCCTGTCGTTTCACTTGTAAGTGCTAACGACGACAATTAAGGACCCTCTTTAAGTTATTTGGCATTTCAATTTGTTTTAAAAAAATTACAGCATTACGGTTAAAAAACAAATGCGCTATATAAATAAAATTATACACAAAAAGACATTTAAAAAAAAAACACAAAAAAAACTAATTAGGGTTTGTTGAAAGTCGTCTCGTCGTTACCCTAAAATGACGGAACACCACACCCTCCGGCAAGAAGTCGGAGCGCAGGAACATCTGCTGGTGCTTGGCAGGCACGAGTCTAAAATGAGTTGAAATTGTTCCCTATGAGACTCAAGTGGTAGAATGTATGCTTACCGTCCACTCCAAGGTGCAATGACCCCCATGTAGGTGAGCATCACAACTACAAGGAACACTGCAGCCGCGGCTACCAAGCCTCCCACAATGAGCAACTGCTTCCATTGGCCTTTCGGGTTCAGCATATGCAGGTACTTGAGAGCTCCGATGGCCATGAGCAGGGCAAATACGCCTAAAAAGTTACAGAAGGTTAGTACGAAAGCAGAGTAGGTAATTTTTTTACGCCATTCTGATGAAGGCAAGCATAACAAGTTTCTGTAGAAAAATATTTTTAATACAAGCTTTTTTTGCTGGCTCTTTGTTGATTGTACTTTCATTGTCATCCAACTTACATAATGTATACCAAATTTCAAGTCTTTCTGACCACTGGAAATTAATAAAATGGACTTGCAAGATTTAAGCCAACAACAACAGGGCAACTTAAATAAACGCTTGTAAAAATAAAATGCACTTCAACTAAAATATTTTAAGTACATCATTTATTTTAGGACTAATTTTTGTCCGCATGTCGTCTACATATCGCTAAATCACCGGCAAAATATCCTTCAAATGCTAAGCTAAAGCAAATAGCAGTTTTCAAGATCTCAAGACTTAAAGTGTGTTTATCCGTTGCCTAGTATTCATAGTACAAGCTTTGATAAGTTTAGGACTAGGTCAATTAATGTCTCAGTGTCCCATGATATTTATTTTATTTATTTTAACAATAAATATAGGTAGTCGCCATCATGAATAAATCCCGAAGTATAATAGTTGAATAATATGTACTAACTGTATGTATGTATGTTGTAATTTTCTTTCTGTGTACCTGTTTTCTGTATCGCTTACTATTCCTGGTGTACAATAAAGAGTCATTATATTGTATTGTACTTGTATTAATATGATAGCATGATAATAATCACAAAGGATTTGTTGTTAAGAGTAAAAAGTTTTGTGACCTCAACAAGTGTTACCAATATATTTATTTTTTAATCATTTTGTCGAAATAAATGTATGGCCAGAGAAATATTTAACAAAAACAACATCTCACTATCAACAAGTTTTTATCATTTCCATTATGCTAATTGGAGTAAAAGAATATTTTTCCCCAACATTCAATTTATTTAAGTACTCACTTATTTCCATTATTACCCCCTGTTTCTTTTATATATCTGTGATGCTGTCACTGTTTCTCTTGTGCGAATAAACAGAGACGGCATTGTATTTATGTGTCACGTGAAGTTTATTAATTAATAGTGAAACAGTCCCTTAATATAATTAATTTATACCTAACATATTACAGCTATGCGGTTAATTACGTAAACGATATGAAATATTATCCTCAAGGTTTTGACATACATGTCGACGCTTACACATCCCACTATTAGGCACAGGCCTCCTGTAGGAATGAGAGCGCTTAGACTGTAGTTCCCAATTATAGTTGGATTTGTGAAAGCGTGTACATGCACCGGACACTTGGTTAACTTCCACCCAGTAAAAATATACAAGAATATCTGTATATAGTTACACCGTCACTTGTCCAGTGAAAACAAAGGATGTCTACAAGCGGCCTTGGAGTGGATGAAAGCAGCCTTATTCCCATCGGGACCAACCATACATGATGACTCAACCATGATATAACAATGTATTGTTTGTAATAAGTAAGTGTGCAGCCATCCTACAACAACTGTTACAGATCTTGGCGTACCAAAGTAGTATAGAGAATGCGTAGGTAAGCTCTTTTTACAATTTATTTACAACTGTAAGTTACAGTCTGTAACAACTCAATTTTTACATATACCTACTGAAAATGGTTTTGATAAGAATGGTAAATAAGGTAATGAAATATACATTAATGTACCAAACTCTTATCACAAGCGTTCAGTTTCCATGAACGAAAAATGTACCAAATGCCCAAGTACCAAATGTTGGATAGTATTTTTTTTTGTAAAATAAATGAGTATATTTTTACTGTCTTTCTTAAAAATTCTCTCGTGCATGGCAAATTTCCATAACTCATTTAGCCCAATCACTCCAATCCTATGGTTAATCATCCAACACTCAGATAACAAGTGTCGTTATTTTTTATTGCAGCAAAATGAGGAATATACCAATCAAAATTGCCAGCATAGCAACTAGCAACACAAATAGTTTTTAAAATGATGTCATTATTCTCCTTTTTAGGGTTCCATACCTCAAAAGGAAAAAAACGTAACCCTTATAGGATCACTTTTTTTCTTTTTCCCATCTGTCTGTTTGTCAAGACCCTTTTTCTCGGGAACGCGTGGAGGTATCAACTTATCAAGCTGAAATTTATATCAAATACTGAGGTCTACAGTCCCTTGGAGCTGTGAAAAAATCAAACTTCTAAGCCAACGCAATCAAAAGATGCAGCCGTTTATGCTGCAAATTTTCGAAACTCGCAAGGGAATCAAAACACGGTACTTCCCGTGACCTCAGAATCTTGAAATTTGGTATGAAGGTAGCTATTAGAACACAACCAACTAAAAAAGTCTGAAAATCTTGATTTTCTACATCTGTCCATAAATATAAATGACCAATATAACCTGACCCCACACTGCGTAAATTTTGCTTAAGAGTAGGGCATACACTGGATGTATTAGATCACTCGGAAAAATAATTTTTCTATATTGTTTTGAGGCTTAAGTGTACCTGTGTGGGTAACAGAGTTCCTTATATATTTATAATATTAAAGTAAGGATTGAAGCAGTAATTACCTGAAGCGGCCATGTGCTCGCTAGTCCTTATAGGTTGGAACCCGACAAAAGGAATCTGCATAGACAGCAACAGGCCCACTATGTAGAATACAGAGTAGCTCACAAACAACCTCTGCGAGAATCGGCCCATAATCAGCAGAACAAATACATGTAATGGGATCAAATTGATGATAAACACATAGCCACCCCATGCTGAGACCTAAAAATAAAACAGAAATTAAAAGCTGTTTAAAACCACCAGAAGAAAATAGTACTTTTACCTAATGAAGGGTGACTGGCCCATGTGGAAACCACACATAGAAGGATGCAAGAAATACTAAACATGACATAGACAGCTGAAACTAACCGTAATTCAATGCAATAATAAAAGCTGGGACAAGTTTATCTCATTGGCCAGTCACCCTTCAGGGCTAAAGTAACCTGATCTTACAGTACTGAAATTGGAGTAGAATAATTTGGTCAATATCTG
The DNA here is from genome assembly GCA_037349165.1 of Choristoneura rosaceana. NCBI lineage: Eukaryota > Metazoa > Arthropoda > Insecta > Lepidoptera > Tortricidae > Choristoneura > Choristoneura rosaceana. The sequence goes on from JAZBNJ010000033.1 coordinate 6,818,923, forward strand.
CTTGTGCTGACCCTGTCTGTGACATTCTAATTGATTCCACTTATCCAATTGCAACTCTAATTTTTCATTTTATAATTGGAATGGTTTCCAATTGGAAATAGAGAGAAGACTAAGATTCTCAATTTTTAAAAGCTAATATAATAATTATTAGCTAATTACTATTGTTTTTGGTGTTTCTATTCATTAATTATTAATTAACTACCATACTTAAATTAAAACATCAATTAACTGTAATGAATTAGCATTTTTTATTCTAAAAACTAAAAACCCTTTATTACAAAGCCACTACTAATGAACTATTTGATGCCTCCAAGTATAGCAGTAAATTAAACATAGGTAGGAGTACAGTAAGCAGTAGAATTGCATGGGTGGTTGTGGTGCCCAAAATGATGTACACACCCCCTTAGAGTTGTGTACAGATGAGGAAACTGAATAATTTTCCGAGATGGAAGCTTCTTATAGGTAATCAATTAGTAATGCAATAGCTATAATTTCTTTGGCAAATGTATGGGATGTCAACATGACAGTAGCACAAAGGTTCCACCCCTAGTACATGATTCAGTTTCCTTGCTCATTCAGTTCTAATGCTGACTGTACTAATAGTTTTTATCCAAGATTATATTAGTATTTATATGCTGAAACTTAATTACCATGTAAAAGTACGAGAGGGCTGTGCAAATGGACCAGAAGACAGATCCAGTCTTCACACTCTTGAGCCATAGATAATAGGTGAACTGGAGGGCAAAGATGGCAATGCCTTCATTATCATAGCTGCCAGCAACGGACCGACTGCTGTAGCCAGGAATAATGGCAATAAAGCATGCAGCAAATAGCCCTGCTCCTCGGGACCACAGCTCTGATGTCAACAAGTATGTTGCTATGGCTGTGAGACCGCTAAAAATGGAAAAACAAATATATCATTTTCCTTCTGAATAGCAGAAATATACAACAATTAACATATTTGCTTTGGAATTTGTAAACTATGGGCTGCACTTACCTAAACACAGGAGCAAGGAATACACAAATATCTCTGATGTGAATGGGAATGTTCAGAGTGTGTAGGATCCAATGTATGGTGCCAGACGTGATCATAAGGCCAGGGTAGACGGTTCCCCCGACGATACGCCCCAGGGGGTACCATGCTCGCTCGTCAAACCAGTTCAGAAAGTTGTAAAAACCATGCTGCACCATATAAGCCGTCGAGCGGTAGTTGAACCTAAAAATGCAGATTGTTTAGATTAGAATAAGAAGGCGCGACGGGAAATAGGTTACTTGTAAAATCAATTAGTTCTATATCTTACCAAGGGTCGAACTCATGAATAATACTCTCAAATCGAATAACAGCGAAAAGCCGCGACGCGAATCCGGCCAACCAAGCCAGCGACAGAACCGTGACTGTGATAAGCGTGCTTAAGCCGGTTGTGTTATTAAATAAACTCTTATTGGGGCCGTTCGCCGACTTGGCGGTACTAGTGGCCGGCATCTTCTTATCTTAAAACACCGTTAACTATTGTTAAATTGTTTTTTCATACATTAGTTCAGGCAAGGCAATTCGATTTTATGAAAAATTGACTTTCAGCGGACTGACACGACACGTCTCTCTTTAGTGAAAGTTGCCACAACGAAAAAAAAACGGCTGCGTTCAATTAGATTATTAGGATTCAATTAAGGCCAAGTTTTAGAAACCGGTTTTTTCACAGGGTTTTTTTATACATTACCGCAACTTGGCAAATAGTGTGAGCGAACCGTAAGCAATAAGCCAAGTATTTTGAAGAGAGCAAAGTGTATACACAGCTTAATAAATAAGTCAAGTTGGAATCAATTTGTCATTCGAAGGTTCGAATAAGTATTATTATGCTATTAAATTATAGATTTGTTTAAATTTTGTAATTCAATCATATATGTTGCTAGCAAAGAACTGTCTCAGCATAAATTATGAATTATCTGAATATATTATTAAATTGTTACTAAAATATAAATGCATGAGTGCATGACTAATCGCACTTCGTGATTTCATAAATTGTGACGGAACCCTAATTAAAATGCATTTGACTTGACATGACATTGACAGCTAACTTTCAGCGATTGCTGGTGCTGGGGTTTTGTTTGTTGACGGGGGACCCAAAAACTGTTCAGTTCATTTAGAAAGTGAAATTACTCGATTAACCACGTATAAAATAGTGGACAGTGTTGTAGAAAAGTATATTTATTTGATATAAATGTCCAACTATCAAGAAATAGTTAATTTAAACGTCGGAGGGACTAGGTAAGTTCTAATTCCGTTTTGAGTGTACACAGCTGAATAGTGTATAATCGTTTTATCTCTACTGTATGAGTAATTTACTACAATTCCTGTTGGGTGATTTTCTTAGTTATTTTGGCGATCTGCTCCATCGTTTTAACATTTGAGAAATAATTTGAACGTAGTAGATTAACTAATCTACTACTAGGCTAACTAGCCTGAACCTACTTTCATTCCATGATTGAGGATTTTCCCACTGTAGAATAGCCAGTATTTTAAGCCACTTAATTGTAGGATGTGTTGAGACATTCAGTATTGAAGTGCCCTAAATATTAATTTTGTTCAGTATAACACAACACAATATAATATAGTTTTTTTTATGAGCTGTCATGTCACCGAACTTCGATAATTTTTGACTATTAAGAATAATAAAGTAGATAATAGGCATTAAATTAAAATTAACCAATAAAATTGCTATTTCAAAATGGTCTTCATTTGGAAATGGCCCATCTTTCAATGACTTATTTTATCCATTGAAAATACTGAAAATAGTCAAGTGTCCATAACTAGTGTTTGCTACTATAACTGAATTTTTGCTTTGTGTACAAGTTTTGGCATAAAGTAAAACCAAAATTGAAATTTTATTCAATGACTATTTTAGTGTGTTTTCATTTAACTCTCACAATTTGTGCTTTCACAAAATATTTATTTGTGTGAATAAAAGCGTTAATTTGATTAATTGATGGTTATTAAAAAAATACATACTCTATTTTTCAAATTCAAATACAAATTAACTTCATTTGATTTGATTTTATTTTTTCATTTTGATATGGAATAACAATGTAGCAGATGAAGGGGTGGCAAAGCCACTTCACACATGCTTCTCAATTTTTGTAAATTTTGTATGTGAAAATATTGAACACAATTTTAGGCTTGCGTTTTTTTTTCTACAAAGAATTTTTAGGACTCCAAAATTATGATGTCTTAATCATGAACTTTTTAATTTTTGTCTAATTAAGGGTTAATCTATACCTGGAATGACATGTTGAAGTGTTGGATTTTTTGAAGTTCATAACTGCTTTTTATGGCCAAACTTGAATGAAGGTTTTTTTTACTGTCAAAAAATTTAATTTTCATTATTTTTTAGTTTGTGTTTGTTTTTGTAATGAATAGACTCAAAAACTACTAACCAGGTTTAAAAATTTTCTGCACCTATGAAAAGTTATATTACCATTGAGTGACATGTAAAATATCTCCTATATCCGTATAAAGAGGTGGTTACACTGAGTCGTTCATCTAATGCAGTCACCTAACATGGTTGCAGAACTTGTTTCAAACTACAGCCAATAAACATTGTCTTATACTACCATGTTCTTTACACTTTTGTGGTATAATTTACACTAACGAATTAGAGTAGTCACCGCTTAACAAAACAATAAGACCAATGTACCTTATCCAACAAAATTATGTATTTAACTCTTTATTGTACATAAAACACATAAATTGGCAGTATGAAATATTCTTTTGTTTGTTTTATTTCAGGTTCGCCACATCCTGGCATACTCTAACATGGGTCCCAGATACATTCTTCACAGCTTTACTAAGCGGTCGAATACCAACAGTCAGAGATGAGACAGGAGCTATCTTTATAGACCGAGATCCAAACCTGTTTGGTCTCATTTTAAACTTTCTCCGTACCAGGGATATAGATCTCAATAATGTTAATATCAGAGCCCTTAGACACGAGTGTGACTATTTTGGTATCACTCCCCTTAGCAGGAGGCTGGCACTTTGTGATGAGATGAATCATTCTTCATGCGGTGATGTACTCTTCTATGGCTATCTACCACCACCTTGTAAGTTGTGTTACCTACTTGTTACCTTGTTTGATTAAACTTTATTTGTCTAAAACCTGGGTCCAATTGCCTAATACAGTACAAACAGTAGTATTAGCGATTTTGTATATATTGAAATTCTCTAATACTATTTCCAATAAGGATTTCTTGACAGGCAATATTTCGCTAGATGGTGTTAGTATCGTAAGGTCAGTTTAACGTTACAATCTTGCTTTTAATTGGCTAATTGGGTTTATTTACAATAGGGGGCTACTACGACATTGGAAAATCGTTCGTATCATACTGTCCCTCTCACTCTCGTATAAAAAAATATTAGCGTCAGCGGGACAGTGAGATACGAAATTTGAATTTTGTACTTCGTAGTATAGGGCCAGGGGCTCCCATCTTTTTTTCATACATCGTATCGCATTAGCCGAATTGAAAAACAACTTGACACCTGGACCCTGTACTACAAAAATTACAAGTGCTACAAATGGACATAATTGTTAACTTTTTCATATAAAAAAGTGACAGTTATGTTGAATTCATGGGCGTACGCAAGTTGGGGCAGGAGAGGGCAGCTGCCCCCCCCTGAAAATTGTATGTTCTACAATATATTATGCCCCGTTTACCTATGAAGCAGGATCCCTTGCGGGTGTTTGCCCTACACATTTAGAGGTCTGGAGGCCTTGAGACTACAAAGGAGTGGAGGCCCTGCAGCCCCGTTGCCCTCCCCTAAATCAGGCCCTGAACGAACCAATAGTGGTACACCAATAGTGGTACACCAATAGTGGTACACGGTCATAATAAACACATCCTCCCACATCTCTGGTGAAAACGGAGCCTTAAAAGACCATTGCTTAAAGTTGTATAGCAAAACAACATGATTAAGATTATGTTATTATCGGTTAATGCATTTTTATATGGCATTATGATTTCTTTATCATTAATTGTTATATTTTTATTTTACTTTCAATAATCAATGTAGCTTAGTCATGATATCAATTTATTAAAAGGCAAAGTAAGACGTAGTAATTTTGGCGTTATCAGATATGATAATATTAATAGCTTGGTGATAATGATAATTCATTAAGGTGCTGTTTCACCATCTATTGATTAGTGTTAACTGACGGTTAAATGTGATGCCGTCTCTATTTGTTTTGTTCGAATAGACGGAGACGGCATCACATTTAACCCTCAGTTAACACTAATCAATGGATGGTGAAACAGCCCCTAAAGGGAGTTTTCCTATCGATGTCGTAATATTTGAAGTAAAATATTATTCATATTTTTTTTACTATAATTGTAAAGATAACTCTGTGGCGCCTGTGATATCATTTTCATAAAGTTATCAAAAAGTAGGCTATTTGTAGGTAATGGTGAATATTGATTTATTTGTAACACATGCCAACTACGCGACGGTATAATATCGAACCAACTCGACTGACCAATTAGAAACAGCCATGTGATTTGAGATTTGATTGAAATTGAAAAGAGCTGATACTTTTAGATGGAACTACCGTGAGACTCACTCATATTTCGGACGTCTTGTAGGCTTTTTAAATCTCGATTTAAGGCTTAAACTGACAGTTCTTGTATGGATCTGACAGGAATAAAGACCACTTGAACCTAGATTTAAAAGCCTGCAAGTGGACTGCATTTGCCTATCCACAACGTGGTTAATCTGGCCCCACAAGGCTACTACGAAAATCAAAGTTCGTATCGTGCCGTCCCGCCAACGCTTATATTATTAAAAAATACGAGAGTGACAGGGACGGTATTATACGAACTTCGATTTTCAAATTTCGCAGTAGCCCTGCTGCTCATGCGTTCCGTTTTCATCGCGTACCTACCGCCCACGCCGCTGCTCAAAAAAAACCTCGACACAGACATTAAAGTGATACCTACATGAGTCACCAGACGCGTTGAAAACGTGACTCATGAGGCTCGTCCTTACGTTTACATCAGCGTCTTTCGACAACCGGTGTGGTCGATCCTTAATTTGGTGAACTAATACAATTACTTTGCTCATCCGCGACCTTATACAGCGTGTATTTTTAATACTACCTCAAACTTTAAGGGCAGTTAGTGAAGGCCCTAATAATCACATTTTATTATGTTTTAGTAAAAAAATTAGACTTATTATTTTCCTTACAAAATTAATTAGCACGCAATGTATCGTTACGCGATACTACATGATACTACTTTGTTTTTATTCAAAACGTCGCACTTGTTGACGTGACAGCTGTCACAGAACGCTTCTCTCTACTTGTATGCATTACATTGCTGCTCGAAAATATTTCAATAATTAATTACGCTCTGTTAGTTAATTTTAAATTAACAATTTGTTTTGATATCGGTTTACATCACTTAAATCTTCGTCTGGTTACAGTTTGAGGTAATATTAAAAATACACGCTGTATACAGCTACATTTATCCAAGAAATGCGTGTTCATGTAGTTCCTCCACCTCCACACTGTAAGAACACACACAACCCTATCTATCACCACCACTACTACTCTGACGCGTTTTGAACTCAACCAGGGCTCATCTTCAGAGCAAGATAACCGTTTACCGTGCTACCAGACGTTAGATGTTGGTCGCGGATGAGCAAAGTAATTGTTTTATTTCATTAATATGAACCTCCGCAAAGTAACGCTTGTTTCAATAAATTATTCCTTAATTTGGTATTATATATCATCGCGCGAAATATAAATAAATTAAAATCAATACTTTTTGACTAAATGTAACCTTTGGCCAGGCCACTCTGTTAAGGACCGACCACATTAATTTAGAATACCTATACTCTTTATTCTAAAATTCTAAATCGGATCCCCGCCCGCGATTACCTACTCCTAACCGGTGGTACGGCGAGCGTTAAAGTAGGTAATTAATAGGTGTAGAATGTTGCCAATTGAGCACTGGATTTAATTTGCTGGCACGCTATGGTCTCTTCTCAATATTGTATAGGTTCCTGAATTTGCATAGAAGCTAGCCACATATATATACTGTAGTCTTTGTTTGCTGGACATGCCAGCAGGGCTGTTATCACGGACCGACTTCGCCCAAATTCTTGATAAATAAGTGAGATACGACATTATGTATGATCCTGTTTCGCCACTTGTCGACTAACTTTAAGTGACGGATATCAGTGATGCCGTCTCTGTTTGTTTTGTCCGAATAAACAAAGAGGGCATTACTTTTATCTGACACTTAAAATTAGTTGACAAGTGCTGAAACAGGCCCTAAATGACAAAGAATAAATTACTTATACAAAAATATTACATTAAATTAATACCTTCTATAATATGAGTAATTTTAACTTCCCAATCAGGGGGGCACGCCCCCCTAGGGTGGCGTAGAGAAATGTTAGGGGGGGCGTAAGTAAGATAAAATTTCCAAAAAAAAATTAACGAGTAGGTAAATAAGGAATATGCATGTGATTCAAATGTAAGTGAATTATTTTAAGGGGGGCATGAAAATATTATTTTTGGCTCGGGGAGGCTCGGCGAAATAAAGGTTGGGAAAGCCTGTGCTAGTCGATCAACGCGTTGGTAGGCAAATACAAATTGGCCTTGGCGGGACACCTGGTGGCTTGGCGGCTTCACCAGCCTTGCATTAAATAAAAAAGAGAAAAAAAATAACTATAATTATTAACTCTAGAAATGGCGTCCCGTGACATTGTGCCCAAATAGCTGCGATTCCTTTTGTTGAATAGCTGTGCTAATTCTCTGAGAGAGATAGCTGCCGGCCCTTTTCTCCAGTTGTGTCAACCGACGCTTTTGAAAGAAAAAAAGAAAATACATTTATTTAACGCCTTAAAAATAAACATAGAACAAATGCAGGACATACATGACGATTTGGATTTTTTTTTTTGTGCGCCATGGTGCTATGAACTCAGGCTCTTAAAGCCCTCTCGGTATAAAATTGTGCCTACGTCGAACCGAGACCCTGGTATTTTGTTACTGATTTAGATCTTGATTATATTTTCCTGTTTTAGTAAACACACCTTTGCCGAGCAACGGTAGCAGTAGGAACGCTAATGGCTGCTCCCGCAAGAACTCGACCGCTTCGAACGGGGACGTGTCATCCAACAGGACACATTCTAGGAACTCGTCACTTGACCTACGGACGGTTGGGAGGATACCGTCACAGGATCAGCTAAGGTAACATCTAATAACTTTAAACGAGTAATATATATACGTATTTCGGGGATCTCCGAAACGGTTCCAACGATTACGATGAAATTTGGTATGTGGGGATTTTGGGGATGTCAAATCGATCTAGCTTGGTTTTATCTCTGGGAAAAAGCTTATTATCGAGTTTTAGCCCGAGCAAAACTCGGTCGTTCATGTGCTTTTAAAACAAAAATATGTAGCTGTTATTTACCTTTTTAACTTTAATGATGGATATATCGGTCAGGGCACAGCGTACCTAAGGCTTTCTCCACATCTATCGACGTTGAATCAACTTAAGCCGATCAAAAAAGTTTAAATGTTCATGCTAAATATGTTCACGCAATAAGAGCAAAAATGTGTCGATCGAACTGGTATTTGACAACTTCTGAATTCGCATTATCCTATGTGTTATTATGAAAATATAGATATACAGACAATGATTAGCGAAGAGAAAAATTGATTCGGTCGAAAATTGGATTTGTAGTGATTTTTAGAAAAATCTATTTATCTCTTGCTAAAACGCTTTTCTCTATGCAGCAGGTATGGTATGGCGCTACATCCAATGTTATGTATGTCACATGAAAATATGTCTTTCTCTGTCTAATCTTGAATTTCGAACCTTTATATATAAAACTAGCTTTTGCCAGCGGCTTCGCCCGCGTGGGAGTCGGTTATCGCGCGCTATTTTACCCCTTTAGAGGGAAATTTTATCCATTTCACCTACACAGATAATTTTTAATTGTAATCGAGAACTTATACACCTATTTTCATACTTCTAAGTCCAGAAAATAGAAAATTTCCATACAAACTTTACCCCCCCTTTTACCCCTTTAGGGGAAAATTTTATCCATTTCACCTACACAGATAATTTTTAATGGTAATCGAAAACTTAAACACCTATTTTCATACTTCTAAGTCTAGAAATGAGAAAGTTCCATATAAGCTTCACCCCCCCATTTCACCCCCTTAGGGGATGAATTTCTAAAAATCCTTTCTTAGTGCTCACTTACATCATAAAAAGAACCTCTGTACCAAATTTCAAGTTTCTAGGCCCAGCGGTTTGGGCTGTGCGTTGATATATAACCCAGTGAGTCAGGTTTGCCTTTTATATATATAGATTGTTTCTACAAGTAGCGGCACGAGAGTCTAGCGCTGAGTGAACCGTGGAAGGGATAGCTGCGCAGGGCGCGGGGGACGTAATGCGACTGGAAAGCCAATCGGCGCTACGCACGCCCGCCCTTCGTCCCTGTAGCCCCCTGTGATACCTTACTTTTGACTTCTGCGCAATAACGGTCAGCGCTAGACTCTCGTGCCGCTACTTGTATTAGATAACGTGCACTATCAAGCTTTAATTTATAAAATAATTAAAAAATTGTCTGATATCGTGTTGACGTTATTTTTGCTGGTATTCCGTGAACCTAAAACGTTACTTCATTGGCTTAGGCCGATTTCGGAATCGGTATTCCTATGTTGGAAAACTGTAAAGTATCGTGTTTTCTTTCCTCGCCACTTCCCATGCCCCTCAGTCGAGTGAGTGGCACGGGCATTAAGTTTTAGTTTACTTTCAGTCGATGTGGGCGAGGGCACTCCAGAGCTGCCTCATTAGGAAATGCAGACTGTCACAAAGGACTCCGCCCGCCCGAATGTATGTCTATAGTTTTCCACATAACTTTGACATTAAATTCAAGACCATGTCTTTATAATTTTTGTATGTTTCAGTGAATACGTGGGCAGACAGTATGAAAGTTCAAATAATAAAGGCACATCACAATTGGATTGCCGTCGCTTACACTCACTTTGTTACGGGATACAGGTAAATATGTTTACTAGAGCATCTAATATCGGACGTTTTTTGCAATACCGGTATTTTTTCGATACCGAAAATTCAAATACCGGTATTCCGGTATTCCGGAATTTTTTCGATATTCGTATTATTAAAGTAAAATGAATGAGTTTCGCACTTCCAAAACCTTTCCGGTTCCGACAATCTTAAGTACGAGTAGGTAGCTAAGATTATTTCAAAAATGTCTAAGATTAGGTATATTAATTAAATAAGTATTAATGCATTTGTGACTTGTAACTTTTGAGTGTTGCGACTGAAATACTCTATTTAATAACAAAATAATTGGTATTTAGAAATCAATATCGAAATACCGGTATTATACAATGTCAATACCGGTTTTGCTAATATCGGAATTTTTCTCCGATATTCCGGTTTTTCGGTATTATCGAATACCGGTATTCATGCTCTAATGTTTACAAATGTGGGTTATAAAAAGGGTCGGGGGTACAGCGGGCTTATTTACGTTGCTGTATATAGACAACGTCACACCGCGGCGCCCACGCACAAGTCACGTAAACAGGCCTGCCGCACTACCGACCCGATCCGCTCCCGCTGCCGTCCTGTGTCTTTTGTTATAAAAAGGGTCGGGGGTACAGCGGGCTTATTTACGTTGCTGTATATAGACAACGTCACACCGCGGCGCCCACACACAAGTCACGTAAATAGGCCTGCCGCACTACCGACCCGACGCGCTCCCGCTGCCGTCCTGTGTCTTTTCTTTTGCACTTTAAGAGCATTTAGACCTGCTGAGCTGGCAACTTTGCAGTTTTGTTGGTTTTCCTCGATTATTCCATAAAAATTTATTGAAAATCAGAAATGTGGTCTGATAGAACTGTTCTTAAGTTAATGTGTCTACTCCAATAATTATTCGTGATAGACTTTTGTATACGTTAAAAACGAACAAATGTTTATTAACGGTTTTTAAAGAAAATAAAAGTCTATCACGCGTAATTATTGCAGTAGACACATTAACTTATTTATTAAGAACGGTTCTAACAGACCACATTTTTAATTTTTATTAAATTTTTATGGAATAATCGAGAAAAACTAACAGAAATACAACATTGCCAGCTCAGCAGGCATAAAAACTCTTAAAGAAAATGTCAGGCATAAAGTTACATGAAATAACATTTGAATACTTTAAACATGTTTGAAAGATCTATAAGCATACCACGTTGTCAAATACGTTCACAGATTAACAGACTCCTGCGGTTGGTACGTAGTATTCCAGTCCCCCGTACAAGACTCGGTTATAGAGAGGATAGCACTGAACGCTAAGACGGGAGGCGGTGGAGCCACCGCGAGCGGGACCAACGCTTCTGGCACTGACGTGATGTTGGGGATCGCGAGCGGGCCGCTCGTGAGGCTCTGGGCCTTCTCTACGCATAGCGAGCCTGTTCGAAGGACTTTAGTAGGTAAGGAAATCAAGTCTCAAAAATGTTCTCTGTGACTTCTACTCGGATAGTTGCCATTGAGTCGGTGGGTTAATATGGCGGTTAATATAGTATCTGTATTTCCAGATCGATCCCCGTTCGGTGCACCTTACAAACTTCATGAAATTACTACTCACTATGTGGTCGTTAAGGAATTCTTTTAAATGGTGGACATTTGATACATTTGTCATAATAAGTCCCGAGTATTATAACCGGGATACTCTTCGCTAGTCGTACCACAAGTTTTGTCCGAATCATCATTTGTCATAAATTTTTTTCACCACTAAAATCTTAAAATTTTCTGAAATTTTTAAATATGGTCATCCTATAGAAAACGACATATAGGTTAGGTTAGGTAACAATTATCGGATTCGGAGAAAAAAAGAGTTATGACAAACGATCATTCTGACAAACATTACATTCGGATATTCAATAAGCATGTGAGCCGTGGACCCGTTATAACAATTGTCTAGGAGTGAAAATCATGAAAGTTTAAGTTAATATCTTTTCAATATTTCCAGGAACGTTCAACTTGGGCGTCCGCGTTGAGCACTTACTATTCGTGGGTCCGCAACTGGTGGCGCTGAGCGGCGCCGGCGCGAGGAGTAAGGCTGGCGTGTGGCACACCAGCACTCAGCACTGGCAGACGCAAGACGTGGCGCATCTCAGCACACATGACACCGCCGGCTCATTCCTGCTGCTTGGCACCGCTACTGGCGCCATCAACTATATAGGTCATCTCCTGATATTTACTTACTAGCTTTTACCCGCGGCTTCGCACGCGTAAACTAATAAAACGGGGATGTATTCGGTCCCTTAGTTATAAAACTATCCCGTGGGAATATCCGGATAAAAAGTAGCATATGTGTTATTTCAAAGGTCCAGCTACCTACACACTGAATTTCATGGCTCTAAGCACAGTGGTTGTTATTTCGAGATTTCATCCCTAGGTATCCCGTGGGAATATTGGATCAAAAAGTCGCTTATGTGTTATTCCAGACTTCCGGCTACCTACATTCCAAATTTTATGACCTAAGCCCAACGGTTATTATTCCAAGATTTTATCCCTATCCCGTGGGAATATCGAGATAAAAAGTAGCCTATCTATTATTCCAGAGGTCCAGCTATCTACATACTAAATTTCATGGCTCTAAGCACAGCGGTTGTTATTTCTAGATTTTATCCCTAGGTATCCCGTGGGAATATTGGGTCAAAAAGTGGCCTATGTGTTATTCCAGACGGCTAACTACCTACATACCAAATTTCATGACTCTAAGCCCAGCGGTCATTATTTCAAGATTTTATCCCTATCCCGTGGGAATATCGGGTTAAAAAATAGCATATGTAGTATTTCAGAGGTCCAGCTATCTATATACCGAATTTAATGGCTCTAGTCTCAGTGGTTGTTATTTTGAGATTTCATCCCTAGGTATCCCGTGGGAATATCGGGTCAAAAAGTCACCTATGAGTAATTCCAAACGTCCAACTATCTACATACTAAATTTCATGACTCCAAGCCCAGCGGTTGTTATTTCGAGATTTTATCCCTATCCCGTGGGAATATCGGGATAAAAAGTATTCTATGTTTTAATCCAGGTTATAAACTAACTTTTTGTCAAATTTCATCCAAATCAGTCCAGCCGTTTTAGCGTGAAGAAGTAACAAACATACTTACTCACATCCTCACTCACTCACATCCTCACTCACTCACTCACAAACTTTCACATTTATAATATTAGTAGGATTTATTTACTAGCTTTTGCCCGCGGCTCCGCCCGCGTGGTATTCGGTTATCGCGCGCTGTTCCCTCGGGAACTGCATTTTTCCGGTATAAAAAGTAGCCTATATCACTCTCGGGCCCATAAACTATGTCTATGCCAAAAATCACGTCGATCCGTCGCTCCATTACGGCGTGAAAGACGGACAAACATACGAACATACAAACACACAAATATACAAACACACTTTCGCATTTATAATATTAGTATGGAATTAATGAGAACCAACAGCTAAAAGAAGCTAAGAAGTCGTGGTGGCCTAGTGGTTTGACCTATCGCCTCTCAAGCTGAGGGTCGTGGGTTCAAATCCCGGCTCGCACCTCTGAGTTTTTCGAAATTCATGTGCGCAATTTACCACGAGCTTTGCGGTGAAGGAAAACATCGTGAGGAAACCTGCACAAACCTGCGAAGCAATTCAATGGTGCGTGTGAAGTTCCCAATCCGCACTGGGCCCGCGTGGGAACTATGGCCCAAGCCCTCTCATTCTGAGAGGAGGCCTGTGCCCAGCAGTAGGACGTATATAGGCTGAGATGATGATGATGATGAACAGCTAAAAACACAATATATGTAGTAGGAACAGCAACACAGAGCCAATTACAGGATCCCACAGATAGCTATAGTTAACATGTTTAAGCTTAACTTAAACGAGGTGACGCGTTCCAATCAGACGCCACACCATGCCGAACAAAACACCATAGAACTTCAAATAGAATTACTACACTCCTCAACACATATATACTTATTTCCTTTAAATAAATATTGCAACAAAGTTAAATGATACTTCAGCAGGTTAATATAATCTAGATTAATTTTAAAAACACCTTGTATTTTCTATAACAATACATACCTAAAAGATGATGTTAGAATGTGTTGATATACTATACTTATATACGTGTTCTCTACAGATATGCAGAAGTTCCCGCTTCGTATGAAAGACAACGATCTACTCGTGACACAGTTATACAAGGACCCTAACCAGGAACCCATCACGGCCATATCTGTATATCTTACACCGAAAACTAGTGAGTATAGATTCTGACTTTAATTATCGTAGGGAAAGAGATGTGCCGATGAATTTTTGCTTTTAGTGGTGCGGTGCTAGACAAGGCGCTGGAATAAACACTTGAGAACTCATTTTTTTTATTTAAAGCAGATTATAATTGTTTATTAGTAAATTAAAAGTTATCATAAAACACATATGACATTAAAATTCATTGAAAACTACAAATAAAATTACATTAAAAAAAAGATAAAATAAAATTAAAATTAAAACAATAATAAATATCACTCTCTCATTTAACAATATCCTTAAGTGAAGTCGAAAAGCCCCCGTCGAGTTGACCCACAAACGTGCCCATCACAATTGCCGCGTCACCACGCTGAATGGCGATGGGCAACCTTTGTCTTGTGACCACTTGTCCCCGAAGGAACACCAGCATCGTACTGATGGGCGGCATTATGCTGATCTGGGACCATTTCGTGACCGTGATACGTATTTTTTCTTCTAAGCATTTTGAGTTATAATGTTATTTCTTTCTTACAACCTAGATAAATGTGCTATACTTTTGCTTACAACCTAGATAGATGTGCGATAGTTTTGCTACACGCAAAATAGGCGCACTTAGACGTCGAGTTGCGGAAAATAGCCCGCCAATACCTATACCTAGTTTTGCTAAGTGGAAGCCCAATTCTAGATCTGTGCGGCAACTGGATAGAGATAGCGTACGGGACGCGATACGGTTCGGTGCGCGTCATCGTCCAGCACCCGGAGACGGTCGGACACGGGCCGCAGCTGTTCCAGACCTTCACCGTCCATCAGAGCACTGTCACCAAGGTAAGATCGCTTTGCCACTTTTCTAATCATCATCATCCCAGCCTATATACTTCCCACTGCTGGGCCCAGGCCTCTCAGATTGCGGATTGGGAACTTAACACGCACCATTGAATTGCTTCGCAGGTTTGTGCAGGTTTCCTCACGATGTTTTCCTTCACCGCAAAGCTCGTGGTAAATTTCAAATGTTATTCCGCACATGAATTTCGAAAAACTCAGAGGTGTGAGCCGGGGTTTGAACCCACGACCCTCTGCTTAAGAGGCGATAGATCAAATCATCAAACCACGGCTTTTCTAATCATGAAACCGTTTATTTGGTCGCAAACGTGGTTTTAGACGAGTATATAGCCCAGTGATTTAGGTCCCGGGTTCAATACCGAGGCGGGGTACATGTTTGTATGAAAAGTACGAATATTTGCTCTGGAGCCTTGTGTGTTTAATTAACCGACTTAAAAAAAGGAGGAGGTTATCAATTCGGTTGTATTTTTTATTTATTTAAGTATATATCTATCTATTTAAGTATGTTTGTCCGTTACCATACCCATAACACAAGCTTTGTTCACTTCGGGACTGGGTCGATTGGTCTCAAGTGTTCCGTGATATTTGTCACTTTAACTGTCCCTCGCTTTCGCAACTGTCATGGGTCGGTACGTCCGTGAATTACAGTTAATGCACAAATGTTTAGAATCATCCATTTCTGACGTCACGTAGACGTGGCAGAGCTAGTTTGACGGTACCGTACATGCAATGCGCGGACAGTTAAAGTGTTAACTCTTTAACCGCCATTGTCTGAATTATAAGACACAAATTATCCAGCTCATTTCGCCGCAGTCTTATAATTAAGACGAAATGTCATATAGGTGTAGGTGGCGACACGGGCACGTACAAACGAAAACGTATTGGCTGTTAAAAGGTTTATGCAGGTACGATTAATTCGCATCGACTTTATCTTTCTATAGCGATAAACAAATTTAACGCGGGCAATAGCTAGTAATAGTAGTAGTACGGTATGGTAGTAGTAGTAGCTAGTAACAAGATGGAGCGACGACCTGGCTAAGATCTCGGGATCGTGGTGGATGCGAAAAGCACAAGACCGGTCTGAGTGGAGAGCCTTGGGGAAGGCCTATGTCCAGCAGTGGACGTCTTTCGGCTGACATGATGATGATAATGAATAGCTAGTAAATCAATAAATTAAATAATCAACTCTCCTTTTTAGGTATCGTTATCAGAGAACTACCTAATATCGGTATGCAGCGAGTACAACCACGTACGGTCGTGGCGCGTCACTCGCTTCCGGGGGATGATCTCGACGCAGCCCGGCACCACGCCCAAAGCTGCCTTCAAGGTGCTAGCACTGGAGGCGCCTACGGCCCAGCCGCACAACGATTGTGGTAAGTCTCTAGTCCTAGGGAGCATCCAAATGTCCCTAAGTTCTCATGATCGAGTCCTGGACAAGGCTAAAATATGCTTAATACTCACATCAACATTTAAGCCCCGCCCCGAACGACCTTAGGGAATAAGCTCGCCTTTGTTCTCCTCTCTGTGTTTATGTATTTTTATTTCTATGTGCAATAAAGAGTTTACATACATACATACATACATTAGTCTGCCACTGGTGATACGAATATGTGCCCGTGAGATAAAATTCATTGTAATTACGACAAAGTTTTATTTTTGTCCTACTATGTCCATTTTTTAATGTTACCTCCGCAGTCATTGTTAAAGGTAAACTTGTAAAATTCACGTACTTGACGAGTGACATTGACATGCATAAGAGAAACATCAATAAAGTCACTTTTTTACCTTTTTTTGCTAAATATGTGTGAATCAAAAACATTTTAGTTAAGGGTTTTCATAAAATGTCATAAATTAAACACCTGTGCACTGTTTAACTGCGCATAATTAATACCTTAATTCTTGATTATCTTTTAAACGGTAAGAGTTAGACCACTGGTGTCTTGGAGATATCAAGTTCGTGCAACTCACGGTTCACGCTTAATAATCAAAAAGCTGCAATACAAACGCTGACTTAAAAGTTGTAATCGGTAACCCATTGGTGAACATCTTTTAATGAATGTCAAATTTTGTTGCAGGACCATACGGTGAACAGGACGAAGAACAGATATTCATACAAAAAGTTGTGCCTGACACAGACACTTTATACGTACGTTTGGCATCGAATGGCAAAAGGTAAGCACGCCAAACATATAGTTTTTGACGTACCTCTTTTGTTTTGTTTTGAATGGAACTCATACTAACCCCGTTTCACTTTATTTGACGGATAAATGTGATGCCGTCTCTGCTTGTTTTGTTCGAATAGACGGAGACGGCATCACATTTATCCGTCAAATAAATGAACAACAATCTGTCGTAATTCAACCTCAATTGCTAGTAATTTCACCGGCTATCTTACTCTCCACGCCGAAACAACAGTGCAGGCACGGCGAGCAAGATGGTGGCAGCAATCCGGGCGGACCTTGCTCAAGATCCTACCACCTGAAAATGTGTGTGATTTATTTACGTAATCCCGCGTTGATATTTCGAATCGTTGGCCGCCCTTAGCATGTATGGTGAAAACGCAGCCTAAGACATTTTTAACTTCCCAGGGTATGCACAATTCGGTCAGTAGATGGTTCGGCAGTGTCCTGCTTCATGATAGCGGAGTGCGAAGGGGCTCTGCGACCGCGGCGCTTGTTGCTATGCGGCCACCGCTCCGGCGCCGCCCAGATGTGGGACTTGACTGGCGCTATCGACAAGGCCGCTAAACCTTTGGCTATCGTCAACGGCAATGGGAGTGGTAAGTCTTTGCAATACAGCGTGTATTTTTGATACTACCTCAAACTTTAAGGGTAGTTAGTGAAGGCAATAATCACATTTTATTGTGTTAATAAAAAAAAACTTATTATTTTTCTTACAAAATTAATTAGCACGCAATGTATCACTACTTGATACTACTTTGTTTTTTAACCGACTTCAAAAAAAGGAGGAGGTTATCAATTCGGTTGTATTTTTTTTTTTTTTATGTTTGTTACCTCAGAACTCCGTCGTTTGTGAACAGATTTGAAAAAAAATTTTTGCGATCGTCTAGGATTGCTTTCAATTAGGTCCCATAAGCACCAAATCAGGATCTGATGATTGGATCCTAAGGAAATTGAGGGAACTCTTCAAGTGTTGTAGGGATACCTGTGGTAATTTGGATATATTTTGCAGTAGCTCGTGCATTACCTCTTGGAAATCATAATTTGGTGAAGTGGAACTGATGATGAAGACCACATTTGACCAACAGAGCTACAACTCAATAACAAGTACTTCACGGGTTGAATTTCAATTACTTTAACACAGATGCTAAGCAATTTATACTCGTCGTAATGCATATGGTAAAATGGAATGGGTGGTGAAGCACCAGGACTCCTCAATAATGAACGTCTCTGCATCAGAAAAAGCAATCTTTCGTAAAAGGTGTCAAGCAGTTGACATTAAGCTATTGTATCTTAGATTATTAACACTAAAAAGGGTGAAAAAAAAATTTTATAACAAAAAATTGAACCGACTGCAAAAAACCATGAAAATAATTTTCTACCAGTCTGAAGTGGGAACTATGGCCCCAGCCCTCTCATTCTGAGTGGTGGTCTGTGCCCAGCGGTGGGACGTACATAGGCTGGGACGAAACTGAAGTCGGTGCCTCAGTACGAGACAGCAGGAGTGATTGAAGTCTAATATATAAAGTATGGGTATGTATAAGGTACGTAGGTGAAGAAGACGACTATAGGTCCACTCCTGCTGGCTCGTGCTGAGGCACCGACTTCAGTTTCGTCCCAGCCTATATACGTCCCACTGCTGGGCACAGGCCTCCACTCAGAATGAGAGGGCTTGGGCCATAGTTCCCACTTCAGACTGGTAGAAAATTATTTTCATGGTTTTTTGTAGTCGGTTCAATTTTTTTGTTATAAAATTTTTATTTAAGACGTCGCACTTGTTGACATGACAGCTGTCACAGAACGTTTCTCTTTCGTATCAAATTATTGTAAGCATTACATTGTTGCTCGAAAATATTTCAAAAATTAATGACATTTTGGTAGTTGATTTTAAATTAACAATTTGTTTTAATATCAATTCACAGCACTTAAATCTTCGTCTGGTTACAGTTTGAGGTAGTATCAAAAATACACGCTTTTGATGAAACTGGATGTTATGTCCTGTTTTGTGGTTGTAGCTTTACCAGATAAAATTCAGGTCTAACTAGACTGATGCTGTATGATGCTGATGCTGTATTTTTTTTTATTCGACTGGATGGCAAATGAGCAATTGGGTCTGATGTTAAGAGGTATTGCAGATGCATTGCCAACCTAGGCCTAAGATGAGATACCTCAAGTGCCAGTAATTTATTTCACCGGCTGTCGTAGGGTGTTACCAGACCAATCGATCGATTATCGATCGACGGATACCGATTGACGTCGATCGATTTATAAATCGATCGATTATCCATCGACGTGATTGGTCTGGTAGAAACAATCGATCGACGTCGACCAATCGGTTCTACCATCGATCGATTCCGTCGATCGATGATCGATCGATTGGTCTGGTAGAAACAATCGATCGACGTCGACCAATCGGTTCTACCATCGATCGATGCCGTCGATCGATGATCTGGTAACACCCTTACTCTTCACGCCTGCTTCACGGCAGGATTAGAGACGGCTGTACGGCTGTATTTTTTTTTTATGGCGGCTGTGTGCCATAGATTACAGATAAGTTTGCCAAACTTTAAACTGGATGGTGTCCAGTTTTGTGGTGGCTCTGTGTGCCATAGGCTACAGACAAAGCTTTGACAATGATAAATGGACTGTGATTATTCTTGTAGAATATTCCAGCAGAGTGACTAGTATTCCATAAGGGCGCTGCGACCGCGTCTGCTATTTATTAATAGGGTATACTACCACCACTCACAATTGACAAGATTTCATATTTCTAAGACTGTAATTTGATTCGTTCTCTGTTTTCTGTTTGAAAAGAGAAATACGCTAATATTTTTAAAATTTCGTTACGCTTACGATTATTAATTTATTTATTAATTTTTTTTAAGATTTGCTTATTCTAAAAGGACAACTCCAAAACTACCACACACACAATAGATCCATTACTTTTGTCTAGCCTCTAATAAAAAAAAGATCACCCTAAATCTGACGTAGACGTTGTTAAAATTATGACAGCTCCTTTTTCTGGTGAAAAAGGCAAAGGAAACATTCTATTCTGTGATAGTGTTGGCAAATTCAGACATATATATATTTTTTTTAATTTTTAAATATGGGCAAATAAATTATACTAAATATTTTCCAATGCTCAGAAGGCAAAACTCTTTCGATTCCTGTAGTAATTTACAGGTGTTAAAAAAATGAAATGTTGTCAATTATTATTGTCACGGGAAATGGGAGCAGTGTTTTCTGTAGGATAAAATTCCTGGGTTGCAGCAGTTTATCTATAGCTCTATCTGACTGTCGGCATTTAGCGCCGAGTAATTATTTAGCCTCTACAGTAGATTAAAAAATAATAAATTCATTTTCCAGCTGAGGGCGAAGACTCCCCAGTACCAGACGGCGGCCCCACAGCCGACGAGCTAGTGCGTCTGCTCTCGGCCTGCGACCTCGACGCAACGCCCGTGCCCCTCCCGCCCTCCCCCAACCGCCCGCTCCAGGCGCCCTGAGCCCTCTGCGGAGCACTAGCCAGGTTGTACACGCTACTTGTACGCTATTGAGGCCTCAGAGTTGCAAATTTAATATACCGGATTTCCTTCTACTCTTTTATTGGGCCTTAAATTGCCTGCAGGATCGGCTGAAATATGCATCCCATAGGGCCTTATTACACTAGTGATTTGTTGACGTGTGCAAAGAGCCCGCAACGCTATCGCCGCGAGCGCCAAAAGATTTCGTATATCGCCAAGAAGACCATATTGTACACTCTCTTACAATAATACTCGTAATTCGGCATCTTCGGCACAAATCGCTAGTGTGAAATGGATCATACTAGACCCACAGGCAACAGCTGACATTAGCTTCAACATTACTGGCTTGTGCTCATTAGAATTACGAACAAAGCGCGTCGAATCATTTTCTCCTCAGAAAAGACCAAAATTTCCTTTTTTCATGGTCTGTCGTGTCCAAAGAGATGTTAGAAAATATTAGCTTTAGTCTAGATTGACAGCAGAAATGTCATTTGTGTACGCAAAAGCTTTTAAGTTTTTCGAAACTGCCCAATTTGCCTGGATCATAGCTAGCAGCTTTAGTTCTACTATATAGTTCCATGTTATGATGAGATCATAGATATAGATTACACTAGATTACGCAAATGCATCAACTTTACGTGTCCGAACCGCGACCAAACGTCGGGGTTGGCCCCATACAAAGACTGACCGCTAACTGACTTATCATGACTAGTGGCTGACTCGAACCCCTCGGCGCGGGCGGGCGACGCATTTGAATCGATTTTGCGCGAACATCGGGGAATCCACATCGCTAATGCGCTCTTGAGACGTCACAGTAGATATAAAAAAGTGACACAGTTGGTTTTCATACAGATGAGGTGTTTGCGTTATCTAGTGTGATCTATATCTGTGGATGAGATTATAATATTAGATGTACCTAGTGCCACCAGAATTGCGGTCACGCACACAAGAACATGTCATGTAATGACAGCAGGATTTAGACATTTACTCTTTTTTCTCTTCTTGTGCAATTAGTTATTTTTTGTAGCTGTGTGTGTTATCATTCACTTCAACTCTCATGGCACTACCTA
This sequence comes from Choristoneura rosaceana, assembly GCA_037349165.1. Classification (NCBI taxonomy): domain Eukaryota; kingdom Metazoa; phylum Arthropoda; class Insecta; order Lepidoptera; family Tortricidae; genus Choristoneura; species Choristoneura rosaceana. The sequence continues at coordinate 6,840,852 of JAZBNJ010000033.1, forward strand.
TACGCAACTTTAGTAAGGAAAAATATGTTCATACTTAAATGAAGCATCGCAACGAAATCTTTCGTCATTACATCGTGTTCCGTATTCGTTTACTCGTAGGATGATCTCGTTCTTAACGAGACCGAAGAACATGCAATTTTAAACAAAACACAATAAAGAGATTCGTAATGTTTAAACTCGAACACTCGAAGTTAAAACTTTTTGATTGTATGTATTTAGTTTGCTCTGAGAGCTTTTTCGCACTTAGTAATTTGTGTTTTCACTTGCAGCGTGATTTCATTGTCGCTAGCAGTGTGGAAAGTGTGTTGCATTCTTCCTTCAATTTTTCACAATATTCTCAATTGTCTCTCAACTCTTTCTACAACTGGTGAGTGAGAAATAAAAGAAAGCATCGAGCGACATAAACAACTAAAATAATCACGCTTGCCATAGACTTGCTGTGTGAACGGGCCCTAAAGTTGAATTGGCCGAAATATCATTAGGAATTGTAGTATGATATATAGGAATGGTAACTGGCTTGAATAGTTATAAACGATGCCAGATGTTATCGTCTATTCAGAAGCATGTAAAGACTGATTTGATTTATAAGCTCAATCATTCAAGATCAAAATTCAAAGGAATCTAATTTTTGAATATTTTATGTTTTAATATTGTAAATATGTTGAAACTAAAAGAGTAGGCACTATGACTGAAAGATAGAAATATTAATGAAGTGTAATATTTATTTAATTGTTTGTTGTTATATTACTATTTTAATAATATAGATACATGTATAACCTTGTTAGGTATTAATTGACTTTAGAAACCAATAATTATTCACTTTCCAAATAAATTATTTGTGTATACGTGGTAGCTTTTAGGCTTTCACCTACAAAGTGTAAAATCAGTTTGTGTATATAAAAGAACAATAAATAAGTTATTTACATAATTTGTTTTATTTTCACTTCTTTTAATAGTAATCATACCTTTGAAAAAAAGGAATAAAATGAAAACTACTTATTTATATTATAACCAAAAAACTGAAATTATACAATGTGATAGATATCTTTAAATTATGATTGTTCCATAAATTTTCGAAAGTGCTTACAAAATTAATAAGGGTGCGCTTCCATTGAGACAAAGCGTCGAACATTTATTATATTTGAAAAAAAAAAAGCTTTGCTATAATTTAATACTATTAGTATCGGTGCATCTTATGCGTGAGCTGAATTTACAAAATGTACTGCAGCTCTTTTCAAACAAGTTGAAACTATTATACAATATGTTTTATTTACTTAGCGAGTTGGAGGAAAATAGTTATATTTAGAATTATTACAATAAAATCGTACATCTAATAATGACTAGTTAGACATTGTAATGTTTCTTAATTCACTGGATTCTATACAAATATGAATATATACTACATCTCAGCACAAGACTTTTAGGACGATACAGTTTTTCGTTAGTAACTTTTTTAATTGGCGTTTAGCGAAAAAAAAAGCAATTGCATTGCGCTTCAAACGATAAACTGTACTCGCGTTCAGTGGACTAGATAAACTTATGTTTAGAGTACTTAATACTTAGATATTTACAGAAAATTCAAACCCTGCTTGAATAAGGTCTTTGTTATGGCACAACAAATCAAATACAAAGTAAACTACCTGTAGTGTGAGAAGGATCAAAATGGCGCTTATTAAAAAATAACACAATTTACAATTTTTGCAGTTAAAAGGTCAATTACAAATATTGCCTTAATATTGATATAAACTCTTCTGACACCACATAGCAAACGCCTCACTTGTTACAAACAATACTGTACTGATAAGTGAAAGTGCTGATACACTTTAGCATTAATTGTAACAGAACATCGAACATTCGCCATTTAAAAAAAAATCGAACGGAACAACGAACACAGCCACACATTTACAAGCTCAATCTAGGGATCGCGTGCGGGACTAACGGGTGGAGGGACGACGGCGGTACAATGACAAAACTGCTTGGCTGGGCAAAAATTTTGTAGCAAATTTATTGTTTTTTCGCTAGAAACTGCGGAGCTACTCCGAAATTCAAAAATCGAAGTTCGTGTCGTTGTCTTTTTGATGCTTATACTATTTAATATGAGAGTGAGAGAGACGGTACGATACGAACTTCGATTTACGAATTTCGGAGTAGACCCTCAGGTTATTTTGTTAGCTTTCACTATGGGACATTGCTACGAGTAGAACGCTCAAGTGTATCAGCACCTTTACCATCACATTATTATTTATTCCTGCATCTACTTAAGTGTCCAACCAATTTTGAGCTTGACTGTACAAATATACCTTAGATTCCTAAGAACAAGATCAGTATACATAGGTAAATTGTCTAATCAACAACATCTAGTGATCTGGTAGACACCAGTACCTATTTAACATGTAACTAATGAGAATAATAAAAAATAACAATCGTACCTACAGGTATAAAAAAAACGAAATACTAGCATAAATAAAATAACAACTAAGAATAGAAAGCTAGGGTTGCAAACCATATTATAATATATTGTATTGTACTATATTTTAACTCTGTACTATTTTTATTGTTGAAGAATTAATGTAGTATGCAAAAATCTGTTTGTGGCTTGTGTTGGCCGCTTTTATTGTAATAGTTTTAATTTGATTAAATACTGCACATCTTTCGGTGGTTTGTGAACGCGTAGGTTTTTTCAAAGCATTTTCTTCTAGAATAGGAACTTATTTTCCCAAGAAATAGTTGGCAACCCTAGTGCTAATTTACAAAAATAATGAAATAATTTTTCATATTAGGTGTGGCAACAACTGTGGCTCACTTGCTAGATTGTGATAGAATTCAAATTTCAGCAGTGAGTGGACATTTTTTTTTCTTTGCATTTGTATTTAGGTACCTAATGGTTATATTTCGTAATCGCTTAACCAATAGTTCATGTCATGAATGATTTAGAAGTTGCTTCACATTACTACAAATAAATAAGTACCTACTTACCATATACAAAGTTAACCGCATTGATTAAAATTAATATAACAAACGATAGACATAACCAAAATATTCAATCAATGGAAAACATAAATAAAACACCCAGCCTTATACATATAATAAACATTACCTTTTATATTTTAGACAAGATACTTAGAAAATACCTATTACGTATTTTTACGTTGTGTCAATGATATTTTTTAATTGACACATTGCTACGAGAATTTAAGAAGTTAATTTGCGTAAAATACTGTATGAAGTGAGTCTGGAAGGAATCCGTTAACAGTAGCGTAGCGTGGGCATCAGTCGCCCGGGGCGGAGTAAAATTTAGCCTCCCTCTTATTTGGATATTTCAATTTTAAAAACTATAGCACAGTATAACAAGTTTCCCTGCAGTAATCCGACGGAGACGTCTAGACAGAGCAATCGTGCGGGGTGTGAGGGCTGAGACGCGGGTGGGAGGAGCCCCAGCTGCATAATGCGCCGTTTCGCCGTACTTAGTCTTAGTAGCTTGGGACAAATCTTCTAGGGCTATCGCGTTTTTTTAACACTTAAATTTATAGTAAAAATTATTATGGTGCATACGACATGCGAGTGCGTGCAAAACTTCTTCTCGTATAAATAAGGAACTAAGATGTCATCTATTTATATAATTATGTATAGTGATTTCTTTTTTATATAATTAAATTCAATAACAGGAGTTTTAAGTCCATTGAGTCTAGAAACCGAAAGTATTTGCCGGTTACTAATCTATGAAAGTAGCTATACTTTGTGGGAAAAAAAATGATTTTTATTTCATAAATAGTATATTTTGATACTTCTTACCCCTAGTAAGTATGCCACCCCTAAACTATTTTGTTTTACATAATTTCGCAATACCAATATGTACTGATTCGTAAAAGACATCTACCTGCCAAATTTTAAATTTGTGACAACCCTTCCTTACTTGCGTAACTACTTATACAGGCTGCGGTATCGCTCAACTTCAAAGGCGTCGCGGCCTACTGTAGCTGTAGGGAAAACTTGTTATACTGTGACTATAGTAATTGTAAGACTTCGGTGAGAAGATAATAGTCATTAGACGGTATTGCCACATTGAGCAAGATGTCATTATTGTACCATTCATTTATAAAAAGGCTACACTCGAGAGCAAAAGTTTCGGGTCACTAACATTTATTTCAATATCTTGAAAACGAATAAAGCTATCGTATTGAAATAAATTGAACCTTATAGACAATTTAATAATCTTTCATTACACGTATAAGAACATATTGGTTGACGTGAAGTAATGCCATTAAAAAAGTTATAAACAAAATGATCGCTTTTTTCTCAAATTAGAACTTCTAATTTTCGCAACTATCTTTGCTTTTGTTTTTGTTCTGTCATAAAATGTGTTTATAAGAAGTCTCCCAAGTATCCAATAGTCATTATGAAAGTAGTAATTATGTCACTCACACCTCCTGGAAATTTCACTCCTGGAAATTGGGACAAGTCAGCGAGAAACATCAAGAATAGTCGGTGTATCGTTGTCTACAGTCCAGTGTGTTCGCCAGCGGTTTCTAGGAACTGGTTTGAGCCTACGCAGACCAATAACAGGCAGATCCAGGTGTACAACGGAACGGGAAGATCGATTTCTAGTCAACACTATGCTGCGAAATCGATTCCTTACGAGAACAGCACTGACTCAACATTTTTTAGGGTTTGATGGAAGCAACCCTAGTGCTTGGACTGTAAGACGGCGACTTGCTGAAGGTAATTTGAAACCATTTAGACCCGCAAATGTTCCGAAACTCTCGCGGCACCATCGTATACCAAGACAAATTTATGCACGCGAACACTCAGTTTGGACGATTGAAAATTGGTCCATTGTCATGTTCTCGGACGAATCAAAATTTATGCTGTATAAAAACCACGGAAGGGCAAAGGTATACAGAAGACCAGGAGAAAGATTTATGCAAGCCTGTATTGAAGAAAAGGTGGCATACGGTGGTGGTTCGGTACTCGTGTGGGCTGCAATTTCTGCGGAAAGCCGAACAGAGCTAGTACTGACCGAAAACGTTACTCTTAATGGTGTAAGAGACGTGGATGAAATCCTTAACGAGCACGTCGGTCCATTTATGGCAAGACTCGGTGCTAATGCTATCTTTATGCACGATAACGCCCGTCCCCACACTGCTCCTGTAGTGCAAACTTACCATGACGAGGGGAATATTCGTCCCATGGTGTGGCCAGCACATAGCCCCAACCTTAACCCGATCGAGCACGCCTGGGACGAGCTCCAACGACGTGTGAGACAGCAAGATCCTCCTTCAGTTACGCTTCGTGACTTGAAACATGCTTTGGTAGAGGAATGGGAGAACATTCCCCAACAGTGTTTCAGAAACTTGGTGTACAGCATGCCGAATCACATTGCAGCAGTGCAGACAGCACGCGGGGGTAATACCAAGTACTAAACTGCGTTAAAACTACTTGTAAATATAAAATCTTAAGTATTTTCAGTTTTGGTTTTGCAAGCAAATTGACGCCATTTTTATTTTTTCGTTTTAAACAAAATAAAATAAATGATCAGTAATAAAAATGTTATGAATTTTAATTCAGTAACATTAAATTGTCTATAAGGTTCAATTTATTTCAATACGATAGCTTCATTCGTTTTCAAGATATTGAAGTAAATGTTAGTGACCCGAAACTTTTGCTCTCGAGTGTATATTCCCTAATTTCGTAACAGTAAGTAATGTAAAATATCGTGCTCATTATAATCGGTCCGTATCGTAGGTGCGACAAAAATATGAAATATGTCAACATATAATACAATATTATTCGCTATGAAGAAGCCGCCCTTCTCGCTTCCACTACGCTACGCCGCTGTCCTTTAGTAAATTCACACAATAAAAGTGTTTAGGTATCAATCGCATATGTATTATCGATCGCGTTTGATCCCTATACATTTCTGAACAGTGTATTATGTTCATAGTTTTCAGTCCTTAGAAATTTGCAATAAATGCAGTTAAAACTTGGGACTGCATCAGCCTAATTAGCTAGGTACTTTAATAAAATGTTACTAGATTCAAGTTTCGGAATATAATCTATTGTCATAGATATCAGGGCTTGTCAACCTCGTGAGAAGGAAACACCAGAGAGCGAACCCTAGAAGAAAGTTGAAGATTATGGTAACTCGTTGTAGAGGAGGGAACTCACCGATCTCACCGAAGTTTGGGAAGCCCATGTGATTGCAAAACATGTGAGCAACTAGCGGAGCCATGAAATGTCCTGCAATAAAATCATTTTGTTAAAATGAAATACCTCCATAAATCTTTTTATAATTTTTCATCGAACACGCATCTCCTGTGGCTTTACTCGCCAGGGGCGTCATGCCAAATATACTATCGTTCGTTACCTTTTTTAAAAAATCTTAGATTTTATGGAGCAAGCATATTGCTAATAAATAAAATAAAAAAATATATTTCCATTTCATGGTTAGTTAAAAAACATTACTTGTTTTACATAAACAAAGCAAATTATTAAAACAAAAAAATCAGCAATATTGTAGTGTTATTACTTACCAGTTCTGACAAATAAATATGCCGAATATGCCCCAAACAAGCTGGTGTACGTGAATTGAAATGCTGAAAAAATAAAACAAATAAATATTGTTTTTGAGCTACTTTAACTCTTGAAACTAAATATGGCCCTCTGAAATCAGAACTGTAACCTTGATCAGTTACTTTTATTTGGCTACATCTACAACTAACAGTCGCCAGACGTTTGCAAAACAATAATTTGGCAGCCACTCGTTATTGGTAATTTATCTCTACTGTTTACACGGAGCACAATTTTTTAATGACTTTACAGGCCAGTGCCAAGTTTTAAAATTTTAATAAATAAAACTTATTTTATGGAATCCAAATAAATTTGACTAAAAGAAGCAGTTGGACTTTGTTGGAATTGATACAAAAACATCGTTTCTGCTGATTCATGTCTGCTTCTCTGATCGCTGTCATAGTAGGGGAGCCTAAGAGTAGATTTTATGATTTATACAAGTGTGGCAGATTAACATTGTTTAATCTACGAAGTATTGGTATACAGCTTCTCGCGAAGCGCAGTCGAACAGAATAGTAAAAAATCGGTCAAGTGCGAGTCAGACTCGTACATGAAGGGTTCCATAGAATGTTTTAAAAACAGTTCAATAATAAGGTTAAGATTGTAAGTACTTTTTGCCCCTGGTTACCAAAGTACTTGTCAAGACGAATCAAAAAGTCCAAACTCGATGCGGTGGCGTCGTTTTATTACAGAATTCCTATGGCCAATGTTTTATTACAGAATTCCTATGGACATGTCAATATTGCTTGTCAAACACAATAAAAGCACCAAAGCAAAATACTTACTTGAGATCATAAGTGCAGTTTTGAACTCAAATCCTGCCTTCAGTTGCTCAAACATGTGGTGGAAATGGGCTGGAAAAAATTATACAATAGTAAACATTTTAGTTGAATACCTCATTAACATAACAATATGTCATGAGGATTTTACTACCCAGTCTCCTCGCCGCCAAATTTGCATAAAAATGTAAAGCCATGGATGTAAATATTCACATTCAAATCAGAAAGTGTATACAGGATATAATTTTTAAAAAATTAGTGTTCCAAGCTTAGTTAATATGGCTAGACAATATAATGACTAACTCATTTCTTGAAATTAGTCTGATAAAAATTTAGGATTTTCATACATTGTTGAAATTAAATCACAAACTCAATATGTATAATAATTATGGAAACCACAAAAATAATCAGACTAATTTTAACAAATGTTTCGAAACAAACTGAGCTTGAAACACTAATTTTGTATCAGCCACTATGCCACTGTCATAATTTTTGCGGGCACATGATTTAACGAGAAGCGATTGCAATTTACAACTTCATTAGACTACACAATAGTTAATATTAGTATTAGATAGGCCTTTGTGTCCAGAAAGTTGGTTTTGGTATAAGGGAGAGTGTCTGGGGCTCTCCATTAGGCTGGCGTGTCACACGAGGCAAACTATAGCCTTGTTAAAAAAAAAAATTTAACGGCCATGTCTTCACGGCGGTACCTAATGAAGTCTTACATTTTAAAACTGAACTGTTAACCTCATCAATCAGATATCATCCATTTAAAACAAACCAGACATTACTTATTATTATTTTTAAGATGTGTTTGAGGATGTTTAAATAGTGAATGTTCATTTGTTTAAAAATAATGCTACTTTCCAACAAATGTTTCACTCACCAATACCAAAAAGTAGAGGTCCTGTGAAAACTGCCGTCATTGGATCCAAACATTGTAAGAGCAATGGCATCATACAGGCTCGGAAGACCCACTCCTCGCTCAAGGGTGCCATGAAATGATTCCTCACCCACACCCAGTCCTGCCAACTTGATACCCAATACACCGGCTCTACAAACAGAATATGTTATTAAAATAATCCAATACTGATATTCATGGGCGGTGGTGATCTCTTACAATCAGAAGACCCACTTGCTCGTTTGCCATCCAGGTGAAAAAAAAACGAATTATTATTAGTATGCTGGTTTGTTTGTTTGTTACACTTTCATGCTTAAACTACTCCAATAATTGTGATGAAATTCAATATGGAGAAGGACCTAGACATAGTTTTTACCCTGGAAAACTTTATAGTTTCTGCAGGGACTCAACAGTAAATTCTTCACAGACAAAATATAGTTTGAGATTGATTTTTTTCTATGTGGGGATTTTTGGGGGCAACCAAAACAATTGACCTAGTTTGTTTTCATCCCGGTAAAAATGTATTTGAGTTTAAACTAGGGAGGTTACTTATATTTTAATTGTAAAACTTAGATACATCACTCTGGCTCTATTTCACTTTGGTTTGCTTATTTTATCATCTTTTATACATAATACTACTCGTCTAAAGATTGACAATTAAATTTTCTGCATATTGGTCATAGACCTTTTTGGTCTGTTAAAATCAGTCTCCAGCCTAATTATATCTGAATGGTGGGCAGATGCTTCCTCTCAAAATGGTCAGGTCCAGTGCTAAGTGGGAATTTTATAATATTATTCTTAATTTGATTTTTAACAAAAAGTTCATGGTGTTACAAATAAATGCAGAAAAACTCAAGCAGAGAACCCACAATCCTTTTTAAAAGGTAAAAACTATGCTAGAACCAAAACAACAGCTGAATTAACTTAAAAATTGTGATTGGGTAAAAATAATGACACAAAATTTACAAATAAAATTAATGTACCTGCATAAAGCTTCCATATGCCAGATAAAAATTGCATAGTCAGAGGTCCTAAAAAAAGGATTCCTGTCAATAGTAATGGAAGAATAGAGGCATAGATAAGTCCTGATGTACGGAGCCCTAAGTGTACGTAAACATCCCCTTGTCTTGAAGTTTCTTCAGTAAAGAAATACTGAGTAAAAAAAGGTGCCAATAACATCATACAAGAAACACTAAAAAATCTTCGCTTGATTGTTGATGGATGGTCTCTGCAATAGGAACATAAATTAGCTGAAATATTCAAAGAATAATAACGCCAGTTTTATCCAGATGGTCACACATACCTGCTCAATTTTGTCTTCCAAACATATAAACTCGCAACATATGAAAAAGTCAGAAAAACGCAAGCCAGCACTGAAAACGTACAGGAATTTCGATCGATGAATTTTTTGTCAAACATGGTAAATAGAATAATTTTATTTATTTATTGATATGTCATCAAAATGCTAAAAATAGCAAATAAACTTGCGGGGGTGTAAGTGTAAGGTTGTGTTTTTTTTTTTACAATTACAAATAATTTTGACAGTCAGTTGAATGGAATTCGGCAAGGGATGCGTTCGGGGAGTCACTTCTTCACGAAGTATGTATGATGAAAGTGCTTTATCCGTGTAGCCATCAAATAAAAGTCTTGTCCAGTTGCTTCAAAGTTTCAAATGCAAATTCTGTGAACTTGAACACTATATTATTATGCTAACTGTCACTAAAAGACTAAAATTTAGTCACTGTTCCCTGTATATCATTATTGCCATTTCATTAAATAAATAAATAAATGGCCCCCAGGTGTGCCTAACAACGCAATTAAAACATTATAGCGCCATTGTACAGTTACATTTTCCTTCTAGGAGGCCCATCTGCATTTCAACAGCAAATGCCTCCATATCAAGTACCTAGCTCACGTCAATGAACTGAATCGTCTGCAAAGTTAACGGATATAAAAAACACGGTGTATAGGGGAGACCTAGGAGAGTTGTGACAGAGGAGAGTTGTGACAGAGACGATTTCTGCCTACTTACAATAGTTAGCAAGGTGGCAACAACGCACGTTTGTCGCTTTAGAAACGCGCTACTTGACTTAGTACCCACCAGCGGCGCACAAGAAGCGGTTAGGTAATTACGACGTCTGCGTGCAAAAAATTGCGAAAAGTAAATTTTTCTTCAAAATTTTGATTGAATTTATATCATGGCTTATTACATGTACGTTATTGTGATATTTTTTATACAGTTGCATGGTTATTTAAGTTTCAAAGCGTTGCATTGATCTTTTGTGGTTGCATCGTATTTAGAAAATATGAATTATTATTCGGACCAAGTCGTTATTTTAAGTATTTAGGAGAGTTGTGACAAGCTGTCACAACTCTCCTATTCGACTTAATCTTTCCGCTGGGTTGTTTTAACCTTACATTCGTGGGTTATTTTATTAATTTGTGGTGCCTGTATGTGTGTTTTATACATTAGTAAATTAACATAAAATTTTATAAGGTCAAACCAATTTTATAAGGTCAAGACTGACACACCTACTAAGAATTAAATATCTGTTATAGAAGCCAATAGAAAGTCGAAGAATATGAAAAAAACGTATCTTAAGCGAAGATAATAAGAAATCTACACAAGCTAAGAAGAAGAGAACTGGTGATGATTTTTTTTTTTTGTTTGATTTGCTTTCAAGCCTATATGCAAACACTATAGGTCAGATGAGGAGTGGGTGCAATGCCTAGAATGCAAAGGTTGTATTGGAGGCGAGTTGCAATACGTTAACAATAATTGCCTCTCAGATAAAATTTAGATCAGACTGATTGTAATATGTTTGATCTCAAAGCGATGCCTTAATAATAATTAATTGTCATTGGGATGTTATATAATATTTGTTTTTGGTGGTACTAAATGTACTAAAAGGTGATTAATTACTTTTTACAAAAAAACATGTTTCATTTATCTATTATATATATAATAATAATGGTATTTTTATTACTCAAATAGTCTAAACACATAGCTGTCACAACTTACCTAGGTGCCTGTGACAACTTACCTCGGTGATAGGGGAGTTGTGACAGAGGGAATAGTTTTCCTTTTTATTGATTTTTTCCAAAACCGTAAGACTTTAATTTATTTTAATGATTGTTTTGGAAAGCCATGAAATGGTGCTAAATTAATTCACTTAGATCATAACCGTGGAATGTTTATTGAGCGAGATATGTCGCTTAAATTAAAAATTGTCACAACTGTCCTAGGTCTCCCCTACAATACAATGTTTTTATGGGATAGTTAGTAGGTATACTTGTTAAGGTTTTGTTGTTTATGCCCAGTAAAGAAAAATAATATTGTCACGATTGACATATCCATTGTGATCTACTTCAAGATGTGCTTCCGCATAATAAACATCATCTACTATTTCATGTTATATTTTATTTAAACTCTAATAGGTTATGGGCCCAGCATGCTTCCAATATTTCTTTCTTACTTTAATTGCACCTTTACCATAATGAGTTTGTTTACATAATTCTTTGTCTTGTAGTATTAGTTTAGAATTGCTCGCTGAAAAGTATTAAAAATATAGAATATCTACAGTTAATTCAAATCAGATCTGCAATGTAATCATATCACCTGTAGTATAAAAACATTACTTAACTACGCAATTATCTTTATAATCCTATAAAAAAACTGATTTGTGCCCTACGATACTGATTCGAACCATCCTGCACAAATTTTTAGCGGCGAAATGGGCGAAATGAAGCTTGCCATGAGCTTGCCATTTGATCTGACAAATACCTAACATTTATAGCGTTTGGTTGGGTTTATAATATTCATAGCGACTCCCCGAACGCACACTCCTGCTGGGCTACTACGAAACTCGAAACTCGAAGTTTGTATCGTACCGTCTCTCTCGCTCTTGTACTAAATAGTATAAGTGTCAGAGGAATCGCATGACACTAACTTCGAGTTTCGAGTTTCGTGGTAGCCCTGCAAAGATCATTTTGTAGTGATTTCCCTTCGATTGCAAAGAATCGCAATGACAAAGGCCCATTAAACATTGGGATTTGTAAAATTGAAGGATATTTTTCGTGTTTTCTGTACACTGGGAACAATTTTTTTGAACGCATTGTAAAACAAAAATCAAAAAATATATAAAAAAAAACTGATCTTTATTTATTGTAGATGGCGCTTGTGTCATCGTCGCCATCTTTCAATCCGCCATATTTTTCTGAGAGTCCAGCGGGTTGCCCAAAGCTCGCTAGGGTAGAGCGAATTTTTAGTATACTTCATTTAAATAATGATTTTTATGAGTTAACAGTTATAATTTTAGTATCAGTGATTAGTGTTTTATTTGTGAATCTTAATACATTAGTTTAGCAGTTACTGATGTAGTGTAATCTCTATTTCCCGTTTCGTTTTACCAATCTAATCTAAACAGAAAATGGCCGACGGTGTTGGTGCGGGTGTCTCCTTTGTTTAGTGCTGGATTTTAGTGAAAATAAGTAAAGGAATAATGCCTAGTGCCTCGTTTTCCTCTTCGCGCTCTTACGTTCGCAGATCGCGAAGAAAAGGCGGACATCGAATACCTCTACCTTCTAGGACACAATCCAGTAAGTAATCCGGGTCGGCCGATGTCGCCCCGATCCGTCCGAACGGGTCATTATCGACATTTTCACAAATGAGCTGTTTTAATTTCATCGTTACATTGATTTGCATTTCAGCTTTAGTGGACTACCTGGGTGATTTTGAATAGTTTTTGGAAACGCCACTGATTTTCCATATTTCGAGATTGTGCGAACCGTTCTCACGGTGTCTTGCTGAAAATATTTAAATCGTTGTTCATTGTTCTCGTGTGTTGATTGCTATGCTAATTCTTTATTATTCGATTCGTAAATGTCTGCCGATGATATCGAATAGCGCATTTGAGTGACATTTTGCGCAATATGAGTATTGATTTGGCGGTCCTAAACTTATTTTGCACACATGACGAAACAGCTGTTTTCTAAAACATGCCTGTCTTCAAGGATATGCGATATCACACAAAACCATTTAAAACTGAGTATTTCTTTTAATCTGCTTTGTAAAGGAAATCTAAATAGGTATACTACTCTAAACTAAGTTTACAATATATTTCAATAATTTTGTTTGGTTATTTACTGGAGGTATTTTCTATGGACCAAACGATAAGATACCACAAGTGATGATAAGTTTGTTTATATCCATGCTGTTTATTTAATCTTGTGTGTCAATGAATCCATCAGAACCAACTGAAATAATATTAACCTTTGTTTGATTTGGGGGTCTATATTGTAACATATTTTGCTATTTAACTATTTGGACAGTAAATGAGAATGCTTCATTGTTGTCATAAATTGGAACCTGTCAAAACTAATGAAAACTTCATAGGTTTTAATAAATCAATTTTTGTTGCTAGGAAGTTAAAATGTAAAGTATGTATTTTAGAGGATTAATGTTAGGATTAGTAGAGGGTTAGTATATTTAGCAACTTGTGAGTTTGTTTATAATGCACCAACAATTCAGGTAAAAAATCATGAACATACCTAATACAGTCAGTGAAAGATTCTATTTATATCTCGTACCTTGTACAGCAGACCACAAATCTCATATTTGTATAACAAACTTTGTATGGCTGGCAACCCTGTTGTAATTGCTGTTTAATGCCAGATTACTAATTATTTCTTGGTATTCGATGAATAAACATTGTTCTTATAAAAATAATCCATTCATAGGTGTCGTTTTGACAAACAGATGGCATAGTGGTTAGAGAATCTGACTACAAAGCTTGTGGTCCCGGGTTCGATTCCCATATTGGAGCAGATATTTGAATGAAAAATACAAATGTTTGTTCTCAGGACTTGGGTGTTTAATATGTATTTAAGTATGCACAAGCTTTGCTAAGCTTACTTTGGGACTAGGTCAACTGATGTGAATTGTCCCGTGATATTTTATAGGTTCATTCCTTTTAAACTTCAGAAGAAATGCGAATTTCATACAGCCCATGTTATGAATAAGGCCTGGAATTTTGCATGCAATTTTGTTTATAGGGAGAGAGCACTGTTTTTTTATTGATGTTATTGACAAATCAATAGTTTATTTTTAAACTTGTAACTTAATTACATAATTGTAAATATATTTTTGCTTGGAATATTATTATAAAATACTTTGGGAAAAACTGAAGGAATGCAAAAGAATATTTTCTCTTATTTTATCAAAGAGTAGGCTAAAAACGTATAGTTTTTAATTATTAAAAAGGTACGCCGCGTGTCTCCTATATACGTCCCACTGCTGGGCACAGGCCTCCTGTCAGAATGGAAGGGCTTGGGCAATAGTTCCCACACGGGCCCAGAGCGGATTGTTAACTTCACACACATTAAATTGATTAAATTTCAAATGTAATTCCGCACATGAATTTCGTAAAACTCAGAGGTGCAAGCCAAGGTTTGAACCCACAATCATCTGCTTGAGAGGCCGTAGGTCATCCACCCGGCCACTGTGACTTTTCGATTTATCAATAACATCAATAAAAAACAGTGATCCCTCCCTATAATCTGTCAATAGCCGCATGCCCAATTCCGGGCCCTAGTTATGAAGGTTCTTTGTTTAAATATTATAATAATCATTATAATATACTCAGTGGCAAAAAATTTGGCCCTCTCTATTTGAATGTTTCCAAAGTTACCTTGATCTTGAAGCTGACTTTGTTTTTGAGCCTGGTGCCTTAGTGGAGAGCAAATAAATGCAGAGGCTATATCCTAGAGTGAAAGTTGGGTGGGCTTTACTAATTTGATCTGGATTCTGGCCAGTTTCATCACTACTGGTAAACAATATTATGTAATGCTGACAGCTGGATTTCTGGAATAACACACACCACTTTTATCCAGATATTCCTGAGGAATTGTGATGTAGGTGGGTGGATCAACTATTCCTTGCTGTTATTCTGTCCTGTCAGCCAGGTGAAAAAAGTAGTACAGAATAGAAGAAATGTTGTGTCACATTATACTAATATGCTTATTAGATGACCAATAATAGAAGGGGCTTAAAACGACCACAAAAATGCATGTTTGGTAAATGTGAATCCTATGAACTTACCATTTAAAGAGTGACTCAGGAGAGTGTAACAAAGCAATAAGTGGCAAGAAAAAGGTGTTCGACCCAGTGCATATGAAAAATCCTGAAATCTCCATTCAACTGCTTGACCTCATGATGAACTGGTGACATAATGGTACATGCAGGTGAAGGTGATAGTGTGTAGCTGTGGATAAAAGCTATTCCAGAATATTAATTATAAAACCATGTTCGACTATTTCAGCTGAGCCATGTGAGTCAGTCCCCTGCCCCAACAACGTGACAGGCAGTGCGATGGCCGCGACCGCGTGCGCCGGACCGAGCGGCAGCGGCGGCGGCGGCGGCTCCCCGCCCGTGCCGGCCGCCGCGCCCGCTTCCACCGCCGGCCACCACAGCCCGTATGACCTGCGCCGCAAGTCTCCGCCGGCGTACCACGAACCCGGGCCCTCGGGCGCTTGCTCTCTGCCGGCCAGAAAGAGGCCTAGAACGTAAGTTTTATTACCTTATTGTCACTACTAGGTGACATTACTTAACAACTTAACATATACCATCTGAAGACCCACTTGCTCGTTTGCCAACCAGTTGAATAAAAAAAAAACTTTGTTATATTTTCAAATGGGTCATCCATAAACTATATACCTAATCACACTTTCAGAGGGACAGGGAGAGGTTTAAAATAGTAATATGAGTGACATAGGGTGTCTACAAAGTCTACATAATCTAGTTTTTTGTTTAAATGTTACATAGAAAGAAAAAACTTATATTTGCACATGACATGCATTATTTCCTTGTCACTAAGATTGAACTGTCTATGATATCCACAACAAGACCCCCCTGATTGCAGTAAAATAATTAGAGTGGGATTTGAAGCGTTTCAACCGCCATACCTATTCCGTGTGTTACGAAAATCGACTAAAATTCCATCTACTAAAAGTACAGTACTTAATCTCTTCTCTTATATACTCTTTGTCCTCAGATCGCTTTCACAAGGCGTGGATGTATGCAACGTATCTCAGTACTTGCAGTATGAGTTGCCCGACGAAGTGCTGCTGTGTATTCTCTCGCATCTCACCGAGCGCGACTTGTGCCGCGTCGCGCAGGTCTGCAAGCGATTCAACACTATCGCCAATGATACTGAACTATGGTGAGTTGCAAACCAATATGCTTGTCTTGAAGATATTGTGAAGAAATGCCGCACTAAAAGAGAACTCTCTGGGCAGGTGGCCTGGGGTGTGGTCCAAAAGAAGGGACTAGGAAGTTGTATTTCTTGTCCTGCTACCAGAGTAAAATTTTTGTTCTGTTAACATGAAAGTGTTTTATGTCGTATTGCATTAAGTCTTACATAAATCCCCTTGCGAAAATTTTATGTGCATGAAAGCTTACTTTCTAAGCTACAATGTCTAAAAATTTGAAAAACCATAGGTGGCCTATTTTTTGCAAGGGGTTTTATTTTTTTTGACACTGGGCCTGGGCAGCAGGAGGCTAAGCAATCCAGATGTATCCAATGTTATGCACTATTTACAAATACTTTTCTGTTGCCTGTTGAAACAAAGACTAACAATTATTCTGTTTGGCCACAGGAAAAGTCTATACCAATCGGTGTTTGAGTATGACATGCCACTGATGCACTCAGCACCGTGCACATTCGAATTCATGACAGCGGACGAATGCGACGCTGACAACCCGTGGAAGGACAGTTTCAGGCAGCTTTACTATGGTATTCACGTGCGGCCCAACTTCCGCCCGAAGAAGGAATCCCGTATTAAACACTTCAATTCTATAAGGGTACGTATTTAAGGGATTTTAATTATTTTTTTAAATGTGTCTGCTATTCATTAATAGCCAAAAATTTACCATAAATATGTACTCAAACTTAGATGGAAAATGTAAGTTTGTCATAGACAGACATAGTACATATCGGATCTTTTCGTATTTAGTTAAGACATTTAAAATATTCTTTCACAACAATATTTTTCAAACAATAAATATTATATCATATGAGATAATATAAATAATTATTTTTTGCACACCACAAATTAATATATATTTTTTATATAGATTCAAAATACAGGGTAGACAATAGACAATAGTTTATTGACTTTTTCAAAGTAGTGACGCGATGTATATAAACCCCCTTTGCAAAAAAAACGAGCACCTATGGTTTTTCAGATTTTTAGGCATTTAAGCTTAAAAAGTAAGCTTTCAAGCACATAAAATACAAAATCCATAGGTGCCCGTTTTTTTTTTGCAAGGGGGTTTATTTGAACAAATAAAAAACTTGCATATTCCCTATCGTAGGCGGCTCTGGAGTACGTAGAGGAGCGCGGCGGCAGCATCCCCGGCGCGCCGGCGGCGAGCAGCGGCGCGCTCGCGCCCGCGCCGGCGTGCGCGTGCGGCGCCGGCGCGTGCTCGTGCCGCCGCGCCGCGCCCGCGCCCGTGCCGGCGCTGGTCTTCGTGCACACCGGCCTCTACCAGGAGGAGTGCATCGCTATTGATGCTGACGTCCAGCTCATTGGTAAAGGGATTTGTGGTTATAAGCAATAAGTGGGTCAAAATGGGTCAAAATTATTTTCGTTAAATCGAGTTTAGCTGGACATGTTTCGTTCGGGCTAATCCGTAACCCTTCTTCTGAGAGCAACGCGACTGACTGAATCAGGCTTTACTTTGCGGAGGTCCATATTAATGAGCTAAAATAATTTAATTGCTCACCCGCGGCCTTCTTCTTCGAAGTATATGTTTCATATCCTAGATAGTGTATCTACGATATCAGACTATCCCACACATATAATAAATCCGAAAGTTTATAAGTCTGTCTTGTTTGTTACTTCATCACGTCTAAACCGCTGAACCGATTTAGATGAAATCCAGTATAAAGCTAGTTTGCGTCCCGAGGTAGGACATAGGATAGTTCTTATACCGGAAAATGCCATATACGGGATAGTGAAAACCGAATTCTACGCGGACGGAGTCGCGGGTAACACCTAGTATGTACATCCCTACTAATATTATGAATGCGAAAGTAACTCTGTCTGTTACGCTTTCACGTCGAAACCACAGAACTGATTTTGATGAAATTTGATGTATAGGTAGTTTGAACCCCAAGGATCAACATAGGATACCTTTTATTCCGGTAGAGGGCGCCACCGCGCGATAACCTAGATCCGCGCAGACGAAGTCGCGGGCATAAGCTCGTAAAATTATATTTACGAGTCCAGTCTTCATTGTTAACACTTTCCCTCATTTCCCCCAGGCTGCGCTGCCGGCAACGTGGCAGAATCCGTCGTGCTGGAACGCGAGGCTGAATCTACGCTGACGTTTGCGGAGGGCGCGAGCCGGGCCTACGCCGGCCACATGACGCTCAAGTTCTCTCCGGACGCCACCAGCACCATGCAGCATCACAAGCACTACTGTCTCGAGGTCTCCGATAACTGCTCACCCACCGTCGATCATTGCATTATACGGAGCGCTAGCGTAGGTAAGACTTGTCCCGATTACTCCTACTGCTGGGCATGGGCTTCCTCTCGGAACTAGAGGACTTGGGCTATAGTTCCTATGCAGACCACAGTTTCATGCATGGTGGTATTTCTTCACTGAAAACTGCACATGCTTAAAAGCCGAGAAGCTTTAGAGCTGTGAGCCTGGACCGGAACTCATGAGTCACGACCGTCTATTTGAGAGGCTATATTGGTCAAACTACCACTAAACTACTACTTTTTAGGTAAGATTTATGGTATTGCCTTTCGCAGTGACTGTTGAAGTCTTTTAAAGTGTGTTATGGTGTCACTGTGGTGACAAATTCTAGTGTCTGTTTGCCAATCTTTTTTTATTAGTGTATTATGACAAAGGTTAGAATAAGATGAACAATACTGCAGCTTACTACTCTTACTGTGAAAAATAACATTCTGATGATTCTTGTAAATATATCCTCTGCAATGTCGTTCGACCTGATACTACTGTTTAATTGTGTTGGCTATTCTACTAAGAAAGTCTTCTATTTATGCTCTTTTACGTATTGTTAATTACACATGGAGCATAAAATGACAGAAACTCTAGTCAGAACTTTGCCAAACTTGTCTGTACCTACTACATGACCATGATAACTCCTGAACCAATTCATAAACCTCAAAACGTTCTACAGTGGGCGCTGCTGTCTGCGTCAGTGGCGCTGGCGCCAACCCAGTCATCAAACACTGCGACATCAGTGACTGTGAGAACGTCGGTCTCTACGTCACGGACTATGCTCAAGGCGCGTACCAGGATAACGAGATATCCCGCAACGCTCTCGCCGGAATCTGGGTCAAGAACTTTGCGAACCCTATTATGCGTCGTAACCACATACATCATGGCCGCGACGTCGGCATTTTCACGTTTGAAAATGGATTGGTAAGTCAGGATTTGTAAAAGTTTAGGACTGTTGCCTAACTTGCTCGGAATCACAATCGTTAAACGTATTCGTCATTAGTTTCTTTCAAATAGTAAGGAGGAAATAGTCTCTCTAGTCTGTTAAACTATAATAGAACAGCCACAACTACCATAGCCAAATCAAGCCAAAAAGTACGACAGCTGAGTGAACTTGTATGCGTTTGTCTGATTTTTAGACTTGATCTTTGGGAATTGAGAAAAACGGTAAAGAAAATCCGCACATTGTTAACCTTAGAAGTCAAGCCTTTTAGTCCTTTTATTTTGCTTATTTTGTTATTTGGTAGTAGAGTACCCTCTGCAAAGTAACGTCTAAATCAATCATTGTATTCTATAAACCAGTTTCAAGGTTTGCCGCGCGGTACCTAATAATAGCTACTAAGTACAAATATTTACCTTTCCCACAGGGCTATTTTGAAGCAAACGACATCCACAATAACAGAATCGCAGGATTCGAAGTGAAAGCCGGCGCCAACCCCACTGTCGTACACTGCGAGATTCACCACGGCCAAACGGGCGGCATTTACGTCCACGAGTCCGGTCTCGGCCAGTTCATAGATAACAAGATACACTCAAACAACTTTGCTGGCGTTTGGATCACGTCCAATAGCAACCCGACCATACGTCGCAATGAGATCTACAACGGGCATCAAGGCGGCGTCTACATATTCGGCGAAGGACGCGGCTTGATCGAGCACAACAACATTTATGGGAATGCTTTGGCCGGAATACAGGTTGGTTACTTATGTGCTAGTTTACTGGGAATTTACATCGTCATCTGTTCTTACGTATGAGGCTCATTGGAGAACGTTAGTGACAGGTTATCGGTACGATGTTAAAATTACTGGCTAGGGACAGGCGCAGCTCACTCTGCGATTTTATTTTCCGCTACAAGTAGATGTCTGGAGCCCCCTAGAGTGTGCTCTTCCTCTACACGTGCCGCGTACGAATGAATACGAGTTATGCGATGGACAGAGAGGCACGATTCTTATGCCTAAACGTCACTGTACGGCAGTGAGGCTTCTGTACTTAGCTTATTCTGTGCAAGGGGCAGACATGTATAATGGTTGATTTGTAATGGATACCTAACCATTTCAACAAGAATTGCAATAAAATTTGTATCCACTCCCAATGATAGGTACTACAATAAAATTAATTTGAGAAATTAGTTCAGGTATAGAGGTTTGATGACGTAGCATTAATCAAATGCCATATACTTTTTTGTACAAAAGTTTATCATAGGAGGAACTCGAGCATTAATTACCAGAATTTTGAGGCACCATTTACACATATAGGGTTTGATTTCAATTTACATACTTTACAAACTTTGTTTGGGTATAATTGCAAATTTGTCTTTACATTATTATCTCGTTTAATGAGTCTAGTCTCGTTACTCCATCCCACACTTATTTTACTTATATTACCAACAGATCCGCACAAACAGTGATCCGATAGTGAGGCACAACAAAATCCATCACGGTCAGCATGGAGGCATCTACGTCCATGAGAAGGGTCAGGGTCTGATAGAGGAGAATGAAGTGTATGCTAACACCCTGGCCGGAGTCTGGATCACTACGGGCTCCACGCCTGTTCTGCGCCGCAATCGCATACACTCGGGGAAGCAAGTAAGTTCCTCTTTGATCATATCCAGCCCCCTTCTGGATAAAGAGACCGGGTAATCATACGCGTCACGGTCTCTTACTAGAACAAAAATCTGACTGAAAATCTGTCCCCTGTCACAGAGAACATAATATCCCTGTACTACAAAAGTTACAAGTCCTACAAATCGGCATAAATTGTTAACTTTTTCATAGAAAAAAGTGTCAATTATGTGGATTTGTACCACTTGAGGCGTTTTGCCTACCAGTGTTGGCCCAATTTCACTCGCCTTTAAAATAAAAGTATATATTGTTAAGACTTCAAAAATTGTATGCAACATGTGTGTGACACTTTTGTGCCCCTGAACAAACATCATAAAGCGTAAACACTACCTACACGATACAAAGCGAAATCCGGTCGCAATCTTACTTTTCCGGATTATTTTTTGCGTCATCTCTGGGTTTCTGATCCTTCAGCTGTTGTATGTGGCAATGAGGCCTTGAACGAAACTTCTTTGGTATTTTGATAACCTTCAAATTTAAAATCTCCAAAGCTGCCCACAAGTTCTATTTTAATTACTAGTGTCTAATAATTATCAGTTCACATATCCTTATCATCATAAATGTTAACAGGTCGGCGTATATTTTTACGACAACGGGCATGGCAAGCTAGAAGACAATGACATCTTCAACCACCTATATTCCGGCGTTCAGATCCGGACAGGCAGTAATCCCGTGATCCGCGGCAACAAGATATGGGGCGGCCAAAATGGCGGCGTGCTCGTGTACAACGGAGGGCTCGGGCTGTTGGAACAGAATGAGATATTCGACAACGCCATGGCCGGTGTGTGGATAAAGACTGACTCCAACCCGACGCTCAAGAGGAATAAGATCTTCGATGGGCGCGACGGTGGAATATGTATTTTTAATGGGGGAAAGGTAAGTGTATCATCCAAATTATTATTGAAATGCTGTTTGCCTCGAACAGTTTGAAAATGTACTGTGAATCTGGGCGACTTTGATGCCGGTAGTTTTACGAGCAACCTCTCTTATGCATATCTACAAATCTGCAACTGGAGTGCCGAAAACGCCCATGCGCGTCGAATTTAGCTTTCCCTGGATGCCGCTGCTGACGCGGATGGGCGTCTGTTCTGCAGAAGTGTCGGCATCGCTGCAAAGTACGCAATCTGGTGCGCGGCAATGAGGGTTCAAAGGCTAACATTGTATGAGAGTTCGGAATAAAAGGCTTTAGTCACGGAGTCCAAGATAATTGAGTTAATGAAATGATGTTATTTTTTTTAAATGAAAGTGATGGAAGTCATTCGTAAAATGTGAAAGAAAGGGATAGAATATATAAATTAGTAATAAAGGTCAAACTTCTTCGTTCGGCGTTCAACCTTCAGTTTTGTATAGAAGCTCCTTGATCGTGACCTACTCGTTTTTTTATAGTCGGCCGTGGCAAGTGACCAGGTCGAAAAGGTACCATTGGTGGTTGGATATAAGTAAATATAATTTATTATTACTCTCATTTTTTTGTAGTATTTTACTTTCCTCACAGTCGAAATGAAATAGTGTCTAACTCGGGTGAAATTTCCCATTTCCCTTCCAACTATTGGCGCTCTCACTTAAAAATATCTCGGGTAAAATGGGTCACTTTCCACCCTTGGTTATCAATCTACTATTGTTCGTCAGGGAGTATTGGAGGAGAACGACATATTTCGCAACGCGCAAGCGGGCGTACTGATCTCAACGCAGAGCCACCCGGTGCTGCGGCGCAACCGCATCTTCGACGGGCTCGCGGCCGGCGTCGAGATCACGAACAACGCCACAGCCACGCTCGAGCACAACCAGATATTCAACAACAGATTTGGAGGTAAATTGCCACTTCAGCGCCGTTACCAAATACATCTTTTGCAGGTGGTAGGACCTTGTGCAAGGTCCACCCAGATTGCTACCACCATCTTGCTCGCTAATCCTGCCGTGAAGCAGCAGTGCTTGCACTGTTGTGTTTCCGCGCGGAGAGTAAGACAGCCGGTGAAATTACTGGCACTTGAGGTATTCCAACTTAGGCCTCTAGGTTGGCAACGCATCTGCAATACCCCTGGTGTTGCAGATGTTTATGGGCGGTGGTAATCTCTTTCTCTTAGCATCAGGAGACCCACTTGCTCGTTTGCCTTCCAGTCGTATAAAAAAAAAACTTTTCAAAGACACTAAACCGACGTGCATGCATGAAAAGATTGATGAATGTAGAGGAAGCGAGAGTTGTATGCCAGAATCGTAGCAAGTGGAAGGTTGTAATTTCTGCCTACCCCGTTGGGAAAGAGGCGTGATTTTATGTATGTATGCCTTTTCAGAGTAGGGCTGTTCTCAATAAACTATATAGAAAAATAAGTTTGCTCATCCGCGACTTTATAAAAGCTACGTCTATGCAAGAAATAACGGCGGTGGTGATTAACAGAGTCTGATCTATAATTTGGCCAATTTGGGATTATACTTACGTCAAAGTCAATGTAAAACAGTATATCGTCACTACTTTTAAAAAAGCTCGTAACTTAAAATTGATAACTCTTTAAGTGAACTTTATGCACATTATTTGAAGGGTCGATTTTGTTGACGTATTGATTTGAGATACGAGATTTTTTCAAAGTAGTGACGATATTTGGCTTTAGCATTGCAGATCCAACTCTGTTAATAGTCACAAGTGTTCATGCGTTTCTCCCACCTCCTTACTTAATAAAAAAATCACACAAACCCAATTATCACCATAACCACACTATACTGACGCGTTTCGAACTCAACCAGAGTTTATCTTCAGAGCCACAACATTGACTATGCTACCAGATGTTAGACTAAACATTAGAGAATCTCCAGCCTTTGTCAAGATTTTTTTATATATAGGCGGCAAATGCTGACTACGACAGGGTTCTACAGAGTGTCACATACGAACTTGTCTGGGTATAACACCTGCCGCTTTGAAGATCTAATGTGTTGGTATTCTGACTTTACTATTTATTTTCAGGTCTTTGTCTGGCATCGGGCGTCTCTCCCCTAGTACGGGGCAACAAGATCTTTAGCAATCAAGATGCCGTAGAAAAAGCTGTCGGTGGCGGGCAGTGTCTCTATAAGATTTCGTCGTACACATCGTTTCCGATGCACGATTTCTATAGGTAATTACAATTCTGTTACTAATATTGAATATTATGATAATTTTCATATCTGTTGCAAAAGCACGCACTTATGAGGCGGACATTGTAAAAAGTCCAGTTTAAGAAATTATCCAGCATATCTGTACTAATATTATAAAGAGGTAAAGTTTGTGAGGTTGTAGGGGATAATCTCTGGATCTACTGAACCGACTTAGATGAAATTTGGTATACACATATATTGAGTCCCGGGGATAGACTTGGGATGTTTTATCCCAGAAAATTGCAGTTCCCGCAGGATAGCAATAAACGAAGTATACGCGGGTGGAGTTACGGGCAACAACTAATATTTAATATTTGCATTGTATTTGTACATTGTGTATATTAGATAAACGTGTTCTGCTCCAGGTGCCAGACGTGCAACACGACAGACCGTAACGCAATTTGTGTCAATTGCATCAAAACGTGCCATTCGGGACATGACGTGGAATTCATTCGCCATGACAGGTCAGTTTCACACTGTTTTACTAAGGTAAATGCTAAGGCATTCCTCACTAGTTGTTATTATTAAGTTTTTCCTGTCTTTGATCATCATCGTCATTATTATCTTGGTTGTATATCTGTTTCACTGCTCAGCCAGCACAGGCCCCTCAAAATGAAGTACACTTGTCGTTATCCATGATTTAGCCGCACTCTCCAACTAAAATAGGTACGGGAGATCCGTCTCATCTGCGTGCGCACAGCGCACTTACACCCCTTAGACACGCCGTCAGTCAATAACCGACATAAACAGGCTCTATACCTACTATGGTGCAAAATTCTAGCTTCGGTTCTTGTCCTGCTAACGCTATATTATTTATTACGAGAGTGAAAGGACGGTACGATACGAACTTCGAATTTCGTAGTAGCTCCCCAGGCCCTATACTACGAACGTATTGCAAAATTCGAACTTCGTATCCTGGAATTTCGTAGGGGCTGCCCTTGGTTCGTGGCGCGATACGTTCGAGCGCGTCAATGTTTTGCCGCGCGAGATCGATACTTACCCCCTTATTCATAAACGACAATCAAACCTATTTTAGTTAAAATGCCGCTAAAATTCGTTTGTCCTTATCTGTCACTTCGACATTTGTTAGAAAGGGACAAAGCATTTGTTAGTTAACATAGGCTTGTTAATTTTTATGAATAAGGGGGTTAGATTTTTATAACTTGTTATTGTTGTAGATTTTTCTGCGACTGCGGCGCCGGGACGCTGTCCAACCAGTGCCAGCTGCAGGGTGAGCCGACGCAGGACACGGACACGCTGTACGACTCGGCCGCGCCCATGGAGTCCCACACGCTCATGGTCAACTAGCCGCCCGCATCCCGCACCACCGCCCCCCGCCGCCCCGCAGTATTCCCTAACTACCCTCATTATTTATTGAATAGTGTCGCGTCACCCTCCGCCGGACCGCAGTCCGCTTCCGTGACGACCGCTTTACCACTCGTCATCTAAACGGACGCCACGCTGTACTCTCGGTTCGACATTATTTTTATTATCTAAAACTTCACATTGTAAATTGTCATGATGCGACAAGCTAGTAGTGCAAACTTTTTTCACGCCTACAACTCGCATGTGTGTAAACCTGTTTAAATATTTAGATATTCGTACTAGTTGAAAAGAGATCGCTGGTAATATTTCGACGTTACGCTATCTGTATATGTAGGGGCATTTTTTTAATCATCAGTACTTAATAATTATGTATTTTGTCAAGTAGTATCATGCATTCCCAAATTGTAATCGTACCATAATCGCGAAAAACACATTGATATATTAGAATAATGTTATTCGTTTTATAAGATGTACTGGTAGCAGTGTTTACATTATAATATCTACTATAGTTTCATAATCATGAAATATGTTGTTTTTAGTGATCCATAAAACATAAATTTGAATACGTAAAATATATTTAATTTTGTTTACTGTGTTTTAGCATTGAAGCGTCCGCGATTTGTTTCAGCTGTCAAAGGTTACACAGGAATTGTTTTTGCTGAACGTCATAAAATGACCATTTAATTTACGGTTCAAAATGCTAGAACATAGGTACACATAATAATGGTTTAAGTTAGTTCCCTTACTGGCGATAGACGTCAGGGTAGCGTCTTATAATAATGCTGTCCATTTATATTTTATTCAATTGACGACACGTATTATGTATTTTATTTTGGGGCATTTATTCGTCAGCTCTCCTGACCGTGGGTTACTGCCGGGACGTTTTAGTTAATAAAGATATTGAAGTATTGTTTGTTAGGGTACAGCCGCGCTGCCTCCCCGTGTCACGAATGCTCGGCGCGCGCAATTTTAATCTCCATTAGGAGTCTGCCTCGCCTAACTATTTCGGCGCTCCTAATGCGCTTTGTAAATATTTATTATGTCACACAATAATCGAAACGTAGTAATAAATGTATTTGTATCATTATATTTTTATTATTGATCACAACATGTATGTTTAATTATGATAGGTGGTCGTATGTTCACGCTGAGAGCGAGCCGTCGCGTCGCGGGCGCGGACCGGGCCGTTGGCGCAGCGGCGCGGCGCGGCCCGTTAGCGTTAATTAGGATGCAAATATAAAGAACGAATGTGCGTATTTAATTGGAAAAGATCTTAGGTACAATTGATATTTTATTATATTGTTAATTTAAATTTGGTATTGATATCGATCGAGAAGCAATGTTAGGAAACTGGGAAAAGCCGCACGTGAGCGGCTAGAGTGCTGATAGTGATAAGTTAGCCGTTAAGCTATAATAAAAATCTAAATTACTCAGTAATCACTATTGCAAATTTCGAATTGTTAAATCGTCTCTCCATAGCACGGTATGTTCTGAATCTGCTTTTTTATAATCCTCAAATCTGTGATCATCGCTAAATGTATAAGTGAATAATTTAGTTGATCCCCACGAACAGAATTATGACATTATTATTGTATCATCAAAATTATCGTGGCGTCGCTGCTTTAAATTATGAAAATATTATTTATTGATTTGTCGGAATAATTTTAATTTATTGAATTCAAATCTGGATTATTTTGTTTATACGTGAAGATACCACTGTAAAAGCCGTGATATACATCATATAATATTATACATTGGCATTTTATTTACATCACCCTACAAGATATTAGTTGTTTGTGGACTAGGCTGGTGGGCACGAAACTGCCCAAATATACACGTGTTGTTTTGTTACCTTACCACCAAAACTTACAACGTCCTTTATTAAACGTGTATAACAAATAGAAAATGGTGGGAGACCCTATGATGGCACACCACACATTAGATAACGGGTTTTAAATGTGTAAATAACCTAACCTAACCAACAAAAATTTGGGAAGCTTTGTCACTTCAAAGTTGAATATCTCAAAAACGGCTCAACCGATTTTGATAAAACGTTTAATAACCATCGTTATAAAACCTGCTTCTGAACAAAAAACCGCATTCAAATCGGTACACCCGTTTAAGAGCTACGGTGCCACAGACGATATACAGATATACATAGCGGTCAAACTTATAATACCCCTCTTTTTGCGTCGGGGGTTAAAAACAAGAACCATCCGAGGCGCAAGGTCCCTTAAGGTCAGATCAGACGGTTCATTTTTCGTTCATTTTCGTCTTTCATTCAGTACTCTTTCACTCGTCTGAACACAAAATGAACCGATCCAACAGTGTTGGATATTTTCATTTCGAGTGAAAGGTACCAAATAAAAGGCGAAAATGAATGAAAAATGAACCGTCTGATATCACCTTTAGACTGTGAGGTCATGGGCCGGCCCACGTCGTCCACGCTTTGCGCCGCCTCGGCTTGGATACAAACATGATACGCACGCGAGTTGTATATCGACGGTGATGTCGCGTTTAAGAAATGCAAACGCAATTTTCCAACCAGTTTTTTTTTTTATAACCATTAGAGTGCTGCCAAGGTTTTCAAATCAGAAGCTGTATTGTCTAACCTACTGATCTGTCTCTATTGTTAAGGATGTTGGAACGTGTTCCGATATACATAAGCACTTGAGCACGTACCCTTTTCTTGCAAAGTCGTACTTGACACTTTCTGTGAAAGAGTTCTGCTTCTGCGGTGCAGTGGCGGCGCTAGACGTCAGCGACGTCGGCCACCGCCGACGGCCTCGCGCCTGAGGGGGCCTCGCAAAATTCCGTCAATCATCCTGGCTTAGGTAGCCGACCCGGGGCCTTTTTTTTTACTGCGAAGTAAAAGAGGCCTCGCGAACTTGATGTCGCCGACGTCCACGTGTGGTCTAGCGCCGCCACTGCTGCGGTGGGTTAGGCAGGAATCTAATGCAACGGTTCGACTGTATGACAGAACTGATAATAGTGATAATAAAAATGATAGAAATGTAATCGCATGACATTTCTATTCTTTTTATATATATTTCTATTTTTTATTGATTGTTTTATATACCTAGACTGTATTCCTAAGTCACCATCCTAAATATACTCAGCGGCAATATACAAAATTGCTTATTACGTAACGTTTCGTTTACAGATATTTATGATAAAGGTTCTTATAAATATCTGAAAATGGTCTAATATAGTTCCAACATGATGAAGACAAACTGAAGATGATATGGTAGCAACCTTTATGTTCTCTATAAGGGCAAGTTTACACAGAGACAACGCGTCATCAATGAATACGTCGAGTGAGTACTCGTTGATGTATTCACTGGAAGATAATGTACCGCGTCGCAATTGGGACTGTTAAGAACTGGGATCGTGAAGAAATAGGTCTGTGAAAAATTGGCATTGTGAAGAGTTGGGAACGTTAAGAACTGGGATCGTGAAGAATTGGATTTGTGAAAAGTTAGGATTGTGAAGTACTGGGCCTAATTCATCAGAACTGATCTTAACAAGTCAGCGTAAAGGTATCTAATAAAACAAAAGAGTCGATCAAACAATCATCTATTAGATTATGTATTTATTTACAAATGGCCACTCGGATTCATTAAATCATATTTCCATCCTAACTAAAACTAATTAAGTACTATTTTCAATGCGGAAAAATAAAAATAATATAAAACATATCGATTGATTAATATATATTACTGATGTCTAGTCAGCAGTAGAAGTAGCTGAACAGATAATGTTCTGAAATAACCAAGCAAAATTGTTTTAGAGAATAAACTGCCATTGTAGTACCAATGATGACGTGTCTCCGAGTACAGTTAAAGTCAAAATATCTTAATACTTTACTACCTTGTCGCTGTCACTTCCGCTAGAAACAGACGGCGGAGGTGGAGCGGTGCGGCGCGGCGCGGCGGTGGCGGTACTAATTGTAATATTCGAGCTAACATGAAAGAGACCACACCGAATACCGCGCGGGAAATAAGCGTAGCGCGGTATTCGGTGTGGCCTCTTTCATGTTAGCGTGAATGTTACAACCGGTACCGCCACCGCGCCGAACCGCTCGCCCTCCGCCGTCAGTGTGTTTCTTGTCAAAAGGCATACAGGGACAAGGTACTAAAGTGTTAAGATATTTTTGACATCGACTGTACAACTCGGTGGTTGTGTTGTAGAGTTCTATGTTCTACCACTTCTACTTCTAGATGTACAGTTGAAGAACAATTTAGAGGAACGATCACACAAGCGCTATTTTAGGGTACCTAAAGGAGCGACAACACCGCTGCTTAAAAAAACGGTGACGGTACGGAATCGCAGTGACGTGCCGTTACCGCGTGCTCTCCACCAAAAGTCGTGACGATTACGGCACGTCACTACGAATCCGTACCGTCACCGTTTTTCAAGCAGCGGTGTGGTCGCTCCTTAAAGCCCCACTGTAAAATTCTTCACCTATCTATTCTTTGAATGAAATGTGATTTTAAGAGCCTATGCACAATATGCACATGGCGTATTTTTTAGCCGCAGACAACCGCGTTTTGTAAAACTTGGGTTTGTTTCCTAAAAAATTCTAATTAGCCCGAAAATATTGGACACATATATTTCTATTTGTAGAAAAAATAAACAAAAAACGATGAAGATATAGCCAGTTAAACTTCCGCGTTCCGCGAGAAATGTCGCACGGCGTGACGTCACAGGTCCCCACTCCCGAACTTTGACACGCTTCGTCTTTGTAATTTTTTGTTTGATTGACAAAAGAGAAAATTCGTGTCCAATATTTTATGAAATTATGATAATGATGACGGACTGAGGCTTCGTTTCCATCAGATATGTGCCTTGTGTAGGCAGCAGGTAACGGCATGATGCTAGGAGCTATCACTATAGCTAGGTTTGAAGCATCCATCAAGTTATCTTTGTGTCTAGATGCAATATAGTTCAGCAGCTGAAAAAGAAAGTTATAAACGAGCTGAACAACTAGGCTAGGCTGTGTTTCCACCAGAGATGTGCGAGGATGTTTTGCGAGGAATGTGTCTTTCATGAATCAATAGAAACGCTTCGTTTACCTAGCACCACTCTGCTCAGCTGTTTTCACCAGAGATGTGCTGTGCGAGGACAGGTAAATGAAGGGTTTCTACTGGTTGATCAAAAACACATTCCTCTCAACACATCCTCGTACATCTTGGTAACGCAGCCTTAATAGAAAAAAATTTTTTTTCGCCATGCAATTACCAAATTTTCAAATAGCTATCAAAATGTGATATTACTGTTTGAAGCGCGTTAATGACTTCACGTGTAACATTTTATTTAAAAAACACATTTCGATCAAAGAACAGATAGGTGTAGAATCTTAAGTCTTTGGACACCGCGTTTTTGTATCCATAGAGCAGCTGTAAAACTGGCATGCGTATCACTATTGTATTAATACAAACGCGTGTCGACGGCGCGTTTAAAAAACGCGGTGTGCAAAGTTGAACTTCCATATAGTGGGATCTTAAGCTATTTACACAAGTCACTCTAAATTAGTTCCGACAATAATCAAAATTAAGAATTAATTTGCCTGATTGTAGGCGCGTAACAGTTTCTGACGGGGTGACCGTCTCCTAGGAGATATGTGTACTGCTTTAAGAGGTGTGTTCGCCTTTCTGACATCGCCCGAACATGAAGGCGTCCGTAAACTCCTCGGCGTGCACAGGGGCTTTCTTAAGGCAGGTGTCATAAACGGAGTGGTTTTTGCACTCGAAGGCTGTGGAGAAACTTTTCTAATCGGAGGCGTTGCCTTTCTACTGAACTGGAAAGTATCAACTGTGTCCTTATTCTGAACTCCATATTGGCGGATTGATCTTGAAGGCAAATTTAACGCATCAACGTTCCGGTGAATTCTTATGGGCATATTGGGAGAATCTTCATTTAATGTCTGGACCTTTGGCCTGACGTGCGCTATTAACTTTGGCTGTTTGTTTACTTGATTAACATTGACTCTGGGTCGTCTTGCAAAGCCAGTGTGAGCACTTTTGTCGCTTCTTCCAGAGGATTTGTCTGACCCGGATTCAAACAGTTTCGCTTTAGCGAGGACGGCGCCTGCGTTCTGTTTGCGTAACTTATTGACAGAAGGCCTCCCGGAATGGCCAGTGCTATCTAGCTCGCCTGTTTTATCCATAAAGAACGCTGCAGCACTCCGCCATTTTTGTTGAGAGTTCGGACTAGGCTTGGTTAACTTACTCGAGTTCTTAGGCATTACGTTTTGATAATGTCCAGCTGACTGATTTAAGGAATTAATTGATTTTCCAGTTGAATTCAATGTATTGTTGATAGAGCTTTCTGATGTATGATCCCAGCTCTTGTTAGTAATGTTTAAGGATCTCCGTGACGGGCTTCTGGTAATGGATTTGTCTAGATTATAATCAGACGCGAGACTGATGCGTTTCCGCAACTGATACTTTTGACTAGAATCAGTGAGACTGTTGAGCGATTTATCTGATAAAGATCCATTGCTAATATTTGTAGCAGATTTCTGTGTCTTTGGTACTGCTAGGTCGGGTTTGGCAGTGCTTGTTCGCTCCCGACGAGTTATACCGACATAAGGATAGAACCTATCCGCATTTTGACTAGCTTGCGATACAACAGATGTGTTCCATGACTTATGTCTAACAATCTTAGGGATATTTTCTTTAGAACGGCGTCTTATAGAGCCGATTTTTCTAGCACTTGGAGATCTGATTACTTTGGCCTCTTCATTAGGCCTTATCTTTAGTTCCTTGCTTAACCGTCTCGCCAAATGGTCTGAAGTTGGGCAGTGTAGCATTGCTACATCCTCTAAGGTTTGCTCATAGACACTTTGTACTTGCTGTAAAGGCTCCACTCTGGGTATAACATCTGTGAATTCCCTTGATAGCCTATTCTCTATAGCAGATACTCTGTTTTTGATTTCCTCATATTCCTGCTTGGATATCCTGACATAGTCTTTGTCAGATTTTTTCATATCGGGAGATAAATCAATGGTGTCGTGAGCACTGAACAAACGTTCAGATGAAGTGAGCAAGTCTTCACTGCTGACACTAGTTTCAGAATCCTTACGAGAATTCACATCAGAATTAATTATTGGTGTACTTCTTGCATCCATCAGACTCAGTCTTATTCTCTTCCTTTCTGTAATTCCCCTAGGAAACAAAAAAAAATAAGTTAGGTATTTTTGTTACAAAAGCATAAAACAAGCATAGTTCCATCAACTTACATTTTCATTGGTGTAAAAGATAGTTCCTTTTGAGGGAGAGTTTTCTTTATGTCTTTCCTATGAAACAAAAGAAAAATAGATCAACTCAGTTTACAGCTAAACCGTAAACAATGGCAAGGAAATGAATTGACAGGCAATTTCGTAATAAATAAATTTCCTTTAAAAATGTCTTATAAGATAAATATGCCAGTGCTCTGCCCAATAGATGACACTAAACAAAAAATTTACATGTTTCCAGACCCCTTACAAACTGCAAAATACAATCCACAACCCCAGTTCAACATTATGTATGCCATAATGCATGCTTTTGGATATATAGACTTGGGGGTAACACATTTTTTGTATCCAGGTGGATACAGTGACAGGGAACATGCTAAAGATGACAACTACTAGGATAGCAGCTTGAACTCTACAAAGTCAAACCGGAATGTGTAAATATTTTGAAAACTCACTTTGTTTTGGCTGAAAGACCGTCGTAACTATCAAACTTTCGTTTTGAGGCAGATTTGCTTAATATCGGAGTCTTCCCATGTTCACAAACAGTGGCTGGTGTATTCACCCCTCCGGAAACCATCTTGCGTAAGCCACTTAACATACCTTAAACATGAACCGTAATTAATTATTTCTTACGTACATAACTTAAAAATGTTTCTAGTCAACTTACGATTAAGTGACCCACTTCGTCTCTTCTTCCGTCTTGCTAACTGGGCCTCTGTATCATCATCTAACTGGCTCATAATATCTTCAGTCAAATGACCAATGTGCTGAGAATTTTCTATGAATATCTGAAATTTTATTGATAAATATTCAGGTTAGATAGAAAAGAATTTCAATGCTTTCTGATCAATAGAATTAATAATTGGTTCCTACTAAAATTTACTATTTGAATTCTACAAAATTCTGGAATGTTATCAGAATAAGGACATCAGAAACAGTATCTAGATCAGGGTTTCTTAACGTGGGGTCCGGGGTCCACGGACCCCTTAGGGGTCTGTAGCATGTGTATCAGGGGTCCACAGAAGGTCAGTCTCTTAACATATTTATTAGGAAATTTCCAAAAACATTTTTTGACAGGGGTCCATGGAATTGTTTAAATTGTAAAAATGGTCCGTGACTGCAAAAAGCTTAAGAAACCCTGATCTAGATGAATCTGTTGAATGGATGTCTAATGTGATTCTGAGTCAATCACTTTCAGAAGAATCAATGTGGATTTACAAGTTCATTAGATAGGCCTTTGCATCCAGAGACTAGGTTTTGGGTACAAGGGAGAGTGTAACATGTATCTGAGGCTCCCCATGAGGCTGACATAGATTTAGCATACTAAAGCCTTGTTAAAATATAAGATTACAAAAAACTTAAAACCACAAAAAATAACTTTTTGGACTTAAAAAATTTAAGTTATCAGAAATATAAAAAGAAGTGCAGATACTGACGGAAAATAAATAATTACCTTTACTAAAGCAACATGGTGCTCTAGTCTTTGTGCCGACGAGGCAGCAGGTAATGGCATGATGCTAGGAGCCATCACTATAGCCAGGTTTGAAGCATCCATCAAGTTATCTTTGTGTCTAGACGCAATATAGTTCAGCAGCTGAAAAATAAAGTTATGAACGAGCTGAACAGCCAGCCAGCTGGTGGTAACACAGCCTAGCCTAGGCTAGGCTGTGTTTCCACCAGAGATGTGCGAGGATGTTTTGCGAGGAATGTTATTTTCATGAACCAATAGAAACACTTCATTTACCTAGCTTCGCTATGCTCAGCTGTTTCCACCAGTGTACCAGTGTGGTGGTGGGTAATAGGTGAAAAGAAGGATTTACAATTTTACAATAGATATAAGTATTGTTTGTATATAGGCTGTCTATTGCATACTCCACAATTTTATTTCATAGTACAGGTTTGAGGGGTTCAACAAAAAATATTTTAATATCTCCATGCACTAGAATTGTGTCTATTAGAGAAGAACAGCTAAAATTACAAAGAACATGATATAACATAAAAATTACAGTCAAAACTGTTTATAACAACACAAAGGAACAGCAAAACTTGGTTGTTAAACATGGTTGGTTGTTATATTCAGTGCATAAGATTTTGATGGGACTTTTTTTTCTTACATCAGAGATGTTGTGATAAGTGGTGTCGCTATAAACAGTTCTGGGTGTAGGAATGTAGATTTTATTTACCTCCATAACATGATGCAGCAGATGAACATGTAGAACTGGTAATAGTAACAATGTGTGCAGAAGAGGTTTGAGGGCATCGTCACCAGCAGTTACTCTACAACGGAGAAGAAGGTCTTGAACCTCAGCACTGATCAGAGGTTCTGGCAAACAACGGAGGTAGAGTTTCAAAACACTAGCCACATCAACTGGGTGGTGGCCATCTGATACACAGCCACCTGCATCTAGAAGTCGCTGAAATGTAAGCAGTTTGTAATGTACATTTTTGTTGGACAATCTGTATAATGTGTACTAATTTGTAATCTACTTATTCTAAGTAAATAAAGATCCTATTATATTCTTTTATACCTGCTATGCTAGTTCTGAAAGACAAAATTACTAAAAACTGATTTCTTTCAATTCATAAATAAGCTGCCTTAGTTCAATCAGTTATGTGCCTTCTATTTTGCTTCTATGGTTTACAAAGATTTATTTTTTCTCAACTCAATCCTAAATTTCCTGCTACAAGTGGTATGTTATATAGAAATAACCAAATAAAGACATTTATATTGCGATGAATGTGCTGTCATAATTTCTAACAATCTATCATAATTACCTTTATGTCTTTCTGCCGCGTCTGAGAACCCGCCTTCCGAAATAAACCCTCGATATGGGCGTTGGTGCGTAACACTGCTGACATTTCATTTACCACTAATGGAACACACAAATTGCTTCCACAACAAATAACACTGCACGATGGGACCTTAGCCAAAGGTGCTCCAAACACTGTTTTGTGATCCTGAATAAAAATATAATAATTAGTCCTATAGTTTACAGCAGATTGCAAGGGTTCAACTAGACGAACCATACCTTAACATTTTTCAGTATAATTTTCTTAAGCCGGTGTTTTAAACCAGCTTTCTTAAGTTCACCAACTATTATTGACTGTAACTTTGTATGATTAATCCCATCTGATATAATCATTTTGTTTATTTTAGCAATTTTATCACAATTTGATATGATTTTTCAAATGATCATATTCGTTACTATGCGTTCCTATCCCCATAATTTATATGACATATGACAGTAAGTAATGTGCTTAAGCTATCGATGTATAACACCTTTAAATTTACCTATTGAAACGTTAAAAAAATATAATTAAAATAATAACTTAACTTAAATATATTTGTAAAACTTAATTTATTTAGAAATATTAATAGTTTTTCAAAAAATTTTAACGCACGCAATGCAAATCTGTGAAAATCGGAATTTATTTTCGTTCAGAAGTCTGGAGGGGTAACACTCTTTCCCAGCCTGGATAATACTGACATGGAAATACCAACCCGGTTTTTCGTGTACACGCCCAAAGAAGCCCCTGTCAGTTTCAATGGGCGTGTACACGGCGTGTGACATACAAAAAATAGGGCTGGTATTTCCAAGTCGGTGTTATCAGGGCCGGGAAAGAATGTTAACCGTCTGGAGGACCAATGATCATCAAATAAAGCAATATAGAATACAATACGAAACTTTATGAACGTGATCACTGTTTGTACGAGGGGGCTTTATTTTATTCATATTATTAATGTTAATGTTATTAAGTGCTCGTTTCGTACACATTTGTCTCGTTAGCCCATAGAGGACCAAAATGAACTAAAAAAAAAAACGCATTCTCACAGTTGATAAACAAACCCAAACAGCAGGGCTACTACGAAACTCGAAGTTCGTGTCGTGCGATCTCTCTCGCTCTCGTATTAAATAGCATAAGTGTCAAAGGGACCGCATGACAAGAACTTATGGCGCCAGTGTACCTTAGGGTAATTTACCCTAAATTTAGGGTATTTTTGGGGTATAAAATTACTAAGGGTATTATTTAGGGTAAAAGTTTTCGAATAAAGTGTACGATTTCAAGAAAAAATACTACAGCTGACATAGAAGGCAAGACTATAATCTGGGGACCTAGTGAAAACGGGGTTAAGTCTGCAGAAATTACACAGCTATTTTCTATTTTATGTGTATAGGGGTTTAAGTCGAAATCAGCTGTTCAACTTCTGCAGAATTAACCCCTTTTTCACTAGGTCCCCAGTATTATGGATGCATTCCAAGAATGTCTCGAATCGGTGTAGTAGTTCAGCTATTAGTTAATAATAAATCGCATTTATTTGCTTTGGTACAAAATAAATAAAGTGCTTAGTTTGGGGTAATTTCGCGTAGCGCTAGGGTAAAAAAATCTGAGGTGGCAGCACTGAAGGGCTACTCCGAAACACAACGTTCGAAGTTCGTGTCGTGCGATCCCTCTCGCTCTCGTATTAAATAGTATAAGTGTGAGAGGGACCGCACGACACGAACTTCGAACGTTGTGTTTCGGAGTAGCCCTTCTGGTACGCGCTATATAATGAGAGTTGTGCAGACTACTAAAAAAAATAAAAAAAACTAGTTGTCACCCTAAAGAAGACTTTTTCATTAGATTTATTAGGTACACTAAACATGTAATATTAATAAGAATTTATGTTTTTAATATTTTTACTTATTCAGTTGTGTTATGGCAAATGGCAACACATTCTCGACTTCCATTGGATTTCCCGGTTAGTATCATCCGACTCAGTGTTGCCACTTTAGCCACTTTTTAGTTAGATCTAGCCACATTTACGAAATAGTTAGCTACCAAAAAAAAATTTTAGTGGCCAACTTTTTTAGCTACACTTTCTAGCTACTTTCAGCAACTAAGTAACCACTGTTTCAATCAATTTGATTTGTAATGTAAAACGTATTTCCGTGCGCTACCTAGGTACGTAATTCTTGAGAATATCCTTCAAGAAACAAGTAGGAAAACAAGAAACCCGAAAAAAATGAAGAAGCCGGACCTTCAACATCACAAGATGACATAAATTTTGAATAATTTTTTCCCTAAATAATAATGTAAGAGAAAGAAATATAAAAATTTGAGACTTATAAGTTAAGCCTTTTTTTGTTTAGCCACTTTTAGCTACTACTAACAGAGTATTTTTTTTTCAAAACTAGCCACTTTTTACCATACGTCTAGCTACTTTTTCTTTGGGCAAGGTGGCAACACTGATCCGACTGCATCATTGGTTCACATATTTATTACACACAATGCTTGAGGTACTGTGAGGCGATGGACGATAGATGTTCAACTGTTCCTATATAATGTGTGTGTTAATTAGTCTAAGTTTCATGATGAATTGGTCATTACTGTAATGTCATGTAAACGTTTTTATCAATAAATAAATAATAAATAAATAAATAAATATTATGAGCTTTCGATTGGTGACACGTCACAGAAACGAACATAGATAAGGTAGATATCAAAGGTATTAACCAATCGATGGCCCAAACGAATAAACGTGTAATCGTAAAACAGCAATTTTACAGGAAAAATAAAACCAACTTTAACTTTGTATGGAATAATTACCAACGAATAAACAATTAAAAAATTTTATCTCAAAAACGGTTAATCGGATCGGTGTAAAAAAAATTGACGACATACTTTGGGCCATATGTAAGCTAAAAAAGCAAAAAAAAATTTTTCGTGTAAAGGCCTTTGCACGTTTATTCGATTGGACCATCGCAATTTCTTTATGTCACGTTCCCATGACGTGAGTAATCAGACAGCGGGGTAAATGTAATTTAAGTCGTAAATCAACTCCATAAAGTTTATAATCCTTCTGAAATAAAAACATAAGTAAATAATTATATAAATAATAATAATACCTAATGAAAAAAATATTTTGTTGGATAGAAACGGCAACACTCAACTTGTGCACTGGTACCTACCTACACATGCCTCATTCATTCCAAGGAACTCATAAGCAAGAGAGAGGTGCGTTGTTCATCTGTTCACATATATATATACAATAGTGTCATCTGTTCCTGGGGTCATAGAGCGTGGTGAATAGTTCACTTATTTATACGAGTGAGACGCAGGATTGTAGCCCTCACAAGTAAGTTCGATTGTTTTAGTATAAATAAATACTGTTTGATTGAAGGAAGAAAGCGCCCAGCCTATTGGTTTTACCGTGGCGTCTCAAGCAGAGGATCGAGGATCGAATACCTATGGGCTCGCACTTCTATCATCTAGGTACCTATATTTGAAATTTACCATGAGCTTTATGGTGAGGGAAAACATCGTGAGGAAACCTTTACGAACCTGCGAAGAGATTCAAAGGTGAGCGAAGTTCCCAATCCTCACATGGACCGCGTGGGAAAACAACGATCCAAGAACTTTCATTGTGAGAGGAGGCCTGAGCCCTGCACTGCTCTGCTGTGGGACGTAGCACTGCACCAGAGTTGCTTCGCTATACCTGTTCGAGTCCTTAATGAGTATATCATTATCATTCATCAATAATATCTATTATCAAAGGTTGTTGTGCTAAAATATCAACATAGATGATAGAACTATGAATCTTAATGCCTTAACAATAAAGTGCATTTTCCGATATTTTTGACTTCGACCACCTCGGCCGCTCGGAAATATCTGATGGCGAAAGTACCTAAATTTGTTTCTGTGGGTCAAATCTAAGTTTAAACAGGTAATAAACAGTCTTAGATATATGTAGCAAACTTTACCTACCTAACTAATGACTAATGAGTTGCGAATTGCGAAATACGATACCTGCGATAACATTGGATTCCAAGAACTGTTCGTTGGTAGGGTGCTTAGATTAGGTACTTGAACTTGATACACTTCACACGTAGTAGCTAGTGATGTACCTTATCATTAAAAATGTACCTGTGTATGCGGATACGCATTTTTACCGTTTAGTTAGATTCGCGGATACGGATATTAATACGGTTTTAACTATTAGCATTAGCATCCAATCATTTCGCGCTTATCTAAATAAAAATAACAACCTAGTTAACATAACTAAAGCACTATTTTTTTTTATAACGCACATTCGTCCAAGATCAAAGAGCCTACTTCGAAGTTCGAAAATCGAAGTCCCTCTCGCAGTGGCAAGTACGAGTAAATAATAAATTAGCGTCAGTAGGACGGCAAGATACGAACGAAGTTCAAATTTTGCACTTCGTAGTATAGGGCCAGGCGTAACTTTAACCTTTTTTTATAGATTAAGTAATACGGAGAAATGAGTAACGAAGACAATGTCCCAGCAGGCGAGGGTACTAAAAAGCACTTGAAAAATGCCGGACTGCTCGAACTGGAGAAATATAAGTGAGTAGATAACATAACATAACATATCTGCATAATTATGCTAAGCAGAGCCGGATTAAGCCATCACGGGGCCTGTAGCAAATTTTATCATGGGGCCTTTGATTTGCTTCAAGTTCATAGTAGGTATAAGTAAAATGTAATAGTCGATCATTTTGATACCATCTCTTTCTTTGGCGGAGGTTTGTTTTGGTTTTGTGATGGCAGTATTGTATTTACATTGATTTAGAAAACAAATACATCTAAATTTACGTTTTTTACGATCCGAAGGCATTGGTCCGCGGGGCCCCTAGACGCGCGGGGCCCGTAGCATTTGCTACTTCTTGCTACGTGGCTAATCCGCCACTGATGCTAAGTTACTCGTATTTCTAAAATCTCTGAAAAAATGTCTTTCTACATTTTCTTTTACCACTTTACTCCGAACTATGTAGTACGATGCAATTTTTTATTTCGTGTTTCTTTTAGGAGATGAAAATAATATGTATTTTGAATAAAAATGAAAAATAAAACGCAAACTAAATATTGTTTAGTAAATAAATCTATAAATAACAAAACCGACCAAGAGCGTGTTGAATACGCCCGAAATAGTTCCGTAGCCATTACAAAAAATTAAGTAATATTTTTCTAAGGATTTCGTATTTTGTACGGCATATATTCCAAAGTTTAGGTATACTTCATACCTTACCTTAGGCTACTATTTACTCTTAAACTACTAATGATTCTCAAGACAACTTAACTTAGTTTTCCTTGTCAGTTTGATATATTTATTACCATCCTGAATTTTATCAAATTTTTCCACCCACCGGTTTAGATTTTAGAGGAGGTGTGGGGACGCTCGATTTTAATGAAAATTTGCACTTTAACGTTGAATATTTTGCAAACAGATCACTGAGTTGAAAAATCATTTTAGCAACCCCCTAATGGTTTTAAATAGGCCTATCCAACGATACCCCACACTAAAAAGTTGGATGAGAAAAAAAAACACCCCCACTTTAAATTTTTATATTTTGACAGATTTCGCATACAAAAACTGTCATTTGATTGCGATTGCGCGCGACAGAACGTATATAGGCAATTCAATAAGGTCTCAGGACTATACTACTACCTACTGATAATGAAATGACTGATGTCAAAACTACCTATCAAAAATTCGATATTGCGTGTAGCTCTTAGATAATTTAAGACCAAAAGGTGTAGCTAGGTACTTGCGGCAGGTACTTCCAAACCATTACTTATAATTCAAAAACACACGTTTTCCCAGAGATGAGACCGAGTCTAGATCGATTGTTCACCCCCGGATGTCCCCACATAGCAAATTTTATCAAAATCGTTTGAACCATTACCAATGTCCCCGAATCCCCAATATAAGTACTTAATAAAAAAAAATGCTAGTTTAAGGTGTAAACTATCCATGCAAAATTACAACTTCCAAGCACTAATAGAGGTAGTCTCTACAAG
Source organism: Choristoneura rosaceana (assembly GCA_037349165.1). Taxonomy (NCBI): domain Eukaryota; kingdom Metazoa; phylum Arthropoda; class Insecta; order Lepidoptera; family Tortricidae; genus Choristoneura; species Choristoneura rosaceana. The sequence continues at coordinate 6,882,745 of JAZBNJ010000033.1, forward strand.
GGTTCCGTTTTGCAATTTTTGGCTACGGAACCCTTAAAAAGGAAGGACGTTATTAAATAAAATCGGTAACTGTAGTCTCTGCGTTCCTGAGAAGCGATTTATTTTATCCACTTATAAATGGTATACTTATACGCTATTGTATTATATCACGCTTCCGCCATTCAACTTGAGCTTCTAAGAATCCATTTAAATTACACCTCAGCGCCGTGCTACGTACACTATGACAATAGGGTACATAATGAAATCGTACTTAATCGTAAAACCACATATATACCGGTTATATTAACTCATAGAATTGACCAAAATCAAAGGATGATTGGTTTTTTGGAATCTTTTTGTATTTTTTATTTCAATTCCAAATTTTTACTTTTACGGTCATCCCGTGAAAAGAATAGAATAATAGAAGGAGATATTGAAAGGCTTCTCGTTGAGAGTTAGACAATATAGATGGCGCTAGGTAACTGCTTAAGTTACAAAGTAAAGTAAAAACAAGCTGAGATATGTGATGCATAGAGAAATTCGTGTCTGTGCCCTTGACCAGCAGTGGTGTAGGGGTATAGCACGCGGCACGGAATGCCGAGGACCTGGGTTCGATTCCCAGTGTTGGTCTTATTTTTCTGGTTTTTCTGTGCATCTATGTTTCGGTTTGTATTTTCAATTCAAAATCAAAGGGCCCGGCTGAATTCTACTAGACCGCCTTATAAAAAACACTGCTTTTTACGACATATTATTACAACATATCTCAAACGATTACATTTAACTGATATTTTCGAAGAATTATATCTGTTAGAACTACCAGCTGTATCGTGAATATTTGAATAGATAACAGTACCCTCAGTGTAAGTTTTCAGTTACAAAATACGTCTCGATAAACACGAACAGCGCCTCTAGCGGAAGTTCATGTTTTCATACAAATTGAGTTTTAACGCGAACGCGTTCGAGATGTATTTTGTAACCGAAAACTTACACAACCTAAGGGTACAATACCTATCCACATCTGGCACACTTAACAGTCATTAAGATCGCAAAAGTAAACAAAAACGTGTCGCGTTTAGGGTCTATTGTAATTCTCAGAAAAAAATACACGTGTATGCAGTATAATGAGAAAGCCCAAAGCCCGCTTTCTTATTTCTCTTCCTTCAGTTTGTTGTTTAATCTGAACAAAAGACGCATCAAAACATATTGTTGACTTATTCGTGAATCTTTTACCACTTGTAACTGCAAAATTAGATTTTTAAATGCTCTTATTGCTCTGAAACACAAGATAAAAGATGTTCTATTTACTTAGAAATAGGTGTTTGTAAGTCCTTCTTTCACGCCGTAACGGAGCGACGAATCGACGTGATTTTTGGCATAGGGATAGTTTATGGTCCCGAGAGTGACAAGGGCTACTTTCTATCCCGGAAAAATGCACAGTTATCAAAAGGGACCCGCCCGCGAGAACCGAATTCCACGTGGGCGGAGCCGCGGGAAAAAGCTAGTATAATATAATCTTACACTTAGTTCACATTGGTGAAAGGCATGCAATTAAATCGCCGCCAATCCGATTGCAAGCATCAAAACTGAACTGACCACTCTGCCATGTTCACGGTTTTATTTCCCACAATTTTCTCCAAAACAAAAAAAAATCTCAGTTTGTTTTCTTATGGTTTTTTAATACGAGTACACAGTAGGTAAGGTGGTTTGTTTTATGAAAGTGCCGAAAAAACATAGTTTAATAGAAAATCGTGAGTTGGGAAATGAAACAGCAAATGAAGCATTTGGGAATCATGAGTTGGGAAAAGACAGAGAACCATGTGTAACACTTAGATATCTGTTTGCAGGAAAAAGTTCTCCGAGAATAGAGATGGCGTTAATGTGATATGTTCGGTGATACCAACAGCGTACAATGCAGAGCCTTTACTGACTGACAAAGAACAGTGTAGAATTGAAGTATCCGTAAGTAAAATACTAATAAAAAAAGTTTTACCGTAATGGCGAACACCTGCGCTCATCCATACTATACTATACTATACTATATACTATATACTATATACAAAATATATTATATACAATAGCTACTGGTCCTAATAATCCGGACTTTTTTATAAACCTATTTACATTACGAATTGCGAAACTTGACATTAGAATATTTAGAATTGTTGTAAAGAAATTCTTATAACTTGTTACCCAGACCTGTAAGTATACTATATACTATATTACTATATATACTTATACTATAATATTATAAATGCGAAAGTAACTCTGTCTGTCTGTCTGTATGTTACGCTTTCACGCCAAAACCGCTGAACCGATTTGGATGAAATTTGGTACAGAGATAGAATAGACCTTGGGAAAGGACATAGGCTACTTTTTATCCCGATATTCCCACGGGATAGGGATAAAATCTTGAAATTAGAACCTCTGGGCCTAGAGTCATGAAATTTGGTATGTAGGTAGTTGGACGTATGGAATAACACATAGGTGACTTTTTGACCCGATATTCCCACGGGATAACTAGGGATAAGATCTCAAAATAACAACCGCTGGGCTTAGAGCCATAAAATTTAGTATGTAGGTATCTGGACCTCTGGAATAACACGAAGGCTACTTTTTATCCTGATATTCCCACGGGATAGGGATAAAATTTCGAAATAAGAACCTCTGGGCTTAGAGTCATGAAATTTGGTATGTAGGTAGTTGGACGTATGGAATAACACATAGGTGACTTTTTGACCCGGTATTCCCACGGGATAACTAGGGATAAGATCTCGAAATAACAACCGCTGGGCTTAGAGCCATAAAATTTAGTATGTAGGTATCTGGACCTCTGGAATAACACGAAGGCTACTTTTTATCCTGATATTCCCACGGGATAGGGATAAAATTTTGAAATAAGAACCTCTGGGCTTAGAGTCATGAAATTTGGTATGTAGGTAGTTGGACGTATGGAATAACACATAGGTGACTTTTTGACCCAATATTCCCACGGGATAACTAGGGATAAGATCTCGCAATAACAACCGCTGGGCTTAGAGCCGTAAAATTTAGTATGTAGGTAGCTGGACCTCTGGAATAACACGAAGGCTACTTTTTATCCTGATATTCCTACGGGATAGGGATAAAATTTCGAAATAATAACCGCTGGGCTTAGAGTCATGAAATTTGATATGTAGGGAGCTGTACCTCTGAAATAATACATAAGCGACTTTTTGACCCGAAATTCCCACGGGATATCAAAGGATAAAATCTCGAAGTAACAACCACTGGGGTTAGAGCCATGAAATTTGGTGTGTAGGTAGCTGAACCTCTGGAATAACACATAGGCTATTTTTTACCCCGATATTCCCACGGGATAGGAATAAAATTTTGAAATAATAACCGCTGGGCTAAAAGTCATGAAATTTGGTATGTAGGTAGCTGCACGTCTGGAATAACACATACGCTATTTTTTATCCCTATACTCCCATGGGATATTTCAATTGCCACTACCAGACCGATTAGTTTACGCGTGCGAAGCCGCGGGTAAAAGCTAGTATATTAATAATTTAAAAACGTTTGATATACTTTGTTTTTCATCATCATATCATCAGCCGGACGGAAGACGTCCACTGCTGAACAAAGGCCGCGCCTCCCCCTCAGAACGCCACAATGAACGACAACTGGCCACTTGCATCCACCGGTTGCCCGCAACTCTCACGATATGTCGGTCGTCAGTCAGTCCACCTAGTCGGAGGCCTGCCAACGCTTCGTTTTCCGGTTCGCGGTCGCCACTCGAGAACTTTTCCCCCCCAACGGTTACTCCGAAATTTGAAAATCGAAGTTCGTGTCGTTTCGTCCGTCTAACACTTTATGCTATTTAATACGAGAGTTGGAGGGACGGTACGAATACCAACTTCGATTTTCGAATTTCGGAGTAGGTACCTAGGCCCTCTGTTCTTCGAGCGATGTGTTCCGCCAATTGCCAATTTTACTTGCATATTTTTACAGCTTGTCGGTGACATTAGTTCTTCGACGAATTTCCGTATTCCGGATTCCATCACGCAAAGGAACTCAAGCTATCTACATATATCTATAACAATCTTATTTTTTAGGTAAGACCGCAGGTGGAAATCCGGTTGACATTTACGCTTAGAAATGACAATCCCCACGAGATTATTTTCGGAGGAATTAGAATGCTAAATAATAAACGAAAGCTTAACTTCACGCTACAAAATAAAAATGTTGTTGTTCCTTGTGCTCACACCATTCAGCCAGGTGAGTTGTTCAAGTTTGAACTACGAATAGCAATTCTCGTTTGAAGTTATCCACTCTGTGTTGAAGTGAATGATTAATACACAGCTATAAAAATAACTGATTGCACAAAAGGCATAAAACTATTTCCTAGCTTTAGCTAAAATGAGAAATTATTGTGTAAGACTGTTTTGTTTCTAAATAAATGAAAAAAAAAGGAGAATGAATAAAATGAACGAGTAAATGCCAAAATCCTGCTGTCATTACACGACATGATGTAGCTGTGTGTGTAAATCATTCACTTCAACTCTCGTGGCACTACCTATACATGAGACCTAGACCTACTATACAATCGCGCGATACGCACGTGAGTTGTAATATAGTTATGGTTGTTCAATGGAAAGAAAAACGCGCGGGGCAAAGGCTTACCTTTATCTTACATAATATCGATTCTCCGAAATACACTTCGCACCGGTATAACATAATTTTTTTTATCCGAATGATACTTTTGCGTAATAATATACTTTGCATAATTATCATTTCGAATAATAGTAATTTCTCAGAATATTAAATAGCAGAACATCAGTATCGCCGATTTTTATTGTATTTTCACGGAATTTTAAATTGTGCTGACCTTACATGGCATAATGACATATTCCGGTGAAGCGCCAGATTCTTACTGCTGCCAATTATAGTAAAAAGAACACTAGGGTATTTTTAACGCTTCAAATACTAATGAGATATACTTTCTGTGTCATAACTATTCGAAAATAAAAATATTATTCTCATCAACATTATGTCAAATTAATATTTTGCTTTACAAAATTATGAAAAATGATAGTATGCGAAAAAATATAGGTATGCAAAAAGTAATGCGGTGATCTGCGGTGATATAATGATTCTGCTCAGGGTTGTTATGGGAAACGAAAGTAGGTTATGCCATTCGATTTTATACAACATATTAGTGAACCACAATAAACATGCCTAATAGTACCTGATTTCGAGATATATGCGATTTTTTTTGTTATTCTTTTTGTCCCACGTCATGAATAAATGTTTTCTTTCTTTCTAATAAAATTATTATCTTGTATATTTTCAGCAAAAAGATTTAAAGAACAAGTTTCGATCACTTTCGAAAGCCAGACTATTGGAGTATACCAAATGTCTATTTACTTCTTTTTTCTTGCTGTCGGGAGTGACCAACCCATCGTTATTTATAAAGAAATAGTGAGTACATACCAGTAAGGTTTGTAATAGTATTTTGTTGAGCATTTATGTAAAAATGACCCGTGGGCCGTGATTGACCTGCTTATCATGATCACACCTAAAATGGAATCAGACTTACTGAATCTTCTATGTAGCAAAATGTCACTAAATTGACCAACAAGCAAAATGTCAGACATCTTAATAATGGTTTGCCCCATTAGCATTACATCTATAGACTATAACTATACACTACAACGCAGAACTAGTTCGTGTGGGTTACGTAGCATAACATCTAAAGTCAAATGTCATAAGCTTGATACACATACGTCTAGAATGTCGAAAGCCTAAATGAATAACGTTCGTAATGTATAACGTTCGAAATACATACAGCACGACTGGCCGAATGAACGTAATATCGAAGTACAAAATGAATAACATTATCTGTCATAAACTTGATACATATACGTCTAGAATGTCGGAAGCCTAAATAAATAATGTCCATAATCTATACGTTCGAAATACATACAACACAACTGTATACCTCAGATCTATACATTTTGTGAACGTAGACTGATCGAATGAAATAGTGTAATATACAAAATAATTATTTTGTTTTGGCTGACTGATACGACAGAAACAAAGCTGGCACGTTATTTTGACAAGAGATTTATTGATTTTTAAAGAGGTGCAGTGACTTTCGTATCTTAGGTAAGCATAGAAAATTAAAGAGGCTGATATAATGATAGCAGTAGAAATAGTCGTATCAGATATTTATGCACGCTTTGTTGTGTCAAATACTTATTGGTGCTGCAATAGTGACTGTACAACTCAAAATTCCAAGCAAGTGAGCGGATTATCCGAAGAAATCCTAAGCCGTGGTGGTCGAGTGGTTTGATCTATGGCCTCTCAAGCAGAGGATCGTGGGTTCAAGCCCCGGCTTGCACCTCTGAGTTTTTCGGAATACATGTGCGAAATTACATTTGAAATTTACCACGAGCTTTACGGTGAACGAAAACATCGTGAGGAAACTTGCACAAACCTGCGAAGCAATTCAATAGTGTGTGTGAAGTTCCCAATCCCGCGTGGGAACTGCGTCCCAAGCCCTCTCATTCCGAGAGGAGGCCTGTGCGCAGCAGGATGATGATGATGATGATATTATCCGAACCTAAACTAGGCGAGTCGCTAGTTAGTAGGATAAAGCTAAATCTCAGTCTTTTATAGCGCAATGGATAATACTCATTGTATGTAAAAAGAAAGGTCTCGTAAACGATAAAAGATTTTATAATATTCCTACGTTATATAATTTGAATATTATGTATTTTGAACGTTATTCATAGTGAGCAGTATAGATTACAAACGTGAATTTAGACCGTAGAATTTTTAAATTTATGATAAAAGATGTTATTGTTATCGTACGTTATGCAATTTGACCGTATATTATTTTGAACGTATGAAAAACGAACTTATGACATTAGATTTTAGATGTCATGCTACGTAACCTTCGTGGGGCATAATATACAAACTAAGTACTTACTTGTCAAAAATACTGTCACCCAAAAAAGCAAATCGTCAAATTTTATTGTAGTCCTTCCTTCTTTCCGTAAAAGGTTGCCTGGAAGAGATCGCTCTTAAGCGATAAGGCGATAAGGCCGCCTATTGCTTACCGTGTAATTTTTTTCTCTGTGTATCTGTTTTCTTTATCACTTACTATTTCTGGTGTACAATAAAGAGTCTTTGTATTGTATTGTAAGCTTTTAGTCGGAGTAGCAGAATCACCAAAAATCAAAACGTCAAAAATATATATTTTTTAATAAGCTAAAGCAGTATGGAAGCTACGACGCTACAATCACAACGAACACACTCACACAGGATTTGTTCGTAGCTTCCATACGCTTTAGCTTATAATTGTGCTATTATGCCGGCATCAGTATCTTAGGTAACAACTAATACAATTTCAGGTGGTATTTGTAAAAAGGGAGAACAATCCAACACGAAGAGTTAACAGCCCGTACACAAAAGAAGTTGTGTCCGCTGAGAGAGTAGTATCGTCGCCTGCAGCACAAAGAAAAATGTAAACGTTTATTTAATTACTTAATTTTTTATTATAAGTATTAAGAATACAATACATAAATGATTGGATAGTTTCTTGGATAAAAAAATATATTGTGCAGTCAGACTATCGGAAATATTGGACACGTTATTTTTTTTTTAATATGACTGTCTATTGGAGGACAATTTACCAGTGTCTAGTAGATTTTGCCGTCGTACGGTAAAAAAAATCTAGAAAACGAAATATGACAGGTACCTATTTTTCGTCATTCAATAAACATAACAAATTACAAATGATGCTCATCAAAGTTGGGGAGTGACGTCATTCCGTGTTATCTTCGTATTTTTTTTGACAGACGAAAAAGTCGTATTTCAATATTTTCTGACTATAACATTTTTTTAGGAAACTACCTAGGCCGTTTTGTCCAAGTCTGTTTGGGTACGGTCAAGGATTTCAATTCATGAGCCATCATGGAACCATTTCACAGTAAACGTCATAGTGACATCGCATTAACAAGGAAAATCGTAATGTCTTTTCCTTTCAAAAGGTTCCATGGTGACTCATGAATTAGTCTTTGACCGTGCCATGCCTTCACGTAGTTCAACTGAATAATTAATGAAAACTATAAAACTTTCTAATTTCGCAGAGAAAATAACAAATACCTAATACCGTCGAAGAACGACGAGGATTATTTGACCGTGTTTAATTACTTGGAACAGCTGCGTCTGAACAAAATTGGTGACAAAGGGCGTCTGAAAACTGACGCACAAAATACATTACTTGAAAACATAAGGTTTGTATAGTGCCGGCTGCTATAGTGGGAGCCCCTTACTTCACATAACATTACCTAGTTCTCATAATATGAATTCGCATAACATAATTAATAAAATTCGGCCATGTTAATATTATGCTTAAATCAATTCTGCTAAACCATTATTCGGCTTATACAGAATTATGCCGAACTAAATTTCGGCAAGTTTAAGATTCGGCGTAAATAAATTGTGCGAAACCTTTTATGCGTAATCAGTTTCGGACATTAAAAAGTATGCGAAATAGGGGGCACCCGTCGCGCACTGCTCCGCTTTCTTTCACATCTGATATAGGCGCGCAGCCTTGGTATATATTCGACTGAAATTCTATCTCTTCTGTTTCATGATAAGTAATTTTTTTTTTACAGACTCATCTTTGAAACTGGTCCGATACACAACAATTACATTCAGTATTTCCGCCATGTGCTGTGGTGTGAGGAAGTGAGCATTGCTAACAATATGAAGGTATCTACCTACGCAAACTGCGTTTATTTTTTTTAATTACGGTCTAATAAAGTATCTAACAGTACGGGCATAGCGAATTATTCACAGACGGAGACGTAGGCACAGCCATGCATAGCGACATCTCTTGTCCGGGTGAGCGGTTAGTTCCAATGGAGTACTGAAGGCTTCTCGTTGAGAGCTAGACGGTATAGATGTCGCTAGTGGCACTGCTTAAGTGGCTATATAAGAAACAAACAAGCTGAGATATGTGATGCATAGGGAAAATTCGTGACTGTACCGTTGACCAGCAGTGGTGTAGCGTTATAGCACGCGGCATGGGATGCCGAGGACCTGGGTTTGATTCCCAGTGTTGGTCTTATTTTTCTGGTTTTTCTGTGCATCTATATTTCAGTTTGTATTTTCAATCAAAGCCATGCAGTTACTGACCTTGGACATGGGGTTTTAAAAGGAAGGTTCGGTACTTCTGGCATAACTAGATACCTAAATCGAAGTTCGTAGTTCTTCACTGTAATCTTTAATATACCTAATATAAGTATGCAATACAACGCTAAATTGACAGCAAGTATTTTTACATCTTTTTCCAGAAATACAACATGTTGGGTGTACCGTTGTTGCCTTATGGGCAAACGGCAAACTCTTTTGCGTTGACGGTGCCTGGGCTGGCAGAGAAGCGACCCTCTCTCATGCCTGGTAAAACTTCATTAGATAACATACTACAGCGCGTTCCGATGTTTGAAAATCAGCGTCCTGTCTGACTGAGCTGACCTTGGCAGGAACTTAGTTTACAACCACGGATTATGTTTAGGCTTCACGGATAACAACCACGCACCAGCACGCAAGCGAATCAAGCCCTATACTTACCTACTTAGGCTAGAAATTGTGCAAAATTCGAACGTATCGTGACGTCCGCTGACGCCAATTAATAATTTGTTAAGTTCCCAAAAATCGGCGTTGTCACTACTTTCCTGTCACAACTCTTCTTGGTCTCCCCTAGTGTTAGATAAACCAAGTGCCATCGTAACTAAATTAAAATATTTCACTCACGGTTGCTTGAGTGTAATGTTCACTTCACATTGCTGCTATACTTAGCACCTAAGGAAACAATCTGTAACATTTATCTAAGTTTTTCGCATTTTTAGGTGATTTCGTTCATGTCAGACCTCATGGCCAAAAGAAAATTCTGTTCGAATCGCTCATAACGGACATCCAGGATACCTATGCGATATTTGGGGCATTTGCAACAGAGTGAGTACTTGCAACAATTTTGTACTTATTGCATAGACAGGAAAATATTACTTTTTTCTCATCTAGGTCCACCAATGTGTAAGATGACACCACTGCTACATGTACTGTAAATAAATAATAAATATAATTATAAATATCATGGGACACTTCACACCAATTGACCTAGTCCGAACTATACTGTAAGCCTGTAAATGTTAACTTTTATTAATAAATAAATAAATAAAATAAAAAAATAAACATATGCATACTAGGCAACGGATAAACACACAATATGAACAAACATTCGTATTATTCATACAAATATCTGCCCCGGCCGGGAATCGAACCCGGAACCTCAAGCTTCGTAATAAGGTTCTCTAACCACTTGGCCATCTGGTCTGGTCGGTTGGTTGGTTTTGGTCCGGTGGTATCAATTCTGTGGTACACGTACGACGCCCCCGTCCCACGTCTCTTCTGTGTGGCATGCGCCTAACCCCAATTCTGATGCTCCAGGTTTAAACGGTACTTTGTACCAGGCGCCAGGTTCGACATCCGTTTCTTCATGTCCCGGGTGCCTTTGGAGCGCATGCACGAAGCGGTCTCCGACGTTCAAAGCTCGGACGCTACGACGTCTAAGATTTTCCCGCTGAAAACAAAACCGCACAGAGTAAATGTTATCCCGGACGACCAGTAAGTGAATCGAATGATCTTGCAAAGTAACAGTACAATACAATACAATACAAAGACTCTTTATTGTACACCAGAAATAGTAAGTGATACAGAAAACAATTACACAAAGAAAAAAAAATAACGCCTGAATCAAACAACATAACTTTCTCAAAATGCATGGATTCGTCGGCAATTCGCAGCATATCTTACTTAACTAATGTATGTATTTATCAATATGTATGTACTAGCACTAGCCTCAAGCCCTCAATGGCCTCATACTGAAAGAAAACTACATAAAGTTATCCACCTCATTTCTGTTGGTGTTCCTCTAACTAAACTGTTCCCTATTGCACATCAGATTTTTTAACAAGCATGTGGCAGCGAATCCCGAACAGCGGTCGATTGTGGAGCACGTGGTGGGGGGTTCAAGCGGCGCCGCGCCCTTCCTGGTGCTTGGACCTCCGGGCACTGGCAAGACTGTCACCATCGTTGAAGCCATACTACAGGTATACAGATTGTTCAAAGGTTAACCGGAAAAGTTCCTTTTATGGGATAAATTCGCCTTTGTATGTACATCTCTTTGTTTTCTTAACTGTTATTGTCATAGGTATGTTTTATTTACAATAAAGAGTTATACAGTAACATACAATGCACTTATTTACTCGACTTGGCGGGGGCACTGCAAATATAGGAGAGTGCTTTCTCCCCTCTAGCATTGGAAAAACGGGCCTGGCCTTAGCAATCTAGGCGCCCCGGGCGAGTCATGCCTTTTGCACCCTACTAGATAGGTACGACAAGCGACAAAATGACTATTACGATACAGCCGTGTTCATCATAGAATCCAATATCGTAATGCTGGTCATTATCTTTGGTTTTTGAACGCATAATGGAGGGTTTACTATATGGGTGTAGATAATAAATAAAAAATACATTAATGAATTTTCAGTTGGCCCGGGACTCCAAGAATCGCATTCTCGTGTGCACGGATTCCAATAAGGCGGCGGACCACGTGGCTTCCAAGCTCGTGCGATACAGGAAACTCTTTTCAGAGAAGGAGTTTATCCTCCGTGCCAATTCAGAGTTTCGGCCATGGTTAGTAATACCCATGGTACCTAATACAAGTAACTTATAATTCAAGCATTAGATAGGTACGTACCTATCTCAAAGAGGGCAAAGAATTGCTTAGCTTACCTATTTTTTATGACATATTATGGATGAGGGGGATTTGGATGGTGATTGACGTCAGCAACATTATAGCCATGAAAAAAATGGCTGGCTAAATAAATTAAAATATAGGCTTGAATTTTTATGCAAACGTACGTAAAAATATTATTTTCTAAAGCACTCTTTTTCAACACAATCCATCCATACTAATATTATAAATGCGAAAGTGTGTTTGTGTGTTTGTATGTTTGTGTGTTTGTATGTTTGTATGTTTGTCCCTCTTTCACGCCATAACGGAGCGACGGATTGACGTGATTTTTGGCATAGAGATAGTTTATGGGCCCGAGAGTGCCATAGGCTACTTTTTATCCCGGAAAAATGCACAGTTCCCGAGGGAACAGCGCGCGATAACCGAATACCACGCGGGCGGAGCCGCGGGCAAAAGCTAGTAAATTTCTAATTTCAATCCAGGGAAGATATGCCGAAGGCTCTGGAGCCTTATTCCAACGGGTCGAAACGAGCCAACTGGAGTCCTGTCTCTATCAAACGTTTCCTGAATCACCGGATTGTGATCACGACGCTCATACATGCGGCAAAGTTCGCCAGGTCAGTGAATATGAGAAAATTTTACAACTGAATTAAATGGAAATGTGGCTGGGGTGTTTTAACGCTTCGGCATTAACATTATCATTACGTTAGTACTGTTATATATTCTGTGGCATTATGCTAAGCCAGTGTCCGATTGGCAAACGCAATGCAATGATTATATTCTTCGTTATTGTCTATTTGTACTCTTGTGTTGTTGTGAATAAATACTATTTCGTTGATGTTCAGGGAATTAAAGTATAAAGAGTACGACCGTAATACGACGCACATTTTCATCGACGAGGCAGCGCAAGCGTCGGAACCGGCGGCGCTGGTGCCGGTGTGCGGGCTGCTGGCGCGGGGAGGCGCGCTCGTGCTGGCCGGAGACCCGCGGCAGCTGGGACCCTTTTGCGTCAGCAGGGAGGCGAAGGCTCAAGGGCTAGGTACGTGCGAGGCAAGGGTTTAATGGAAGCAGGTACCTCGTGTCGCAATAAGCAAATCGCAAAGATCTACGGTAGCGACAGCGAGTGCCACAGCAAAAACTACAAGGTAACCCGAACCCTACTGCACCACTACACACGTTCATTAGGGACATGGCGCTGGTTGTGACACAGCACGTCTGTGGACGTTACGGCTGTCCCGGCTGCTGTAAGAGGATTTGCGTAAATAGCATGCATGTGATTCCACGGCAGCACAGCGGCTCGCAGAGCACATTGTCGACGGACACTGACGTAATTTATTTTTGTCTGAGATTTTCTTGTGACATATCAAGAAATTTCTAAAATGTTTCTGTGTCCGTTAACGTGTTAAGAAGACAGAAATGGCAGAATGGTATATTTATTTAATTTATGGTATATTCCCAGGTGTTTCTCTGATGGAGCGCCTCAAGAACAAATGCGACTTGTACTCCGATGAGAATCCTGACCCGAACTTCTTCATGAAGCTGAAGACAAACTTTAGATCCCACGCCGATATCTTAAGCATCCCGAACGAATTGTTCTACAATGGAGAACTGAAGGTAGACGTTTGTTTAAGTAGTATTTCTTTAATAAAAAGATGAATAAATAAATGCCACGGAACACTTGCGACCAATTGTCGGTTCCGAAGTACCTAAGCAAAGCTTGTGTTATGGGTACTAATAGGTAAACATATTTAAATAGATAGATAAATAGATATTTTTCATACAAAAATCTGCTGCAAACGAACCCGGTAACTCGAGCTGCTTAGTCAGGTTCAGGTTCTCTAATCACTGTGCTATCCGATCGTGTGGATAACTATAAGGTAAATGTCCCAATATTTGACATGTTAGCGCTGTCATCCTTTGTCTCAACTATACTGCTAATGTCAAAATGCACTTTATAGTGATCTGTTTGAATGATTGTTATAGAGTCAAGCTCAACGGGACAGAATCAGTGTTAAAGATATTCTGGGGCGAAAGGAGTCGAGCCGTGCTATAATTTTCCACGGTGTGCTGTCCCGAGAAAAGAGGGAAGGTAAATCTCCCAGGTACGATTAATTCTCATTCAGATTGTCTTCTTATTTTTTCAACATCTCATAGGTGCTCATACGTTACTGAACTTGGATGCCCCCCAATGGGTCTTAATTACTAGATTAGGTAATAGATAATTACTTAATTACTAGATTAGGTATTAGATAATTACTTAATTACTAGTATAGGTATTCGATAATTACTTAATTACTAGATTACCTAAACCTAATACTACTTACCTAAACCTATGTTACTTTTGACGATTTTGTCATAAGTTTGGTATATCCATCCATACTAATATTATAAATGCGAAAGTGTGGGTCTTTTGTATGTTTGTCCGTCTTTCACGCCGTAACGGAGCGACGGATCGGCGTGATTTTTGGCATAGAGATAGTTTATGGGGCCGAGAGTGACATAGGCTATTTTTTATCCTGGAAAAATGCACAGTTCCCGAGGGAACAGTATATGTTTCTGTATTATAATTACGTATTATTATTTAGTATTTCCAGTGAAATTTATGCAATTAAATGCAAATGAAAATTAGGTACCTACTGTCATAATAAAACTATTTTTTTTCCTCTACAGTTTCTTCAACGATATCGAAGCAGAAGTCGTAAAAGTGTACGCTGAAGAACTGGTCAACAAACACAAAGTGCCTCAAAAAGAAATCGGCGTGATCACGCCTTATATTATGCAGGTGTTTATTTTTATTTAAATACAAAATACTGTTAGCGTTTTTTTTGTCGGACTGATTAGAATGAACACGAAATTTTCCATTACTTACGAGTATACTGTGATGAAATCGGGGAATCCCCTTTTTACCCGACTGCGAAGAATGCAGTAGGTTAGGTTAGTTTAATATAAACTCTGAAGAAATTACTATTTCAGAAATAAATTACTTTATGGCAAATGAAAATTCTAGAAAATGATGCATTCGGGCATGTGAAATTCGGGCAAACGATAAAGAACCGTTAGAGCCTCTTCTTCCTAGAATATCTATTCAACTACCACGCATACTTATGATACTGAATATGTATAGTACCTAGTCAATTGTTGCTGGAAGTAACAAAGATATGTTATAGTGTGATGTGAACTGACTGTTGTATTTGGCAGGTGCACCGAATTATGGAATCTTTGGACGAAGTTGAACTAAGAAAGATCGATGTGGGGACGGTGGAAGCGTTCCAGGGCAGAGAGAAGCGCGTGATCATACTGTCGTGCGTACGCGCAAACTGCGATTTGTTTGCGCACGACGCGAAGTTCCAAATCGGCTTCCTTGATAGCGCCCAGGTAAGTGTTTTACAGCCTTATCACACCGGTGATTTGCGGACGAGCTGAAAGTGGGGCGAACGCGCAGCGAGTACACCGCGAGCGCGCAATTAATTAGCTGCCTACTCCATGACTGGTCATAAACTAAAGTGCTAAATTCGCACTTCGTATCTTGCCGTCCCGCTGACGCTAATATTATTTAATACGAGAATGAGAGGAACGATACGATACGAACTTCGATTTTTGAATTTTGTAGTAGCCCCCCGTACATAGCGTCCCAGCCCTAAGCTCGACAAACTCGCTGCGCACTCGCGACAAAATCGTTACGCATTCGCGGCGAATTCGTTACGCGGCAAATACGTGTGATAAGGCCCTATTAGTGTGAATCCGGTCCCGTAACCCTATTTTTAATAGATAAGCCATGCTACCCTTGTATCCCAAATCTCAGTTCGAACGCTTATTAATACCCTAATATTAGCTTCACCTGCAATCAGCTATGTAGGTATGTACATACCTAAATACCTAACGGAATCTTTGAGTTTGATTTTCAAATACTATTTGTATTGACACGAAACAGCAGGGCTACTGCGAAACTCGAAACTCGAAGTGTGTCGGGTGGTCCCTCTCGCTCTCGTATTAAATAGTATTAGTGTTAGAGGGACCGCACGACACGAACTTCGAGTTTCGTAGTAGCCCTGCTGTAATGTGCAAGGATGTATTGCGAGGAATGTGATTTTCACTAACCAATAGAAACGTGTATTGGTTAATGAAAAACACATCACTCGCAACACATCCTCGCACATTATTGGTGGAAACGCAGCTTTATGGTGTACTTTGATCAACAATGGTATTCAGCAGCATAGTATGGAGCAATCAGGCGGTTTACTATTTTTAGTTTTAAAGGCAATTTTTTTTTTCAGCGCTTCAACGTTGCAATAACTCGAGCGAAAGCCAAGCTGATCGTCATCGGCAACCCTTTATGCCTGAGAAATGATGGAAAATGGTTGAAGTATATGCAGAAGTGCCGGGAATTCGATACTTATGCCGGCTTCGACTGCGGTGTCGAAACAGACGCCGATGCGGAAGAGGTGCTTCAACAGATCGCTCCTATAATGGAGGTTATTAAAAAAATGTCTGCGTCAAAAGAGTAAATTAGCTAAGTACAACTAATTACCTAAGTACATATGTTACGGACCAAGTAATTAATAAGGACATTATGTATAATGCTACATGATCGTTGGGCAATTTGATTACAACTGATTCTTAATTGGCTAGCTGAAGTCTGATTCATTCAAACGGAAAGTTAGGTGCCACCATAAAGATAACTTACTTTACAAATTTTGATAGATGTGTTTATAGATTCATAAAATTTTACGTAAAATTAAAAAAAATTGTAATGAGAAGTTTTTTTATTACTTTGCCCAATAGGCAATAGACAATATGTATAATGCCCGGGCAATGTAATTAATTGAATAGTTTTTATCAAATTGCTATCTTAAATTGGTAATTTTTAATAATACCCGGGCATTCTCCTCTACTTAAGTACGTCCTTTTGTTGAGAAGCACAGTTTTTCGGCAATAACTCAAAAACGGTATATCCGATCATGTTAATAGTAGATTATTGTCGTGGCCGGGAAGTAGACAATTGTAGGCTGAGTATGAGTATTAAACGGACGAGCTTGCGAGTCCGTTTAACTAATACGAAGCCAGCGGCTATTCCGGCCGAGACTACTTAATATATAGTTTTTCTCAAAAACGGTGAAGGAAAAACTACATCAGAATAAACTTTTTCTGAAAATGTATTACTTAACTTTCTTTTCATTTCGCCACTTCATGAAGTTTTCATATGCTTTTAAATATTTTTCTTTGTATTTTGCCGGAAACAAATTATTTATTGCCACATTAGTTGCGTCTTGTAACTCTGGTGGTGGTACATTCAACATCGCTTGAACTTAAACTCATTTTCTTGAATTTATATTATATAACGATATATTTTATACACAGTTTAGTTCACCTTCACTTGAAATATGTTATATCAATTTTTTTAATGGTTTCCCGCCTTTTTTCATGGAAAAAAAAAATTGAGGTGTATTTTTCAACCGAAAACAATACAAGCTGTGTAAGACACAATAAAAAAATTCCGGGGTTCCATCAAATAATTGATACTGGCCATTTAAGTTGGCTGTATACGACTTGTGCCAACTCATTACCATGGCCATTTTAACTTTTTTAAAAGTTTGCGACTGACTGACGAGTTTGTAAAATGATGGATGACATTAAGTGATCCTTAAGGCCGCCATCAAGGGACATTAAGTGATAAAAGCATGTCATAAAGTGTATTTTATTGTATTGTAACTCTTTATTGTAAATAAATACATAAATATCATGGGACACTTGACACCAATTAACCTAGTCCCAAACTAAGCAAAGCTTGTACTATGGGCACTAGGCAACGGATAAACATACTTATATAGATAAATACATACTTAAATACATATTAAACATCCAAGACCCGAGAACAAACATTCGTATTATTCATACAAATATCTGCCCCGGCCGGGATTCGAACCCGAGACCTCCAGCTTTGTAGTCAGGTTCACTAACCACTCTGCCATCCGGTCGCCGAAATTGTACATATAAAACATATGAAATTTACAATACACAAAATTATTATTATTATTATTATTTTAAGAATTTAATAAGTAATTACATGATTATTCATATGAAATATTATTTTAATGCCTACCTCCTTGCTCCTTGTTCGCTTTTTTAATTAGGCACGTTTTTTATCATAAAGCTTTTATTTGCTGACTGTAGAGTCAAGTGCAAAAATATGTATCTATTCGAACCAATTAGAATTGGGAATCTGTAGAAATGAGAATCTGTAGAATTGGGAATCTGTAGACATGGGCCTAAAGGAAAAATAGATTTGTTACTACGGCCATATTACGTCGGAATAAGAGTCTGTGGTACGTATTTTTGAAGGGTTAGATAAACCCATATTTTTGCACTCGACTGTACCTACATGGTACCTCGTACTACTTATAAATAAATAAAAATGATTTATTTGCAGATTACAGAGATCCATAGAATTGTTAGTAACAAAGCACTTATAAAATTACATTATAGCTATGCCAATATTAAAATGGTACCTAAACTACTACTTATTTCCTACATACATGAAGGTCGGTGTATCGGCGGAGAATATCCGAATCCCACCTCTCTTCTATCATTCTCAGGATGCTATGGTCCCCCTCATCTTTATCACTACGGGTGCCGTCTTTTTCCGTACTATAGTTCTCAACGCATCGGCAAACATTCCAGAATCGAGGAAGCCCAAACAGCATCCTGTACCACTCACTACCAAGAGTTTAGAGTGACCATACTCGATAGCGACGGCGTAAATTATTTGTATGGAGAATTGTACAGCGCCTCTACAAATAATTTACGCCGTCGCTATCGAGTACGGTCACTGTAAACTCATGGTAGTGGTATTGAAAATGTTATTGTACTGAATGCGCAGGGTGCTTATGTCTTCAGCCTGAAACTAGCCCAGATGCCACACGTATAGAAGCTCTGACAGTACGCTCTAAATACATATTAGAGAGTCAGCTTGTCTTGGGCACTATAGCGTGAGAACCTGTGAACTAGCATCCCGCTTCGGACCGACAGCGCCTTGCGCTCCCGCTCGATATCGAGATCGTCTTTCAAGGCCTCGGTTTCAATCACAACATGACCTAGGTATTTGAATTGGATCACACGATTTAAAGGAACTCCATTCAACATTATTTATGCGAGTAACCCGGATATTTAATTTTACCCCTGAAAATCATGAACTCGCTTTTGGCAGCGTTGTACTTTAAACCATGCTGTTGTGCGTACATCTCGCATTTACCAATCAACTTTTTTAACCCTGACACTGATGGGCTCGGCAGCACCATGTCCAATCCTATATCCGGCACGAATGCTGCTGAGCCCCTCAATCAGTTCATTTAACTACGTATAAGTTAAACAGTCCAGGCGAGGTTAGCCCCCTGCCTCACCCCACACTTGAGTACATAATGGATCTGAGTATTCTTTAGCCCATTTCATCATGTTTATTTGATTGCTATAGGTACTAGCACTGAAAAAGACAATGATGATCAAGATGTCATACTTAGCGCAGTATAAGATGGATTATTCACGGTAGTTCCTTCGCTCGCCACTCTCGCCAGTACCTTTAATGCAACTAAGTACTGTATTTTTTCGCATTATATACGATAGAAGTTATGAAGGGGGCAGTGGCAGCCTTAGGGGATGGCGAACAGGGCAATCGTCATCAGCAATGTAGATTTTTTAACTACTTATATTTTCGCATCACACACTTTTAACGAAGTGCCTCGCTTGTGTGTGGGCCTCGCAAAGACCTGCCGCCGCCCGGAGCCTCGCAATGGGTAACCTAAGGCCGCCGCTAGGGGGCAGTTATAAAGAAAGCAATAAAATAGAGAAGGAAATTGCAGTAGTTCCATTAAAATGTACCTATTGTAATTTTTTTTAACCCCAAACGAAAAGAGGGATTTTAAAAGTTTAACCTGTATGTCTGTCTGTGATAGCGTAACTCCTAAACGAATGAACCGATTTCAATAGTTGTTTGTGTACCGCTATTGCTCGTTTAAAGTAAATGTAGGCGATATATAGAAAGGTAGACAGAAACAAACAAATCCGTACACTGTACTATTTTAGTGTTTTAAGCTGTTCGTGTCGCTTTTTGTTTTTTTGCCACGTTCATTAAAATCTATTTCTACTATTTTTAACTAGCTCTACCTGGATATATGAAACTGGCCGAACAAGCTTTGTATTCCTGATATTTTCTCTTCTCAGGCCTCACTTTCAAGTCAGGAATTTACATTTACTGCTGTATAGGCATAGTACCTATGACTTCTCCGAAACGGTTATATAAAAAGCAAAGCATGACTTTGGCATTTGTCAACTGTCATTTGTCAAATTCGTATTCGTATTCGTGCGTATAAAGTAGAGACACGAGACAGACAGACGTAAACTGATTCGTAAATTAAACTTGTAGAGTTTATTAAATCATTTACTAATGAGTATGTGTTAATTTACTGCGTAGAAATAATCGAAGAAATCGTTACTTAAATGCTCCATGTTAAATACTGCGCTGTGTAACTTAATAAATATTGTATTTCCCTTCATGGGCTATAATTGGTTGGAGCAATGATTGAGCTATCAGCGAAACTAACAACTGGCACAGTTTACCTAGCTGGCGAAGCTTTGGAATGCTGCATCTCATTTTGCCACACCACTCAACCCGAACACCGAAATTCTCAAAGCCACAGGTAATATAATAAGTAATATTAACAACAAGGTAATATTTCACAACTATAAAAATCATTAGGGCTGTATAATGTATATGAAATACCTACATATTTCGTTTAATTTTACAGTGATATTTTAGAAAACTTAGCATGGGGTTCTGCACAGATACATTGTTTCTATTCGACATCAGGTAACACAGGTGAAAAATCACCAACTATTGAAAAGACAACCTCTTTGGAGGTGACTTCGTGTGATATTGGTGATGTTATATTTCACACAAAACCCAAAATATTGTTCTGCGACCTGACTATACCTCTTGGAGAAACTAAAAAATGTAAGCAATGATAATACTCACACTTATGTGAAACATTTTTTGTTTTTCAACAAAATAGTATAAGTATTTACTAAAGTATGTTTTTTTCAGTTTGGTACCGAGAATCATTACCAATAGAAGCCCCGCCTTCATATCGTGGAACATCAGTCAAATATTCCTACAAAATAACAATAGCCACACAGAAAGTGGGCTCTCATATCAGAATGGTCCGGATACCCTTCAGAGTCCTGCCTATAAGCCCTATCATGAACATGCAAGACCTGGCTGCACTGTGCGGCAATGAGACCACTGAGGAACTGCAGCCAACCAATCCATTTTCTGAGGAGCGGAAGGTGGAAACACCTTTAACTATGGCTCTACAAGTATTACAGGTAAAACTGAAAAAAAAAAGCTTTTTTTATTATGAGAGGGGGGCAAACGAGTGTGCAGTCATCTGCTGGGATCTACCACTCATGAGTACCTACTATTCAAGGAGAGTAATAGCATGAAAGTATAAGCTCTTATAAACTTTGCTGAAATCTGTTTTTTTCTTTTTGTATGATTTAAGGTTGTGGTACCTGTTTAGGAAGTATCTTTAAATCTAACCTCTAACTGGTTTCTTGCTCAAAAACATTATTATTCTTATGTTACAGAATCTC
This sequence comes from Choristoneura rosaceana, assembly GCA_037349165.1. NCBI lineage: Eukaryota > Metazoa > Arthropoda > Insecta > Lepidoptera > Tortricidae > Choristoneura > Choristoneura rosaceana. The sequence continues at coordinate 6,904,175 of JAZBNJ010000033.1, forward strand.
ACAGCACGAAGAAGTCCAAATTCATATATGATAACTAACACAAGGGGTAAAGTTGGGAGATTCTGTTTGTTCAAATCAGCTTACAAGTTGGGTGAAGATATTGTTGGCACCTTTGACTTCTCCGTTGGAACTGTGACTTGCATGCAGGTAAATAAGAAATTTGATCACTATAATTTAGTTATGAGGAAGTAGAAGAAAATAATAGTTTAAAAAGTTAAATTTCAACAGTTTGTAAATAATTTGCAAGATTATGGTGAGTGAGTATGCTTAGAAAAAAAAAAAAATACTTGGTACTTATGCTAAATTAACTTAGGTTAATTTTGCGGGAAATGTGCAGTATCTGCAGGATAGTGATAAACGAATTAATCGCAGATGAAGTCGCGGCGAACAGTTGCGTAGTGTATAATTATTTTTTACTTTTTAGTTGTCTTTTTCGGTGGCATTTTTTTGTTGGCGGTTTTTTAATTTTAGTCTTCTGTCCAACTCTTTTTCAGGTATCAGTGTCCTTACAGCCAGAAGAAGTGATAAAGGCATCACCAGCAAAAGCCAGTGTAAATAAAGACACAAGTAGTAGATCAATGACAGTGGCTCGTTACCATGAAGTAACACTGGGACTCACTCACTCAGAACTAATACTGCCTATTCCATTACACATCACTCCAGCATTTGAGGTTGATGAAGGTAGGAAAACGTCTTGTATAGATATAGATCTACATGTTACATTACTTGTGTGTCCATGTGTAATAGCTTATACATAGGTATACAACTACAACGCACACAACAACAAACTTTATCAAAAATGTTGTTAATCATTTGTAAATTATGCCTGTTTTGTTTCTCTATTTCTGTACAATTAAGAGTTTACTTACATACAAGTAAACCCAAGTGAGCACAAGTTATTCACATAGTCACATTATAAAAAAAAAATTGTGGATTTTGAGAAAGATAATAATTATGTAAATGTATGAGTGTTGTATCTCTGTAACATGGCATGGTATTTTGAAGTATAGATTGAAAATTATATGTGATGGCATCCAAATTAAAAAGATAATTGTGCATGTACTTAATAAATCACACCTAGATCAAGAATGCATCAACTGAAAATAATACTCCATTTTGATTTAGACTTAATTTAATTTCTAAAAGGTCTAAATTAAAAAGGTGGATTGTTTTGAGTTGATATGCTCTTGATATAATAAGAAATATTTAATGAATTTTATGTAATTTCAGTTTCACTGAAATGGCGTCTCCACTTCGAGTTTGTGACAACCAATGAGAAATTACTTCCTAACCCAGAAGATAAAGACTGGAATGCTCCGTTGAATGTGCCTATAGAAACAATGGTCTGGAATCTCCCTGTCAAAATATATTCTACTTTACCTAAACAAATTACACAGCATGTGGTGGGTAATGATGCTTATACCATGTACATAAAGTAATATGTTCAATGTGATTAGGTAGTATTTAACCCCCGCGCATTTTGTAAGTTTAACTGCTAGGTGTGTCTATCTGTGGCACCATAGCTCTTAAACGGGTGGACCGATTTAAATGCGGATTTTTTTTATTTAAAAGCAGGTTTTCTAGCGATGATTCTTAGACACGTTTCATCAAAATAGATTCAGCTGTTTTTGAGATATTAAAATTTGAAGTGACAAAGTAAGGGGTTTCCAACTTTTTGTTGGTTAGGTTAGGTTATCTAGGTTACCCCTTGTTTCATCATTCATCCATTAATTTTATGTGAAAGATATCTGTGATGCCGTCTCTGTTTGTTTTGTCTGGGCAGATGGAGATGGCATCGCATTTATCTGTCCATTAAAATTTATCAATGAGTGGTGAAACAGACCCTTCTATTTAATCCATCAGTTAGAGTTAGGTTATCAGAAAAGAATTGGACACATATGTATGTATGTATGTACTCTTTATTGTCAAAAGAAAATGGACAAAATAAAAATTGACAAACTGAGATATTTTCTCAATTAAACAATAACCTAACCAACAAAATTAAGCCCATCAAAGTTCGGGAGTGGGGACATTCCTCATTTTTTGATACTGTTATGATGGGAATTAGATAATAAAACTGATCTTCTTAGCTTCATCAAGTAGTTTTAATTAAAAAGACAACGTACATCTACCAGCAGAACACACACAGAGCCGAGCGCTCTACAGATAACAAAAACTCAACAAATGCGTTCAGAAACAACTCATCTTACAACATCTCTCCTCTTTTAATTTGAGTATGAAAACAATTTACTCTATGTATTAAGTTTAAACATCTCCCAGTCAATTCGAATAATTTCTTATTTAATTAACACAAAGCTTTCTAGTCTTACATTTAAAAATCAGTATCATAGTCATCTAAATATCTAGGTCTCCTAACAGGTCTTCTAGGCAATCTAGCATTATCATCTTGCAGCTGTGTCACATCTTCGTTAATTACAGAACTGCTCTCCTCTGTACAGCTTTCATCGTCACTTACAATAATTTGTTCTTCGGCTAGATTACCTGGAGGGCCTGAATGACTACTATTATCTTTAACATTACAATAGGAATCATTATGCTGCACTGGTGAAGTTTGATCTGGTGATTTTATCAAATGCCACCTATTTCTCCTGAACTTACCCCTTTTTGTGTCCACAATATATGAACGGGGCTCATCACACTTCTTTTCAATGGTACCATAGGTCTTCAAGTCAACAATCCATACTCTTTCATTTTGTTTTAACTCATCTAAATTTGAAGTTTTATGCCTCTTATTGTAATAATATGCATCTTGGTGCTTTTTTTTCAATTTACTGTCTTTAATATTATTGTCAAACTGTACAGTTTTATTGAGTTTACTAGCTGGCATTGGAAGGTTATCTCTTAATTTGCGATTAAACATCATTTCTGCAGGACTATATCCTAATTCTGTTGGAGTATTCCTATATATCAAAAGGGCCATGTGAATGTCCTCATTCTTAGACAACAGAGACTTTGAGATTTTTACCCCTGATTCAGCCATCCCATTACTTTGTGAAAAATAAGGGCTGCTGGTGACTGTTTTAAACCCATACTCATCAGCAAATGATTTAAATTTTGATTTAAACTGAGTTCCACAATCTGACCTGACCACTTCTGGTATTCCATACCGAGAAAATACATTTTTACATGCAATGATTACAGAATCTTCAGTTAAGTTTGTTAATTTAAATATTTCCAAGTATCTAGAATAATAGTCTATCATTACTATGTACCAATTATTATTATGTTTAAATAAATCTATGCCAATTTTCTGCCATGGTCGGTCTGGGATAGGATCAATAATCATTTCTTCTTTGTGGTTTTTATACAATTCTATGCATTTAGGACATGATTTTACTTTGGTTTCTATCTGCTTAGATAAGCCTAACCACCAAACTGCTTGTTTAGCTCTGTTTCTGCATCTTGATATTCCTAAGTGACCCTCATGTATTTTATTTAATATATTTTTTTGCATTGACTCAGGTATTACTATTCTGGAATTATACAAAAGGAGATCTGCCTCAATTGAAAAATTATTCTTGTATTGATAATATTGGCTCAGAATTCCTAATTGATTTTTTGGTGGCCAACCCTTTACTGTAAATTCTTTTAGATTTTTACATATGTTACAATTTTTCTGTTCATCTAAAATTTTTTTTAAAGTTTCATCTTGCAAACCTTCACTGACAAACATATTTATGTCCTGATGCTCCTCATCCGACTGATCCTCGTGATTAGGTAATGGCTGACGTGACAACATGTCTGCCACAGCCTGATCTTTGCCTGGAATATACCGGACCTCATAGTCATACCTAGACAATTTTAATCTGAATCTTAAAAGTCGTGGACTTAGATCATCTAATGGTTTGGTATGCAAGATTTGTAAAAGCGGTTTATGGTCTGTTTCTAATTGTATCTTGATGCCTACTACATAATCTCTAAACTTTTCAACTGCCCAAACTAAAGCTAAACATTCCTTCTCAATTTGAGCGTAATGTTTCTCTGTATCAGTCAATGTTCTACTTCCATACATCACTACCACTCTTTTCCCTACTTTATCTTCTTGCATAAGAACAGCTCCTAACCCGAATGAACTGCTATCGGCCGATACTATAATTTTATTTTCTGGATTATAGTGTGCCAGTGTGGGTGCTCTCTGCAATTTTTCCTTAATCTCAATGAAGGCTTTTTCTTGCTCAGATCCCCAAACATACATATGACTTTCTTTCAACAAATTGTGTAGTGGCTCCAAGATATGAGATTTGTTAGGTATGTATCTTCCCACAAAATTAACCATACCTAAAAATTGGAGTAGTTCCTTTTTGTTGCTAGGAGGTTTTAAATCGATTATTGCCCTAATACGTGCTGGATCTATTTTGATTCCATCCTCGCTAACTACATGCCCTAAGTAACTAATTTCAGTTACACCAAATACACATTTGCTCCTATTAATAGTTATGCCTTCACTACTCAACCTTTTTAATACCTCCCTTAGTACTCTGTCATGTTCAGTCTTACTAGCTTCATATATTAATATATCATCCATATGAATTGCTATCTTCAGGTCTTTGAATAAATTTGTAAATTTCATACTGAAATATTCTGGGGCACAATTCAAGCCAAAAGGTAATCTATTATAGACATACCGACCAAATGGTGTGATGATTGTAGTTAACTTTTTTGACATTTCATCTAACTTAATTTGGTGGAACCCAGAAGTGGCATCTATTTTTGAAAAATATTTTGCCCCCTTTAGTTTAGCCAGTGTATTTTCCACCTTGGGAATAGGATATACAGGGCGCAAAATATTTTTGTTGACCTGAGTATAGTCACCACATATTCGTACTTTATTGTTTTTAAATACCACAACGATTGGGGAAACAAAATCTGTTGGCTCCTCTATTGGACTTATTATACCAAGCTGCTCTAACCTGTCTAGCTCTTCTTTTACTTTTGGCAACAAAGGAATTGAAACATTTCGAGGAGTAGTTTGAATATATGACTGTGGGTTATCTATTAATTTTATCTTGAACTCCTCTCGAAATACACCCAACTCATCAAAAATATTAGGAAATTCCTTTTCAACCGAAACTCCCATATCACAGGTTTCTGGAGCTGCAATAGCACAGATGCTTACTATTTTCATTTTTTCAATAGAGGATCTGCCTAATATTGCAGTTTTTAGCCCATTTATAACATAAACTCTCCCATCATAAATCCTATCTTTATAAGTTAACTTCAGATCTATGGTACCAATTACCTTAAGCTTTACACCATCAGGGCCTTTTATTGTATCATCACACTTCACCAGTGGCAGCTTGAATGAATGAGCCCAGTTACTAGGCACCGCACTCACATCTGCTCCTGTGTCGATTAAAAATTTAACAGTATCAATAAATACATTAGCCTGAAAAACTTCTACATCAATCATATAGTTTTGCTTCGGTTCACCCAGACTACTGACCTTAAAAACAGTCTCATTTTTAGTTTCTTCCATATTTCTCACCGCTTTGGAACGGCATAATTTTGCAAAATGGCCTACTCGCTGACAGTTGTGACATGTTGCCTTATAAGCTGGACACAAATGTTTTTGATGTCTCTCCAGTCCGCAAAACCAACATTTCTCACTAGTTTTTCCTTTGTTCTGCTTCATTCTATTTACTCTTAGATCCTCTTTTTTCTCCAGCAACTCTTTTCCCTCCTCCTGCATCTCCGCCTGCCTACACAGAAGTGTTGCTTCTTCAAGCGTTAGGTCATTTTTTAACAGCATTCTTTCTCCCGCCTTTCTATCTCTGATGCCGATGACCAGCCGGTCCCTTATCAGATCGTCTTTAAGAGATCCAAACTCACAGTTTATTGCGAGTTTATGTAGCTGCGTAATGAAATCATCCACTTTTTCTTCCTCCTTCTGCACGCAACTATTGAACTTGTATCTTTCGAATATAACATTGCGTTTAGGCGCAAAGAAATTGTCAAATTCTTTTATTAGCGCGTTGTAATCTTTTATGTCATAGAACTGTATCAATATATCTTCGGCCTTTTCGCCCATACAATATAACAAACAATCTATTTTATCCTTCTCAGAAGATTTGCCCGCTCCTGACAGACTCATATATCTCGTGAACCTGGCTTTATACTTCGGCCATTCTTCGGGCACGAAGCTAAATGCTCCCGGTGCTGCTATCTTTACAGATTTATTTAATTTGCTCTCTAGACCGCCCTGTTTGACTGACTCTGATCTATCTGTACGGCCGCCCTCCAACTCGGTTTTGTTCTGCATCTTGAATTTCCCAACTCGTACTTGGGTACTGAATATTATTTACTCACTGAATTTGCTTTTACCGCTGCCACCATGTTATGATGGGAATTAGATAATAAAACTGATCTTCTTAGCTTCATCAAGTAGTTTTAATTAAAAAGACAACGTACATCTACCAGCAGAACACACACAGAGCCGAGCGCTCTACAGATAACAAAAACTCAACAAATGCGTTCAGAAACAACTCATCTTACAACAGATACCTAATCATCAAAAAAAATGTGTCCATTATTTTATTTTCTGACTATCTGACTGTTAGATTCTAACTGATGGACTACTAGGATTTTTAAGGATACTAGAATATTATTTATATAGATTTTATAAAGGTAATAATGAATTTAACAGTTCTATTTGATAAAATTATTTTAATAGATATTAAATAACTCATTCATCTACTGATTCTTTGTCCCAGTCTTTCATTTTTGCTCCCATCATGAAGTCATCCCTGCAACAATCAAATTAGGGTATTAAAAAATTGTAAAAGAGATGAGATAAGTAAAGATAAAACCACTACAGTATATCAATAGAATTTATAAACATACATACATACACTCGAAAACATAACCCTCCTTCTGTCACAGTCGGGTAAAAAGTGTAAACAAACTGATGCTGATAGACACCACCATATCAATCAATAACACATTTATCTATAGTTCTTAATTAGATGTCTAATCACTATTTTTGCCAAAATTAACTTGATTTCAATATTTAATTTTCATTTGAAAAACCTATGTCAAAATCTGAGTTAATTTCTTGAATAAAACATTGTGTATAATCTGTAGTAGCATAGACTAGCATAGAGACAGTGGAAAATTTTACCTTTTTTAAAATTGATTAATGCTTGATTGAGTAGGCAATTTTTATTTACTTAAGACCCACTTGCAGGTAAAAATAAATCTAGATTTAGTTGTTAAGCCTCGCTTAAGCTTGACAGTTCCATACATTTTGACACTACTAAACTAATCTTAACACTAACTCGAGATTTATGTGTTTCCAGCAAGTGGCCATAAGTACCTTAACATTAAAAAATAGTTACTGCTTTTATAATTAAATAGTTACTGCAATCAAGTATTGCAAATAATAAAATAGACAAAAATACTTTGATCTACTCAATTTATAAATTAATTGATTTACAGAACAGATTATTTCATTTGGAATAGGTGGAATAGGTTCTAGGTTTTCACATCACTAAATGTCTATGGTCAGGTTAATGGCGTATTTGTTTACACTTTTAATTAATTGGATTGAAATACAACATACTGCATTTTTTTTTTTCAATCTAGCAAATATATGTTTTATGGAAAACAATTTTTACAATATCTACCTTAATGCATTCCACCTAGGTTGTTCCTCCTCTGCTTTAACCTCCTTTTTTGCTGCCTTTGTCTCTTGATCCACCACTATTGACTTAGTCTGTCCCATAAGTGTGTCCAGAAAAGCCCTTTTGTCAAACTTCTTTAAGATCTTTTCTTTTTTACCTTCTGACAAATCATTCCTATCCATTTCTTTTTCCAATGTTTTCTGTTGGTTCCTAACTGCATTGAATAATTGGACAACACCCTTTGTAGCTATTTTTGACAGTATCCTTTCTCTGTCTTTTTCTAATATATTGGGTTTTACCCTTATTGATGGCTTTTCATGTTTCTGGAAAGATTATAGATATTTAATTTGATTTTAAACTACCCAAAATGGTCATGAAAGATTTATTCACTATGATTGTTGATCATGATGATATAAATAAAAAAATTATATGACAAGATCTGTGATCACTTAAATAGATAGAAATGAAACAGCTTCCAGCTTACCTTCTTTTTAGGTACAGGTTCTGCACTGTCAGGATCTTCTTTTTTCGGTGCCGGCTTTTCAACTTTAGCTTCTCCTATTACCTCAAATGCAGGTTTCTCTTCTTTTACTACTGCTTCTTTAGCTGAATATTTTTTAGCTCTCGATAGCACCAATGTTTTTTTATTTTTAGGTTTATTAGAGCCAAGGATTTTTGATATTGAGTCACCCCAGCCTTTGTTAGTCATTAATGCTCCTTCAACATCGCTATCTTCTTCGCCAGAAGCAGAACTTGCGGCGTCTTCCCCGGAAGCGTCAGCATCCATTTGTTCTTCATTTCTCGATACTTCTGACTCTGCATCACTAGATGACTCGTCATCAGAAACTAGAATAATCAGAAAACTAATATTAACCTTCTGGTTTAACTGCGAAACAATACTGTTGACTCCTGTGGTAATCCGTCGGTAAGCATGCTATTTTCACCTGAAACTTTTAATATTGGCTTAGACATGTCCGGAGCAACTACCATTGCTTAGTTAATCAATTTTATACTATTAATACAATTACGTTTGCGTGTAAGGAGTAATTTCTAAGGTACACAACAAATTATGGTAAATAAATATTTCACGTGTGCACCAGCCATGCACCAGCATGCTTTTCTGACATTGACGTTTATTTGACATTGTTTTTTTTTTCTACAGGAAAAAGCAAAGGAGTGCAATACATACTCGTACTAAAGAAATCAAAAAATATTTTATTAATAAACTCATTTAGTATTACATAAAAAGCTTCTAGGCACAGTGTTTTTAACCCCCGATGCAAAAAAAGGGGTGTTATATCTATGTACTTCTTGAAATTATACTTGGTATGGTGATATGGATGGATGGCCCAAATCCTGCAGGGCTACTATGAAACTCGAAACTCGAAGTTCGTATCATCGAAATAGTAAGTACCTGGAAGGTGCACTGTGCAGGAATAGCGAGCCGATTTCTTGGCGATAGAGATAGCTACCACAGGGTTATTTTATCTCACTCTATTAGTATGGCCATAATTTTATGCGATTAATGAGACATTCCTTCCTCCTAGTACTTCTTTGTCAGAAAAATATACTAAGGAGCAATAACCAGATTCTTTATTACTTGTATACCAAGTCCTTATGATACGGCTGGTAGAGATTAGAGCAAATACATTTTAGGTATGTACGTCGGTGCTAGTAACAGAAGTATTCACTTTTCTATAGGTACAACTAGTATGAAAAAGTGGATACATAAGTCAGTTAATTTAGTTTAATAAATGAATGAAGACTAAGTTGTCACTACAGAAAAAATCATTTATTATATTAAACCACAATCACATTCTGAGAGGAGGCCTGTGCCCAGCAGTGGGACGTATATAATATAGGCTGGGATGATGATGATGATGATGATTACAAATTACAACAATGAAATAAAAATTAAGAAATTAATATTAAAGAAAACTAAATTAAATCAAACAATTAAAATCACTCACTCACTGTTGTCACTTAATTATATACTTATTCATTATTTACTAGCTTTTACCAGCGGGTTCAAACGCGTAAACTGAATCGGTCCGGTAGTTTTAATTGAAATTTTCAGGATGTTTCCGAATTCCCTTGGAAATTTTCAAAATTTATAATAAAAATATAATATAATGTAGTAGGACATTTATTTAATGCATGTGTATGTATCATTCGTATTAGACAATACGTATGATGCGTATAAAATATTATATTATAATAAATATTACATATTAGCCATTTCAATACATCGTGAAAAGATTGTCACCCTAGTCTCAATAATGAAGGCGCCATCTTACTGTTTGGTGTGGCCATTGAGAAATTAATAAAACCTACCATCAAGTTAAAATTAGCTTATATAAAAAGATATAAAGCTTATTTCATTAAAAAAAATTATATAAGGCTTGTAAATAATAATAATTATTATTATTATTGATTATTATAAATGTATACATTTTATTCAATGTTTTTAAAAGACAACGCTCACGAAACTAAAATTTACTAATTATTTATTATTTATTTCCTGGCAATAGTTAGAGAGGGACACACTGACTCCGTGCTTGCTATTTCACCCGGACCGGAGGCCCTTAGTTCTTATGTCAATGGCTTTGGGTCGGTTTTCGCTCGTCTGTTTTTGGAGTGTTCATTCCAGGTACTTACTATTTCGATGGTTCGTATCGTATCGTCCCTCTCGCTCTCGTACAAGTGTCAGAGGAACCGCACGACACGTACTTCTGTTGGTGTTTTATCAAGAAGTGACAAATGAAAGTGCTACCAATAAAAAAAAAAGATGGAAAGGCTATTTAAAATCTTGAGCAACTTGAATCATTCAGTCGTAAATGTCAAAAGATTTATAACTTTAATACGTAACAGCTACAAACACATAATTCAATTTCATTTGCAACAATTAATTCATTCTTGATTGAAAATCAGTGTTTTGTGTAAAAATTATTAGCAAATGTATTTTAAAAGTATCCTTTTCTGAAATTTGTATACCTATCGATTTATTTTAGGCTGTAAAGGAACGTTTTGTGTTTTTAAAAATAATTTACAGCTGATCGTCGATGGAGGACAAAAAGTTTGTTTTATTCTTGAGAAATTAAGAATATGGTGATAAAATATTAACTATGGCTAATATGGCTAACCCTCTACCATATCTTACTAAAAGAGAATACGGACTATTGCCTAATCTAAAGACTCAGTTGTTTGAAAATAGGCTGAATGCAGCGAAGAATCTTTATCGTCGAGATTTGATGTGCCATTTTGGATGTGTAAATGCCATTGAGTTTTCCAGTAATGGCGAATTACTTGTTTCGGGTAAATATTTATATTCTTGAACTTATTTATTTTTACAATAAAGTTGAATTAATTACATATATAATATTCTCTGAGGTCACAGGTTTCTTATATAGATTATTATGTACTGTATGTGTACATGAATCCAGGAAAACATTGCTATTGATAAAGATGATTTAAATAATTAAAATAATGGTTAGAAACAAAGTTTAAAAAGGATTTGCTTAGTTCATAATTAACTTATTTATTGCGTTTCATGTTGTACATAAGATTTTTTATTATTATCCATGTAAAATCTTATGTACAACATTAAATCATTCATGTAACAATTACTTCTAGTTACTATCAAGAAAATAAACTGTCAAGTTTAAACTCTCTCGAGTTTTGTATCCAAAAGTCTAAAGTATTCAGCATATTCTTGTTTATGATTCCTACTAATATTATAAATGCGGAAGTAACTGTCTGTCTGTCTGTCTGTTACGCTTTCACGTCGAAACCGCTGAACCGATTTTGATGAAACTTGGTATAGAGATAGTTTAAGCCCCAAGGATCAAGATAGGATACTTTTTATTCCGATAAAGGGCGCCACCGCGCGAGAACCTAGATCTGCACAGACGAAGTCGCGGGCATAAGCTAGTCAGTTATAAATAATTGGTTGATCAGATCCAATACAAAACACACACATTACACACACATACAACACACAGACATACATTATGCATAGATTAAAAACTATCTATTCTACTTAATGTTTTTTTTTAGGTGGAGATGACAGGAGGGTGATGCTGTGGCAGTTTGGTCAAGCAATCTTGGACCATGGCAAACCTGAACCCATGCGTGCGGTTCACCAGTCCAACATCTTCTGCCTAGGGATTACTGGGGACCAGCAGAAGATTTATTCTGGCGGGAATGATGACATTGTAAGACCATCTTCATATTTAATATGGTTTGTAATCAGTACTTTAAACTACAATCTGGCTGTCTACAAGTCTAGGGTGAATGGCCATTTCTTGGGCAAGCAAACATGCTCCATCAAAGTCCACATCTTCGCTTACCATCATGAGTGATTAGTTAGCATTAGTTAGTTAGATTAGTGGAGCATGCTTGCCCAAGAAATGCCTATATCTGAATTGAGTGAACAGTCACACAAAGCACTGTTACGTGGTTGAAAATGATGAATCTCGCAGTGTTGTGCATAATGTGAAAAAAAAACAATATACAATTTATTTGTGATTGAAGTACACCTGCTGGACATATGCCTTGATGTCTTTCGGCTGACTTGATGATGATGAAGTACACCTTGACCCTGATACCTGTAGGCATTGTTGGCATGGTAGGTACAACCGCATAAAACACCTTTAGATATTCTTGGCATTTAATTATTCATTATACCTTCAGATAATATATTATTTAATGCCATATTCAAATATTGTTAAGGTGATTGTCCATGATCTGGAGAGCAAGCATCCTCTTGAAGTGCTGCAACATCATCGTGCCGTGTGCAGCCTCAGCATTGACCCCTACAATGCCCGAGTGGTCACCACAGCTGGCAATGATGGCCGCCTTCTGCTGTTTGATACCCGACAGTCTGTACATGGTTAGTTTATAATTTACTTGGGAATTAAAGTGTTTTCACTATTTTTTTCTTTATTGCACAAAGTACAAGAAAAAGGAAATAGAAAACTTGATGGTATTTAATTAAAAGGCTGAAGTAAAGGGTAAATTCAAGCTTTTATTCCGTATTTTCGTGGGCACATTTTTGTTGACATGGTAGAAGATTTTGTTACAGTTTTCAATTATCTAGTAGAAGTAAATAATATAAAAATAAATAAATGAATAATAATTTATATTAATTTTTATTTTTTTATATTTAATAATAATTCATATGGCTTTACAAACATGACATTAAAGTGACAAGGTACAAAAGTGATGACTTATTTATGACATTGACTGTACACGATTCCTAAAAAATAATCGAAAATGTCATCAAAATCTACAGCCAGTTCATAAAAAATGTGACCAAGTAAATGAGGCAGCTGAATGAAAGACTAAAGTAATAGCTCTATTAAACATAATTTAATGATAATGAAAATTAAGTGCTTAGGCATCATTAGAAAACCTAAGGCAATAGAGAACATTAATAGACCTACTGTTAATCTGTTCTCTATTGCCTGTCAAAAATTTTGATTGTTTTGAATTTATTACTTTCCCTATGGTCTGTCCCATAATTCGAGATAATAAAATGACAGTCTGAAATGTCAAACGTAAAAATAATGTGGCCAGCATCAAACGAACAGTGCGGCTCCATGATTCCGGTTTCGTAAATAACCGATAAAAATGTATATTTTACGATAGCAAAAATAACATTAAAGTATTCAATATAATACTTCCTATTTTAAAAATAATATAAATACACTTTTACGATAAAGTGATAAAATCTAAGCACAGGTACAAAACAGGTAAAATACAGTGTTCATCACTTACTGCCAACGTAAAAAAATATAATACAGAGGGGCTACTACAAAACTAAAAAAACGAAGTCCGTATGGCAGCGTCCCTTTTACTCGAGTATTGAATGAGAAAAGCGTCAGCGGGACGGCAACATACGAAGTTCGAAGTTGGAGAGCTACCGACAGCTCGTCTCCCGGTCCGCGGACGCCATTCGAGAACCTTCTGACCCCATCGGCCATCAGTCCTGCGTGCAATGTGCCCCGCCCACTGCCACTTCAGTTTCGCAATTCTTCGGGCTATGTCAGTACAAGTAGTGGCACAAGAGTCTAGCGCTGAGTGAACCGTGGAAGGGATAGCTGCGCATGGGTGCGTGGGCGCGGGGGACGTAATGCGACTGGAAAGCCAATCGGCGCTACGCACGCCCGCCCTTCGTCTCTGTAGCCCCCTGTGATACCTTACTTTTGACTTCTGCGCAATAACGGTCAGCGCTAGACTCTCGTGTCGCTACTTGTAACCTTAGTTCTACTGCGGATATCATCATTTCTGATTCTATCCCGCAGAGAAACCCCGAGCATAGCCCTCTCCATAGCCCTTTGAGTGACTTTGAGCTTCCTTATGAGGCCCATCGTTAGCGCAACAGATATTTTTTCTCATAATTGTCGTTTCATAGAATAATCAATACGCAGAAAATTTATTTTCAAGAAATTTAAACCATTGTTTTTTGTTACAAATATAATTTTTATTTAGATATTCATATCATAGAATAAGAAATCAAATATTCATTATTCTCATATTATTTAGTTAATGTAAAAATTACTATCAAGAAAAACATGAAATTCGTTTTCTGATGTGGTCTCAGTTCTAACCTAACCTAAACTACATTTCTAGTACATAACGAGTCGTTTCGGAGGGGGTCGCTGCAGGTCTACTACGGAACTCAAAGTTCGTGTCGTGCGGTCTCTCACACTTATACTATTTCATACGAGAGCGAGAGGGACCGCATGACACGAATAAATGGATATGAATGAATGAAATGGAAATAATTCTACAATTTGATAAGTTTGATAAAAAATTAAATGAGATTATAAAATTCATTGAATAGTTTTTCTATTAAATATGTTCCATTCAAGTTAATAGTCGTTAAAACAATAATATTCCAAGTAAGAACGAAGAGCAAATATTATATGAAATATTTTCTGCGAAACGAAATTCTACGAAAATTCGGTCTGTGAAAGAAGGGAACACCTATTAAGTGTATTTTCAGCTTCTTATGGCAATGATCTTACTTAGAATTTAATTGAAACTTAAACATCAACATCTATAAAAAGTCGAAATATCTCCAAAACTGTCGCATTTTTATTAGACCTATTTTGCCTTTTCTAGAATGTCCTAAGTGTCCTACACGTTAGTACATCACGGATCCGTTCATATCTTAATATTTTATGACACATATATTGGTACACAGGTACCCACAAAATCTTTCGGTGATTACCGGTTGCGGCACATCACTATTTATGAGACGCAAAAAACAGGTAACACATGAAACGTCATTTTATTATCTCGAATTATGGGACAGACCATAGTTTATGATAGATTCAATGAAATTCATTTGATCAGAATATTTCAAATTTTAAATTTCATTAATATCATCTCTCCATATATGTAATAAAATAACAGAAGAAAAGGAAAAGTATCTTTGGTACCCTTGTCTTGGTATTTGTGTGCAGTATTTTTTTTTTATTTCTTACTCTTTGTTTAATTTACAAGACTACTGGAATAGAGTATGCCATATGAAGCAGACTTGATTTTCGTGGCAATAAATAATTTCTATTATGTTAAAGTCACTCAATACTTTTATCCTATAGAAGTAATCAGATCATATTTGGTTTTTTCTTAAAAATATATTTATTAATTATTATATGTTTTCTTGGTAACAATGGCTAACAAAAGTAAACTATTGTTGCTCAAACGCTACACGCCAGTCCGAAATGGTCTTAACGCATTTACTGCCACCTGATTTCCACTGGTGCCACCGACGCACGTGTGCGTTCAAAATGTTTGAATAATTATGACAGCGCCACTGGGCGAAGTTCCGAAAACATGGCAGTGCATGCATTAACCAAAGGGAAACTGCTATAAATATGTGCTACATTGAAGTTATTAGACTAACAACCTCACCCTCGAAACGCTATGTTATTTACATAATATTTTATCACACCAGTTATCAACAAAAATGAGGTATCATTACAGAGTCGCTGGTAATATCCCGCAGTAGAAAAGCATTCCATGGAGTGATGTATCATCCGGTGCAGCAAGGCATCCTGGTCTCAGCGAACGCGAGGGATGGTGTTGCTTTATGGGACCTGAAGTCGCCTAAACAGTAAGTAATAGAGTTCGATAAAAAAACTTTATTCCACTAACATGATGTACAATTAGGGAAATAAACACTACAGGTTAAGTGCTTGCGTAAATGGCTAATATTATATTCTAATCCATACTTTAATGTTATAAATGCGAAAGTGTGTTTGTAAGTTTGTGTGTTTGTATGTTTGTCCGTCTTTCACGCCGTAAAGGAGCGACGGATCGACGTGATTTTTGGCACAGAGATAGTTTATGGGCCCGAGAGTGACATAGGCTACTTTTTATCCCGGAAAAATGCACAGTTCCCGAGGGAACAGCGCGCGATAACCGAATACCACGCGGGCGGAGCCGCGGGCAAAAGCTAGTGTTTTATAATGCTGTTGCATAGACCTTTTTGATTTGTAGATGTCCTCTGTTAGCAATACAATACAATGCAATGAAATGACTTTTTAATGGATAGTAAACAAAACAGAAAACAGAGATTCTGTTTCCTTAAGCGCCCGGTTGTTTTATGCGATAAACACTGCGTAAACGCAATGCGATTGACGCACATCAATTTTGTATCAGATAATGCATGCGCTTGCCGCTGCGCTCACCGCGTCAGACAATGTTTGGTAATTAGATTATCTGATGCAAAATTGATGTGCGTATATCGCATAAAACAACCCAGCGCTTGGTAAGGTCGATTTATGCAGTGAAAATTCCCTGTTGTTCTAAAAAGTCCGTTTTCATAATTAATAAATTAATAATATATGTATCACATTATCACCACTAGTAAAAACAAGGGAAACAGATTAAAGTCCTTCTGTACTGTTGTATAATTATCATTATGTATTATTAACAAAGTAAACAAAACAATAAAATTGCCTCAATATTTATAGAATCTTTATATCAAATCCAAATAATATAAAGATTGATGTAACGGTTTTCCTTGAGAAATTACCAGCAGAGGACGACGTAAAAGGTATATTAGGTATAAAATTGTAATTTCTTGTCATATGTTGACTCAAGTGCGTTTGTGGGATAAGGCAGACTCGATCTTCTAGGTTAAATTATTCTTAAATAGTATATGAAGGATTTTTATACAAAAAAGAATGCAGTAACATGTTTTTTTTGTAGTAATTTAAATCTACATTGATAAATATAAAGCAAAGATGCTGTTATCTACGGCTTTTTAAAAATGTTAACTGGTTTACAGTTTATTTTGGTCTTGTTTGAAATGATCTGGTAATTGGATAATTAACTAGGAATTTATTTTTCTATCAATTCTTGTAATAATACTCATAGAGCACTCAAGATTTGATTGTTTGTTAATTGCTTATAAAAGGGACTAAGGAGATGGCAAATGACCCAATATTAATAATAATGTACAAATATAATAAGTAATGTACCTACTTATTACTTTTAGTTTCTTTTTCATATGTGTGTCATTTTTTAGGGTTTCAAATTTCAAAGAAAAAAATAATTGAACTCTTCTCCCTACCTATAATTATTTGTCTGTTTGACACTATTTTCTCAGGAACAGCTGTAGATAAAGTTGAAATTTTTATACCATATTCAATAACAATAAAGTACCTCATATTAATTTAAACTTTAGATAAAATAACTAATAAGTGATACATATTTTTATAATGTAGATATTTAGTTCATATATTTATTTATTTTTAAATTACATTTCTTTTTTTTTATATAAAAGACTAGCTTTTGCCCGCGGCTTCGCCCGCGTGGAATTTGGCTATCGCGCGTTTTTCCCTCAGGAACTGCATTTTTCCGGGGTAAAAAGTAGCCTATGTCGCTCTCTGGCCCATAAACCGCCCATGATCCGTCGCTCCGTTTCGACGTGAAAGCCGGACAAACATACACACAAACACACACTTTCGCATTTATAATATTAAGTATGGAGTACACGTCATTAGCCACCCTTTGTTCCGCCACTGCAAATGGCAAGTCCGAAACCCGCTCTTAATCGCTACCGCTCAACAGCCCCGTCATCCGCTACACCGGCAACAACGGCACCGGTCAGAACTGCATGAGCGTCCGGTTCAACAACGCCGGCACCCACATACTAGCGCTCCGCCGCCGGCTCGCCCCTGTCCTCTACTCGGTTCACTCACCGGACCCAGTCACGGAATTCTACCATCAAGACTATTATAACTCCTGCACTATGAAGAGTTGCAGCTTCGCTGGCGAAGGCGATAAGTATGTGTTGTCGGGGTCTGATGACTTCAATTTGTACATGTGGAAGGTTCCGGAGCCTGGTGATGAGGGTGAGTTCCATTTGTAGCATATTCTTATTTTTTTTAAACCAAGCACTACATAATACTTCACAGTTAGCGCATTACGATGTGCAATGGTAGAAGCTACTCATTGTTTTCTAGCGCGACAACCATTCTCTTGCTGGACTTGACGAGTGACATAGTCACAATCCACAATACATTCACGCCTCCTCCCATGATACTTCTCGACTCTGAAAGCATAATAGGGAATATTACTGTAATTTTATCCCATCAGAGTGCAGCACTAGCACATACCATATGTTTATGTTCTTTGAGTATCATAAATGTCTGTAGGATTCCGTAATATCATAGTATTCCAAAATATAGCTCTATCGCTACTATCAATGTAAATATCGTTTATTTTGCTACTCATAATGTCATGATTTCTATAGGTATTAATAGTCTTTGGTCAAGATCCGTCATGGCGACAAAATATAAAGAGAACTGACGTTTTCATGGCGGTTTCTTTACAATTTATGCTAGTGTCGCCCCCTGTGCAGAGCTTTACCTAATACGCCCTATTGCTTAGGCTGTTGTAAGCCAGTATGGATAAGCAGGAAGAAATGACAAGTAGATGTTGCAAAAATTGTATTACATATTTATTAGTCGATCAGGAGCCACCATTTGTTCTTAGATTGTTGGTATTATTGCAGAAATGGTAGTGGAGCCGCCACATATAGTGCTATACGGTCACCGGTCCATTGTGAACCAAGTGCGGTATAATCCTCACTACTGCCTCATTGCTTCCTCGGGCGTCGAAAAAATCATCAAGGTGAGTTCGTAGCCATCGCAAATAAAATAGTTATACCATACTTTTCTGGAGTTATTTACAGGTTACAAAACACAACACTAGACTCGTTGTGATAACTTTTACTCACTTAACATTGAATTATGCGAACCTTTAGACTGTGAAGTATTTTTACAAAAAAGTTTATTTGTGGTGTTAGTCACTTCCGCGAGTCCAACGATTTTTTTAAACTTAAACCCAGTTTCCACTGCGGATAAAGCGCACTGCGTATGGAGTCAGTTTAACATACAATGATTGGCTGCTTGAAATTGAACTGAATAGACACTGAACCTCTATGAAGTTGGTCGATATAAGTAAAACTGAGTCCGTACGGAGTCCGCTCCGGTCGCAGTGGAAACTGGGCTTTATCCGAGATCAATTTTGTATCCAATACAAAAACAGGAGCTGTGATAATTCAATAATACTTCCTTGTTTGCGACACAGTCACGCCGTCTGATGTTGTTGGATATCAAACTATGGTATCAGACAAATTATCTAGCTGGTTTTCGCCACAGGTGTGGTCATCCGTGGAGTACCCGACGATGCGCGGTTCCTTGCTGGAGGAGGCTTCGGGCTCTGACAACCCACGAGAGATCTATAGCCACGAGGATTACGTATCACTCGTACATCACAGCGGACAGGTAGTTATTTCATTACAACTGAAAGTATTTTTTATCATAAAGAAAACTCTGTAAATTCGATGTAAATAACAAACTACCATCTACCAAATACCGTGCTTACCATGCCTGCCATGGTTGTTTGTAAGTACCATTTTCTCCAAACTTCAAACTAAGATTTCTCTTTAATCCTCATTGTAACAGAAGTAAAAAAAAAGCATTCAAGTCACTTTTGGTTCAAAAAATACACATTCTTCAGATTAAAATAAAAATAGAAAACGATAGCCTTAAAATTGGCACATAAATCTGTGTGTGGACATCCGAGGGGTTAACCTTTTAATTTTACACCTTTTACATCAGCTACCTAAGGCCGCCAATTTGGGGTGCATTAGCAGAATTTATACAAGAGTTTCTATTTAATTTCGCCTTTCTCAGGGTTAGCTGAAAAATACATGAAATATTATGCCGGCTTTTTTAAACCTGAAGATATATCCGTCTTCTGGTCAAAGGTATCTGCACTTAATGTCTGGCCAGTTGCTCGAGAGTCCGTCTAGGTTGTGGCTATCTTCGCCTAAACTAGCGAACACATAAGCAAACTTTTCAATTATTGTCCCTTCTCAGTACATATCGCATAACTACGCGGAGCAGTCTACGAGCGAGGATCCGCGCATGATGGCATTCTTCGACTCGCTCGTGCAGCGCGAGCTGGAGTGCCTCGGCGAGGAGTCGGACTCCTGCGACGGCAGCAGTTCCGCCGGGACGCTGCTGCAACGATCTGACTCTTCGGACTCGGACCACATCGTGGCTGACTTCCCGCCGCTACCACCCAAGAGAGGTCAGTTTTAAAGAGATAACAGCGCTGGGAAGCGGGTGTAGTGAATGTTGATATCGACCTTGTTATTTATCAATCAATAATCAATCACAATAAAGTAACTCGCCGGACGACATAAAACAATGTAAAAGTAAAATAATTTCAGGATTCCATGTTTACAAAAATTAAGACTAAGTTTGATCAATTTTTCACATCCAAATTTTTGTTTTTAGTATTATAATTTTTCACTGCTTAGCAAAGACCTTTGGGTTTCCGTTTCCAGCTGGCCCCTTTCTAACCCGTCGTTTCACTTTTCTTCGGCAAAAAACCTTAAGTTTACGACTCGTCACTACGATTCCGTATTTTAAGCAGCGGTGTGGACAGCATGCGATAAAAACGGTGCGCATACGGTGCGTCACTGCGATTCCCTGCCGTTGACGTTTTTTTAAACAGCGGTTTTGTCGCACCTTTATGTGATAGGAATGCACTGGGATTGTGTTGACCGGTAAAACTGCTGCAACAAGCACTAGAGTGTCTTTCGTGATGTTTTGTTTGTCTTGCTCATAGAATGACATTCGGAATAGTTATTTGTTCATGATATATAATTATTCTCTATTTTTACAGCAAATCCGAACGGTACCCGCAGCCAAAGATGCCCCAACAGATTAGCGCGATTAGTGGCGTCGCGCTACCCGAAAAATTTGCGTTCCCAAAAAAGAGGTTCAGTGAGGTATGTACAATTCACAAGAGCTGGCATGAATGAGTGAATGATAATAATCTATGTGTGCATCACAGAATGATCGCAACCGACTGCGACCGTAACTTGGTAACCGATTCCACAGTGTCACAGCTTGCACAGAAAAGGAATCGGAGTAGGATTTTGACTTGGTGACAGGAAAGGCGAGGAAACATTGGCGTAGGTATAATATAGGGTTATTTTGCCTGGCCTGGGTTTTTGTATTATATAATTTCGAATCGGTATCCCAACAGCCTGGAGTGGACACTAGAGTCTACGGCCCACTCCCCCTCCTATGCGAGAAAAAGGTTTACTTGACTGTAGCCGGTTACTTGTCAAGGTGTAATTAGAATTTAAATAAATAAATAAATATCATAGGGCACTTGACACTAATTGACCTAGTCCCAAACTAAGCAAAGCTTGTACTATGGACACTAGGCAACGGAAAAAAATACTTAAATATAGATAAATAAATACTTAAATACATTATTAAACATCCAAGACCCGATTTCTTAGGACACTTAGCCCCTGTTTCACCATCCATTGATTAAATTTATTTGATGCCGTCTCTGTTTATTTTGTTCGAATAGACGGAGACGGCATCACATTTATCCGTCAAACACAACTAATCAACAGATAGTGAAACAGCCCTTTAGACGATTTCGATTTGTGGCATTCGAACATGGCGGATGTAGACAATATCTAATTTTGATATTTCTGTTTCTTTGGCTAGTTGAAGTAAAATTTTGATAGTGTTTTATGTGGCGATTAACCTTAACAGTGAACAGTGATCACAAAATTCTGTATTGCTCTCGTGTCTGCCATTTTTTAATGCGCAAGTTGTCTCCACGTGGTTTCTGGAATTTTACTATCAAGTTACAAAAACTACAATCACCGTACAACGTTGCCTCTCGAAAGAGTACTTAGACACTGGCGAAATTGTCCTATTTATTAGTACAGAAGCCATATTTTAAAAGAGAAGAAGAAGAAGCCCTTTAGACTATTGATTGTGTAAAATATCAATTTCTTTGGTTTATATAGACGAAGCAAGCAGTCCCGTTGTTCCGTGAGCAAGTCAAAGTGCGTGTCCAGTTCGAGCGTGAAGGGCAAGCGCGCGGGCGCGGCGGCGCGCCGCGGGCCGCGCCGGAGCGTGCCGCGCGGCCGCGCGCTCCGCTCCGCGCCCTCCAGCGACCGGACCGACTCCGACGAGCCCGCCAGGGCGCTTTACAGGGCGGAAGGACGGGTAAAAAAAAAAAAAAATTAAACTGTTTATTATAAATCAGAATAACATTACAATAATTATACAATTACTTAGCTAATAATCTTTATTATTTAAGATTTTATAACTAAGGAGTGCAAGGGGCGGGCGAACCCTCATAATTAAAAAAAAATTTTATAACAAAAAATAGAACCGACTACAAAAAACCATGAAAATAATTTTCTACCAGTCTGAAGTCGGTGCCTCAGCACGAGCCAGCAGAAGTGGACCTATAGTCGTTTACCTCACCTACAACTATACGAGTAAATGGCTTCAATCACTCCTGCTGGCTCGTGCTGAGGCACCGACTTCAGACTGGTAGAAAATTATTTTCATGGTTTTTTGTAGTCGGTTCTATTTTTTGTTATAAAATTTTTTTTTCACGCTTTTTAGTGTAAAACATCTAAGATACAATAGTTTAATGTCAACTGCTCGTCACCTTTTACGAAAAATTGCTTTTTCCGATGCAGAGATGTTCATTATTGAGGAGTCCTGGTGCTTCACCACCCATTCCATTTCACCATATGCGTTCCAAGGAGCATAAATTGCTTAGCAACTGTGTTAAAGCAATTGAAATTCAACCCATGAAATACTTGTTATTGAGTAGTAACTCCGATGGTCAACTATGGTCTTCATCATCAGTTCCACTTTACTAAATGATGATTTTCAAGAGCAAATGCACAAGTTATTACTAAATATATCAAAATTACCATAGATGTCCCTACAACATTTGAAGAGTTCCCTCGATTTCCTTAGGAACCAATCATTAGATCCTGATTTGGTGCTTATGGGACCTAATTGAAAGCATTCCTAGACGAACGCAAAAAAAAAATTTCAAATCGGTTCATAAATGACGGAGTTCTGAGGTAACAAACATTAAAAAAAAAAAAAAAAAAAAAAAAAAAAAAAAAAAACATACAACCGAATTGATAACCTCCTCCTTTTTTTGAAGTCGGTTAAAAATAAATAATGTTCATATATGTTTCCATGCTACATGCTACTTATATCTATATTTCTTAGTTATTATTAATTGTAGGTATGTGGTTATTGCCTGGCCTTGTTTGTAATGCATCCGACTTGGTTTTTCCTCTCAGGATATCCCTACTAATATTATAAATGCGAAAGTAACTGTGTCTAAGCGTCGGATACCCCGCGCCAGGAGACTTTAAGACACTACCGCTACGTCAAATCATCCAATTCATGGATGAGGTGATAAAAGCAATGGAGTAAGTGCGAAGGAGGGGTAATTACACAAAAGATCCCTATGGGTCGAAGTGTATCCGCAAGGACCCCTAAAATTAAGATAAGATAACTGTGTCTATCTGTCTGTCTGTCTCTCTGTCTGTTTGTTACGTTTTCACGTCGAAACCACTGAACCGATTTTGATGAAAATTGGTATATAGGTAGTTTGAACCTCAAGGATCAACATAGGATACCTTTTATTCCGGTAGAGGGCGCCACCGCGCGATAACCTAGATTCGCGCAGACGAAGTCGCGGGCATAAGCTATATTTCATATATTATATTTCACTGCCATGGGGAAATCTTGTAACAAAATTGGCATAGTGAATTTTTGTTAAATCATCATCATCCCAGCCTAAACAGTCGGGACCAATTAGTTACTAAGAATTTTTGAGCTGGTCAATATTTGAATGTGTCCCGACTGTTTAACTTTAAGTTAGTTAGCTACTTAACAGAGTTATAGCCCACTAGACTTGTTTTCTTCTTTTTAGTATTTTTTAAGGCAGTCTGTTTTTTTTTATTATTTGTTTTATTTTACACTTTTTTGATCCATCCATCCATCCCAGCCTATATACGTCAGTGGCTGGGCACAGGCCTCCTCTCAGAACGAGAGAACTTGGGCCATAGTTCCCACGCGGGCCCAGTGCGGATTGGGAACTTCACATGCACCATTGAATTGATTCGCAGGTTTGTGCAGGTTTCTTCTTGATGTTTTCCTTCACCGCAAAGCTCGTGATAAATTTAAAATGTAAATCCGCACGTGAATTTCGAAAAACTCAGAGGTGCGAGCCGTGGTTTGAACCCACGACCTACGACTATTGTTAAAAGCAGACGTGAATTAAATGTTTTGTTAAATGCTTCGTCATTGTAGTTTTAGTGAATTATGTTTAATATTTTTACAGATACTCCGGCCTCTACGGAGACGAATGAATTTATCAAGAGCAGCAAAAAGAAAAAGCAAAGTTACTAGCTATAGGAAAATTATGAATTTAAGAAGCAATGGTATGTACTTCTCCATCCATTCCATTGTAAAGGTTGCCTGGAAGAGATCGCTCTGAAGCAATAAGGCCGCCTATTGCTTACCTCAAAAAGTCTCTGTGTACCTACCTTTCTGTAATTTTTTGCTATATGTTGGTGTGCAATAAAGAGTTATTGTATTGTATTGTATGTAAGAAAATGACTTCTGTAACAAACTAGATTCAGATATTCACTGTATTTATATTGGCTCAACGAATCATTATTCGTCCATTTATTTGTTTTAGGTTCAGCAATGGCCCAGGACAGTAGTGACAACAATTTATCAAATGTAGAAGATAATTTCGACGCAAATATGGCATTACCTAGCACAAGCACAGGTATAGTATCATCATTTAATCCACAAATAATTTTTAATTTATTTAAAACTAAAAATCAATCTAATCAATCATAATAATTCATTAAAATTAAAGTAATGGAATTATTATAATAATGCATAGAAAATAAAAGGTACATGAGAGAGTGAATCATTGTTTCCACTGTTGCTATTTCATTTCCTCGCCATCGAAGTGAAAAGCAGAGTGTAAAACTCGAATATTAAACCCATTTTCCCCTCGACGTGTCTATCCACCCTCGCCTTACCGGCTCGGGTGGCTATATGAACGCCTCGGGTAAAATAGCTCGTTTTATGCTCTTGTTGTACAATCTACTATTTATTGCTCTGTACCATCAAACCTAACATACTTATTTTTACCCCTAGGTTACAGAGGACAAAGTACATCAGCCCTATTTCGAATAACAGAAGTCGATTCAGATGACGACCAGTCCGTCAGCAGTCGTCCGATCTCCCCTAGAAACCAAAACGGCCAGAACATTCCCAACAATCTTGTGAGCATCATACCAACCCCAATCAACGGGTCGCGGGATTCATTAGGTGATTCGCTCCGAGTAGAGCCACTAGAATCGGAATCTACGCCACCCCCTGAAAATAGGCATAGAATGAATCTTCGAAGAGTAAGGAGGAACGGCAGACTTAGCTTGCAAAGGTCAGATTCTAGCGAATCACCGCCGCCGAAAGATCCGTCGGACCGCGCGGCCGCATCTGTCGCTGAAAGATTGTCGCCCAAACAGGGATACAACAGGACGATAGCGAGGCTCATGAACGAGACTAATGAGAGCGAGTTGGAAAGTAGCTGTAGCACTGAGGGCAGTAGTTTATGGCCGGCGGCCAGTACCCTGGGAACTCCTGACAGCGGGGTCGGTACTGTCGTCGGCAGCAGTACCCGACGCTCGCAACCCGCAGCCGACGACGTTTCAGACGACCCTGACTACCAAGCGCACAAGTTCCGACAGCGAGTCAAAAAGGCCCGACGAAATTACAGAACTCATATGGACTCGGACTCTAATTGATATTTCGTTTTCCAGTCATCAAACGTGTTCCAAGTTGTACTATAAGTGGCGGCTATACGACTGTATTCTCTATTTTTTGTTATTATGGTTATAAACTCTACGTGTGAAGGCCATTGTGGCGCAAATGTGTATCTAATCAGTTTGCTTTTGAATAGTTTATTGTATTGTGAAGATGTGATTATCTATTACTGTAATCATATTATTATAACTTAAAGTAAGGACCATGTTCTTTAAAATGGTTATTAGCTTAAAACCAGGCTGGTAAATATATATTAATTTTGATTAGTTAAATGTCTTTTCTTTAACAACATTCCCTGTTTTATGCACAACAGTAGAGCAAGGCCCCCGCCAAGGAAAAACATCCTTTCAAGTAGGTAATGCCTCAAAAATCATTGGGACTTGTTGGGTGGGGATTATGGACACATAACATAAGTTATGTACGCAACAACTGTAGATTAAACGAAAACAAAAAAATGGTTCGTGTAAAAACTGTAGAAATTTCTATACTTTCATTTTGAGTAACTTTATTTTTTAAATAAGAGCACTTCGAAATCTATAAAATTACTAATTTTGTAAAATTCCCGGAAAACTTTCCAGTAAAAGAACTATTATAAGTTACTTTTTAAAGCCCGACACAGACGACGGATGGATAGGCGTTTTACATGGAGGATATGGACGCACGATCTGACCCGCGATGATGTCGTCCATATACATATACATGATACACCATGTAAATACGCCCATTACGGAGTTCGGGCCCGCGCACGACCCGCACCCGTCGTCTTTGTGTGTTGAGCTTAAAGTTGCCAAGTACACGCGGGCGCGTAATTGGTTGTTTCCCGTAAAACGCCTCAAAGTTTTTGACAGTCGATTGACAGAAGCCGTGATTTTCGATTGACATTGACATGGCAGCCAGCAAGCAGCCAGTTGCCGGCCTATCCTAACCTAGAATTAGTGCAGTGATTTATAAATTAGCCCATATCTTTCTTTATTAAGATGGATGGAATAACAACGTACAATAACTTTCTGGCGATGCATAAGCCACAATTAGTGTTATCTGGAGTGCCAGAGCACTTTTGGCCGGCCCTTTGCAAGAAGTTATATGATCAAATTTTCGACTCTGGCTCTGCATTCCAATTGGTCCAAATCGATTACGAGGATTCTGATAAGAAAACCTTCGACCCACTGTGGAGTGTTATGGCTATATGCGATATTGAACGGTCGGATCCTTCCCATATTTACTTGATAGATCATGCCTGGACTTTCAAAGCTAATACTGTTCAGCAAAATCTTAGAAATGTACCAGGGCTTTTGGACAGAATGTGTTTTCTCATGCAGATAAGTGGCAACACAGAGGAAGAAAAGATAGAGAAAGTTTCTCGAAATGTTTGGAAATATGCTCACACTTATGCCATTGCTGGTAATGAATTCTCCATTGAAGATAGAGTCCCTGTCTGGTATGTTTTGGATGAGCTGGGCTCTGGTATCACTCACTCTGACCAACCGAATTTCCGTTTAGTGCCATTTATTTTTGTACCTGAGCAAATAACATTCACCTTGCTCTTTCCTATAGAGAATGTGGAAGAGGGAGACTGCATCACAAGGAACTTTGTTGAGGGAGAGTATGCTGATCCAATCCAAAGAGAAGCAATGCTCATACCTTGGAAACATTATGATCACTTTCATGATGACTTTACCCAAAAAGAACCTGGCCAGAAGTATTTTGTGGAAGGACACATAGTGGAGACCCTTCCCAATTTAGAAGCTCTACAAAATGCTCAGCAGAGTAACAAATTAAAGGTTTTCTCTGAGTACACTTACATAAATGACTATCTTAATCACCCAGACTTTGAAATAGTTGATAATGAGGATGCTGCTGATATCCTATGGTACACAACACATTTCAAAAATTTCAAAGAGTTGAGTGAATCATTTCCTTGTAAATTTATCAATCAATTTCCTTTTGAATATGTCCTGACTGTCAAGGACTTGTTGGCAATTGTAGCAAGAAGGGCTTCAGGAAAGGATGAATTGAAAGATAGTGACCAGTTTGCAACATGCCCCGCTTGGTTGCCTACAACCTTCAACATGAAGACTGAATTACCAAACTTGGTTGCTTGCTACATGCAGAGAAGGATGGCTGGCTTAGACAATCATTGGATCTGCAAGCCTTATAATCTCGCTCGAGGGCTGGACACATACATAACTGACAATTTGGATTTTCTCTGCAGACTGCCTTTGAGTGGACCAAAGATTGCTCAAAAATATTTAGAAAACCCTGTACTGTTTGAAAGGCCTGACATAGGACAAGTGAAGTTTGATATAAGATATGTTGTTCTTTTGAAATCAGTTAATCCCACATCAGTGTATATTTATAAGAACTTTTTCCTTAGATTTTCTAACAAGTCATTTGCTTTGAATAACTTAGAGGATTATGAGCAGCATTTTACTGTTATGAATTACAATGAAAATGCGACGCTACATAGGATGCTGTGTGCCGACTTTAAGACTGCATGGGCTAGCCAATACCAGGATTACAACTGGGAGCATGTTGAAAAGTCAATATTCAAGATGTTTGCAGAACTGTTTACTGCAGCCACATCTAAACCAGCACCATGTGGCATCGCTGAGAGTCCACAATCCAGGGCTCTGTATGCTGCTGATGTGATGCTGAGTTGGGACAAACAAGGCTCAGAGACTGTGATACAGCCCAAGTTGCTGGAAATGAATTGGATGCCAGACTGTCGCCGCGCCTGCGAGTATTATCCCGATTTTTACAATGACATATTCTCCGTTTTGTTCTTGAATAAGGATGCTGCCACATGTACGAAAATAATGTAATATGCAAGCATGTACTGCTGATCCCGTATTTATCTGTGCAATCCCCATGTTTTATATTCATGGTTTATAATAAATCAGTAAGCAAGCAAAATCTTTCTGAATTCATTAACATTTTTATTGAGTTAAAATTTTATTAGAGCATGTGGTTAATTAGTATAATTATATTTTTGACCAATGCACAGGCATATCACTAGATTGCTTGATTTTATACATTACATAAATATTATACCTAGCGAATTTGCTATATTACAAACTTTTCATGTAGGAACGCCTACTGTATCAGTTTTTCTGTAGAATTCTGTGGTCTTCATCTTGGTTGAATCCGAAGGGGTTCTCTTCATCCACGTCTCTGTGGCTGAGCACAAGTAATACTATAATAACTGCCAGGATAACAAACAGCAGGATCCAGTAGCGTTTGTAGATGCCGCCCGCTCGTCGTACCCGTGACGATGGCAGGGTATTTCTGATGACAAGATATTTTACTATTAGACGCCATTCTGCGTATTTATTATAAACAAAATTCAATATCTCCACATTTATTATTTATAAAACCTTGTTTACATACTTGAATGGGTCAAGTGGTTAGTTAAATGGGACGATCAACTTTTCTTGTTTGTTATTCTGTCCTGTTGTCCAAGAGACAACAGTAACAGAGTTTCTTAAAGAAACTGTTATGATATATGCCACTAATGTGCTTAGGAGATTGTCCATTAAATAGTGGGCTTGTAACTACGACAAAAGTGTACGCCGCACTCTATGAATTATAATCATACCCTGCAACAGAGGCAGCAAAACCGTAGCATATGACAGTTTTATGTTAGGGTTGGCGATTATGATGAATGATGTTGAGGTGAATGAAATAGGTGTATTTGTATGATTTAAATTACACTGTATTTTTCTTTGCTCATAGTGCTTAGTGACAACCCTGACATAAAACTGCTACATATTTGCTAAGGGTGCGTTCAAGTAATACGTAACGCAATTTTTGGAGATTTTTGACCTCCCCTCCCCCCCATATAACGCGCCGTAACATTTTTCTGTACCCTTCCTCCCCCCTCCTAAATGGTACGTAACACCAAAACTACGAAGAAATAATATTATTTGTTCGTAGCACCAAAATGACCATTCTTATTCATTTTTTTTAGCTTTTCATTAGCCGTTTTCCGAAGTACGTTGACATTTTTTGGCACAGTCACACTAGCAACTCGGCATGAGAGCATTTACAGGCCAAGAACACCAACTGATGATGCGAATTTCCCACTTTTGAGGACATTATAGTATCCTACTTGTTACAAAAAAAACTGTGACGTAACGCGTTGTTTGAGCCCCCCTCCCGTCCCTGTAACGCACCATAACGTATTACAAGACCCCCCCACCCCTCAAATTGCGTTACGTAATACTTGAACGCTCCCTAATTCAATTGTGGGGTATGATTATAACCACAGAAAACATGGAGAAAATCATGGTTTCAAAGAGTCGTCCAGGGGACGTAACCATGGCAACGCGGTACAAGGAAAAGTTAATCGACCTAAATATTACGATCGAAGCGTTGATACATAAAAGAAAGTATTTGCGGCATATTGAGATTTTAGCAGACCATTATTTGAAACCAAAAATAAAATTACGTACTTCCACCAACGACTAAGCCAGGCGAATGTCGATTTCTGCTTGTACTTGTTCTCGTCGTGATCGAAGTTCGAAGATGTTTTCGCGTGGTCGACTGCCTTAAATCCTTTTCTTGACGCTTGGCCACCTTGACACAAAAACAAGCTGATAGTTAAATCATATTATGTTAAATGATTACATTTGTATGTAATCTGAATCAAAAACAAAGTTTTTATACAACAGTTTTAAGAAGGGGTTTATTAGGAATTTTTTTATACCTACTTGGTAATTTCAGCAGGTCTATGTGAAAAAGCGTGTGCCTAGAAGCTTGACAGAAAGTCACTTTATCAAAGCAAAAACTATAAAAACAACGTCACAAAATTGGCAAGAAATTAGTTTTATCAAGAAATAATTAACCCTAAGGACGAGATCATAAAACATAAAACTACATTAAACATCCAAAATTTCTTGACGTCAGGAAAACGTCACGAAATCTTGTGAGGAAAAAATCGTAATTTGTAACTATCAAAACTTTCTATTGGATCCGACAACAAAGATTATCTGACTTTTTACCACGTTTACCACAAGGTTTTGTATATATTTAAAAACAATATATATAATTCATTTTTTGTGGTGAAGTAGCATCAGGATTTTTTTATTTTAAATAAGTGGGTAACTGAAAAATTAAAAATGGACAACTATTTGAGAAATAGTCATATTTTAAATTACTTGCTATAAATTAATAAGTAAATAAATCTAACCTTGTAAACTATCACTCCTTTTCACAGAATTATGATCATACATGCTATGGGAATCATCTGTTATTTGTATGATGGAATGTTGAGCTCCATTGTTGGGCCGAGTGGTGGACTCATCGTCGCTGGCACCAACAGGAGTGCCCCGTTGGCTGTCCAAGGAACTGTTAGTGTAGAACTGGTCGACAGGTGACTGGCTGCGTCTAGCGACTGCGCCTTTCATGTCTTGGTCATCTGATAGCTATAAGAATGAATATTTGCCATGAAATCATAATTATTTTGCTACCCTCCTACCAGTAATGTTGAGCCCTATTTGAACTATAAAAAAACTTTGCACTAAAAATGGATTGATGGAAAATTTTCATTTTCAATACAATGCTTAGTAATAATAATAAAACCATTTATGGGTTGATCAACTTTTTCTTGTTTGTTAGTCTGTCCGTTGGTAAAGAGATAACAGTGACAGTTTCTTAAAAAAAAAACTGTTATGATATATGCTACTCATGTGCTTAGGAGATTGTCCATTAAATAATGGGCTTGTAACTACAACAAAAATGTATGCTTTATGAATTATAACGATAAGCACAGAAAAAATGGAGAAACTCATGGTTTTAAAGAGTTGTCCAGGGGACGTAACCATGGCAACGCGGTACAGGGAGAAGTTGATTGACCCTTATTTCAGATCACAAGAATCCAAATCATATAAGATTTTAAAATGTCAAGCACCTATGAATTACAATTACATTACATTAAATTAAGCCAGCTTTTTCTTACCAGTGGCAGGCCAAGACCAGCTCTAGCCCAGTTAACTCCGGCCAACTTTTCTCGTAGCACATCGGCTACGGGGGACACCAGGTTTTGTGGGGGGAAGACCGGTGTGGCGCAAGATGGGCATTGGTAGCCAGCTGGGGCTGTCGTCCGGGGTAGAGCCCTGTATTTCGCTTCAGTACAGGCCCAGTGAAAAACATCTAAAAATGTAGTAAGATTGAAGTTTAATAATTACAAATTCATCTGATATATACGGAAATAGCAAAAAAGAAGAAATTAAAACTAAAATAATAACAGTTGAAAAGCTAATTGATCTAAGCAAAATTTTTTGAGATATGGAGTTATTATACATGTTCAAAATCAGTGCATTTTTCTGTTATTTGAGCTATGGTTTAAAATAGATGAATTAGCCTTTCAATGGTTGATATGTTGCTTATAAGATTTACAAAAAAAAAGTATTATAATATCTGCCTCTACACAAATAAGTCTTATGAAAAGCTATATAAAATGGAAATAAAATCATATAAATTGTGTGAGTTGACTAGGTTGGTGCATCTAATGTTTAATTTCATTTTTTAAAGAGCACAAATGGCACTAGTTTAAGAAAAAGGATCCAAAGCATTATCATTTTATTCTTTAACTTTGCTTTTGTTGCTGCTGAAACTAGATCCAAAATCAAAAGAATGAGTTGTTGAGATTTGGATCCTTTTTGTCAATCAACATTTCAAATAAAAGCTTGTTTTAATTAAAAACTATTTTTCCTTTTTTTTACAACAGCATGTGAACTAGCTAGTCAACAGTAAAGTACCAATGTCTCCTAACAGATACTTTAATTTATTTATTCATTCAATACAATAATTATGTTATAATAGATCTTTAACATTAGCAATTAAGGACTTTAGATTAGAAGCACCTAAGTTGTAACATCATTGTCATTGTATTCTTTGTCTATATTAAAAAGAGATAATCATATTTATATACAATCAGTTGATTCTTTTAAAGATGTCTTACTTTATAATACACCCAAAGAGTACTAGGTAGTAAGGTCACATGCTGAGTTATCTAAAAATATGAATGAAAAATTAAAAGAGAAATTAAATTAAATTCTTGAAAGTATAGCTCTATCGATACTATCGTTGATTCCACTAATGTCTAGGTTGGAAAAGACTATCAGTTAGCCGTTGTACAGTAGCTTCAGCATGCGGTAATTAAGGAACTCACGGTAACATGTAAGTCGAATGCATTCTCCTTCACTTAAACTATTTGTGCAAATTTCACAGATGGGGTTGTAGTCACTGTCTTGGAGCCACTGCAGGTATGATTGAATGATGCACTGTAAACAAAATATTGCAGCTGCAGTGAAACAAGGATCATGAAGTTGCTATCAGAGATAAAAGTTATGGCTTGCATTGTAACGCAGCAATTGATAGAACAGAAATTAATTACCTTCGGGTGGTTCGTCACCATACAATATTCACAAACATTGACTCTATGTTCGAAACAAAACTGATTTGTAACTCTCCTTTTGGGACATTTGCACAGACCCATATTAGATTTTTGACTTTGGTTAGCAGCCTAGTATTAATGTGCATAAGTTACAGGTGTCCTTATTGAAAATCTTTAAACTTTCCCATGAAAATTCGATAAAAGACAAACAAAAAATTGCACCTCAGCTGAAAGTAGCGGCCACGTAAAGCAAATGTCAAAATACGGATGCGTTCGAAGTGTAAAAAACTTGGCCAAAAATCAAGTAACAAAGATTCTTGGTACAACACTAGGGCGTGTCTTTCACCCTTGCTCAACTATGTTTAGTTAACTACATTTCTGTTAATCATTGTATTGTATTGTTTGTTTGTTTATAAATAAAGTATTTCACTACAAAAAAACTTCTCTGTTATGTCATAAGCTTATCACTTTCCTTTCTGTCAATGTCTGTCAGCCTAACTGCCGAGAGGCAGGTTATGGCTATTTATTATTAAAAATAAATAGTTTATTAACAAAATTTTACATCATGACGACCCGTTTATTAACTTTGGGGAAGATCATAAGTCGACCCCTTGGCTTACTATACAAACCGGCACCCTTATCGCAGAACACTGTTGCCACTAACCTAAAAAGAAATTTAGGCACTACTTCAGTTGCTTGTGTAAATTTCTTCAATAAATGTGAGTAAACGTGGACATTTTGAATAAAAGTCAATAGAATAGACAAGAAGAATACTGAAAGGATAGTAAACGAGCTGTAACAACTTAGATTATTCTTGATTTTTAGTTGCATATTGAGTTAATTATTAAGACCATATTAAATTTAGTCACTACTAATGTGGATTTTCATTCACAGTACCAGCGGAAAAGTTATGGAAGTCCGTAACCTCAGTGAGTAACCCTGGTGCCAAGAAGGGACGTGGTAAGGGCGCCGGGCGCATCAGGATCAGAGATTTAAACCGAGGTCAAATGATTGGTGTGGGCAAGATCAACATGTTGTGGCCTGGACTTTCCGCTCCGGTTATCCGGGGTAGAGAACTGCTGAAGCAGCAACGATTACCTGATGACCCAGAGAGGTATAGTTTAACAATTATAAGTAGACCTTTAACTGCCATGATTATGTGAAATATAACAGATTCAAAATTCAATCAATTCAACGTTGTTTGTATTACCTCTGCTGATTATTGGTGGTTCACATGTTCTTCAATAAAATAAATAAGCTAGCTTATGATAACAGGTGTTTTGTTCTTTTAGAATGGAAAAGCTTATAAAGCTGAGAGACTCTATGACCAGATTCCGACGAATTAAGCTTAATCCTATTGAAAGAGGCTGGTCGGGAACTCGAATGCCTGGTAGAAGCGTAGGGCCCCCAGACCCAATTGGAGAAGGTATGCACAAGAGATTTTTTTTCATTTTTATTAGCGAAGTAAATATAAATAGATAGAACAATAATTTAAAAAAAAACGCAAAACTGGTTTGTTTTAACCAGTGGGATGTCCTGCTTTCATTACTAGTTTCAATCACCTTTTTACATAGGGTAGGTATTTATCCAAAAATGCCAAAAAAAGTTGTTGGCCACACATGTTGGGTTAAAAACTTGAAAAAAAAATTTGTAAAAACAATCACATTTCCACCTTTTTGTTTTTCCTTTTGTACAATAAAGAGTATAAACAAACAAACATTTCTTATTTTCTATGTGTTACTATTTATTTATTTCTTTCATATAAATTATATAAGTAATAAAATTAAATTAAATGGTACTTACAGATGAATTCACCGGGTTTGACACAAAAGTGCTTCAGCTTCGATCTCTGCTTATTATGAAAGGGAGTCTTGGACGAACTAGGAACTATCAAGCTATGGTATGATCTAAATATATAATACTCTTCTTAAGACTGGTAATATTCACATATATTGCCAATCTTATAATAAGTTCCTGTAGCCCACCATACAACAAAATATAATATCGAAATTTAAAACTTAAATTCTCACAGGTAAAGTTGATTTTTTTTTGTAAATTTGAATGATACAGCGTTAATGACACTAATCCTTTTTCAAAAGATATAAGTTCTATTGTTCTATTGATGGTGGAATGACCTAGACGCGTTTTCCAGCTACTGGTCAGACATAAGTGCCGACAGGACGAGTTGGAAATGCAATGGCCTTTGCCCAGCAGTGGGACATAGGCTATTAAAAAAAAAAGCTCTGTTGCTAACAATAAGTACTAATATTATCACTTTGAACCCCAGTAGGATAAATAATAATTAAAAGCCTGTTTATTTGTAAATACCTACCTACCTTTTTTTTGTAACTAATGATGGTAATCATATGTTCTGTTTAGGTGGTTACTGGAAATAAGCAAGGCCTTGCTGGATTCGGTTTTGGAAAGTCTAAGGAAGCATTTGCAGCTCTGCGTAAGGCTAGGAACCGGGCTGGGCAAAAGTTGATGCACTTTGAAATTTACAATGGGCACACAAGTAAGACATCATTTTCTACTAAGGTTTACGTAAATTGTTATGTAAATTCGAAAAAAAAATGTTACGTAAATTCACTATTCAATTCCAAAATGTATTTCAAAGAAACATCTTTATTTATAGATGACTTTGTATTCAAGATAAGTATATATAGGCTGGTATCCTAAAAAAAAAAAATTAATCTGTCATGAGATTCTGAGAAAATATATTTGTAAATTTATGTATGTTTATTTGTATGGAGCGACGACCTGGTTCAGATCGCGGGATCGCGTTGGATGCGGAAAGCACAAGACCGCTCTGAGTGGTGAGCCTTGGGGGGAGGCCTATGTCCAGCAGTGGACGTTTTTCGGCTGACATCATGATATTTATTTTATTGGACACATTTTTTCTTTTGTCAATTAAACAAAAAAGGAAAGAACTGGTCAAGTGCGAGTCGGACTTGCGCACGGAAGGTCCGTACTATTATAAATTATAAAATAAAAAACACGTTTGCTGTATGGGAGCCACCCTTAAATATTTATTTTATTCTGTTTTTAGTATATTTGTTGTTATAGCGGCAATAGAAACACATAAAACTATCACACCTCATGTGACAGACGGACAGCAGAGTCTTAGTAATAGGGTCCCGTTTTTACTCTTTGGGTACGGAACCCTGAAAATTATGAGGATATAGCCAGTTAAAAGTTCCGCGTGACGTCACAGGTTCCTACTCTCATAACTTTGACGCTTTTCATCTTTTGTCATTTTTTGTTTTATTGACAAAAGAAAAAAATATTAGTCCAATTTTTTCTGTTAATTTAACTGACTGATTTTTATTTATTTTTTACTTATATTAGGAAAATATTTTACCCAGTTTTCACTAACGCCTTTAGCTGAAATTATCATCATCAGGAAGTATTGTTTAATAATGTAAAAATACCTCTGTGTTTCAGTCTTCCATGATTTCTACACAGCCTTTGGCAAAACAAAGATATATGTCCAAAAGAAGAATGAAGGCTATGGTCTGAGCTGTCACAGGGCTATCAAAGAAATCTGCGTGGCTATCGGCATCAAGGACATCCGCGCTAAAGTCGAGGGCTCCCACAATCTGCAGCATATTGTGAAAGCTTTCTTCATCGGGTTACTCCAACAGGTAAGTGCAGTACAAGAATGTTAATATTGCTCGGAACTTGTCCGTTTTCTTAAACTTTAAATGAGAAAGAAAAAGAATACTGTTTTGTTTCGAGTTCCGAACGATGTTACCAAACTAGTTTCAAGTGTACCATATTTTTTTAATGTGAGTGGCAAATAAAGTTTTGGTTCGCCTGGTTGAAACTAATTGTGGCACTCTATAGGCATGATTACTGTTCATTTCTGGAACTTTATCACGTGAAAATATTGTTGAAATGTTGACGTAATTTAAAGAGGATATTTTTTCGTGATTAGAAATTGTAAAAGACATTCTTTAAGATATTTGATATACTCTATTTCTCGCGCAAGTTGCACAGTAAAATAAGACTGCTTATTATTTCATTATTAAACATAACTAAAAATTTGTTTAAAATTGTGGTTCTTAACGTTTTGCCTTGTCTTTTTAGAGAACACATCAGCAATTAGCAGAAGAGAAGAAACTCCATCTAGTTGAATATCGCTCTGAAAATGAGTTTTACCCCAAAGTAATAGCGAGCCCCACCAAAGTCAGGACCAAAGAAGAGATACAGAAGGACGAAACTCTAGACTTCAATCAGTATGTCATGAATGACAGGATTATCTTGAGAAAGAAGAAGTTCCCACGCTTCTATGAGACCATGCCTCACTACGAAATATTTCTCAAGAAATATGAGAAGTTCAGAAATCATGAGACCATCCGTAAGAACCTCAAGGTAGAGTATGGAGAGGTGAAGAGTTTCCTCACTGATAAGTACCCGGAGGAAAAGACAGAAGAAACGACGTAGATTTTGTATTGTATATCATAGTGTAATTTAGTGTAATAAATCATAATAGTTCATATTCCTGTTTTTAATTGGTAGTTTCCTGGGTAAAAAAAAAAGCATTTTTTTTAAATGACAAAGATGCTGCTCGTCAACCCGTGACGACACTCTAGTGTAAGTAGATGTCACCAACTATTGTCCATATTTTTCTGTTAAATTGACAAATGAAAAATACGTGTCCGAGATTTTTTAAATCCAAACTGACGGACTAGTTACATTGACGGACTAGTTACATTGACGGACTAGTTACATTGACGGACTAGTTACATTGACGGACTAGTTACATATTATTTATTTATTTGTCCACACTAATATTATAAATGCGAAAGCGTGTTTATATGTTTGTCCGTCTTTCACGCCGTAACGGAGCGACGGATCGAGGTAATTTTTGGCATAGAGATAGTTTATGGGCCCGAGAGTGACATAGGCTACTTTTTATACCGAAAAAATGCACAGTTCCCGAGGGAACAGCGCGCGATAACCGAATACCACGCGGGCGGAGCCGCGTACAAAAGCTAGTTATCATATATATTTAAGAATCTAGCCTATTTGTAAGGTTTCACTGCTTAGGGATTGTGGTAAAGGGAGTTCGAAATAAAAAAACTCAAAGCAAGTGGCATAAGTTGATTTATTGATATTTAAACAGTGAGACAACTGACTTCATGACTTCTAAAAAAACAACCTAAAAAGTAATATTGTTCATTCTTGCTTTTGCGTGCATCAAGACAAACAAAATAATATTATTGTAGTGGAATAATATCTTAGTCTATTACATAAAGGATCACACGTTAGAAATGCCATTACAAACTATAGGAAAATAAAATAACTACATAATTACAACAAGGTTGCAAAGTTGTGACGTCAAAAATTGATCACGAACCTCATGCCTGTGTCATTTAAGAAAATAAAGAGTATTGTAGCGACATTTCTGTTATTTGTTTCACTAAATAATGTGCACAGTAATAATTAATAAAGGTTTGCCTATTTGTCATGATAGAGGACAAAGAGGGAAGTTCATAAAAGTATTCGGATTCGCCATATTCTCTTAACAAAATATACTGAACGGCAAAAAAATGTGGACCTCAAATGTATGCAGTAATAGTTTTGTTTGAAGGGTGGACCAAATTTTGTGCTGCTGAGTATATAAAGTCACTAAAGTTAATAGTTTAATCAAGTCCGTACAAATATGTTACATAGAAACATAGTTCTATGCAAACGAGTTTTTTATCACATTTCTATACATATGTATTGAATAAAATAGCTACAGGACCTCGTTTTAGGCGGAAGACATCTTTACTTATTTTTGAGACAAAAAGTGGAATGATGTTTATAAGATAGTGAAAAACAAAATAGGGGACCCACTTTGAGGCTCCAAGAAAATATGATCTCCGCATAAAACGAGGTCTACTTTCAAGTTAAGTGTGCGCGACTTCAACTATAGATGAGCTATAGAAGCGAAATGAATGTCTATCGATGTTAGCATAGTCCTCTAAAGCTAGAAACGAACCATTGACTAGTCTAAACTGTCAGTACTTGGCGCCTTATTTTTCTAAAGACAACAGGGCGTTTTCAAAAAGTGTACTTTTTATTTCAAAATGTATTTAATTGTTTCGAATACGAATTTCATGAATGAGTCAGTTTTGTGACGCACATACAGTGATTGAAAAATATGTCACGAAGCTGACGTTTTTGTTGGGACATTTTTAAATTATCGGAATCGATTGTGTATACTCTTGATTCTGAGTATGAACACCATATTTTTTTGTAAAGTTGGAAAAAAAGAT
Source organism: Choristoneura rosaceana (assembly GCA_037349165.1). NCBI lineage: Eukaryota > Metazoa > Arthropoda > Insecta > Lepidoptera > Tortricidae > Choristoneura > Choristoneura rosaceana. The sequence continues at coordinate 6,943,713 of JAZBNJ010000033.1, forward strand.
AAGGTACCTACACTTTTCATGAAAATGCCCGGCAATTAAAAATAAAGTACATATTAATTTTGTGGATACTTGAAAATTAGTGGTTTCTAGCTTCAAACAGTGCGCCTTGAATCACAAGAATACCTTTTCATGGCACCTGACAATAAGTCCAATTTTATACAAAATATTTACAACAGCTACAATACTTAGCAACGGAAAGCAACTAAGTAAATGCTCTAACTAAATGCTATAAAAACTAAGCACCATCGAATTGTTATTTTTTCTCCAAATTTATCGCTCGTTGACGCACTAGCGATGTATTAAGTAATTGAAAATAATATTTAAATGACAATCATAATATTTAGTTCCTTATTTATTACCTGCGCGTCCGAGCTTCGCTCAGCTTCCTTAGAGTTTATTTCTCACATTCGGATAAGAGTAGGATTTTACTCTGAACATACGTTATCTCAAAATTCTATGAGATGACGGTAATTTTTTTTTGTGTGATAATGATAAAACTTGCTTTTTATTTTTATTTCAACCTGTATATCCCACATGCTGTAAGTTTTTGCGAATAGTGAAAAATGTTTCTTTTTTTCTTGTTTCGCTAGATCTAGTCGGAAATTTCACCAAAATCGTTAGCCAAGTTTCTCAAAACCAATTACATTACATTACAATAATTGTAAGTTTGAAGTATCAAATAGGACAATAAAAAAAATCGGAAGGTCAAAATTACGCTTCCATGACCGAAATATGAATGGCCCGCCATTTATTTCCGATTGGTTGTATGACTTAACTACAAATTTCTACACCTTACACCAGCCGATAACTATAAAAATATATCATATAATTTTTTTAAGTTTGGCTTTAAAATCTTTTTTTAGAATATTATCAAGAGTATAATTACATTTAAAAGTAAGATTTATCCACTCTCGGAGTGCCTCGAAAGTTACATAAGAGGAACTGAAATGGGTCAAAATAGGATTTAGCAAACCAATTCGATACAATCAATGTAAAAGAACTATTTTAATCGTAAATTAATGTGAGCAAATATATTTGAGTTAGGTCCATATTGCTGCACAGTGTCATTATCAAAAATTAATTAAGGAAACCGAGACCCAACGGTTATTTTTTATCACGGATGCGTTCTGTAGAGTTGTTGACGTCTCTTGTTGCCAAGTGACTAAACCTGCAAATGAAAAACATGGAAATTAACTAATTTTATCATTTAAATTCGGGATTGTTCCGTGTACCTTGACGACGACTGGTGGTCGTGGTCGTCTCGTGATCACGGCGCATGCAACTGTGCAGAAATATCGAGCTTCTCTAAAATCAAGGTACGCGGAACAAAACCGAATTTTATATTATAAAATTAGTAGACTGCGTAAGTCTAAAACATTGTGTGGAAATTAACTGTCGAAAATTTCCACTGAAATCACGGGTTGCAAATCAATCGTCTTATAACGCCTCAATGAGTGTTTCTGTGACGGTCTAGTTTGCGCCCCTTGTTCTTTACAGATAACCATGGCCAGATAACTGGTAATCTGTGAAGAATTTTTTTCTTCCAGTATAACTAGTTATCTCCAAAGATTTTATTTTCCCCACAGATAACTGTTTTTTTAACGGTTATCTGCAAGGAAAATCCATTCCTTGTAGGTAACTAGCTATCTCCGGGGATTTTTTTTTCCTCACAGATAACTGTTTTTTTTTAACGGTATTGAAACTTTAAAGTGACAAAGTCGGGGGTCTTCCAACTTTTTATTGGTTGGGTTATTCACGCACGTACGTGCTCGTTCAGGCGTCGTGCGCGCGCCACTTGTCGGCGGAGTCGCGGCGCGCGTGCGGCGCGAGGTGCGCGCGCACGCCGCCCAGCACGTCGGCGGCGCCGCCGGCCGCCAGCGCCAGCGGCGCCACGGCCGCGCCCGGCAGGTGCCGCAGCACGCCCGCGCCGCGCCCCTGCGCCGCCGCCAGCGCCATCGTCGCCGCAGTCTCCGCGAAACCCTGACAAATTTCAATAATAATAATAAATAAGAATGAAGAAAGAAAGAAAATAATTTATTTATAACAGCAATGTACATACAGCAGGTTAGGACAAATAACAAAAAGAAGTGTTGCCGCTATAAAAAGGTCCCGGCTCAGCATATCGCTGGTTGAAAACCAGCACTGGTCTTGGTTCTTAATAGTACAAGAGCATAAAACGAGTCATTTTACCCGAGGCGTTCATATAGCCACTCGAGCTTATACGGCGAGGGTGGATAGACACGTCGAGGGGAAAATAGGTTTAATGCTCGAGTTTTACAGTCTGCTTTTCACTTCGATGGCGAGGAAATGAAATAGCAATAGTGGAAACAATGATTCACTTTCTGTGTACCTTTTATTTTATAAGCATTATTATTATTATTATTATTATAATAATTCCATTATTTTAATTTTACTGATTTGATTGATTTTTAGTTTTATATAAATTGAAAATTATTTAAAAAATATATAGAAACTTTTCTGTTTGTGGCTGTTGACATTTGATTACCTTGGTCTTGAGTTGTTATTAGACGAAGATTTTATTTTATGCACTAGAGCATAAAAAGTCATTTTATGTCGCCTAGATACAGCATAAACACGAACTTTACGTCACTTCTCATGCTCGAAAAGTTAGTTTTTATGCTGTATCTAGGCGACATAAAATGAATTTTTATGCTCTAGTGTCTAGTCTAGTGAGAAGTCAACAGAGGTTTTTCCGAACCGGTGGTAGATTTTTTTGACGTTCATAAGTGCTTGTTATAGCCTAAATTGATTGAAGAGATTTTGACTTTGACTTTGTGTCAATGCACTGTACCTCTCTGACGGTGTGGTAGGCCGTGGCCACGCCCTCTCGTATGTCGGCGGGCATGCGCGCGGGGTCGCGGCGACGGCGGCGGCGGCGCGCGCGCCGGTCGTACGCGGCTTGAAGCTGCAGCGTCGGCGCCGGCGTGAGCATGTCGAACGCTGTCTCCGCCGTCGCCTGAAATACAGTACAGTTGTTCATCATCCATCATCATGTCAGCCGAAAGACGTCCACTGCTGGACATAGGCCTCCCCCAAGGCTCTCCACTCAGACCGGTCCTGTGCCTTCCGCATCCACCGCGATCCTGCGATCTTAACCAGGTCGTCGCTCCATCTTGTTGGTGGCCTACCGACAGCTCGTCTTTTTTGGTAGCCGGGCCTTTGCCGGAGAGTGACTGTAGCACCCCCTGCCCCGCCAGGAATAGCAGGAATAGTATGGTTGTTAGATGGATAGATTTATTTATTATCTTTTGAAAAATACATTATGCTTACGTGTTTATTCTCAAAAGTATCGTCCTATGTATAAAAAAATGCGCAATAGTAGCCAAATTATAACAAAATGTCAGCCAAACCTAAAATTTAGTATGTAAAATTATAATTACGCCTTTAAAATAATAATATCAATCATTAAAAATATTAAAATTACAATTTCAATGTAAAATTTAGGAAATAAGATAAATTTTACAATGTTGTAACATAAAGTAAAGCACGGTCGGGCTACGGAGATCAGAATAGCGCCCCAAAAACAAATTAATTAATTTGTTAGACTATTTCAAAATATGAACACGTATTTTTTTCTTATGACAATTATAAAAAAAAAACATCAACATTTGAAAGCTGTATAACGATACAGTTGGTCGGTGAAGTAATTCAAACTTCTCCCTTTCTTTCGCCAGCCTTTTAATTATAGTCAAATACTTTAACGGGACTTATCACGCTTTGACTATGAGTGAGAATCACGAAAGTTTAAAAAGCCTTTTAATTACTTCAAGCAACCCGGCGTCAACTATTTCCTTAAATTGGTTGAAATTATTACATCTTGGTCTTTCTCCTCTGTAAACTAATGTTATTCTTATTTATTTGGACAATCCACTGAAATTGAACTCGCCGAGAGACTTAAAGCCAAGTAGTAATCATATTTTGATGTAAGGCATTACTTGATACTTATAACATTGCGTTCCTATAAACCTCTAAAATGAGGTAAGGCGAGTGCGAGGTGGTGTTGGTGGACGTCCTACGCTGCGATCCGCGGTCTCTGTTCAAGAACTTTTCGACCGTAATGGCCATCTGTTCTCCGTGCTATATGGCTTGCCCATGAATGAAATAATGCTGGTATAACATACGCATAGAAATTTTTAGACATCTTTTCACCTGTATTAGTTGAAGCAGCCGGGTCGTGATGTCAAGCGCGGCGACGGCTGTGCGGGCGGTGAAGGAGGCGGCCCCTCGACGCAGCCCGTGGACCAGGCGTCCGTCGCGCCGCCATTGCTCCACCGGCAACCATACCAGGTCGCGGATGCCCGTTACTGGAATTGAAATAATTGATTAAGATTTATTTTACGGAGGTCCATATGAATTACAACCTTTTGCCTTAGTTACGCTACCTATCAAGCAAGACTTAATTTTTAGCAGATTCTTACGCTTGAAATAATTGGTGCCTGGTGCGCAACACTTATTTGGTTATAAGAAACCTTCTAATGTTTACTATCAGGTGTCTATTCAAAAATATGTTGTTTAAGGGTGTCTAGAAAGGGGTTGTAACCCTAGAAAGTTTCTGGCGATGAAGATTTGTAAAAAATATCATTCCGAATAAAATATATAAAAATTGTGTTTGTAAACACAACAAACAAACTTTGCTACTTCATATCTGCCAAAGTCACCACTACTCAAATTTCATAGTTGGGGATAGTTCTTACCTGTGTTAGGAACATATAAACATAAAAAACTATCACACATACAAACGTATGATTAATTTTCGTGTCACAAAGGAAAAATATCATAGTAATTCTAACTACCTGCGTTAAGGTGTGCAACTTTTTGGTCTTCACCCATCAGCTTTTATTAAAGTACGAAGGTCTGGCTGTCGCGGGCTCTTCCCATAAAAATACTATGGCGAGCGTTGAATAGGCAGCACGGTAGGTAGCGCTAGTGTTAATGGCGCGTTGCTGAGACGCAAAATACCAATAGGGATGACGACGCGATTAAAAAATAATTCTAAGGCACAACTCCAGTAAAAGAACGCTTTATTTTAGCCCTGAAAACCAGATAAATTTCCGATTTACTGTAAAATTAGATTTTTCGTTGCTTTAAAACAAATAAACAGTTGATTGAGTTGTCGGATAGTGACGTCATAATTCGCTATTGCCATTGAAATTCTATGGGAGAATTGTGTTTTGACAGCTCATAAAAAGTGCGTCAGTTGATTGGTGTCATCATCCCTATTACCTACCCCTGTACCCAATGGACGCCAATGACTAATATTAGATAGTACGATGGCAGGTACTCACTAAGCTGCAACAAAGAGTGCATTGGTCCGATCCCGCTGAGCAGGCCGGGTAGCTGATGTCGCTTGATATCTGAAAGCCACTCGTGGAGCGCCCATTGCACCAACTTCTCCAATCCGAGCAGACCGAGCCTATGGAAATATTGTAATGTTACTATTGTTGATTGTAAGTAGATGGATTACATATGCAGAGAAAAGTAATTATTCAAAAGAATATACATAACGTAGGTATGTTTGAATACATATTTGACAACTTTTGCATTCGGTAATATCCTATGTTACTATGAAAACATAGGTCAATACTTGAGCGAGGTTTAGGCGAAGAAACAAAATTGGAATAAAAAAAACGGCAATTGTTTTTTTTAAAGGTTGTTTGCACCTGATATCTTAGATCGAAGTACGATGTTACCTTTTTATGCATTGCATAAAAAAGTATGCGAGTAACAGCAGACTCTTATTATAATAAACGTACTTAAAATACAACTTACTTGTAGTCAAGCCTCTTGAGCGTGAGTTCGGAGCAGTTGAGCTGACCCAGGCCCATGAGCAAGCCCGCGACAGGACCCGCGGACAAGTCCACTCGCTTGCCGACGTAGTCCAAGCGTATGGGGACTTCGGGCGAGAACACTACGCGTCTGAACAAAGCAAGCAAATATTTGTGATATTAAATAATTTCAGGGATTCGGGATGTAGGCTTGAATGCCATTTGCATTAAAAAAAGATAGTATTGTTTTTTGTGTTTTAGGATCTTGGGTTCCCAGAAATCTTAGAACTTCTAGGGATTGGAACAGATTTTGGGGACTCACTTTATCTATGTATGTTTCATCGTTAAAATTAAATCAAAAATACGTTTGCTTTTGAGCAGTATATTATGTAATGGTGATTCAAAACTTGACATTAAAATATCAACGTGTCGATGGAGTAAATAATTGCAAAATATCTATAGAATCGTCGAAGATTACAAAATCACAAAAGTATGCGTCTACAATAGACAGCTTGTGGTTAGATCGCAATCAAGATCCACAATCGTTTGTTCGAAACTGGCAATAACATGTTTAACCAGGGCATCCATACATCTCGTCGGTGGAATCATGAGGGGGAGGGCGTTGGAGCATTGTCCTCAATCTTCTATACTCCAGTGGGCATCGTAGAAACCAACAGGAATAATACCAGAAGACTTTTACATCCTTCCCTCGCCAACCCGCTCAACAAGCTTGGCGAGTACTGGCATTAGTAACTTCGTTATCGTCAGCCTACATCAGTCCAGACGTAGGCCTCCCCTATGCGTATACCTTCCATCGCCTAATTTTGCCTAAAAGTTCATTGCCACGACTAGTACCACAAAAACTATGAAGGTATAATTCCAATAATTGAATAGGCACTATACCGTTAAGCGATTCGAACACAATCCGAGAGTAATGTAAAGACGTCGCAAAAAAAATATCTCAAAAATGCGTCAAAACTGAGTATTAAGTCATGAACTTTTAGGCAGATTTATATGGCGCGTGGTATAGGCGGTATTGCACCGTCCTCTGTGTCTGTGTTGTGTGTAACTTACCTAAAGTAAATAGGCGAGTCATCGACCGGCTCCAAGTCGACGGCGACCTTGGCTTGCGGCCGCTCCTGGGTCATGCCGAGGCGTTGGAAGTCCTCTTCCAACTGTATGAGGTTTTCAGACACGAGCCGCTCGGCCTCGTAGGGCTCCATTAGGGGTTCGTCGTCGCGCATCACTGGTAATACCACAGTTTTTTAAAGATATTGAACAATTTTATACCACATAGTTTTTTTAAGAAAGTGAACAATTTTAACTCTTGAGGCTAAGCTCCAGGGAGTTAAAGACTGGTAAGTTGTGTTTTTTTTTAGCTGGCGAGTCTGGCACTGACTGGCTTCTCCCTTGCCAGTCGTTCATAATGGAGTTTTCTCGATCGCACGCTCCTACCTTCGATAAACCACCTCATATAAAATTAAAAACAAGGAAACAAAAGAACTCGAAAGTCGAAGTCGAAGAAACTCGAAGTTTTTGTCGTGCGGTCCCTCTGACACTTATACTATTTAATACGAGAGCGAGAGGAAGCCCACGACACAAAATTAGAGTTTCGAGTTTTGGAGTAGCCTTGCTGGCCCTCGAATGTATGCAGTAATAAGTAATTTTGTACGGAGAATGAGCCAAATTTTATGCCGCTGAGTATAGTTTCTTACCAGCGTCGTTGAGACTCAGGGCATCAGCGTCGCCGAGCGAGGTGGGCGTGGGCGGTGGGTCCCTCAGGTGACTGGCGATACTCATCACCGGGGGCCGATGAGTCGGCGTGGTCTGGCGAGAACTGCTGGAGTCTGTTGACAGGCCGCTTATGCTTTTTGCATCGTCGTCTGCAATGAAAGGTTGTTTTAAAGAAATCATCATCATCATGTCAGCCGAAAGACGTCCACTGCTGGACATAGGCCTCCCCCAAGGCTCTCCAGTCAGACCGGTCTTGTGCTTTTCGCATTCACCGCGATCTTAACCAGGTCGTCGCTCCATTTTGTTGGAGGCCTACCGACAGCTCGTCTCGATTCGAGAACCCGCCATCAGTCCTGCGAGCAATGTGCCACCCTCTGCCACTTCAGTTTCGCAATTCTTCGGGCTATGTCGGTAATCTTAGTTCTACTGCGGATATCATCATTTCTGATTCCATCCCACAGAGAAACCTCGAGCATAGCCCTCTCCATAGCCCTGCTTTTAATGATAAGGTTAAAATGTTTTAGTGAAATACTTTAATTAATTAATGCGATGTTTCTGCGAAGATAGCTGGACATCTGGAATAACATAAAGGCATTTTTTTCCGATATTCCCACGGGGTAGGGATAAAATGTTGAAATAACAACCGCTGGGCAAAGTTACGAAATTTGGCATGGTTTTTTTTAATGCAACGTCAATGAAAACTACGATTAACTGTCGGGAATTTCCACGGGAATTTCCTAAAATCCCGGAATTTCAATTCAACTACTATGTCAAATGATTTACGCGTTCGAAGCCGCGGGTAAAGATTAGTACTTAATAATGGGTTACATCAGTTCGAGCGGGTATGTATCTGAATATCGAATGTCAAAATACCGGATGTACTAAAATATCGAATGGGTCATAATATCGAAAAGGTATTTCTGTTTATTCTATTTTTTTTAGATTGTTATAAATCTAACCTAACCTAACCTAAGGGGTTCTATACGATGCCGTTTTAATGAATCCTGAGAAGTTTACGGTTTCAGAAAATAAGCCTTTCGATATTATGACCCATTCGATATTTTAATACATTCGATATTCTAACATTCGATATTCAAATGCGTTCACGTTCGAGCTTTTACCAGTGTTCTCGTCCGTCCCAAGCTTGGAGAAGAAGCCCACGAGGAAGGCCAGCGTGTCCTGGTCGAGATTGAAGCGCAGCGGCAGCAGCGATATCTTGAGGCAGCACTCCTGCGCACACAGCGCTGGCTCCGGCCGCAAGTGCACCGCTTTTATCACCAACTGGGACGGAGTGGAAATTTACAGTAGATTTTTAGGGCTACGTACGCACTATGGGGCTGGGGAGGGATGGCGTGCTGAAGACGTAGCTGAAGTAGTTGCGTTAAGCCGGTTTTACATTTAAAAAAATATTCATTGTAAAGTCATGTGCACAACAAGTAAGTATCTATTAGAACCTCTCAAAAATATGTTCATCATCATGTCAGCCGAAAGACGTCCACTGCTGGACGTAGGCCTCCCCCAAGGCTCTCCACTCAGACCGGTCTTGCGCTTTTCGCATCCACCGCGATCCCGCGATCTTAACCAGGTCGTCGCTCCATCTTGTTGGAGGCCTACCGACAGCTCGTTTCCCGGTCCGCTGACGCCATTCGAGAACCTTTTGACCCAATCGGCTATCAGTCCTGCGAGCAATATGCCCCGCCCACTGGTGTACAGTATGGTGTCAACAGAACTGTTCCACTTACCATATGCGCGTTGCTCCTTTCTGGCTCATCTTTGACCTTGTACTGGCTTAAAAGTTTGTTGATGTCGCTGCAAACCAGCCGGTCGAGCACTTCTATCTTGCTGATGGCCAGGGTCTGCCGGGAAGCGTGCGTGCCGCTTGAAGGATAGGTCTCGTGTTGGAATTTCACCTAAAACAAATGTTTCGAAATAAAGAAAGAAAGAAAGAAAGAAAGAAAGAAAACATTTATTCGTGACAAAAAAATAAAATACCTAAATAAAAAACAAAAAACAGCTATGCTTGTCACGAAATGAAACTACCGTGAGACTCGCTTATATTAACCGATATTCTAACGGATAAATCACGTCTTAAATCGAGTTTAGAGTTAGTTAGTTTAGAGTTTGAATCGAGTTTTTGTCGCGCGATCAGAGCGGTGGCACGTAGTGCGCGTGTTGCGGCAGCCGTCGAGTCGCGTGCTCCATTGAAGAAGGGTTTCGAAATAGCCCGAAACATGTCGGCTAAACTCGATTTAAGACGTGAGTTATCCGTTACAAAATCAGTTAACATAAAACAAATGTTATTACATTGTAAACTAGTATTCACTTTGTATATTTAAGTACAGTCAAGTGTAAAGTTAGCGAAACGGCCAAAGCTACAAAAATATGTATACACGACTTTATGCACTAAACATTAAGGTCGTGTATACACATTTTTGCAACTTTGGCCGTGTCGATATCTTTGCACTCGACTGTGCGTTGTCAATCACGGTTCAACGCTGCAAGCGACGTTTTTATTCTTCTGAGGCCCACCATATAAATATTTATAAACATGACACTGATCTAACGTAGTGCAAAACCATAGAGAAACAAAATAATTTTTATTTCGTTATATTTAAACAGGTCCGTCAATTCCCTTGAACTTATTGTGTAAATTCTATTGCACATTTAGGCCGCACGAAGTTACAAGTGTCACAATAGTAGACTACAACAAGAGTATAAAACGAGCCATTTTACCCAAGACGTTCATATACCCAACCGAGCCGGTACGGCGAGGGTGGATAGACACGTCGAGGGGAAAATGGGTTTGATGCTCGAGTTTTACACTCTGCTTTTCACTTAAATTGCGAGGAAATGAAATAGCAACAGTGGAAACAATTGTTCCCTTACTATGTACCTTTTATTGTTCATGCATTACTATTGAACCTCCTAACAGCCAAGTCAAATTTTTGATATATGAACATCAAACTTTATGACTGTCATTTATGATAGAGTTTGAAGTTCAAGTTACAACAAGTCCTCTATAAAGGACTCTACTGGGCGTTAGGAGGATAATTATACATTTTTCATTTTATTGATCTATTTCAATTGATTTGGTTGATTTTTAGTTTTAAATAAATTAAAAATTATTTAAAAAAATGTATACAAACTTCTTTGCTTGTTGCTGTTTACACCGATTGTCTTGGTCTTAGACGAAGATTTTATTTTATGCACTAGTCATAAAAAGTGATTTTATATCGCCTCATCATCATCATGTCAGCCGAAAGACGTCCACTGCTGGACATAGGCCTCCCCCAAGGCTCTTCACTCAGACCGGTCTTATGCTTTTCGCATCCACCGCGATCCCGCGATCTTAACCAGGTCGTCGCTCCATCTTGTTTATATCGCCTAGATACAGCATAAACACGAACTTTACGAGCATGAGAAGTAAAAAGAGTTTTTCACTTCTCATGCTCGTAAAGTTCGTGTTTATGCTGTATCTAGGCGACATCAAATGACTTTTTATGCTGTAGTGCATAAAATAAAATCTTCATCTAATACCAACTCAAGACCAAGGTAATCAGGTGTCAACAGCCACAAACAAAAAAGTTTCTATATATTTTTTAAATATTTTTTAATTTATATAAAACTAAAAATCAATCTAATCAATCATAATAAATCAGTAAAATTAAAATAATGGAATTATTATAATAATGCATTAAAAATAAAAGGTACATAGAAAGTAAATCATTGTTTCCACTGTTGCTATTTCATTTCCTCGCCATCGAAGTGAAAAGCAGAGTGTAAAACTCGAGCATTAAACCCATTTTCCCCTCGACGTGTCTATCCACCCTCGCCGACGGCGAGTCACCGTGCCGGCTCGGGTGGCTATATGAACGCCTCGGGTAAAATGGCTCGTTTTATGCTCTTGTTGTACAATCTACTATTGAGCCAGTTAGTTACCTTTGTCAAGCACAACTTGACGCAAGTGTGATGGTCCCTGTGGCGGCCGCCGCGCGTCTTGATGTCGCGGCGCTTGGGCGCGCCATGCGGCCGCACGCGCTCGGAGCCCGACGACCAGCTGACGCCCTGTCTGTAGGCCGCCGTCAACGCCCGCCCGGATTCGTAGGGCTCGTAGTCTTTGCTGCGTCTAATGGCTCGTTTTATGCTCTTGTACAATCTACTATTGAGCCTACCTTTGTCAAGCACAACTTGACGCAAGTGTGGTGATCCCTGTGGCGGCCGCCGCGCGTCTTGATGTCGCGGCGCTTGGGCGCGCCGTGCGGCCGCACGCGCTCGGAGCCCGACGACCAGCTGACGCCCTGTCTGTAGGCCGCCGTCAACGCCCGCCCGGATTCGTAAGGCTCGTAGTCTTTGCTGCGTCTAATGGCTCGTTTTATGCTCTTGTTGTACAATCTACTATTGAGCCTACCTTTGTCAAGCACAACTTGACGCAAGTGTGGTGGTCCCTATGGCGGCCGCCGCGCGTCTTGATGTCGCGGCGCTTGGGCGCGCCGTGCGGCCGCACGCGCTCGGAGCCCGACGACCAGCTGACGCCCTGTCTGTAGGCCGCCGTCAACGCCCGCCCGGATTCGTAAGGCTCGTAGTCTTTGCTGCGTCTAGTGTCAAAAGTACATTGTGTCTTAAGGGCGGTATTTTTTATTTATTTTGACAGTGGAAGCATTCTACACTTCCACTGAACGTAGATATAGTTAGAGTTTAGTTTTCTTACGAATGGGGGTCCCCATGAGGGGAATTTTTTCTTTTATTGTAACTATACTGTAGTTTTTAAGTATTTTATTTGTACTTATTTTATTTTGAAAAATTGACTGTGCTAAGTTTCTTGCGGCGCATTCTTCTTGGCAATGATGGTCTTTTAGAAAGCGCTGGTAGTTTAAAAAATGACGTGTGAAAGTGTCCATTGCGGCCTATTTACTGAATAAATGATTTTGATTTTTTTTTGGTAAATAAGGAATTACGGACAAGAGTCTATTAGAAGAAGGGATGTAACGGATGTGGTTTTATCGGAACCGAAAGCGGAACCAGATATTTTCAATTTAGTTTATCGGAACCAGAAACGGAATCGGAACCGAAAACGGAGCTGGAACCAGAACCAGAGCCTGAGTGAAAGATGGACGAGATATTAGTGTAACACGTGGCAAACGGGGCGATAAACGAATGACTGATGACTTGTTTGTTTTTGATGTATGCCATTCAAATTCGGCCGCCGCGCGAAGCTTTGACATCCGATATAACTTCCGTTTCAAAAGTAACGGAACCGGAACCGAAACGGATGTATAAAACCAAACGGAAGTTCCGGCTTAACGGAAACGGATCGGTGCTCCGTAACATCCCTGAATAGAATCCCGAATCGGAAGAGGGATTTCATAAAATTTTAATTTTTCTGTTTTTTTTTTCATCGACTCATTAGTCGATGTTCGTAATTCCAGTACAGCCCGTATGACATGCAATGTTTTTTCTCACATTTGTGAGTAAATAAAATATTATATGCATTTATAGCACAAAATAAAAACATATCTTTGTATACATATCTTGTAGTTATACGGCCGGATGGGCGAGTAAATAATAATAATAATAAATATCATGGGACACTTGACACCAATTGACCTAATCCCAAACTAAGCAAAGCTTGTACTATGGGTACTAGGCAACGGATAAACATACTTATATAGATAAATACATACTTAAATACATATTAAACATCCAAGACCCGAGAACAAACATTCGTATTATTCATACAAATATCTGCCCCGGCCGGGATTCGAATCCGGGACCTCAAGCTTCGTAGTCAGGTTCTCTAACCACTCGGCCATCCGGTCGTCAACCGGTGTGGTTAGAGAACCTGACTCTAAGAAGCTTGAGGTCCCGTTGAGTCCCTAGGGTTCGAATTCCGGCCGGGTCAGATATTTGTATGATTAATACGAATGTTTGTTCTCGGGTCTTGGATATTTAATATGTATTTCGACCCTCTTAGCTTTATTATATGTATAGATTTAAGCATGTATTTATCTATATAAGTATGTTTATCCGTTACCTAGTGTCCATAGTACAAGCTTTGCTTAGTTTGGGACTAGGTAAATTGGTGTAAAGTGTCCCATGATATTTATTTAGTTACAGACTTTAATTACTACTGGCTGATTGAATTTCACGTCAATATACCGCCGCAGTGTTCTATCATATCATGTCATGTCAGTCAAAATCTTGAGACTTACTTGGAAGGCGTTGGTGAACTTTGTTTGACGTCGTCTATGGTCACGCTTTTCTTGGGCGCCTGGTCGCCGGCCGCTTTGAAGTCCGCGCCCCCGAACATGTTCCAGGTCACACTCATTTCGCATAGTGTGTATCTGCAGGTTATACCATTGAAATTACAAGAAAAATGCCCAAAGATAGCCCAAAGATAGATAAAGGGGCTCCTAGACGGGCCATATTTTCACGAAAATGTATAGCTGCAATAGTGTAGCTGGCAGCATCAGCCAGCATTTACGGCCAGACTATGCAACAGTCGGCAATATTTTTAGTATGGCCTATGGTATACTGCAATATTTCTCAGCCACTTTTAGTGTTGTCTCGCTATACGGCATAATTGCGTCCCTTGTTCCTTTCTTATGCTACGTGAAGTATGCCGCGATTCGTTCAAGTAGCATAGCTATGTTCGTGTTTGTTTCTGTTTAAAGTAAATACGGACATCTACATTTTTCAAAAATGCTTTTTTTTAGAAAAAAATACTTATTTCCAGACTCAAAATATCTAACGTATCACGCTTATTGAAATAAGGTCAAATCCACATTTTTTTTTTTGGTTCTGATTTTACTTTTAAAACAATGTAAGCTGCTGCAATGCGTATGAGTTCGTCAGCCATACTAGCCATGTATGTAGCCCATGTAAAGCCAAAATAAAGAGCCATATACTGCTGCAGAAATATTGCCGAGATAAACATTTTCCAGCCATATGCTGCATTAAAATGTTTTTTGTATTGCCGGGATATAATCTGCAATGTTGTAGCCACATAATTCATCAAAAGTATAGCCCGTCTAGGAGCCCTTTAAGAAAGATGCAGAGATAGTATAGATAGATAGAAAGTGTTTGAAATTTTTTAAAGTAAATAAAACAAGTGCCCAGCAGTTGGACACAGTTATAGGCTAAATATAGTAATAATAATAAATAAAACAAAATTTTTGCTTTTCTGGAATTTCATCTTACCATGAACTTGATCATTGCAACAACAAGTTACAATGAAGGAAAGAGTAATAAAAAATAATTCCCGTGGGAATTATTAACTGTATCGTGGTTTTTATCGAAGTTAAATAAACAACAGATTCCATGACTAAGCCCAGTAGTTTAGATTTCAAAATTTTAAGCGCTGGTAGTTTCAAAAAAATACGTGTAAAAGTGCCCATTGCGGCCTATTTACTGAATAAATGATATTGATTTTTGATTTTGAGTAATAATAATAATTAGTAGGACAATGTCTAAACTACACAAACCTTAACACCGGTAATGGGAAGCTCTTAGGCGCCTTCAGGACATCGCTCCGCGCCGCCGGTATAGTGAAATGGTTGTCGAACATGTAGACCTGCCCGGGGCCTATCCAGTTGACGACCGGCTCGTCGAGGTCATTGTCCTCGCAGAGCGGCTGCGACTCCACTATGCAGTATTCGTCGTCCGTGTTGCCGCCGTCGCCGCCGGATTTCGCCTGTTGAATGATCCATTACATTTGAAATGTACAGTGGGGGTAGGAAAACCTTCGTCAGTTATTAAATTGATTCCTGTACAAAGTCATAGACTCTTAGTACGTTTTGAAACCAAAGTACTAAGTAGACAAGTGCATATCTAGTGTCATATCAAGACAAAACCTTTTTAATAAACAACTTCGTAAAAGTTTCAATCAAATAATGTTCTATTTAATTGTCATTGTTTGTCAGTGCCAAGGTATAGTGGTAGGGTTGCTATGGTCACCTGATTATGTTTATCAGGTTGACAGGTTGAGAATGTGCTACTCAATCGGTAAAGCAGATTAGCGCTCAAACTGAGCAAAGGAAAATAGATCTCAGGGTGACGAACCTTTTTTTACTCTGACTGTATGTACCAAAAACTTTATAGTGAAGGAAAATTTGTAGAGACGCGCCGAGTACAACTTTTACCGAGTAACCGAGTTATGCGAGTAAATGCGAACGTTTTCGGACAAATATGATGAGAAAGGATTATTCAGTACTGAATACACGTAAATCATTAGATCCAACAGCTGAATTTAATTTACGGGATTTTTAAAAATTCCTGAAATTTAAATCGTTGTTTTCATTGACGTTAACATAAAAAATAATCATGTTCAAATTTCATGACTCTAAGCCCAGCGGTAGTTTGTTTCGAGATTTTATCCCGTGGGAATATCGGAATAAAAAGTAGGTAGGCTATGTGTTATTCCAGATGTCCAGCTATCTACATACCAAATTTCATGACTCTAAGCTCAGCGGTTGTTATTTCAAGATTTTATCCTTATCCCGTGTGAATGGATAGAAAGTAGCCTATATGTTAACCCAGGGTTAACATATAGGCTATTACCTGTATGCCAAATTTCATGGAAATCGGTTCAGGAGTTTTAGCGTGAAAGAGTAATAAACATACATCCAAACAAATTTATAATATTAGTGGGTTTGATCATGAAACTACCGTGAGACTCACTCATATTAAATGACATTGTAACGGATAACTCGCTTCTTAAATCGAGTTTAGCTCGACATGTTTCAGGCTATTTCGAAACCCTTCTTCTAAGGAGCACGCGACACCGCTCTGCTCGCGAGCAGAGCCTCCTTAAAAGAAGTTTCGAAATAGCCCGAAACATGTCGAGCTAAACTCGATTTAAGACGTGAGTTATCCGTTACAATATCATTTAATATTAGTGGGTTTATCTTTTAACCCTTACCTTTTTCCGTTTAGACTTCTTTGGTGTAGGTTTAGGCGTGGAAGTGGGATCACCCAAGTCCTTCGCGACTACTACAGTCGGTTTCGTATCCAGCATATCCTCGGGCACTGCCGGTCGGAACTCGTCGTAATCCAACGACTTCGACTCCTCGTTGTCTACGGCTTCAGAGGGTTGACGCTTCGAGTTGGACTCGTCGGGGAAGAAGAATATTTCAACGCCTTCTTTTTCCGTAGAGCTGTTTAGATCGTCTTCTTCAACTGGAATATACGTCAATAATAATAGAGCATGTCACAGAAACACTTGTCTTGTAGTTCAGGGGAGACGGCAGATCAAGATGACGTTCCCCTACAGGGCCGCATTTAGAGGTGTGGAGGCCTTGGGGCAACAAAGGAGTGGAGGCCAATGAGGGTCTTTTGATATTTTACTGATTGCCTGATTGAAGTGAAGAAATATACGAATTGCTGTTTCCTAGTGTTTACTCGTCGGAATTTGAAAGTTTTTTTTTCAGATGTCTCTATTGTGGGGGCCCCTATTTTGTGGAGGCCCCGGGCAGTTGCCCCCTTTGCCCTCCCCTAAATCCGGCCCTGTTCCCCTATGCTTTGGATTGATAAGATAAAACCTAACAAACACATGTTACAACACAACGTAAAGAAGCAACAATCAGGAAGAAAGACCATAATCATCGGACTACATCACAATGGTGTGGTGTCTGCGATAGTTGTGCCTGGCGGGCAGGTCTTCTGCAGAGTACCCGCATTAATTACAACATTTAGGGGCTGTTACACCATTGATTGAATAGTGTTAACTGACGGTTAAATGTGTTTACCCTTACCGCTATCCTACCCTTAGGTAACTGTAAGGGTACTGACCCTTAGTAAATACTTACGCGTAGTATTAGGGCTTTCCTTCATTGCTTCGGCCATCAAATCATTAATCTGCTGAATTTCACTGGGCGATAACTCCCTTATTTCCTCCATGGGTCGGTCTTCAAGTCCTTGAAAGTACAAAATAAAGAATTAGACACTTATTTTGCAGCATCGCTTGAAATCTGTTTAACTAATATCATACTGTAATTAGATATACTTAAATAGATCATCAATCGAAATCATTGACTATTTTACTTGGTATAACAGGTATGTCTAATGCTCATGTCATGCTCAAGTCAAGGGCAAAGATATCGACACGGCCAAAGTCGCAAAAATATGTATACACGGCCTTAATGTTAAGTGCATAAAGTCGTGTATACATATTTTTGTAACTTTGGCCGTGTCGATATCTTTGCCCTTGACTGTACATGAAAAACAGTGCGGACTGTCATAATTTGGTGGTAAAGAAAACTCTTTCATTTTTTAAAATTAATTGATGCTACTTAAAACTCTGATATTTTTTTCTGTTAGGTAATTAGAAAGGTTACCTATTGGCATAAAAAGTTTCAAGCGTTTCTAAATATTTCAGACATTCCCCATTGGTGTCAAGTGTACCATGATATCGTCACTACTTCAAAAAAAATCTCGTATCTAAAAACAATTGTGTCAACCAAATTGAACCTTCACATAATGATCATAAAGTTTACTCAGAAAAATTATCGTTTTTGAGGTACGTGTAGTGACGATATTTATTTATTTACTCACCAACTAAAGGCTCCAGCGGCTGGTCGGAACAGATGCTGGTATGCCGCGAGGACCGGTCGAAGGGCGGCTGTGAGTCCCCGTCAGAGGCCGCGTAAGTCAACAGTCGGCACAGCGCCGATGCAGAGTCCCAGCACGTGTACAGTGTCACCATGTTGTTGGACGCACTCAGGTCTACCTGAGGCTGGTCTTTGGATTGCTGAAGGGATTTGAATGTCAACTCAATAACAAAAAGAACAGAATTGCGGGTAGAAATGGAATGCTGGCAACCGATTTAAGGGCCGCCGCGAAAATTACGGTCAGAGGCCATATAGTTTCCTCTTTAAAAATATTGGGCCAACCTTGGCTGTGGAACTTGCATTCTACGAAACTCGATACTTGAAGTTCGTATCGTGCGGTCCCTTTGACACTTATACTACCCACATTGGGTAACTGTTGGAACTATAATATTAAGTCATCTTTTGTACACAGTTTGACAATAAATAAATTCTATTCTATTCTATTCTATTCTTACTATTTAATGCGAGAGCGAGAGGGACGGTACAATACAATAATAGAATACAAATACTCTTTATTGTACACCAGAAATAATAAGTGATACAGAAAAACAGGTACACAGATAAAATTACAAGGTAAGCAATAGGCGGCCTTATCGCTTAAGAGCGATCTCTTCCAGGCAACCTTTACTACACGAACAGGTACTATACGAACTTCGAGTTCCGAGTTTCGTATTAGCCCTGGTGGTTACATGTTATAGTGAGATGGAAGTATGTAGTTACACCTGTATTCTAAGCCCGGGAGTTTGAGCCGTGTAGTTGGGGTTGGAACCTCCCATCACAACTGTACTTACATAATGATTTTTCTCCATTGCACAGCTCCATCTCTTATAAAGCACCTCATATAAAATTCAGTGTCTTTGACCCTTAAGGCGACTCAACTTAAAAAAAAAACCGTGTAATCCTGCTTAATAGTCGATAGTCCGGACGCGGAATGCCTCCACAAAAACTGGTAGAAAAATGTGATGCAACGCTTAAGACAACTCCCGTGCTTTGTAAGCCGGGCTGTTACATATCTTAACAAAGTACTTACACCATTAACTTTGTCCTCCATCCTCAGCGACAGTTCGAATAACCCCACATCCACAACACACACATAATCCTTATGTACGTCAGGCAGCTTGTCATCGTCTTGTGGCACCGCCGCGCCCGGTTTGGGAGTGTTCAGATGAGCCAAGAACAGAGTGCACTCCTGAGCTAGGAAGCGGAGACTCGATGTGTTCGTCTCGGGTATTATGTTGCTTGACACGCTGAAGTTGCCAAGCGTGATGACTGTACGAATGGGTAGGTACAGCGGTCTGAAAGGATTGTGCCGTTTGTGAAAAATAGTAGATTATACAACAAGAGCATAAAACGAGTCATTTTATCGGAGATATTCACCACAATCCGAACTGGTACAGCGAGGGTGGATAGACGTCGAGGGGAAAATGGGTTTAAATGGTCGAGTTTTACACTCTGATTTTTCACTTTGATTGCGAGGAGATTAAATAGCAACAGTGAAAACATTGTTCACATACTGGTTACCTTTTATTTTTCATGCATTGCTAAACATGTTTCTTTATCGTTTGCCCGAATTTCATATGCCCAAATGTATCGTTTTCTAGAATTTTCATTTGCCTAAAGTAATTTATTTCTGAAATAGTAATTTAATTTCTTCAGAGTTAATATTAAACTAACCTAACCTAACGTACTGTATTATATATGATGACATTTAAAAAAATCCTGATACATATGGCAAGTGAAATTCGGGCAAGTAAAGGTAAACGGCTAAACTTATATTATTTACTTTGTTGATTTATTAATATAACTTAGAAATTATTAAAGATTTTTTTTTATAAACATTTGTTTGTGACTGTCAGCACCTGATTGCCTTGGTTTTAGACGAAAATTTTACTTTATGCACTAGAGCACAAAAAGGAATTTTATTTCGCCTAGAATCAGCATAAATATCAAGTTTACGAGCATGAGCAGGAAAAATTGTATCTCAACCTGTAATCCACAGCGCAGTCAGATATATGCACGTGCAGTTCAGACAGCACCGTGGCGGGCGTATACCCGGGGACGGGATAGTCCAGTACATCCAGCACGTCCATCAGTTGTGACAGCCAGGCGATGCCCTTGTCGCCGCGGTGCCGGAGTGTCGCTTGCTCAAGCCCCAGCGCTATGCAAATGGTCTGTGGAAGACGTGAGTGTGACATGTTAAGAGCAAAACACAGAGGACGGCAGCGGGTTGGGAGCGGATCGGGTCGCAAGTGCAGTAATTGCGGGGCTATATATGAAGATCACACCGCGGCGCCCACGCACGGGTCGCCTTTCGCCCGCGTTCGCTGTGATTTTGTTCATACGCACCTTTAGAACGAAAACGACACAATTCAAAATGTTCTCATTTTTAAAACTAAATCATGTTTTGTTTTATACAAAGTTCATTTCAGTAATGTGAATATTTCGAATTGCGTCGTTTTCGTTCTAAAGGTGCGAATATAGGCCCGCTGCACCCCCGTTACGACCCACTCCCGACCCGCACGCATTCTGTGTGTGTTTTGAGCTTTAACGCATATGGAACAACCAGATTAATCGCGCGTTGTTTTGGAGACATGCATCAAACTAGGTGTAACGCACGTGTAATCCAAGCAGCGTCGTCGCTTTAGTAAATTTAATGTTGGGTACAAACAAAGCTGGCAAGGTAAGACCATTACAAAAATGGTCACCAATGGTTTCTTGACAGGCTATCGGTAGATGGCGTCGGTATCGTGAGGTCCGTTTGACGTCACACAGTACGGTCTGGCTTGCGATTGGCTCATTTACTTATAAAATTGGTTAAAACCAATCACAAATTTCAAAGTTGTCAAACAGAACTCACGGTACTAGCGCCTATTAACCTGTGACAAAAACCCTCATTCAAATAGACTATGATTGTTTATTCAATCTGCTCAATAAATGGAGATTACGGTACCTGCTCGAATATGTCTTTTTCTCGAGTCGTAACGTACATACCATGTTGATAACAATAGTAATTCATAGTTACCTTCAGCCCAGGAGTTTCCGAATCAGGCTCCACCTTCAGTGCCATTGAGAACATATCTTTGGTATGTAGACGTTCTTTTATGGCAACTCCTTTGCCGGAAGGATAGATGGTACTCTTCAGATGCGGAGGTAACGTCTTGCCGAATAGCCGTAAGCCGGGCTTCTCGGACGGGATTGTTAACAGAGCTAGAATCGGTAAAGTAAAATATACATCGTGGAAATTTAAAAAAAGATTCATGACCTAGGTAAAAATTTCTTTAATATCAATCAGTTTATTTAACATGGAACTGAAAAAAACCTAGACCACAAAACAGATAGTAATTCAGTCTACATACAAAGTGCGCTCGAGCAACGCACGCATAGACATTGTTCACGGACACGAAATCTCGGACCGGTTGGGACCAGTGCGAGCGCGAGTGCCATCTGCTTGAGACGCGCGTCTGTGAACTTTATTGCGCAATAATGGAGAATGCGAATTTATTATACTTTAAAATATAATAATCGTGCATTTCCCCAATGTCGAAATCGTCGCAAGATATTTTCTGTGACAGATTTGTAATATAACAATGACGTTAACATTAAAATATTTTAGTTATTATTAATTTATATTTCCATTCTTCCCGTTTCATTCTCAACAATAAATCCAAAGAGAATATAACCACTATGTTTTAAATAAATCCAACAACTAGATATAAGTGCCACTATCACAATAGTCTGTTGTGCACGAGCAATAGTTGACAACCCTAGATCGCACGTATGAAAAGTGCAGTACATACATGAGATTGACTTTTGTACCTTTCTGTGTTGTGCTACGTGATCACTTTAAGACCGCAGTTTAAGCAGCGGCGCGGCAAGTATGTTCTCTGTTCATTGTGCGGCCAAGACGCTCACCACACAGTGGTTACCTAGCAGCATACGCAATGCACAGAAAACACGGTTGCCGCACCGCTGCCCGCTGGCGTCGAGCCCGCCGCCAAAAGGGCATAAGCCAAAGTGTTTTGCTTTCTAATAATGGGCGTCCTTCGCCTCGGCGCTCTAAATACAATCGGCCGAATCACGGCACATTTTTAGTTGGTCTGGGCCTACGAATAGGGATGTTGACACCACCAATCAACTGACGTACTTTTTATGAGCTGTCAAAACACAATTCTCCCATAGATTTTCAATGGCAATAGCGACTTATGACGTCACTATCCGGCAACTCAAGCAACTATTTATTTGTTTTAAAGCAACAAAAAATCTGATTTTACAGTAAATCTAAAATTAATCTGGTTTTCAGGGGTTTTTAAAATAAAGCGTTTTTTTACTGGAGTTGTGCCTCCGAATTATTTTTTAATGACGTCAACATCCCAATCAGCGTTGGGGAGCATTGCTCTATACAAACGGCGAAGTAACTCAGCTAGTTATTATGCCTAAGCGAAGCGTCATTTTAGCGTGCTGGTATACTTCGACTTACCTTCATGGTACAGGGTAACTTTTCCCGCACGTAGGCACAACTGCGCGGTCTTAGGCCGTCCTTCAAGGCCGCTCACTTCGCACAAGGTCAGCTTGTGCGCTTCAAGCACCAACTCTCCCATCTGGCCGGGCACCACGTGTTTGTTGGAGTCCTGTTGAAGAATTTTTATGAGCATCAGTGTGTCAGTATGAGATCAATGTTTGTTAGTACACTGCTGGACATAAGCCTCTCCCATAGTTCACGGCTCGATCTTTTCAAACTTTGCATAACAACATGTGATATAGAGTGGTTAACACCGTAAGATTTTAATTTGATTTTTGCTTACACTACATTATCTACATAATTCGATTGTGGGAATAGTAAAATGTATATGAAAGACTTAAATCATGTACGAGTAATTCCCGTGCACACACCAAAATGTATCTTTAAAAAAATGAAGTGGTAAATATACTTTTGATCCTAAAAAGTTACGATTAGTTTTAATCTTACTTACCCTCACAGGCGCGTAGATAGTCAACAAGCCCTTGCCAACGTTGAAACTGAGACAGAAGTTGTGGGTCTCCTTCTTTTCGAACACGCTCGGTTTGGCAGCGCCTATCCCTTTCTTCAGTTTATTGTCATATGTCGAATAATAAAGGTTTTCTTCTTCTGACGACGTGCTACCGGAATCGGAATCTAAAGACAAATGATAATGCAAGTGTAGGGTTATTAATTTATTGACTCAGGCGTTACTATGCGGAGGTCCATATCAATGAACTAAAAGAATTTCCTTGCTCATCCGCGATCTTACGATAGTATGCAAAATATGCGTAAATACAGCTTGGGTCTAATTTTAGCAACGGTAGTTAATATTAATAAAACATGCCTTGACTGTAAATAAATAAAAATTAAAAATCAAGGTACTTTTGTAGGACGGTTAAATTAATATTTGCGGGTAGTTTTTGTTTTGTTTGAAAAAAAAAATATATATATAAAAATATATATGTGGGTACTTGGGGAGTTATAGTGACAAATTAAAACGGTGGTTGTGGTTTGTTAGTCTAACAACTGGTAGCATGGTGTACGGTTGTGTTACTCTGAAGATGAGCTCTGGTTGAGTTCGAAACGCATCAGTGTGATGTGGTGGTGGTGATAGATGGGTTTGTGTAATTTGTGTGTGTTCTTACAGTGTCGAGGTGGAGGAACTGCATAAACACGCATATTTTGCATAAGCTTAGCTATCGTAAGGTTGCGGGTGAACAAGGAAATTCTTTTAGTTTTTTTAGTGTAGTTTAGTTTTTAGTTCTTTTAGTTTTAGTTTAGTTAGTTTTAGTTTAGTTTAGTTAGTTTTATTCCCACCTGTTACCACTAATTTGTTAGCACGCTTGCGTGTGCAAATTGGAATTTGCGCAAGTATTATTGAGCGTATACCCGGACCCAGAGTCACACTTACCATATCCAGTTCCTTTGCACATCCCGAAGGCCGGGTATATAGTCGTGTACATGAGGGGGCTGATTTCTACCGCGTCCTCTATCTGAGGCTCCCACAGCAGCAAGTCCGAGTTGATGCGGTTGTATATTATCTCGTACAGTTGTTTTGATCTGTAGAGATGAAGACATGTGTAAAAGTATGGAAATTAGTTGAATTTATTTCTGGTAAGGAGCAATACCAATGAGGAGTAATGCAAATTGATCTAGTCTCGATGGGTATTAGGCAACGGATAAATATGTTGTTCTAGATAAATGAATAATACGGATTTGGATGAAATTTGGCAAAAAGTTAGTATAACCAGGATTAAAACATAGAATACTTTTTATCCCGATATTCCTACGGGATAGGGATAAAAACTCTAAATAACAACGGCTGGGCAGTGTCATGAAATTTGGTATGTAAGTAGCTAGACGTCTGGAATAACACATAGGCTACTTTTTATCCCGATGTTCTCACGGGGCAGGGATAAAATCTCGAACTAATAACGGCTGGGCTTAGTCATGAAATTTGGTATGTAGATAGTTTGATATCTGGAATAAAACGTAGTCTACTTTTTATTTCGATATTCCCATGGGATAGGGATAAAATCTCGAAACAGCAACCGCTGGGCTTAGAGACATGAAATTTGACCATGATTGTTTTTAATGTAACGTCAATGAAAACAACGATTCAATATTCGGGAATTCCCACGGGAATTTTTTAAAATTCCGGAATTTCAATGGTTTACGGACCTAATGATTTACGTGTGCGAAGCCGCGGGTAAACACTAGTACTTAACATAGATAAAAGTTCTGGGATTGCCACGCTTGATCCAACCCCTCTCACTCTGAGAGAAGGCCTGTGTCCTGAAGTAGGACGTATGTATATAAGTCGTAATGAATGAGATTACGGGAAAACAAGTCTGTACGATATGATACTTACTCCAGCTGCAAACTGAGTATGGGCAGATTGAAATCAAGATGAATGGCAGAATTTTCTATGGCACTTGTGCTGAAGTCAGACATCTCTTCCGCAGTTCCGGGAACTATTAGCTCCTCATCTTGACCTGTAAACCATAGCGCTTGTTGAATATCAAACATTTGCGATAGTTTCATCAATTTTACTATTGACATCAATGCTTTTCAAAAACCCAAACAATAGCGATATTGACGCCATTAAAAAATAATTCGAAGGCACGACTCTTTTAAAATAATACGACATCTTATAAAACACGAAATCGTTATAAAAATATTACTTAATTTTTTCATAATGGCTACGGAACCCTTTTTTGGGCGTGTCCGACACGCTCTTGGCCGTTTTTTTGTTATGTCTTCATTGTCTGTCAAGATACGGTTTGTGCTATACAAAGTAAAAAAAACCGGCCAAGAGCGTGTCGAACACCCCCAAAATAGGGTTCCGGAGCCATTACGAAAAAATTAAGTAATATTTTTCTAAGGATTTCGTACTTTATACGGAATCTTCGAAGTATAGGTATATTTTATACCTTACGCTGCTATTTACTCATAAACTATAGGCAAACCGCTTAACTGAGTCCTCGCCTGCGCGGTACAGGGGCGCGGGGGTAGGACGAGAAAGGGGAGTGAAGGCGGTGCGGGCGGCGAGCGTGAATAACGAGATACACAAGTGGCGAAACGTGCACTAGACAGTTCTAAAGATATGTGACGTCATGTTGGTTAACGAATGGTTTTTTTCTGATTGCGGCAGAAGGAGGGTTTTGAGTTATAGTTAAAACTAATTTTCTTGACCGAATCGAGTAAGGTACTGGTAGGAAGTTCCGGACAAGATAAAGAATTTGGACTATACGACACAATACTACAATAATATGTACCTATGTCTATTTTTTGAAAGTCGTTTTTTTTCATTCAACTTAAAATTGCTGTTTTTTTTTCTAAAGTATTCGTATACGTTAAAAACCATTTGTTTGCACTGACTATTAATTTTATGTCCGAAGATATATCGACTCATCTTATCTCGTGTGTACCTCTCACAAAGCGTCCGTAGCCATTAGCACTTGCGATCGCTAGCCGTGGCGCGACCGGTATGAGCTGTGCGCTAAGAAGCGCCTGCCGCTCGCACCTCTTTCACTCCCCTTTCTCGTCCTACCCCCGCGCCCCTGTACCGCGCAGGCGAGGACTCAGTTAGGCGGTTTATCTATACTAATAATTCTCAAGCAAACTTAGCCGCTATAGTTTTCCTTGAAAGTTTAATATACTGACTACCATCCTGAATTTTTTCAAATTTTTCCACCCACCGGTTTAGATTTTAGAGGGGGGGGGGGGGGGACGCTCGATTTTAATAAAAATTTGCACTTTAAAGTTGAATATTTCGCAAACAAATGACTGAATCGAAAAATCGTTTTAGCAAACCCCTAATGGTTTTAAAATACCTATCCAACGATACCCCACACTATAGGTTTGGATGAGAAAAAAAAAATCACCGCCACTTTACGTCTATGGGAGGTACCCTAAAAAAAATTGTTTTTGAATTTTTAATTGTACTGTTTTGTCGGCATAGTTTACTTATATATTCGTGCAAAATTACAGCTTTCTAACATTGATAGTCTCTGAGCAAAGCCGCGGACGGACAGACAGACAGACAGACAGACAGACATGGCGAAACTATAAGGGTTCCGTTTTTGCCATTTTGGCTCCGGAACCCTAAAAAAAGACAGAACAAGGGCGAAGCCGTGGGCAACAGCTAGTATGTAATTTTTTTTTTAATCTCATTTATTTTATAAGCCATAAGCTAGTATGTAATAAGTTGAAGTGAAATCAACTGGCGTCAGAGGTGTTCTCAACCAATCGCCTTCAAAAAGTGTTTTCTTCTCTTAAAGCCCGCCATAGAATAGAGACTGTCTTGGATTAGTTAGTTTTGGGGGTGACGGGGTCGCTTACCATCAAGTAGCCCACTTTTACATATTCTCTGCCTCCCTGTCGATAAAAAAAACTCACCGTGAGGACTGCCCTCGTGTTTGGTGATACTCTGATGGGCGGTTTTCTTCCCGCTGAAAGGGCTGGGTTGCGAACTATGCAGGTTGTTCATTATGTACATGGATGTGGTCATAGGGTTTGCGGTGGCAGGCTCGAATGCGGAGTCATCGTGGAGAGAGTCGAACGGGCCCTTAGGGGACTTGCTTGGTTTGAAGGTTAACGTTATTCTGTAAACAGTTTGTTAAATTTAGAATTGAACTAAAGCCTTTCACATTACGTTTTATTGTAATCTTGCAATATACTTCAACAATCTGCGCCTTGCGAGTTTCATTATATTCTGCAAAAAACAAACCACGCTTTCCAAAGTAAGCCTTTTGATAACTTACATAATAGTCGTTTTAAGCGGTAAATTAAAATTAGAAACACTCACTCAACTGATTGCGTGCAAACGGAATCGACGTACTGCTATAATATATATATATTTTAAGAAAGACAACTTACGTCGGCAACGGCGCTGTGTTATCGCCTCTGAGGATATCTCCAACGAACGCTTCATCTATTGTAGACCTAGCAATGTGGGTGCCTGATGAGTTTTCGTGCTCCTTTAAAATAAAAATACGATTTCAAAAATCTTAAATCATTAGCTGTAAACTATAATATAATGATTTACAATATTTATTATTTATTTATGACTGTGTTAACTTTTGAAAAAACTTCACAAGTCTTGTAGTCTGAATAACAAATAAAGCGCGGGGATCCGACCTAAAGAATTTGAGTTCTCTTTCCAATCCATACTAATATCATAAATGCGAAAATGTGCGTTTGTAAGTTCGTACAATTGTCTGTCTTTCACGAGGAATCGGAGCGACGGATCGACGTCATTTTTGGCATAGAGATAGTTTATGGGCCAGAGAGTGACATAGGCTACTTTCTATCCCGGAAAAACGCACAGTTCCAAAGGGGCGCGCGATAACCGAATTCCACACGGGCGAAGCCGTGAGCAAAAGCTAGTACTTACATAATAATATAAATCCAGGCTCGTAGATTTGATAGTAACTGTCGTGGGCATAGGTCGAGCGCTGGGCGATTGTTGGGAGTTGATATTGGCTTTCTGGAATTTGAAGACTAGGTAGTCCGGTCGCACGCGACGTATTTCGCGACTGATGTTTGGCCGAAGGTCTGCTATTGGGAACCTGAAAGGAATGGTCAGATCTAACATCATCATCATCAGCCTGTAGCAGTTCACTGCTGGGCAACTGGACATAGCCCTCCCCCAAATCCCCCAATGAGCGCCATTGCGCCCTATCTCTGCGCCTCGTCTACAGTAGTCTTTCGCAGATCGTCACACCACCTAGTCGGACACACTACGCACTATGCAATCCCGATAGGACTACTGTAACGTTGTACTTTCTGGCAGTCATATTCGTTATTTCCATTTATTTTTTTTTAGTTTCACATTGTTTACCTTAATGTAGCGTTCAAGTCCGGACACTGCAGCGTGCAGTTGAACTGGTTCCGTGTATTGCTTGGCGGCGGCGCTGTGCTGCTCGGCCCGTTGAAGAATGTAGCTGCCATTCTCTCTATCAATGTCAACTCTACATCCACGTGGCACGGCATGCATTTCACTCTGAAATATGACAAAATTTGTTCATATCTAGAAAAAAAAAATTAACACACACAAACATCACGCCTGTATTCTCAAATGGGGTATGAGCACACGAAACGTTACCGCTTCGGAGCCAAATTTAGCAAATTTAGGTTTTAAGTTTGACAAAAACGGTACAATACTGACAGCTTGCTAGCTTGTCGCCTACAAAAAAAAAAAAGTAAAAAATTCAAATTCAAAAAATTCCAAAGGTTATTAAGTTTTTAAGTTAGGTAGTTAGTTTATAGTTAAGTTTAATGTGGTTATTTTTTCTTAAATTCATGTAAATTATATAATAAAATCATACAATTCAAAAAAAAAATTACAAGTCTGAAAATATGTCCAACTTGAGGGTGGTTCCACAAAACGAAGTCGCTGCTGCGTACTTAGTAAAACAGAGGTACTCATATAAATATGTACATGTAAACTATTTAAAGAGAATAGATATAAAGGCAATGAACAAACTTTTAGATACACTTAAAGTCGAGTTCATTAACTTGTGAGCAAAAATTTGATCAAAAATATCTGACAACTTCTACGCCGTTAACAATCGTGTTCAGATATTTTTGATCACATTTTTGCTCACAAGTTAAGGACTCGACTGTACAATTAAACAATCAAATCAGAGGTGTTGTTGCGTAAAGCAATTTAGACCACCAACCATGTCGGCAATATTATAAGTTTTTTTTTTTATACTCGTAAGTAGGCAATCGAGCTCGCAGCCGGTGGGCGGCGAGCTTGGTTGTCGACTGTCCACCTGACCCCTATCTGTGACAGTGTCCACTTTCCAATCTGGTGAGATGGAAAGTGGACATTGAAGTCGGTCATACGGCAACCAAACAGATAGCATATCGTCACTACTTTGAAAAAATCTCGTATCAAAAATCAATATGTCAACAAAATTGAACCTTGATACAATGTTCATAAAGTTCACTCAGAAAAGTTATCTAATTTGAGGTACGAGTTTTTTTAAAAGTAGTGACGATAGCGCTGCCTACCTTGGGGACTAAGGTGGAATGCTTTGTGGATATAGACAGAAATAATCGAGAAGGCTAAATTACTTACACAACATCAGTGGTAGGGTATACCAGTTTCTTTTCTCCCGATATTCGCATATATTTTGAGGTTTGCTTAAAATTCACTCTAATGTTGGGTCTTCCCCTACTATCTTCTTCTTCTGTAACGTAAAATATGAATGTTTTAATGCAAAAAAAAGCAAAGTTTTGTACAGAGAGCCAGCAAAAACCAACAAGAGAATTATTGTATCGTATTATATTGTAAAACTCTTTATTGTACACAAAAACACACGAAAATAACAGAACACAGGATAATAACAGGATAATTATAATAATGTATCACAGATAAAAAAAAAAATAAGCGACCACACATGTCCCAAAAAATATCGTACAAAAAATACATCAGAAAACTAACCTTTGGATTCAAACCGCAGCAAATCGAAGCATTGCGACTCATCGGAATCCTCAGACTGGCGGTACAAGCACTCTTGGACTAGCAACCGGTGTATAGCGGCTTCGCAGACGGTTTGACTGCCAAGAGTGGTCACTTTCTCAATACCGTCTAACGTCATTTCAGACGCCATCAGTCTGAAAACAAATGCAATGGTTTGTTCAGCAGTGAACGTTTGGCTGATGATGATCGTGAATTAGCAGTCTAAGTGACGTTTTAATCTAAGGGTGCTTTTGCACCAGAGATGTGCTATGCAGCTACCGTGAGGATGTGAAAGCTACGCTATGAAAGTACCGTCAGCCAAATATGTGGTCTACCACCCTAAAGTTGATAATCGTTTGCATGTCATAAAACAATAATGCCAATAGACGTGTCTGTCAACTTGAATGTTCGACTTTAGCGACATATTCATTTGATAGGAACTTGTTTCAAAATTGGTAGACCACTTATTTGGCTGATGGTACATATATGACCGTTTCCACTAATGATCAGCTATGTTGCCGTTCGAGGAAGATGTGCTATGAAAATGTGCAGCTGCTTATATTATTTTTCACCTATGATGAGTTCTGTGACGTTTCGAGTTTGACAGTTTTAGAGATGTATCATTGATCGAGTGAACCATAGATTTTTCTAAGAGTTATTAGTACTTATTTTTGAAAAAGTTGCATTATATTAAAAAATATATATTTATTTTCCAGTTTTCCGCCCACCGGGCCACTCTCTCGTTCTCGCTCGAAATAATCCCTCAAACGAATTACAAACTCCCGACTCTGGGAGTTCAAAACACTCTTTTTTGGACTGTTTCAGCATTTTGCCAAAAAATAACAACAAACTTAACGAGAAACAGTAACAAAAGTTAACAACAATAATAATAGAAATGAACAATAACAAATACAATGCAAAGAAAATGCAACGGAAACTCAACTCGTATACACGGCAGACGTACTCGTAGGTACTTACTGACAATGATACTGACAAGTATTGGCCACAAGAGGCACAAGATGGTTGCGCCCGCGTCGCAAATAGCCGCGTTTATAAAATTTTGCAAGTTTTGTTTAAAAATGTAAAATATCTAAGTTCACTGTTATCGAATAATGAACCGCTGCAATTGCCGATAATGTTGTGTCACGTCACTACTCTGTTCCGTTTCACACATTGCGTTATATAAAAAAATAAATATTTTTGTATCGTATTCAATGGAGGCTATTTAACAGACACTGATATTGCTATATATTTTTAAAAATAACAGTTTTAATTTTTTTTGATTAATTTGTTTCAAAATAGAAATTATTTTTAAAATATATTTTGCGAACATAGTATGCGTAATTCGGAAAATTTTCAAATGTCACAGAACTCATCTTAGGTGAAAAATACAATAAGTAAGATAGTTCGAAAAAACCAATCTATGATGTGTGCATAGGAGAAATTTGTGTCTAGACTCCTGTCCAGCGGTGGTGTAGGGGTTATAGCACGCAGCACGCAGTGCTGGTCTCTTATTCTCTGCATCTATGTCTCAGTTTGTATTTTCGATATGAACATGCGCAAGTCGAGCTGTGTGCTATCAACAAACCTTAAATGATTCCTGCCCGCAGCGTTTTCTATGGCCTGGTTAGTAGCTGGAGCAGCGCTTAAGCTCTCAAAGAACTTGTTTGACGCTTCTTGCATTTTCATTGCACTGAGCGGAGATATTATGTCGGAACTCAGGGGCGTGGGGACTAGAATATCCTAAAACATAATAATACAAATTCTTGACTTGAATCTACTATAGTTTTCCAATGTTTATTGTAGAGATAAATCCAGCAAACAGATGTTCGAATTAATTCTGTCCAAGGCTCGGAACCGGTTTAAAAAATAGCGGTAAATACCGGTTTTTATCGGTTTATTTAACTCCGAACTTTCATGAGAACGCGAACGTTTTTAAGAACCTAACTATAACCTAAATAAACCGGTTTATTCGACGAGTGACAGCTGGCCGGCCGGCGACGTTTATCCTGCGCCAGAATAAACCGGTTTTTATTGTTCTAAACCGGTTAATCTGACAAGAACTTTATGGAAATGTTCCCTTAAAAACCGGTTTAAAAATAACGGTTTCGCGAACGTAACCAAAATGAAAAGGTTTTCCGCCAAGTACATGATAACGGTTTGGAAATTTAACCGGTATCCGTACCTTGATTCTGTCACCGCCACACTCAACGAAGGCTTGGTTTTTCGAATTTACTTGAACGGTGGAGTACTAACCTTATGTAGAAGAACACAAGATAATGAGGTTATCCTGAAGCTCATATGAGAAATTTCAGCAGTTGGATCGCCGTCGATACGGGGCACTGGAACAATAAAGTTTCTTATCATATGACCCAATAGACACCTGGACATGGGTTTTCTTTAAAGATCTCTGCGATAACCAGTTATATGCTACCCAGCCAGTGGCTTCCCACTGTTTATAACAGAGCATCCGTACCAGTGCCACAACAAAGATAAATCGCCGATGATAATCTGGTATCATGGTATACGGTTGTATTGCTCTGAAGATGAGCTCTGGTTGAGTTCGAAACGCGTCAGTGTATTGTGGTTGTGGTGATAGATGGGTTTGTGTGTGTTCTTACAGTGTGGAGGTGGAGGAACTGCACGAAAACGTATATCTTGCATTAACTTTAGCTATCATAAGGTCGCGGGTGAGCAAAGATTATAGTCTTTTAGTTCAAAGATAAATCAACAAAATTATTTAAGAAAATACTCATGAAGAGAACCCAATTTTTACTAACTGAAAGGTCATACGCACAATTTTCTTTGCTTCTATTTCACTGCGCTTTTCCCTTAGATCGTGATTCACTACTGTGTTAAGTTCCTGTTATTGTCCTTTGATGTCGTCTCGGTTTAAACCAATGATATAAACAGAGACGGCAT
This sequence comes from Choristoneura rosaceana, assembly GCA_037349165.1. NCBI lineage: Eukaryota > Metazoa > Arthropoda > Insecta > Lepidoptera > Tortricidae > Choristoneura > Choristoneura rosaceana. Next base: position 6,976,731 of record JAZBNJ010000033.1, read on the forward strand.
TATAAGTCTCTAGCACTATATGATATCAGGAACATAAAACAGAGTGATGGAACAAGGAGTTACTGTGTTATGTGGTTAAAATGGTCTGATACTTCAATGAGATTGACTGGCATATCGTCACTACTTTAAAAAAAACTCGTATCTCAAAATGGATGATTTTTCCGAGTGTACTTTATGCACATTAAATCAAGGTTCAATTTTGTTGATATATTGCTTTTAGAAACGAGATTTTTTTTCAAAATAGTGACGATAAATAACGGCCCTGTGTTAAAAGCGCATTAAGTTGTCGAGTTGCCGAGAACATATCGCTATTACTGTCTTTTTATATATAGTTAGAAAAGGACTTGCTGAGCGTCGAGTTAGCCTTAAAGTGCCGCACTGAAAAGTTTGAATAATTTACCTTTTTTATTCCTTTTAAGGCGGGGCTGCACACTCGGAATGTTTACACTAGAAGTCATGCTGGCACTCATTGAACTGACTGAGGATGAGAAACTCTCAGCCATTTGTCCAGGAGATGTCATCGGGTGGAAGCAGTCACCTTCAGGGTCACTCTCCTCTGCGAGATAATAAAATTTACATTAATATACCTACCGGTAAAATATGAATGCAGTCTGTTGGCGTGACATCATTGGAACATTACCATTCTGTCGCTATTTTGATCATGAAACTACCGTGAGATTCACTCATATTAAATGATATTGTAACGGATAACTCACGTCCCAACATAGCCCGAAACATGTCGAGCTAAACTCGATTTAAGACGTGAGTTATCCGTTACAATACCATTTAATTCTGTCGCTATGTTTCTTTCAAATATATCTTTGCTAAGTACAGATAAAAAATAGCTTTGTAATCTCAGTAATGGCTTTTAAAAAAAAATACTGTGTAAAATCTCTAGCTGAAAATACAAACTGTGACATTGATGCACAGAAAAACCAGAAAAAGAGATCAGCGCTGGGAATCGAACCCAGGTCCTCAGCATTCCGTGCTGCATGCCATACCCCTACACTACCACTGGACAGGAGTACAGACACGGAATTTCTCCTATGCACACATATCTCAGGTTGCTTTTTTCTGCTACGCTACTTAAGCAGCAGCACTAGCGCAAGCGCTGTCTGGACTCCTGTCCAGTGGTAGTGTAGGGATATGGCACGCAGCACGGAATGCTGAGGACCTGGGTTCGATTCCCAACACTGGTCTCTTTTTCGGTTTTTCTGTGCATCCATGCCTCAGTTTGTATTTTCGATATGGTTTTACGGGATGACCGTAAAAGTAACAAATTTGGAATTGAAATAAAAAATACAAAAAGACTCCAAATAACCAATCATAAAATCTTTAGCTACGTATTTGAACTAATAGATAGCTAAATAAGTAAATAAATATAATGGTACAATTGTCTTAAATACATGTTAATCATCCAAGACCCGAGAAGAAACATTTGTTTTATTCATACAAACATACATATCTGCCCACACAATGTATCAAACCCGGACCTCAAGCTTCATAGTCAAGTTCTCTAACCACTTGGCTACCCAATCGTCAACTAAAGTACAATTCAATAGAATCTGACAATTTTCTACACATTTAACACACCCTAACGTGGGCACGCTTGATTATATATGTCCCTGTTGTTGCAATTATCATCTAAAAGGAATCAAAAAAGAATAATAGTCACATCACAAAGCCTTAGGCAGCCCAGTGTTCCTATTAGTAGGCTGGAAGTTCTACAGGATTGTTAGATTCTATTGAATAGTAGTATAACTACTAACGTAGTATCACGTTGCTTACCTAAACTGGGGCCAGACCATCCATACATGCCAGCTCTACGCTTGGCGCTGCCCTTTTCGAAAGTCTTAAGCAATTGAGCTTCTATCAGCTGATAATCAGCAGGCCTCATTGGCTTACACTGCATGGCGCTCCCGCTCGGACGAAGTGGCACATTGCTGAAAAACATTGTATAAAATAATACGGTATTTGACGATTTAGTATATGTTTTATAAATTAACCAGCTTATGCCCGCGACTTCGTTTGCGCGGACCTAGGTTAACGCACGGTGGCGCCCTCTACCGGAATAAAAAGTATCCTATGTTGATCCTTGGGACTTTTCAGCGGTTTCGACGTGAAGGCGTAACAGACAGAGTTACTTTCACATTTATAATATTAGTATGGATATTACACACGGTTTAAAGAGTGACTCAGGAGACCGTAACTATGGCAACGAGTGACAAGAAACAGTTGATCGACCCATATATTAAGAAATGTTCTATCAGACAACATTTTTAATTTTCATTCAATTTTTATGAAATAATCGAGAAAAACTAACAAAAATGCAAAGTTGCCAGCTCAGTAGGTATAAACGCTCTTAAGTTGGCCATTTTTGCAAAGTCGTCCAGGCCAAAATTGTTTACACATGATTATACCAAATATAGGCAATGAATGTAACAGTAATTGGCTGCAAAGACTGTGCTCTCAACATTGGCCTTTTGCCATCGGCTAGTGAAATCCATTCTCGCTTCGATCAGAAAATGTGCTAATTGACAAAATGCCAATCAAATCTCGCTAATTGTATTACATTACGGGGTTGCGGGTCTAACAAGTTACAAGTGATCGATTGAGCGCCGCAGTGTCTTGCTACTAGTACGACTTTACTGTCATCGTGTAAATCAGCTCTAATTTATCTATACTCTGCATTTATGATCAAGGTATACGTATAGGACATGCATTTAGAAAGAAACTTTAAAAGACTGAGGTCACCGACACATAGACATAGAAAATTACGGAAATATTTATTAGCGTTTTAATAGTGAGGTATTAAATATTACCTGGTGTCTTCTAAATGTGGTTGATTCAGAGCATTCACGAGCTCTATCAACGTATGTAACTGCCGTGGTGATATGAATACTATGAAAGAACCCAGTATCATTTTGATTTCCACCTTTGGCCCCTCTACTTCTTCTGAGTGTTTGATTTTTAGTGCTAATTCTTGATGACCCGTCAGTTTTGCAAACATGATTGGATCAGGTTGCATAGCTCGCTCTTCAGGCGTGACCTCTCGCGATGATTCAGGGTGTACTGTGGAATCATCAGTAGGTTGTTTAATAGGACTTGATTCAATAGTTGATATGACACTTTTGGTCTCATAAAACACGTCTGACATAGTGCTCTGGATAACGTCAGTAGCTTCTGCTTGGCTTTCAGTCTTATCTGCTTGAGATGACACAGACTTTTCTAGAATGAGGCTCCTGGCCATTGTTCTTAGTTTCGATGGGAATTCATCTGTGTACAAAGTAACGCCTTCGAATTTTATTTTCTTGTTGGTATATGTGGCTACTATGTAGGTTTTTGTTTTTTCTGGGTCAGTCACATCTGGTGTGGGCTCATTTCCCGCTTCATCAAAGTAGTCAATCCTGAAATAATGATTAAAATTGTTAAAGTTAACTCGTGACGAAACATTGCGTGATTGTAGCGTCAGGTTCCATTTAAAATTTTCGGGCAGTTGAGTGTTCAATGACGATAGTTTCAATTCCTAGTAAAGAAAAGCGATTTTGTTTACTTATGGATGCTGGTAAGATAGCTAAAATTATAGAAGTAATGATAGGAAGGATAGAAAACATTTAGGGGCTGTTTCACCATCCATTGATTAGTGTTAACTGACGGTTAAATGTGATGCCCGCTGTCTCCGTCTCGAACAAAACTAATAGAGGCGGCATAATATTTAACCGTCAGTTCACACTAATCAATGGATAGTGAAACAGCCACTTAAAATATCAATTCTGTGGCTAAATGGGTAATTTATATTTTTGTGCACACAAGTCATTTCCGTGGACGAAATAACGCTTTCTAATATTACCAAAAACGATAATCTTATGTAGAGTTTAAATAATACCAAAAATAATTTGTGATTCAATCATAACATTAGTACTTTCTCATATTACATCACGGTAGCGACATCCATGGAAGTGACGTGCACAATAGTAATTCTTAGCCATTTGCAAAAATTCCATTTCGAAGAAATGTTTTAGCCAAAACATCATTAGTGACACTAGCAAGGTCATCAACTGATTGTACAGTCTAGTGGCACGAGTTGTAATATAAACAGTTGACTGGAGGTCAATGTAAACGCGGAAACAGTATGACGTTTACTAATACTTACTTTTCGATGTGTAGCTCTAATGCGATTCCTCTACTGCCATTCTTGGGTACATGCTCTAATCTTATTTTTGTGTCAACGAACCGGATTTTTACACGACTCAATACTGAAAAAAAATGTTTTGTTCAATTAAGCTTTAAAGACCAATATAACTACAAAAACACATGTTATGTTTTATTTTTGTAAATACATTATTAATTAAGTATAGATACATATTTCGGTATGGCTCACGAGCGTTTTCCCCGCCCGTTCCAGTGTGTTATGAATATTGATGCATACAATAACTATTTGCGTCAACTTCTGATACAAGTAGTTTCTATTGTTAACCGACTTCAAAAAAAGGAGGAGGTTCTATGTTCCAATGTTCGTATTTTTTTTAAGTGAAGTATTCATCCTTATATTAGAAGAAACAGGCCATCGTTTTTATGCATCAAAACACTTTGTGAGCTATACCCATTTAGCAGAGAAAATTCAAAGAGAAAGTAGACAGTGTCATTTTTTTTGTGATACTTACTTGAGTCTATGGTGTGTGCAAACATCTCGATTCCTTCAACGGCTTGTGTCTCCTTTGGGCCGTCTTCAGCCCGGAGACACTCCTCGGCCAGCTGCATGGAGGAAGACATGGAGGACCACATCGACTCCAGCATGGTCGCCTCTATTTATGATAAGAAACAAAACATTAACATTTTCGACCTTAACGACTCGTATAGATACACACCGCAGGTTCCACGCCAACGACTATTTATATACGTCCATTACTTCAATGTAAAAGCTATCTTCGTTCAATTGTGTTAAGGTTAAATTTTAGGCATTGCAATATAGAAGCCTGGCATATGCGTGATGTCTTTTGTTTGTATTTGAGGTACCAGCAAAAATAAATTACCACTTTATTAGTATTTATTAGGAAAAGAAAAGTAATTATTTGTGGATCAGCAATTTTCGGACTTCTTTAGCTTTAGCATGCCACCAGGAGATCTGCTATAGTATAGTAGGTATTGATTCACATGGTTTTTTTGTATGTAAACACATCTTCAAAAGATTAAATCTTTTTAATCATGTGATTTCAGAAACATTTTATTATAATTTTAAGATATATAGTTGCAAGTGAAGTTTTATTTATTTTAACTTTTATACTCGTACCTCCACAAGTGATGGGGCTGAACGGACAAACAATAAAGTGATCCTATAAAAAGGCTTCCCGTTTTCATTAGTTTTAAAACTAAATAATGGAAATATCAACACAATGAATTAGTGTGAGAAAGAAATAGCATTAATTAGCATACTACCTATGGCTCTACATAGCAATAATAAGTATTTTAATTAAAATTCGTATATTATTTTAAGTAAATGATTTTTAGGGTTGCTGTACCTTAAGTGATAAAAAATGGTACTTTTATAGGATCACTTGTTTGCTGATATGTCTGTCACAACAAAGAAATAAAATTAGACACTATGACTGTGTGTACTAGGAGAGTTTTAATAATTTTTGATAAAGAAAATTTTAATAGGGGCAAGTATATACGTAATGGCTTTCAAAATAAAGTTTTGAAAATAAACTGTGTTAAAGAATTCATTAATTTATTTTTATTTATGGCCTTTGTCCAGCAGAGAACGTCTTCCGGTTGATGATGATGAAAGAATTTAAACAGGAATTGTATAAATTTTTGACAACTAAAGCCTATTATCGAATTCAAGAATTTAGTTAAATAATATAATAGTACCAGGTGACCGAGATTTGCTCAGCCTAAAACTCGATAATAGCGTTTCATCAAAATCGTTGGAGCTGTTTCCGAGATCCTGATTAATTATATCTTTAATTATATACATATATATATACGCAACACTAGTTTTATATTTGCATGTCTTTGCGACAAAACATGTAACAGCTCCATAAACCTATAACAACTATCTGAACATTCAATGTTTGAGCAAATTAATGACTGATTACTGACTACTGTTTACTTATTGTGCCCAAAACCTCTAATTTCTCCTCCTCTAACTTTGGTAATTAATGGCAGCAAATATAATTACTATATGAGATCATTGTCACTTCTAATTGTTTTGACAATTAACAGGAGTGAGTTTTGTACTTAAATTGCAATAATAGTATAAATAGAAATTGAGCAAAAACTTGCTCGAGACTGTCAGACCGCTTACTTTTTAGAAAACAAGTATAGCCAATTATTAAATTAATTATTTTCATATACGATCCAATACAATAGATCTAAGGTTACTTATTATTCATTAACAAAGTATAGCTACTATTACTACTCTCTCAAACTATTCTTCCACACTTTGGGACATGCCCTCATGCCTCAACAGCATAATGCGCATAACGCAGCATAGCGCCGATGTCCAGGCGTCTTTAGTCTTAAGTTTTTTTTTATTTAAGTTAAGCTAGTGTAATTAATTATAAGTACTAACCATAGCGATAAGATTTGTAAATACTAACACTATGGATTTAAAGTCCGCAATAAATGATTTGTATTTGTATAATCCTATTTATGTACAGTCAGCAGCAGAAGTAGATGAGTGGTGATTTAAACTATCTAAGCACTCTCTTATTTATTAACTTGGCAGTAGTCATGTGTAGATTATTTTGAGCACCATAAATGCTCATCCACATTTGCTGTTGAATGTAAGTAATAACTGAGCCAATCAACTATTTTACCGACACTTTGGGCATATCCTGCATTACCAAAATTGTCCCTGGCATTACCAAAAAATTATACTTCTGACATATTTCACGGTTTAATAGCTTAAACTTGCATAGGATGGCATGTATTCATGTGCACCATCTATTAAATTACAGAAAAAACATGTTTACTTACTAAAATCTGCAATTGTTTGAAAAATTTCTGTGTCAGTAAAAAAGTGGATTAGCCCAACTAACTGTGTGTGTTATTTTGCACATCCAGCCCAAGCTAACGATTGTATAATTAGGGAGTAATTGTTATTGGCCTTCATATCCCTTCCAAATTAGAATAAAGATGAATTGTAATGCTGTTGTTCTCCTAAATAAATTAAGTACCATGAGCACAATTTTGGGATTCCATAAAATTGTGAAAATGCCCACACCACACATAAAACAACACAGGATTTAATAGTTGAAACTCACAATCATATGTATAACCACAGTTGTAAAAATAAACACTATATTACCTGGTTCAGCCTGCACTTTAGGCTGCACCGTGAGAGACAGACCGCTAACTTCAACGACGGAATCATCGGTGAGCAATGTTGACCAGGGGATTGTGACTGTAATTTTTTGCATTTGGCCATCTACTATCTCCAGCGGCCAGTTCTGTGAGTCTCCCAGCTCATTGAGGGCCTACAATCATAGTCGTAAAAACATAATTATATATTGAAGCAAGAAAAGTTATCATTTGTAAATAAACACCACCTATTGTAGCAAGCAAGCTGGTATCAAGAAAAACCAAATGGCTCACCATATTCATGATATTTTTTCTAAACAAAGGAATACTAAAACATATTTCATTATTCAGAAACTCACGTGTTTATTTTCTTTGTTGTAAAAAATCAACACGTGTTGAATTCGTTGTAATTGCGCACATAGAGTTTAGGGAGAGGCGAAACTTAATATTAGTAAAAAGGCGACGACCGCTTAACTAATCTAGAAATTACATGAAATATATTTAAAATATATTTTATTTACCTCGCAGTCAAGGCTAACATCACACACAGTCCCAGTTCCATTGTAAAGATCGACACTCAGCTGATCTAGAGTCAATTTTTCTTCAAGAAAATTACCCAAATATCGCTGGAGTAAATATCTGCAAGCCCTCTTTTTGATGCTCTCCGACCACGGCAGATAGAGATGCCACATCTTAGGGCTTCGATTTACATCACACTAATAATTTTCGCTCAATGAACTTTTGTGCGTAATGACTATTGTGATTTTGCGTGATTGTCTGGAGAACGTAAATAAACATAACGTTCCGATTCACGCTTCTGTCATTCGCAAAAATTTCACTTCTTAAAAAAAATTATTCACGACAATTTTTAATAAAAAATGTAATTTAAGACTGTAGTGAAGTAAGAAATATAATTAATTTGTTAAATTAAAACATAGTTTTAAACTTAGATGAATGATTGGTCTCGCGCTCGCTCGACTAGATACCGCCGGCGTACTTGTCAAATGAAGCAACAAATAGTACGCCGAAATCGGCGTACCTGGCTCCAACCCGGCTCAGTCGCGTTGCAGACTGTGCGTAAGGTGCGCCTCCGAATGTTTTGCTAAATTTTGGTCATAAACCGAATTAAAATGCCAGTTTGCGCAGTTAAACTGTGTAAAAATAATACTTCCAAAAATAAGAAGGACACTGGGATCACATACCATCAGTAAATATCGTATAATTTCGAAATTACAAAATAAAATAACATGAACCCGAAACGCCATTCAGTGTTGCCGCGTACACAAAAATCAAATCCCCGTGGTTGAGATTTTAATCAATTGAATTTTTTATTATCTACATTTAATAACTTATTTTATTTATCTAACGTAATTATTATATATACATAACCTAGTTCTATATTATTTAATGTTTATCTTTGTAATATATATGTCGGCGGCCGATCGTAAAATCCGCCAGATCACGAAATTCCTAGGCATATCGTGAAATGGCGCCATTTCATGAATTGGCTAAGGGACATGCGCCATATCGTTCAAAACTCACCGTTTGACGGTTTGCCTAGTGACGTTTAGGCAGATCATGAAATTCCTAGGCATATCATGAAACGCCGCCATTTCATGATTTGGGTAGTTTAGGCAGGTCATGAAATTCCCAGGCATATCATGAAACGCCGCCATTTCGTGATTTAGCTAGTTTAGGCAGATCACGAAATTCCTAGGCATATCGCGAAATGGCGCCATTTCATGAATTAGCTAAGGGACATCCGCCATATTGTTCAAAACTCACCGTTTGACGATTTGCCTAGTGACGTTTAGGCAGATCACGAAATTCCTAGGCATATCATGAAACGCCGCCATTTCATGATTTGGTTAGTTTAGGCAGGTCATGAAATTCCTAGGCATATCATGAAACGCCGCCATTTCGTGATTTGGCTAGTTTAGGCAGATCACGAAATTCCTAGGCATATCGTGAAATGGCGTCATTTCATGAATTGGCTAAGGGACATCCGCCATATCGTTCAAAACTCACCGTTTGACGATTTGCCTAGTGACGTTTAGGCAGGTCATGAAATTCCTAGGCATATCATGAAACGCCGCCAAATCATTTCTGGCACTTCGCCGGCCGTTGCTGCGGCGCGCTCGCTTCGCTCGCTCGGCTCGTGCGTAGTGGTCACAATTCATACTAACCACTCCACGCTTCGCTCGTCGTACCTATTTTTTTCTTTTTTTCAGCATATCACGATATGCCCGGTATAAAGCTAGGAATATCGTCGAATGCGTTGGTCTAATCGATCTGCCGTATTGTTTCTCAGGCACATCGTGATATGCCTGGACAACTTTTAGGCATATCATTTAATGGCGCCATTTCATGATGTGCCTAGGAATTTCGTGATCTGGCGGATTTTACGATCGGCCGCCGACATAATACATCCTTTGAAAGTGAATTATTCGACCAAAAATGTAGATGTATTGAAAAATGTTTTTTTTTTTACCCATTTTCCTGAAATGTTAACTTTTTACCTGACTGCCCGAAGGAGGGTTATGTTTTTCGAACGTATGTATGTATGTCATCATATCAATAACTCAATACCAACAACAAGGTACCTTTTCCCAGATAAAGCCACGTATTATTATTAAAAGTGAGGCCTAATCATTGATATACCTACATACCTAACATTTTTCTACAGTAAAAACCTACGCCAAAACGAACAACATATTAAAACATTCACTTTTAATTACTTGTTAATTTCTAAGTATTTCCCAAGATACATTTTATAACCAGTAACTTAATAGACCACAGCATAATATATTTTCCCAATACTTCGGGTAACAGTGGAGCAGCTGGCAACCCAATTCGTCACGCACACTAGCATCCTTGGAAATTCTTACACCGTTCTTACACACACTACAATATTGAGTTGCCTCATTCACGGAACTTAAAATTTTAGGTAGGGGGGTATCTAGTCGAGCGAGCGCGCGAGACCAATCATTCATCTAAGGTTAAACACATGTTAAGCATTTGAGATATTTTCTAACTATAATATGTTTATTTCATGACTTATGGTTTTTGAGTAATGTAAAAAGGAAGTTGGCTCAACTTCATAACTAAATCTTCATTATCAGTTATTTCAAGCTCATTATTCAATACAGATTCGGTATTCACTCGATCACATGTAAAAATATCAAGTCGGTAAAACGACATGCCAGCACGAGTTGGAAATATAATACTGGCGCGAAATTCGTCCGAATCTATACCAACACCATCCGCAGAAAATTCGGTGTTATTCATAACCAATCGTATTTCTACTCTGGATACTTTGATAAGACCTGCAAAAATTTATAAACTATAGGCACGCAAGTAAAGAACAGTCATCAAGTCAAAATACTCAACACGATATGTACGCATCCGAGAGATCGAAGGCTTGAGAAAAAAATTTAGAAAGTAAAATAAATGGGAACACTTACTATTTCCACTTTTGTATAATATGTCCAAAATTCGGTTTAGTTTAATACTGGCCCAAATTTTTTGTTCAGAGTAAAGCGCCGTATCTAAACAGCATAAAAGACTTATGAAAGTGGTGGGTTACACTTTGCCTTTGCTAGGTTTTTTGTAGATTTGTAGAGAAATCAATATTTCTAGTGCCTAAAATTTACTTCAAATAACGAGTTTATACATATAGAATGGAAAGAAGATCACAAATAAAATTACGCTCGATCTCCCTACTTTTCAAAATATGATTCAGAAATATACTAGGTAAGTAGGTAGGTTTTACTTACCTCTACATTGTCCCATAGTCAGCAAAATTTTATAATAAGGAAAATTAACCGCTAGTATTTTGCGGTTCATAGCGGTTTCCCTGGTATCCTGAACTATTAAAACTAAAATAATAATATTTATTTTCATGTTTAGTAGCTAGGTTCAATGTAACTAAGAATGCGTACACACTTGCAAGTCCGGGTTTCGTTTGCTCCAAGTGGTTCGTGCTATTCTAGGTAGCTATTTACGTCTACTACTTGTCCTTTGTGTTACTGAACACGTTACTTGGAATATACAGGGTGGCCCATTTACCTATATCGGTCAGTATGGGAAAGCCTGAAACTATACGACATACGAAAATTTCTTGTTAGGAACCATGACATCGATTTTAATAACAAGAAAAACTACATTCATGCATTAAAAAAAAAACTGTACTCAGCTCGGGAATCAAACCCGGTTGTTTTGAAAAAAAAAACTTGCACTATTTCTATTTAGATATCGATTGTGTACGTCTTAAGCAGTAAATGTCTCCATGAAACATTATATTGTCTAAAATGAATAAAATGCATTGTTTTCGCATACTTTAATTTATTTTAGTAGGTGTTCGAAGTGTCCACCGTTACAATATTCAACAAATTCTGGCATGTAAAATTGTCTCTATGGTTGTTTGTACTTTGCTGGTAAAATCGATGTCATGGTTCCTAAGAAGAAATATTCGTATGTCGTCTAGTTTCAGACTTTCCCATACTGACCGATATAAATGGGCCACCCTGTATAGGTACGTAAACATAAAAGTATAAACTCGTACCTAGTTGGTGCTTTTGTTCTGTGATAGGAGTCCGAATGTAAACTATAAGCATTTAGGGGTAGTTCCATAGTAGAAAAGGAGGCAGTACCTTGCATACGGAACTATGTATGAAAAATGGGTAATCCAGTAGGATATGTTGAGAAATTAGCTCAAGTATGTAAATTTCGTTTTCAACATAAATGAAGCTATTTTGTCGCTTGCTATGCTTGTTGAATTTGTTCCAAAGAGAGGGTGTTTTAGTCACTGCTGAGCAGATTTCAGAAGGTTAAGTTAATGAGGACCTAATTTACGAGATGGTAGGTATATGGTACTATAGTCCGACTTGCAAACAATGGATTAGTTGGTCCATATGCGCGGTTAAATAAGTAAGTACAGTGGTACACACAACCAAGTGGCGCTCTGCTAATGGTCGTAATTTGGCCGTCTAAAGCAATGCTAATCTAGTATTTCTGTTTTCAATTGATTGATATTTTAAACAGATACCTTAATTTAATAAAAACTAGAGAAACATAGTCGATTCTGTGTTGCAAATATTTATTCAGCGACAAAGCATTTTTAATTAATCAGCCGTAAATCGAACGGACATAGTGCGCTCCTGCGGCTATACCAGCCCAGGTCTCGGTGACAATCTGTTCGATGTACTCCGGGGGTACTTCAAACAAGTACTCGTATCCGGGGAGTTCCAAGGTATAGGTCAAGGGGACACCAACAGCCCGGGTCCAGTCCCGAGAAGTGCCTGTCGTGAAGTACAGGACTTGGGCAGCGTTGCCCACGATGTAGCGATCAGCTTTGTCCAGCGCAAGAGCGTCGATTGCAGTTGCCATTGTGACACCGGCGAGATGGAGAGCCAAGCCATTTGAGGGAAGGGTAGCTGGAGAAAAAACGCGTAAATTCAATTCAATTATTAAATGAAATACGTTAATTTCCAGTTTTTTGTCGTGTTGACAGCGGGTGCCGTGCAGGGTTTGGGCGCTCTACGGCCCAGGGGCACGTTTCGTTCAAATGAATGAGAGCTCATTTTCATTTCAGTTTGCCTGTACCTACACGCGTAAGTAACCATTAAATCAAAATTTTCAGAGTGATATTGATTAACGAAAATATTCGTAAAAGGGGCACAGTTCTTTCACACACAAATACCTATTCATTTAAAATATGTTTTCTCTTTCTTATAATTCTTCTCTTATAATTAATTTAAAATATATTTTCTCTTTCTCTTGCATTAATTGATCTTTAATCTGAATCAAAATGTATTATGTTCCAATTCAAATCATTTATTTAGTAAATAGGCCGCAATGGGCACTTTTACACGTAATTTTTTAACTACCAGCGTTTTCGGAAAGACTCATTGCCAAGAAGAATGCGCCGCAAGGAACTTGTCAGAAAGTCATTGTATCTATTATTTCTTAAAATCCTCCCCCTTAAAAGTCTCGTGACCTTAACGTGATACTCGATTTGAATCAATGAAATATTTTTTAACGTGATATAGAGTCATTTACTACTTACCATTGTTACCCCACGCGTAAAGGAACATGTTGCCATAGCTGTGTAAAGAGATATACAAAGCAGCGCGGTTCAAATTCTGGTTGACTACATCTCTGATAACTCGGGTTTCAGGCTCGGAGAAGGGTGTTGGTCCTTCGTAGACAATAGTGCATGGATTAGCGCTGTTCGCCACGGTGCCCCAGTAATGGTCGAAGTTACGGTTTCCGTCAACTCCAGGGCATTCATCAGCACCCTCGTGAGCTTTGGAACGCGTTTTGCGCCATAGACGATCCTGAAATATCAGTACTTAAGTAAATTAAATTATGTTAGTCTACTAGTACGAGCATCTATCGCCTGATCGCCGTATAGGTAGAGTTGCCCGCCTGTTGAAAACTTTAGCAAGTGTCGCGATAGCATTAAACAAATATTCTTCAAATAAAATACCTCCGTGGGTTAGGTGCGAGCCGGTATGGCGAGGGTGAATAGACACGTCGAGGGGAAAATGGACTCAATACTCGAGTTTTAAGCTCTACTTTTCTGATTGAGAGGAAATTAAATAGCAACAGTGAAAACGAAGTTCACTTACTGGATTCCTTTAAAGGTACCCAGTATGTGAACAATTATTTCACTGTTGCTTTATTTTTCATGCATTGCTATATAACTATAAATTTTTAGTTTTATTGATTGACTAGCTTTTGCCCGCGGCTCCACCCGCGCGGTATTCGGTTATCGCGCGCTGTTCCCTCGGGAACTGTGCATTTTTCCGGGATAAAAAGTAGCCTATGTCACTCTCGGGCCCATAAACTATCTCTATGCCAAAAATCACGTCGATCCGTCGCTCCGTTACGGCGTGAAAGAGGGACAAACATACAAACATACAAACACACAAACATACAAACACACTTTCGCATTTATAATATTAGTATGGAAGTATTAATTGCTAGTTTTCATCATCATCATCAATAGCTAGAAGACATCCACTGCTGAATAAAGGCCTCCCGCTTAACGCCACAATGAACGTCAGCTCGCCACTTGCATCCACCGGTTTCCCGCAACTCTCACGATGTCGATGTCTAGTTTTACATTTTTTTTTAATAAACCTGATTAGTGACACCTGATTAGCTTGGTCTTAGACGAAGATTTTACTTAATGCACTGGAGCATAAATAGTTATTTGTTATGCAAGGCTGGAAAGTGACTGTTTGGCGCGAGTGCATATATATTGAAACCCGAGCAAGCGAAGGATTCTAGGATTGAACCACGAGTGAAGCGAGTGGTTCAAATAAAGAATCCTGAGCGCAGTCGAGGGTTTCAAAGGCACGAGACGCTAAACAACTTTACAGCCGAGCGAAACACACAATTTTTCACCTCACTACAGCGAGAAAATGGCAAATGGAAGAAAAACTGTGCATACAGTTACTATTTTGAAAAGGATTGCATGGCATAAGTATCAAGATGCACTAAAAATTAAAAGTAAAATTACAAAATAAATGTTTAGTAATAAGAATAAAATAACAGATTAATTAACAGATTTAAATATTAGGTACTTCAACAAATGTATGACGAATTTTCTTTGTGAACACGTCAATATTCAACGCTTTCTTCCTCAACTTCGTATCTACCCGAATTGTATACAACAAATAAACACTCTATCGTACTTAGCATAAAAATGATTCTATAGCAATTTTGTGGCCAGATACGAGGTTGTGAAAGTAAGCGGTCGATGTATTTTCAAGGGGGCAACCATTCATGATAACGTTCGAATTTCAAAAACTCTTTCCGGCCTAGAGGATAAAAAGCTACTTTCCACGCAGATTTCGAAAAATAAAGAAAGCATTTTCGAGCTAGTGAGGTGAAAAAGTAATCCCACCAAAAACATTACATGTAAAAAGCTGCAAGTCTCGCAACGCAATGCAGTTCTTGTAATGCTAAAAAGGTTTGAGATGCAATGTTATACCAAGTCGGTTATTTTTGTCAGTACCGGGGGGTTTCAATAGAACTCGATTTTCACCAACTTGCTTATTTTAAAACCATAGAAAAATACAGTTTATAGTTCTCAAATAAAGAGTAAACCAAATTATTTTTTAAACACATAAATGACTTGGCCATCGCAAGGCTACATAATGACATAAGAATTATAATCATCAACGTCAGCTATTTCAAGTAATTATAATTAAAGATAGCGCTAGCCCCAGCCTTGCAGTTTGAGTGATACACATAATACGAGAATGACTAAAGGTTGAGTGCGATGGCCAAGTCATTATGTGTTTAAAAAATAATTTGGTTTACTCTTTATTTGAGAACTATAAACTGTATTTTTCTATGGTTTTAAAATAAGCAAGTTGGTGAAAATCGAGTTCTATTGAAACCCCCCGGTACTGACAAAAATAACCGACTTGGTATAACATTGCATCTCAAACCTTTTTAGCATTACAAGAACTGCATTGCGTTGCGAGACTTGCAGCTTTTTACATGTAATGTTTTTGGTGGGATCTCATCACTTTTTGTAGGCAGTTCTTTTTTTTTCGGGTACTACTTCTTGTAATAACGCACTACCTATCTTCATTTGTTTATCCTTCCTTGTCCATCGTCCATCGTCCATCCTCGTCTATCGTCTATCGTCCATTCTCGTCCATCGTCCATTCTCGTTCATCGTTCATCGTCCATCGTCCACTATCATCCATCGTTCATCCTTGTCCATCGTGTGCCATCCATCGTCTATCCTCGTCCACTATCCATCATCCATTCTCGTCTATCGTCCACCGTCCATCGTCTATCCTCGGTTATCGTCCATCGTCCATCCTCGTTCATCGTCTACAGTCCATCGTCCGTACCGACTGTCGTCGTCGTCGTCGTCGTCGTCGATCGTCTGTCGTCATCCGTCGTCCATCGTCGCCCATCGTTGAACTTCCGTCGTCCGTCTACCGTCTGTCGTCCATCGTACATCGTCCATCGTCCACCCTCCATCATCCGTCGTCGATCGTCGGTCATCGTCCGTCATCCGTCGTCCGTTGTCTTGTCCGTCGTCGGTCGTTGTCTTTTGTCCGTCGTCGCCATCGTCTATCGTTCGTTGTCCGTCGTCTGTCGGCGTTCGTCTTCTGTCGTCGTCCGTCGTCTGTCATCGTCCGTTGTCCGTCATCGTCCGTCGTCGAACTTCCCTCGTCAGTCATCGTCTGTCATCCGTCGTCGAACTTCCGTCGTCATCCATCGTTTTTCGTCGGTCGTTCGTCTTTCGCCCGTCTAACTTCCGTCATCCGTCGTCGTCCGTCGTTTTCTGTCGTCCGTCATCGTCCGTCGTTCATCCTCCACCATCCATCGTCCGAACTGGGCTCGCGTGGGAACTAAGGCCCAAGCCCTCTTATTCTGAGAGGAGGCTTGTGCCCAGTAGTGGGACGCATATAGGCTGGGATGATGATGATGATGATGATGATGATCCATCGTCCGTCGCCCATCGTCCATCGTCCACACTCCATCGTCCAACGTCCATTTTCTACCCATCGTCCATCGACCATTATCCGTTGTCCATCATCCATATTCCAATTTCCATCGTCCATCCTCGCGTCCACTCGCATCGCACACACATTCACAAACAAACGAACTTTGGTACTTATTACATTAGTAAGATAAACAATTTCATTTTAACCCTTAATACTCAGGTATTAAGACTCAACATTAATACGTATACAATACGACTACGTTCAATAGTCATTGCTGTGTAACTTTGTAATCGCTAGTATTTATATGGGATTACAAACTTACTTGTGCAGTTTATATCACTTTGAAACGTGACTGAAATTGCAACATTTTGGATTTTTTTGTGACCATGTAGGCTAAAAACTAACTATGTTTAAAATTTGGAGCTTGTGGGTCTGCTAGAAGTACCTTAGAATTATGATGATCAAAAGTCAGTGTATAGGTATGTCAGTGACAAAACTGAGGAACTTTAACATGTGATAGTTCTTAATCTACGTGTTCGAACTAAATGTAATTGATAATATATCTAAGTCCCATTAGGCCCTATAGGTAACTGAAAATTCAGGGTTCTAGCTTTAGCCATAACAAAAATACAGGGTGTTGAAAATAGCCTGAATGGCTTCGAGAAAAGTATGGTACGGCCGTGCCTTTGTTTTTTTTTTGCTCGACTTGGCGGGGGCACTGCCGTGCCCCCAGATTTTATGTCGCCTAGATCCTGCAAATACCAACTTTACGAGCATCAGAAGTGAAATATAATTAGAATATTTTTTCCCCCCGGAAACTATCAAGATTAAGATCAGCGTTTATTCGGTTGTCGAAACGTAAAACATAGTTGCCAACTCATTGTCTTAAGTTCAAAGATCAAATATTCTTACCTCATCGAATGAATACTCGTAGCCATCAGGGTTCGCGACGGGTATGATCACCCAGTCAAGGCTGTCAGTTAAGGCTTCATCGACAATCTCAACAACTAATTGGTGGATGATGTACAAGGCAACAGGGGGCGTGACCCACTCTCTGGCATGGACGGCGGCGTCGATAACAATGACAGGCTTCCTCATATCCTCAAAGCGAGTGGTCGAGATCCTCACGTATTTGATCTGCCGACCTTCGTAGCTAAGTGCAGCGTTGATGACGGTCACCAAATTGGGATATTGAGCTGCTAGCTCGTCTAAATGGTCGTTGATCTGAAAAAAATATAATTGAGTTAGCCCTTAGCCCTTTAAGAAACCACTAGATACACCGATCCTTGACTTATCCGAGGCTTGACAAGTTGACGAGGTAATTCTACTTGCGTTATTCCTTCCAAATATTTTTTTTTCTTGTATTAAATAGGAATACCTACAAACATGTAAATGGTTCTTCTTATAATAATTTAGCACCACTGCGGTGGCGGGCGGAGGTGGGTGAGCACCAAAGGCTTGCAAAATGCGTTGCCAGCAAACTTAGATAGAATCCTACTTACCAATAATTTTATCTATTTTATATATTTTATTTTTTTATGTGTTATTATGATGTCAATGAATTCGTAGGTAATAATAATTAATATTAAATTAAATAAGAAGCATGTTCCTAATTCCCTAGTCAGCATTATAATATTTTAAACCTACAAAAGTTAATAGGTACTTAATA
This sequence comes from Choristoneura rosaceana, assembly GCA_037349165.1. Classification (NCBI taxonomy): domain Eukaryota; kingdom Metazoa; phylum Arthropoda; class Insecta; order Lepidoptera; family Tortricidae; genus Choristoneura; species Choristoneura rosaceana. Next base: position 6,995,187 of record JAZBNJ010000033.1, read on the forward strand.
GTCTAAAGTAAGTAATAAGTGCAATTTACCCATAGTTATCCCTAATTTTATGAAGAAAAGTTGTTTCTATTCATGTTGACTTTTGTTTGTTTTCTTTTTGTTGTTTTTTTGTTTTTTTTTTTTCAGTTTATTTCAATTAGTGTCTGTCACCTATAGTGGTCCCAAAGTGGCTCAAATTTTATGATATTGTTAATTTATGTGCTAGATTTAAGTGTTATGTTCTATATTGTAATAGACATGTCATGTATGTTTATAGATATATATATTGTCCGACACAATGTAAATTGTTATGGAAATAAATATACTGAAATATACTGAATACTGAATCGGCTGCCCAGGCGTTAGGCTTTTGGATAATATTTGATTTTGGGATTAGAAACCTTCATATAGGTAGGTACATGCGAGGAAATAGTAATAATCAGTCATATTAAATACTAGCTTTTGCCCGCGGCTCCGCCCGCGTGTGTATTCGGTTATTGCGCGCTGTTCCCTCGGGAACTGTTCCGAGATAAAAAGTAGCCTATGTCACTCTCGGGCCCATAAACTATCTCTATGCCAAAAATCACGTCGATCCGTCGCTCCGTTACGGCGTGAAAGACAGACAAACATACAAGCACACTTTCGCATTTATAATATTAAGTATGGATTAGCTGCTTCAAATTAGCTGAGTCTGTGTAAACTTACATTACTTGACCTTGAACTTGACCTACTCTTAAAGAAGTACTAGTAAAATAAGGAATGTGAATGTGTTCTTTTGTTTTCTGTAATACCTCTTGGTGTCTGTAATACGTTTCCCAGCCAATGGTGCGTCCACTTCGCTTTGCGGAGGCAGATGCTCTCGTTGCTTGGATCTGAGCATCTTCTTTACGCAGGAGTCTATAGGTAAGTATAATAAGTAAAGTTAACAGAGTGGGACGGATATAAGTAGGTACTCTATGCTAACAATTTGTACCGTTTGATCAGATCTTAATATAGTTGTTAGGCGGCCCCTAGACCTACAATAACATTGTACAATACTTTTTATTGCACAATAAGATTGAAAGGCGCTCTGAATCCAAACGAGCAATTGTATTGCACAATAATACGAACTGCACAATGTTTTCGTGTTCAGTATAGTATTAAATATTGTGCAATAATGACCCTACACGATGCAATATAAAAATATGGTGCAATAAAAATTAAACTCGCTCAAACTTTTGGTCAATCATTGTGCAATCTTCAATATTAACGCTAAACGGTCAATAATATTGCACAATTCGTGATATTGCACAATATAATTGACCGTTTAGGGGCCGCCTAATATCTAGGGTACGAGTACATACTCAGCAAGATTATCAGCAACTTGAGTGTATGACATCTGCTTCTCATCGAAGTACTGCAGCCATTGGAGTTTTTCTTCTGGTGACAGTCTCACTAAAGCCTGGAGCTGGGCTATTTCCGATCGAGTTGGTTTAGCAGAAATTATATCTAATTGTGCTTCGAGTGCTGCGATCTCTTGAGAAGGCCCAGAAATCTGGTAAAGCTGGTGACTATAATAAAAGTATTTGTCATTAGTAGCAAATGAAATTGTTAATGAAACAAGATAAAAAGCTATTCTTACCCTTCGTATTTTTCATGGCGGCTCTGAGCAACCGCCACAAAGAAGAGGAAGCAAAGAACCAACCGTGCCATTTTGCCCCACTGAACTGACTACTGTGCTACTGTTCGAATTATGGTTTTTTGCTATCTTTAATCCACGAAGTTTATTGTGTTTGATAATTATTTCTTCAAGATTATTCATATCTATGTCGGTAGCTTTATCACTTGGCATTGTAATCCAGTTGTTAATGGAATAATTATTAGAAGTAGGTAGGTATCTAACTGTTTTCGAAAAGTAAATTAGGTTCTTCAATGAGGTAGGTGCTTAAAACACTGATTCAGGTGTCAGTCAACTTGTAAAAATTCTTTGGTATCTTTTAGTTAACATAAATTTTAATAAATAAGTAGATGACCACTTATAGTGATATCAAATGGTCCGTTGGATTCAATAGATTACAATTTACATCGGTCATAAAATTACGATACTGTTTGCAAGTTTATGACTTTTCAGTGTTAGATAAGTATGAAACAAATAGTAGGTAAACAATATGCACGTTTTACAATAATTTATTAAGCTATTTATAGCACTCGTTCAATAAATTGGTTATGTAGGTAAGTACACACTGAAAGCAGTCAAACTTATATAATTTATCAATTTAACAGTCAATCATTATTAGGCTTATGTCCACATAATTACTAAAACTTAAATAACTTAATATCTACATTCTTCTTAGTACATACTTCCAATAAATTTTCTTAACAGTTCGCTTGAAACCGGAATGTCTCCAAGCGTAAATTAATGGATCACATAAACTATTGCTAACTCCCAATAAATAAAGTGGACCTAAAGTTAACATTTCTATAGGGATACAATCGTATCCGTGGGATAAAATATCACATTTCACATAAACAATGATAGAAACATAGTAAGGGGCCCATGTTCCTACAAAGCACGCAGTAACTAGAAGCACAGTTTTTACAGCTTTTAATTTGCTCGGATGATTCTCAATTGCTTTTGCTTTTCTGTAAAAACTAGAGATTTCTTCAATTTTTTGCTTCAAACGATTACCGATTCCTTGCTCTTTCTCTACAGTTTTGCTTAGATCGTGCATTTCTAACGAGTTTCCAGCTTGATCAGATAAAGTTTCTTTGGATACTGTAATGGTGATCGTTGTTTGTATCTCCTCAACTTTGCTGGAGCTGCTATCCTCTGCCTCTGTTGCTTCGAAGGATTTGTTTACGAACGCTATGTTGTAATTGTAACTTTCTTTGATTTCTCTTATTCTGTCCACAGTTTTCACTGCACGATGCAGAATGAGAAAGTACAGTACGCATACCATGGTTATAATTGACAGCACAACGATGGAGACTACGATTAGCAGGGCTCTTGGAAACAGTGCAACGTACCAGCATCTATAGTTCGTGAATGTCTTCCCTGTCCATCCCATAGCTGGTAAACTGGCTACAAATATTCCTGCAAAATTCAATCATCGTGATAGCTGTGTATTTAGATTCTTTCCAAAATCATTCGTTAAATGTGCAAAAGTCATAAGTTGTAATTCTGAAATCTCTTTGATATTATTGAATAAACATTAATGCCATGTATGTTAGATACTACTAACGTTAAGTTAAACAGAATAGACCTAGTTTAAGTTACGACTATAGTTGCTACGAACTTAAATACTTAATAAAAACAAGAAACACAAACTAATTTAAAAATAATTATAACTAATCAAAAATAGGTACTTTATGGCAAATACTGCGTCCGCAGCGAGACATCTAAACTTTTAAACAAATAAATGAATATTTAATTTACAACATTATTATATTAGGTAGACATAAAAAAAACATTTATTTATTTAGTAGTCATGGAAATTGTCATGAAATTGTAAACTAAAACAAACATGTCAAGTTATTTACATTTTGATGTAGAATTTATGCAGCTTGAATTCGAGAGAAGGGGCATATTTATACACCAGTATTTTCTTATTAAACTTCGTACTGTCTTTTGGAATCCTTTGTGCCACCACGCATATATTAACGGATTGAGAATACTATTTAAAAAAGCTAAAGTAGCCAGTGGACCCCCAAGTAAAGTACGATAGTGTATACATCTAGGATTTGTAAGTTTTTCTTCACAAAAGACATAAAATATTACAATGATGAAGAAAGGCAGCCATGTAAATAAGAAACTGCCTGTTGTAAGCATTACCACTGTTATTGCTCTCCATTTGTTGGGCTCTTTTGGTTTGGCTGGGACTTTTGTTTTATAAAAAATATTCATAATGCATTTATTAGACGTTTCTTTATTAGTACTAGAATATAATATGCTTGGACCCGAATAGCTAGATTCTATAGTATAAACACTCAATTTTGACTCATCGTGCAAATTTGTATAAACTTCTTTGCCGTTTGTATTGTCATTAATATCATCAGTGCTTTTTGCTTTATCTTTGCAAAGATCATTTATACTCTTAGATTTTTCGGATTTATTTGAAAATTTACTTTTATCAAAATGATTGCCAAGAGCATGAAATGAAGCACATCTCCTAATTTTAGTTTTATCTACTTTTGTTAATACAGCACTTGAGTTCTTATTCATGTTAGTATTTCCGCGATACATTCTCAATTTGGGTGTTTCGTCAGAATTAGAGTTAACACGAACAGATTTTTGTGCTGTCTTTATATCTCTCACGTTTCTAAGGGCACGAACTAGAACTATGGAATATAGTACAGTAACAAGTATAATAGGTATTATACTTAAACAAGCGTTAAAAAAGATAAGTGAGGCGGGAAATAGTGCAGTGTAGTAACATCTAGAAAATATAAGCTCGGTATTGACCCATCCTGTTACTGGCATGAATCCAAGAGTAAGACCTGCAAGAGGACAAGGGTTATTTACAAAAATAGTTACGTACAACACAATTCAAACAACAAACGAAGACTTATTAGGTACAACAACTAACGTATTAAAACCAAACAGTTTGCTTCTTACCAATCATCCAAATAATGACAATGCCAATTCTGACTCTGGTAGTGTTGAAGTATCTTTGGTAGTACAGTCCATGGAGTATGTAGAAGTATCGATCAACTGCGATAAGGCCTACACTGAATATTGAGACCATGGCTGGACACACGATCATACCTGGTGACGTAAAAATTATCGTCACGATGATATCATCCAGTTACCGCCGGACAATGAAAGCGTTTTTTTTTTGCTAAATAGATTTTGTCAGCAAATTTACTACGGGAACAATATGATGATATCTGAATGTGTTTTTCCGGATGCAATAGTTTGTCATCTTTGTTTTTGGGGAATTCCCTTAAAATTTTACACCGATCTGGTATTTATGGGGAGATTTTCGATGTAGAGACATGAGCTACAAACATACCTATTTGAAATATGCACAGCGGGTTTGAGCTCATTGAATTGTCAATGAGGGCACCAAAAATAATGGCAAAGCCGATGATGGTGTCCGCCAGTGACACATTTCCAAGCAGGAGGTAGGTGCTTTTGGGCTGCTGACCTGAAATATGTAACCATTTAGGTTTAGGATATGTCTGCCTGTACCTATCTAACTAAAGTAGCTTTTATTTCAAGCTAATCGTTTGTTTCCTTATTTGGCAATAAAAAGGTAAAATTTAGTCCAATTTGAAAATGGGACGGAACTTCACGAAACTTAAGGTAGGCACCAAAAATCAATGATCTTAAGAATTTTAAAAAGAATGACAAGCAAAAATGACATGTCACTTTATATAGATATCCTAAAATTTAGTAAGTAAAAAAAAAAAACACGTAGCTTTGCTTGTCGGAGTAACTTAATCTTAAATATGGTGAAGAACAATGAAATATAGATTTGATTAATAATAAAATTTGGTGACATACGTACAAATAAAAATATTGATAAAGTTGATATTTTACTAAGGTAGCAAAGATTTTTGTATCGAATCGACGTAACTCCCGCGCTAAGTCACGAATATTTCATCAGAATTTTGTTACAGTTGATCTTAGTGATTAGTTTGAGCGTGTGCCAGTGATATAGACAACAAAAGTTAAGTCCACACAAGTCACCAAGTTGGTCAGCGACAGTAAATGAGAGAAGTTTGTTTGAATAAAAAATTAACACGCGTCGTGGAGTTAAACTTGTTATCTCAATCCTAGTGATACAAAAAAACACAGATATAAATCTTTTGTTGAATAAATTAATGAAGCTATATGTACCATAGGCAATCATAGGTACACGTGACCTCAGCGAATCTGATGGTAATCAAGTAAAAAATATTTTGTTTACTTACCTCTTCGGAGAATTAATCCGCTGGATATGACAACTGTTAAATTACTCAAGATAATTAAAGTTCCAACTACGTATGCGACGGTTTTATACATGACTAATTGTTCCTTTTCCCTCGTCCTGTATGCTTCATACAAATCGAAGAGATTCTCCTGTGCCACTTCACTTTGATTTGTAACATTAGCAACTGACACGTTAAAAAAGTTAGCCACTTGTTTAACAAGGGTTTCATTAGTCGCAAATTTAATTACAGCCGGTAACGTATTGTTATCCATGGCGGTGTAAACACTTTTTTATAATTTAGACATAAATATTATGATTCTGATTCTCGAATATTAATGATTTGCTGTTTATCTTTTCAAATCTAATAATAACCCGTTGGACGCACATGTCCATACCGTCGGTAACTGACTAGAGAATGAGTGGATGCCTAATATTCCGCATCTTTGGAACGAGGATAAAGCTAACTGTTGGAGTTTTGTTTATTGTAATGAGATGATTTACATATTTGTGGTTCCGTAGGCAGCTGCTTACATGATGCTTTGCATTCCTCTTGAGTTTAATCACTCACTAGTCTAACTTATGGAAAGTGGTAGTTTTTCTACAGTTGTATTTGTTTGTTGGTCCCATGGTAACTAGTTAGCTTGAATAATGCCACCATTATAAATAATGACACTCGATTTTACAAATTCTAGGAGCCCTGCAATGTTTTTCTGGTTGCGATGATCACGGGACCTTTTTATGTGCGGTACCTACTTTTATTTTTACGATGGCTATTATATTTATATTTCCATATTTTTGAGTGGCTTCCCTCTCAGTTGTTGACTCTTATTGCCAATTACGGTAATGAATGCGCTTCAGTGGTTTGCTTTGAATACAAATTTGTTGCTTTTGTATGTATAATGATTACGCAAAATTTTTGGTACCCTTACTATGAGATATATGAGATCATGAGTCAATATAAACTTAATAAACGAATAAGGTAAACATAAATAAAGATACGGATGTAAGTCAGTACCTAAGTACAATTACATACATACGCATGTACGTAGATAATTGAATCAAATCATCAGGAGTAGGTGTACCTAAATATATGTATTTCTTGAATTACCTAACTTAGAAACAACTAACACGATTTTATTAGGCATGAAGTATGATTTACGAAATTTTTTATCTAGGTCAGGAGCTTCTAATAAATTTTGGTAGATACACTCTTTTTGTACACGATACTATAATTGTTACATTGTCATCGAAGCCGGAGCTCTATATAAGTTAGTAGATGTACCAAGTCTCAATTTCAAGTCATCTTTCCATTGGAATTGGTAAAAAAATCAAGTTGTAAAACTTAAGCTGTTTACGTAATTAGCCAGCTAACGAGTGCAGTTAATCTAATTAGGGTTGTTAGGTTAGCTCTTTTTTAAGTATGTGTATGTGTGTGATGTATATTGTATTGTGATTAAGGTTGTTTGTTAAAAAGTTCTACAGAATTTTTAAAGCAGGCATATCATTAGGTACTTTTCTCAGCGGAATGTTGGGTCTTCGAAAAAGGTGTTTGATATGTTGGATAAGTTGGAAATAAAAAAAATCGTGAATCTTAAAAAACAATTAAAATGGGACTGGGCGGGACACGTCTGCCGCATGCATCCGGATCGCTGGGCCAAAGTAATCACCGATTGGGTTCCATGAGACGGGCACCGGAGCAGAGGCAGACCTAGGAGGATTGTAGGAGGAGATGGCGGGACGACTCGGACCGATTCCAGTCAGATTGGCAAGAGCTGGCCGAGAGTCGAGACGAGTGGAATAAGAAAGGGGAGGCATATGTGCCCTGCAGTGGGACATATTATAAGCTATTAAAAAAAAAAAACTTAAAAATAATTTAACTAATATACAATCCGCCCAATTCGGAAAAGTGCCCATAAGATTGGTTAATTTTCATAAATAATTTTCAGTAAATATGTATCTACTTACTTAACTCTCTTCGGGGCACTAGAATATTTAAAAATAAAAAAAAATAAGATGGCACCTCAGCGAATAATGTCGAAAAAAATAATGTACGGGTTAGGACGACATAGATAGGTTGTGTTTGACAAAGGAAGTCTGCTCGAGTGATTGTAGCTTTGAGGATGAACTTGTAGAGACTTCAAAGCGTTTTGTATAATATTAAATGATATTATATATAGCTAGCTCACATCTTAAGTCGAGTTTAGTTCGACATGTTTCGGGTTGTTTCGTAGCCCTTCTTCATGGGACGCACTACGCGCTACCGCTCTGTCCGCGCGACAAAATTTCAAAATTCAAATTTGTAAAAAAAATTGTATGATCCATACTAGGTAATACTAGGTAATATTATAAATGCGAAAGTAACTCTGTCTGTCTGTCTGTCTGTCTGTCTGTCTGTCTGTCTGTCTGTCTGTCTGTTACGCTTTCACGCCAAAACCGCTGAACCGATTTGGATGAAATTTGGTACAGAGATAGAATAGACCTTGGGAAAGGACATAGGCTACTTTTTATCCCGATATTCCCACGGGATAGGGATAAAATCTCGAAATAAGAACCGTTGGGCTTAGAGTCATGAAATTTGGTATGTAGGTAGTTGGACGTATGGAATAACACATAGGTGACTTTTTGACCCGATATTCCCACGGGATAACTAGGGATAAGATCTCGAAATAACAACCGCTAGGCTTAGAGCCATAAAATTTAGTACGTAGGTAGCTGGACCTCTGGAATAACACGAAGGCTACTTTTTATCCTGATATTCCCACGGGATAGGGATAAAATTTTGAAATAAGAACCTCTGGGCTTAGAGTCATGAAATTTGGTATGTAGATAGTTGAACGTATGGAATAACACATAGGTGACTTTTTGACCCAATATTCCCACGGGATAACTAGGGATAAGATTTCGAAATAACAACCGCTGGGCTTAGAGCCATAAAATTTAGTACGTAGGTAGCTGGACCTCTGGAATAACATGAAGGCTACTTTTTATCCTGATATTCCCACGGGATAGGGATAAAATTTTGAAATAAGAACCTCCGGGCTTAGAGTCATGAAATTTGGTATGTAGATAGTTGAACGTATGGAATAACACATAGGTGACTTTTTGACCCAATATTCCGACGGGATAACTAGGGATAAGATCTCGAAATAACAACCGCTGGGCTTAGAGCCATAAAATTTAGTATGTAGGTAGCTGGACCTTTGGAATAACACAAAAGCTACTTTTTATCCTGATATTCCCACGGGATAGGGATAAAATTTTGAAATAATAACCGCTGGGCTAAAAGTCATGAAATTTGGTATGTAGGTAGCAGCTGCACGTCTGGAATAACACATACGCTACTTTTTATCCCTATACTCCCACGGGATATTTCAATTGCCACTACCAGACCGATTAGTTTACGCGTGCGAAGCCGCGGGTAAAAGCTAGTGTAGTAATAATAATATAATAATACATAGGACACCCTAAGCAAGGCTTGTACTATAGATACTAGGCAACGGATAAACATACTTATATACATAGATAAATATATACCTAGTCCTAAGTAGTACTTAACTAAGACTCGAGAACAAACATTCAGATAATTCATACAAATATCTATCCCGGCCGGGAATCGAACTCGGGACCTCAACTTCGTAGTCAGGTTCTCTAACCATTTGGTCATCCGGTCGTCATGTTTGTATAGTTAGACCTGTGTGACATTTGCATTATTTTACGAGGAGGAGGATATAAAGGCGGGTTCAGAACCCGGGGTTCTGATGTTAATATTTGAGGATATGTGTCGCATAGACGTGGCTATTGTGCATCGTTGGTAGTGGAGAAGCCCTGGGCCGATCGGCTTTTGATGAAGCTCTGTAGTAACTAGGTATACAATACACAGATAGATTGCGTCCTTAAATTAACATTAGGTAAGGCGGTAAATACCTACCTACTTTGTTTTTGTCAACAAATACCAAATCTGGATGGATTATTTTGTCGTAATAAATTCAATATCGCACTGAATTTTATTGCCTTTTTTTTAAAGTGCTAGCTGTTCCCTGTGATTAATCTGCGAAGAATACGCCCACCCACAGGCCTAAAACTATTTCACTACCTTCTCAGGAGCTTAAAGTATCTCCAAACCAAATTTCATCACGCTCAATGAGAGTTTTCACAGAGGAGATATCGCTAGATGGCGTTAGTATCGTGAGGTCCATTTGACGTTTGCTTGCGATTGGTTCGTTTAGTTTTTTAACCAATCACGAGCAAACGTCAAACGGACCTTACGATACTAGCGCCATCTAGCTATATTTCGACTCTGTAAAACATGGTGAAAACCCTCATTGTGTAGGTACTTTAAGCGTGAAATGTAACAATGAAACAAACGTACTGACATTCGCATTGATAATTATTAGTTATAAAGGAACGTATTAAAACGATTACATGTACCTCCACAGAACAATAAAAATGTATTGTTCTGTGATGACCTCTTTTCTTAAACCTGGTTTAAAATATACTAACGACGCGCCTTTTCTTGTAGCTTGAATAGTTTTAATTCCACTGACACTGACATATTATATTGTGACAGTGACAGTTGTGTTGTAATGTAACCATCGAAATAGTAAGTACCTGGAATGTGCACTGTGCAGGAATCACGGTCCGACTTTTTGCCGATAGAGATAGCTACCACAGGGTTATTTTATCTCACTCTATTAGTATGACCATAATTTTATGCAATTAATGAGACATTCCTTCCTCCTAGTACTTCTTTGTCAGAAAAATATACTAAGTAGCAATAACCAGAATTTTTATTACTTGTATACCAAGTCCTTATGATACGGCTGGTAGAGACTAGAGCAAATAAATTTTAGATTTGTACGTCGGTGCTAGTAACATAAGTATTCACTTTTCTATAGGTAAAGCTTATGATATTGGCAAAACCGGTATTGACATTGTATAATACCGGTATTTCGATATTGATCTCTAAATACCAATTATTTTGTTATTAAATAGAGTCGCAACACTCAAAAGTTGCAAGTCACAAATGCATTAATACTTATTTCATCAAAATAATTAATCACAAATTCATACAACTACAGAATATAAACCAAATAAAATAAACTTAAAACTACAGTAAACGTACAAACTAACTAACTAAAACCTAACCTAAAACCCACCACTCCGCGTCGTACCCGGCTCAAAGGTGCCCATAATGCCGGCCGCATTACCCCGCTGAATGGCCAGCGCTACCTGCTGAACCAGGTACGACCCGGAGAATATATACTTATTTCATTAATATAATCTTAGATATATTTGAAATAATCTTAGCTACCTACTCGTACTTAAGATTGTCGGAACCGGAAAGGTTTTGGAAGTGCGAAACTCATTCACTTTACTTTAGTAATACGAATATCGAAAAAATACCAAAAACCGAAATATCGGTATTTGAATTTTCGGTATTGAAAAAATACCGATATTGCAAAAAACGGCCGATATTAGATGCTCTATCATTTAGGTTAATAAATGAATGAAAACTAAGTGACAATATATATATATATATATATATATATATATATATATATATATATATATATATATATATATATATATATATATATATATATATATATATATCACACTATTATTTACTTATTCATTATTTATTAACTTTTACCAGCGTCTTCGCACGCGTAAACTGAATCGATCTGGTAGTTATAATTGAAATATTCGTGATTTTTCCAAATTCCCCTGGAAATTTTCAAAATTTATAATAATAATATAATATAATATAATGTATTAGACAATACGTATGATGGGTATAAAATATTATATTATAATAAATATTACATATTAGCCATTTGGATACATCGTGAAAAGATCGTGATAATGACCAGGTACGGAGGCAGAGGGCTAATACTGCACTGCTAAGGAAAAGCATATTTGGCATGGCCCCTGTCATCTATAATGTAATTCCGAAAGATATAAGGGACAGTGACTTAAGTGGATTTAAGCAAAAACTATTTAGATTACTCGTAGGGAAATGTTATTATTCAATTCATGAATTTTTGAATGAGCATTGTAAATAAATAATGGATGTTTTAATTTTAATTTTTAACAATTTTATTTTTATTTTTTTTTTTTTCCAATTTAATTTAATTTAATTATTTTTTTATGAAATGAATATTAATATCACTTTTGACATTTTAATTGGTTTTAATTATTTTATGGAATATAAACAATTTGTACGCCGCAAGGTAAAACATATAGGACTTTTTTTCTTTTTTATGTGTACCAACTGTATTTGATGATTACTCATGTTTAAGCAAATAAAATATTTTTATCTTTTTATCTTTATCTTTAAAGATTGTCACCCTAGTCTCAATAACGAAGCTACCATCTTACTGTTTGGTGTGGCCATTGAGAAATTAATAAAACCTACCATCAAGTTAAAATTAGCTCGTGAAAAAAGATCTAAAGCATATTTCATTAAACAAATATTAAATCGTGTAATTATTGCTTATTATAAATATATAAATTTTATTCAATATTTTTAAAAGACAACACTCACGAAACTAAAATTTACTAATTATTTATTATTTATTTCCTGGCAATAGTTAGAGAGGGACACACTGACTCCGTGCTTGCTATTTCACCCGGACCGGAGCCCATTAGTTCTTATGTCCATGTCTTTTAGGTCGGTTTTTGCTCGTCTGTTTTTGGAGTGTTCATTCCAGAGTACTTACTATTTCGATGAATGTAACATAACCTCTTCTTCTGTTTATCCTTCTATAATTTAAATATATAATACGAGTTGATCCGCCAATTAAAGCTTATTCTGAATTTAGATTAAACATGTTTAATTTGTCAATTTTACGACAGTTCTCAAGGTACGAAAATAGGTATCCACAAAATATTTTGGTGCCTATGTTGTGTTGATTTGAGTGCAAATGTTACTTACCTATCTTTAAATTAATTTTATTTTCAGACTGTCGATACTTCCTCCAGCAAAGGCTTTGACTTCACGTAATATTTGTACGGCAACAGCACTACAATTCAAAATCACAGATCAGTTATGGTAAGCTATATATAAACAACAGTTTTATTGGATTATAAATACCATTGTCAAATTATTTAAGTTAACTACATCATATAGCTTACACTTACTGTGTCCTAAATTATATTAGGAAAAATAGTATTTACTTGAATATTTTTTTCTAATTCTTCAGTGCGGAACCGATGAAGAAAAAAAAGAAAATAGACCCAGCCATCGTGAAAGCTCGCGAAGACCGTCGTCGTAAGAAGCTTGAAAAGCAAATCCGCAGGCTGGAGAAGAATGCACGCCAGCTGAAGCCCATAGATGAGCTCGAAGTGCCACTGCACCTTATGGATGAAATGAAGTGAGTAATCTAATCAAATGATTTTTTTTTTTTTTTTTTTTTTTTTTTTTTTTTTATCACGGGACAATTCACACCAATTGACCTAGTCCCAAAGTAAGCTTAGCAAAGCTTGTGTTATGGGTACTAAGCAACGGATAAACATACTTATATAGATAAATAAATACGTAAATACATATTAAACATCCAAGACCCGAGAACAAACATTCGTATTATTCATACAAATATCTGCACCGGCCGGGATTCGAACCCGGGACCTCAAGCTTCGTAGTCAGGTTCTCTAACCACTTAGCCATCCGGTCGTCAACAGACAACAGATTTAACAGGCTAGAAAAACGCATTTGCTACCCTAGTTAGATTGATTTTTCATCCATAAAGATCTATAAAGATCATTTCATCATGCCATCTTCATGTCAGCCAAAAGACGTCCACTGCTGGACATAGGCCTCCCCCAAGGCTCTCCACTCAGACCGGTCTTGTGCTTTTCGCATCCACTGCGATCTTGCGATCTTAACCAGGATCATTTACATTTAATAATAATATTATTATTGTCATGCAATAAACGAAAAGAAAAAGAAAATCGTATAATATAATATAAAATCGTATCATACTTCGTCCAAACATACCCATTATCCCAGCGGTATTGCCCCGTTGTATGGCCAACAAGACCAGCTGGACCAAGTACAACCTGGATGGGGGTCTCCTCCGCTGTCCCTTATCTTGCGCCCCAACTCCCAAACCAACAACCTGGGCCCGATTGCATAACAAAATACAAGCTAATAGTATTAGCAATTTTGTATTTAAATTCACTAATATTATTAGCTTGTACACAATTGGGACCTGGTGTCATGAAATTAAATTCTCTTAAATTTTATAATAAATGTATAGCTGCATCAATACTATCAAAATTATATGAATGAAATAATGTGGGTTTTAATTGTTGACTTAAACTTTCAGGAAAAGGAAACGGCCTGAAACAAAGCTGTCAGCAGAGCAAGTGGAAGCTCGTGCGCTCTTACAGAAAGAGTGGACAAAATACAAGCGCGAAGAATATATTGCTAATGTAGCTCAAATTGATAGGATCATGGGGGCCCAGAGAAGGGCCCTAGACAAGCTTTACGAGGTGTCTGAAGATTTATATAACGAGGCTATTATGGTAAGGATTAGGAAACAATTTATTTATCATCAATTTATAAGGAAGTCATATCTAATGACTAGTTGAGTTAAAATTCTGGGATTTTACTAAATTATAATGGGAATCCCTAAAAATCCTACCATGGATATATGTATGTATGTAAATTCATTATTGTGCAAAATAAATAAACACACAACTTACAAACATTTAGATACATGTACTAAGGTGAACTTATCCCTTAAGGGATCTCTACCAGTCAACCTTTTAAGTGGATGAGTGGAGTGTTGACAGAATATATGACAGCCCCTTTGTAAATGATCAAAACTTTTACAAAGTGTGTAGTGTATTATAAATAACCCAATAATAAACCAATTATGCTAATAAAGTCAATTTTGACTTTCAATGATTTACATAGGGCCCATCGTAAAACACCTGTGCCAAATTTCATGGCTTTAAACCCAGTGGTTGAGATTTCGATATTTTGATCCAATCCTGTGACAAAATCAGGCTAAAAAGTAGGTTATAAATATGTTTTTCCAGACATACTCACTAACTTTCGCATTTATATAAAATATTTGTAGGATTATCATTAGATACAAACAGGTTAAAACTTATGAAGATGACCTGTTGATGTTGTTATTGTTGTTTTTTCTCTATGTATCTGTTTTCTGTATCACTTACAATTTCTGGTGTACAATAAAGAGTCTTTGTATTGTTTTGTATTGTTGTATGTAGTAGTGCACAGAATTGATATGGGTGTTGAGTCATTTTTCGAATGTGGAACATCAACTTATCTATGCGAACACTGACATTACTACTAGATACAATATGTAATCTTCTTAAGTTTTTACCTATAAGCCATTATCATGTGGTCACTACAGGCCATAGATTGAGGAAGGTTTGACATGTGTTGTTAACCTAGCTAGAGGACTAAGCTGAAATTACTTTTTGCCTGCCATTGTGTCAAAAGACCTTGCAGAAAATCAACAATAAAAAAAAAACATCAAATTAAACTAATGCAATAATAGTAAAAAAATAAGAAATGTATGATAATGATCAAATTTTATTTTCACTTGTTGTTTGATGCATTAATCATAAATTTATTTTGTTCACAGCCCGACCTGCAACTTGTTCCCTACTCAATAAACGGCCCTGTAGCAACGCCACCCATAAAGGGATATTATTCACCTGATGGAGAGTACATTGATGTGTCGAAGAAATGGGACAATTAGTGTCAATCAATGTCGTAATTTATTGTTAGATATTAAAAATCAATATTAAATAAGGCATTTTTCATTACTCTCAGCCTGTTAGGTGAAATTAGGGTTACGTATCTCAATATTGAATGTTAAAATATGGAATATTTTAAAATATTGAATGGGTCATAATATCGAAAAGGTATTTCTAATAGATTGTATTTTTTTAGATTGTTATAAATCTAACCTAACCTAACCTAAGGGGTTCTATTGTCAGGGTAGAGCAGTAAGACCCTAGGGGTTCAATTTGAGTAAAACGAATTTAGGTTTTAGACGTTTATTTAGCCCCTAAGGCATATAGCTGCATAGTGACACTATACGATGCCGTTTTAATTAATCCTGAAAAGTTTTCGATATCAGAAAGTAAACCATTCGATATTATGACCCATTCGATATTCAGATGCGTACCCGAAATTAGTTTAAGTCAACTCCATAATACAGATAATACAACGCTTAACAAAAACCCTAGCTAGAGAAGCTATGTAACATACTAATGATTACTCGCGGCTTTGAACGCGTAAATCATTAGATACATGTTAGATACTCATACATCAGTTGAATTCAAATTCTAGGACTTCAAGAAGTACCCATGGGAATTTCCGAAAATTACATTTTGGTTTCATTGTTACTGGATTAAAAATGCCTCACTACTCTCTAAGCCCAGCGATTGTTATTTCGCGATTTTCTCCCTATCCCGTGGGAATAAATATAAAAGAGTAACCTATATGTTATTCCAGATGTTTAGCTATTTACTTTCCAAATTTTATCCAAATCCGTCCAGCCGTTATAGCGTCAAGTGAGAACCGACAAACACACAAATACATACAATTTCGCATTTATAAATTAGTAGAATTACCTGTTGCTTGTAGCTTCGTGTGCTAAGAATTAGTTGGTTGTTGTCCCGTAGGAACTATGAACTTTTCCGGTAATTCCGGTGTAAATTCTGTCTTAAGTCCTTTCCAGCATGTTAAATTAACTCCTTACCAAATGTCATCATGATCGGTTGATTAGGTACTTTAAAGCTTAAACAAATTCGCATATAAAAAAATGCATCAGTTAAAAATTATAATACCTGTTTGTGTGTTGGTAATACTGGTAATTTTTAACCCCCGTCACAATTGACCGCTACGTGTCTGTCTGTCTGTGGCACCGTAGCTCTTAAACGGGTGCACCAATTTGAATGTGCTTTTTTTTTGAAATTATTGTTTTTCTGTCTGTTACCTTTTCACGCCTAAACCGCTCAACCAATTTTACTAGAGTTTCGCATTGAGATAGATTGGACCTTGGAGAACGTCATAGGCTAATATGCGGGAAGTCTGCATAGTTTCCGCGGGATAGTGATAAATGAATTCTTCGCAGATGAATTCGCGGGCAACAGCTAGTGCACAATTATTTTTTACTTTTTAGTTTTCTTTTTTTTTATCGGCGTTCTTTTCCGGGTGTTTAATTTTACTTTTTATTTTTGCTTTCGTTTTTGACGGTGTTATTTTGTGTCGGGGGCTTTTTTAATTTTTTTTCATGGTTCCGGTTATAAAAACGGAACCTTAATAGTTTCGCCATGTCTGTCTATGTGTTTGTCCGTCCGCAGCTTTGCTCATTCCACGCAGAAGATAAACTTCTTTAATATTGAACGGAATGATTATTTTCCATCGGACGTACCGTTTTTGAGCTAAAAGCAAAGACAGAGAGAGAAACGATTCCGCGGTTTAAATTTATGCACACCTGGAATTGGGCAAACTCGGATTCACGCATTTAGGACCAAATGAAAAAAGGATTTTCAGCTTGCTTGAAATTAATTTTTCGAAAAATACTTATTTGATTGCCGCGTTGAAGAATCCCGATATTTAATACCTACAAAATTCTATGGTCTGTCCCATAATTCGAGATAATAAAATGACAGTGTGAAATGTCAAACGTAAAAATAACGTGGCCAGCATAAAACGAACAGTGCGGCTCCGTGATTCCGGTTTCGTAAATAACCGATAAAAATGTATATTTTACGATAGCAAAAATAACATTAAAGTATTCAATATACTACTTCCTACTTTAAAAATATAAATATACTTTTACGATAAAGTGATAAAATCTAAGCACTGATAGAGTTAAAGAAGGGCAGAGAGGCTTACCCAACATGTAGTGTGGAGACGGAAGTGAAGACAATGATGCAATGGTTAATGGAAATGAACACACGAATTTAGAATGATGTACGCGAACACTTTGCACTGTTATTTTATTATTTAGTATATGATATTTGGCACCATGAGACGTATAGTTGTTCAGTTTTTTATAGCGAGTGACATGACATGATATAAACAGTTGGTAGCCTAGTAACGCCCATAGACTTTTTAACTAGTGCTATACAACCTTAACAAGCACAGGTACAAAACAGGTAAAATACAGTGTTCATCACTTAGTGCCAACGTAAAAAAATATAATACAGAGAGGCTACTACAAAACTAGAAAAACGAAGTCCGTATGGCAGCGTCCCTTTTACTCGAGTATTGAATGAGAAAAGCGTCAGCGGGACGGCAACATACGAAGTTCGAAGTTGGAGGCCTACCGACAGCTCGTCTCCCGGTCCGCGGACGCCATTCGAGAACCTTCTGACCCCATCGGCCATCAGTCCTGCGTGCAATGTGCCTCGCCCACTGCCACTTCAGTTTCGCAATTCTTCGGGCTATGTCAGTAACCTTAGTTCTACTGCGGATATCATCATTTCGGGGTTGTACGTTGATTTGGAGACATTTTGATAGAATTTCGTTTAACAGATATTTTTTCTCATAATTGTCGTTTCATAGAATAATCAATACGCAGAAAATTTATTTTGAAGAAATTTAAACCATTGTTTTTTGTTAGAAATATAATTTTTTATTTAGATATTCATATCATAGAATAAGAAATCAAATATTCATTATTCTCATATTATTTAGTTAATGTAAAAATTACTATCAAGAAAAACATGAAATTCGTTTTCTGATGTGGTCTCAGTTCTAACCTAACCTAAACTACATTTCTAGTACATAACGAGTCGTTTCGGAGGGGGTCGCTGCAGGTCTACTACGGAACTCGAAGTTCGTGTCGTGCGGTCTCTCACACTTATACTATTTAATACGAGAGCGAGAGGGACCGCATGACACGAATAAATGGATATATGAATGAATGAAATGGAAATAATTCTACAATTTGATAAGTTTGATAAAAAATTAAATGAGATTATAAAATTCATGGAATAGTTTTTCTAATAAATATGTTCCATTCAAGTTAATAGTCGTTAAAACAATAATATTCCAAGTAAACATACGAAGAGCAAATATTATATGAAATATTTTCTGCGAAACGAAATTCTACGAAAATTCTGTCTGTTAAAGAAGGGAACACCTATTAAGTGTATTTTTAGCTTCTGATGGCAATGATCTTACTTAGAATTTAATTGAAACTTAAACATCAACATTTATAAAAAGTCGAAATATCTCCAAAACTGTCGCATTTTTGTTAGACCTATTTTGCCTTTTCTAGAATGTCCTAAGTATCCTACATGTTATTACATCACGGATCCGTTCATATCTTAATATTTTATGACATACATATATTGGTACACAGGTACCTACAAAATGTTTCGGTGATTACCGGTTGCGGCACATCACTATTTATGAGACGCAAAAAACAGGTAACACATGAAACGTCATTTTATTATCTAGAATTATGGGACAGACCATAGACTTCGTTATCCCGTATTTTTCTTCTTCAGCCCTTCTCAACCTTCTTGGTGTAGGCCTCCTTCAATTTTTTCCACTCGTCGCGACATTGAGCTTTTTAGATCTAATTTGAACCAGCAACCTTTTTTACAGCATTTATGGTCTACCCTGAGGTCGCTTGTCCCCCCATGGCTTCCACTTTAGGAGACGCTTGCACCACAACTGTTGATTCCGGGCCACTTGGCATCCAGTATTAAAATATTAAAACTGGGACAAAGAAGACAATAAGCTCATGATTTACCACGTTTGGTTTGGTACCTAACTATCATAATTAATTGTGTTAATTGTTAACTGCGTTTACGTTTTAACACAACGGTGTACGTGTCAACCACAGAGATGGTGTCAACAAGCCGACATAGTACCTACCTACGTGCGAATGCTTAGGACTTGTTACTAGTATGATTCTGCATACCTACATATGTACCATCAGCCAAATATGTGGTCTACCACCCTAAAGCTGATAACCGTTTGCATATTATACATAAAACAATAATGCCAATAGACGTGTCTGTCAACTTGAAAGTTCGACTTTAGCGACATATCCATTTGATAGGAACTTGTTTAAAAATTGATAGACCACTTATTTGACTGACGGTACATAATATCTCCATTATATACCGATTAATTAAAATGTGCAATATACATTGAATTCTATTTAATTCATGTAGGTAGACACTAAGTAACGGAACTCCAAGTTCCCGATTGCTAAAACACTGCACGATGCGTCGCGAGCTGCGAGTGTTTTGGAGCTAATGGTAGCATTATCTTATCCACCTCAATGCAATGCCATTCAGGAACATTTTCAAGATATGTCAATCAAGCCGAGGCTCAGGCTGGCTTTGCGGCCATAAAAGTCATTCAAGGCTTAAATC
Organism: Choristoneura rosaceana; assembly: GCA_037349165.1. NCBI lineage: Eukaryota > Metazoa > Arthropoda > Insecta > Lepidoptera > Tortricidae > Choristoneura > Choristoneura rosaceana. The sequence continues at coordinate 7,015,451 of JAZBNJ010000033.1, forward strand.
GATTTTTCTGCCTCGCTGCCCACGAAAATGTTTCCAACAACTTAGCATCGGCATTCAACGAAATCAGTTTTATTTAACATAATGTTTGCTCTGCGGAGAAGCAGGATTAAGAAGTTATCCTTCCTAAGTTAAAGCAACTCAGTTGTTATGTTTATAACTTGAGAGTGAGTAAGTATAATGATATTTTAGCTTACTCCCGCGGGTTTCCCCATGAATCGATGAATCGCTTTTCGGAAATGTACCGGTTACCGTTGATGCGCAAAATAATAACGTGAGATATCGTGAGCAATCGTGATATCGTAAGATAGCGATGCAAGGGATATGGGGCACGCGCAGTAGTGTCGAATGTGTACTGACTATGTAGTTACCTATGTACAGTAGGTACCAGCACCAATATCAATCCAATATCTGACACAGCAAGCTTGCATAAATATCTGATAGGTACGACTCTATTTGTAGAGCCGGAACGACGTGTCAGATATTTTGCACACTCCGCTGTGGCAGTTATTAATGTTGGTTATGTAGGAAGTAGGTAATGTAGACGAAAAAATAAAATTAATAATGATAAATGATGGTGAGGATTCGTTTCAATTAATAATCAACCAGTAAAACTATTCCCTGAACGAAAGTTTTTCTTGCTATTTAGTAGAGTTTGTTCAACTGTATCAAAGCATACACCTTAGGAATGGATTTAGTATCTTTAAATCAATCTTCTTTTTCAGTGCAAATAATTTCATTACTAAGCTGTGTCACATCATTAGCTGTGCACATAGGTGCACTTTGCGTGCCTTGCGACGCCGCGCAATGGCCCGATGTTGCAAACGACCCTGTCATCTACGTAAACAACCCTATCGAAGCTGACCTACCTAGTCACTGGGTCCCTTTAAGCATATTGAAGCAAGTTGTTCACATGCGAGGATTAAAAAAACTCACAGAACCTCAGTCTCGTGAAGTTTTAAATTACAAGAAAGTTAAAATAAAGCCAGCTGAATATGATGGAAAGGAATATTCATGGGGAAAGAAGGTCACCACACAAAAAAAGACACAAAAACCTAGTGTTCAAAAAGTTTCGAATAGAATTACTAATCGTGTTACCAGTAGGCCTTATGTAATTAGTTCTGCTTGGTCTCCTACTTCGTTGGTTTCAAATATTCACACAACAGTTACTTCTTCTCATAGCGCCACTTTGTTAAATTCAGAAGCTGAATCTATAGCGGTGGACACAGGACAGGTTCCCGTCATTAATTATTCAACCAAGCCCGGAAATTTCGATCCTGATGAGTCAGTAGCTATTTCAACTTTTGCCACCATTTCGTCTTCACGTACTTTCGATTCGTCACCTACTACCATTGCCAGCATTTCTACAAAAACTGACGATACTTTGACAATAACTACACCAACAACATCAACATTCACTTCAACAACTACTATTCCTGATATTCCGTCACCAGTTACAACTTCTGCCTTAATCACTTCTGCTCTTACTACTCCAATGCCTACTTATACTTCTGCTAGTACTTCTACTACTTTTGCTAGTACTTCTACTTTTGCTACTTCTGCTACTACTTCTACAACTACCCCCACTACCACTGCGAAAAATATCAATACTAAGAGGAAGAAAATCAGGACAAAAGCAAGTTTATCTACATCAACAAAACCTACCAAGAAAGCGAAGAAAACTACTACGGAAGGAACTGGAGATCCATTTTATAGACTATAGACATTTTTACAGTTTACTTACATAGTTTTAAAATTAGTGTTTTTTAAAGTTTTACTCATAAGTATTGTATTAAAAGACTCTGTACCTATAAGTAATTGGGCACAAGGGCGGATCCACCGTTGTGGACACGATGGGCATGCAGACTTGTGACGTCACAATTTCACGGTCTTTGATATCGATAGGTTTAATATCTTAAGAAAACAGTTGAAAAAATTATATAATCAAATTCAAAAATCGCCCTTGAGTCACGTATGACTGCTCAAAAGCAAGTTCGTACTCCGACTCACACTTGGCCGATTTTTGTGTGGCTGTGCCCACAATCTTTTTTGAGGGCTGGATCCGCGCCTGATTGGGTACTGCAATCGTAAACCTTTGTGTTATCTTGCTGGTGTCCTTCAAATTATAGGTACTCGCGTCACCAGTCTTTAAAGTGGTCGTCTGAAATTAGTTAGTCGTCTTTAATTTCATATAAAAGTAACAATGGCTAGAATATAATATTATACAACAAGATCGTCGACGCGAATGAAAATTTGGCTTTGAAATTATGTAACAATTTTGTATGGAATTTATACGCCTTATTGTTCTTATTGAAATAAAATTGATATTTTATTGGTGGTATAAATAATGCCGTGTATGTGATAATAGTTAGTTCTAAGTGATGTATGTTGAAATTCAATACATATATTTTTTATTGTCATTCAAAGGCTCCATTTACTTAGTTTTAAAACATACGTCATTAAAAAGGTGTTGTTCCTATTCGAATTAAGTAGGTACTTAGGTGCCTAACACAACAAATAGAAGTGTTAGAAAATCTAAACCATAAATAAATAATGAACTAAATAAAACAATCCTCCTCGGGTACATGGTACTCTGCTCACCCGTGAGCTTAAGTTCGCCTGTCTTCAAGGTCGCGGGTGAGCAAAGTAGTTTTAGTTCTTTGAAATAGACCTCCGCAATGTACGCCTGATTCAATAAATTATTGTACAATTATAATAAGAGAGCACTTCAATCAGTTATCCTTGCAACCGATGTTATTGTGTCAATATATCATGCCTGCCGAAAGTTGTCCACTGCTGGACATAGGCCTCCCCCAAGGCTCTCCACTCAGACCGGTCTTGAACTTTCCGCACAATTATTGTGTCAATAGTAACTAAAAAGAGGGTGTATTTGTTGACCCATTATTTTTATGTCCAAGTGAGAGTGTTAAGTCCACATGCAGGTCAGCCCGTTGCGTTGTTTATTATTGGTGTTCGCTGTTCGGTGCCAGACCTAGTGTTTTTAAACTAAAATACTGAATTAAAATTATACTGTGGATATTTTTTTAACTCACGGTAGTTCACTTTCGATTTGACTTTACTTGTGCAAGGTCCGCCCGGATTGCTACCACCATCTTGCTCGCTAATCCAGCTGTGAAGCAGCAGTGCTTGCACTGTTGTGTTTCGGCGTGGAGAGCAAGACAGCCGGTGAAATTACTGGCACTTGAGGTATCCCATCTTAGGCCTCTAGGTTGGCAGGCTGGTGTTGCAGATGTTTATGGGCGGTGGTGATCTCTTACCATCAGGAGACCACTTGCTCGTTTGCCATCCAGTCGAATAAATAAAAACATTACACTGAGTATCGAGTAGTTACTTCAATTTCAAATGAACCTCAGATTTTTTAACGGAAAATAATTATAATAACATACCTACTTATTTTTGGGATATGTAAAAAATTATTCAATACTACTTAATAAAATACTATTCACACAAAAAGTTGGAAAAACCCCGACTTTATCACTCAAAATTCAATAACTCAAAAATGGCTAAACCGAGTTTGATGAGCGTTGCGGGTGTTTATGGACAGTGGTGATCACTTAACATCAGGTGACCCACTAGTTCGTTTGTCTGGCCTCCCTAACATAAAAAAAAACATATTTATTGACCATTGCTAGAAAAACTGCTTTCAAATAGGTCTACCCGTTTAAGAGCTACAGACAGACACACACACATATTAGCGCTAAAACTTATAACACCCCTCTTTTTGCGGTGGGGGTTAAAAATATACGTGTCCAATATTGTCTGATAATTAACGTCAGTTACTGTTACTGATTAAAATAAGTAAGTATGTATTTATCTATTCCTGTTTCACCATCCACTGATTGAATTTATCTGACGGATAAACGTGATGCCGTCTCTGTTTGTTTTGTTCGTATAGACGGAGACAGACGTTTATCCGTCAAATAAAATTAATAAATGGGTGGTGAAACAGCCCCTTAGGATACCTACTAGCCCAAGGCCAACAGTTACTGGTAATGTAGTTGAAAACCTTGCTAGCAAAAAAGTATGTCACATTGTTATTACTTATTTACTGTCACGACTGAATAACGATTGACAAACAGCGATAACGATTTGATGTGTACCAGGAAAAAGTGTTTGATCAACAAACAAGATTACACCAAACACAAAGTTATAGTACTCGTTGTTAGGTTCACAGAAAAGTCCATCACGAAACGTAGGCACCACGTTGGCACTGTCATTATCATTAGGTGCTCGCACCTAGTGTATTTTATAAAAAAAAATTAAAAACAATAAATAAGTACTAGGAATTGTCAATTTTGGGGTTCCGGAGTCACGGAATCATTAATTATTTTTACATGTCCGTTCGTCTAGAAAGCTGAAGAGGTCAAATCAAACTTATATAAGTAGAACGATTTTTTTTGGGTACAACTAAAACGTAAAATTGCGATGATGTCATTAAATGTGCAGTACCGTTAAATTGGTTCTACGAAAATAATATAGGTTTGTATAAACTATCAAAACTAAGGAACTCTCGCAAGTTAACGCGTAAAAGTCAACCAACTTACAAAATTACGCTGGGCAACAATGAAAGCCTACACTATACGCGTGGCCCGACTCACGCTTGGCTGCTTTTATCCCATTTATAAATCGCGCAGGTATCAGTTCCTGAATGAAAATAATAAAACAAAAACCGCAACATGATACCAGTCAGCGTCCCGGGTTTTAATTTTAAAATACGCCGTTAAATGTCTCATGAAACGTTTCAGAGTGGACGTAAGAGTGTTATAATTAAAAGTTTCACTTTGTGCAGTAAGCGGAGGCTGGCTACATCCGCAATTATGCCGTTTGGAATGATTGCATCACGATTTTTCTTTAAAAGAGTCAGCCGAACCACGCCGAACGTTCTTCTTGCAATGGGAACTGAAAACTAGTAATTTCAGTAACACTACCATGAGTTTACAGTGACCGTTCTCGATAGCGAGTCGCTGCAAACTCATGGTAGTGGTACAGGTTCCATGAACATCTTGCGAAATAACGGACTTGCGGAATAATAATAATAAACATTTCGGAAAACTTGGTTCCATAAAAAAAAGATACGTAAGTAAATTGAATATATAATAGAATCCATACTAGTTCATAAAACCGCTAAACCATTTTAAATTTAGTACGAAAATAGTTCGAGACCCTAAAATGGACATAGGATAGGTTTTTATCCCGGAAATATAGCAATTCAACGGTTTTCTCCAGACGGAGTTAGTACCTATTTAATCTTACTCTAGTTGTCGTTGTCAGTAAAATCTTTTTTACCCGACTGCGACAGACGGTGGGTTATGTTTTTCATAGATCATTTCGGAGAATTCCGGCCAGCGATTCGGTGAGGTTAAATTAAATAAATAAAATTGTAAAAAACATTGCAATGGCCAATGGCAGTTAAATATAGTAGTAGAGTAGGGGGATTCTCGGTTAACTTATACTTCAAAATAGATACAAAAAACAGCACGGGCAAGACCCCCACTTCTGATCTAAATCACGGAGAGAGGTGTTCTAAAAAATGTCCTACCGCCTACGCGAGGAGCGTTCATGAAAGTTTTATAGCAAACCTTTGAGGTGAGTCTTAGCTCTAAACGAGAAATGATATGAATGTCCGCAGCTTACTAGGTCAAGTGAGCTCTATTGATGCCGCCGAGATGACATGAAGAGCTTTTTCACGAAGGCTAAAGAGCGATTCGTAAAATACTGAAAGAAGGTCAGTGTAACTTTTGCCACGGGAACCTGATGACTTAAGCCAAGGATTTTCCTTATTTATGTAACTTTATAAAAAAAACCTTTTGTAATCGTTATAATATTTTAAAGATTGCTGGGTAATGTTGTATTCTTAAGTTTTTGCTCAAAACGTCTGCAGTGAGTTGGAAAAACCACCAATCGTCTAGATTAATGAAAATTAAACGTATTCAATAATAATATCATAAATCCGTTTTGACTGAAATACCAGAATGATGGACAAAAGTAACGCCAGAATGAGCGTGTAATATGCGTGTAATCGATGTCTAACAATTCTTGCCCGTTTATTACCCTATCAATTTTTAAACAAGTTCCTATCAAATGAATTGCCACTAAAGTTGAAGTTTCTTGTTGACAGACACGTCTGTTGGCATTATTGTTTTAAAACATGCCAACGATTATCAACTTTAGGGTGGTAGACCATATATTTGGCTGATTGTACATAAAAATAATTGAGCCATGCTATCGAGCAACCTCGCCACGTGTCCACGACTGTCATTGCAGTTATTTATGGCGCAAAGGGCATGCAAACGAAATTAGAATTGAAAACAACATCGGGAAAGAATGTTAAGCTTACACCGCTCATTTAATTTGCTAGTTTGATACATTTCTTGATATCAATAGAATATGCGATTAAAAGTGAATATTTTCTTATTTTACTGGGACTGTACTTGGTATTGTAAGTAATGATCTTGCCGTGCCGAAGTACACTTATTGCTGTTGCTATTAGTAAATTAATAATCACTTCGAATCTCACCAATGGATCTTTTTTCATTTGGCAGTGATTAAATTATATTTTTCCAAAGAATTCTTGGCCGATCATGCTAGTTACGTAAGTACAGCATGTTGGGTAGCTTTATATAGGTACACAATAACGTAATACTAGCGTAGGTAACAATAGTAGGTAAGTGTGTATTTACTTTAGTGGACCGTCCATAATAGTTGAGATATCCTAAACGCTAAGAAATTCGTTTACCTACGGACCTTGAAAGACCTTTATTAAAATCAAGCAGCCGACGTAACGTGGATACGCCACTTGAAAGGGTCCGTAGCATTCGTAAGGGTAAGGCCACAGGGAAAGTAGCTCGCTCAGCAACAGTCGGTTCAACTGCTGTACGACTAATGTTACCTCTACTACGAGTGCTTACCCTTTACATATGTGTTTCATGTTGTTTAATTACGTTGACTTATCGAATGAATTTTGAACAGGATATGTACTTTGTGTAAATTATCTATGAGAGGTTTTTGGCGCAAAGTTTGCCTATGCTTGTATGTGATTACACTTTCCCGCCGAAATGGGACGTACGATGGAAATGACTGGGTCTCTGAGATAGCTCATAGGCTACTTTTCATTTCAATATTCCCACGGGATCGAGATGTACGAAGAAAAATCCTGAAATCACAACTGTTAAAATACCTATTATAAGTTTTTGTACGGGTGTTTTTAGCGTTAATGAAGACAACGACGTATTTTTTGAGGATTCTCAAGGATCTTTTTTAAAATCCCAGAATTTATATCAACTGCTTGATCTCGGTACTTCCGGTTTACAGGCTCGAAGCCACGGTTCAAAGCCTAAACTGATGTTGATGTCGCCGATCAGAACATAGAAAGAATCAAGCATCTATTTTTCATGATATTATTATCGGTGAATTTTTGCCGCATCTTTCGCTTTTCAGTAGTAATACAAATAGACAAACAAGGCAAAACCAAAAGGGGTTCCCTTTTAGCCAGTTTAACTAAAGAACTTTTATTTTTGCACTAAGCAATCGAGTTAGTCCGAATAACGTTTGAAGACCTTTACGGTCTCGTAATGTCTTTATAGCTTGCTGTGAGAGGTTTTTAGTCTGTGGTAAGCCGGGCAACACCGAGCTGATCAATGGTGATTGATTGTATCAAGATCAAGATGTTATAGATTAATAGATAATTAATTAAATAACTAAAGTGGTTTTATTTCATGAGTAATCACCATGACATGGCGCTGCGGAAGTAACAAATGAAGAGAATAAAGAAGAAACAAAAAACTAGTGGGACAAAACATTAACAAGATCATATTAGACACTAAAGAGAAAAGTGACCGACGCCATTACCGACCGACAAGAAAAATGGACATGTTAAAGCCGCCACCACCGCTCAATTTATCAGCAAATAATATAAAACAAGCGTTTACAGACTGGAAGCAAAAGTTCCAATTATATTTTACAGCAAGTGGAGCTGCGGGAAAGCTGACTGATGAGCAACAATGTGCCTTGTTATTGCATAGCGTGGGCGATGAAGGACTAGCGGTATACAATACACTAGAAAATAAAGAAAGCCTCAAGTTTAAAGATATCTTGGAAAAATTAGAAGCACATTGTAGTCCACCAAGCAACGAAACTTACAACCGACACGTTTTTTTCAACAGAAAACAAAAAGTGGGAGAATCCTTCGAGGATTTCGTTACCTCATTGAAAAAACTAAGTATGGACTGTAATTTCGAAAAATTGAAGGATGGGCTGGTACGAGATCAAATTATTTTGGGACTTCTAGACGACGACTTAAAGGAAAATTTATTACGCATTCAAGATCTGAACCTGGAGAAGTGTATACATAGATGCAGAGCAGCAGAAACAACTAGATCACAAATGGATAACATTAAAAATAAAGAAAAATTTGAAATTGGTAAAATTGATGCAGAAAATACAAGAAGAATGAAGAGAGAAGATCAACAGTGGGATAATAAAGAACGAGGAAGATCAATATTTAGACAGCCATCGGGCGCCAGGCAACCATCGAATGCCAGACAACCATCGAGTGCCAGACAGCCATCAAGTGCCAGACAACCGTCTAGTGCCAGACAGCCATCATCAAGGGGAAGACAACAGCCATGGAGGAACAACAGAAAGACGTGTGGGAAGTGCGGTAGACAACATGACTACAGAAATTGTCCTGCATTCAATAAAAAATGTATTGTATGTGGCAGGTACAATCATTTTGCAGCTATGTGTCTCAACAAATGTGATGCAGTAAGTAGAGACTGGTATATAAAACTTGCTGTTAATAATCAAGAAGTTAATTTCAAAATTGATACGGGCTCACATGTTGATATCATAAATTTTGAGACATCAGTAAAATTAAAATTAAAATTGTGTAAAAGTGAGGTAAAATTAAGTAATTTTGATGGGTCAGCTATTAATTATAAAGGAACTTGTGAAGCCAAAATAAAATATAAAAATGTAGAATGTTTGACAACATTATATGTAGTAAATTGTTCAAGAACTGGTGTGTTGAGCTATTCCACTGCAGTGAAATTAGGAATAATAAAATCCGTTGAGACAATTGACAGCAAAGTAGATCAATTACTTCAAAAACACAATAATCTGTTTACAGGTTTAGGTGAATTACAGTATCAGTATCAAATTAAATTACAAGACAATTGCATACCAGTAGCTGAAAGACCCCGGAAAATTCCATTCAAGTTAGAAGATAAAGTTAAAAGTGAATTGGACAGAATGGAGCGACTTGGTGTCATTAGGAAAGTAACTGAGCCAACAGAGTGGGTGAGTTCCATGGTGGTAACCCGTAAACAAGGTGACAATATTAGAATATGTTTAGATCCTCAAAACTTAAATAAAAATATTATTAGAGAAAGATATAAAATGAGCACTTTTGAGGAATTAGTAGCCAAAATGCCTGGAGCAAAATACTTTAGTGTCTTAGATGCTTCAAAAGGCTTTTACATGATTAAATTGAGTGAGGATAGTCAATTATATACAACTTTTAATGCAGGTAACTTTGGTAGATATTGTTATAAAAGATTACCATTTGGCTTAAATTCGTCACCAGAGGTATTTAGTAAATGTTTTGCAGATATATTTAAAGATATACAAGGGGTTGAGCAATATGTTGATGAGCTTATAATATGGGGGGAAACCTTGGAACAGCACAATTTACGGTTAAAACAGGTATTAGAACAAGCAGAAAAATCAGGTGTGCGGTTCAATAAAGATAAATGTCAATTTGCTGTCACGGAAGTTAAGTATGTGGGTCATATATTGAGTAGCGAAGGGATCAGACCCGATCCCGAGAAAATAAGAGCTATTATTAGTATGGAAGAACCAAAGAGTAAAAAACAATTACAAACTGTATTAGGTATTGTCACTTATGTATCAAAATTTGTGCCAAATTTATCAGATATTACATACTCCCTCAGAGAATTGTTAAAAAAAGATTCAGAATTTATATGGGGTGACAAACAGAAAAAAGATTTTCAAAAATTAAAGGAAGCATTAACATCACAACCAGTTTTAAAATATTTTGATATAAATAGTCCAATAACATTATCTGTAGATAGTAGTAGCACTGGTTTAGGAGCAGTATTACTGCAAAATAATGCACCGATTGCATATGCATCTAAAGCGTTAACCGAAACTCAAAAACATTGGGCCCAAATTGAAAAAGAACTACTGGCTATTGTGTATGGTTGTCAGAAATTTCACCAATACATTTATGGTAGGCATGTAATTGTAGAGACGGACCATAAGCCCTTAGAGCATATTGCTAAAAAATCCATGAATGAGACTCCATTAAGATTACAAAGGTTAAGACTTAAACTACAAGGTTATGAATTAGAAATAAAATACAGACCAGGCAAAGAACTATTAGTGGCTGATGCATTATCTAGATCTTATGTAAATGACAGTATCTGTAACCAAGAACTGGATGAACAAGTTGAAATGCATGTATGTCTTGTAAAAGAAGGTATTAATTTAAAGAAAGAAACATGGGATAAATTAAAAAATGAAACACAGAAAGACACAGATTTATGTTTATTGATTAATTATATACAAGGTGTATGGCCATCAGCCAAAGAAATTCCACTTCAACTAAAATACTTTCAGTCTATTAAAGATGAGCTATATATTTCAGATGGATTAATTTTTAAAAACACTGCTGTAGTAGTACCAAGAAGTATGAGAAAAGAATTGTTGAAAAAAATTCATTATAATCATTTAGGATTGGAAAAATGTAAAAATAGAATCAGAAGTTTGTTATTCTGGCCATTTATGATAAAAGAGTTAGAGGATTTAATTAAAAATTGTGATTTATGTTTAAAGTATCAAAAATCTCACTCTTATGAACCATTAATGTTGAGAGAATTGAGTAATCAACCTTGGGATATAGTAGGTGCTGATATGTTTTTTCTCAACAACAAGATATATATGTTGGTCATAGACTACCTAACAAAATATGTTGAGCTAATTGAATTACAAGATCAGTCATCAGAGTGTCATATTAAAGCATTAAAGACAGTATTTGCTAGATGGGGTAGTCCTAAAATATTGTATAGTGATGACGGGTCTCAATATAAAAGTCAGCAATTTAAAGAATTCTGTAGAGAATGGGAAATCAAACATATAGCTTCATCACCTTACTATGCTAGGTCTAACGGGTTAATTGAAAGGCATATACAATCGATAAAAAAGATGTTTAAAAAGTGCATAGAAGAGAAAAAAGATATTTATTTGGCATTATTAGAATATAGAAATACACCTATAGATAAAGAGTTAAAATCAACCAATGAGTTGTTACTTGGAAGACAAGTATCATCTTTTTTACCGATTAAGAGCAGTTTTAAAAGAGTAAATTATAACATGGTAAAGCAAAAAGTAGAAGAAAGGAGGGAAAAATATAAATATTATCATGATAGGAAAAATAAAGGTCAGATAAAGAGTTTTGACAAGGGGCAAAATGTATACTTTCATGATAAAAATAGTAATAAAAAATTGAGAGGAAGAATTGTTACAGAACAAGATAAGTACAGAAATTATATGATTGATACAGGGGATTCAGTTATTAAGAGGAATAGGTATCATGTGTTTAGAGGGTCGCCTTTAAGAAATCACAATAAGCCTAGAAGAGTAACTTTTAAGTTGAATCAGGATGATTTGTATGAAGACATAACAGAATCTAATCAAAATGTTAATAACTTAAATGGTAATGAAAATATCAATAATTTTAATGATGGTAACAATAATGTGAAAGTTTCCAGGTCTGGTAGGGTAGTTAAGATGCCTAGTTATTTAAGTGATTATGCATGTTGAACTATGAGTCCATTGTGGTATTGTATTGTGAAAAAGGGAGATGTGAGAGGTTTTTAGTCTGTGGTAAGCCGGGCAACACCGAGCTGATCAATGGTGATTGATTGTATCAAGATCAAGATGTTATAGATTAATAGATAATTAATTAAATAACTAAAGTGGTTTTATTTCATGAGTAATCACCATGACACTTGCTAACTCTGTTGCGGCCCTAGCCTTATACTTTGCAAGGCTCAGAGTTTTCTTCGAGTACTTCGGGCGGAACCCTTTGCTGTGATTGTGGTTTGTAATCGAGAACGTGTCGGGAATGTTATAGGCGTTCACTTACTTTGCCAAGGATCTCCAGTGTTCCCAAGTAGGAGGACGCGCGTGGATAACTTTGCAATTTTTATCAATCCCAAATAAACGAAGCCGAATTGATTTCCTAAGTTTTATGGCAAATTAAAAAAATGTTTTACGCATCAAAGTTTAACGCGTACTTCTACATACGTATTTGAAGTTTGTTGTGCTCGGTTTTAGCATAGGTTAGATGCTGTCGTAAAAGGCGGCTGAGGGACCTAGCGTGAAAGTGAGCAGCGCTCTCTAGCACTGCGGTTTGGAAGACACAGAATAGATAATAGTGCAAGCGAGGGGAAACTGGCACAATATTTTCACAGAGTACGCTATATCATAGAAATTACCCTAAAAAAAATCTAACTACTTATCCATGTTTCTCTGATTGCCTACAATTGTATTTATGCACAGTCTTATACCTTGTTTTAGAACTCTACCAATGAGGGTTTTCTAACTGGTGAAATATTGTTTGATGTTATTAGTACGTATCCAAGGTCCGTTTGAAATTGTGTCGGGTTTATAATTAAATGATCTCAAGCAATGCGTAACGTTATTTAATATTATTACTTTGTAAATTCCTGTCGCAGAGGCCTTCAATTTAGAATGAGGGCATGGCCATTGGTAAACGCTGCTTTCTCTCTTTTTTAAAGCTTCCTCATTAACCTTTAAACCCTCATTAAATTTATATTTAAGAACTTCCGTAGGGTTGAAGGAGGATCAAGGACAAGGAGCAAATTACGAACCATCGAGTGGTATGCAAAGATTACAAAGAAATGCTTTTATGTAAAAAAATATTAAAAGTTTTTAATTTCGTTACAAAAACTGTCATCCATTGTGATCGCGAGCGTCAGAAACGTTAGGCAATACGGCCTCAGGTTGTAGGTACGTTTACTAATTAATTAAGGTACCTACTTAATTCATTCTACATTAGGCATCAAGAATATCTACTTTTGTACTCTCTTTCTTATGTGTCTACTCTTCGTACAATGTTGCTTTTCCTACAGCAGTTGACAATATTATCGTAAATAAAATTATTTATAACATTATAAATGCGAGGTTTACGAGTAGGTAGCTTATGTTTACTTCCCTTTTATTTTAGTTAAAACGGTTAAACAAATTAAAATGTTTATTATGGAGATAGCTGCATCTGGGAAATAACTCATAATAGGCTACTTTTTATTCCAACATTTCCACGGCATCGTGTACGCGATTAAAATTCTGAACTCTCAACTGGTAAATCAAGAGCTTTTGTGTTGTTATTTTTTATACAGAACTAAGACTACAGTGTAGCTAATTAAAAAAAAAATCCTTCAGAAATTTACTAAAATCTCAGAACATCAATTTAAAAAACTAAACAGCAGAAATCGTCCAAGTTAACCACCTAGGTGCCACATCAGGTTTAGGAAAGGCGAAAAGTATAACATCTAATATCTCCTAACTGTGGTTGCCTATTAACACAGTACCTACGCTCATGGAATACGTTGAGTACCAATCAAAGGAAACATCCGTGCCGTTTATTGCTATGTACACCGGCCAGCAAAAACAAAGGAAAACTCCCCAATCGTCTCATACAAACTTGTGTGAAAAGTGATCTGTTATTTTTGCTCGACAGTATACATTAGGCTACTTAGTCCAGTATCGTTTTGCCAATTATTCGCTAACGAGAACTTTTGTTTCATTTTACTGATATTTTTGGACATTAATTGGGATAGCAACGGCAATGTTACGCCCGCGGAATAAATGAAGCACAGCAGAGTCTATACTCACTTAGTAAAAATTGTAGGTAGTAGGTATATAAGTAAACAGATATATTTGGATATTTATTTACTTCATTACATTCACACAAATCAAACTATAAATAGTCCCAGATTAATCAGTTTTTTTAATGAATTGATATATTATTTATGAGCAGTTAGAACTCGATTTCCATATAGGATTTGTTTGATACCTTTAAGTGAATGTAATAACTGTTAATATGGGAGATACCACTAGTTAAATATTACGGTTAATTGATAGTATAATAAACACATATTAAGCAAAAATAACCATAAACAAAACTTAACTATAAATTAAATGCCTAACTTGTGAAAGTTTTGCTGGGATGATTTAATTAAATCTGTTAAAATATGCGTGGTGTATTTTATGTGTTGTTCAATCGTTATTATTTTGTACTGTATTATGTAAATACCCTAACCTGTTTACAAAAATCTACGGTGTGTGTGTGTGTGTGTGTGTGAAGAAAACAATACTAAGTGGAGAGTATGAAGGCTGAAGATGAATGCTGGTAGGTACTCGTCAAAATACCAAAATCATGGGTATAAAGTATAAAGAAAAGTGAACCTTATTGTCACGTGTTCCCCTTTATCAATTACTAAAATAAATAATTATGGCGCTGCATGTAGGTACCCCACTCTGCTATAGGGGAAGAGCGAGCTACAAAAGTGCTTCCCGGCGCGATAGGCACTTCACACTTAGTTAGAAGGGAGAAGAACACAATTAGAAGGGCGTCGTAACTAGATCGGGCCCTATTCATTATGATAGTAATTAGTATCAGACAATGGCTTTTAGTGATCTGGTCACTATAGATCTAAAACTACTACAGAAAGATAGAATATTGGTACCTACGCGTTTTGGACTACTGTTTTAAAACATACCTAATGTTAAGATTACGATTTGGAGTCTTTTTGTATTTTTTATTTCAACTCCATATTTTTGTTTCTTTTACGGTCATCTCGTGAAAGTTTATATAAATTTCACACGAAAACACAAGCCGAAACATGAATGCACAGAAAAACCAGAAAAAATAGACCAGCGCTGGGGTTCGATTCCCAGCGCTGGTCTATTTTTTCTGGTTTTTCTGTGCATTCATGTTTCGGCTTGTGTTTTCGTGTGAAATTTATATAAACTTTCACGAGATGACCGTAAAAGAAACAAAAATATGGAGTTGAAATAAAAAATACAAAAAGACTCCAAATCGTAATCTTGATTTGATTGCTTAATAGCGACATCTCTTGTCCCTGGTGAACGGATAGTTTCGATGGGAGTGAAAAATGTTTCTCGTTGAGAACGTAGATCATAGATGGCGTTAGTGTCGCTGCTAAAGTGACTAATAAGAATCCAAAAGTTGAAATATGGGTGCATAGGAAAAATTCGTGTCTAGTCTCCTGTCCAGTGGTGGTGTAGGGGAATAGCACGCAGCACGGAATGCTGAGGACCTGGGTTCGATTCCCAGCGCTGGTCTATTTTTTCTGGTTTTTCTGTGCATTCATGTTTCGGCTTGTGTTTTCGTGTGAAATTTATATACCTAATGTTATAAAATAAATAAATAATTAGTCTAGATTACGATTTGGGGTCTTTTTGTATTTTTTATTTCAACTCCAAATTTTTTGTTACTTTTACGGTTATCCCGTGAAAGTTTAATATTTCACACGAAAACACAAGCCGAAACATGAATGCACAGAAAAACCAGAAAAATTGAAAAAAAAAGAAAAAAAAAAAGAAAAATGTTTCTCGTTGAGAACGTAGATCATAGATGGCGTTAGTGTCGCTGCTAAAGTGACTAATGAAAAGAATCCAAGTTGAGGTATGGGTGCATCGGAAAAATTCGTGTCTAGTCTCCTGTCCAGTGGTGGTGTAGGGGAATAGCACGCAGCACGGAATGCTGAGGACCTGGGTTCGATTCCCAGCGCTGGTCTATTTTTCTGGTTTTTCTGTGCATTCATGTTTCGGCTTGTGTTTTCGTGTGAAATATTAATAATTAGTCTGTCAAAATATTGGACACGATTTTTTCTGACAGTCTAACTAAAGGACTATAGGATTTTTTATAGGAATAGGATTTTTTTGAGCCAGAAACTAGGTACCGTAATGTAGGTATGTGGTTTTTATGTAGGCCAAAGTAACTCTCTAATGGATCAAAGTACCCCGACCTTATAAGGTACCGTATACGGTACCTAATTTGTCATGGTATGACCAAACATGTTTCCTCTGCTAAGGTGTATTTGAACGGATAGCCAAACGCTACTTCTAGTTTAAAGGCCCACCAAATCGTATGACCATATACATATTTAATTAACCCAACCAGCTCAAAATATTTAAAGTACTAGATACTTGAGACTAGTTTTAATAAACATTATGTAGGTATATTTTCCAGCATCAACTAAGCTGGAAACACTCTTTTTGCATCAATTTATTTAGTAAATTTCACTCTGTGTAGGAGATAAATATGATCGATCGAATTTATTATACCTAAGTATCTTATATTAGTATGATAAAGTTCAATGTTGAAAACCTCCTCCTCTTTTTTTTCGTCGGTTAAAAAGGCAGAATATCCTTTTGAAGATACGCCTCTAGACGCCGAGGTTGTTTTTAACCCTTGATTGTGTGGAGGCAGGAGCACCCTGCACTTTTATTACTCCAGACAGTTTTCAAAAGACGATGATAAAAATTTTCTTTTATGGTAATCTCCCCTGAGTTTTAAAATACTTACACCTTTTTATTAAATCTGCATTCAATTTTTCTCACAAAGAGAAGGGTGTTAAATAGTATATGCAATTTGTTAGCAAATGAATACAAATAGAAACGTGATGCTTCAATTTTTTCGGGTTAGCCCTCAATTAATTTTGCGTACTATTAGACGATGAGTTGCTATTTTAGTTAAAAAAACATTTTTATTATTAGTTAAGACACAATAGCTAGCTAGATTTTTTTTTGTGATGGATCACATTTCTTTTATTATTACAAAAAATACATTTAGTTTCACCTGTCTCGTTGTCTGTCTGTCTGTAGTCAAATCTTGCAAGTTGAATTTGACCAACTTCCAGTAGTCGGATTGAATTGAAATTTGGCGTACTTATTATTACATTATGCAAATTAACAACGCGTGGATGAGTCAGGTATCGTATGAGATTTAGTTTGAGACTGTCGGAGCTGATGGCTGATGGCTGATGATCGGATCTTATTCTGTGACGTAACCTCAGCTCTCAAGATAACGAGACGTATTAACGTATTAACTTTGTTTGCAATCAGTAGATGGTGTGTGCGAGCGAACGTTGTCCTTTAAAATTACATATTAGTACCTTTTTCAGGCCAAACTCCAATACACTTTATTTATTGCGTTGCCATGACAACAAGAATCGTGTAAGTAAATTGTTAACTGTCGTTGTATATTTCAAAAATTACACAGACATAATATATACTCAGCGGCACAAAATTTGGCCCACTCTACATACAAAATTACCCATTTCTGCATACATTTGAGGGCCAGATTTTTTGCCGCTCAGATACAATAGTTCAGTTAAGACGGCATTAAGCTTTCTAATGCGGGCGAAGCCGCGGGTTAAGGCTAGTGTAATATTGTAAAAACTCTTTATTGATAAACATCCCATGGAGTTGGCTGGTTGGTCGATCTTTTTTTCACACATTTCCGTCTTAATTTATGACGAGATCCCGTGTGGGGTGAATATTAGATAAGATTATCTCGTCTTTCGATCGGCAGCTGTGTTCCCTCAGGTGGAATTCATCGTCCATGGATTCATTATGTAAACACTTCCTAAGCTGAAGCTTTTGTTGACTTGGCATTGAAAACATCATATTATCTACCCGTGGTTACACCTGAAAGAGATAGAGCTAGCTTGTTCATGAAGTAGACAAGAAGCGAATGTACTGTACTGACCCCACACTTCGTGTATTAAACTTTGTGAATTTATTTTAATCATGAGTAACCTCTTTGGGAAAAATTTTTGTTTGAAAGTGGATAGCAAGAATGTCAAGGAAAAGAAAAAGGAAGGGGATTTGGGTTGTCAAGTGTCATGGAAGAAAAAGATGTGTTAACCAAAATAAAGAAAATAAAATGTGAATTCTTTGATAACGCAATGAAAAGGCCTAGAAATCCATATATTAACTTAAAACCATCTTAAAACCAATAATTAAAAATGGAGTACGGAGTTTACAAACGGTTTCAGTGAAAATTAAATAAAATCTAGTTTGACAGCCGTTGTATATTCGCATAGCGAGGTCGCTACGTATAGGATTTCAAACTCCGAACAAAACATAACACACGGAGTTATAAGCAATGGTTGCTGTTGATGTATTCAATGGATTACTAGGCTTATTGTTGTGATAGGATTGTAAATAGATGTCCAATAGTGCAAGGCTGTGTGTGGTGCTGACGTGAGTTATTTACAATTGCTTTTGCCCTTTAATATTATGCGTTTCAGCGGACTGAGTGGCTACGGGGAGGATAGTGACAGTCGCTGTCATCATGACGAGAGGAGGAGGGACTGGTTGAAGACTATGAAGATACGCAAGCCTGGATTGATGGCGTGTAAGTTGAATTTGAATTGAATTAAATAAATGTGATTTTATTGAAATATAATAATTATGAAAACGAAAGACAAATTACTCGGGATTTAATGGGATAGTAAACATTGCTTATAACTAATTGCTCGAGTTTGCTTCGCGGTTAATATGCCCCAAAATACATAAAGCTTTGAATTGTGCGTTTCCTACAATAATATTTAATTTCATGCTGGCGTCGACGTCCAACGTGATGGAGATATCCTGGCTGGCTGTGTGGTGTGATGTGCAACGGACGTGATTGGAGTATTGGCGTGCGGTCCGAGTGCTGATGGCGTTTCCTGGATGTCCCTAGCTAAGTCCTTTCCTTATCCCAGTAGTTAACGATATTACGACATAACAGCGTAGGAACAGTGAGGAGTATGGCGGGATCCTACCACTGTTATTGTACTCTGATTTGAGCTAATTATACAATTTGTAGATAGAAGTAAAGTACAGTTGGTCATAATTATATTATGATTTCCACGTAATCTGACATTTGCTGTCACAATTTTATAAATTTGAAAAACCGGCATTTAGACATAATATCTATGACATTTTGATAGAATGTCTAATAAATTCAAACCGAGATGGAACCGCGACACTCTGAGATCTCATTTCAAATCGGTCTTTGGTTCTATACGAACGTATACAATAATTTTATAAATAATTTATCCGTGTTCTAAATTTTAAACATTCAAAATATAAAGAATAAATAACGCCAGTCTAAATTCAAAAGACCTAAATTTAAATATTTGAAATTTAGAAGTCAAATTCAAATGATCGAATTGATTCAAATACGGGTCATTACTGTTCTGTTCTGCTGGCGTTACGGAGTGTTACGAAGACATTGAATTGTTGAATATTTTTAACGAACATTATCTTCAATTGATTTAAACTATATTACTATTGACGGTACTGAAGTTATCATCGGTGTGTGGATACTATAGCGAAGAACTAATATATTTGTGGCACAAATCTAAGACAGTGAGTAATACATTAGTAAAATTAAATTTGAATATCAAAACTGCTTATATATTATAACATGCTAGAAACTCCAAGGTTAATGGAAACGAGATATTAATAATTGACTTCAGCTTATTGTGTAATTGTTTATATTTCCTCAATGTTTCTTCCAAATTGCCCTGCGTATTTGGCCTAACTTTACAAATAAGCTATTTGGACCTAGAACCGGGGTGTATCACGGTCTCCACAGATACCTATACTAAACCAGATTACCTAATTTTGTCACCATTCTAATGATTTTAATAGAAAACCAGATAGCTCGGGAAGGATAGCTATACAATTCTATACTTACTATTGTATCCAGCTGGTGGAGCGAATGGAACTAGTGTGCCACAGATACGAGTACTAATCTAGCTGGCTGGGTATTAATGGTCGGTATTGCGCGCATGGATACTGTACAAAGTACCCTTACAGACTCCACAAACCATTATGATCGACGTTTCACAATGGAGTCTGTAGATTATTCAAAATTGTGTTTGGGGACCGAGGGTCTTCAGATACATGTGGTCACCAGGGGTCAATTCCACCTCTGGCCGCTGAACGTTGCATCCTCTTTGTCGGACTAACCACCCGGCAATACGGACTCTGTCCGATGGGGTTGTTTACTACTCACTTGGCAATAGGGCTAAAGTGGGGTTGCGGTTAAACAAGGTCTGACGACTAATAGTGGCGTTGGGAGTCCTTGTGGGGCATGTGGGGGGAAGGAGACTTTCTCTCTTGGTTGTGGACGCAAATTGTGGAACGCGTCGTAATAACACAAACATGACCCCGAGTTGTTCTTCCTGACGCTAGTCTGTTAGAGGTTGGGGGGGGGGAAGAGGAGACCGTAGGTGTATAGGATAGTCACTCAGGAAAAGGTTAGGGATTAACAAAGCCTGCCTCGGGAGTGACTATGATTTTGTTCTCCACTCATTCATTTGAAGACGAGGTACTCACGTGATTGACATACGACATTAATTCAATCCCCTCACGAGGTGCCGAGGCAGCCCGTGGGGGAGTGACCAGTACGGTGACGAGCTCCACAGGCCCGGGCGGGGAGGGGCCCGGCCTATACGGCATAAATCACCTCTTTTTATATTAATTAAGTGGAAATATAATCAAAAATAGATAGTAGCAATAATAACTTCTTATACTAAACGAAATAACTTTTGAGTTTCCTGTATGTATAACCAACGCTTTCTCAAAGAGGTAGTTACTCTACTAAATAGCCCTCTCACTCGGTT
Source organism: Choristoneura rosaceana (assembly GCA_037349165.1). Classification (NCBI taxonomy): domain Eukaryota; kingdom Metazoa; phylum Arthropoda; class Insecta; order Lepidoptera; family Tortricidae; genus Choristoneura; species Choristoneura rosaceana. The sequence continues at coordinate 7,036,222 of JAZBNJ010000033.1, forward strand.
CGATCCTGGGTCTACTGTAAATTATTATACAACCTAGGGTCTCTACAAACAGACGATGGCCGTAATTATACTTAGATAAAAGTATATAAATAGAAATATAGTGTCTACCCCTATTGGGAACAGTACAAATTGGTGCCGTGACCAGGATCCTGAGTCTCAAGTAGCGGGCTGTTGAGAAAAAAAAAAGAGAAAAAATTTTTTTTTTCGGGAAAAAATTTTTTTTTGGTATTCATAGCTTTGAAATTTCAGGTTTGACATGGCCAATACGCTAAGAAAAGGAAAGGGAACGTTTACCGTTGTGTTAGAGGGTAATATTGGTTGTGGGAAGTCGACCCTATTAGAGTCTCTGCATACCAATGAGATGGTGACCGTTTTACCAGAACTTGTCCAAAAATGGCAAAATGTAAAGGGCGTCAACCTCTTCAAATTAATGAAACACAACTATGAGCAAAATGATCCAAGCTGGCAAGGAAATGCGTGCTAAGGCGAAGGCTGCTGGAGCGACACCTGGAATAGTGAAGAAAACAACACCTGCTACTGGGGGTTCGTCTGCGATGGCACTCATGATGCGGAACATGCGTAGGACAATTGGGCAACTGCATTTAAAGGTATCGGAGCTGCAGGGAAAAATGCAGGAAGAACCAGTACGGGATAAGGTTAGAGAAACAATGCCTCAACTCGCAATGTATCCAGTGATAGATGGAAGGTTGGATAAACCCAAATACCCCGGAAGGTACGACGTACATCCAGTTACCTTCATAGAGGACCTATTTTCGTACCTAAGAAGGTTGCCGACTAAAGAACATGTAATCGACAATATTATCGGGTGCTTAGAAGGAGATGTCAGGCGGTGGGCGAGAATTTATAAGGATCGTTGGGACAACGAGGAAGATTTTAAAGCTGATTTTATGGATACTTATTGGGGAGAGTCTGAACAAAATCAATTAAGACGGAATATAGTGTGTGGAGTGTGGGAGAAGAATACTCATAAATCCATGATGGGTTACTTTATTTCACTAGTAGGACAAGCAAAAATGTTGAGTACGCCTCTAGCGGAAAATCAATTAGTTAATGATTTAATGCACCATTTCCCTAGAGAAGTACAATATGCCTGGAGGATGAGGAAAGGGGAATCGATAATAGAAGCCACTGAATTCTTAAGAGATTTGGATGACGTGGATAAACAGGACCGTTATGTGGAGGGTGGAAGCTCTAATCAAACCCTACCAGGAATGAAGCGAGGGATGCCTGCGACTGGGAAATCAAATTTTGGAAATAAGAAGCCGAAAATAATCGCTAATTTGGAGATAAACGAAGAAGAAGAGCAGGAGAGGTGTAAAGATAGTGGTAAGAATTTAAACTAATGTTAGCTAGTCCAGATGCTCCGGGATTAGCTTATAAACATAGGGGCAACTATTTTAGGTTTGCGCTACGGCAGATGTTGTCATCGGGATGGGTGCCAGGAGTAGGGTTAGGAAAAAGGGAAAATGGGAAATTATACCCTGTAGTAGCAACAGGCGTGAGGACGAAATTGGATAAATCAGGATTTGGCTTTATCCCCACGGACGTGGAGGATCAGATACCAACCAACTTTGAGGGGCTGTCGAGCTTGTCTCTTAACTTAGCAGGTAGGCCGGTAGTAGTAGAACCCATGCAGAATTTTGTCACAGCGTCGTTATTTGATGAAGAGGTTTCTTTTGAGGAAATAGGGCATAAAATCAAAGCTGAAATTTGGTTAGAGATTTTAGGGAATAAAATACGTTGTCTAATAGATACGGGGAGTGAAGTTAGTTGTATTTCTGAGGAATTATTTGAATGGTTACAGTCGAGAGGAGATGTACAACTACCCTCATTGCCGGTAAAGCCTATACAAATAAGAGGGGCGGTAGGGCAGAAGAGTTTAAAAATACAGCAATTATGTTCCATAGAAATAAAAATTCAAGAGGTAATTTTCGATACGGGACTGTTAGTTGTTCCTAGGTTGACTGTACCGGTAATTTTAGGGTTCGACTGGCTGTTGTCATACAAAGCTATTATTACATTACAATATCCTAGATCACTAATTTTGGAAATGAAGGGGGGAAGAATTACCGTGCCTTTCATTGAGGAAGACCAAAGAATTGCAGCCATTAGGTCATTACAGTTGGAAAACGATGGTGAGGCTAACCACGAAGTATGCGAGGTAGATTTTTTAGACAGAATTAAAGCGGGTATAGAATTGACCGTTGACATGAGGAAATCATTGAAGCAGATTTTAGAGGCCCATAGGATAGTGTTCACCAAGCGAATTGGTAGGGCAAATTGTTATACTCATCACATTAGTATGCATGAGCATGTCCCGAGAATTAATCGGTCTTATCCCATCCCTTATGCATACCGATCCAAGGTAGAAGATAAATTACAGGAAATGGTAGATATGGGTATTATTTCGAGAGGTTCAACACCGTATAGTAGTCCACTCACATTTACTTCCAAAACTGATGGGACTATTCGAATATTATTAGATGCCAGGGAAATTAACAAATATATGGTAGCGGAATCAGAGGCTCCTCCAATGCAGATAGATATTCTAAATGCATTTCACGGGGTTAAGTACATAACTATTATAGATTTGAATAATGCTTATTTTCAAATCCCAATTTCAGAAACAAGTAGACAGTATACAGGTTTCACTGTTAATGGGAAGTCTTATATGTATAATGTATTGCCACAGGGATTGAAAACGTCAGTTGGAAGTTTTAGCCGGGCTATGGATGTAATATTAGGTCCGAGTGTTAGAAGTTTCTGTGTAAATTATTTAGATGATCTAGCTATACTAACCGACGGTCAGTGGGAGGATCATTTGGAACAAATAGATCTGGTACTAGAACGGTTGGAAAGAGCGGGATTAACATGTAATTTAGAAAAGTGTAAATTTGCATGTCAGGAAGTTAAGATGTTAGGTCACATTGTATCTACCGAGGGAATTCGAACGGACCCAGCTAAGGTCGAGTCAATTCAAAAGTTTCCTACCCCGAAAAAGGTGAAACATGTTAGGGCATTCTTAGGTTTATGTAATTATTATCGGAGGTTTATTCCAAATTATAGTAGTCTAATAGTTCCCCTGACGAAATTATTGAAGAAAGGGCAAAGTTGGTATTGGGATGAGGAGTTAGATAAGGTGTTTTGGAATTTGAAACAAGAATTTTCGACTACCATCCTTTTGTCTCATCCAGACGTGAGTAAACCTTACTATTTGCAGACTGATAGTTCAGGAGTAGGTATTGCGGGGGTATTGTATCAGTACGATGAAAAAGGAGAAATACGAATTTTAAGCTTTTGTAGTAGATCATTAAGGGGTTCGGAATTAAGATGGACTGTTACTGAGCAAGAGTTTTGGGCCATAATTTATGGAATAAAGAAATTTGAGACATACTTGCGGGGAGCCGAGTTAATTATTAGGACAGATCACAAGGCGTTAGTGTTTGTTAAGAACATTAGGTTATACAACAGTCGGATCACTAGGTGGATATTATATTTAGAACAATTTAACTATACTGTAGAACATGTCAAGGGGACGGAGAACATAGGGGTAGACATTTTATCTAGATTTCCGAGTGATGGGGAGATACAGGAGGGGAAATTGTGGTATCCGAGTATAATGTACATGGGAGTGCAAGAAAATAAAGAATTACAGGATAAATTAGGGGAAATGGCCCAACTGCAAGATAGGGATAATGTGATAAGGGGCATAAAAAATAGGTTGTCGAATCCAGGACTAGAGGGAGTAAATGATCGGTTAGCGCGGATAGCAAGCCGTTGTATCACAGAGAATGGAATTCTTTATTTCAATAGGCTGGATAGTCCAAACAGAGTATTGTATTTACCAGAAATTTTACAGGCGGAAGTATGTAGGCAGGTTCACTTAGAATTGGGGCACTTAGGAGTTTATAAAATGATAAAATATTTACAGGACAGATTCTACTGGCTAAAGATGAGGGAAACAATTAGAGATTTTGTTAGGAGTTGTCATCTTTGTCAATTGTCAAAGATAGACAATATTAAGTATGTAGGTACTTGTAAGTCAATTATATCCGAGAATCCAGGTGACTTAGTGATGGCGGACCTCTATGGGCCGTTGCCGATATCGAGAGGAGGAATTTCGTATATATTTGTCATACAAGATTCTTTCACTAAATATATAAAACTATATGGGTTGAGGGCGGCAACAGCAAGGGCAGTGGTGTCTAGGATGCGAGATTTTGCATTAACAATAAAACCAAAGAAGGTTATGACAGATCGAGGGAGGCAATTTATAGGGGATGTATGGAGATTAGGATTGCGCGGTATTGGTGTTAAGACAATCTATACTTCTATTAGAAACCCGAGACCTAATACTGCAGAAGTGGTGAATAAACAGTTAGGAAAGTTTTTCAGAATTTATTGTCATGAACAACATAGGAGCTGGGGATGTTGGTTGAAAAAGATTGAGGAGTTGTACAATAATACTCTCCACTTGAGTACGGGTTTCACCCCTAATGAGGTCCTTAGCGGGAATTCGACGCAACTTTCAATAGACCGATCTTTAATAAATTTTACGAAAATTAAGAGCGTTAATGAAATACGTGAACAAGTTAGGGTAAATTTACGTAGTGCTAGTAAGAAACGTCAGGATAGATTCAACAAGAATCACAACTTGATTCAATACCAAATAGGGGACTTGGTTAAGGTCCGTAGACTAAATAAATCTGACTCGTTGAGTGGAAGGATTAAGAAATTTGAATTGATATACGATGGACCCTATATAGTTGCAGATAGGTACTATGAGAATGTATATGTACTCGTGCACCCAGAAACACTAGTAGAAAAGGGGTTGTTTAATGCTGTACACTTGGCACGATATTATGTCTAGTGGGAAGTCTTACATTAGAGGGTTATAGTGACTTGTTGTCAGTTTTGTGTTGACATGTGAATAGGGAACTTGCTTATAGTTGTGAAAGGAATAAATAATTTCAAGAACAATATTGAGTTGTAAAATATTGTAATAATTTTAGATTATTATTAAGGTGGTTTAGAATGCGGATAAAATTGGATGTATTGATTTGTAGAATTATTAAACGTTACTGAAAATATTTTGGTGTTTGATTGTAATTAGAAGTTAGTTATAGGGAAGTATAGTTTGGGGGGGGAGGTAGATGGGGGTGAGGTAATTGAATAGCTACTGACAGTTGAATGAATGATCATTAGGGACAGGGAAATTAACGTGTTATGAGTTGGGACAGAATAGATGATGAGCTAAGTATACAGGGTGTGTGTAACTGAGGTATGGACGAAATATACAGGGTGTGGAAATGTGATTGCGCTTAAAATAAATTAACTTTATGAATATTATATGATAAGTATAGAATTAAATCTCGATTTAAAAGAATGAAATAGAGATTTAAGGGGGGGGATTGTACTGACCCCACACTTCGTGTATTAAACTTTGTGAATTTATTTTAATCATGAGTAACCTCTTTGGGAAAAATTTTTGTTTGAAAGTGGATAGCAAGAATGTCAAGGAAAAGAAAAAGGAAGGGGATTTGGGTTGTCAAGTGTCATGGAAGAAAAAGATGTGTTAACCAAAATAAAGAAAATAAAATGTGAATTCTTTGATAACGCAATGAAAAGGCCTAGAAATCCATATATTAACTTAAAACCAATAATTAAAAATGGAGTACGGAGTTTACAAACGGTTTCAGTGAAAATTAAATAAAATCTAGTTTGACAGCCGTTGTATATTCGCATAGCGAGGTCGCTACGTATAGGATTTCAAACTCCGAACAAAACATAACACACGGAGTTATAAGCAATGGTTGCTGTTGATGTATTCAATGGATTACTAGGCTTATTGTTGTGATAGGATTGTAAATAGATGTCCAATAGTGCAAGGCTGTGTGTGGTGCTGACGTGAGTTATTTACAATTGCTTTTGCCCTTTAATATTATGCGTTTCAGCGGACTGAGTGGCTACGGGGAGGATAGTGACAGTCGCTGTCATCATGACGAGAGGAGGAGGGACTGGTTGAAGACTATGAAGATACGCAAGCCTGGATTGATGGCGTGTAAGTTGAATTTGAATTGAATTAAATAAATGTGATTTTATTGAAATATAATAATTATGAAAACGAAAGACAAATTACTCGGGATTTAATGGGATAGTAAACATTGCTTATAACTAATTGCTCGAGTTTGCTTCGCGGTTAATATGCCCCAAAATACATAAAGCTTTGAATTGTGCGTTTCCTACAATAATATTTAATTTCATGCTGGCGTCGACGTCCAACGTGATGGAGATATCCTGGCTGGCTGTGTGGTGTGATGTGCAACGGACGTGATTGGAGTATTGGCGTGCGGTCCGAGTGCTGATGGCGTTTCCTGGATGTCCCTAGCTAAGTCCTTTCCTTATCCCAGTAGTTAACGATATTACGACATAACAGCGTAGGAACAGTGAGGAGTATGGCGGGATCCTACCACTGTTATTGTACTCTGATTTGAGCTAATTATACAATTTGTAGATAGAAGTAAAGTACAGTTGGTCATAATTATATTATGATTTCCACGTAATCTGACATTTGCTGTCACAATTTTATAAATTTGAAAAACCGGCATTTAGACATAATATCTATGACATTTTGATAGAATGTCTAATAAATTCAAACCGAGATGGAACCGCGACACTCTGAGATCTCATTTCAAATCGGTCTTTGGTTCTATACGAACGTATACAATAATTTTATAAATAATTTATCCGTGTTCTAAATTTTAAACATTCAAAATATAAAGAATAAATAACGCCAGTCTAAATTCAAAAGACCTAAATTTAAATATTTGAAATTTAGAAGTCAAATTCAAATGATCGAATTGATTCAAATACGGGTCATTACTGTTCTGTTCTGCTGGCGTTACGGAGTGTTACGAAGACATTGAATTGTTGAATATTTTTAACGAACATTATCTTCAATTGATTTAAACTATATTACTATTGACGGTACTGAAGTTATCATCGGTGTGTGGATACTATAGCGAAGAACTAATATATTTGTGGCACAAATCTAAGACAGTGAGTAATACATTAGTAAAATTAAAATTGAATATCAAAACTGCTTATATATTATAACATGCTAGAAACTCCAAGGTTAATGGAAACGAGATATTAATAATTGACTTCAGCTTATTGTGTAATCCATACTAATATTATAAATGCGAAAGTGTGTTTGTATGTTTGTGTGTTTGTGTGTTTGTATGTTTGTCCCTCTTTCACGCCGTAACGGAAATAGAAATAGAAATAGAAATATATTTTATTTGCATTAAATGTTGTTACAAAATGATGTTTACAATTAATTAAGATTCAAACATTTAAACTTTAGAAGTCATGCAAATATTATGAATGTCGAACATGCCTATTTATATATATGACATAACCTAATTTACAATTTATTCATATCATTACTAAAATATTGTTTAGTGGAATAAAAACATTTTTCAATAAGCCAACGGAACAATTGAGTTTTAAAAGGCGTTAAATTGAGCTCTTTTATTGACTCCGGTAAATTGTTATATAGTTTTATGCACATGGCATAACTGTTTCTCCTTCTTATGTCCGTATACATCCTTGGCAGAACCAACCTATTAGGATACCTAGTATTAAAGGAAACTGTGTCCCCTTTCTTTTTAAACATATCAGGATGCAGCTTCACAAATAGGCAAGCTTCATAAATATAGATAGAGTACACAGTTAGTATCCTATATTTAACAAACAAGGGCTTACATGATGTACGGCGGCTAATATCACTTATTGCTCGTAAGCACTGTTTTTGCGCAATAAAGGTTCGGTTTATTTGTGTAGCATTCCCCCATAGAAGTATTCCATATCGCAAATTAGAGGCCACGTAACCGTGATATGCTTTTAAGGCTGTTTTAACATCGGTTATCTTTGTTAAGCGCCACAGTGCATAGGCAAATCTATTAATCTTTGAGCATATCTTATCAATATGTAAGTTCCACGAACAGTAATTATCCAGGTTGAACCCTAAAAAAGTAGTGTTGTCACTTTCTATCAGATTTACATTATTATGCTTAATATTAAATGTTTCTTTTTTACCTCCTCTGTTTAAAAATTGCATGTAAGTGGTTTTACTTAAATTTACGTTTAGACTATTATCATTGAGCCATTGCAATATGTCCTTTAGAGTATTATTAATAGTTTCATTAAAGTCATGTATTTTGTCATCGTGAATAATAATGGATATGTCATCAGCAAATAAAGTGCAATCAAATTTTGTAATTAATGGTAAATCATTGATATATAATAAAAACAATAATGGTCCAAGGATACTTCCCTGAGGAACTCCAGCCTTATTAATTTTAGCTGTAGACCTGTATGGTATTTCGATCATATTTTCATTTATGCCCATAATTTCAACCATTTGGTGCCTATCATTAAGGTAACTCTTCAGCCAATGAGAAACTACTCCCCTCATTCCATAGGTTTCACATTTTTTTAATAGCAAATCATGAGAAACGCAATCGAATGCTTTGCTCATGTCGAAAAAAATGGAGACTGTTTTCCTTTTTTTGTCAACATTGTCGACAATTCTGTCAATTAAATTAAATGCAGCTAGTGTAGTTGACTTATCCTTTTGGAAACCATATTGTTGTGGGCTTAGTATGTTAAACTTGTTCAGAAATTTACTTAATCGACTATGCATTGCCCTTTCAAACACCTTCGATAAGACAAGCACCAATGTAATAGGTCTGTAAGTATCAGGTAGGGTTTTATCACCTTTTTTAAATATAGGCTTCACTAGAGACCTTTTTAGTTTATTGGGATACACACCCTGTTCGAAAGACAGATTTATTAAATGTGACAACACTGGGGCAATGATGTCAGAACTTAGCTTCACTATATTTGTAGAAATGTCATCGCATCCTACAGAATTTGTACTGTTAAGTGCTCTAATTATATTCATGACCTCCTGCGGATCAGTAGGTAAGAGGAACATGTTAGCTTCATTTGATATTAATTTATGTTTATAAGAATCATTTGGATTACTATTATTAATTAAAGTATTACCAATATTTATAAAATGTTCGTTAAATGCATTTGCAATGTCCTGCGGTTTAACAATAATGTCATTTTTATATTTTATTTTTTGTATACTATTTTTCATATTTTTTAGAGTGCCTATGTCTTTTTTTATTATATTCCAGCTTGCTTTGGACACATTTTTAGATTTAGATATAAATGTTGTGTTGTAATTTTTTTTCGAAGCAATTATGCATTTCTTGAGCAGTTTATTGTAATTATTATATTTTAATCTAGCTTCTAATGTTTTATTGTTATAATATGAGTACCTTAATTGACGCTTAAGTTTTACAGCTTTTCTTAGTCGGAGCGACGGATCGACGTGATTTTTGGCATAGAGATAGTTTATGGGCCCGAGAGTGACATAGGCTACTTTTTATCCCGGAAAAATGCATAGTTCCCGAGGGAACAGCGCGCGATAACCGAATTCCACGCGGGCGGAGCCGCGGGCAAAAGCTAGTTGTTTATATTTCCTCAATGTTTCTTCCAAATTGCCCTGCGTATTTGGCCTAACTTTACAAATAAGCTATTTGGACCTAGAACCGGGGTGTATCACGGTCTCCACAGATACCTATACTAAACCAGATTACCTAATTTTGTCACCATTCTAATGATTTTAATAGAAAACCAGATAGCTCGGGAAGGATAGCTATACAATTCTATACTTACTATTGTATCCAGCTGGTGGAGCGAATGGAACTAGTGTGCCACAGATACGAGTACTAATCTAGCTGGCTGGGTATTAATGGTCGGTATTGCGCGCATGGATACTGTACAAAGTACCCTTACAGACTCCACAAACCATTATGATCGACGTTTCACAATGGAGTCTGTAGATTATTCAAAATTGTGTTTGGGGACCGAGGGTCTTCAGATACATGTGGTCACCAGGGGTCAATTCCACCTCTGGCCGCTGAACGTTGCATCCTCTTTGTCGGACTAACCACCCGGCAATACGGACTCTGTCCGATGGGGTTGTTTACTACTCACTTGGCAATAGGGCTAAAGTGGGGTTGCGGTTAAACAAGGTCTGACGACTAATAGTGGCGTTGGGAGTCCTTGTGGGGCATGTGGGGGGAAGGAGACTTTCTCTCTTGGTTGTGGACGCAAATTGTGGAACGCGTCGTAATAACACAAACATGACCCCGAGTTGTTCTTCCTGACGCTAGTCTGTTAGAGGTTGGGGGGGGGGAAGAGGAGACCGTAGGTGTATAGGATAGTCACTCAGGAAAAGGTTAGGGATTAACAAAGCCTGCCTCGGGAGTGACTATGATTTTGTTCTCCACTCATTCATTTGAAGACGAGGTACTCACGTGATTGACATACGACATTAATTCAATCCCCTCACGAGGTGCCGAGGCAGCCCGTGGGGGAGTGACCAGTACGGTGACGAGCTCCACAGGCCCGGGCGGGGAGGGGCCCGGCCTATACGGCATAAATCACCTCTTTTTATATTAATTAAGTGGAAATATAATCAAAAATAGATAGTAGCAATAATAACTTCTTATACTAAACGAAATAACTTTTGAGTTTCCTGTATGTATAACCAACGCTTTCTCAAAGAGGTAGTTACTCTACTAAATAGCCCTCTCACTCGGTTCGATCCTGGGTCTACTGTAAATTATTATACAACCTAGGGTCTCTACAAACAGACGATGGCCGTAATTATACTTAGATAAAAGTATATAAATAGAAATATAGTGTCTACCCCTATTGGGAACAGTACAGTACCTAACTATGTCTGTCGTTTCATCATCATCATCATCATCATGTGAGCCGAAAAACGTCCACTGCTGGACATAGGCCTCCCCCAAGGCTGTCCACTCCGACCGGTCTTGTGCTTTTCGCATCCACCGCGATCCCGCGATCTTAACTAGGTCTTGATACCATACATTGTAAACCTAAAAAGTAAATAAAATGTTTTTGTCTACTCTCGCGTCGTAATATTCGAATTATAAAATTCAAAACGAGTTTATATTTACATACTTTTTAAACACAATACCGAAATATTAAAAAAAAATCACATTATCACACTTCTCTTCTAACTAAATAATGTTATAATATAATTTTTTAAACCATTACGATACAGGGCAAATCCAAAAAGTTTATATCAACAAGTTTTGATTCCAATATTCACTTGTCTGTGGCAGTGCCCGCTTAAGCGCATGCGCGCACATGCCGCACATGCGCAGTGATGTACTGGGTTTTACCGCCATTCCGTTCATAGGTTGTTATTTTTAACCCCCGTGTTGTACGAATTTTCGTGAGAAAATTTTGTTTTTGCTTAAAAATGTCTGATATCAGTGAATGCGAAGTAGATTTGACTCCGCCCGATATTTTAGATGCGGCGAAGGAAATGACTCATAATTTACTAGCAAAGTGAAGGTCCTAGTATAAGTTCTGGTTGCAATGCAGGTAATTCTTCACCAGCAGGTAATGGTTCTTGAACACGTGATAGAGGATTTAATATATGAACGTAGATAAAATATTGTATGCAACTGTACGCAATTAGGCCTTATAACACTCGTGTGACCCTTTTATGAAACTCGGCTACGCCTCGTTTCATGAAACCACACTCGTATTATATGGACCCCTATTGCGATACAGTTGCATAAATAGCTATTATTTTCATTTTTTTTAACTTTTGTTGGTTATGTTATATCTAATGGGAGGGTAAGTCAGTAGTCGTTACATGTGGTTTTATTAAAGCACAATTTTTTTTAAATGTAGGAGATTCAATCACGTTGGCGCTATCTAATTAGGCAATAAATAGAAACTAGATAAATCTGGTGTCCCATCTTCCTTTAAATTAAATCGTTCTTGGATATAGTTTGCTGGCTAACAAGACGTATCGTGGTAGATGCCAAGTAAATATTTTAATTAAAGCGTACTCGTACACTAGCTAAAAGGCACGGATTTATGGCGTAAGTGCAGCTCTTACGAACTATCTCGGCGCTAGGGATGCAACGCACGTTCACAGAACGGCTATACCACAGTGGAAGAAAATACTTTGGCTGATCCGCATTTAGATGGATCCGCAACCAAATCTTCGGATAAATTGCGATCCGTCCACACATCGGCAGACGTGTGGACAGGCGCGGTGCGTTCGCGCTGTCACCCTTTGATCCGTGTCGAAAAACCGACACCAAACGGATGAGTGGCAGATGCATCGGCTGACGTTAAATACCTACCACAGACAAGCAAAAACCACCCTCTACACCTCGGCGGACGCATCTGCAGATACAATCTGCCGACGCATCCGTCGATATGTAGAGGAGGCAATACTCTACAGCGGAGGTTTTCAACCGGTAACCCTTTAGGTACTCTACGCGCCAGTCCGACTCGCACTTGGCTATTTTTTACTGGTGTACCGTGAAACTTTTATGAACGAAAAGAGTGTCGTTAAAACAAAAAGGTTGAAAACGCCTGCTCTAGGTATATGTACTTTATTGAGAGTCGGGGTAAGTATGAAGGGAAGAAAAGTGACAGTTGACAATGTGTGACCTACCCGCATTGCACCACATTTCATAAACAATTTACGATCAAAACTATACACAGTGGCTTTTAATTAACTTCTGTTTTTTTTTTTTTTTTATTCTACTGGAAGGCAAACGAGCAAGTGGGTCTCCTGGTGGTAAGAGATCACCACTGCCCATAAACATCTGCAACACCAGAGTTATTGCAGATGCGTTGCCAACCTAGAGGCCTAAGATGGAATACCTCAAGTGCCAGTAATTTCACCGGCTGTCTTACTCTCCACGCCGAAACACAACAGCGCAAGCACTGCTGCTTCACGGCAGGATTAGCGAGCAAGATGGTGGTAGCAATCCGGGCGGACCTTGCACTTGGTCCTACCACCTGCAATGTCCAACGTATACGTCATTAGGTCGCGGTCGCAATGGCGTGGAGCGCACATTTTCGTCCTAGACAACTCGTAAAATGAGACAAGTGCGACTTAAATGGTCTTCGGAGACAATAAGTATACTTATTTCGCAGTTAGCAACAAGCTACAGTTAACAACATTTGCCAGCTTTTACGGCACTACGCCACTGTTAGGTATGTCATATAAAAAAAGTATCAGTATAATATTATATTAAATGATATTGTAACGGATGTAACGTGCGCGTGTTGCGGCAGCCGCCGAGTCGCGTGCTCCGTAGAAGGGTTTCGAAATAGCCCGAAACATGTCCAGCTAAACTCGATTTAAGATAGATTTAAGACGTGAGTTATCTGTTACAATATCATTTAATATGAGTGAGTCTAACGGTAGTTTTATAATCAGAGTATAATATTAGTAGCCATAACGAGATCTAGGATGTTTAGATTGATTATCTTTGAACATGTTGAACAGTAGTGCGAGCAAGCGTTATTAAGAGTGCGAAAAATAAACAACTTACATTTGTACGCCATTTCTGGATAAGCTAAGTTGAATTTAAAGCTCATGGGAAATCAGAACTAAAGCAAAATTATAACAGTTCCAAGCGTAAGACTTTTCTAAATTGCTGTTTAAAAGCTTAATTTAAACTTTGTAACTTTACTTTTTAACATTTTTCCGTTTCTTGTCCCGTCTTCTATATTCGTACGAGTATGACTCATACATTTTAGAGTGCCGTACCTAAATAAAAAACTCACGATTATAAGTCAGGTACGGTCCGACTATTTCCGATTTTTCCGGATTTTTTTTTTCAACGGTTCAACAGATTTGAGTACTGTAATTATTTAACTAAAGAAGCAACCCTACGTCGCAAGCGCATCCCTATAGCATTAAAGCACAGCTCCGTAAATCCAACGAGTCAAACGAGCGAGTAATTACATACCTGCATACATAACGAATGTCGTCGGCATTTATTAATCGCTGCACGACTGCGAATAGCCGTGTTAAACTTAGTCGATATCTACATTTCTTTCTCACTGGTTTAACTTTGATAGAGACGGAGAGAGGGAGTGGCGAGTGGCGACAGTGGCGAGGTAATAAAAACCTGCAGGGCTACTACGAAATTCGAAACTAGAAGTTCGTATCGTTCGGTCCAGGGATGTTATGGATATAACATTTCGGATCTGGACATGGATACGGATGTATGTCAAACATAATACCGGTTTCGGTTACGGATATCGGATTTTTAAGGAAGTGTAAAAGTAAAATACAAATAACAATAAATAAAAATACAATAAAAAATTACAAAACAATCAAGTTCAACCTATACGAGTACCTACAAACTAAGGCACCTAATCGTATAATTTTGTATTTTTTAAATTTATTTTTATTTATCTTCTTTTACAATAAAGAGTTCATTTTCTAATAGGAATATACATGACTTGACTTGACTTTATTTTTATTGTAATAGTTACTTAGCAGTAAAAAATAATAAACAATAGATGCAGAAGACGCGTGCGGCTGTTCTGTCGGCTCGGCCGGGCAAAAACAAAAACCTGCCACAACTGAAATTTATATATTTTTGTCGGATTCGGTTACGGTTGCAGATAGTTTTTATTTCGGATCTCCGATAGTTTCGGTTACGGATACGGAGCTCCATAACATCCCTGGTTCGGTCCCTCTGACACTTGTACTATGTAATACGAGAGCGAGAGGGACGATACGATACGACACGAACTTCGAGTTTCGAGTTTCGTAGTAGCCCTGCTGTTCTAACCGTCCTAATGCTATTGCTGGTCATAGCTTAACTAACACTTTAACGTCGCTTAATAGATTTCACTAAAGTGCAATTTGTGGGACATTCAAAGTTAAATTATACTGTACAATAATGCATTCGTAAGTTTACTGTAATAGGTGTTATTTAATACATCTCTCTCTCTCTCTCTCTCTCTACTCTGTATTATTGTTTTAGTATTATTTCTGCTTTTGTTTTATTTTCATCTTAATAAATAAATCCCTTTAGTTTGATTTTTAAACGCGCTCTTAGTTGGTCCCTAAATGATTATTCCTCTCATCCACTCAAAGATTGACTGGTAAAGAACCCTTTGTACATACATGTATCTCAAAATTTGTCAAGTGTATTTTGTTTTTTAATACAAGTAATCGTCCAAGTATTCGACACTTTAGTTCTACGGCGAATTTCCATTTCCAGATTCTATTATGAGATTCTATTAAGAAACTCCAAACCCATTCAATTAGATCGGTTTTCTTTAATCAAAGCCTTCACAGTTTGGCCAGACATTATTATTTAGAACGTATTTATCAGTGGGCGTAATTGCATTATATTATCGCGGCCGACGGAATCTGGCAGTGCGTGACCTGAAAGCTGATCAGTTTCAAATTCATGACAACGTGCGCTTCCTTATTGACTCGTGTAATTGTGCATGCGTATTTGCGCTGAATATTTGGAACGAGAAACGTAAAGTTCACGACTGGGGCTGTTTCACCATCCATTGATTAGTGTTGACGGTTAAATGTGATGCCGTCTTTATTTGTTTTGTTCGAATAGACGGAGACGCCATCACATTTAACTGTTAGTTAACACTAATCAATGGATGGTGAAACAGGCCTGTTGTGTAAATTATGCATCCACATAAGTCTGGTGAACCTTTTAAAAATGGCTCTTGTGTTTGTAGTATGAAACTAAAAATGATCAATAACGAAAAAAATGTTGCTATTTATATTTTCTGCTCAAAGTTAGTGCATTTTATTCGAATACATAGGTATGTGTAGGTACCTCTACTGACATGAGTACTTATCTATACCAACGTATTTGCATCACAGTCCAGTCACATTTATTTAATCGTATGGCATACATTTAAAATAGGCTTACAACAATATATAGTTACATACATATAGAGTTACAAAGTACAAAAACAATAACGATACAACATGCTAAATGTCTACATTCAGGGTGTTGAGCCATGCAACTGCGTCCGGTGTGAGGTGCAGTAAGTCCTCCGGCGGCCCCGAGTACAAGTGCAGAGGGCAACGCTGGACTATGTGCTCCATGGTTTGGATCTCTTCCCCGCACTCACATAAGGCTGAGTCTCTCCACCCCCACTTGTTCAAGAGATAATTGCAGCGGCCGTGCCCAGTCCTTAATCTGTTTAACCGGCACCACTGTTTACGAGGGAGGTCAAGACCCGGGAGTCTCCGCGTGGGATCAGTGATACCAGTACGGTGATGTGCATCAGCAGATGTCCAGTCACAGAATAAGATTAATAATAGTATTCAGTGCGGAAATGCAGCCAGCCTTGTAGGCACCCTTCTGCAGCACTTATAAGACTAACGCGAATGAATGTCAGTTAGGTTATTTTTAGGACAGTTTTTAACTCCAACGGTGCTTTCAGAAAAATTAATAAAATTTGAAAAAAAAAAAGTTCGAAATAGTACTTAAGAAGAAGAAAATCAAGCTTGAACATTAATTATGCGTGAAAAATATAAACAATCGTAGGCGATTTTGAGAGCCATTAAAGTGAGCGTGCCGAATCAGATACCGAAATCGTTCAATGAACCTTTGATCAGATTACTTCGAATTTTTAACCCTAACGAAGGCAAACACAAGAGGTTCTTTTTCGTCCGCAATCAACAGACGTATTTGATTCGATTGGCGGTTAGAGTAAAAGAAAATTCGTTCAAAACAAAAATGATAAAAAAGCCAGGTTCGACAGAAAGAATAATCAAGATCTTACAATACAATACAAAGACTCTTTTCACTTCTCATGCTCGTAAAGTTCGTGTTTATGCTGTATCTAGGCGACATAAAATGACTTTTTATGCACTAGTGCATAAAATAAAATCTTCGTCTAATACCAACTCAAGAGCAAGGTAATCAGGTGTCAACAGCCACAAACAAAAAAGTTTCTTTATATTTCTTAAATATTTTTATATTTATATAAAACTAAAAATTAAATCAGTAAAATTTAAATAATGGAATTATTATAATAATTCATGAAAAATAAAAGGTAAATAGAAAGTGAACCATTGTTTCCACTGTTGCTATTTCATTTCCTTGCCATCGAAGTGAAAAACAGAGTGTAAAACTCGAGCATTAAACCCATTTTCCCCTCGACGTGTCTATCCACCCTCGCCGTACCGGCTCGGGTGGCTATATAAACGCCTCGGGTAAAATGGCTCATTTTATGCTCTTGTTGTACAATCTACTATTATTGTATACCAGAAATAGTAAGCGATACAGAAAACAAATATACAGAGAAAAAAATTACACGGTAAGCAATAGGCGGTATCTTCAATGGAAAGTAACGCAAATGGGTCAGATTCTAAGCGGAGCTAATAGAAAAGTTTTGATTTTCATGACGGGATTACGTACGTATAGCTAGTTTTTAGGGTTCCATATCCGAAGGATGATAAAAGGAGCCCGCTACGTTATCCGTCTTTATCACGACTCTTCCTAGAACCGTAAGAGATAGATAGCTGAATATATGTAGTATCTATAATGTGTGCTATATTACCGCTACAACAACAAAAAATACATTTAAAATAAAATTAAGTTGTCCCAACCAACCAATCGCCACTGCCTTGTGAAAACCTCAAGTAACAAAATTTGCACAGTGTTATTTTGTTTTAAAAAAAAATTAACTGTTTATTTCTTTTCAAATTTACAGAAAATAATAATTATTATTGTTAAATGCGGAAGTGGATTAAAAGGTTTTCTTATGAGTAGATGTATAAAACGTTTTCTGCAAATGTTGTTACATATAAGGTTTTCACAGGGCAGTGACGCTAAATAAAATTGGGTTCATTTTGTTTAGAAGAAAATTTTTATTGCGGGAAAGTGGCTTGCACTTGGTCAGTTTTATTAATTTGTTTGTTTTAGATAATTTTGAAATAAATTCAGTGATTTTTACTCAGTTAGAAATGCGGTACGGTAAATTAGAAGTTTCTTAATTACATACTAATATTATAAATGCGAAAGTGTGTTTGTATGTTTGTGTATTTGTATGTTTGTCCGTCTTTCACGCCGTAACGGAGCGACGGATCGACGTGATTTTTGGCTTAGAGATAGTTTATGGGCCTGGGAGTGACATAAGCTACTTTTTATCCGCGCGCGATAAATGAATACCACGCAGGCGGAGCCGCGGGCAAAAGCTAGTATTATAATAGTAACGGTATTATGATAGTAACTAGTCTCCTTTCAAACTGGTGTACCTAATGTGTAAAGGGACTAAGTCGCGTTATGACTAGTCATAGTGCGAACTAGACATAGATAGTTAGACCTACTGCAATATAGGTTAGAACCGAGGAAGGCAAGGAGTTTCATTGACAGACTGCCTTTTAGGTTAAAAGCTATTACACAATAATAGGTAAGTTAGGGTCGTTAGGTACCTTCAGATGCCCGAAGGGCAGACCGCCTAGGAACAGGAGCCCTGCGAAGCGGGGCTCCGTCGACATAAGGCATGGGTTGCCTAATGCTGATGAAAATAAATGCCTCTGATTTATGTTGTAGGTATTTATGACAATTAGGCATAGCTCGATTTAGGCTGATGAATAGTTGGTCTGATAAAGATATAGCTTTAAAATGAAGTAATCAATTAAATGAAGTAATGTAGTAAGGTTGCCTGGAAGAGATCGCTCTGAAGCAATAAGGCCGCCTATTGCTTACCTCAGAAAGTCTCTGTGTATATACCTGTTTTCTGTAATTGTTTGCTATATGTTGGTGTGCAAAAAAGAGTTATTGTATTGTATTGTATTGTATTGTAATCAGTCTGCCAAAAAGGCTAACAGCGTTCTAGACCTAAAGCTAATTTAATATGAAGTTTAGGCACAACGCGACTTAGTCCTACCTAATACGCATTAGGTACACCAGTTTGAGAGGACTAGTCTGATAAGACAAAGAATCGGGTTAAATCCTAAAGGAGTAGTGAAAACAGTTTTTTTTGCTTTTTAAAAATATTCGAGATTCAGTCAAAAATCATGACTGTTATAACGTAACTTAAGTACGCCCCAAAGCGCTGTTTATAGGTAAATCTACATTCGAATGCCCGAATGCGAACTTAACTATCTTTTATTATGTGACTAAAATAGGATACAACATTATGACCCCATAAAGCGGGTTATAGGTAATCGAATTTCTGAACTCAAGTTTATCTGTAGCGTTGGCAATTTTCAATAGAGGTAAGTACATAATTGAAAATGGAATAATTATAGAACTCGTTCCTGCTTTGTTCACCGCTTAGGAGGCGTCGTCTGTATTATTAACTGTAGTAATATAATCTCTTACTAATCACGATTTAGTTTCCCACCTGTATAAGGCATTTATTAAGATTATAGAGCGTCGCATTGCTGGGCAACTAGACAAGAACCAGCCAGTAGAACAGGCTGGCTTCCGTCCCGGATTTTCCACCACGGACCACCTTCATACCCTAAACCAAGTAATGGAGAAGGCAAATGAGTTCAATGGCCCTCTGTATCTTGCGTTCGTAGATTACTCAAAAGCATTTGACAGCTTAACACACTCTGCAATTGTCACATCTCTACGTAACCAAGATATAGAGCCCATATATATAAACCTCATACAAACCATTTACAACAGCAGCACAGCAGACATCAAGCTTCAGTCCTCAGGTCAGTCCTTTCCGATAGAAAAAGGCGTTAAACAGGGCGACCCGTTATCTCCCAAGCTGTTCACCGGTGCCCTCGAAGAAATTTTCAGGAGCTTAGCAGTCTCTTGGCAAGACAGAGGCATAGTGGTTGGCAACAGGAGACTAACCAATCTCCGGTTCGCTGACGATATTGTTCTTTTTTCCAAAGCAGCCCAGGAATTAGAATTGATGCTGCAAGAACTCAGTACGGCAAGCCTTAAGGTTGGACTAGCGATGAATAGATCAAAAACCCAACTGATGACCAATAGCACGAAAAATAGGGTCTCGGTAGATGGGCAGGTAGTACAATATGTAGACGAGTATATTTACTTGGGCCAAGTAGTCTCTTTCAGCAACCGACAAGACAAAGAAGTTGAAAGGCGCGTCGGAAACGCTTGGAAGAGCTACTGGTCCATGAAAGAACTTATGAAGGGAAACCTTCCCATATCGCTCAAGCGAAAACTCGTCGACATGTGTATCCTGCCCGTCCTAACCTATGGTGCACAAACATGGTCTCTGACCGAAAACCAGAAGTCCAAGCTTAAGGTTTGCCAGAGAGCGATGGAGCGCAGCATGCTAGGTGTAAAAAGGATAGATAGAATCCGAAACACTACGCTGCGCTCAAAAACACGTATAGCCGACGTTGGGAAGGAGACTGCTAAGCTGAAATGGGATTGGGCTGGACACGTCTGTCGTATGCACCCAGAGAGGTGGGCTCACGCAGTCACTTGGTGGGCACCGGAGGACGGCCACCGACGGCGAGGGAGACCGAGAAGGAGATGGCGGGACGATTTGGATGCGTATGCAAGGGACTGGCCTGACATTGCGCCGAACCGGGAGGTGTGGAGATCAAAAGGAGAGGCCTTTGCCCAGCAGTGGGACACTATCATAGGCTAGGAAAAAAAAAAAAAAAAAAAAAAAAAAAAAAAAAAAAAAAAAAAAATCACGACGCGGCATGTGTTCGTTGTTATTGTTAGGATTTCAACCGGATACGTATGGCGAATTACAGATAAATAGTATTATAGCTGTCTGCCTTAGATACCGAAGATTAAATTATTTATTTGGTCAAACAATTTTAAAAGTCCTTATGCGGATTTTTTTTAACGTACCCTGTAATATGTCCCACTGCTGGGCAAAGACCTCCCCTTTCTATCGCTACTCTTCGCTATGTATCATGAGCATGCACCTGTCAATCGAGCTGATAAGCACATCATAAAATTAAATATCTACTAATGCTTATGAGACTAAAAATGCATAATTTGGGCGCCACTCCGATGCACAAATTATTGCTCTGCATTTTGGTCAGATTATTTATAAACATGAGTTTCACGTTCACGAGCACGACCCACATTTTTGTTTGACACTATAATGGCCTTGGATCATAAATGAATAGCAATTTGATATAATAAACATCATACCAAAGATTGCTTGGGATTCGATTTGTGGCATTCGAAAATGGCGGATGTAGACAATGTATAATTTTGGTATTTCTGTTTCTTTGGCTAGTTGAAGTATAATTTTGATAGTGTTTTAT
Source organism: Choristoneura rosaceana (assembly GCA_037349165.1). NCBI lineage: Eukaryota > Metazoa > Arthropoda > Insecta > Lepidoptera > Tortricidae > Choristoneura > Choristoneura rosaceana. The sequence continues at coordinate 7,057,400 of JAZBNJ010000033.1, forward strand.
GCGGCGATTAACCTTAACAGTGAACAGTGATCACAAAATTCTATATTGCTCTCGTGTCTGTCATTTTTTAATGCGCAAGTTGTCTCCACGTGGTTTCTGGAATTTTACTATCAAGTTGCAAAAACTACAACTACACAACACTGGCGAAATTGTCCTAATAAGGACAGAACAGAAAGCTATATTTTAAAAGAGAAGAAGAAGAAAGATTGCTTGAGAAAATGTTAGTTCAATATAGAGAGGTGTCAGCGTTTATCTCTAGTAATAGATGTGGAAAATGATGTTTTACCATCGCATTTTGTCGGAAAAATTTGGTATTTATGTTGCTATCTCAACTAGAAGACTGAAGTTTATTGAAGCTGATTGAGAAAGCAATTTAAATATTAACTTATCCGACAAAAAATACGATTGAAATATATTATTCATTAGATCTGTAATGTCAAGCGCTAAGTCCCGACTAAAGAACACAATAACCCTCCTTCTTCGCAGTCGGGTAAAATAGGAAATATTGATCGGACCATTGTCAAGGGATAAAGTGATGCAACTGATGCACTATTTGAGTACTATTTCCATTGGCGTAGCTAGAGTTACTTTTCAGGGAGGGGGGCGGGGGGTGCCTGGCCTGGATTTTTGTGTGAAAATATCAGTATTATAGAATTTCGAATCAGTAGCCCAAGATCCTGGGGTGGCTACGAATAAATATTCTATATAATAGTTTCTATAGTAGTGGGGTGGACACTAAATAGACCATACTGGGATGGGCGCGGCCCACCCTGCCCCCCTCTATATACGCCTATGCCTATTTCTGCAAATAGATAGTAGTGCATATTATCCATACTAATTATTTTAAATAGGAAAACAGTTATGTCTGTCTGTCTAATAACGTTTAAACCGCTGGACTGATTTAATTAATTTATTATTTATTTATTTATAAACTGTGTTCAGTGCTACGAGTAAAACCCTAGGAAGAACATGGGATATATCGCGGAAAAAAATAAATAGTTCTTGCGGAATAGTAGTAAAATGATTTTTTTACAGATAAAATCGCGGGCAAAAGCTAGTGAGAAGCTAGTGATGACGCATAATTTCCTATGTGTTGTCTATTTGTACCTAATGCTATTGTTGTGTCTTGTGTTGTGAATAAATGTATTTTCTTTCTTTCTTTAAATTACTTAACATGAATAAACATTTTCTTGCACAAATAAAGAAACGGAAGCCTAAGTCACTTAATAAAATTGTAATATATTTAATTTGTTTGTGACGAGATAAAAATATCCTGCTTCATTTAATCTCATTTTCATCAAAGGAGCTTGTTATTTTATTTATATTGCTATTTGATTTTGTCTGTCTAATGCTATCTTTCCTTTTGAACAATTTGTCTAGCCTGAAAATGAATTATGTAAACCCAGTGACGCTTTGAGCAAGGAAATGGTTTGTATCGTGCTAATATGGTTTGTATCGTAATAGTATTTTTGTATAGTATGATTCTAGAATTCGATTTAAGAGAGGATTGACAGCGGTATACATGCCAGACCACAGATTGCTCCCGACAGCCTGAGTAGCTGGACCTATCTCTGTAAAGTTTACAAAGCTCTAAATGCTGAATAAATCTATATATTGAAGAAATATCCTTTTTGTTTGAACTGAGTTCAAAGTCTCGCGCGTAGATCTCCTTTACCTAAGCTCTTACCAAGTTACAGTCCCCACAGTACACATGAACCATCTTTGACTAACTAAAAATGAGCCGTCGCCATGTTTTTGCATGGAAATCTGGGGGCACGGCAGTGCCCCCGCCAAGTCGAGCAAAAAAAAACAAAGGCACGGCCGTACCATACTTTTCTCGAAGCCATTCAGGCTATTTTCAACACCCTGTATTTTTGTTATGCCTCAAGCTAGAACCCTGAATTTTCAGTTACCTATAGGGCCTAATGGGACTTAGATATATTATCAATAAAATTCAGTTTGAACACGTAGATTAAGAACTATCACATGTTAAAGTTCCTCAATTTTGTCACTGACATACCTACTCGCTGACTTTTGATCATCATAATTCTAAGGTACTTCTAGCAGACCCACAAGCTCCAAATTTTAAACATAGTTAGTTTTTAGCCTACATAGTCACAGAAAAATCCAAAATGTTGCAATTTCAGTTACGTTTCAAAGTTATACAAACTGCACAAGTAAGTTTGTAATCCCATATAAATACTAGCGATTACAAAGTTACACAGCAATGACTTTATTGAACGTAGTCGTATTGTATACGTATTAATGTTGAGTCTTAATACCTGAGTATTAAGGGTTAAAATGAAATTGTTTATCTTACTAATGTAATAAGTACCAAAGTTCGTTTGTTTGTGAATGTGTGTGCGATGCGAGTGGACGCGAGGATGGACGATGGAAATTGGAATATGGATGATGGACAATGGATAATGGTCGATGAACGATGGGTAGAAAATGGACGTTGGACGATGGAGTGTGGACGATGGACGATGGGCGACGGACGATGGATCATCATCATCATCATCATCATCCCAGCCTATATGCGTCCCACTGCTGGGCACAAGCCTCCTCTCAGAATAAGAGGGATTGGGCCTTAGTTCCTACGCGAGCCCAGTGCGGACGATGGATGGTGGAGGATGAACGACGGACGACGACGGATGACGGAAGTTAGACGGGCGAAAGACGAACGACCGACGAAAGACGATGGATGACGACGGAAGTTCGACGACGGACGACAGACGATGACTGACGAGGGAAGTTCGACGACGGACGATGACGGATAACGGACGATGACAGACGACGGACGACGACAGAAGACGAACGCCGACAGACGACGGACAATGAACGATAGACGATGGCGACGACGGACAAAAGACAACGACCGACGACGGACAAGACAACGGACGACGGATGACGGACGATGACCGACGATCGACGACGGATGATGGAGGGTGGACGATGGACGATGTACGATGGACGACAGACGGTAGACGGACGACGGAAATTCAACGATGGGCGACGATGGACGACGGATGACGACCGACGATCGACGACGACGACGACGACGACGACGACGACGACGACGACGACGACAGTCGGTACGGACGATGGACTGTAGACGATGAACGAGGATGGACGATGGACGATAACCGAGGATAGACGATGGACGGTGGACGATAGACGAGAATGGATGATGGATAGTGGACGAGGATAGACGATGGATGGCACACGATGGACAAGGATGAACGATGGACGATAGTGGACGATGGACGATGGACGATGAACGATGAACGAGAATGGACGATGGACGAGAATGGACGATAGACGATAGACGAGGATGGACGATGGACGATGGACAAGGAAGGATAAACAAATGAAGATAGTAGTGCGTTATTACAAGAAGTAGTACCCGAAAAAAAAAGAACTGCCTACAAAAAAAGATGAGATCCCACCAAAAACATTACATGTAAAAAGCTGCAAGTCTCGCAACGCAATGCAGTTCTTGTAATGCTAAAAAGGTTTGAGATGCAATGTTATACCAAGTCGGTTATTTTTGTCAGTACCGGGGGGTTTCCATAGAACTCGATTTTCACCAACTTGCTTATTTTAAAACCATAGAAAAATACACTTTATAGTTCTCAAATAAAGAGTAAACCAAATTATTTTTTAAACACATAATGACTTCGCCATCGCACTCAACCTTTAGTCATTCTCGTATTATGTGTATCACTCAAACTGCAAGGCTGGGGCTAGCGCTATCTTTAATTATAATTACTTGAAATAGCTGACGTTGATGATTATAATTCTTATGTCATTATGTTATGTAGCCTTGCGATGGCCAAGTCATTTATGTGTTTAAAAATAATTTGGTTTACTCTTTATTTGAGAACTATAAACTGTATTTTTCTATGGTTTTAAAATAAGCAAGTTGGTGAAAATCGAGTTCTATTGAAACCCCCCGGTACTGACAAAAATAACCGACTTGGTATAACATTGCATCTCAAACCTTTTTAGCATTACAAGAACTGCATTGCGTTGCGAGACTTGCAGCTTTTTACATGTAATGTTTTTGGTTGGATTCGAACTTACAGAAGGTGGCTGAATACATGCTTGGTTGCTAAGCTATTCCGTTGCCAAGAAGAGATCAATTGAGCGACAAAACCGAAAAGAATAGTTACCTTCGAACAAATTTAAATACAGATCTAGCCTAGGAAAGATCAAATCCCGACCGAGAACAGCTTTCTACAGCCTTTGCGGTCGGCCAAAGTTCCGTCGATCCGATGGCGAAACTGTAACTAAAATAATCCTTTTGTATTTGCGATGTCCTTAAATGCGATTAAATCCCTGTAAGTACCTACATAATCCTTCAGAGCGGGGAGAAACCGGTTCGTTTATCGCTTTTGATATTTTCAAAGTAATTCAATATCAATACGTTAAGTATTCATTGAACTGATCAGTGAGGAAAAATATATTTATTCCAATAATACTCATCACGTTTTATTGTACCATCAAAATACGATAAGAAAACATATTTGCAATTTACGTACGTGGAGGAAAGTAGACATTAATAAATGTCTATAAAATGATTGAACCCCTTCCGGGGCTTACAGTGAATAGGTGCGTATTTCATCTTTATAGAAAACACTTCCCGTATCGAGCCATCCGCCCGCAAAACGGTGACTACGATCTTATTGTTGAACGTAGTTATAGTGATAATATTTAGGTGATCAATGGTAGGTTTTGCGATGGTAGACAGTGGCGTAGCTAGGTAACCAGGCCCTGGGGCAAAATATAAACTAGGTCCTATTCGATATTGTTTGTTCCGTATTCGTCGTGTTCCGAATTCGACGTACGTAGTATTTAATTTTTCATCTCTCCTGTTCGGAAAGTTTAATTTTCATGGGTAGATAGCCGGGTGGAAAATTGCGTTTTCTCCTCTAGGGTGGAAAGTAATTTTTTTTTAATTTTTCGGCTAGCCATGACATCGAAGATAATTGAGTTACGTCAATGACATTTTTTTGGCAAGTGGCCAGTCGAAAAGGTACCGTTGGAGGTTGGTTGGATAGGTATAAGTAAATTCAATTTATTATTATTCTCGTCTTTTTGTAGTATTTTAGTTTCCTCACAGTCGAAATGAAAAGTAGAGTGTCTAACTCGGGTGAAATAACCCATTTCCCCTCGAACTATTGGCGCTCTCACTTCGTTCGAGCGCCAGAAATATCTCGGGTGAAATGGGTCACTTTCCACCCTTGGTTATCAATCTACTATTGTTCTACATAAGATGATTCAAATGACACATGTTGGTTATGTAACTTTGTGCGGCGGTAACTAATTTTTAATTTTTCCAGCAGAGATATAATGCTTGAAAAAAAAAACACATTAAGACTGATTGTTCTAGTATTTGAATTCAAATTTGCTAACAAATTGTTAAGTTACTACGTAGGCACTGTGTTATATTAACTTACTTTCTTTAATGAACGCCCTTACAATGTTGTTTCAATAGGCCGCAATTGCTAGAGGTGAGGGTTATCGGTAAAAATAAAAGCGGTAAAATAAACTTATTATTAATTTTATTTGCAAGGTTGTTCATCAGAGTCGGAAAGTGACATTCCACGTGTTGAATAAATTATATTTTAAAATAAAAATAAGACTTTCATTTCGACAGTGTAACGTTAAACCAAAAATAATGCCCTTGCCACTTTTAGCACTAGGTACATGCAAAAGTATTGATAGTTTGCGTAACAGTAGGAAGGACTCTAGTTCCGTCAGTTTGACACTAACATATAATATCATTGGTTTGACATCTGTCATTTGAATCATGTTAGAACAAATAGAATATAACATTAATATAAATGAAAAAAATTGTGATGATGTTTGGATCATTGGATGTTAGTTTTATTCCTCAATCACTCGATGGCTTTGTTTGAAATTTGGTACACAGTCTATAAGCCGGATTAATCTATAGAAAACTTGGCAAGCAAAATCTCTGGTAAGAATTAGTACTTATTAACATTATGGAATAGGCCCTAGAATTTATGATTTCTGCCGTCAACTATTTCGAATAATTCGTCTGATTTTGATGATTTACGGGCATTTGCTCCTGGAATAAAATTTACGTAAATAGGTTTCAGGCGTGGAAAAAGTAGGCGAACAAACAACCAACATTACCAAGCCTTCGGGAATAAAAATTACCTGCCAGTAGCAACAAAAAAGGATACGGCATCACAGGTGTACACTTACTTTTTTCGTTTACCTACCACCAGTAGATATGACAGGGAATATAATATACACTGGAACCATTATAATAGTGTCTTGTCCATTTGTTTGTTTGTCTGTCCAGTATCAATTATATCAGAAGTATTTTATTCGGAAATGATATTATATATGTGCTCCAATATAAGTATTCATTAAATTTTAATGATAGTATCTTTTCTAAACTGCTATACCAGATGTGGCCTTCAACACGGGCAAATAATTAAAACATACATCGTACTCGTCAAACTGAACAGTATTAGTTCAGCGACTTTTAAAAAATAATTCATTTTTATTTTTTATTTTTATTACACTTTAAAGAAGAAGTAAATCAAAATGTTTGATATTTGTAACGTGAGACGTCGTTAGTTTGGTTCCAAGATGGCGTCCATTTAATTAACGATTACGTTTGTTAGAAAAAACAAAAGTTAAGTTTCGATTTTAATTAAGTGGGACCATGATGATCCAATTACTGGTGATCTATAGAGCCTCTGTTTTTAATATTATCCCCGGGTCTAGGTCACACACTGTACGACATTGATTATAGCCGTCAAAACAATAACTGCATGGTTGAGATAGTTAAAGTACTCGTGATCGCGGTACCAAAGCGGGTGTATTGCATTTAATCGTTAGCATGTATTTTCCTTTCATCAGTATCAGAAGTCAACAGTAGGATATTACAGTTCCAACGAAAAAAGTATACCTACAGGGAGCTTGAGATTGAATAAGTATGTCGTGTCAGTGGCAGTGGTGAACTGGCTAAAGCGCAAACTGCGGTATTAACTTTATTTTGACGGCTGGTAAACTCAACTCTACATCAGTCTATAGGCTGTAACTCGTACCACAGCATTGATTTCCAATAGCTCCATTGAAAGCCAACCCCAAGCTAAGTGAGATTTCCACAGAGATTAAGCGACATTAGATTTAGTGATCGATGGGTAAGCATCGATTATCCATCATCAGATTAAAGGATTTCAGTTTCCCGATAAAATTCCCAAAGCGTATCTTAAAAATGACTTGCGCGAATGGCTGACTTCGAAGGTGGTCATAAAATCGGCGCCTAATAGATGGAGATTCTGTGAAGTAATTTGAGGTAACCTGGTATGTGTATGCGGTATTATATACGGAAGCTGAGCAACCTATTATTATCTAACAATATCTATCGAAGGAATTATCGAAGGTTGCTAACGTGCCCATAGACCTACTTTACTCATATCACTTACAATAATTAAAAATTTAAACCTTACTTTAAAAAAGAGTCAACTAGACTATTCTACTAGACAGTAAGTATATTACAAGCGAAGGTACTTATCTATGGTAAATGAATTCGTAGGTAAGCTCTAGTTTGATACCCTGAAAAACATTGAAACCACGTTGAAAAAAACTTATTCATACTTACATAACTTTGAGTTTCTTTTAATGCTGGCCGATAAGATGTTCCAAATAGTTTGACAGAGGAACCAAAAAAGAATTATGAATTATAATGAAATGACGATATGGCAAGCACGAACTTTTCTCAAACTATTTAATACGCACGTACCTAACTACAGTTAAATATTAAAGTTAAATATTATCGGTCTTTAATATAGACCCACAAAGTCTGTCCTTTCCCGGAAACTTAATATAGAATTCCCTCATTTTCAAAGTTCCCTTTACATTGATTATGTAAATAGCAATTCGGTTTGAGAAGTTAGTAGTTTCCAAGGACCGTAAAATCTCAGTAGAAACTTAGAGGTGTGTGATTAAATGTCGTCTTTTAATGTTAAGGCGATTGATAAATATCTAATAATGAGATGTGTCTAGTATTCAAGTATTGTTGGTTGGTTTTTCGGTGGACTATCTCTCTAAACAGGGTCTTAAGAGTTTCATGTATGGTTGGCTAAAGTAACTATAGGCGTTATAGCTATAGCATAGTAAAAGTCTCGTAGACACCTCGTAGATACCTACGTAGAGCGAATCTAGCATTCATACTCATTAAGTCATACTTATTTAAATTGTCGCTCTTTTTTTAGTAATTTGCGACTTATAAAATATTTTCAAAATAAGAACTTCAAAAATGTATAGGTAAGTACTTAGATATAATAAACATGTTCCATTGTACAAATCTAACATTTATAAAGGAGTTTCTACCTAACTTTCCTAAGTACTCTGCCGCCTTAAGGAGAAAGACCATAAGTGTCATTTTTTGCAAAATTGACTTTTCACCAGCCTCGTACTCAGGAAAAAAAACTGAGTACGAGGCTGCTGAAAAGTCAATTTTGCAAAAAATGACACTTATGGTTTTTCTCCTTAAGGCGGCAGTAACTGTACTGACTGACTGTCAGACTTACAAACAAACCACGGCGTAAATCCTGGGGGCTAGAGATTTGACATTTAGTACACAGGTCCCTGATAATCGCAAAAGTTATATATTATATATGTAGGGTAGATCGCTCGCGTCATGTAAACAACAGCTCAGTGTTTTTATTGCATTTAAAAATATTCTCGTCAAATAACTGTGTTAAAAACTAATGTTTTAGCCACAATACATTGTAAATAAAAAGTGGTAGTGTTATCTCAGTGCTATATTACCTCTGACAGTAAAGAAAACGACTTTTTACTCAGTGAGTGACATGGATACCATTCAAAGGAAATATGTTATAAAATAAAACATAATATTGGCGGCGATTAAATATTCTGGACTTAAATAATGAGGACAAAATGCATCAAGTGATTTTAAGTGAAAACACTACTTTAAATATTAGCAGTCAGTGACCGTTTGAACATTTAAAATACTTGAACTTTGAACCGGCGGTGTTCCTGCAAGACATCGCGCACTAGGATAACAGTGTTAAACGAAAATTCAATAACATATTGGATTAAACTAACATGCGGATAAATTTGAGATAAGGCCTAAGTACATTAGAGTGAAATAAATAACTTAAAATGTCTTTTACAGACAATATTACGATCCGTAAACAAAGAAACAAATTCAACTTGTTCAATTTGTCGGACAACTTGATACTTAACTCACAAGGCTCTCTTAGTTGCAGTCATGGAAGCTTACCAGATTTATCCCATCCTGAATCCTCCATCGTGGACACATTGAAACTACAAGTGGACAACCTAAAGTCAGATCTCGATGTAGCTAACGAAGAAATATGTAAATTAGCGCTAGAACTTTCTGAGATGAAAAAAACAAACGAAATGTATAAGGACAAAATTGCCCTGTATAAAAAAGTAACTTCAACAGAAATTATTCACCAGAATCAGAACATTGTAAGGACAAGAACAGGGAGGTCATTAACACCTACACCTACATACAGAAAAATTAGACAGCTGTGCCACAGAAGAACATCTACGATGGAGCGCTCAACAATAACACAAGAAAAACGTCAGGAACATATTAATGACCTTGATACGAGTAAGAAGGAGTCAATTATTTCGTCACAAAATAGTGCGAACGATACATTAATATTTACTCAAAATCAGGAGCGGACTATGAGTGCATCCACTCCAAAAAAGCAACAAAAAATAAATATACTATATCGCTTGGACGTGTCATCATCATCACGCCCGCAACAGATAAAAATTAAAACGTCTGATGAAGAACGAAAAACAAACAATGAAACATTATCTAATCTGCCATCAAAAATATGCATCCTGAGCGACAACAATAGAAATTCCATACTCAAGACTGCCACAGCCACTTTCGAGGGACTTGGGATATGCCATTATATAACCCCAAAAGGAGGGGTCAAACAACTACTTCAAGGGATCGACACCAAACTACAGCACTTCACAATGAATGACTATTGTTTTATTTTTATTGGAGAAACGGATTTTTTGAATTCAAATAACTATAATAAAATTATTGTTGATGTTCGAGAGCAACTTCAACGGGTGCAGCATACCAATGTTATTATTTGTTCTCCAACATATAAATTAACAAAAAATAGTAACCTATTTAACTCGAGAATTGAATGTTTTAATAACTTATTAAATACAGACGTTAAAGCATACGAGTACGCATATTTGTTAGACTCGAACAAAAGTTTGCAATATTCATATTATATGTTCTCTAAGATATCGGGAAAGCTCAACAACAGAGGTTTATCAGTTATTTTTAAAAACCTAAACATTTTAGTTACTGATTTGCAGTGCGGTATTAGCAATTGTAAGCAATCTGATACTGAAAGTAATTTCTCTCAGCTACCTGTAAGCAAGCAGAGCTCAAAGATTCTAGACCTCGACATCTCTCCTTTTTTAGCACTAACTCACTCAACTGCACCCGAAAAATAGCTTTGAATTTTTATTATCAAAATTTATGTGGTATTACAAATAAAAAAAATGAGTTGGAATTGTATCTACATGGCCTTTCTGATATACAGCATTATGTCTGCGTAAGTGAACATTTTTTAAATTCGACATCAGCACCTCTTTTTTGCATAGAAAATTATAAACTTGCAACGTACAATACTAGGTCAAAAAACAAGAGAGGTGGCTCTCTTATTTTGAATCATGTGAGTAGTAAGTGTGAAAAGTTGGAAATATGTAATAAATTGTATAAAGACGAATACTTTGAGGTATGCGGAGTTAAGGATTGTCGAACAGATGTGAATATTATATGTTGCTATCGTAATCCAAATGACGCTCATTTTGATGTTTTCATTCAATGTTTAGAGGAACTGTTGGAGCACTTCTTTAACAAGAAATGCTTGATCTGTGGTGACTTTAACGTCAATTTGCTAAAGGAGGACAAAAAAACTATAGAATTTTTATCATTACTGAGTTCTTATAACTTTAAATGGCTAGTTACGACGTCTACATTCAAACGTAATGACACAGAATCGTGCTTAGACAATGTGCTAACTAATATCCACCCAGAAAATGTTACTTGTCCCACTGTGGATCACAATGGGTTAGCTGATGGTCACGCCGCCTTGCTTGGTTCTTGCATATTTAGAGGAGAAGGGAAAAAATCAAGAAATAATGAGCAACTGTGGACGATGGGGAGAAAGTATGATGATATTGGATATAGGACATTTAGAGATAAAATAATGACGGAAAAATGGGATAACATAGGAATAAATACATTTATAAATAAATTTAATAGAATATTTGAAGAGAGTTTTAAAAAGAAGAAAAAGAAAATAATCCAAAATTCATGTAATCAGATTAAATGGATAACACAAGGAATCAAGGTCTCAAGTAAAATGAAGCGATTTCTAATGACACATAAATCATCAAGCTCTGAGTCCGTCGAAAAGTACAGAAAAAAGTTTGTAAATATATACAGACGGGTGATCAGGAATGCTAAAAGACTGGCGGTACAAACTCAAATCATAAAGGCCAGGGATTCCTCCAAAGAAATATGGAAAGTTGTACAAAAACATCGAAGTAAAATAGCCAACAATATGAAAGATAACCTAGTCTTAAAAACCAAAACGACGAACGGGAACTTGAAAGTGCATAATGACCCTAAGGATGTTTGTGCTCTCTTACAGGAACATTTCAATCATAGTACAGATAAAAATAGTTGTACTACTGAGCAAGCACTAAATCTGTTACGGACGCACGTACCTAAAGTCGAGCAGGACATGAAGCTTGAGTTGATAGATACACAAGAAGTCATGCTGTTGATTAATAAACTCAAACCCAAAAAATCGGCTGGATATGATGAAATTCCGATAACTATCATCAAGGACAACATTGATATACTTGCAGGCCCGATAACTAGTTTCCTCAATCAGTGCATCGAACAAAGTGTCTTTCCAGATCAACTCAAAATGGCAAGAGTTTTGCCTGTATACAAAAAGGGTTCCAAATATGAAGCAAACAATTATCGTCCAATCTCACTTCTGCCAGTACTGTCTAAGTTGCTTGAGGGAGTTCTGAAAAATAGACTCATGAAACATCTAAATTTATATAATATTATAAACAAGAGACAGTTTGGGTACCAAAAAGGTATAGGTACTCATGAAGCGGTTAGCACATTAATTAATGATGTAGTCAATAAACTGAGTAATAGAAAGAAGGTGTCTGGAATCATGTTGGACCTGAGTTCTGCATTTGACACTGTTAATCATGAAATTCTCTTAGGAAAATTAGAACATTATGGGATTAGAGGGAAATCACTGGAACTTTTTCGTTCTTACCTAACAAATAGAAAGCAATTCGTTGAAATAAAATGGACAAATGACAACGAAGAAAAAACTTATAAATCAAGAGTAGCTAGTGTATACACAGGAGTCCCTCAAGGATCAATATTAGGGCCAATTTTATTCATTATTTTTATTAATGACCTTATTGACTTCGTAAGCAACACAGTACCAAATTCCACATTAGTATGTTTTGCAGATGACACAAACGCCGTTATATCAGCAAATAGTATTGAGGAATTGAATGATGCAGTTAATTGTGCTCTTAAAACGTTCCTGGTTTGGTTCAAAGTGAATCGTTTAAAGCTGAACTGTAGTAAAACAAAAATTCTTCTGTTCAAAACAACAGCCAGGGCTAAGGACACACTACACATATGTCTTGAAGGTAGCACGATCCAACTAGTAGACTCGGCTAAATTTCTTGGAGTGTACATTGATTCTAGTCTAAATTGGAAAGCAGAATTGTCTGCAGTGATCGGCTCAGTAAGTTCCGCATGCTACGCTCTTAGAAGCCTTCGAAATGAACTTCAACTGAAGCAATTAAAAATGGTCTACTATGCGTTGGTGGAATCCAAAATACGCTATAGTATAATGTGCTGGGGAAACAGCTACAAGTACAACGTCAATGCAGCATTTATTGCGCAGAAAAGAGCAATAAGAATTATGGCTAGAGTGCCGCAACAGACATCATGCAGACCCTTTTTCAAAGAATTTGGAATTCTCACCGTCCCCAGCCTGTACATCTTAGTTGTGCTTACGGACTTGATGAGCTATATCAACGATGTTGAAACTGCTGAACAGAGAGATAAACGACTCGCAACAAGGCGAAAGGACCTGCCTCAACCAAATAGTACTAATCTCAAAATTGCTAAGCACTCAACGGGTTATCAGAGTATAGTTCTGTTTAACAAATTACCTGTTGAACTAAAATCTATTAGTAACAGTCACACATTTAAACGAAAATTAAAGTCTTTCTTGTTGGAGAAGTGTTATTATTCAATAGAGGAATTTTGTAATCATGCCCGGGATTATTGTTAAAACTACGCCTTTAATTTCAAACTACATATAATTATAATGAATGTTAATTATTATTACTATTATTATTATTATTTTTAATCTGGATTGCTGACAAATGATTTGACATATTTAATTTAATTTTTAGTTTTTATAATATTAATAATTTTGAACCTATTTAATTTGACTTGTTATATAATTTGGACATGTATTTTACCTCTAACTTCAAACACAATGTACATTGTTATTTGAAATAAATTGAATTGAATATGATAATAATGAATATTAGGTTTTTTAATTATTCCACGGGCGGAGGTGATGCCGCGGGGTAAAACTAGCAAAACATAAAGAAGCCGAATGTTGTTATAAAATCACACTCATTATTCGGACGTATGATGATCTGATGACATTATTATTTCACGATTATAAAAATACTTCATTCAAATTCGAAGACGTAAGTATTTTTGTACCAGACGTTTAATTTTGTAAGACATTTTAAACCGTTAGTCCGAACCGAATTATTTATCCTCCAAAATTAAGGGTTTTTCATGACAAAATAAGCCTCTCCACAGGATACACTTCCAAAAGTCGACCGACATTTCAATCTGTCTCTCTGCTAAATCATCATCGCACCGAGTCATAATTTAATTTCGATAAAGGGAAACAATTCCCCCGTCAAGTGCGTTGAGGTGCAAGACTGTTAAGTGGTGGAAAAGGGATGGGATAGGCGATTGTCGTTTTTCCCCATTTTCCGAGCTTCATAAAGAACACTTCAGTACCCCGGCATCAGTCGAAGTAGACGGTTGTGTCCGTGTCGCTTGCTGTCGCGCCGCGAGTGTATTCGTATTACGATGAGTGGTGTACCTATTTTATTTAAAGTGTGATTTGTGAGTGCGAAGTGTTTCGAGTTTTGGCCGGAGGTTTTCAGCTACACTGCGCTAAAATGTGAGTTTCAAAATAATAACTTAAATGATATCAGATTGGTTCGTTAATTTATTGATAAGAGTTTAATAGAGAGTTAGCTAATTGAATTAGCTCGTTGAACAATTTTAAATGTCAGCTATGAAATACCGAATTTTTCCCAGCGTAATATTTAATCTAAAAATTATACAATTTAGTTTATAGCTAAGTTTTACTTATGGTTATTTTTTCTTAAAATTATACTTACATTAAACACATTCCTCCGTTCCGTTTAGATTTAAAAGTTTAAGTACATTAGGAATATTTTAATATTAACTAAGAAGTAAGTACAAATTTAAGCAATCACTATATTATGTTTTTGTTTTAATCTACATATGTAGCAGACTTCTATTATAATATAGTTCAATATGTGAGTAGGTATTTTTTTAGTAACGAGTTTCTTGAGTCGGACAATTGATTATGCTGAATTACGACTGTCTAGAAGTTGGACCGATAATACTGAATTCATCCACGAGGGTAGACTGAGAAGTTTCGTATTGGAACGCGGACATTATAAACCAAAAGTTTTGGCTGTAAGGAGCTTAAGGGGGTAGCTTTGATTTTAGCCGGTAAGCCTTCTATTATTTCTCTGTGAGACGTCTTTTATAGGGATATTTTAAATTGGACTCGTGAAGTTTATTTTTTTAGGTCCTCATAGTATACCTTATGATATACGATGAGGTCTAAACCGATTTAAGCATTCTTTTATAAATAGAAAGCTACTCTATGTTCAATGCCAGATTATTTAATACAGGTTGTTTTTTTCCTGGAAAGCGGCTGCAGTCGAAATTTTGAGCAGCACTAATGATTTATAATGAAATAGCTAAGGTGCATAGTTGTATCTAGCTATAAAGCCAATTTTCTAAGAAATTTGTCCTTAAATATATTAAGGACACATCTATCAATTTGTTGAAACTCTACTAGTTGCTTAGATAGTACCTAGTGGTCTTAATACCCATCATTGGTACCATTTATAAAGATGACTACCGACATAAATACAAATTATTAACTTCATATACATACTTTTAAAATACTCGTACTACAGCTAAATCTGAAAGGTTCAGTTCACTGTAATAAAATAAAATATACTTAAAACGAAAAATAAATTATTTATGGACTGGAAATGGACTGTTAAAATATAAAAATCTGAAATAAACATTAATATTTAAACTGAACATTAAAAATAATTCAGATTCTCTTTTTTTTTAGAAACCTTTGATGTGAGATGATAGCTTTTTGCTAAGTTTTGTCATTTTAGTAAACTAACTGTGATCGTTGCGTAATCTGCGTCTAATGAGATTAGCTAAAATTAAGAGATTTAATTAATATAATCTGGCTTCGATATTCATGTGTTATGACGACATCTCTATGTAAATTTTTATCACCTCTTATAACTTGATATTAATAATAATAAATTCATTTATTTCGGGCAACTTAGGCCCACATCATGAATCATTCATCATTCGATTCGTTCATTTTTTTTTCATGGATTTTTTTTATTTAGGGCTTAGGGGATATTATATGCTGATGTGATTGCGACGAAAATACGAATTTTGCTATCACCCTACGTCGTGAATAGAAAATCTATTCTCAGTGCAATGATCACTCAAGTAATTTTTATGTTGCATCCCTGTTTTTTTTTACAAAGCCTGTCACTTTTAATAATCTGATATTTTAAGTACTTGTGCAACATGTTTAAGGCCATCGCGGTCATCAAGTACTAATTATATGATTTAAATTCAGGTCTTTACTTGTGCAATTAAAAGCATACTAAGAATGCTAAAACGATAATAATTTGAGAGGCTTGGTTGCCTTGAGATACAAAGCATAGTGTCAGGTATATGTAGCATTCTCGGGACTGAATACGTAAGAACAGGTTCTGTGCACCTTCGCAACTGTGGTCGCTTGCAATATAACTAAACTATGAAGGAACAAAGGGTTCGTGTAGTCCAACCGCTTCCATTTTCGTGGTTACATTTTTTATGAATAAGCTGTTTTTTTTTATTCGACGACGATTCGATGGTAAGAGGTCACCACCGCCCATAAACATTGCGGTGCCAACCTAGAGACCTAAGATGGCATACTTCAAGTGCCAGTATTTCACCGGCTGTCTTACTCCGACGCCGAAACACAACAGTGCAAGCACTGCTGCTTTACGGCAGGTTTAGCGAGCAAGATGGTGGTAGCAATCCAGGTGGACCTTGCACAAGGTCCTACCACCTGCTGTGGAATTTGATGTCATTTTCGATTATTTTTTAGACGTACTACAAATAACCTGGTAACAGAATCTTCTACCATCTATAAACTACTTAAACCAAATAAACGCTCAAATTTCACATTTGAAATTTACCACGAGCTTTACGGCGAAAGGAAACATCGTGAGGAAACCTGCACAAACCTGCGAAGTAAGTCAATGTTGTGTGTGAAGTTCCCAATCCGCATTGGGCCCGCGTGGGAACTACGGCCCAAGCCCTCTCATTATGCGAGGAGGCCTGTGCCCAACAGTGGGACATATATATAGGCTGGGATGAAACGCTCAAATAATGACTCCAAAACATACAATTACGAGTACATTAAGTACATGGTCAAATCCTGTTTATGTTTTATGAGTAACAGATTAAAACTTGCGGTCTAGATATCAAGTATCGTACCCAGGGTTGCCATATGAAAAATTGAAAAGTTCTGAAAAAAAATCTGACATCACCCTAAAAGTCCTGACATTTCTATTGACACATTTAGGGAGGGGGGCGGAGGGATCAGGCGATTTGTGACACAGAAACAAGATAATAGCAATCTTCTTAGCTATACATGTGACAAGAGCGAGAGAGGGGGAGCTACAAATGGTCAAAATTGGTGTGACATACTTTATGGGTGGCCTTTGCACGTAGGTTGAAGAATGTGCAGGCGCGGCACTGCGATTCGCGGTGTACCTACTGTACTGTATCTAACGTTACCCTTTCCTTTCGCCCGACTCCGTAGCCCCCTCCCCGACACCAATTTTTTTTCTCCGAAGTCATTTCTGGAAATCCCGACACTTGGCAAGTCCGGCCGCAATCCTGACAAAGGGTCAAAAATCCGGACAATTGGCAACCCTAATCGCACCTAAGTTCATTGGACGAAGTCTGTCTTTATTTCAGATTAAGAATAGATAAGGCATTCTGATAGTTACTGCGTACATGAATCCACGCGATAAAAGAAAAACAACTTTTCAATAGTGTATCTTCATACAAAAACTTCGGAATCCATACTAATATTATAAGTGCGAAAGTGTTTTTGTATGTTCAGAAATGACTATTTCAGAAATAAATTACTTTATGGAAAATTAAAATTCTAGAAAAAGATACATTCGGGCAAACGATAGAGAACCGATTTTTGGCATAAAGATAATTTATGGGCCAGAGAGTGACATGAGCTACTTTTTATCCCGGAAAAATGCAGTTCCCGAGGGATCAGCGCGCGATAACCGAATTCCACGCGGGCGAAGCCGCGGGCAAAAGCTAGTCAAAACTTATAGGGAACATAGTTAATATTATGTTTGGCAAAAAGTAGGTATCATAGCAGACATAAGACAAAAGGTCCAAAAATCAAACTTAACCGAGTGCACCAATCGGACTCGCTATTGTTTTATTGCATTTGTGTAAGTATCTGTTTATTTTTTAGACGACCAGATGGCCTAGTGGTTAGAGAACCTGACTACGAAGCTTGAGGTCCCGGGTTCGATTCCCGTGTCGGGGCAGATATTTGTATGAAAAATACGAATGTTTGTTCTCGGGTCTTGGGTGTTTAATATGTATTTAAGTATGTAACTATCTATATAATTATGTTTATCCGTTGATTAGTACCCATAACACAAGCTTTGCTAAGCTTACTTTGGGGCTAGGTCAATTGGTGTGAATTGTCCCGTGTCCCGTGATATTTTACCTTTTAAAGGTTTTTGCAGTATAATTATCAAAGCGCGGTTTAATTTTGATTTCATCTACGACGAATTTGAAACCATTTGTCTCCTTTCTCAGACCTATTTATGAATGGCTGCCTTACCCTTGTTACACTACACTAGAAATATGGACGATGAATGACAACCGTATCATTCTATTCCATCAGTATTTCCTTCAGCGGTCGCAATAGTATGCTGAACACTGACATTTATACTATGTATTTAATACGAGAGCGAGAGGGATCGCACGACACGAACTTCGAATTTTGTGTTTCGGAGTAGCCCTTCAGGCATTGGCTTTTCGAGACTCGCAAGCATTTATCGACGACATAAAGCATCACGCTCGCACGCTCAATGGTTAGTTGGATCTCGGCATGTACAAAGGTTCCTATATATTCTATTATGTCCGCAACAGAAGCTATGGTGTTAGGATCTTGGGTGTCTATTCAAGGCACGCGAAAGGCTTAGCATGCAATACTACATTCCTTTCTAATATTTGTTTTCCGTTGTACCTATTTAGGGTTTCTACTTTCCGTATTGCGTAGTATAAGCGAACGCATATTTGCGCAGGAGCTTTATTTTTAAAGTCATCTAGAGATATTTCTACATAAATGAGATACTTAGTACTTACGTAATTTTGAATGTAGGTCCTACAAATGAGGCAAGCTTTGCAGATCTTTTTTTTTTCTTGATTGCTACGGGGGGGTGACACTCTTTCCCGGCCCGGATAACACAGACATGGAAATACCGGCCCTGTTTTTTGTGTACACGCAAAACATTGTTGTTTTGTGGACCCGCTACGAGAATCTGGCTCATATCGCAATGATTTAGAATTGAATTGTCACGTGTATCGTTTTGTATTATTGTTGTTGAATGGACTGAGTTGCGTCGTAACCGAGCGATCTATTATTATGCCAAGGTCTTATAACTAAATGTATTATAATGAAGTGCACCAGTCTGTACGTACGACGCGTGTATTTCTAACATCAACACTGCACGCAAAGTTCCTACTTCATTAGTTCTTTTGTTTGTGTTGGAGGTTAATACTCGAACGTTTTATTTTTATTTTCGTCGGCATATTTTTATGTTGACCATAGTACAAGATTTTGTTAGAGTTTCCAGGTTATCTGGTGGAAGTGCAGGAGGTCTAAAAGGTAATCTAATTGGCCAATAATTCCCTTTGTTTATATTCTATAATTAGTTCAAGAATGAAAAATTAATAGGTACACAGTGAATTCGAGTTTGAATTGAATTGCAATCTGCGTTTCACAGATTGGATTAGATACTCAATATTGTACTAAATATTTAATAAAATATACACGTGTTTATATTTATCCCAGACTCGCGTATTCTGCATGATCAGTTTTTATCCGACTTCATTTCTATTTTTTATAGGTTTTATTTTTTAATATTTTGTATACACAATTACGACGCATTATTTAAAAACAGACACAAGTTCAGTGAATTACAAACACACAATTTGAATATAATGAAATTTGAATAACAGTTAGTTTTAAACAGTAGGTAAGAATTTATTTTAATTTGTAGTTGTATGGATATACTCGAATTCACTGTGTGTACCTATTAAATTTTCATTCATGAACTAATTATAGCATACTAGCGACCCGCCCCGGCTTCGCACGGGTGCAATGCTGATACTAAATATGATGATGGATGTTATTTCATCAGATAACCTGGAACCTGTAACAGAGTCTTGTACTTACTATGGTCAACATAAATATGCCGACGAAAATAAATAAGTATTTCATTTAATAGGTAAATGAAATAAGGTGTTAAATAATATCATATTTTTCAGTTTTATTAAGATCATTATAAAATATTAGTAATTTATCGAAGTAAAATATATGTAACTAAATGAATGCTGAAAGCTAAATTTTACTTTTGTTTGGATTGAGAATATAATTTTTTATATGGAAACTTTCTTCAAAATCAAAATGTCTTCATTACGATTACGGGTAATAAAGTTGATAGACAGTAATACTTATATAAAGAAGCGCAATATCCTGCCTGCTAGTGGCTAGAAGTAAAATTAATTCAAGGTCCAGTTCTTTGTGGGACTTTCGAATAGGTACTAATTTCTTCTTAGTGCATTAGAAATATGTAGGTATGAACTGAAACAATTACTATGCTCACCCGCGACCTGGTCGCGGAAACAATTACTTTGGTAAGCAAAGTAATTGTTTCACTTCATTGATATAGACTTCCGCGAAGTAATGCCTGAATTCGAATTCAATAAATTATTGGAAACATGATGTCTCAAATTTGAAGTCTGTGGTTCTAGTAAGTATGTAACAAATTTAGGATGTGCGTTGTTTGTCAATGAGTAAATCTTTCATAGGTATTTATTTCTGTCGATACTTACAGATCTATTGAATAATGTTTTGCCGGCGTGTTTGGTCGAATAATTTTGTATTTATCGTGCTTTCTCAATTAGCTTCAGTAAACTTCAGTAAGGTAGTTGAGAAAGCAAGAAAAATACGAGCTTTTCCGACAAAATACGATGGCAAAACATTATTCACTACATCTAAGATAATTTCCGCGCAAATAAGACGTTTTTGGTCAAATGCCAAATCGAGAAAAAAAGTAAAGCTAAAAATAAAATTTTAAATTTCCACCGCCATTATCGCGTAACGACACTTTACAAATAAAAAAAATTAAATCAATCGCTTCTATTACCAACTTAAGACAGTTGTAATTTTATTAAACGGAAATCGATACCCACCCCGGGCTGTTTGTAAGAAATCTTTATCCGGGATTCCCGTCTTCGGTAAATTAGGACCTTTTAAGAATCACAACCTACCCCACTGGCGGAACTTTTTTAATTTGTGCCACGACATTCTCTGCGGTCCAGAGTTTGGAGTGAATGATGGTATAAAGTACTTTTTGAGTTACTTAATTATTTTATGTGGCGAGTTTAATTACCCATAAACGATTTGTCTAAATCGTTCATCCAACAGAACATCGATACAATTACTTGTGACTATTACATGAGAAAGTGATTTAAATATATTATCAAACCGTTAATTTAAAATCTAAAACTAGTTTTCTTGTAAATATGTCATTTTCATCCAGAGCGTTACCACCAGAGATGTGCGAAGATGTGTTGCTAGGAATGTGATTTTCATGAACCAATAGAAACGCTTCATTTACCTATCCTCGCACAGCGCCTCTCTGGTGGAAACAGCTGAGCAAAGCGAGAGCTTTACCTGTGGCCTTACAGTGTGTGATATTGAATATATTAGTATATATTTGCTTAGTTTGGGACTAGGTCAATTGGTGTCAAGTGTCCCATGATATTTATTTATTTATTTATTTATATTCCGTTTTATGGTCAACTTCGTGTGTTTTTGGAACAGTAGCTCTAGTCCACAACTTCATAAGTAGCCCATTCCATTGCATGTTTATCTGGAATAATGAAGCTTTCTATCTGTAAAATATTTTTCAGTCATTTCAGAGGTAACAAACAAAAAACTCCGCATTTATAATATTTTACAAGTATTTACAATAGGGTAGGTACTTACAATTTAGTACACTATAATACAGTACCTACGTAGTTCACGTAAAAAATGTAAAAACAATAAATAAAATAAATATAAATAAATATCATGGGACACTTGACACCAATTGACCTAGTCCCAAACTAAGCAAAGCTTGTACTATGGGTACTAGGCAACGGATAAACATACTTATATAGATAAATAAATACTTAAATACATATTAAACATCCAAGACCCGAGAACAAACATTCGTATTATTCATACAAATATCTGCCCCGGCCGGGATTCGAACCCGGGACCTCAAGCTTCGTAGTCCGGTTCTCTAACCACTTAGCCATCCGGTCGTCAATAATTTAAAGCAAAGGTTATTTAGAATATAGGCAGCCATAATTTATTTAAATATATGTCGTAATGTCTAAATTTCAAAATATTTAGAAAACAGTCATTCAATGATATTATATCGCGATGAACGGTCTCTCACCTGTCCGTCGTTAGGCATTTCGTTTTTGTTTTACTGCGTAATTGCTTGTACGGTCAAAAACTTTAATCCCTGACCCACCACGGAAACATTTTACAGTAAACATCACAGTGACATAGCATTAATTAACAAGGAAAATCGTAATGACTTTTCCCTTGAAAAGGTTCCGTGGTGGCTCATGAATTAAAAGTCATTGACCGTACACTGCTGGTGCTACGAATTTTGTTACAAAGTAAAATGACATTTCGATATTAAGTTAAATTAAAACCACCCGGAGAAATTTATTAAAGAAGTACCTATATCGTCCCCGTAGAACGAAAAGTCACCAAGTCCCAAAATCTCGAAATTTGCTTTTTAATGCCATCGATATTGCATTTTTTTTCCTGAAAATTTAAGTCTTATTTTTATTTCAATAGGAGCCATAGATCCAATTCTAAAAAGTTAGTAAAATCATTATTTTCTTGTTTTTATTGCACATGAATTGAAGTGAGAATTAACTAAATTAGGTACTTAATGAATTTATACCTAAAAAATGTAGCCAAAGTGGTTACTTTAAGTCATTTTAGTTATTTTTTGCCATATCCAGTTATGTCTATCACCTATTTTTATTTTATTCAAAAAGTTCTCTCAATCTACTTTGTTACCTAACCATTGCAAAATTTGTCACAAAATATGAAAGCGGAAATGAAAAGTATTTTTATTGAGTTTTTGATTTGTCGCTAAATGAACGAAGTATTTTTGTTGAGTTTTCGATTAGTCACTAAATTACCTAAGTATTTTTGTTGAGTTTTCGAATAGTCACTAACTCTAGTCGAAAAACCACTACCTGATATATGAAAAATTAAGGAAAATTAAGCTTTTTGTTTCCATTTGGCGGTTGGAGCTTATACCGTAATATATATCACTGCAATGAGACCACAATTGTGATAAATATCTCACGCCATAAAGCGTTACATTTTCTTTAATTTTCACAACTTTAAACCTCCGTATCTCAAAACAGCAAAATACGACTTGGTGACTTTTCGCTCCAAGGGACGATATTTTCAAATTCATTGTTTGTGTGTCAATCAAATTAGTACATGTGTGTAGGTAACTAGGTACATACTCCGGTACCGGTACCCCGGTACCCACATGTACTTACCTACCTTAGGATGTTTTGTTTTTCGAATCTTCCATTCAGAAGTTACAAACTTGTTACAAGAAAAAATGTTTCGGCTGTGCCTATCCAATGAAAGTAGGTAAGTAATGTCAAACAAAATAACGTTAAACAAAAGTTAACTGTGGTTTTTAAAGTATGTCGTATTTTCATGTAGCTGTTATTATTCCTTGAGGTACCTACCTACGTATTTAGGTACTTATGGCTTGATTCTGAAAGAAGTGCATTCTCCACTTTCACTTATGATAGGTACCTAAAAGAGCCTTTACAGTTTATTTACAGAGTAGGTAAACATTTGGATTTGTGGTGTTTTTTTTATGATACTAAAAAGTCTACTTGTCAATGTTAGTGTGACCACTATACTCCGATAGTATGTATAGTAATTAAGATATTTGCCATCACATCAATATAATATGTACCTATCTATGTTAAGCACCTATTAAAAAGCCCACATTAATATACTTATTGCGATTATGTACATTTAACTTGCAACAACCTAAGGGTCAGCAAGTTTCGCACAAGTTATCTTAATCAGCCTAATAGATTATAGTTAGTAAGTTTCGGTAATGGCGTCTCTTAGGCGTTAAGGGCTCGGAAAGTGACAATATGAAAGGTATTAGTAATCTCTGGAGTGCACTTGATTAACCTACGGAGCTAGGCAACCTGCTATAATATTATTTACTACTTCATTTAATAGTTCTCTGTTTACTTGTGCGATTAAATTAACGCAAGTTACATTGCAGGGCCGGAAGGCAAATAAGTTGTAGTGATCAAACGGATTTCTCAATGTAATGCTAACATTTCAAATTATTCTTGGATGTGTGCCTAAGCATGACATTAGGTATTGTAACAGTTAGATGCTGGCACTCAACTCGTGCTGCGCGCATTAAAGATGCTGCATGACATTATCTCAATGATTTGTATGATTGGACTGATGCCATGAATACGCGTAGATTTAAACCTATAGGCACATGTTCCATTACCAACGATGAACGAGCAGCGAGTAAGATAGAAACTCTATATTGTTACATGAGTTGGCGAGCAGCGAAAAGCGACTGTGAGTTTCTTTAGCTTAGTGGCTCGGCTACGAAGGGGTATGAGTATGGCTGGAGGGCTACTACGAACTTCGAAAATCAAAGTTGGTATCGTACCGTCCCTCTCACTTTCATATTAAACAATATTAGCGTCGGCGGGACGGCAAGATACGAATTTCGAATTTTGCACTTCGTAGTATAGGGTCTGGTTTATCCTTGATAGATCTTGATGCTGAGACAACCAATGAGTACTTCGTTTTTTTAGCGTTAGAAAGAAGGTAAGCGATCTGGATGTGTCTTTTTATTGAAAAACTTTGAAAAAGAAATCACAGCAATTATGTAACATTTAGAAAAGTCATATTATTATGATCATTTACACGCTTTTGGTATTATAAGTAATATGTAGGTACAGTTTTTTAAAAAACTTTTTTCAATAAAAATAAGTACCTGTCATGATTGTTTACTCTTTTTTAATGCTAAAAAAACGAGAGCTAGAGAGTTCTTGACGCATATGTGAAGAACGAGGGACCAACCATTAATATAGGTGTACTCGTATATATCTTTTATTGACACAGATTTATATTTATTGTTCTTTTCTTGGGCGAGAATATTGTCTCAATAGCTAATCGCTTCTTCGTTGGAGGTGGGTCGGATAAGTGTCATAAGATAAAAGTGGAGGGGATTCCCAAAAATATCTGGGTGAATCGCAAAGAGTCTCTGACCTTTGCCAATTTTAGTTCGTTCAACTATTATGCAAAAAGCGAACTTTATATTTCCTTTTAATTTTATTAACACTTGACTGCGGACGAATAAATTTAGTGGCATTTAACTCGTATGAATTTAGTGAAATTGCAATAAATTTCAAGTTTCTAACCCCAGTGGTTTACGCTGCGTAAACTTTTTTATAGGTTTAAATTCTAAAGGACTACCATAAACTCCTAAAAAGCACATCTCTACCAAATCCAAAACTGAACTGAACTGAATTACGCTTTGAAAATATGCAGGCAATTTCAATATACTTAAAAACTTTAAAATATTTTATGTATAAATGCAACATTGTCCACCCGACGAAAACCTAACTTGCTGGGTTGTTTATCCAACCGTGCAGAACCGGTTAAGGTTGCGCACAGACGCCTTATCAGCGGCACATCTGCTCGTAAACATGTCTAGACACGATACTCTAGACATCAAATCATATGCTTACACCATCGAATGTAGAGCGGATCGGTGCATTCGCGCATGGTCGCGTGCTGCTGGGGTCATCGTTTGAATATTTTATCTACACCCATATAGTAAATCCTCCATTATGCGTTCAAAAACCATAAATAGCATTAAGACGTTATGAACACGGCAGTATCGTACTGATATCAGTATCGTAATGAGATTCCATACATCATTACAGCACCGGAGCGGTGCGCGGTGCGCGGGGTGCACGAGCAGGCGCAGGTCGTGGGGCGCGCACTGCACCGGGCGCGCAGCTTTTGGGGCAGACATACCTACCTTACCATTACCTAATGATGATGTTCTCAATGGTTCTTGATGGAAGAGATGAAAGAGATGTTCTCAATGGTTCTTGAACACATGATAGACGATTTAATACCTATATGGATGTAGATAAAATATTGTATGCAACTGTACGTAATTAGGCCTTAAAACACTCATGTGACCCTATTATGAAACTCGGCTACGCCTCGTTTCATAAAACCACACTCGTGTTTTAAGGACCCCTATTACGATACAGTTGCATAACTAACTATTATGCAACAGTTGTATAAGAGGGGGTCAAAAAAGGCAAGTGGCGTGGGTAACGATGTGGGTGTAGCGAACTTTCGTTCTACAATTACTTTCATTATCCACTCACTACATAACTCTAGGAATTAAAAACTTTGCTAAGTAAGTAGTTTACCTAATTCAAAAGCTACAGACCGAATTTAAGTGATTCTTTCTCAGTTTCTGATCTGAATCTTTGCGTAGAATATTGCAAGATCCTGTAACTTTTGTAAATTTATTCAACAAAAGTTTTGAACGCCTTCGATTTAAATTGTGAAGAACCTACCTAGGTCTCTTCTTTAACTTAGGAGTTATACTCTTGTCGGTGGAGTATCTTCCACACATCCCTCCTTTGTGCTATCCTCTCCCTACCTACCTACCTATCTATCTAGGTTTTTTTTGCATGGGGTTCAAACCAACTGCCATAAAGTCCATACCTATTAAAAGTAACTGAGATCTATGGCGGTTGACGCATTTTTGTGCCTAATATTGTATTTACTTACTTACAATAGGTCAAAGGCTCAATAGTCACAGGGTGCCAATTTTTGGTGCTATTAATTATCAAGGCCAGACGTAACACATATCGTCCCCGTAGAGCGAAATGTCACTAAGACGTATTTTGTTATTTACGGTATCTAAGCAATGTTGAGTTGACTTATCTTTTTATAGATAACTCTTTTTATATATTTTTTTTATTCGACTGGAAGGCAAACGAGCAAGTGGGTCTCCTGGTGGTAAGAGATCACCACCGCCCATAAACATCTGCAACACCAGGGGTATTGCAGATGCGTTGCTAACCTAGAGGCCTAAGATGGAATGCCTCAAGTGCCAGTAATTTCACCGGCTGTCTTACTCTATACGACGAAACACAACTGTGCAAGCACTGCTGCTTCACGGCAGGATTGAGCAAGATGGTGGTAGCAATCCGGGCGGACCTTGCACAAGGTCCTACCACCTGCAAATAGCCTAATGACTGGTACATTCGATATTGAACTGTAATATGGACTATATAATTTATTGTCTTATATGCAGGCCGAGGCCGACATGGTACAATGACCTGAGACTCGGAACTGAGCGAGTGCCCAAATATAGCTCTGGATAGAGAGATCTGGAAGTCAAGAGAGGAGAGGCCTTTGCCCAGCAGTGGGACAAGTTACAGGCTAAATAATAATATTATGTTGGTCTTTTTGTTACCTGCTGGTAAACTTTTATTAAGTATATATTTTTTTTATTTTATTAATTTATTGAATCAGGCGTTACTTTGCGGAGGTCCAATATCAATGAACTGAAACAATTACTCGTAAATACTTTCTTTTATTCGTTATTTTACAAATGAAGTGCTATACCTACTGTTTAAAAAAAACCGGGCAAGTACGAGTCAGACTCGCGCACCGAGGGTTCCGTACACATTTATAGGTATGGAAGTAAACGGGAATCGTGTCTTGAAGATATTTCTCGCTCTTCCCCGAGTGATTTAATACGTCCAGTGTATGCAAAGCCTTACTCTTAAGTAAAATGTACGCAGTGTGGGGTCAGATTATATTGGTCATTGACATTTACAGACAGACAAAAAAAATCAAGATTTTCAGACTTTACTATTTGATTGTGTTATAATAGCCACCCTCATACCAAATTTCTAGATTCTGAGTTCACGTGAAGTACCCTGTAGGTTTTGATTCCCTTGCAAGTTTCGAAAATAACGGAAATTTGCAGCATAAACGGCTGAATCTCTTGATTGCATTGGCTTAGAAGTTTGATTTTTGACAGCTCCAAGGGACAATAGACCTCAGTATTTGATATACTATATCTCGATAGCTCGATACCTCCACGTGTTCCCGAGGAAAAGGGTCTTGACAGGCAGACCGACGTACAAAAGTGATCCTATAAGGGTTCCGTTTTTCCGTCTTTCCTTATATAGATGGTGTATTAAACCCTTAGAGTCTTTGATCTTAGAGTATACTGGTTTGTCGGGAGCGAGTGCTCTTGAGTCGAGACTAAGCAAGACTGACGATATGACGGCTACAGGCTGTATTTATAGGGCATCCCCCACTTTCATTCGCCATCTCAAGCGCCATCTGTTCACTCAGAACTTAAAACATAATAAACGACATTATCTTACTGCTATATATACGTTAAACATAACGAAATAATCCAACATTAATTATCATAATCAATTTACAGCGATTTAACAGCCAGTTAATGTTACAATAACAAAATAACTTTTGGTTTGTTTGGGTTGGCTACACCGTATTTAAGAATGTTTATTACCGGAATAAGTTGTAGATTCTGATTCTTAATGCTAAGTTTTAATTAAGAAAATTAATTATGTAAACCAAATTAGCCAGATATTATGACATTTTCAATTGTTTAATCAAAATAAGGAGGTCAAAATTCTGTCTACCTCAAATTCGATTGTCAACTAACTCTGACAATATTTCAGAGATCTCGGAAACCGCTCCAACAATTTCGATGAAATCTACTGCGAGGATTTTCGGGGATGACAAATTATAGATCTAGTTTAGTCTTATCTCTGGGAAAACGCTTAATATCGATTTATAGCCCGAGCGAAGCTCGGTCGCCCAGGTACTTTTCATTAAGGAAGTTACGTGTAACGTATTTCCAATTTCGCTGGGAAATTCAATGACCGTCTTCAGCAAGTTTATCTGAACAAGACAGACTGATCTTGATCGTGATCAAATAATGGATGCGATTCTACGCGCACGTCGGCTAAATTGTCTAAATCTAAATTTTCTAAATTTTAATTGTCATTTAGACGGCGGATTTAACAAGTGCTATTCCATTAAATTAGCGATGTCATTTGATTATGACAGGTGCTCATAGAATAGCAGTGATTTAGCGACGTCTAAATAAAATTAGGAATTTTAGCGGCCGCTGTAGAATCGGGTCCACTGACGTATTAAATTGTGGTATATTAGTACTCGTTCACGGATAACTGGCTACTACGAAGCATAATTCGAACTTCGTATCTTGCCGTCCCGCTGACGCTTATATTATATGTATACGAGAGTGAAAGGGACGATGTGTTGCCAGAGATGTGTTATTCATTAACTAATAGAAACGCTTCATTTACACGTCCTCGCACAGCACATCTCTGGTGGAAACAGCTGACCGCAGCGAGGCGAGGTAAATGATGCGATTCTATTGGCGTATTCCTCGCAACACATCCTCGCACGTCTTTAATGGAAACGCTGCTTTAATGTAATTTTGTTGGCAATAGTTTTTTTCTATAAGCCGCGGTTAAAATCTAGCTTGTAATAATCGGTGCCGATCTAAAATAGTCATTCGCTCTTTTAGCGCCAAAAAGATGTCAACGTTTTATGTAACCTAAATGAATACGTAATCGAATGGATTCGCCCAGTCTGTTGAGATAGCAGCGCTGAGACTGGCGCGACGTAAATACATGTCAAAGCCAAACAAGTGTTTAAACGAGCGTACATTATTTATCGCCTATTCCAATGAGTATTTTGATTAAAGAAATCTTCGTGGCGGTGACATCTATAACTATTCACTGTTTAATATTGACACAATACAAGTAATAGACAGTAGATTGACTCAGACGTATTCTTGAGATTCATAGGTACCTGCCTACGGCGCTAGGCGGAGCGCTAGGGTTGGCGTCTACAAAAAGTAAAACAGACGTTTGTAGATTTTGATTATATTTGTGTAGCTTTAGGTATAGGAATAAAACATATGTCAATTTTATGATTATTTATTTTAATTTTTAATTAAAGCGGCAAGTTCGAAACGACTTGTAGAATTCGATCACGTAAAAAATTCTCATTCTTATGAAGAGCCCAATTAGTACCTATAGTCACGTTACAGAATCGAAACGGGGGTGAATAGAGTGAGCGGCACGGCGCAGCACTCGACCAGTGACCAGACTGCGCGGCACAGAAGGGCTACTCCGAAACACAACGTTCGAAGTTCGTTTCTTTCTTTCTTTCTTTCTTTACTTAAACAATTTAATACGAGAGTGAGAGGGATCGCATGACACGAACTTCGAACGTTGTGTTTCGGAGTAGCCCTTCAGATTACTAAGAGATTGCTGCGCGGCGCGTGGCGTGGCACTGCGTAGTTTTGTCTTGCGAAGATTGATTAGTGGCCGTGTAAATGACGCTTGGCTGTCTGCGTGCGTCGGTTCGGGCGTTAGTATGAAGTCGACCTACTGCCTGTATTGTGATATTGATATCACAGACAAATGTGATTTCTTGTAAATCACCAACATTTGAATCTAAATACTAGATGACAACCTAGGTACAGTCAGCTGCAGAGAAAAGGTACCCCCCTATAACGGCGGTATCCATACTACCGCCATTACAGGCGGGTACCCTTTCTCTGCAGCTGACTGTACTTACATGGTAGCCCTGGTAGCTTAGTTGAACTACTTTATAATAATAATAATAATAATATTTATTTGTTTAACACAGGTATATGACATTATACAAAAGATCTTAAATTTTATCTGAAGTAGGTATCACTGTGTTCCGCCGCAAGGCATACAAATTTCAAATTGTGCTTTTCAAAAGCAAAGTTTACATTATTCTCATTAATCTCATTCTGTTAAAAATTCATTTACAGTATAATAGGCTTTTGTTAATAGAAAGTTACACAGAGCTTTTTTGAAAGTAGATAAATTTCCTATATTATTGATATTTTCCGGTACTTTGTTATAGATTTTGGGTCCCATTCCCAATAAACTCTTCCGAAACAGTGCAGTTTTACCAGACATAGCCTTTATTTTATTCTGAAGGCGAACACTCTTAAATTTACAGAATAAGTGCAAATTACATCTCACAAAAATGACCACTTCAAATATATACAAACAAGGTAGGGTTAATATACGTAGTTTCTGGAAATAAGGTTTACATGATTCAAGATAATGGAGCCCACATAGGGCCCTAATGCACCTTTTTTGAGCCTTAAATGCTATTTCTCTGTCACTTGAATTAGCCCAGAATATGACCGCATATCTCAATGTTGATGTAACATAAGCGTGGTAAGCCATCAATATCACAGACTCATTTACAACTTTCCTTAAATTATACAAAGCGTATGAAAATTGATTTAACTTCTTACATATGATGTCAATTTGGTTACTCCATCTAAGCTTATTATCGAGATTCAATCCTAAAAATTTTGCAATGTCTGTTTCATTAATTTTATGTCCCTTATAAGAAATGTGTAGATTATGTGCATTATTAGTCCTTTGTTTAAATGTCATAAGTTTGGTTTTCTCGAGATTAATTCTTAAATTATTGCTTTGTAGCCATTCAATTATAATTTCCAATGTCCTGTTTATATTACTTTCATATGTTTCTGCATTTTCACCAGTAAAAATCACGGTACTGTCATCAGCAAAAAGAACCATAGGGAACTCAACTGCTTTACTCATCGGCATGTATGCATTATTTAAATACCTTCCTTTTTTTTGAAGTGCGCCGCTTATGTCCAGTTGCCGGGATAATGTCAATACATCCGATAAGTATAACTTCCGTTTTAAAAATGACGGAACCGGAACCGAAACGATGTTTATCAGCATACGGAAGTTCCGACTTAACGAAAACGGAATCGGAGTAAGTACTTTCACGCCGATGTAAATTGGGCTTAAGTATTTCACTCCGAAATGGATGCAACATGAAGGATCTCTGGAGGAAATCATAGGCTACGTTTCATCTAAAAATTCCTATGAGGGCGGGATAAATTCCGAAATTTCAATAACCAGGTTTCGAAATATGAAATTGGGCGCGGGTATTTTTTATGCTACATTACTGAAGATCCGATGTATGTTTCAGGTATTTTCACGGGTATTACCACAATTCCAATTCAAGTGTAACAGTGAATGTTGTAAAGGCTAGTTTTTAGATATAATTGCTGCATGTGGAGAGCTACATAATTTATTAAATCAGACGTTACTTTGCGGAGGTCCATATCAATGAACTAAAAGAATTACTTTGCTTATGATAGCTAGGTTTATGCAAGATAGGCGTGTTCATGCAGCATGCAGTTCCTCCACCTCCACACTGTAAGAAAATACAAATCACGCAGACCTATCTATCACCACCCCCACAAGCGTTTCGAACTCAACCATAGTTCATCTTCAGAGCAACATAACCGTACACCATATTACCAGATATTAAACTAAATGCTTTGATATTGTGGTGTTGGTTTGTTGAGAGCTAATTGTTTTGTTATTATTCCATTACTAAATTAGGTAGCTGTTGTAATTGACCAATTACGAATGGCACGAGCGGGTCTATACCGTTGAAATGTAAGGTACAAGTACCGAGACAGAAAGACTACATTTTTGTGATGGAATGGAATCCATGAAGCGTATAATATGGAGGCGTAACTCCGGATGGCTTTTCTGAGGGTCGAAATATGGTTCACTAGATAATTTGGTTTACGATTTGTTCGATGGAAACTAAATAAAGTGGAAAGGAAACGTTATTTCGAACTGAAAGAGGTTATTCAGTATTCATTAACGTATAATTAAATATTTACTGAACTATTGTATAATTTGTAATTGCTATTTCGCAACTAGGTTCCATGGCTGCTTTCTGATAGTATATTAGCAAGGTAAAGGGGATTTTGGTCATTGTTGTGGATCTCAGAAATGTAACCTGGAAAATATGACAAATGACACTCTATAATGTGGCTACACTGTTTATCTGTTCATGAGTATGTGTGTATGCTTTTCCGGTGCCGAGTATCCATAGTACCTACAAGCTTTGCTTAGTTTGGGACTAGGTCAATTGGTGTCAAGTGTCCCATGATATTTATTTATTTATGTAGCGGTCTGTCGCAAGACTCATGAACCGAACGTGAACATTTATTTATCATAGCAAAATATAAAAAACTAAAAAAAAATTAGGGGTCTCCTTACAAGAAACATGTCATGTCATTTCTAATTTTATTTACTAAGTACCTACTTATTTAAATTTATGTACTTAAATAGGCACCTACCTATACCAAGTCGGTTTCATTGCGCGGATGCCCTTTTTAATGTGCGTTTGAGACGCTTTCCGCATACTGGCAACCACGTAAGGAACAAAGAAAATATATTTTTTTAAAGAAAATGCTCGACGCTCCGTCATTCGTGGCCAACAAGCCGCGAACCTGTATAAAATACCAGTTGTTGTTCACATACTCTTACTTTATGCACGATTACAGAATTTCCTTAACTTTTTATCAATATCTTTTTACCTACGCCTACCGAATAAAAATCGATTTCGTTTTCCTGAATTACGAAGGCGGAGATAGGTAGGGTTAGCGAAATACAATTTGCCCGAAAAACACTTCGCCTGCTCGAGCCCGGGCACGCAAAACGTTGACGAACTAGGTACC
This sequence comes from Choristoneura rosaceana, assembly GCA_037349165.1. Taxonomy (NCBI): domain Eukaryota; kingdom Metazoa; phylum Arthropoda; class Insecta; order Lepidoptera; family Tortricidae; genus Choristoneura; species Choristoneura rosaceana. Next base: position 7,091,018 of record JAZBNJ010000033.1, read on the forward strand.
TAATTAAAGAGTTACTTTTAAAGAAAAAGCTTTTGCCAGCTTCCTTTGGCTTTCCAGAGCACCCTCTAGAAAGAGCATTACCGCGGAACAGGCTCATTTTAAAAGCAAGGAAAGGTAATGAAACTTCCCGTAAATACTTAGGTACTCAATTTTGTGAAAAACATAAAAATTTTCACAATTTGAAAGGGTTCTGGTTTTATTTATCGAACTATAGCTTCCAAACATCCAAAAGTGTTAAATGTTAGAACAGTTTTTTAGTATGTGTATATACTTACCTATATAGGTATAGTGGGGGTAGGAAAACCTATTCATCCTTACGTGTCTTATCATGTAAACAACACTTCTCGAAGACACTGTCACACTTTTTTCTCGGATTACGCAATAACCATCACTTAAAATATTGAATACCTACTTAAATAAAATCACAAAGAATTGAAATAACCAAATAACCATGAAAAATATAATTTCGAATATAAGATAGCCCTTAATAATCGAAGGAACGAATGAATAACCTCAAAAATATCTGCCATTGGAATTTCTAGATTGTCTATGATCGACTGATCGTATATTGATGGAAAACGATAGCTTATCGATATGAATAAATGTGGCAATTAATAGTTAATGTAGAGATTTCGGAAAATGCATGTAATCAATCATAATAATTACTCGGAATTATTGTGGTTAAATAAATATTGAATTATTTTAAACAAGAAAGGACACGGACAGTGCATAGGTGTCTATGGTTACGCTAAACGTCATTTCATATTGAGTTGAATTTTCAAAAAGAAGAAAAAATATATAATGAAAACTTGGCTGTAATGGTGCTGAACCTTTGCCTTTTTCACTAGAGGAAATAATAATAAATAAAATAAGAAAAATAATAATAACTTTATGTATACCTATTTTATCGACTTTTCCAATCATTAGTCATTGTCTATTACCACCTGTGAAGTCACGTTACCTTAGACCGCAATTAAAAATGCGATTGAAAGATATGTTGTTTCAAATAAATTTTGACATATTAATTACCATGGGATGGGATGACTGTCAGTTTCATTGTCAATCTCATCGCGGTCTAATATCTTTAAACGAGCAATTCTTATGTACGTATACATACTTGTATATAAAGTAATTAATCTATTGATACTTGAAACTTGAAAGGAAAATTGCCTAAGCGTTTATTGTCGTAGAATGAGGCATAAAATAAGTAACAGCGCCAAAGCGTGGGCGGTCGATACTGTAATCAGCCAGTATTATTGTTTCATCGAGTCAATATTACGCACAATAAAGAACTGGGGCGGACCCTGGTTTTGTGTCGCTAACAGGCTTCCCTGAATATACTTGTGTCGCGATTCGAAATCTATTGAAAACGGAGTCAGGGTAGTATGGTATTTCGAATACCGAATTTGTTGTTTTAATAATTTAGCTTTGCTCGGGCTAAAACCCGTTAATTGAATGGCGCTTGACGCAGATGAATGACGCAAAAAAGGGGAGGCCTTTGCCCAGCAGTGGGACATTTTAACAAAAACAAAACGAATGATATTCGTGAAGCAAAATTTACGCGCATATTTTGGTACGATAATAATAAATACTCATCTTAAGCAAAGAAAACGAATAAAAGCGACAACCAATTCCCGAAAAACAACCTAATTACGTTCTAATCAACAGGCACGCTCAGAAGTTTACGAACAAAATACGCGCATTGGACATAACATATATAAGTTCGTTAACTTGGGATTATCTGGCGAACTTAGATCAAATGATGGCGTAAGTACGCATTAACCTTTTGAAGGCGAATAACCTCACAAAAATAGTATATTTACTTAAAATACGGTAAAGTTACAAATATTATTGTATTGTGTATTAGGTACTAGCGAACGTGTATAATATAAAAATGTAAAAAAAATGGACGAAATACATATTATTGGTCATTTGATATAGATAAATTACCTACTAAGATGAATTTCGGAGATTATTCATTATTAATTATTAGTAAAAAATTTTACGATTGTGTAAACTATAGATTGGTTTAGATTAGGTTAGTTCTGCACTGCGGTACGGTCTTTGAAATTCTGTATAAAATGAATGAAATTATTTTGTTTCAGCAATACGAATACGAACACAAACACGAGATAGGTACTAAAAACGTACCAAAAACTACTAGAAACTTGCTCTTGCTACTGTTTATTATCTGAACGTATTAAGTCTGAAAGCCAAAAGCTATTTTCACGGAAATCAATTTTCTGAATGGTTTTATATGTACTGGGTACATGCATTTGGAAAATAAGTTTCAACTTTGTTGGAGGAACATGAACACTACATGAACAACTGGAATAATAGAATTTCTGTGAGAATGTATGCATCGTTTTTAGGGTCTCGTGGAAAAATCTTTAAAAAAAGGTCCTGTCTATCTATGTATGTCGGTCATTAATAATATTAAATATGTAATATTACAGTTTTTGGATTCAGGGATGCGTTTGCGAAATAATCTTTGTTGGAGTTTAAGATCAACGAGTTTTGGGGGCTACTACAAAATACGAAAATCGAAGTTCGTATCGAACCGTCCTTCTCACTCTCGTCACCTCTCGTATTAAATCTAAACTAGTGGGTGAAAAAATTTGAAAAAATCAAGATGGTAGTAAGTATATCAAACTTACAAGGAAAACTATATATCAACTTCGTTCGAGCGTTGCCACTCGCTCCAATCAAATTTACCAAATGTTACAAAATAATTTCTATCTTCTTGAAAAATGAAAATGAATAAGTATTAAAAAAAAAAAACAATTTTACTCAGATAAGAAATCAAGAAACCAATTAAATTAGACTTTTACAATTATCCTCATTATTTTGCGCAACGCGCCGTTATGTATAATTATGGCAAAAAGCATGCCTGGAAGAGATCGCTCTTAAGCGATAAGACCGCCTATTGCTTGGGCACCATGTAATTTTCTCTCCAAATACCTGTTTACTGTATCTCTTACTATACTATTTTTGGTGTACCTACAAGAGTCATTGTATAATTGGTTGCTTTACTTACTTTGTTATTGTTATACGCACAAAATGACTAACAGTGTCATTTACATAATTATGTATTTTGTATTTTACATTATTTATTATGTAAATGGAAGCAAGACATATTCATGCGATTTGAGCCGTGAAAGGTTAATATAGTTTAGCAAAAGTAAAAAAACCGACCAAGAGCGTGTCGGACATAGGGTTCCGTAGCCATTACGAAAAAATTAAGTAATATTTTTCGTATTTTATATAGAATCTTCCAAGTTTAGGTATATTTTATACCTTACGCTGCTATTTACTCATAAACTACTAATAATTCTCAAGCAAACTTAGCTGTTATAGTTTTTCTTGGAAGTTTGATATACTGACTACCATCCTGAAATTTTTCAAATTTTTCCACCCACCGGTTTAGATTTTAGAGGGGGGAGGGGGGACGCTCGATTTTAATGAAAATTTCCATGATTTATAACTATGTCATTCTAGTGTGGTTAGGTCCTCTCTATAGGTGAAAAACTTAAGTAATTGACCTGTTAAGTACTTGTAATTGTGTCTTAAGTAATTGTGCTGTTTTATAGCTAAGGAAGAATGCGCCGGATGGTACGATACGAACCTCAATTTTCGATTTTTTTAGTAGCCCCTCAGATAATTATTTACGTACTTAAGATTTTCATCTATAACGTACTAAAAACCGTTTTGAAGTTTGAACTTTAATTACGCGCGCTTTAAGAATCAAAAAGATTTTAAATGCCAACGCGCCTTTCAAGTGTGTACCGAAATGTCTTTGTAACTGAAGCAGCGTTTCCGAATACTCGTTTTTAAATGTTCAATGAGTCTTAACGTTACCATTTACTCAAACAATCAATCAAATGTGATCCGTTTGCAAATTGATGCCGCTGTCATTAACTTCTTTGTATTTTTGCTTTAGTAGATAACTCAATAAGTATAAACATATTCTTATGTAAATTCTTATTAGTAACGTAAATGCGTACGTCGTCAAGGTTAACTTCTTGTTTTGGTAAAGATACGTTCACACTTTATTTTTGTCACCGTTTTTCTTTTCAACTTTTGCATAAAATTGTACAAAGGCATAAAGTGACTGTACTAAAGTGTTATTATATCTTTGATCTCGACTGTACATAACTAAATATAGGTTTTCCTTGATGCTTGTCAGATATAAATAATAGGTACGTACCTACAACCTTATTTAGACGATGCGGCAATTATCGTGCGAGTTGTGGTACATTGCTATCAATGGTCGCTCACTTTACGTTCCGTTGCTGCGAGGCCCAGCAATGTAATTAAATTCTTATGATATTTCTCGCATCGTTGAGGCTTACCTAAGAAAGATTCAAGATGGCAGTCACACGATGGCATGTCGTTGGCTCATCACGATCAAGATCAAGAATACAAAAGGATAATAAGAATACAAAAGGAAATATGTATACTTAATTTTTTTAGCAGGGACTATTTAATCTAATCGTACGACATTATTTGACGGTCGTTACGTGCAAATAGTTATTCTTCCATATACGTATTTATATAAAAAGCAAACCTGACTCACTGGGTTATATACAACGCACAGCCTCAACCGCTGGGCCTAGAAACTTGAAACTTGAAGTTTTTTATTGATAAAATCAATTCATTTGGACCATTGGTTGTATCTTAATAGATGTAACGTAAACACATTATGCCATAGTGATAATAAGTACCTGTCTACGTGTTATAATGGGCACATACGAGCTTAGCACTGATGATAAATATCTATGCCACTTATCCGCTGCTACACCACAAGGTCGAACCATATATGCAATTAGTGCTTAATACAACCATAGGCAGGTATATAACTGAATTGAGGCTGTTGTGTTGACTGCCTTGGACAAAAGTCCAGCAGGGCTACTACGAAACTTGAAGTTCGTATCGTACCGTCCTTCTCGCTCTCGTATTAAATAGTTAGTGTCAGAGGGACCGCAATACACGAACTTCGAGTTTCAAGTTTCGTAGTAGCCCTGCAGTTACGCAGCTCCAACTTCGACAGAGAGGTTTCTCGGAGATTTAATTCGGATAGTCCCAGAAGGCTGGCCGTGTTTCCTCGCTGTATAGCGATACTTATTCGCTGTGCGAAATAGTGGCCAGCTCTCTGGTCGCCCGAGGCCACTATTAGGCGCGTCGACAAATATTTGTATAGCCGATGCGCACTGGCCCCCATAACGTTATTATTCATTTATATTTCCATTCTTCCCGTTTCATTCTCAACAATAAAACAAACAACTAGATACGAGTGCCACTACCACGATAGTTTTTTGTGCATAAGCCATAGTTGACAACCCTAGAACGCCCGCTGAGCTTTAGATATGAGAAGTGAAAAGTGAAGTAAATTGACTTCTGTACCTTTCTCTTTTGTGTTTCAACCAATGTGATGATGTATACTTAGCTCTGAGACGTGACCGTGTGACTGTTGATTTCTTGGAGACGCTCGAAAATCACGCAGCGATAAATGGAGAAGCTGACTGCTATCGTAAATTGTTTAACAAAATGAGTCATGTTACTTGAATAAATGAATTTAATTATTATTATTATGCTTGTGGAGTTTGGTGGAGGAAGCCTTTTGTTCAAAAGTGGACGTCTTCCGGCTTCTGATGACGACAACCTGATCAGCATGAGCTATAAAAAAGATGTGAAACGATAGTCGCATAAGAAAACACATTTCTTTCATAATTAGTCCTTAACGCCTAAAGTCACACTATCATCAATTTCATCGACCCTTTGGCTATACTTGAAACGTTTAGGGAATTAAATAAATGTAAACAAACTTCAGCTGCCTAATTTGGTACATTCAAGGATTTTAAACGTTTTACTTATCTATTAGTATAAATACAAACTAGACTAGTGTATTTCAATACAGAAATGTAAATATTTAGATAGTTTAATGGGGGAATTTCACTATTTAAGACACCAATTGACGTTGTTTTGTTTACATTTAGTTAAATACCTATCCAAATCAAGTATAGTAAGTAAGGAAAAATTTGTTTCGCGGAGCGGCCCATCTTGCAAACTCGTTCTCTTTCTGATAAGCTGGCATCAGAAAGTAACAGCAAAATTTTGTAAAAAAAAAATATATCTCTTTTATCCTAAGTAAGGCGTAGGTACTCGAAAGTGTCAAGCAGGATTTCGCTTATGTTATTCGCTCGTCAAGTGTGTTTACACCAATCGTCATTACCACACCGCTATCTTGTTTATCTGCTTAGGTACTATTTGCAATGTAGTAAAATGTGACTTGTATATGTCGGCGACCGATTGTAAAATCCGCCAGATCACGAAATTCCTAGGCATACCATGATATGCCTGAGAAACAATACGGCAGATCGATTAGAGTAACGCATTCGTGGATATTCCTAGTTCAATACCGCGCAAATCGTGATATGCCGAAAAAAATAAATATTTAGGTAGGTACGAAGCGAGGAGTGGTCAGTAAGAAATGTGACCACAACGCACGAGCTGAGCGAGCGAAGCGAGCGTGCCGCGGCAGCGGTTGGCGAAGTGCCAGAACCGATATGGCGGCGTTTCATGATATGCCTAGGAGTTTCATGGTCTGCCTAAACGTCACTGGGCAAATCGTTAAACAGTGAGTTTTTAACGATATGGCAGATGTCCCTTAGCCAATTCATAAAATGGCGCTATTTCACGATATGCTTAGGAATTTCTTGATTTGGCGGATTTTACCATCGGTCGCCGACATACTATGTATAAAGTGTTTTGTTTACGGGTTTGTTTTTGCCACGGCTTTACTTTAACTGCCTGGCATGGTGATGAATCAGTTTGTTGATAAAAAGTTAGGCTCGTTATCTTATGAGTAAGACATAGTAGCAGTTATAATTAAATATTCTAAATTAAACTTAAAATAACACAACAAAGTCGAAAGTGTTTTTTTTGTTCCGAGTCGAAACAGAGCAACAGATGGACGTGATTTTTTACATGGAAACAGTTCGAAAAGACTTCAACCTCAAAGAAATTGATATTTCGCGGAAGATAGTCGAATTTTGGTAACATGTTTGAATATCAAAAATTAAAATACCTAAGGTTTGACACTGACATCAATGTTCAAAATATCGAAAGTTAAAAATATCGATTGCATCACAATTATCGAAAGTTGTTATACTTACCTGTGATTAAAATGTCTAAGATTGAAATGTCGATTGATTAAAATATCGAATGAGTAAAAATGTCGATAACCATTATATCTAAGTTATAAATGTCTAACATATTTGAATGTCGAAAATTAAAAAAAAACGTACCTATAAATCAGCTTTATTTATTGCTCTTTTTCTCTTTAATTTTCGATACTTTGAACATCGACATTTTTAACCGTAGGTATTTTAATCTTCGAATAATTAAAATAAAATAAATATTTAAGGCGGGCTCTCATACAGCAAAAAAAATAATTCGATATTCAAATTATGTAATTTCGAATTCCACGCAGATAAAGCTGAGGGTAGAATTGACGTCTTAGTTAAATTTTCAGAGTAACGCTTGACGTCGTGAGATAATTGTTCATTTTTTGCACGTTGTAACGCCAATAATCACGTACTGTACGGATTCTAAGGTATCACTCCAAAGCACTATTAGATTGCAGGTAGGCACAACATGAGAGATAAGAGTACAGCTAGAAAAATATAAGTTGAAGTGGCCATGGGCAAGCTACGTAACATGAAGAACACATAAAAATTGAAGGAGAAAGGTTCACGAGTGGCGATCACGAACTGAAAGACGCAATATTATCATAGCCGGCAACCTAGTTGATCAATGACATCGTAAGAATTGTGGCCATTGTGGGCAATCGATGGATGCAGTTAGAAAAATGTCAACAATGGCCTTCCAGCTGATGATGATGATCACAGTATGCGACGATCTTCAAGAGGTTAAAAATGCTGTACCGCACTTGCGACACCCCCTTTTGATTCTCGACAGTAATTGGTTATATCCAGCATTGACCGAGTCACATATGTTCGCTACCAAAGTAGAATAAATAAAACTGTGCTGGAATGTCGAAGTTTTTGTTTTACGCGTACATTTTAAAAAGTAAAAGAATACAGTAAAGAAACGAACCCATCGCAAAACCGGTTTTGCTTTGCTTTCTTTCGCCGCTGTGTCCGAGAGTAGGATTTGAAAACAAATCATCATCAGGAGTTTAAACTAATCATTTAATTTGACACTTGTTGTGATAATTATATATTATTTATGAATTTCAATAGACTATTTCTGTGTGATTTTATTAGCGTTACGGTAGGTATACCTACTGGATGTCACAGGCTTAGTTAATGGTAGAAATTAATCACCTATAGCTCATTGTCGATGTCGTGAGTACGGTCCGCTCCGGTTGCCTGACAAAGCACAACTGACTGAGAACTGTCATTGCACCCACGCTACCCGCACTTCCGGCACAGAATATAAATTGTATTTATATACTGTGCTTCCGACGATGTTCATATAAATTTATTTTATATATAGTAATGTAATACGTCACACTGGAAATAGTATCTATTAGAAATGATGAGTTTTTTTTTTAACATGAAACTAGCGTGAGACTTACTCATAGTGTAATAAACTCATATTTTTAATCGAGTTTAGCTCTATATGTTTCAGACTAATTCACACGGAATTGAGTGCGCATTTGCAGCATCCGCCGTGGAGTGTGCTCCGAGAGGAAGGAAACGAATTAGTCCGAAACATGTCCAGTTAAACTCTTTTCAAGACATGAGTTATATCCTATACCATAAGTTTATTTTTACGTAATCGGTAAATACAAGGGCGGTCTAACTAAATCTGTCTAAATAGTCTTATTTAATTTAAGATATCAATACTTTGAGTTAGTGATTTAATTTTAATAAAACAAGAACCCGATAGGAGCAGATCTACACTTTAGGGATCTTATATTATCGTACATCCCCTTGTATTTCCCACGGGCCACACGACGAAACTATCTTACTTACTTTGTATTGTGCAACGGTTACATTTAGCGTACACGTGGAACGGTGATATTAATTTCAATGCCACACATTTATTGTACTCAGCAACACGAGTATAGTAACAATAACATAAAACAGTCATAGTATTTGTTTATTATATATTATGTACACAGTAAGAAGAGACAAGTCTATCCTTGGACATTAATTGCTTCGCTTTGAGGATGAAGAAATCAATTATTCAGCGGTGGAATGATATCAAATGTATATAATTTTGATAAGAGTGAGTATGTTTGTTACTCTCTCACGCTGAAACGGCTGGTGGGATTTGGATGTATTAATTTGGTACTTAGATAGTTGGACGGCTGCAATAAAACATGCTAATTTTTATCTCGATATTCCTACGGGATAAAATCTCGAAATAACAACCGCTGGGCTTTGAGTCATGAAAGGTATGTAGTTACTACCACATCGAATAGTGTACGTGTATGAAGCCGCAGATAAACTTTAGAATAGAATAGAATAGAATAGAATATTTATTTGCTTAAACATGGTAAGTACAATGTAGGTGGTTACTATAACAATTATAATTGTATAGTATAATTGTATTGTATTGTATAGTATTTTAATAATGCGGAAATTTGTAATCGTAACTTCAAAATGATTCATTTGTTTTGAATAAAACAAAACAAGTGTATAAATTAAGATTACGATTTGGAGTCTTTTTGTATTTTTTATTTCAACTCCAAATTTTTGTTTCTTTTACGGTCATCCCGTGAAAGTTTATATAAATTTCACACGAATACACATGCCGAAACATGAATGCACAGAAAAACCAGAAAAAATAGACCAGCGCTGGGAATCGAACCCAGGTCCTCAGCATTCCGTGCTGCGTGCTATTCCCCTACACCACCACTGGACAGGAGACTAGACACGAATTTTTCCTATGCACCCATATTTCGACATGGATTCTTTTCATTAGTCACTTTAGCAGCGACACTAACGCCATCTATGATCTACGTTCTCAACGAGAAACATTTTTCACTCCCATGAAACTATCCGTTCACCAGGGACAAGAGATGTCGCTATTAAGCAATCAAATCAAGATTACGATTTGGAGTCTTTTTGTATTTTTTATTTCAACTCCAAATTTATATAAGTGTATAAATTTACAAATATTACGTAAGCTATACGATTATAAAGTTTCTATTGATTCTCCTTTGCCAAACATTGAGATATCTACCATAATAAGTACACAGATGTTTTACTTTTTAACCGACTTCAAAAAAAGGAGGAGGTTATCAATTCGGTTGTATTTTTTTATGTTTGTTACCTTAGAATTCCGTCGTTTATGAACCGATTACTCCGATTAGAATTTTTTTTTTGCGTTTGTCTAGGAATGTCTTCGATTAGGTCCCATAAGCAACAAATCAGGATCTGATGATTGGATCTCAAGGAAATTGAAGGAACTCTTTAAATGTTGTAGGGACACCTATAGTAAATTGGATATACTCGTATACCTATTTAGTAGTAACCCGTGTATTTGCTCTTGATGATAAAGACCATAGTTGACCATCGGAGTTACTACTCAATAACAAATATTTCACGCGTTGAATTTTAATTACTTTGACACAGTTGAAGCAATGCTCCTCGTAATATATACGTTAAAACGGCCCGGGTGGTGAAGCACCAGGACTCCTCAATAAAGAAAGTCTCTGCATCGGAAAAAGCAATCTTTTGTAAAAAAGGATGAGCAGTTGACATGAAACTATTGTATCTTAGATTATTTACACTAAAAAGGGTGAAAAAAGAAAATTTTATAACAGAAAATGGAACTGACTACAAAAAACCATGAAAATATTTTCTGCCAATCTGAAGTCGGTCAGTGCCTCAGCACGAGCCAGCAGGAGTGATTGAAGCCCAATATAAAGTGCGTAGGTGAGGTAGATGACTATAGGTCCACTCCTGCTGGCTCGTGCTGAGGCACCGACGGACTTCAGATTGGTAGAATAAAATAATAAAATATTTTCATGGTTTTTTATAGTCTGTAAAATTTATAGTTATACATTTTTTTTAGATCCATGCATTTAACTGTGACTGTTGCTAGTTCAAATCATCGTATAACCGTGACTTCCTCCACCTTCAGGCTAGAAAAAATCCAAATGACCCGATTCTTCAAGTAACTTATAAAAGATACCGCAATTTTCTCACAAATTTACTGCACAGGCTTAAATCTAGTTACGAAAATAAACTCTTACTAGACAGCAAAAATGATCCTAAAAAACTTTGGCATAACATTAAAAGTATATGCAATATCTCAAAGACTAAAAATGATGCCGCATCTCTCCTCTGTTCCGTTAATCCATTCAACTCGTTAAATGCTTGTAATGAATATTTTTCAAAGATAGGTAAAATTCTAGCAGACGAAACATTAAATAAACTAGAAACTACTGAAGATACTCTCGCAGCCGAAGTCAGCAATAATAATGCTCCAGTAAACTCCATGTTTCTTTTACCTACTGACGATAAAGAAGTTACTGCATTAATCAAAGACCTTCGATTGGGTAGCGCCCCTGGTTTCGATGGATATACTCCTCTGATAATCAAACTGATCCATCCATATATAGTAGCACCTTTGACGCATATTTTTAACCTAAGTTTGGCAAATGGGAGGTTTCCTAACGTATGGAAGCTGGGTGTTGTGTCACCAATACATAAAGATGGCGATAAAACGTCCCCATCTAATTTCAGACCTATTACTTTGTTAAGCATATTTTCCAAACTCTTAGAAAAAATAGTAAACAAACGTCTAGTAGATTATCTGGAAAACCAATCCCTTCTCGCTGATAAACAGTTTGGGTTCAGACGAAAGAAGTCAACGGAAGACGCCGTAGTGCTATTAACAAAACGAATAGCTTATTATTTAGATCAAAATAAATGCTGCCTCGGCGTCTTCCTTGACCTAGCTAAGGCATTTGACACGGTCTCGATTCCAATACTGCTACAAAAACTCGCCAGCATGGGTATTAGAGGTTCTTCACTTGAATGGTTCCGCAGTTATCTTACGAATCGTAGGCAGTGTGTAAAAGTCGGATCTTTGGTTAGTGAACAACTCCCTGTAAACTATGGAGTGCCTCAGGGAAGCATACTAGGTCCAACTCTATTTGCCATTTACATAAATGACATATTTAACATCCCAATTCAAAAATCAGACCTAATATGCTACGCTGATGACACAGTTATTTTATTCCACGAAAATTCCTGGGACGCTGTCTTGCAAACAGCTGAAAAGGAAATGTCCAAAATTGCCCGTTGGTTAAGTAAAAACCTTTTAACATTAAACGTAAAAAAGACAAAATTTCTCACCTTTTACAAAACACGCTCTTCTAGCCCACCTGAAACGATTAAACTTAGAATACACTCATGCTCACCGAATCCTAATCCATCTTTGTACTGTAACTGTCCATCCACAGAAAATGTTGATATGATTAAATATCTTGGAGTAATAGTTGATAAAAATCTTTCTTTCAAAGAACATGTCTCCTCATTAGCTGGTAAAATCAGAAAAACTATTTTTATCGTCAAGTCCCTACGTAAATCTGCACCTAAATATATATTAACATTAGTTTATAAAGCCTTATGCCAGTCTGCCCTCACGTACTGCCTGTTAGCATGGGGTGGCATCGCTAAAACTACTTTGCGAGAACTGGAGACTGCTCAACGAGCAGTGCTTAAGGTCATGCTAAATAAACCTCGCAGATTCCCCACTAATGAACTTTATTGTATAGCTAAAGTCTTACGTGTACGTCAATTATTTATTTCAAAAGTAACTACAGTAATTCACAAGTTAACTGTCTCATCCAAAGATTTTGCAAACCTTACCAAACAACGAAAATATAAAATACCGACACCGACCATAAGAACAACATTTGCGAGGCGATTGCCACCTTACTCTCATACATACATCTACAATAAAGCATGTAAGCACATAAGAAATATGATAAAGTTATCCCAAAAAAATCTCAAAAAAGTTATTGAAAGTTGGTTGATGACTCTTAACTACGATGAAACTGAGGAGGTTATTGCAGGCAGCCTGTAATATTTAATTTACACACATGTACACATATACACACGCGCACACACACACACACACACACACACACACACACACAAACACACACACACACACACACACACACACACACACACACACGCACACACGTACAACCAATTTAGGTTAAGAACTTGTCAATCTAGTATTTAGCATTAGTTAGTATTACTTTAGAAGTAACTGCCATTTATATTGTAAATTGTCTCTGGTCTCCGCGATACAGGCCGAGAGCCTAGTGCGGAGTCCGCCGATGAATGTTAATTGTTACATTTTTATATTTCAAATAAATTCTTTATTCTTATTCTTATTCTTATTCTTATAATGTATTAAATTTAAATATTGGAACAAGAAAATTATACGCGAGACTGGTTGATGTTATTCTAATCACATATCTCATAGTCACTGGTATGCAGCGACACCATTAGTATGTGACAGTTCTGCCACAGTATGAATGAAATCTACAAAAATACATTAAATTAGTGAAGGTGCTTTACATAACACAATGTAACAAACAGTATGTTTCAAATACATTAGATTCGTCGCTAACTGGGATTGTTTGAAATATTTACGATGGAGTCAAGACATATATACATATTATATGGATATCGTATGAAATCTGAAATAAACATTTTATTAATTATTATTATTATACAGCGTGTATTTTTGATACTACCTCGAATTATAACCAGACGAAGATTTTAAGTGTTGTGAACCGATATCAAAACAAATTGTTAATTTAAAATCACCTACATCACATCATATACTCGTACCTACACTATCCTATCATGGGATAATTAAGACAAATTGACCTAGTTCCAAAACCAAAGTCCTAAATAAAGTAGTAGTGTAGTCCTAAGCAAAGCTTTGTGTCTAGTTCATTAACTTGTGAGCAAAAATTTGATCAAAGATTTCTTTATATTATCAGACTGGTGCAGATTTTTGCAAGTTCGGATCTTAGACCATTATATTTGACTGAAAAATTACAAATGCTTGGTCTAAGTAATTATTTCCCGTATTTGTTCAGACAAATTGCTATTTACAAAGGACCTGTCATAAGATTGAAACTGGGATTCTAAGAAGTAATTATTTTTTTAAATTACCATGGGTATTGTAATGATAAATTAACAGAATTTCATGTGGGTTAAAATAAGAAATTAGTAATAACACGCAGCAATTTACATAATATTATGTACCTACAGTAGAACGATTTGATTCCTGACCCAACGTAGAACATTCTCACAATAGGTAAGTGTCGTAATGAATTCGTGTCAAGCAATTCCATGTCATGTCACTATGAATTTTCTTGTGAAAAGGTTCCACAATGGATCACGATTCAGTTGGTTCGATAGTAAGTACGAGTACTTACACCTGATTTACAATTTAAATCGGCGGCAGCTAATTTTTCTTTACATTTGGGCATAGTATGAGTGCAGCTAAATCCAGACCTATTGAGGGGGCTACTACGAAATTCTAATTTCCTGTCGTACCGTCCCTCTCACTCGCGTCATATTAAATAACTAGCTTTTGCCCGCGGCTCCACCCGCGTGGTATTCGGTTATCTCGCGCTGTTCCCTTGGGAACTGTGCATTTTTCTGGCATAAAAAGTAGCCTAGGTATGTCACTCTCTATGCCAAAAATCACGTCGATCCATCGCTCCGTTTCGACGTAAAAGACGGACAAACATACGCACAAATACACAAACATTGTTGGGGTCAGCGGGATACCAAGATACGAAGTTCGAATTTTGCACTGCAAAATTTCTACTTTTTTTTAAATTTTGGGCCAAGACATGGATTCTGAAAGATTGACTTCAATACAATACAATACAAATATTCTTTATTGCACACCATAAAGCAGTACAAAAAACTTCCTCCTCTTTCAGTTCTTATCGTCCTTACATTGATTCTCTATGCGTCTATGCAAGATCTATGCATTCATTAACTCTCCTACGGACTTACATGTGCTCATTTTTGCCTTTAATAATGAACTCGTTAGCATTTTGTGTTTTGTATGTGATAGTAGGTAGTAGAGGAGAGCAGGTGTCCTCCGTAAATCACATTCGTAGTACGGTCAGCATCAAAAGTAACTACATATTTTTGTACTCGTACTTTATCGTTTATAGCAACGTACTTAACACCATACTCATACAAATTTGAGAAATGTGTTTAAGTGACAAAATAAAAAAAATATCCGCTACTTTTGATGCTGACTATACAACCGTAGCTCTCTGTACCAAGGTAAAAAGCTATAAGTAGCTTATTGATAGAGTCTATTCGCAGACGAAATCGCAAGCAAAAGCTAGTCAATTATAACTGTATACAAACAAGTGTATGGAGACACTTCACAAAAACGTACGATACGTAATTTGGACAAATTTTATTCGCCCCATGCATCATGCAAATCGTGGGCAGGTCCGTGTTGGCGCTTTAATGCGTATAATGTTACTGGACAACGCTATCGCACCACATTCATATGGTTCACACCTGGCATTTTAATGGCACTTGTGGTATTATATAAATGTTACAGCGTGTATTTTTTATACCACCTCAAACTGTAACCAGACGAAGATTTAAGTGATGTGAACCGATTACAAAAAAAAATTGTTAATTTAGAATTAACTAACGGAGCGTAATTAATTTTTGAAATATTTTCGAGCAGCAATGTAATGCGTACAATAATTTGATACGAGAGAGAACCGTTCTGTGACAGCTGTCACGTCAAGAAGTGTGACATTTTGAATAAAAACAAAGTGGTATCGCTTAGTGACACATTGCGTGCTAATTAATTTTGTAAGGAAAATAATAAGTCTAATTTTTTTACTAAAACATAATAAAATGTGATTATTAGGGCCTTCACTAACTGGCCTTAAAGTTTGAGGTAGTATTAAAAATACACGCTGTATAATAAAACTGTGGTAGAGAACCGTATAAGCGGGCGGGTATCCACTCTGATTTGCGCTGTCTCGTAGAGTTCCACATTAGTATGAGCAGTAACAGTAAATAGCAAAATCCGCAGTGTTTAAGGTGAAAATACTGAAACTACAGAGACATTTATTAGTAGGTACGCGATACAGTTATGTATTTATTACATATAAATATACAAATGATAATTGCCACATCACATCACAGTCAATATAAAAGTAAAATATAAGTAAGTGTTATATAAATGTAACTAAAAAAAAACCGGCCAAGAGCGTGTCGGGCACGCCCAGAAAAGGGTTCCGTAGCCATTACGGTAAAATTATTATTAATAATAATAATAATAGATTTATTTGTCGACCAAAAAATCACCGCCACTTTACGTCTATAGGAGGTACCCTAAAAAATCTCTCTCTCTCTCTCTCTCTCTCTCTCTCTCTCTCTCTCTCTCTCTTTCTCTATACTCTAATCTCTTTATACTTGTTTATTTTGTGTATTTATTTATGTAATTTGTGAAATATGAATGTTTATTCACGTTTTTCTATTTCTATTAAAAAATTGTTTTTGAATTTTTGATTGTACTATTTTGTCGGCATAGTTTATCTATATATCCGTGCAAATTTACAGCTTTCTAGCATTGATAGTCCCTGAGCAAAGCCGCGGTCGGTCAGACAGACAGACAGACATGGCGAAACTGTAAGGGTTCCGTTTTTGCCACTTTGGCTCCGGAACCCTAATAGTCTTAATAATTGGCTAATAAAAATTACTATTTACTTGAATGAAAAGAAAGAAGTACAAAAATATTTATAAGTATCATATGCTAAAGAAAGTAAAAGATCTTCATATTTAAGAGCTACATTTTTGTCGAGGTTTAATATATTCTACGGTCCGGTATTTCAATTCATTTACTTGCATCACGATCACGTGTAGATTAATGAGCTAGGTAAATGAGTTTTCTATCGTTTTCCCGAACATAATAATTGATTCATTACATTTGTCATTCACAGTTAAAATAACACAACCGAGTTGTGGTATTTTAACTATGAGAGAGAATCACGAAAGTCTAAAACGTTAAATTTGTCATTATTGAAACAGTTTTTTTGAGAATTATCATTATAAATAAATCTAAGCTAATCTCACTGCGTTTCTATAATTTAACATTTTGAAAAAAGCCTACAAATATCACTGTTTTGTAACTCGCATGACAAACGTGGTTATGAAAACTGAAATTATGACAAATTGAATCGTGAGAAACGTAACGATGTAATATAGGATCTTGAGATATGTCTAATGACCTTTGAAAACGTAATAAATTAATTTGAAACATGACTAGTTGCAACGGATGAGTTAAAATGAGGACACTATATATTTAAAATGTGACATGTTTATCTATGGCATAAACCGTTTAAACACACTAGTGAATTAGCACGAACAATTTAAATTACTCCTTTTATCCGTTTCCTACAATTTACTGTCACACTCAACACCATGGAAATGAAACTTAAACGTTTTAATTTGCCTATAAATCACGTCATAGACTTTATAGCCTTGTTTACTAGTTGTTTTATTACAGTAGCTGTCCTTATAGAATAAAGTAATTATTAGCGCAATGAAACTACTTTTAAGAAATTACTTTTTTGTAATACTGCCTTGTTAGAATAAATATTTACGAACATTTATGTTCTCTAGCTGTGACCGTACCTAATTACCGGTGATTGTAATAGTGAAGTTTTATGGGAAAATTGATCGTTGCGTTAATATGAATTAGCTTACTTATTAATTGCGTTTTCATTGAAGGATCTCACCTCAGTTAAACTTTTTAGGGTTCCGTATCAGAAGGATGACAACCGCACACACCTGCAAAAAGTTCAATGGTGCGTGATGTTTCTAACCCATACCAGGTCCGCGAGGTATCTGAACTCTCTCAATCAGAGCCGGTGCATCAGTATTAAATATGATAATGATAACGATGGCGTTAAGTTGGATGCTTTTAAATGTATATAATTATAATAATAAGTTAATAATGTCAAGATAAAGCGTGATGGCCTAGTGGTTTCATCTATGGCCTCTCAAGCAGAGGACCGTGGGTTCAACCTCGGACTCGAATCTCTGAGTTTTTGAAATTCATGTGCGAAATTACATTCAAAATTTACGATAGGTAGTTGCGAATAGAAAAATCGCTTGCAGTAAAATTCAATTTTCGGAAAATCATCGCCACACTCTTAATATTATTATAAGACTAACTTTTATTTCGATCGTATGAACTGCAGATTGGTTGGTGTCAGGTTAGTTGTTTAACTAGCCTTTACAACTAAATAAAGTGGACCGTTAGATTTGGCAGTTAAATTGTAGTTTCAGATTTTACTAAATTGCTGTGGGAATAATTACAAATTACATCACGGTGTTCATTGACGTTACATGAAGAACCCACGTGCTAAGTGCACTCTGATTATCTGGGGAACATCTGAAATTGCATTATTGTCACACATGTTTAACTCCATCATAAAACCACTTTGTACCATGCGACCGGCGGCGCGGTCAGAATTTCTCTGTCCAATGCACGGCAGCGACGTTTGCCACCCATTAGTTACCTCAAAACACACGCAATGAAAAGAAAAAAATCTCGCATCGCATTATCTCTCTTTAAACTAAATGTCAACTGGCGACCTAAACTTGTATCGCCATCCAGTTGTTCTAATGCATGGCTCTTTCGCTCTTGCAAAGGTTTTAATGTTGCTATCTCCGTCTGCCTGGTACAATTAATTGACAATTGAGATCTCATTGCGCTGTAGTTTCGTCTTTAATTATTATGAGACGACATGGAGACGACTGCCATAATATCATAGCTGTGATATAATTGTTCATGAGTGTGTCGAAGAACTTCTTAATCACTGCACTAGGTACTTCGAAGATGTGGACCTGTAGGCGATTTGGAATTTTAATTAAGGAGAGAGCGAGAGAGAAAGAGAGAAACATTTATTTACACATTTTCGATAGACATAAAATTTAATACATTAGATGGAAAGAATAAAAAAAATACATCGAATAGTATAAAGTGGGCTCCACTCAGCATAATGTTACGGCAAGCCGCAACGCTGTTTTTCATACCAAGGCTCAACCAACCAATCAAACCAAGGCTCTCTCGGTTTTGCAGAAAAAAAAATCCTGGTTTAGGTTTGATAGTGCGCTATGCATTTTGGTACTACTAAAATGAGATCAAATTTTGATGTTTTTCAATGGCCATTACATTGCAGTTTACCTACCTAATAACTAGGCCTCAAATGATCGCTAGTGTTTTATGTATAACTACTTGTTGCCCGCGACTCCGTCTGCGGAGTGCGCGTATTTGCGGGATAAAAGCTATTCTATGTCCTTCCCTGAGGCTTAAAGTATCCCCATACCAAATTTCATTAAAATCGGTGCAGCGGGGTAGTGACGAGGGTACAGACAAACAGGCAGACGGAGCTACTTTTGTATAATATGCACTTTGCAACAAGCGAATAAGGAAAAGATTGTATGGATAAGAATACAGAAAAATGTTTTTAAATATTGTTTAATGCTTGCGAAAAACAAAAGTTGAATTCGATAGTTAAAAGTTTTCAGCCAACTCTGGACAAATAACGGGAAGGATCGAAATTTTCCAGCAGTTCAGCACCTCGAGTTAATTCGATGAAGTTTTTAAAATAAGCGAAGCCCGTTTCAGCAGGCGCTAGGAAGAAAGTTCTAGCGCGTACAAAATATAACTTGATTAATTGAATAACCTGGTGAATAAAAGCCAACTACTCAGAACTTTACTTGGTTTGGTTTATTCAGCAGCCGCCCGTCGTCCGCTAAAATCTCTACTTCTCTTTCCATACTTTATGAACGTTGTAAACCGAATTGGTCTTCTTTACACAGGCTGCGGAAATATTTTATAAAGAAAGAAAGAAAGGAAGAAAGAAAATAATTTATTTATAACAGCAATGACACATTAAGGTTAGGAAAAATAACAATAAGAAGTGTTGCCGCTGTAAAAAGGTCCCGGCTCAACATATCGCTGAAAGACAAAGATGAAAAACTTTTTTTTTATGAGAAAAACTTTTACTTATTAAAGCATTATTTTTTGTCTAGCATTCATTAAAAATGTAGGTAACAAACAGAAAGTACCTATTTCCTAATGGCATGAATTTCAGAACATTTTTCTTACGGTATTTACTCTACGTGTTCCTAAGGAAAAAGGTCTTGACAGAGTTTTTGGTTCTTTTCCTATGGATACTTCCTTATTTATTTTTTGATTTTTTCCTTGAGGTACGGAGCCCTAAAAATATTTTTTAGAGAAACATCACTCAATCTCTAACGAGGTTATTTCAAAACTGAGTGTAGCGAATTATCAGAGCTAATTTAGAATTACTTGTCAGCATTTAAATATTGGATTTCGAAATTAGATTCAGAAATTTAGTTGTAAAATTCTCGTTATATGAACAAGTTGTTAATTATGAAACATAAAACATCAGATCCCTAACTGTCTCTTTTATTTTAAGTTAGTTTAATGCATATATTTACTGGGGAAGACCGAGGAGAGTTGTGACATTCGTCGAGTTTTGGGAACTTATTTACTGCTAGCAAGCTCGCAAGAGCGCGTGTTTGATAGCTCGAAAAGTGAACTAAAAAACGCTTGCTATTGCGAGCTCGCTAACAGTTAATAAGTTCTAAAAATCGACATTGTCATTACTCTTCTCTGTCACAACTGTATTCGGTCTCCTCTACTCCTTCTGCTGGACAGATCTTCAAGACTACAAGTCCGCTTGCAGTGTATACTCTTTGTATCACGAATACACGCAATTGCAATGACTATGAGATAGAGACAGAGAGATGAGATACTCGTAATAGGCTATGAGTATACTAATAACGCGCCACTTTATTTTGCTTCCTTTATTGCCGAATTAGCTTTTTTCGACAATAGCTGTTCTATAGATACGGCTGATGAACTTCGGACATACTATGTGGGGCTTCTGGCCCGTGATGAGCGTCACGATCAGAGTTCGTTGAATGATTTACGACTGGTTTAGTGGAAAAAGGTTCTTTGTGAATTACTGAAGAATCAGGATTTAATATTCTATAGTGCATTTTTATGTAAGGTTTGAGTTGGTATAGCACACATTAATTTATTAGGTACAGTTCTGTTCAAAAAAATATTTTTAATATAAGACTTTTTTGCTGACGACGTAATTTGGTCAACTTGACTTACATCGTCATCCAACTTACATATTATGTGTACCAAACTTTAAGTCTATCCGCTGAAAGTGGGTCAAAATGAGCTTGCAAGATTTGACCCTAAAAGAAACAACAAAAACAATAAACAAGGCAAGGTAAATAAAACCTTGTAAAAAATTACATTCTAAGGAAATCGACCAGTTTTAATGGCTTTTGACTGTGTATACGACCGTGAGAAAATAGGCCATATAATAATGAACGGTACCTATAAAAGAAAAGTTACTCCTTGAGATATTATTATCTGAGCTCTGGAAATAGTTACTAAAAATCCCAAAACGTGGGAGTTGAGTCATAAGAGGCAAGGAGTTAAAATTATTTCTACAAGTACTTAATCCAGTTTCATAATAAATTAAATTTTTAAGTAATGTTGTGAATGAAAAATGGGCACCAAGCAAAAAATAGCAACAACTTCTATGCCCAACTATAAGTGGGTATGAAAGATTTTCATCTCACGGTTTTTGCTTCGTAAAAGTACAGATGGGCTACTACGAAACTCGAAACTCAAAGTTCGTATGGTACCGTCCCTTTCGCTCTCGTATTAAATAGTATAAGTGTCAGAGAGATCGCACGATACCAACTTCGAGTTTCGAGTTTCATAGTAGCCCAGCAGGTAGTACAAATGAAACTCATGCAGTGAACGAACCACGCGTTGTAACATGTACAAAGACTAAAAATCTACGTTTCGGGCCTCAATTCAGACCAACCTCATTAGCATATGAACACCAGCTGATACATAATAATTAGGCAATTAATCACGTGAGCATTTTAATTGCGTATTGTAAAATTTACCAAACGTTATCTTACTAATCTTTTAACCCTTTTTTCGCTCATTCAAAACCCAATCCAATAAGTTCAACGCCCGATTTAATTAAATTAATTATTATTATTAATTTAACTTATTAATTATTATTAATTTCCGCAAATCGCCTGTTAAATACCCCTATTAATTTCTAATAGTGGGTTGTTATTAAATCCAATTAAATTGTACTGGTATAAACTAAATGCTCTAAATACTTACATGTATTACTATCAAATCGAGATTAGATAGAACACGATTGAGCACATTATGTCGTTTTTGAATTATTACGTGAAATGACGTTGTCAATGTATGTACAGGTAAATGACAATAAATAATTATAATTTCAGTAGGTACGTAGAAGATCGTAGAAGTTCACAAGCTTGGGGAAAAATATAAATTGTATTCTTACCCAATCTTTGATGAAAATGTCATTGTACCCAATATTCAAATTATACTATGAAGGTAAACAAAACACAAATGATGCCATTAGGTATTATAGAATTAATGCGTCAGTCCAAATGTATTATAATAATAGCGAATAAGTATAGCGGATCAGTTACATAAAACAACTAGCTTTTGCCCGTGGCTCCGCCTGCGTGGTATTCGGTTATCGCGCGCTGTTCCCTCGGGAACTGTGCATTTTTCCGGGATAAAAAGTAGCCTATGTCACTCTCGGGCCCATAAACTATCTCTATGCCACAAAATCACGTCGATCCGTCGCTCCGTTACGGCGTGAAAGACGGACAAACACACAAACACACTTTCGCATTTATTATATTATATAGTATACTATAGTATGGATAGTTTGTATGATGTTAGTCTAAATTATAATTTCCTGTGCGAGGTAAAGACTACGCTAGTCACGTTAGTATATTATGTGTACCCAGCGTGCCGTGTTTCGTTCATGCATTATCACGTTCGTATCGCTTCACGTCGGCAACTAATTCGCCGCTTAGCACTAACGAGAGCAAACGACCCCACGTCACTGCCGTTTCATTAATGGTAATCAACCCATTTCTGTCTTCATCTCGATCTGTCCGAATACGCTCTTGTAATAATTATTTCTATATTCAACCGCACGCGAACTAAACTGAGTTCTACATCGGTTAAATGTGGTCGGTATTCGTATACCGGTTGCCGAGAATGTGGGGTAACACATATTTGCAGATATCTCAATGGCCTGAGTGGAATACGGCGCAGATATGGTAATGACATGGGATCCAAAGCAAACACCTCCACGTGTACACCGGGATGACTAATACAGCAGGTCCGTTGCCTAATTACAATAACAGTATAAATTGTAGAGACCAGTAAAAATAATTCGTGGTCGAGCCTATCTAATAGCTTTAAACGAGCAATTTTTTATATATTATTTAGGTATTTATTTATTTGTCAACAAAAAATTACAGAATTACTGTTAAAATAATAATAATAATAATAATAAATATCACGGGACAATTCACACCAATTGACCTAGCCCCAAAGTAAGCTTAGCAAAGCTTGTGTTATGGGTACTAAGCAACGGATAAAGATACTTATATATATAAATACATACTGAAATACATATTAAACATCCAAGACCCGAGAACAAACATTCGTATTCATCATACAAATATTTGCCCCGGCCGGGATTCGAACCCGGGACCTCAGGCTTCGTAGTCAGGTTCTCTAACCACTTGGCCATCCGGTCGTCCGGTCGTCTTGTTTCTTGTAGTTAAAACACCAATGCGCTGTAAAATTCAAATTATTATTATTATTATAAGTATATATTTTTAAGGACCTCGAAAACAGCTCGAACGATTTCGATGAAATTTGGCATGTAGGGTTTTCGGGGATAAAAATCAATCTAGCTTTGTCAGCTCTGGGAAAACGATTGTTACCGAGTTTTAGCCCAAGCAAAGCTAGGTCGCCCAGGTACTATAACTATTATATATACTATAATACTACTGTAATAAAATAACGTTCCGCATTGGTCGTTTTTAGTTTGTCATAAAGTAAGTAATTAATTATCTGGAGTCCCACTGTTGGGCTCAGACCTCCTCTCGAAATGAGAAAATTTGAGCTGTAATTTCCATGCAGGCCCAGTGCGGTCTCATGGTTGAATATACATATAAAAGATTACGTACGTTCTTAAGTAATTACTTCTTTTGAAACTGGAACCTTGCTGATTGCCTTAAAGTACCCACATCTCTATATTTTGTAACTGAGGTTATTAAATCATTTTGGAAAACATCAAGGAAATTAAACAGATTTTGAGTTAAATACGTATGAAAGCGGTTTATTGTATCTCATTGATATTCGCTTCGATGTAATTAGCTTAATGTAATTAAGCAGTAATAAATATTGCATGAAGTAAAATTTTAAAGCAATCTTGTTTACGAGTATGGCCTCGGGTTTTACATTTTACCAAATTTTTATTTTAATATTACTTGAACTGTGTAGACTTTACATGCATTATGTACATTAGGTGAAGCATAGAGAAAGATTTTAGTACCTTTATTTACTTGATAACTGAGACTTTTTTACGACTTCATATGAATTTGTACCAACTTAACCGTAATTTGATTATCACAAATAACCAAGCCTAAAATTTTATTATTATTATTATTATTATTATTATTATTATTATTATTATTATTATTATTATTATTATTATTATTATTATTATTATTATTATTATTATTATTATTATTATTATTATTATTATTATATGGACTACCGCAAAGTAAGACCTGATTCAATAAATAATTATTTTTTGCAGGTGGTAGGACCAAGTGCAAGGTCCGCCCGGATTGTTACCACCATCTTGCTCGCTAATCCTGCCGTGAAGCAACAGTGCTTGCACTGTTGTGTTTCGGCGTGGAGAGTAAGACAGCCGGTGAAATTACTGGCACTTGAGGCATTCCATCTTAGGCCTCTAGGTTGGCAACGCATCTGCAATAACCCTGGTGTTGCAGATGTTTATGGGCAGTGGTGATCTCTTACCACCAGGAGACCCACTTGCTCGTTTGCCTTCAAGTCGAATAAAAAAATAATAATTATGTAATTGAATTGTCGTCCAAACATTATTGTAATAAAATCATCAAATCAATCCAATTCGATTTTCAAGGTCCGAGCACAGACATAAACAGACACCATAGATGAAAAAAATTATAATAAATGCAAATAAATAAATGAATCAATGAATAAAAGCTGGTAAAACGCAGTCGAAACGCAGAAAGATGAAAAACACATGACAATGTCCTTGCAATTAATACAGCTCTACGTTGTGGGTACGCTTTTTAATGCATTGTGCAGTATACATAAAGTAACTGTGAATGTGCGTTGCAGTAGGTTCTGCATAGCAGCGAACAAAGATACGAAATAAGCGACAAACTGAAACAAGTCTATTTATTCGTTGAGATTACCGGGATTTATTGTAACGTGCGTCTCTTTTCAACAACCTTCAAACAAAAGAGTACTCAGATGTTAATGACAGAAAATCCACGCTTGCTAATGAAATCGGTTTGATGCCTTATTTATTCGGAGTAAGTAAAAAGTTAGTCAAAACGGTAAAGTTCATTTTTGCTTTTGATGTACAAGCTTATGAGTTTATTTTTATTTTTAATAGAAGCTTTTTTCATATTAAATAGATTTTCCGGATAACTCACGTCTTAGATCGAGTTTAGCTCGACATGTTTCGGGCTAATCCGTAGCCCTTCTTTGCGGGTGCTGCAACACGCGCACGCGCGAGTTATCCGGAAAATATATTTAATATGAGCGAGTCTCACGGTAGTCTTATGTTCAAAGAAGCTTTTTTGCTTATTGCTGACTGTACTAACATTAACATCCACCGGTTGCCCGCAAATCTGACGATGTCGCCTATTCGCCTAGTGGGTGGCCTGCCAAAGCTTCATATTCCGGTTCGCAAAAGCAGAGATTATAGTCACAACTAGTAAATGGGTGAAGACCAAAAGCTGCACACCGTTAAAGCTGCGTTATCACGTAGTTTTAATTTCCATTAACTTTTTCCATTGTGACACGAAAATTAATCATACATTTGTATGGATTATATTCGTATCACAATGGAAAAAGTTATTGGAAATTAAAACTACGTGCTAACGCAACTTTAACGGTGTGCAACTTTTTGGTATTCACCCAAATAATGAAATTCTATCGGTTGTTAACAATGTATCTCTTCTTATCACTAGTTTGGTAGATTCTGGGCTTGAAACCCACGTTCGTAATGCCGTTCCACTGTATTGAGACCAGCTGTCGCATGCTTCACTAGTCATTACTGGGTTACTTGAGTATGCAACTCGAAATCGTCTTAGCGACGTAGCATTGTTTACGCCTGGGAACACGAGTGCTACCAAATTAGAATTCTGCCAATGAGCGCTTTGGAAACAAATAAACTGGAAGAAAAATAAGCCGGAGCAGGTACCCTTGTTGATTTGGCGCCCAAAATAAGTGAAGATTCTTCTTCTATTGGCGCTATAATCCTCTGGGGTCTTGACCACAATCTTGATCAAATTGATCCGGATTTTTCTGTGTTGGACTTCGGCTTGTTGTGAGGTTGTTGGCTCTACGAAGAACTCTCCCCCTTTACGCAAGACTTTAGTACAACGACGAAAAAGTAAAATTCACTCGAAGGATAAAATATTTACTGTAGGTATTGTCTTCCATTATTTTCGCTCTATTTCATAATATTGATATGTTTTAACAAAGTTCTGAACATATTATGAAAACTGGGAAATTCATACACACCATTGAATTTCTTCGCAGGTTTGTGCAGGTTTCCTCACGATGTTTTCCTTCACCGTAAAGCTCGTGGTAAATTTTAAATGTAATTTCACATATGGGGCGAGCCGGGGATTGAATTCACGAGTCTCAGCTTGAGAGGCCATAGGTCAAACCACTAGTCACTAGGCCACCATGATTTTTTAGCCCACACAGGCCCGCGTGGGAACTACGGTCCAAGCTCTCTCATTCTGATAGGCGGCCTGTGCCCAGAAGTGGAAAGTATAAAGGCTGAGATGACAATGATGATGAAATTGAAAATATTTTCCGTTCGGAAATATCCAAAAAATTTAGAATAAACATTTAGGCTTACTGTGATTTAGGTGAGTACCTAGTCAAAGATGTCATGTTATTTTAGTTTAAAAAAAACAAGAGATTGGCGAGAGCTCCAACGATGATACTTAAACTGTTAATTTAATTTATTTATTCGTTGGCTTATCATTAAATACAACCGTTCAAATTAATTTAATACGCATGATCCACTTAATTTTATTATATTGCGTATCAAAGTGCTTCGCAGTAGCTTGCTCAAATTTTCAAATTTAATAGTCTGGCATATATATTAAATTAAAATGCTTTCTTGTATTTTGGAATGCGCATTTTCAGTTCAACTTTGTACTGGACGTGTAATCTGGAGAAGATGGGGAATAAATTAAAAATTCCGCCCTTGAAGGCGGGCTCTCCTGTAATAAAACCCCAAATACCGTACTTTACAAATTAATTCCGGCAGTATTCAGCATCCTTGCAAAGTTAATTGTACTGAATATTTTTATATCTTTATGGCTGTATGTCGGTCGTCCTGACGACCTGAGATCCTCAAAGAGAACTTATAACTCGCTTTAAGGAAGACGTCGCAGGAAATCGGAAAATACGGTTAATTAGGGTGCCGTAGCCAAAATTCCAAAAACGGAAAGCTTGTAGTTTTGCCATGTCTGTCTGCCTGTCTGTCTGTCTGTACGTCCGCGGCTTTGCTCAGGGACTATCAATGCTAGAAGGCTGGAAAGCTGTAATTTTACACGAATATTTAAAATGCAAATTATGTATCATTAAAATCGAGCGCCCGCTCCCCCTCTGAAATCTAAACCGGCGGGTGGAAAAAATTCAAATAATTCAGGATGGTAGTAAGTATATCAAAGTTACAAGGAAAACTATAATGGCTGAGTTTTGTTGTTAATTATTTGTAATTTAAGAGTAAATAGCAGCGTAATTGAAAGGTAAATGAATATGAATATAAGGTATAAAATATACCTAAACTTAGAATATTCCGTATTAATACGAAATAATTAGAAAAATATTACTTAATTTTTTCGTAATGGCTACGGAACCCTATTTCGGGCGTGTCCGACACGTTCTTGTTTTTGATACTTCCCGCTGACTAGCTGATGCCAGTGAATTCGTCTGCAAAAACAACATTTATCTCAGTCCCACGGGTACTATGTAGTTTCTCGGGATAAAAACTATTCTGTGTAAATCCATGACATAAACTGTCAGTATGTGAATTTTCATTACAAACTATGTCTTGAGCAGTTTTTGTATGATGGAGTAAAAAACATATAAACGTTCGCAATTATAATATTAGTAAAACTATCTTTGACAGGAAAACTATTATTTTACGAATATATTCCCAAATCATAAAACATAAATTTAACAGAAAAAAATAGGTGTAGTCTAAACAAAAGACTAGGTAGTACTGCTTACACCTTATTGCAGTTTTGATTTGCGTTCGACCTTTCAAGTGAATAAAAACGACCAGGTAACTGAGACACAAGAAACGTTTATTTGCTCTGTAAATAAGCATATCGATGCTTGAAAGGAGAAATTGACTAAGCGACATTTTTTTAAGGTAAGTGAGTTACATACATGTATGGAATCAGTAAATTTTACTGATTCAAAATATGTCTATAACTGACTACCTTAAAAAATGTCGCTTAGTCAATTTCTCCTTTCAAGCGTCGATATAAGGCTACGGAAAATAAAATAATATCGATTTAACGATTAACGTCGATTTAGAAAAAGCACCATAATTAGTTAATTGCGAAAACACAAAATAATTAATACTCTTAATAAAGATAATTGCGTTACGAACAAAATAATCCCTGTTTTTAAATTCGATTCAAAGGCATTATGTAAATGTTTTCCTACGATGCAGGAAATTTACTTTTATTATCCAAATTTATGGTAATTTGGGAAATGGAGTGGTCTTATTATAAAGTGGCGGATCTTATAGGCCAATTTATCATCAATTCTACCACCGACATTCAGTTTTATGCATAGTCTACGATATTAAGATCCATGTCTCACCACTCGTTGATAAATTTTATGAGACAGATACATTGATGCCGTGTTGGGACAAAACAAAAAAGAAAAAAATTATCAGTAGTGAAGGTTACGTATCTGAATATCGAATGTTAAAATACCGAATGTATTAAAATATCGAATGGGTTATAATATCGAAAAGGTATTTCTGTTAAGACTGTATTTTTTTAGATTGTTATAAATCTAACCTAACCTAACCTAAGGGGTTCTATTACGATGCCGTTTTAATCAATCCAAAAGTTTTCAGTTTCAGAAAATAAACCTTTCGATATTTTAATACATTCGATATTCAGATGCGTACCCGTAGTGAAAGAGGCCCTCGGTACATTTTTATAGGGTGTCATGCACGATCTATCAGTTTATTTATTCAGACATTAATCCTATTGCATTAAAAGTACAATACATTCTACAATTACACTAAAATTAATACCTAATTCACTACACTACTTAAAGAAATACAATAATTACAGCGTTTATTACAAACCCTGGGATTTCAACTCGGAAATTAAATAGAATTTAGTAATAAATAAATTATAAGCGTTAACATTATCCACTTAAAACTATCTTAGTAATTATAATTTTTAATTATAAACTTGAAGGTAAATTTTAAATAGGTAAACTAAATAGTAGAGTAGAGTTCTTTTCGGACAAATGCATTTAAAATATGTAACCAGAGATCATTTGTCCCTGATTACATCTTACTAATTGCATTACGCATGGTTATATTACATTGATGATTCATAAATTCCCAGAAGGAAATCGCGGGCGTATTTACCGAGTGTTAACAGCATAATAACGTTGAGATAATGTACACTTTATCTTAAATAATGAATATCTATTGTAGGATTATATGAATTGTCAATTCAGCATCCGCCGCCCGAGTCAGTAAACTGGAGCAATACGTCAAATTTATCGCGCAACTTATCTCATTATCACCCCAACTAGTTAACGACATTACATTAAGGTGGCGTTAATTCAAACTAGCATTAGACCTTCCACAGACTAGAATAAGTTAGTGACAGTCGGGTAACGGGCTGCCAACTTAAATTCAATTTAAAGATTTAAAATGGCATCGCGTGGACGGCAGTTTTTTCTTTCAGGAAAAAGTACCTAATGCGGAAAATAACCTATGTTCAGAAAGTGTAAATATTTGTGGAAAGCCATATCCAATAATAAGGCTGAGATGTAATGTTTATAAATATCGTATTGATAAACCATAAAAAAATATTTATCTAGTCTAGTTATATAAGAAATAAGGCAAGTGCAAAGGATAATTTGAATAATAATAATGATAATTTATTCATAAAATCAGTCAGTTACAAAAATGCCAGATATAAATATTCTAAAATTAGAATATTTGTAACGGGCACTTTTGTAATTGCATGTTTTTATGAATAAATTCTTTTAGAATATTGTAACGTGAATTTTTGTAACTACATGTTTTTATGAATAAATTATCATTATCAGTGTTCACAACCTGAAGCTAGGCAGCTATCGTACTGGGGCCGTAAAATTATCGTCTATTCGTCAAAATTATAAAAAATATCGTACTCATCAGGATAATGACTATAATACATTAAAAAACATATGAAACGGAGCAATAATACACAGACTTGAAGTAAAAGTCCGATAATTATCGTACGGTTGTGAACGCTGATCATTATTATTATTATTCAAGCATTATGTTGCTAATTATTTGTAAAATATGAACCAAATTCTCATATAAAATAAGACAAAATTTTAAATCTTGAAACAATTCACGTAGTAAATAAAAATATTTTTTAAATTTAAAATTTTAATTTCAAAACTTGAGAGCGTACCCGTACACGTTTTCTTAAAGCTTCAGCTTTAAGTTGAAAACTTGTAACATAAGTTTGTTTGCATTATTGGTCTTACTATTAAACAAAGTGCTCAGTTTATTAGCTGTTTTAGTTTCTGTAGAACTTTGACCAGTTCAGCGTTTGAGTGTAAATCTGTTAAGCAACTTTGCTAATTTATACATAGACATGTGGCATTGCAGTTTGTTAAGTGTTTGGAAATTCAAATATCTAGGGGTAAATTTATGTTAACTTTAATTAAGAGAACTTGTGCTCCATTATTTTGGAATTATTTAATTGTGCAGTAATCGTACGTGTGCTCGTTACTGTCCCTATAGTTGGCATCTTCAATCTAGATAACTAATATTTGACAAAATAAACAAGTTAAATAGAAACTTATAAATGAACTAAGCAATGATATCGGTACTAAACCGACACTATATGTACCTATTTAGTGTCGACACCACACAAATCACAGCAAAAAATACCTACTTCGGACGAAGCTCCACACAGGGCGCGGAGGCAAATTTAGGCATAATTGGCATTGATACAACTAACTTCACGAAGACTATAACTAAATTGCTAGCTTAAGATCCAACCAAAATACTTTTATAAAGATAAAAGTATTTATTTGACTTAAACTTGTTCTTTGTGCCAATTGTACAGAAACTGCGCTTTAATATTATATTAGGTGTATCTGGATTCCGCGGTCGGGCAGAACAGCCCACAGGGGCGTGTTCACTCATAAAGTAGACCAGAATTAAGCTCTTGGACGTGTTTTACACGGGCCCGATTTTAAATTCAGCCAGGAACTGTTAAGCGCGGAGGACGTTCTAAATTCAAATTAAAATGTTCTAATTTCTTAATTGCAATGTCGTTTAGGGCCGCAATTGCCGACTGCCCTACATTTTTCCTTGCAGTTCGATTGCAGTCGTCACTGCACTCTGTTCTTGTCCTTTGCAATGTCATCAAATTTTAAAAATATATTTGTCAGAAAGAATAGCGTAAAAGTGATGTTTATATAATAAGTTTCGTACTATTTATTATTTTCGTACCCATATTCTGCAGATTGGCGGCGAGACGGCGTGTTTCCCTGTACATTGCGTGTTTTGCCAGGTAACCACGGTGTAACGAACTTCGTTGCCGCGCAATGAACATTGAAAATGTTTGCCGGTTCGTGGTCCAGTTATGAGTATGAGTAACACACACGTTTGTCGAGAATAATATCCAAAACGTCTGCCCCGTATGTAACGCATGAAGATGCATTCTCAATTTGTTATTTACAATACAATACAATAACTCTTTATTGCACAGCAACACATAGCAAGCAGTACAGAAAAACAGGTAGGTAAGTCTTGGGGTCAATGCCTGAGGCAGAAAATTTGGATGATATTTTTATTTTGTAATATTAGTTTAGTTTTATATTGTTTTAGTTAGTTGATTATAATTATAACTTACTCTTATTTTGTACAATAAAGACTTTACATACTTTATAGGTTACTTAACTGTAATAAATAACATACTTTAAGTGACATAATTGAAAAAAAGAAAATTGATAACAGGTCTCAAATATTACATTTTAAGCTACATCCAATACAAGATGCTTATGCCCAGCAAAATGCGGTAAGTATATACACAATTACACAGATATTTTTTTGAATTTTCTGTTATTTATTCTTCAAAACATAAACACCTTCAACTCTAGTAGTAGTCTTGAGTGTTAATTATGTTAAGGCGAATTAAAAGGTAGGTACGTAAGCATTTACACCTGTTTCGTTTTAAAGGGTACTATTTCAATAGATTACTGGCCGCTGCGAAAACAGTTTTATTTGTTCCCAGAACCATAATACGTAAACAACATTTTGATTTGTTTTGGTACTTATTTCTTATATGGCATGACAATTTGACGCATTAAAGTAACTGTAATAAATTAAAGTCATTACATTATTTTAAAGCGTCGTGCCACGTAAATTATCTCGTGTATATACACGAGTATTGGCGCCGCTTGCAGCGTTTTACGATGCGAAGACTTTCGTATCTACCCTTAATCTTCATCTAATCCTTCGGTAATAAACAAAATACGAGTAAGATGTGGCTCTGGGCCGAGAGATGCCGTAGCTTAGCAAAAAACAGAGTGTTCACTTTGTACAGTTCAACGCAAGCCTCAAGCTTGTTACCGAACA
This sequence comes from Choristoneura rosaceana, assembly GCA_037349165.1. Lineage (NCBI taxonomy): Eukaryota > Metazoa > Arthropoda > Insecta > Lepidoptera > Tortricidae > Choristoneura > Choristoneura rosaceana. The sequence goes on from JAZBNJ010000033.1 coordinate 7,124,169, forward strand.
ATGATTAATCGGTTGGTGTTGTATTCTCTAACAGCGAGATTATGAGACGCTATGATTTCGCGTGTAACGTGCGGAAGCTTTTGTGGTGATTATAGAGCATTTAGATTCGCGCCTGTGTGATTCTTAGAGCCTGATTATTGGTTTTATTAGTTAGCCTTATGTAGGTATAAGGGTAACTATGTACTTGAATTGTTCGATGACGTTAGTCAACGTTAATGGTTTGGTATCGATTAATAATAATCGATAAGCGTGGTAACTTTCTTACATTGGGATAATGTTTGGCTCAACTCTTGCTGTGATTTTACATGTAACCCTCTTGACGGAGAACCTATTATGGTAACCTATTCGCATCCTTTTGATTATTAGAGCCTGATTGTGGGTTTTATTACATAATATCCTTATGATATTAATCATGTATAAGTATAGTACCAAATAAAATAGATAAATACTGAATGAAGATGAGGCATGGGAAACACGCCGTAAAATATTATTACCTACCTAATGTTCTTATTTAGGTACTTATTTTTTTGTAACACATTCATGTTTTCTTTGTTTATATTGTTAAATCGGATCATTCATATAATAAGTGTCATTCGGCGGACGAGCGACACAAATCGGCCGCGAGCTTTTAATGACCGTGTTGTCGGCCAGTAAACCCTTTGGCTGCTGACAGCGCTATGCCTTGTACAAGTTTATCGCGTAACGCACCATAAACACAGCCATCAATCATGGAGGCTTGTTTGCGTTAAGGAGACTGCCTTCACTTGTTATATGAAAAATGCGCAGCCCGCTTTACTGGCGTTGGATTATGCAAAAGTCGTGTAGGTCTGCCTTTAAATTTTATGACAGTAGACACGCGTATTTTTCTGTTTTATTTGCAGCCAGCGAATCCAGGCTTTTATGGAATGTGTAGAATTGCTGAGGCTGAGTCGTACCCTTTTGGTATACAATACGAGTAGGTATATATATCCATATATAAATATATATGGATGATCCCTGCCGCATCCTTCCGACACCGCCCTACGCGACAACACTTCCATCCTCACCATTTAGATGATTGGCAGTCCTCTACTGTGCGTTTTACCAGAAACTTCCTGCCTCGCACAGCAAAACTCTGAAATGAACTATCGCCTGCGATATTCCCAAGACCTTCACCTATGACCTTCAAGCCTTCAAGAAAAGAGCGTACTCCTACCTAAAAAAACAGCGACACACTCGTGACTTTTCTGGTGTCGCAGGTGTCCATGGGCGACGGTAATCGCTTACCATCAAGCGATTCGTTTGCTCGTTTGTCGCCTATTTCATAAAAAAATATCTGCATAAGTACCTAGCAGGCACAAAACATAATACATTACAATTCTGTAAAGTTTACTAAATCGAATGATATCAAATATTTAACAGCAAATGTCATTTTGTTAGTTTGTTACCTATATCTTTCAAGTTTCACCCTATTTGACGATCGGATGGCCAAGTGTTTCGAGAACCTGACTAAGAAGCTTGAGGTCCCGGGTTCTATTACCGGCCGGGCAGATATTTGTTAAAACGAATGATTGTTCTCGGGTTTGGATGTGTAATATGTATTTAACTACGTATTTATCTATATAAGTATGTTTATCCGTTACCTAGTACCCATAGTACAAGCTTTCCTTAGTATGGGAGTAGGTCAATTGGTGTCAAGTGTCTCATGATATTTATTTACACATTTGAATATTATTACAACGGAAAGATAAGACGCAAAAGCTGTGATCAAATTAAACTAGGCAATGGTTTCTGTCTTTTGTTCTCGTAAAGAGATGACTCTGGCCAAGCTCTGACCAGCAGTTCTTTTAACAAAGTTTGCCGAGAGAATAATGACGCGAACTAATGCCATTAAACTTTTTATACTGACCCTGGTTCTCAAGTAGAAAAAAGAATTGCATGAATAAGCAAATGTGTACCTATTAATTATGAGTCGCCTTCTATGAGACATGTTAGAGCTGTAATTAAAAAGCCACAAAAACAAATAAAATTACACGTGGAACAATAAAAAACAAACGCCATTTGGCATTCTGTGCCACATTTTCGGGGCTTGCCCATAAAATGTATAAACATGGCGTTTGTGCTGAGCCAGCATTCGCCAGCTACGAGTTCAGCTAATGGCCTACCGAATCTGCATATCACCGGAATACACGCAACATTTTTGTACATTTCATTGAGAGAAATTGTAAATCGCGTTTTGTGTCGGACGCGTTGCAAGTGGGGCGTGCGATAAGGATTGCGTGATGTTAGGGTAGGGTAAAACTAAATTTGTTTGGTAGTGTATAAGTTTTTTTTGATGGACATAAAGTAAACGAGCAAGTGGTCGGATATTAAATGATCCCTAACTGTATAACGGCTGTATAGGGGCAATACAGCCGAAACAAAAGTTGCAACGTAAAAGTTTTTATCAACATATGTGATTGGAAATGCAGATACGCCTTTAATTCTCAATCAGTCAAAAAACGATAAATTTAAATTATTGACAATCATAATTATAAAAAAAATACAGACGAATTTTTGTCCAAGTTTAAATTTAACCAGGCATCCACTAAAATTGGACTACCCAGCCACGACAGGATAACTACTAGAGCACTAGTTACCGGACATCCTGTGTATGGAAAAACATAGTGACCTGACGTTGTAAAAACTCTATTCTAACCAGCCTCATTGTAAAAAAAATTCAAGTGACGTCAATGACAAGCATGGCAAAGGCTGTGTATACTAACTACGTGTTATTGTATCCGAAGGCATACCTAACTCATACTTTTCTCTTTCTCCTGGTTGTTTAATGAAAATGTTCACACCACATCACTGATACAAGTAGCGGCACGAGAGTCTAGCGCTGAGTGAACTGTGGAAGGGATAGCTGCGCATGGGTGCATGGGCGCGGGGGACGTAATGCGACTGGAAAGCCAATCGGCGCTACGCACGCCCGCCCTTCCCCCTGTGATACCTTACTTTTGACTTCTGCGCAATAACGGTCAGCGCTAAACTCTCGTGCCGCTACTTGTAAAGAGGTACGATCAGCATCAAAAGTAGCTACACACTTTTGTACTTTGTCGCTTTACAGTCACGTACGTAGCGCCATGCAAGAGTGACAAATGTTTTAATGCGACAGAGTAAAAAAAATGATCCGCTACTTTTGATGTCTGTACACCTGACCTTGGTGATATTGTCTTAATTGACAATAAATACGCGTGGATAGTGCATCATCCGTACCCTTAAGCTTCGTATGTTTAGTTGCTAACGTCCTTAATTTAACGCTGGATAGTAACTCGTTTGCGCCCTAACGAGTCGGTGCGGGAGTATCCTTTTAAATGTAAATTGCTAAACTTTCGTTCGCCGCTTGCCACAGATTGTGTAACAGGCGTGCTGGCTGCGGCTGCTAGCACCACGTCCCGTCAAACAATTCGGTATTATTCTACAGTTTTAGTGGGGCACTCGCACAAGTGCAACCAGAGAAATAACATTGTTTTTATTTTCTACCGAGAGTAATCACAGATAAATAAATCAACATCCCCTGTAAATTGCTTAAAAAATACACTAATGCAAGCGAATAATCCTATTTTTCAAAGTTTTAAACTTGCGATTCAATTTTTTCATAGTAATTACCTCTTTTTTATTTCCCAAAGTGCCGCATTTCTGGCCTTTGTTTACCTCCTATTTCAGCGTTTTATGAGTACTTTTGCCGCACACGATTAAACTATCCACTTAGAAAATACATCAATTAATAAACATCTCGTTCTTATTACTCTTGTAGACGACTCGTTTATTAAATGTTAAAGTGTGCATTGTAACGCCATCTGTTATTGATCTATGTCACTATATTTTGTTTTGCAATAAATCTGCACGAGGGCGCGTGCATCGCATTACTAAATAGAATTTACCTTAAATACAATAATCTTATCTCACACGTGCCACGCGACCTCTCTCGATTTGTAGCCAAAAAGTGTCTTTTCATTACCACTTCGAACTTAGTAGGTACGTTACAACTCTCATTAGCTACTAGAACAAAAAAAACTCACATTATTAAACAGTTACAGCAGCCAGTAATTCTCAGTAAGATAGGCTCCCACAATGCTATCATTTGTGCTAGTAATGAACGGGCTCAACAATCCGAGGCTTATTTAATGACTCCCGTAATTGCAAGATGCTTTGATGATATAAGCATTACTTCAACACTAAAGTACAATAGTTGCAGTGCAGTAAACTTAGAGGTAAGCAATAACCAAGAGATGATCATACTTTAGTTCGAAACGCATTAGTGTTTTTTCAGATGTTTGTAACATATGGGCCAGTGTGACATTTATGCGGGAATGAAGGTGAAGCTGTGGATGAATGATTGATGCAAAAGAACGGATCGCTGACCTGGAGACTTCTGTGGAGCGAATGGTACGGTCAAGGACTTTATTTCAAGGGCACCATGGAACCTTTTCAAAGGAAAAGTCATTACGATTTTCCTTGTTAATTAATGCATGTCACTATGACGTTTACTATTAAAAGGTTCCATGGTGGCCCATGATTCATGAATTAAAGTCCTTGACCGTTCGAACGAGTGAATTAGAGACTGTAAGATACGACCGGCTGAGGCTAGATGCTACATATATATCATTTCTTTTATCAACATTTAATCCAATATTTTTATTTGTAATAAATGAAACTGAAATTAAAAAGCTAATGGCCAACCTTCAGGAATCAGGAGGCGTTGAAAGAAGAAAAACAAAAACCTGAAAAGGATTTTTCCTTCCAAAAGGTAGATTCCACATTATATGTATATACTAACGAGACCAATTACCGTGTAGTAAAAACAAAGACGAGTCCCAGAAACTTTGTAATGTGTAGGTAGATGCTGACAATCCATATTCTGCCGTAGTACAAGTCCAAGCGAGTTCTAACTAGAATACAATATAGACTTTTAACGATCGTGTCTAGAGTAATTTGTACGACGATATTTCTTTGGCATAAACCTAGGTTATTTTAACGACAATTGTATTGGTGTTTAAGTACTTTGTTTTACGACTGTTATTTAGAATAAAATAACCTCTATCACTACCATGAGTTTAGTTACAGTGACCGTACATAGCGACGGTGTAATTTATTTGTAGAGGCGCTGTACAATTCTCCATACAAATAATTAACGCCGTCGTCGCTATAGAGTACGGTCACTGTAAACTGTAAACTCATATGGTAGGTAGTGGTACTGACTATGCGTAACTATTTAGGTACGTAATCCTGGTTTCCATTGGGGTTAATAATGAAATAGGTGAAAGCAAAGTATACATAGTACGTGGTTGCTTTTATGTACTTTTTCCAATTTCTCCCTTTTAAGTATCATGAAAATTGTATTCACCTAAATCATTCTTTTGAAAGAGTATTTGAGACCATTTCCTTCTTCTCATAGTGCTGAAGTAATTTATTGAAGAAAAGTTATTGAAGGTTGGCAGTCAGCTCCCTAAATCTCGTTCTGTTGTTCTATCGTCTTGATGCCAGTCCACTCTCTGATATTACGGAGCCATTAAATTTTGCGTCTCTTGACTTTTACTTTACGTTCTAGATCTATTGGCACAAATTTTGTACCCAACTATGATTGTTAGTGTCATATTTTCATAAAATTAGACTATGTGCATGCTATGTGCTTTATTTAAGTGATTCAGCAACAATGTATAGTCCAATGACTCGTACAATTATATCGCAAAAGAAATATCTCCAACCTAAATACCGGACACTCTGCAGAAACGCTTTCATAACGATATTATGAGATGTAGGCAAGGAGATCGCTCGCAAATTTACATAAAACTCAACCCAAACAATTATTTAGAAACTGAAGAGGAAATTCGGTTAAAGATTAATTTGTTTTAGACGGACGCTCATAAGGTCCATAAAAACATTTAAATTTAACGCGAATAAAACGAGCTGCTTTGGAATAGATTAATGAAAAAAAGCGACCATGTGCGAGTCGAACTCGCGCACAGGGTTCGGTATCTACGAGTATACAACATTAGACATTTGCAAAAAAACGGCAAAAAAATCAAGTTTGCTGTATGGGAACCCCTCCCTTATTTTTTATTTTTATTTTAATTTAAATAATTATTTTTTAAATGATTGTACAACTAAATATTCTGTGTATATTTCAAGCGTCTACCTGTTGCCTTTATTAATATGAAACAAAAAACTGCAATACATTCACGTTTCTTGTATGAAAGCCCCCTTTAAATATTTATTTTACTATCTTTTGCCCGCGGCTCCGCCTGCGTGGTATTCGGTTATCGCGCGCTGTTCCCTCGGTAACTGTGCATTTTTCCGGGATAAAAAGTGGCCTAAGTATGTCACTCTCGGGCCCATAAACTATCTCTCTATGCCAAAATTCACATCGATCCGTCGCACCGTTACGGCGTGAAAGACGGAGAAACACACAAACATACAAACTCACTTTCGCATTTATGAAATTAGTATGGATTCTGTTTTTAGTATTTGTTGGTATAGCGGCCACAGTAATACATAATTGATAATCTGTGAAAATTTCAAGCGTCTTACTACTATAACTCAAGAGATAGAGCCCTATGACAGACGGACGGACAGACAGACAGACAACGGAGTCTCAGTAATATCCTATCTCAGTAGTACCTTAAAAAAACGTTTTCTGAAGCATTACACGTGTGTTTGAGAGTAAACATTTGTAGGTATACATATTTTATTTCATCAAGATTTTTGTGAATAACTACGTGCTCAGAATTAAATCAGTGTAATAAGGATAAGAATTATAAAATAAGAGAAAACGATGGATTTGCGTATATGCCCCGAATGAATTTGTAATGTGCAAACAGGTTCCTTGAATTACTGATTGTTTCAGGTTGGTATTACTTTGTGGAGGTCAATATTAATCAATTATAAACGGTACTCCGCACCCAATTGTTGGTTGCAACCCGTCCAACTAACAATTAGCAACAATACTGTGAAAATTGTGGCTGATTGTGGGTGTGTGAATTGTGGCCTGTGCAATGTAATGTGTCACTGCTGTTATAAATAAATTATTTTCTTTCTTCCTTTCTTTCTTTATATGTAACAGTCAAGTGAAAAAATAAGTATTTATTTGAACCACTCAAAGATATGTTACTACGGCCTTATTGCGTCGGAATAAGAGTCTGTGGTACTTATTTTTGAAACTTTGAACAAGTTCACATTTTGTAACCGGCTAGCCGGTCGGAAAAATAACAGGCGTGTGGTTACAAATAAAAATATAATATAAAAGGAAAATATATACAATTGATTCAGTCAGCACTGCTCTTCTTGATAAATTTAAAAAACACTGGCCTGAGACTTGTAGGACAGGTAGGGAAACAGGGCAGGGTGTTAAGGTCGCCTCGGAGCGTCCAGTCGCGCCGCCGATCTGCTTCGAGGCAGCGGAGCGGAGTGGAAGTGGAGATGACGATTTGTATTCAGCAGGAAAAAGGAAGGGCTGAAATGAAACACCCTGATTTACTGCTTGCTTGCAGTACCCATACAAGCCTCGTTTTAGTGTCGGACCAGCGAAAGAAAGCTAAACGAGACTTGGATTAGGTTTTACAAAATGTACCTATACAAGGAATAAATGTTAGAAATAGAGATAATAATGTTTACAATACCTGCAATAGTTGCAGCCCTTATATTATAAGTAGTATTCAATGAAATAGCTATCACCGGTTAAATAATTAATAGTTTCTATAAAGAAAACCAAATTTCGGCTTACGCCTTGTCAAATCGTAGAGCCAAAGACCGGAAAAAACAAAAGCGGATCAACAATTTAAAATTTAAACTTCTTTTTTCTGTAAGCGGCCAGTTGCGCACCGCGGAGGTTTGCCATGTTACAATTTTTACACTTGACTGTACAACCTATACGTAATATCTATGTAAAATGTAGGTGCATAATAACGGAGAAATTGGTAAATACATATGCAGTGGAGCATAGAGCATAGAACCTCCTTTTTTGGACCGTAAAAATAAAATATAATCAATATAATAGCACGATCAAATGTATTACTTAATAAGGTACATACCCACTGAAGTGTTTTCGTTGGTATGTTGTTTAATAATAATATGTATAGAAGGCGCACAAAAGTAAAACTGGAACACCAAACTGATTTTAGCGTCACTTCTCGGAAGTCCACATTAACCTCTTAAAGCCCAACGGCCTAAATTTTGGACAACATTTTCCAAGTCAATTTCAGCTTTCATTGAGTGACAATGTATAAATTTCAACAAACAAAATTTAGCCCCGGCCTTCTGGACGAGCTTCACGATGTCAGCATAAAATGATTTCTTGTTCCAAGAAGAAACTTTTGAAATCGTGGGATGGAAAATCATTTTGTACTAACAAGTTTAAATCCTAACGGTTTCCCTCAGGGCAAATTTATACTTTGAATTACAATTTACAAGTTTTTGCTCCAAAATCAAAATTGCACGGTGAACATTGGAAACTTCTGACAAGTACCAAAGGCTATTTAAAATTTTGCAGTGTAAGTAATTTACGGCCTGGACGGCATTAAAATAAAATTATTTAATTTCTCAAAAATATTCTGACGACACTGTTACAAATATGTGTCATGCATACATGTAACATCAAGTGCAAAGTTAACTGGAAGAGATCCCTTTAAGGGATAAGTTCGCCTTTGTACATCTCTTTCTCTTGTAAATTTCATATGTTTTATATGTACAATAAAGAGTTACAATACAATACAATACAATACAATACAACATCTTAACGTAACTTAAAAAAAATGTCAATTACCTAGGTATGATATTTATATTATTTAAATATTTAATAACAAAATACTCAACCAAATTACAAAAAGTTCGGTTGTAGCACTTAAAAAAAATTGATAAAAATTAGGCATTGTCCAGCTTAATCGTGCAGGTTCAATCCTTAAACTTATCTAAATAACTGTTTTTAATGAAGACAAACTGTGTAGATACTGTCAAAGCTAACGTCATTTTTCACAAGCGAAATAGCAAATCGAAGCGAAATTTTAAGAAATAGTTGAGAATATTAAAATTAAAATTTTTATTTATTGCTAATCACTTTACATTAGACAGGTGATACAAAGAGCAGGTTTACATTACTTACTTATTATTTACTTTTTACTTATTATTTAATTTAGGTTGTGTATCTAAAATGATTACGACTTTCTTAATATTGATTTAGAGACCCGCCGAAATACCGAAAGGCCGAAAACTACTTACAAAATGAAGCATTTCGCAAATGAAACCTAGTAACGATACCACAGAGAGTGAAACGGTTGCTGAAGTAAATAGCAAAGCGTACGTGCTTACTTGTTGATGTTAGAGTCGCTACACATGGCGGAAATTAGGCTACCGAAAGCTTTGCGGCCACAGATATTAGATTAGTATTCTATGCCCTGCGTTTGCGGCAAAATTTGTTATGGTAGCTAGCATATAAGAAGTCGGTTACGTCACGCCATACGCCTGCAGATGTTCCTGCGCTCCGATTTCTGCCCGGAGGGTGTGGTATTCCGTCGTTTTAGGGTAGCGACGAGAGACGTCTTTCAAAAATCCTTATAGGTAATACAATACAATACAAATATTCTTTATTGCACACCATAAAGCAGTACAAAAACTTAAATATAAACACTTTGAGGTAATTAGTTTTTTTTGTATTTTGTCTTTTTGTGTACCTATTATTTTTTGTATAATTTGAATTTTACAGCGCATTGGTGTTTTAACTGTAATGCTGTAAATTTTTGTTGACAAATACATAAATTAAGTAAGAGTGTTTGTATCAATTGTTTTTAAATTTAATATGTTACAAGTGTCTACATCGCTATAATGACAAGTATACCATACGAGTATCAAAAGTCTCCATACATATCTCACATGTAGCTCTCCCCTAACACTGGCCACAAACTGTGCCACACCGCATTCATCTCATCATGTCACTGCCTCGCCCACGCTTGTATTGGCCACCTCAATGGGTACACCGAGCATTTCATCATTTGTTTTATTCTTACTGCTTTTTTATTTGCTTTGTTTTTGACTGTAGTTTCGGTGTGTAACTATATGCTCTAATTTATTTGGGCGCAGTTCTTGAAATTATGAATAGGTAATGTTGTTTTTTTTTCTTACAAAATGTGCGCATAAGACATTTATTGGTCACACTTCGCAATAACTTACCAATTTTCTATCAATATCGCCTAGATATGCTTGCTTAACTTTGATTTTAGGCTGATCTTGGCATTTCCGCTTTATTGAAATACTGGGACACTCCTCCAGAATTTATTTAATTATAAGTTATTAATATATTATTTATTTTATTGTAAGTAATTTATTTTTCTTGTTGTGCCGAAGTTCTTTCTTTCTTTCTAAGGTTTCAGGTTACCGAAACATAGGTCAGCAAACTTTAGAGGAATATAAAATACTCTAAGGGGCTGTTTCACCATCCACTGATTAGTGTTAACTGACGGTTAAATGTGATGCCGTCTCCGTCTCTTCGAACAAAACAAATAGAGACGGCATCACATTTAACTGCCAGTTAACACTAATCAATGGATTGTGATTTTGTTTCACCTTTTTTTCTATGCAAATTAAAATTTATTTTGTCTGTGGTTTTAAATTTCACAAAAAAAAAACACACAGTGCGCAGCCATGTTTCATTTTAGTTTTTTTTTCTGTCAGTACAGTATAATAAATAAATAAAGGATAATAAAATCGAGCCTTTGAGATGCGGATGAAATAAATATTTCTTCGTATAATCTGACAGTCGTCGTCAATTCGTCACCGGCTGCCGGGACGGGCTGATTTTGATCGATTGGCCGTCGCGACAACCCTACGGCGCACTTGACAACACAAAGTAAATACCCTCCAGAGAAATACATTCAAGGAAACAGCACTTCGATAAGTATAACATGTTTTACAAATAACCATCGAATATGTTCGTGGTTTCTCAGGTTACCGTTTCTTAGCTATTTTATTTATTTTATTTTATTATTATTATAATTTAAAAAGTGCCTCTTAAGCATCAGTGGACTCCTGGCCACAGAGTATGGTGCAATCAAATGACAGATTTCGCATGCAAAAACTGACATTTCATTGCGATCGCGAGCATCAGAAACGTTAGGCAATACGGCCTCTGATCTGTGATGGCAAAGCATGATATTGTATTTGGTATTTCTTACATCTCTTTTATATTGTTCCAGCTTCAAGAATCATATGTATACTTATGCAATAAGAGATTTAGAGCCACATTAATGGGGTTGTCATAAAAATTGAAAAGTCCTGACATCACCCTAAAAGTCCTGACATTTCTTGTCACACATTTAGGTGGTGGACAGGAGGGGAGTCAGGCGATTTGTGATACAGGAACAAATTATTGCAATCTTCATAGCAATACATGTGACAAGGGGGAGAGAGGGAGGCTAAAAATGGTCAAATTTGGTGTGACATACTTTATGGATGGCTCTTTGACATCCCCCTCCCCGACACCATTTTTTTTCTCTGAGTTCATTTCTAAAAATCCAGACACTTGGCAAGTCTGGGCGGAATCCTGAAAAGAGGTCAAAAATCAGGACATGTCAGAACATATATCCTGACGTATTGCAACCCTACACATAAGTGTGTTTTTCAATACGTTTTTACTCAAATCCATAGTACGCCTCCAGGGCATTTGGAGTTGACAGTTGATAAGATAAATGATAAGCTTGTCGATTCAAATGTTTGTTTGTACAAAAAATTAAAATAAACGTTCGATATTTGTTTTTACTCCCAACCCCGGGATGAAAATAAAAGCTCTTAGTTTATTTAAAAGCCTACGTGTTTTCCATTTATGAAAGTTTTTACACGGTTTGAACCTATATTAAAATTTGTACAAAAACAAAAGTAGCCAGATGTTAGTTTTAGTGCTGTGACGCGATATTGCAATCAATTTTGATTAAAGATATCTGAACGCGATTCTATTGTTACCGGAATAGAAGCGTTTTCAGATATTTTTGAAAATCGAATTTTTGCTCTTAAGTACCTCGACTGTATCTTTATTTTATACACCTTATCTCGGTGAAATTCTTCAGAATTGATGAAGATCCAGTGCTAGCTATTGGGCACTGAGCACTGGGCACTGGCACTTGATCTCACCAAATTCAGAATTCGTAACAAAATCCATAAATGTATGGAATCACGGAATGTTTAGGGAAAAAGTATAGATGTTCGCCTATCTTAAGTTTTCCGGGTTACCTATGTTTTACCAAAAAATGTTTGACAAATTATCGTTTGCCAAATTGACACTTGACAAATAATTATTACGCGAACCTAATGTTTGGCATGTTCATGTTTAAGCAATATCTGGTTTGTGAAATATTACTTTGACCAAATTTCATTTAGTCAAATATGTTATCATGGCTGCTATAAAAAAAAACCTAACATCGAAGGCTAAGGCGGGAGCTACGCTTCGCTTCGCTCCCGCCTTAGCCTTCTAAACCTAACCTATCCGAGTCGCTTCTGCTCCGAACCGTCTTGCTCGCTCGCTTCGCTCGCTCGCTCGCACAAATTTTATTTTATTGTCCAATGTTTTTTTGCCTTATTAAAGCATTTGCTAAATGACCAAATGCCATAATGTAATTTTTCGTAATAATATTTTGTCGAGTGAAAATTTGACGTAATGAAAATATTCGTATTAAAATTGTGCCAAAGTTTGCATTGCCAAACAAAAAGTTGCTAAAAATTGTTTGGGAAATGAAATTTGACCAAAATAAATTTGGTAAAACAACAGGCTCCCAAGTTTTCCTTTTCAAACCAAATTAGCTTGACAAGGTCCCTTTTAAAGATAAGTTCGAATTTGTATTTTTTTTGTTTTGTTTCTTTTTGTATTATTTTTGTGTTTTATGAACAATGAAGTACCTATTTACGTACCTATTTAAAATATATTCAAGAATTATCTTTATATTTATTTGAAACCTAAGTTAATTTTATCTTTTTTATTTCAGTAAGTAATGGAGACAATGAATTGATGCTCGAGTTTGTTTAGTAATTACCACTCTTAATAAGTATAAATAATAATAATAAATAAAAAGTTGTTTTAACTTTTTTAGTTATCAACATACAAAAGTTATATGCAGGAAATTATTTATTACTCGTTAAGGTCGCTACCCATTGTGTAGTGGACAGAGATAAAATTTTATTTAGAGCGTTAACGAAAACGTGGGTGTGCTTGCTTACCTACACATATCCAAGTGTAAGGTTATTCATGCTGACCCCTAAGTACATGCTTGCATTTCAAAATTAAATGTAACTAACAATCTCTAGTAGCAAACGTAGGCTAAGTTTTTTTATAATAGGTACAAGACCTTCAAATAGGTATTTGTGCTAAGAATTTATCTAATACTTTATTTGAGATCCAGGCCGGCCTTATTTATAATCAAAATATTATTGGAAACTTTACTGATTGTAGACATAACGCTGTTTTTGTTGGATTTTCTAAGAACATTGTAAATTGAATGCTGTATCTTGGAACTGCTTGATATTCAAAATACCGTTACTCCTCTTTTACGAGTAGTTAATTACAAAAATAATTATTTTGAAGTATAATGAAAACGAAATACGCAACGACTTAAATAAATAAAAGATTTACCTTTAAAAAATCACCGCACCTCAGTCTGTTTCACTTCGTGAATTGCAGCTGTACAATCTTTCAAATGAACTTCCAATGAATTAATTCACTCAAAAATTTCAGTTAAAGAAACAGCGTGTTCACGTAAATACATTTTAAGCTTTTCTACAAAAGGGGCCGAAGTTAATTAGAAAACATTTCCCGATCAAGCCCTATCTATACCTACTATGCAGTACAAAATTCGAACTTCGTCTCTTGCCATCGCATCCCACTGCCGCTTATTATTATGAGAATGAGAAGGACGGTAGGATACGAACTTCGATTTTCGAATTTCGTAGTAGCCCCCCAGTTTCGGACGTTTGAAAGGAAATGGGAAAAGCCTGGAGTAGTTTGCTTTTAAAATTGCCTCGGCAATGGCTCGACTTATTAATGCACCACTAAGCAAAGCATCAAAAAGCGCTTAATATTGCATAATTCAGGCCAGGTATGATGCCCGATTCAAATAATTATTTGGTTCTCGTGCTTCGTGGTAGGACTTAATCGCTCTGTCACACAATAGCTTCTCTACCTGAATTATACAACACTAGCTTTCACCCGCGGCTTCGCCTGCGTGGAATTCGGTTATGCCGTGCTTTTCCTTCAGGAATTGTGCATTTTTCTGGCATAAAAAGTAGCCTATGTTACCCTTTGGCTCATAAACTACCGCTACGCGCCAAAAATCACGTCGATTCGTCGTTCGGTTTCGACGTGAAAGATGGACAAACACACAAACACACATATTTTCGTATTTATAATATTACCTAGTAGGATAGGTAGGATGTTTTAAAACCCGCCCTTCTCCATTTTTAGGGTTCCGGAGCCAAAATGGCAAAAACGGAACCCTTATAGTTTCGCCATGTCTGTCTGTCTGTCTGTCCGTCTGTCTGTCTGTCTGTCTGTCTGTCTGTCCGTCCGCGGCTTTGCTCAGAGACTATCAATGCTAGAAAGCTGTAATTTTGCACGAATATATAAGTAAACTATGCCGACAAAACAGTACAATTAAAAATTCAAAAACAATTTTTTTTAGGGTACCTCCCATAGACGTAAAGTGGCGGTGATTTTTTTTTTCTCATCCAACCCTATAGTGTGGAGTATCGTTGGATAGGTATTTTAAAACCATTAGGGGTTTGCTAAAACGATTTTTCGATTCAGTCATTTGTGAATTTGCGAAATATTCAACTTTAAAGTGCAAATTTTCATTAAAATCGAGCGTCCCCCCCCCCTCTAAAATCTAAACCGGTGGGTGGAAAAATTTGAAAAAATTCAGGATGGTAGTCAGTGTATTAAACTTCCAAGGAAAACTATAGCGGCTAAGTTTGCTTGAGAATTATTAGTAGTTTATGAGTAAATAGCAGCGTAAGGTATAAAATATACCTATACTTCGAAGATTCCGTATAAAGTACGAAATCCTTAGAAAAATTTTACTTAATTTTATCGTAATGGCTCCGGAACCCTATTTTGGGCGTGTCCGACACGCTCTTGGCCGGTTTTTTTTTTGAAAAGATCCCTTTTAGGGATAAGTTCGCCTTTGTACTCTTTTGGTTTGTTGTTTTCTTTTTGCATTACTTTGTGTTTTATGTACAATAAAGTATTTACATACATACATTCATTTTTATGAATGGATTCTAGAGTTTAGTAATTTAAAGTTAAAGATTTAGTTTATAATGGTTATGATTGTAACAAGCAAAAAAGCACGCAAATAGGTGAATTTTGACTTTGTTTTGGTCACGTAAATTAAAAAAGAAAAACTGGGTACAATTGAAAAGATGGCGTCCGGGTTCGCTCCGATGCTCACAATTATAGGCACTTTCACACTTTTCTCGAAAAGAGTGCGATAGATTACGCAAAGGGCACGAAAGAATTCGGTCCGATAGCGAGATCTGCCGAAAACATCGTTAGACGAAACTTGGCGCAATAAAACTGAAATATTCCACCGAAAAAACAATTTATGGAACAACTTCTGTTTTTTAATTTTGTTAATGTTCTTGTTCGAAATTCGAGGACGCCACGCAATATTGGCGGGAAATTATACGATGAGTTATTGTTTTAACAAAGGTTTTCCGTATCAAGAAGCATAATAATGTTTACTTACGCAATATAGAATTATGATTCGGATATGATTTTTAGGGTTCCGGACCCAAAGGGCGCCAACGGGACCCTATTACTGAGACTCTGCTGTCTGTCTGTCTGTCTGTCTGTCCGTCCGTCTGTCACAGGGCTCTATCTCTTGATCCATAATAGTTAGGCACTTGAAATTTTCACAGGATATGTAGGTATTACAGCTACAAATTAAAGGGGGTCCTCATACAAGAAACGTGTTTCATTCAGCGGTTTTTGGTTGCTAGACAGCCAAGATGACGGCCGTCAGTTGCTAGGGGCAACGCGAGCGACCCGTTTAACTACTTATTAATTTGCGATTTTATTAGTGCTATTTTAAAAAACCTTCGATATATAATAATAATCTCTAAGACCGTGGTTTATTTTTTTGTGCAGCATTAAGAATTTAAGACTAAATAACAATTTATGATTCACCAACCTCCGACGCACACTGCACACACTTCACAAAATCCGACTTCAATAAAGCACTCACAGCCACTGTGTTTATTGTTTTTTTACACTAAAAAATGTTCGTTATAATTCATTACTAAGTAAAACTATTTATTTACAAGGTCAAAATTTAAAATCAGGTTATGATTTATTCACTAACAATAGTAATAAGTACGCACCGTCGACCGAAATTACAGCGTACAGCAACTTTTTTTTCTAGCGCAGTGGCGGGGTTGCCAGGGCTAGAGTCTAAAACGCTATTCAGCCGGGCGACAGCCAAAGAGGATGAGAATTAAAAATTATTATTTATTCAAAATACTTGCACCTAGTGTTTACATTTTGGTAATATGTTTTTATTAACTTGTAATGTAACTAGTTACGTTTGTTCGGGTGGAATTAATATTTCAACTTAAATTTGAGGTGGATATCTTGAACTGATTGAGCTGAAATTTTGCATGCATGTATAAATTTGATGACAATGCAATATTATTATGACGTAGAGCTGATCTGATGATGAAGTTAGATGTTGGCCATAGGAACTCTGTAATAAAACGACATGACCGCACCGATTTTGGTCTCATTTGGTTCGTCTCGACGACTACCTACTTTGGTAACCAGGGACAAAAAGTACCGCCAGTAAAAAGGCTTGTATTAGATTTTTTTAGAAAAAATCATCATCATCTGAGCCTATATACGTCCCACTGCTGGGCACAGGCCTCCTCTCAGAATGAGAGGGCTTGGGCCATAGTTCCCACGCGAGCCCAGTGCGGATTGGGAACTTCACACGCACCATTGAATTGCTTCTCAGGTTTGTGCAGGTTTCCTCACGATGTTTTCCTTCATCGCAAAGCTCGCGGTAAATTTCAAATGTAATTCCGCACATGAATTTCGAAAAACTCAGAGGTGCGAGCCGGTGTTTGAACCCACGGCCCTCGACGACTTAGAAAAAATATTACTGAACTATTTGTTTTTAAAACATTGTACGGTCTCTGGTGCGGAACCCTTCATGCGCGAGTCGCTCGCACTCGCACTTGACCGATTTTTTTTTTCTTATCCGCTTAGAAAACAAAACACGCCCAAGAAAGCATATAAATAAAGGGATCAAGATTTGTCGAATTTTGGAGTTCAAATATTTACTTACACGGCATTATTAGGCTTAGCTCAAGGACTCCAATATTTTTTTTTACAAAACTTGACCTCTTACCTAGTTTACTAACCACAGAACTTGACCCGTAACTTAAACCCCATTGTAATGTAAAATAGTTAACAAAACTTTTATAACCTGGAACCCGTCTTGGCTTCATACGAGAGTAATAAAAAAAAAAGACGTAAAATATTACAAAAAATATATTTTTAAAAGAGCAAAACTTAAAGATTTCTTGATAATCAAAGTCACGTCCTTAAAAAATTATTAAAAAAAAACAAAACGGATTGTGGAAAATATACAAATATCTGCTGTGAGGCTTAGAAGAAGTTAGCAGATATACAGACATACATACACGGACAGCTACTTTGTTTTACACTTAACAACCTGTCATCTGCGAAAAATCCGTTTATCGTTGTCCCTCTCGAGGGATTGCATAGTTAACTAACTTTGCAATTTTCTGGAAAAAACTATTCTTTGTCTTTATCTCAGAATCAAACTATCTGTATACCAAATTTCGTCTAAATTGGTTCAGTGG
Organism: Choristoneura rosaceana; assembly: GCA_037349165.1. Taxonomy (NCBI): domain Eukaryota; kingdom Metazoa; phylum Arthropoda; class Insecta; order Lepidoptera; family Tortricidae; genus Choristoneura; species Choristoneura rosaceana. The sequence continues at coordinate 7,142,043 of JAZBNJ010000033.1, forward strand.
TTTAAGTGTGAAGAGGTTACAGATAGAATGAGAGACACTTTCATATTAACATAATATTAATATAGATAACAAGACGCTAACGTGGAACGCTAAATACTTAAAATACGAAATCAAAAAAAATTAAGCTGTTCAACTTCTGCAGAATCAACCCTTTTTTCACTAGGGTCCCAGATAATTGGATATTCTCGTGAGAATTTAATAAAATCCTAGTTTACGCAAGAGAAACCGCGGGTAAAACCTTGACAAGGATGGCAAGGATAAAACGTATACATACGTCTTTGTATGGTCGACTATGTTTTTTTAACAATTTATGACTTCCCTGGTGAGAAAAACACCATTAGGAACCTTATACGACCCGGTAAAAGGTACACGGGTCGTCAGCTGTAAGATTGAGTGAGAATTTTTCCTATAAAAAGTAAGTCAAGTATAAGTACTTACTTTTATTGATAAATGAAACTAAATATAATATAAACACTGAATATTAAACATAACTTCCTAACAATAACTTAAAATAAAATAAAAATTTAACCTAAAACTAAAACAAATTGTTCAAAGAGTACCCCTTAGTACTTAGTTGACACAAGTTTTACAATGCACTATATATACTATGAGCAAATAATTTGCTCACCCGCAACCTTTGAATTCACTCTGGTGAGTTCGTAACGCGTCCATTTAGCGTGGTGATAGTTAGGTTTGTGTGATTTTGCGTGTGTTCTTGCTGTGTGAAGGTGGAGGAGCTGGCTGAAAGCACATTTACCTATTGCATAGATGTAGCTATCGTCAGGATGCGGGTGAGCAAAGTACATAATTGGTTTAGTTCATTGATATGTACTTCCGCAAAGTAATGTGTGATTCAATGAATTATAAATTTTACAAACAGATGTTTATTTCAACGTATCTAGTTTTTACAACTGTCATAAACTTTCTCTGAGTCATTAGGTGCTTTTATGTCATAAATCTTTCAAAAACAAGATTAGAAAAGGTTACTTACTTCTATAATTTTCTTTGTAATCCCCGAAGAAGTTATGCCTTGAAACATTCTTCAAAGTCACTTTAAGTCATAATAAAAATATTATATTTAAGGTAATAAAAAATCTACCGGCCATAGAAAAAAAGTCGTATCAGATACTCTTATACACGCTTTGTTGTGTCAAATATTTGGTGCCAGTGACTGTACTATGAAGTTCTCCCACTCGCCATTATTTATTAACAGTTTTTACAACCACAATTTACGATCTACAAGACAGGCTCTAAGACGCGGTAATTTATGTTTTTTTAATTGCTGAAACAGTATTAATTTTAATTCCGTCCGTGTCTTTAGTGCTTGTCTAATCGGTATTTACTAAAACTGTATGAATAAAAAATCTCAATAAATTTAACTTTGTTGAATCATATATCATTTACTACCATTATTACTATTACTGCTACTACTACTACTACTACAAGTACTATAACTATTATTATTACTAGTAAGTGGTATGTTTCCCGATATATAGATGTCGCAGTCGATTTATCTAGCGGTCTATAAAAAGGCTGTTATCTTTCACTAAGTTGTTAAGTACTCCAAATTAAGTTGCTTGACTTGCATTGTAAGGTATCAACTCTCGATATTTTAGAAATCCCAAATATTTCAGGCGCGTAGCGTGGTGGGCGTAGGTACTAATTATGAATACGGAAGGCAACATTAATTTTAAATATTTATCTACTTAATATAATAATTATTTAACCCTCCTGTGTGCAAATGGGATTTGTAAATCCTCTGTGATGATAATGTTGAATATTGAATGTCAATGTAGATACTTTATTACTTTAGTATAAGGATTTAAGTGCATTGAATTAACCATCATATTTTATTGTGTTAGCATCGAAGCGTGGAATGTTATAAAGAGAAGTGATAAAATTATGAATAAAACGTCCGAATTGTTCACCCATGCAATAATAAAATGGTGTTAATTATGTAGTTATGTGCTTTGTGTGTTATATATGCTCTTAAACGATAAGACCACCTATTGCTTACCTTGAATTTTTTCTCTGTATATCTGTTTTCTGTATCGCTTACTATTATTGGTGTACATTAAAGAGTACACCTGAGCACACAAAGTAATTGTCAAAGTTGTCAAATAAATATATGTCATCCAGCAAATATTTAATTGTATTGATTTTTAATACCCCCATAAAGTAGCGCCTGGCTAAATCAATTATTGATACCTATTTTTAACCCCCGACGCAAAAAAAGGGGTTTTATAAGTTTGACCGCTATGTGTGTCTGTGTGTCTGTCTGTGTGTCTGTCTGTGTGTCTGTCTGTGTGTCTGTCTGTGGCACCGTAGCTCTTAAGCGGGTGGACCGATTTGAATGCGGTTTTTTTTATTTGAAAGCTGGTTTTCTAGCGATGGTTTTTAGACATGTTTCATCAAAATCGGTTCAGCCGTTTCAAGATCATCAGCTCTTTTGTTCGCTACGGTAGGAATCTTAGACGCATAATGGGTATTTACTTTACTTTCAAGCATATTTGGGACCTAAAACTTGAAACACCCATGTATGCTATGTAACTATGCAAGATTATGTAACTATACAAGAACGATGAGTCCCGCCCGAGCGACATCAACATTCTGGTTTTACAATACAATACAATACAATGACTCTTTATTGTACACCACAATTAGTAAACGATACAGAAAACAGGTACACATAAAGAAAATTACAAAGTAAACAATAGGCAATAGGGTTTACTGTAAATATCTTTAATTTTCATCATATCATAGCAATCTCGCGTGTCGTCAGTAGTTTGAGTTTAGTTGAAAGCAATTTGTTACTTTCTTGTGATTTATTTAGAACCGCTTCGTCAGGGTTATGTGTAAAAATAGATGTCACCGAGCGGTAAGCAATATCAATAAAGGTTACGCGGTCGTAGAACCAGGAACGGTAACTGCTGTTCTATAGTTATCCAATATATTTAATGGGATAACGGGTCAATGTCGACGTTATTAGGGTACTATCTTATAACCATTGGGCGTATGAGGTCGGCTACTTTGTAAGGGCTTACGTTCATTTCTATGATATTTAGTTTTAAATATTGATTTAAGAGATTATGCAAAGGGCCAAATTCGAAAATCGAAGTTCGTATCGTACCGCCCCTCTCACTCTCGTATTAAATAGTATAAGTATCAGAGGGACGGAATAACACGAACTTAGATTTTCGAGTTTCGTAGTAGCCCTCTGGTCTTATATGAATGGTTTTCGTGAAATATTTCGCCAAAAGCCCGTTCGAAAATTTAGTCACTTTTATTAAAGTTAGCCAGGTAGCCACTTGGCTAAAGGATAGTATTAATAACTTGTGGTTGAGCGCAAAAACACTGAATAAAACAAACTTTCATTCGTATCATATTCAAACAGTATTGAAAAATTTATCCTCCCGATTCCCAAACATTTACTACGAGAATCGTTTTAGTAATACGAAATATGCTACTGCATTTTAGGTAATCTAATTACACCGTACTTTCAAATTGCATCTATAGAGCGGACTTGTACCTACGCAATGATGCCGGGCAAATGAAATCTATTTATAATGAGCTTTGGATTTGTAGCGCGGCCATTCAACTGTAGCGTCACCGGCTTATATTTTAGCGGGATTACTAATAGAATTCAATGCTTGGCTAGACTTACAGTCGTAATATTAGCAGGAGTTGCGACAGACACATATGTATATATAACTAGCTTATGCCCGCGAATTCGTCAGCGCGGATGTAGGTTATCGCGCGGTGGCGCCCTTTATCGGAATGAAAAGTATCCTATGTTGATCCTTGAGGTTTAAACTATCTCTATACCAAATTTCATCAAAATCGGTTCAGTGGTTTCGACGTGAAAGCGTAACAGACAGACAGACAGATAGACAGACAGACAGAGTTACTTTCGCATTTATAATATTACTAGTGTTTACCCGCGGCTTCGCACGCGTAAATTACACACAGTTCCCGTGGGAATTACCTAAAATTACATCATGGACGTTACATTAAAAACAATCATGGTCAAATTTCATGACTCTGAGCCCAGCAGTTATTAGTTCGAGATTTTATCCCTATCCCGTGGGAATATCGGGATAAAAAATATCCTATGTTTTAATCCAGATTATAAACCAACTTTTGCCCAAATTGCATCCAAATCCGTCCAGCCGTTTTAGCGTGAAGGAGTAACAAACATACTCACTCACTCACTCACTCACTCACAAACTTTTACATTTATAATATAAGTAGGATTATTAATTATTAATTATTAAATTAAATTATTAATTATTAAATTAAATTATTAATTATTAAATTATTAACATTATTAATTATTAATATTATTAATATTATTAATTATGAATATTATTAATTATTATATTATTATTATATTAGGGATTAAACACTGGTGTGTTTATTTTTAAACGTAGCAAACAAAGACAAAGTAACTTATTGACGGTTTAGTAGCATATCTACGTGAATTGGCAGTAAAATTATAATTAATCAAGAACAGTCGAACAAACTGAATCATGTACTAGGGTGGAACCTATTAAATCAACAATTTGAATATGATTTCCTTTGATTGAGAGGCCTTTGTTCAAGAGTGGATGTCTTCCAGCTGATGATGATGATGACGAAGGAGGTACTTATTCCAAATAAACTAATTACCGCACAGAAGCTTCAATTAATGATATCTCTGCTTGGATGCCCACCCTAGCACTCTAATGACAATCAGTTAGTTCGTTTCTCGGACATTGCACAAAAACACGAGCAAGCCGGATTGTAATCGTTCAAACGAGAAAACCGGCGGAAGCCGAAGTGTGTCCGAGAATTGCTCAAGAACGGCCGCAGAATAGCGAGGTGTCCGACAATCGAAGGAAAGGACAAGGCGTTCGTTAAGCTCACGATAATAAGAAGGCTGGGCTTAATCATAAAATCCTTTTTGCCGGTTTCTCGTCTGTCTTCTTACCACTTCGTAGCGCTAGAAAAGACTCTTGATACTTTTATAACATTGACTTGCTGCGATCAACAGTTATGGTTATGTATGTATCGATGTATGTAAACTCTTCATTGTAGAAAATAAGTAGCAAACAAAATTGACAGACATATACACAAAACCGAACTTATCTCTTTAAGGGATCTCTACCAGTCAACCTACATTTATATGTATTGCAGGTTTTTATTAATAGTTAATTTTAGAGCTAAAGGGTAGGCTTTTGCCCTGCAGTGGGTGGGACACATTATAAGCTATTAAAAAAAAAAAAAAATATAGAGCACGCTTGTCTAGGCTACAATGGAGCATCGGTCGCAGTTCATGCAACACCCTGAATTTTGATATTTAACAAATTTTTTATTACGAAACTTTTTTTTATAAGGCTATTTCAAATGTGTGCCTGCTGTCTTTGCCTTTTGTGGATACGTACTAGACGGTACCTGCGGCTTCGTACGCATAATCCTTTAGATCCGGCAGTTGAATTGAAAAATATTTTACTGAATTCTCATGAGAATCCCTAAAAGTTACATCGTGGATTTTATTAACATTTTAAAGCACCCGCGCCGAATTTCGTGACTCCAAACCCAGCGGCCGAGATTTCAAGACTTTATCCTTATCGCGTGGGAATATCGAAATAAAAAGTAGCCTATGTATTATTACGTCCAGCTATGTACAAATACCAGTTTTCCTCAAAATCGGTTCATCGGTGAGGTAATAGACAAAATGGGTTATATTGACATTTATAATATTAAATTGAGACTCACAAGAGGATCGTCAGATGTATACAAATAAAATAATGGACAATAATAATAAAAATAAAATTACATTGCCAAATTGGATACAACGAGTAGGTTAAAACAACCAAGACTTGAGAAGAAACGTTCATAAGTATTTAGTATTCGGATTGTTTAACGTGCACAAGTTTATTTGGGTTTTCAAAGAATTTCCTCTTCCAAGCACCTCTGCAATAAGTATTTTTTGTACAATTATCTTGAGCCGCCGTTTCGTTATGAACTAAGCCGGAAAAATAATTGTGTGGTTTTAAACCCGTAAGTGTACGGCGTTTTTCAATCACGTGACATACTATTTTTATTCTGTAATTATTGGATCAGTGCTTCCGACTGTCTTTGATAAAGTCTTGACTTTCTTTCAAAAACAGCGTTACTTATCGAAATATTAAAATTTATTAAAGTATTTTTTTATTTACTATGTCACAATCCATACTGATATTATAAATGCCAAAGTGTGTGTGTTTGTCTGTATCTTTGTCGGTCTTTCACGGGATCGACGTGATTTTTGGTATAGAGATAAAAATAAAAATAAAAGGTTTTTTAAAGTCTCACTTCTTTGGATGGAACATTCGATTTCATGTAGGTACAAACAATTTTTATACCTTATATTTTTTATCTATTCTATTCTGTTCTTTGTCGCTTTCAGCGCCACTACTTCCGTTTTATTCTTTTTTGCTTGATCAAAGAGCCTTCGGGCCTTTGTGTAGTCTTTTAGGAGTCATTAAAAAGCCTAATTATTCATGTAAGATATTACGTAAAAGGACTGCCTATTTTGGGCTACGGGTATTTGTAGTCATAAAAAAGAGCTTAAAATTTACATTTAACCGTAAAAAAAATTATGCCGAAAAAAATAGAAGTATTTTTACTTTTTAATTAAAAATTGTTGGATGATGATGTCAGAGTAAAAATGAAAATAATTTGATAAAAAAGTAGACGCAAATTGAATGCTCAAACAAAGCGGTTACTATATTGCTTCCAATAAATTTCAATATCATCAATTCACTGTCAATTTACCACTTAAATTCTTTCAGTGGTAATTATGTAGAGTAGCGACAAAGTAATATATTTGACATTTAGTACTACATAGGTATTAAAAAGTGGGTCCACGTTGGGAACATCTGTCACGTAGCACTGACAAGCATCATGATTATTAGTTAGTACGATACATTAAGAATTATACAAATTATGTGTACGTAAAGCGGTTATGACATGCACGTTAATTTTCGAAAAATCAAGGTAAAATCAAGGACAATTCCTTGCATTGTTTAGCTAATATGAACATTAAAATATAATAATAATTTCAAAATATATTTTGAAACCAGCAATTTTTGTAAGTACATTAATTTATTTATTTCCGATGAAATGATTCCGTAGTGATTCCGATGAAGATAATGATTTTGGTGTTATCAGAGGCAACCAATCGATCTAGCTAGGTATTATCTGTAGGGGTCGTCCAGCTACTCCTCTTGACACAACCTTGTATCATTATGTCCACTTCGCGACAGTTTTCTTAATGTTTATGTTCCGTGTACCGTCATAACATACTTTACAGTAATATTTAGGTTTTTTACCTTTAACTGTAAGTAGTCTTTTTACTAAAATCCCAATACTTTTCAATTGAAACTTTCCAAGGAAGAAACTATTTAGAATCTTTCAAAAACAACGTTCAACCCTTATTTCTACGCAATCGTTTCAATTCTTTAAATTCGCATTTGGAATTCGGGATCTATAAGGAAATGCTCGTTGGGAGGCGCAAACGGGCGCTGAAACAGCAGTCCCACGTCTAAATTACTTGTGTTTGCATAAAAACTGTACTGTTTCGTCTAAAATAAAAAAGACTTTAATTGTAACAATTGTAAAATTGGGTCGAGTCTAAAACGAAACTAATTTGAGAGTTAGGGTGCGATCCGCGACGCAGAGGGTGTCGCGGGGCTGCGTGGAATGCAAATGAACAAACTGAATTACAGCCGTATTGTTTTAGGTTTTTGCAAAGTTTACTCGCAAATGAAAATTTTAACTCTGATTGCCGTGTCCCTTTTGATTTTACTGCTAGAAACCTACATGTTTAATTTGAAGAAAAGGGTTAGTACTGTCATGATTTTTTTGCCTCGTTTTTTCCGTTGGGTTCAATAAATATTGTTTTAACATTTCGTTCGGAATCTACTTTACTAGTCAGATTTTATATGAAATAATAATAAAAAGAATCAACCGGCGTATAAAAGATGTACGCAACTTGAAATTGATTCTAAAAAGGTTTTGCGAGTTTCTACATCTCTTTCTTCTTAGCTTTTCTCTACCAAGCTGTTGGTTATATCTCCTTCAACGAGTTCTATTTCGATCTATGCTAGGCAAATGTGCTGCGAGAGTCATCGCGCCACCTCATTTTACTAACAGTTTTTGTGGCTATCCAGAAAAGCTCTGAACCATGAATCTGCTTAGGGCTGTAGGTGTTACGTGTCCTGCCCAGCATATGTCATTTGAGCTTCACCAATTTCCCCATCCTTCTATCAATGCCTTTTTTTATAGGAATTCGGTTTACCTTATGGTACGTAATTACCGCCGCCCATTGAATTAAATGTATTAACAAAACATTTAATTCAGTAAGTTTATCATCTGAGCAACAACAACAACTTACTGTTACACACGTCTAATAACTACTGCACATTATACGTACCTATATACCTAAAAGTGTACTAAAACTATACAATCCAACTGATCCAACCACTAGAATAATATATTCTCATTTCATGGCCTCAGTGCTCCTCATTGCGAAGTACAAAATATAAAACGTAAGGTATTTATGTAGGCCGTAGACAAATCCAGAGCACACATTGCGAAAAGTTTTGCGACGCAATGAATGCAAATGCCGGGTAGGGGTGCGTAAAGCGACCTTGTTTTTTATACTAATGGCTGAAAATATCTGTTACGAAACGATGCCCTGCAAAATACTCGTGCTTGGACTTGGAAGTACAAATACTTGAACATTTTCAGGAAGTGTTCTTTCTCTCAATACATTCGACGGGGATTTATTTTGATAAGAAATAGTGTTTTGTTTTGAATGCACTGTCACTTGGTAGTCAAATGGTATTTTGTACCGATGATAAAAAAAAGCTAATTTGACGGCAGCTGTGAGAAAAATTGGAAAGCAACAATCAGTGAATTGAGTTTTTGTCATTATTAATTGAACCGGTATCATCATCATCATGATGATGATACCCTAATTGAACCGGTATGTACAAAGTTAATTAAATTGAAACCAAGTGACCAAGCAAAACGCCACAAAGGTCGAGTTTTGACGTCACGTCATCAAAAAGGATTGCTGTTGTTCCCCCGGCAATGCGGTTTCCTAAATTAAGCATTATCTTGTTGCAACTGTCAAACTGTCAAGTCCAGATGTCTTTACTAAACAATGGAGTGTTCTCAAGCTCTGCATACTCGTGCTTGTGTTTATAAAACAACTTCAGTGATATTTTTAAATACAGGTCGTCTTTGAATAATACAGATGCCCTCGGGGAAGCTTGGACGTCATATTAAAAACTTCGCATTTTCTCTTAAATAAATGGTAACTGGTAAAAATCTCAGAATAGAGACTAAAAAAAACAGTAAATTTCAAAAAGAAAAGTTAGTTAAAGTTAGTAAAATCTAGCCCAAATCTTTCCATTTAGACGAAAGTCTATCCTAAAATTTAACACAGAGTACCCTTCATGATGTTTATTACGAACTGATTTTGCAAAATTCCTACGTGATAGGGCATCCTGCAATGGGGGCACAGCCGCAGTGGAGTAAGAACTAAATTCTTAACTTTTCTGGTCGAGAATTTATGCAATACAGTTAATCCATCGCGACCCTAATAAAAAAAACAAAACTTTTTAATGCTTTCCACACAAAGTACTTGAAAGTCCTGGTACAAATGAACAAGTACGAATCAACCCTACTTGGGCGCTACAGAAATGAGTGCGGGCTTCAGATATTTGAGTTGGCGCCGCGGGAACGGGTGGCAGGGGGAGGGTTATAGGCGCTCGTCTTCGAGAATTTTAATTAACGCGAGATTTTCTTTTAATGCAACATGGCTGCGTACGTCGGTTAGCTTGTTAAATTCCGTCAAAAGGCTGAGGTCTTAAGTCCCAGGTCGCTATTCTCCCGGGAACTTTTCATTTTATAACAATCTCAATGATGCCATTTTGCGCTCGCGTTTCTTTTGTTTTTGCCGTCTTGCGGTTGAGTAATCTCCGGTTGAACTGATTTGGGTGGGATGAATTATGTCGCCTGCTTGATAGTTATCAATGACGCGAGGGCCTGTGTTTGTGCTTTTGTAGTTCAATAGGCGCGTGCTTTTAGTGTAGGTAAGTAAATACTGTAGGTATATCTTTATTTCATTCAGTGGGATGTCTAAGTAAACCTGGAAACGATATTTAGCTAGTTTTACTCCTAAGAGTAGGTGCAAGATATACAAAATTGGCCAAGTTATGATTGTGTCAAACTTTGTCCGTTAAGGAGAATGACGAGGGACGAAGTCTAGGCTCCTAATCTTAGTCTACAGAGCCTGCAGCAACATAATAGATAGTCTAAATAGGTGAAGTGAAGGCATAGAAGTAGTTTCACTTTAATTTATTCAAAATCATTTAGGTATTCTGTAAATAGCCTGCAATCGGCTCTTTTACACGTCGTTCTTTTATCATTGCTGGCAGGTGACAGCACAAAGAACACTGAAAAAAAAGGATAGCTAAAATAGTTGGGCTACTTGACGTTTATCCAAAATTTACTAATTAGGAACTAAAATAAAACTAATATTACAGAACTGATTTTGTAAGACATCATCTAACTTTTAACCACTAGTAGGCCTTAGTTTTTTAGTCACTCAAGTTATGTTACAAGCAACCATTTTTTTTGTTACTGTTGGCGAATCTTTTTTTTTTCAGTGAATAGGATATTTACGTTACGCCAGCTATATTTCATACTGGTTGCTGTCCACAACCAAGCCTGCATCTCGTGGGATTATTGCACTTTCGTGGACTTAAAAAAACCTATGTCAGTTAGATAGTACCTTTCTGTCTGTTATTAAGCTTTGAAAGCTTGAACGTTGTTTTTGAGAGTCTGACTCTAAAAATTATTAACAATCAACGTTTTGATAACTCTATTTTTAATTAATATCTAATGCTTAGGGATTTGCTCACTAACTATTTATGGCTAAACCTGGACATTTTGACTGCACTGATTATAGTATAGAATTTAGATTTGACGATTATAGATATAGTTGTTCCAAACTATATGGAACAAGAAATGTTACCTAGTTTGTTTATGGTATTTTTTTATTATTTTTTTTGTCCTTTAAATGAATGAATTAATGTGCTGACTTAATTCTAAATTAAACCGTTCAATAAACGTGATTTGATTTCCTATAAAACTAAATTTTCTTTATTTGTTCCGCATATTCAATCAAAGTGCCCATAGCACAAGGTTTATAGCCAAATATCGTGCAGAATATTTAGGTATAGATTTAGCGTAAACCACAAAGGAAAATAAGTTTAAGTTAGTACCCTACTCGTATCTAAGCTACTTCTCCAAGCTCACCGTACCCCATGAATCTCATTTTTCATTAAATTATGCCAGACCACAAGAGCGCCGACTGACGAAAGAAAATGCCTCACTAATTAAAATACTTGGAGGCGTAGGGCCTGGGAAGAATGCCCCGAAATGAGGTCGACGGTAAGTTAATACGGCACTGAGATATGTGAAGCATGTAAATATGATGGGTATGGAATACTTAAAGTCCGATAAAGGATGCGGCTTTTTGTTTAGACTTAGTTGGTCCTTGTACTTGATTGCGATTATCTGTGGTTACAAGTTGACTATGGGAAAGTTGTCATGTTGTTATCATGCTTTGATTGGACCACCGGACCACCTAAATATTTTAAAAGGTTTACTAATGTTTCGGCGAAAAACGTTTGGCAACCTGTTTCATTTCGCAACTTTTCATTTCCCAACTGTTATATACATGTAGGCGGCCGATCGTAAAGTCCGCCATATCGTTCAAAACTCACGGCTTAACGATATGCCTAGTGACGTTTAGGCGGATCATGAAATTCCTAGGCATATCGTGAAACACCGCCATATCGGTTCTGGCACTTCACCGGCCGCTGCCGCGGCACGCTCGCTTCACTCGCTCGGTTCGTGCGTTGTGGTCACAATTTATACTAACCATCATTCCTCGCTTCGCTCGCCGTACCTAAATTTTTCTTTTTTCGGCGTATATCACGATGTTCCCGGTATAGAGCTAGGAATATCGAAAAATGCGTTGCTCTATCGATCTACCGTTTTGTTTCTCAGGCACATCGCGATATGCCTGGCCAACTTTTAGGCATATCATGAAATGGCGACATTTCACGATATGCCTAGGAATATCGTGGTCTGGCGGATTTTACGATCGGCGGCCAGCCGACATATCGACACCTCCTACGTATACTGGTATAAGTGCAAAATTGTGATTTTACAGGAGAGCTGTACAAAGCTTCCTTAGTTCGTAACTTTCTTGTCTTTACAGATAATTTTACAAAATTTTGGATTGGTAGTAAGGAAAGTGCTTTACTTTAGTCTACATTAATGGAACTTTGAAATTAATGGTAGTTTTTGAGAAAATGGCAGATGCACTTGTGTACGCGTATTTGACATGTTGTAGTTGTATGGTATACTGAGCTAAGTACCACTTGCCCCAGTATACGGTGAAAGTAATTAATTATTAAAATGTAATATATTTTTGTTTTATACATAGATAATTACATGACGTAGTCATAAGGATTGAAAAGAAAAAGGAAGTACTTGTTTTTTTGCCCGTCATCATTACTTTATTGACATATATGTCACTTGTACCAATATACACTTGAATTAATATCACTCGTATCACTATACAGTTTATTATATTTTAAGTTTGCTGTGCAAAAATGCTTGAAATGGAATAAAAAAGAAGTGTGAATTCGAATGATTTATGCAATTCTTTAATTCTGCTAGAAAATTGTATACAGTTTTATAATAATCACACACTTTGCTTTTCCTTATGTCAAGTAATAAAATAAAAAAATATTGAACCATGGTAAGTAATTGAAAACAAGTTAGTAACATAATAAGAAAATTGTTATTAAGTAACAATACATGTTAAGAATGATGATGTGGTGCCAATAATATAGTCATAATGGCGGAGTCACTGGAGGAGCTCAGTACTATGCTTAGTGACCTCAGTATCGTCTCCCAACAGGTTGGTCTTAAGATGAACATGGACAAGACTAAAATCATGTCAAATGTCCATGTCACACCCGTGCCGGTTATCGTTGGGAACGATGCACCCGAAGTTGTTGACCACTATGTTTACCTTGGACAAGTTGTCCAATTGGGTAGATCCAACTTTGAATAAAGAGGTCGCCCGAAGAATCCAACTCGGACGGGCAGCGTTCGGGAAACTTCGTGATGTCTTCTCGTCCAATAATCCACAGTGCCTGAAGACTAGAGTCTTCGACCAGTGTGTGTTGCCAGTGATGACTTATGGCGCTGAGACGTGGTCCTTGGCTGTTGGCCTCTTAGAGAGGCTCAGAGTCACGCAACGAGCTACGGAGAGAGCTATGCTTGGAGTTTCTTTGCGCGATGGAATCCGGAATGCGGAAGTTCGTCGAAGAACTAAAGTCACTGACATAGCTGGAAAAATATGCAAATTGAAGTGGCGATGGGCAGGCCACATCGCTCGAAGAACAGTTAACCATTGGGGGAGAAAAGTCCTTGAGTGGCGATCACGAACCGGAAGACGAAGCGTTGGCAGGCCTCCCACCGGGTGGGCTGACCATATCGTAAGAGTTACGGGAAACCGGTGGATGCAAGTGGCGAGTTGTCGTTCATTGTGGCGTTCTATGGGGAAGGCTTTTGTCCAGCAGTGGACGTCTTTCGGCTGATGATGATGATATGTTAAGAATAGTCTTATTGATTACTTACTTTTGTACCTTGTCACTTTAACCTCATGTTTGAAAAGCCATACGAAATTATGTAACGACTGAAAGCGACAAGGTACAAAAGTGATCACTTATTTTTAACGTTGACTGTATTTAACTATTAAAAAATGTATAAATGACACCGTGCTATCTATAAAGATTTAATCTTTGATCACAATAGGTAATAGCACTGGCCCATAATTTACTTCAATAAGTAGACATTATTGATACACTGAACAAAACTTCATCCCGTAAAGGTTCGGCTCTTGGCGGCAGCGGTGAAACTAAACATAATTATACATTTTAATTAAGGATTTATTCACGTAAACCAGTATATGCGGGTAAATAACATTTTATGAATGAGAATTTTGAATTTTAACGTAAATTTAAGTGTACAATTATATGATAAGCCTTATTAAACTGCCTTATTTTACTGCTCGAATCACGGCCTTGTGGTTCATTTAAAACCATTGAAACTATATTTCTCCCTCTCTCCTGCTTCATTTTGCAATGATATTACTTATTTTACATTAAATTACAAGTAAAATACAATAACAATCATTTAGTTAACATAATATAGACTTAATTGTGCATGTAGCCTCATCATCTATCGTTTAAGCTCACTGCGACAACGTCCAAATGCATCGATGGCGAGCATGCATACTGAGGCAACTGCCCGCTACACCACACGAGCACCGCCCCTCCACAATATCTGTGCCGCGTATATAGGTGCAAGCGACCTGCCTCAGTATACGTCGTACCGATTGACAAAAGGGTGTTAGATGCAATCATATACGTTACTTTATTTCCGAAACTAATAGGAATATTCGTACGAAATTTCTGTGGCAGGTAGATTTTAGTATTTTAGTAATAAATCTGCAAAAAACCGAAAATCTCAAAATTGTCAGTTGTATCAGTATACGTAGGAGGAGGTATATACAAGCAGAAAAAGAACACTTTGTTCGTAGAAATAGTGACATATTGTGATTTACTACATTGCCCTTTTACCAAACGCCACGTGTAAATAATGCCGTAAGCTCCCTTTATTTCCTTATCGAATTTATACCTTTGAATACAGACTTTAGGATGTAATTTTGAAAGAAATGCAATTTAATGTTTCAGGCTTTTCATTTTTAAACAAACCTTTCAAACTCGACGGCCCTCGAGAATCAAATCTGAACTCACTAACGAGAATGTGTTTTATTTGCATCTCTTTGATGCACGAACCATTTCCCGTGGATTATATAAACAACGTAGTAATAGTCAAAGAAAATCTTTTTCACGACACTGCTCGAAAATGTGGCCTATATACATATGAACATTTTACAGCTGACTGACACATTTATTGACTCGCAAAACACGACAACAATGTAAAAAACTATGAAAACAGGTCGTATATATATATAGTAAATATGGATAACTAACTCTTCATTTTCATGTTTTTCTTAGCATAATCTACTTAAGCGTAAATGATTTCAGCAGTGGATTTTAAATACTCTTTTTAAATCTTGATCCCTCGTTAAGCAATTTTCGTGTATCGGAGAAATTAACGAGGGCACAAATTACTAAAATTACTTCTTACAAACAAGGTATTTATTTGCTAAAAGTTCTAGCTAAAAACAATACTTCATTTTGTCCCTATACTTGCCAAATTTTCTTTCGCCGTTAATTTTGTTCCTTATGTGGACTCATCCACTCAAAGTCATAGATATATGACGACATCAAGATATTACACATGTTCATTATACCTTTAAACTACTAATCACATCACAAGATTAGCGTACATTATTTAACTGACTGTATGTCTATATAATACTCGTATACCTATCAGTAGCGCAGAGTCAATATTTTGGTTAGGGAACCAGGGAGTCAATATTTTGGTTAGGGAGTGTGCAAAAAGCATTAGTTAGGTATATCTTTAGATACAACACGTTTTATGTTAGTTAGTGACACAAGCTTTGGCATAATTTCTATCATCACGTCACATGAAAAATTTAGGCGACCCGGCGCGAATCTCGTTTTTGGGACGCCACACTACCGACATTAAACAATCCAATTATCCCAATAAACAGCTTATAAATGCAGAAAACGGTTGTAATTAAATGCTCATCTTCTAAGTAGTTCAATAGGCGTCACCGGCATCATGTATTCCTGGTGGCTCTCGCAGCACTCTACCCGTGATTTTATCCGAACATAATATTTTCATTTCCCGCAAGAGTCCGCTCAGCACCACTTGTTCCCACTCAGCGGCTGCTTGCCCATCTGAAAAGATACGCGATAAAAAACTTTCATCCTTTCTATAACTTTATGGAGATATTCCACTCTTTACACTCTACAACCTCTGTCCTCTCAAAGGGAAATGTATTTTTTCCTTCACAATGCCACTCTCTTAAGCCGCTTTGTGCCAAAATGAAGTTACTCGTCAAAAACTTTTATATATCCCCGTTGGTACCTGTATCGAATGTAAGTTTATGTAAATAAATAAAATGGGGCCTGCATAAAATACTTTGGAAGACGAATAGTGTTCAGCTAAAGTTGGAAGATTTGTTTTTATTTGATGACTTATTGCATTATTCTTTATGAAAGATAGCGAAAGTATTTTTCTTCGCTTGAAACGTTTTTGTTATGATGAGATAAAACTTTTGCAAGTTTTACATTTTCAGATAAAAACTTGTTAACACACTGGATTTAATCATTTATCCCGGTAAATATAACTTGCTTTCTTATGAAGTTAAAACGTTCGTAGTAACGACTAGGAACGTTTTAATGTACAACTTATTGGTTACTTACTTGTTTGTCAATTGTGTTTCGTTTCTTTCCTTTTATACAATAAAGTGTTTTTCTCCAATATGTCTGGAAATGTCCGCCAAACTGTAGCAAACATAGTACACGAAGTTCTTCCCTATATAGACTGCCACACAAATAAATTAAAAAAAACAACACTTCTAGCCGCCCACAAAATATTACTTAATAAATTTTAATCGTCCTATAAAACTACCTTGAATTTTTATTTATTTACTGTCAAGGAGTGTTTTATTAATTGCCATTGCTGAAATCAGTCATTGTGGCGTGGTGGTGGTGATAGATGGGTTTGTGTCATTTGTGTGTGTTTTTACAGTGTGGAGGTGGAGGAGCTGCATGAACACGCATATTTTGAAAGCAAGGAATTTTTTTTAGTTCATTGATATGGACCTCCGCAAAGTAACGCCTGATTCAATAAATTACATATATAAATATGCAAGCAAAAAAAAAAGTAATATGTAGCATCTTAAAGTCTGTCTACGTAAGTCGGTCGGTGGTCGGTCGGTAGTTGGGACTCACTAGATATTGGGATTTATTGAGCCATTCATGACTTTGACTCGATTCTGGCCCGTCCAGTTGAGGGGATAGCCAAACGGCAGAAATAATAGTAAGACCATAGTCGGTTTTATGTAATCAATTTCTAGCTAATGTAACGTAACAAATAAAACAATAACAATATTCCAACACAAACCTCACGGGTTCTGTCTAAAAAACAAATTTCTCTTTCTTTGGTATATCTACCACTGCCAAACGTCAGGTTACGCAATTTCCCTGATTGTATCCTAACCTAACTTTAACCTGTGAGTGGCAGGATGGCCGGCTGCCGAGTTTTTTCAATTCAGCATCGAGCCCCAAAAAGGAGTCATTTAGAGTTCTTTATTATCTTGAGAGATCCGGGACGTCTCTCTGCCATTAATAACGACCAAAGGACAGGAGGCTTTCGGCTGCACGACAAATTTCCTGAACGACTTGGAACACCTCATTATTTTCAATGAAGACAAGAATTTGCGTTCATCTTGCTGTCAAGCCGAGTGTACTTTGAGAGGGTGTACTTTTTACCAATTTAATACTAAATGACAATTTTTCTGGACACCCTTCTACGACACGACCGTGTCAGACAGTTTATCAAGACCATTATGGCGAAATTTCTTTATAACATACGACTTCTTATAATTTTTCTGATATATGCGAGTAAAATTGTCGTGTCCTGTGACACGTTCGTTTCTAACAAAACTTCTACGAAACGGCTTACCCGATTTTTATGCTTTTTTGTGTATGAGAATAGGACGTAAACTATTTTCCATACTTCTACGCGGACTGGGTAGTTAGTATTCTATAAAAAGCTCCAAATGAGTTAGCTTGGTAATTGAACGTAACAGGAGCCAGGTAATAACCTAATCAATTTAGAAAAGTTGAATAATTCCCGGCATTGTCATTATAATATTCATAAAACGGGTGAACCGATTTTAGAAAACATAGCTAAAGACCACTGTAAAGAAACTCGCTTTTGCATAAAAAAACCGCAATAACATCAGTTCATCCGATTGAGAACTATGGTGCCACAGACAGATAGACATTGGTTTCAAACTATACCACCCCTTTTTGTGTCGGGGGTTAAAAACTGTGGATTATAAAAAAAAACGTTAATTTTGTCTTCAACGCCATGGTACGTTACGAGTGGAACAATAGACAAATTGTCTCCTCAACTGTCACGCGTAGATAAATAAGGGAGATAAATTTTATGTCTCGTTAGTGTGTCAGCCCACGATAAGGACAATTTGTCAACTGTGGCGCGATAAAATTGGTAGACAAAATCTAATGTGGTAGTCCTGCTGGTCTTAATTAAGGGTGTAATTTATAACAGAGCCGGATAATTTTGTATTCTCCACTAGCTTTTGCCCGCGGCTTCGCCCGCGTGGAATTCGGTTATCGCGCGCTGTTCCTTCGGGAACTGGCCAATAAACTATCTCTATGCCAAAAATCACGTCGATCCGTCGCTCCGTTTCAACGTGAAAGACGGACAAACATACGCACAAACATACAAACACACACTCTTTCGCATTTATAATATTATAATGGATTTGAGATAATGATCCGTTCCTAACCGACTTTGTAAAAGGAAGAAAATCCCAGTTCGTCCTTTTTTTGGTATTTAGAATACCTACTTATAAAAGAAATCACGTCGATCCGTCGCTCCGTTTCAACGTGAAAGACGGACAAACATACGCACAAACATACAAACACACACTCTTTCGCATTTATAATATTATAATGGATTTGAGATAATGATCCGTTCCTAACCGACTTTGTAAAAGGAAGAAAATCCCAGTTCGTCCTTTTTTTGGTATTTAGAATACCTACTTATAAAAGAAAATGTATTTAATGCCTTTAATTATTATGATGAATTGTATATCTTACTCACGACCGCTTTCTTGGAAAGCTATAGCAGACTAAGCTTCGGGCTGCCAAAGTCAATTACAAATACATTAAAAACAATACCTCTCCTTGCAGTCGGCTAAAAATTCATTCACGATTATCATTATTCGAGTGTCAATTCAAATAATTGAATAACAATAGGGATAAGTCCGCCTTTGTACTTAGCACTTTCTTTTGTGTGTTATTTTTGTATTTCCTTTTTGTAGGTATAATAAAGAGTTTAAACAAATAAACAATAATATAAATAAATATCACGGGACAATAATGAACACCAATTGACGTAGTCCCAAAGTAAGTAAAGCATGTATTATGGGTATAGTCAAGGGCAAAGATATCGACACGGCCAAAGTTGCAAAATATGTATACACGGCCTTAATGTTAAGTGCATAAGTCGTGTATACATACAATACAATACAATACAATACAATACAATACAATACAAATATTCTTTATTGCACACCATAAAGCAGTACAAAAACTTAAATATAAACATTTAGATACAGGGTAGACAATAGGCGGTGTTATCGCTTAAAAGCAACATATTTTTGCAACTTTAGCCGTGTCGATATCTTTGCCCTTGACTGGATAAACATACTGAAATAGATACGAGCATGAACTTAAATCTAATAGGTATTACCTTTAAACGAGAAATTCTTGTAAAAAACGGTGCCAACGATTTCGAAGAAATTTGGCATGCAGGGGTTTTCGGGGATGGAAAATCGATCTAGCTTGGTCTTATCTCATGGAAGACGCTTATTAATGAGTTATAGCCCAAGCAAAGCTCGGTTGCCCAGGTACTACATATTAAACAAAAATTTGGTACCTATGTAGGGGTTTTCGGGGATGGAAAATCGATCTAGCTTGATCTTATCTCTGGTAAAACGCTTATTAACGAGTTATAGCCCGAGCAAATCTCGGTCGCCCAGGTACTACATATAAAACACCCAAAACTCGAGAACAAACATTCGTATTGATCTCTAACGAAGTCAGATGCCATCCAGTCGTCAATATGGTGACGACTTTTTTACAATCCCAATCAAACGGGACAGTCTTTGAAGAGCCTCAAATATTTTCCTTTCTTCCAGACTCATTGTTTCAGCAAGACCTTACAAGTACAAAGTAAAAATTCGCCCTAATTTCTCTATAAAAATGTCCGTATTCGACTCGGGAAGAGGCTGTTCATTAGTCTCCATTAGTCATGAATTCTTTGTCCTTCTTGTGGCCAATATAAATACCCATTTTTTGTTAGCCACTACTGATGTCTAGATAACTAATTATCTACAGACTTCGGAATCTTCTTTCACTGATTGCTAAGTAAAGACAATAGACATTCTTTATGAGTTTTTCGTACTTAAGCCGATTTCAGATTCGTAGCAAACTTTTAGTTTTCTTCGTAGATGTTAGGTGTTTTGCACGCTGCAATTGAATAAATAAATAAATATCATGGGACGCTCGAGACAAATTTGACCTAGTTCCAAAGTAAGCAAAGCTTATGCTATCGGTACTAGGCAAGGGATAAACATACTTAAATAGATAGAAATTGTCCGCATAAAACATCCAAGACTCGAATACAAACATTCGTTTTTTCATAAAAATATCTGTCCAGACAGGCGATCGAACTTAAAAACCAACTTCAATAGATACTTCTTAAGCAGGTTTTACTTTTTAAACAGGACAACTAATTAGGTACTTGTCTTAGGAGCTGTTTCACAATCCATTGATTAGTGTAAACTGACGGTTAAATGTGATGCCGTCTCCGTCTATTCGAACAAAACAAATAGAGACGGCATCACATTTAACCGTCAGTTAACACTAATCAATGAATGGTGAAACATCCCCTTAGAGTTTGTAATGGCTGTCAATTGTGACATTTAAATAATAGGTATTTTTTGTTACAGGTAAGAGATCAGCTGCTGGTGAATGCTGCCGAAATTTCGATCTTTTGTAATGTTGCGAAGCGCTACGTAATTAATTTATATTTGTAAGAAAATTAATATAATACTAGCAGTTGGCAGCTACTCCGTCTATGAAAAAATCGTTTACTGCTGTCCTGCGGAAACTTTGGAATTTTCCGGGATGTAAACTATCATATGTCCTTCCAAGTGCCTTAATCTATCTCCATAACAAAGTTCAGCTAAATCGGTCAAACGGTTTAAGCTTACAGCAGACAGACAGACAGATAATTGCATAGTTCAAGCGGGATAGTAATAAACGAATTCTTTACAAATATAGTCGCGGGCAACAGCTAGTGGGTTTATAAAGTGACTGATCATTGACAGCAATCTATTGCTTGCTTGCTTAAATAAGGCTTTAGACATTATTATTAACCCAAGTAAGCAAAAAAGTCTACATAGAGTCAGTTCCAAAAACCATAGACAACCGTATAATCCAAAACAGCACAAACACTTTTCTATCGTGCCACGCAGGAAATAAAATAACCACACAATAATTTGAATTAATAATAATCATTATCTGTGAGTGTGTAATAAATATTTCACGCCGTTAATATTCAAACATTCTCAATTCATCTTGGGTTCTGAGAAAAAATATCAACGATTCCGACTAATGACGAAAATAAATTCAAGGAACAAAATGCTTTGATATTTAAAGTGTCAGATACACGAAACGTCAAAAATCTTCAAATAAAATATTCCCACAAGAAAACTCTACTTTGCGTGACAAGGCTGTACCTATAAAAGCAGAGCTTTCACGTAGAGTGTATTTTTTTAAATAAGGGTGCTCTTAATTGGATGTAATAAAAATGAGAACAATTCGTAGAATGTTTTTGTAGTGAACTAAATAGGTATACTATCTCTTTTACCTAAATATTAACATTATGGTGGAGAAAAGTTAACCAAAATATTGGAAAATCCGAGTAGAGTCTTTTGCACGCCACGTTTTTTAAACGCGCCGTCGCAAACGCGATACGCATGCAAGTTGTATGTGGCTGGGTGGGAACTAAGGCCTAAGTCTAAGGCCACTTTTTCTGAGAGTACGCCTTGCAGTAGGCCAAGATTATATGAAGTAACAAATAATTTAAGCAGTGCTTTGTATCTATATATAATTTATGGAGTTGTTTGGCGTCTGAGGTTTTTACAACTCACTATGATATGGTCACAATACAATACAAATATTCTTTATTGATCACCAAAAACAGTACAGAGACATCACAAAAAAAAAAAAAAAACAGGTAGACAATAGGCGGTCTTATCGCTAAAAAGCGATCTCTTCCAGAGAACCAATACCTTCCTAAAAACCTTCAAAAGGTGAGTGTATGATGTGTGTGTGTGTGTGTGTTTGTGTGTGTGTGTGTGTGTGTGTGTGTGTGTGTGTGATGTGTATGTAGGTGAATGGTACCATTTCTTGCATGGCCGGCAACGTATCTGCAGTCCTGATGGTGCTGCCGATGTCTATGGGCGACGGTAATCATTTAACATCAGGTAAACCATTTGCTCGTTTATTTGCTATTAAAAAAACTATTTATTTATTTATAAGTCGAAGATACAAAACTGCAGCAGATTATGACAACGATATAGCAAAACACTGGGTTTCTTTAAACATCAGTCTTGTCAGGCCCCACTACATTTTAATGAAGGCCTTTCAAAGTATTTTACCGTTACAACTTCCCCCCGAAGATTCTTCCTTCATAAAACAGTTTCCTTGTCATTTTCGGTTGTATTTTAAAATGTGACAAGTTTACGAAGAGCGTCGGTTGGCAGTCGATGCGGGGGTCGACTGGACCCACTCCAACTCTCGTAAACTTATACTGCGGTTTGTTTAGTGTTAAATAAACTTAGCTAAAGAGCTCTTACTTATACTTTCTTTATACAGATTTTTATAATTCAATTACATAATTTACTTTTTGTATTAAATTAAACGGGTCCACACAAGCGACACGTTTTAGACTAATCTGTGTTCTTTTGTCAAGCATTGTTAGGATATTCAAACGAGAACTTTCGAAATAAAATTTCAGAGTGATAAATGATAACCACTACAATAAAGTAACAACCGGCTGGTACCAATTTTTATTCATTCATATTTTTTTACAAATTGGCACTGTATAGACATTTTACAAATACGAGTACCTTCATACTAAAAAAAAGCTTAAGTGCTTTTGTAATTTGTCACGTGTTCGATGAATAACGATTTATTTGAAGTGCCTACATTATAACAATTTTGTTTCAAATGGTTTTTTGTTACAAGTTGTTACGATAAAACAAAAGCGTCCTGAAACCATCGATAAATTTCCACGTACTAAAACCTGTGCTATTTATTACCCAACATTGAATTTCGCTAAACTCGTTGAAGTTAATTAAATATCTTCGGTATGAAATTAATAACCTTAGAGAAAGAGATTAGATTCGATCCCCAAACCCACTTACCGAAAGCAATTGAACGTCAAAGAGCTTTTTAAGTGATTAGTTTTACAAGAAGCATAGTAAAATCTCGCTACGACGCACTTAGTGGCTGGCATTGGTCTCTGGCCTGTATCCAGAACCGCTCGAGGGTTCGCAAATAGTGCACCATTGACTCAGCAAATACGCGTTCGACCAATCAGACGCGTCATGCGTTTGAATAGTTTTTCCGCTTGTTTGCAGAATTTTGACAAAAAAGATTTTCAGACTACATTACGATATTCGCTTTCACTAAAATTGGAAAAGATTTTTTTTAGGAAACTTACATGAAAATTGCGTGCGTTTGATTCATAAATTTAGAACTCTTGAATTTAGATCTGTGGGTAAATAGAGTCACATAATATTAAAAATCAGAAAAGTTCCTTCCACATAAAGTCACATAGACCGCCTAAGATATTAATCAACCGCCCTATGATTTCTTGTGGAAGGAAAAAGCGCTCTTTAATTAATCAAGAAGGAAATGTATGGAGACATGGAGACGCGGAACTTAGAAATACGTACCGCAATATGTAGCTAGTCGTTTCATTTTACTTTTCTTAGTAAGTCAGATGCTGTCTTCTGCTCACCTAGTGAATTATTCTCACTAAACAGAAACAAAGTCTTCACTTTTACCTTTCAATCCTTCAAAAGTATTTACAGGTATTTTCCTCACGAAAAAAGGCCAAGTTTATTGTCGTTTAACTGTATTTTGTATCTCCTCAGCGTAGTCTTGATTTAAGGCCGCGTTTGAGTCAAGTGTAGCGCTTGTGATTTCTGATTGAAAAAGTTTTCAATCAGCACAAGCGTGTACAGAAAGTCATTCCAAGCAGAAACAAATTTCCCTTTGTGACTTACCTCGCAAAGAATAACATGAATCAAATCAATTCCTGCATTATTTATCGCATCGTCTGATTCAGACAATGGAGCGCTGCCTTTGTATTATTTTCGATATCTGTAAGAGAGTTATGTTCCAACTGTGTTAAATAACAATGACGATTTGGAGATAATTTATTCGGCTGAATGGAAAATTATCATACAACGCCTGCGATTACCCAAACCTCAGTGAATGTTGTACCCGAGTGGATTGATTTATACAATGGACATTATGCTTTTTTTCGACAGATTCGAGATGTCTTACATTTCGTTACAGTATCAGATGTCATGTTGCTCGATTGAATTACTTCATCAATCTCGTTATTATTTACTTATGTGAATAAATAAAAAAGTGCCGTTAATATACGATGGCATAAATTCATTTGCTTGAATAGGTTAGTTTATTTGGACATCATATGGAGCAGTTATAGTAGGTATGTACCTATAAATTATTACTGGAGTCAAATATGTTATTTGAACAAACACAGCGAAAGTAATAGGGTTCCATTTGTCAGCCTTAAGGTACAGAGCCCTAAAGCGATTTAAGTACTAGTGTTTAAAGTATGCCACAAGATAGAATCACCTTTTCGGTGGCAGCGATGCGTGAAAACGCTCTAAACGTAATTTTGCCGATGCTTGTTCCGACCCATTTCATGGCAGCTTACATCATATTGCCTGAATTACGCTTCGGAAATATCTACTACAATTGAATTTAGTTGTTCACTAGATTTTTCGTTTCAGTGAGCAATGATATTATCAATGATTGTCAATGCACGAGAGTCAAACCGAATTAATAAACACTCAGTAGGTATACGGAAATATGTTGGTGAAATGATTGCTGTTACTAAAAGAACACATTTTTATGCTGGAATTTAATGTAATCCGTAGATCTGACAATTGAACGAAAATTACCAAAAATCGTGGTTCTCATTGACGTAACATTGAAAACAGCCGTGCGACATTGTATGAGTCTGAGCTGAGCCTTGCGGTTGTCATTTTAGATTTGTCTATGTAGAGATGATTCCACACCAAATGTCTTGGTTGGCACAAGCACAATCGGTTAGCTTATTCCAAAGATATTATACTCGTATAATGTTACTATCGTAACGTATTTAGAAGCTCACTGTATTGTACGGTTACTTTTGTTTATGAAATTAATAAAATTATATCTTGACGGCCAGTGACAATTTTAGGTCTGTGAAACATACCATAAAATTCAAATAAGTTGTCCGACTAACGCAATTAATAACAACTTTACTATCAATGAAACCTAAAGTTTAAAACTGTCCAAAACGATTCCCAATATGTTTAGGTTAAAATAGTATTGCCTCACGACAAATATTCAATAATAGCTGGCATAAATTCAGTTTGGCAACTCTAAATTGTCCCATGTGATAAAGTGCGGCGAACATTTTTCCAGCGCCCCGTTCCGAGGACCGAATACTTCGTGTGGAGGGTACTTTAAGTCTTAATAAAATATGGGCCTGCTTGTTTATGGTACGGAATATTTTGTAACCAGTGCTTAGTGGAATTAGGTTGGATATAAATAAAATAAAGTAGTGTTTACTCATATTTACAAGCTTTTATTACAAGCTTTTATTTAGTTTCATTCACCTGTCCCGTTCTGTCTGTAATCAAATTTTGCAAGTTAAATTTGACCAACTTTCAGTAGGTAGTTGGATTGACTTGAAACTTGGTATGCTTATGTAACTTGCGTGACAATTAAAAATTCTGATAGTGACATCCTGGTGGTTCCTGCCAGGATTGTCTCCTCAGGACGGAACTCTTGTCACCCAAACTACATTCACATACCAAATTTCAAGTCGATGTCATTTACCGTTGAAGAGTTCCGTCCTGAAGAGACGGAAGAAGATAGGACGGAACTCTTCAACGGTAAATGACATCGATTTGAAATTTGGTATGTGAATGTAGTTTGGGTGACAATACAAGTGCAGTCAACAAAAAGTACAGTCAGCAAAGGAAGCTTTCATTAAAAATGGATTTTTTACCAAAAACTTATTTCATATGTAATAAAAATAATGTACTGTCTTTTACATCCCTAATAATGTCGAATCTTTAGACCTAGTATAGTATTGTCTGTTTTGCAAAGTCAAAGTCAAAAATAAAGGATATAAAAAAGACAGAATATCAAAATTAGTTTACCGCTATTCTGCGGGAACTATACAACTTAGAATAAAACCGGCCAAGAGCGTGTCGGACACGCCCGAAATAGGGTTATTATTATAAATAGGGTTACATATTCGTGCAAAATTACAGCTTTCTAGCATTGATAGTCCCTGAGCAAAGCCGCGGACGGACAGATAGAGACAGGCAGACAGACAGACATGGCGAAACTATAAGGGTTTCGTTTTTGCCATTTTGGCTACGGAACCCTAAAAACTATCCTATGTCTTTCCCCGGGACCTAAACTAAGTAACTCTAAATCAAATTTAATTTAAGTAAATATGAATAGTACGAATGTTTGTTCTCGGGTCTTGGACGTTTAATGTGTATTTTAGTATGTATTTATCTATTTAAGTATGTTTATCCGTTGCCTAGTAGTATCTATTATAATACAAGCATTACTTAGTATGGGACTTGGTCACTTGGTGTCAATTGTTCCACGATATTTTATTTATTTGTAAGATTAGTACTTAGTATGGGAGAGGACAGAATAAATATTTTAGATATAGGTAATCTTAGAAATATTCATATTTATATCACCAATTAAACTCAAGTGGACCTTGTATTATTTTTCAAATAAATAACGAGTATAACGTTGAAATTGTCACCAGTTACAAAAAGCGATGGAAAAACAGTCCCCAATAAAATAACAACCTTTTCC
Organism: Choristoneura rosaceana; assembly: GCA_037349165.1. Lineage (NCBI taxonomy): Eukaryota > Metazoa > Arthropoda > Insecta > Lepidoptera > Tortricidae > Choristoneura > Choristoneura rosaceana. The sequence goes on from JAZBNJ010000033.1 coordinate 7,169,147, forward strand.
CTTTTCTTTTACTTATACAACTTTCTGTTTTGTTTTAATCCCTTCTCACGCGCCGATAATAATGTTTGTTCAGCTTAACTTATGGGTCGGAAGTCTCGTAAACCGCCAAAAAACACACCTTTCCATATTAATCAAGATAAATGTCAGCGTTCACACATGGGGCTCGAGTTGCCAAGTACTTGTATCACAGTAAAGGAGGGCGAAATTCGAAAATCAAAGTTCGTATCGTACCATCCCTTTCATTCTCATGTTTAATAATATAAGCGTCAGGGGGATGGCAAGATACGAAGTTCGAATTTTACACTGCGTAGTGTACCTAGAGTAAGTTGTCGTTATCATTATTTCCTCAAGAAGAAAACATGGTTCGTATGTGAACGATGGAAAATCGTTTTAACTGTGGTCTCCAGGTTTTCTTGACATTAATAGCACTGAACGGCAGTCAAGTGTGAATCAAAAATATTATAAAAGCAAGATTCTTTTGTCATTTTTCGATGGAGAACCAATTTCATTAATAATAAGCCTTTGTTACTTTCTTTTTTTGCTGCCTGTATGTAAATAGTTTATGTTGCAAGTAATTTATTTATCATACCTACAAGCCTGTTGTATTAAGTTTTAGAGTGATATTGAGAGAAAAGTTAAGTACTTAAGTGGGTGACAGACTATTTACTTAGAATACTATAACTTCAAAAAAGAGTTCAATACAATACAATACAAATACTCTATATTGTACCCTTTGAAGAAATTAACTTCGTTCCCTTACCTACCAAAAAAAAATGTAAGTGAAGCAATTACTTGCTAGAATCTTTCCCAAGCTAAATATACTTAATTACACGGATTATGGAAATAAATGAAGTGTTCTTAAGACCATCTTGTTTACGTTCATAGCTCCTAAACGAGGGGTAAAGATGTTGCTTAAATTTAATTGATGGAGCCATTTTCGTATTATTCCCTGACTTAATTCAGATGTTTCCTTAAAGCTATTTAATTATAAAGTTGTAGTATTACAGTTATTTATTTATTTTAGGCTGGATTTTATTATATTTTTATTGATATAGTGCTAAGTTTGAGAGCAAAAGGAAATAGGATAGGGTAGTTAATATATAGGTACGGTACTACTCTATTACTGCGTGTGTGGTAAGCACACCCCGTTATCAGTGTTGCAGAATCAGGCGTTTTCACAAAAAAATGTACCCTTTCCTTTTTTTAATTTTTGAAAAAAATACTGTTCTTCCTATTCAGAATCAAGAGCACAATCGATTCTGATCGTTTAAAAATTTGCTAATTTTCATTAAAATAGAGTGTCCCCCCCTTCTAAAATCTAAACCGATGGGTGGAAAAATTTGAAAAAATTCAGAATGGGTGTAAGTTTATCAAACTTACAAGGAACACTATAACGGTTAAGTTTTCTTGATAATTATTAGTAGTTTAAGAGTAAATAGCAGCCTAAGGTACAAAATACGAAATCCTTAGAAAAATATTACTTATTTTTTTCGCAATGGCTACGGAGCCCTATTTCGGGCGTGTCCGACACGCTCTTGGCCGGTTTTCTTTTTAACTCTACCATCACCGTATTTTTTCATCACCATATTCATCATAAAAAAATATAATATGGTAACAAGTACCATGAAGCTGATCTGATGATGGAGCCGGAAGCTAGGAGCTGGAAATATAAGACAGAAAAACGTAACATAGGTAGCCGTGTTTGACTTGAACAGTTTTTGGCCGTACTTTGACAACAAATAGTATATTAATTAAATAGCATCGATTTTTTTTTCACGCATTGCTTGGTTACTTTTCGCAGCTCAGGTGCACGCACAACTTTAACTGAGAAATACTTAGGTACTAATATTATATCTCCAAACAAAGCAAATTGTACAAACATTATTTAAGGGAACAATTAAATTAAAAAAATATAAACTCGCACCAAAGCCACAGAATATATAATAATAGTACGCACCAAAGCAGAAGGCTAGCCAAGCCGTTGCCATAGATAATGCTTAAATTTACAAATAAAATAAAAGACAAGTAGTAATAATAACTTATATTACAGCATATCTCAGGAATTGGTAATCCTGAGACGGAATATAGGTATTTCCGATCTCGTGGGAAGCATCTGCGCTGCGAAGATATTTTTCATCGTTAAACTGAATACAATATGAGGCACCACAGCTACCGAAAAATCGAGAATCTAATAATAACATTTTATGACGCTGTAAAACTTAATTAATTTTGGAACGCATGTGCTTCAGTTAATTAAAAAAAAATAAAGTTACAGGCTTAGGAAGATAAAAATGTCATACATAGGATGTATACTTTATGAACTTTATTACTACTTACCCGTTGCCCGCGGCTTGGCCCCCGTTTCAATATTTCTAAATTTTCTTCCATAAAAACTTTCTCCTGGTTCGAACACAACAAAAAAATAGTAAGTGAAATCGGTCCAGCCGTTCCCGAGTTTTGCGCTTAGCTTAACTGGTGGTTGCAAGTGGCGTTCTAAAGGACAGGCCTTTATTCAACAGCTAACTTTTCCGGCTGATGATGATGATTACTGTTCGTATATTATTCAGTTTATGTTGGGGCTGTCATTTCAAAATTCCGTTATTTATGTGCTATCCACGTAAAACTGTTTTTTTTTTGTCGAATGGTGATGCAATTCTGTCTGTCAAACACTATATAAAATGGCGGCGCAAAAAGATGATAATAAATAAGATAATGTTTGCAGAGACCTCATTGTTTAAATGCACTTGAAATTACACTCGTTTACACCATTTCTTTCTGTCACACGACATGCGAACGACAGAGCGTTGGAGAAAACGGCCACTGGTCGCAAAATGCCCTTTCACGTGACAAATTCTTAAGTCGCGCTCGAAATTCAAGAACTGTCGTGCACTCGTATTCCGTATAATAATTTGTATTTCTTGCCCGTTTTACTCCAATTACAAAGTATGTTAGCTTGGCTACAAAATACAAAAACATTTTTTAATGTGGTTTCCGCCAGTAACTCTTTGTGAACTCTTACTCGAGTGCGTGCCTGAAGCACGGAGTGTTATGTTCTAAGCTTATTTTATGTGACCATAAACGGAAGTTATACGCTGTTGACATGTTATATGGACTTTGAGAATAAGCAATTTATATGAATAACGTTGCTACTAAATAACAGAATTATGACCTTAGCCTATGAATGACGCATGACCCTGTGAATCTTGGTGGTATTAAGTAATCAGTAAAATTTATATTCTTTTAATAGCTTAAAATGGTGGTAGTTGGAGGAATTTACGGTTCATTATCGCCTGTCTCATGTAGTTGCGAATTTTTCATGGGTATTTAATAAACCTGGTTTATTAATCAAAACTGAACTATGAATTTAAAAAGTCCATTTATAACATATGTTAAGTTACGAAAATGAAAATAAACAACAAAAAAGTGAGATAAGTAAACTGCCCTCGTCATACCAGGTGCAAAGGTGCCCAGTAAAATTTGTTTTTCTTCCTCTTTAATTTGTAAAACGTCACGAATAAATGTTTTTCTTTCTTTCTTTCAGTACACTTGCAACGTTGACCGTCAAATAAAGTTAATAAATGAACCTACATAAAACTTAATACTAAAGTTCTTAAATAAAAGTATTAAATTAAATCTAAGATAGATCTCTGTGGCATGGTGCTCAATAGCCTGGTAAGGCAACATTCCTTTGTTAGATAGCGATAGAAATTCGTTGAGAGAGCTGCCCTTTGGTCTCCAGTAGTGTCGACCAGACGATTTTGCACTTCTTTAATTAAAATAAAAATAAATAAATAAATATCATGGGACACTTGACACCAATTGACCTAATCCCAAACTAAGCAAAGCTTGTACTATGGGTACTAGGCAACGGATAAACATACTTATATAGATAAATACATACTTAAATACATATTAAACATCCAAGACCCGAGAACAAACATTCGTATTGTTCATACAAATATCTGCCCCGGCCGGGATTCGAACCCGGGACCTCAAGCTTCGTAGTCAGGTTCTCTAACCACTCGGCCATCCGGTCGTCCCGAATTATCCGGTCGAATTAGTTTGTGTGCGCCGGATTCCATGGATCCAGGGTGTCAAAAATCGACAGCAACGAACTTGTATGCTGAATTGAGACCCTGGTGTATGTTATTTCTATCCTGCTTTTGGCCACTTAGTCTGAATTAGGTTTGACTCGATTTTTTCAACACTGCTAAACCGAGTTTAAAACTAAAGGTACGTTTAATTTTTTTGCTACAAACGTCATTAGTAGTTGACAGCCACGAGACAATAGCACGCCAATGTTGCGGCAATGTTTTCATGATTTATGTTACCTATTATATTTTACCTGCAGTTAACTCTGAACCAATAAAAACAAATTTGGTTAAATTTTTCAACATGACACAATCACATTTTACTTTTGCTTTTGGCTTTCAAATTTTCCCGTATGGTTTCGACTTTTCGCGTGCCCAGAACCAGTGCGGCTTTCCGCAAATCGCTTTGTCTTGCGTCTCTTTTTAACTTGTCTAGTAGGAAAGAGTCGCACTGAGCGACAAGCGAGTGAATGTTCAAAGTGCTAGCCGGCCTGACCCCGTTTTCCGACCGCTACAAGCGTCGGCGTTTTTCCACTTTGCAAACCTTTGATGTTTTATTACCTCCCTTCCTGGCGTAATTTCTTTAGTCACAGTAAACGTAACATGACGTTGAGGCGTGTTATTGTTTTCGTTTATTTCGTCAGAATTTTTGGTTGGCATGTGGGAATCTAAATATGTATAACATACGTTTTGTTCAATTATGAGTACCTACCTTATAGTCGAGTGCAGAAAATATGTACCACAAACTATGTTTCCGACATTATAAGGCCGTTGTAACATATACTCAGCGGTATAAAATTTAGCCCACTCTACATACAAAATTACCTACTTCTACATACATATAGGGCCAAATTTTTTGCCACTCAGTATATTTTTGAGTGGCTCTAATAGATAGGTACATAGTTTTACACTTGACTGTACCTTCCTAGCCTTATTCGTAATAGATAGCAAAGATAGTTAGTCGAGCTAATTCCACTTTGATTGGGATGTTTACTAAGGGCTTTGGAAAGTTACTTATGCATAAATGCTCACTGATATTTGTCATTATCATACTTTGACATTTGTCATGGTCAGGGGCAGGGGAATAAAACATTTGTTTTAACAGGTGTGTAACTTTATGAATGAGGGAATATTAAATCTTGCTTAGCCAGTAAAATCAGTTTGCAGGTAATTTTTTTAATTACTGTTGCACAGTAAAGTCGATTTAACGGGCGCAACATAAATGATGATTCAGTAAAAATAAATAATAACTAAATAAGTGCTATATATTTATTTTTAGGATATTTCTAATCGAAATTTCAGAAACGGATTGTCGAGTGTATGTGGCCGCCCTTAGACAATAATGCCTCAGATCTATACTTATCTATGAAATTTATGATAAATATAAATATAAATCTATAGTAACGCGTCTGACCGACTATAGCAGACCACGTGCCATCGAAATCGCTGAGTTATTTAATGGTCATACTATGGAGTATTACTTAAATTTTGGCAAAGCACTAGGTTAATGACAATACCCGTACCTACTAAATCACTGCGTTTGGTTTTGCCACATTATAACCAGTATTTGCAGTCATTATTTAGGAAAATACACTGATTTATTTATTTTCTTACAAGCGTCCCATCGCCTTGATAAAGACGTCAGCGAAGGATTTATTTCATAATAATTATTAATAGCACCCTTGCTTCGACGATTAATCGCCCTGCAGAGGCCAAGAATGAACGGCTTCTTGTCTCTTTCGTATGCATCAAATATCTTAACCTAGATAGAGATAGAACATGTATGAAGATTTTTTATGATGGGCAGTAAATATAGGCAAATGGAAGCTCTTGAAACGATATTTGCACTAAACGAAATCATACTGCTGAGCTGATTTATATTTTGATAGTATGTTAACTTTGCTACATTTATATCTTTTCATGTCTTGTATAAAACAAGACGAAAAATATTATTTTGTTTACAAGTACCTAAATTTTTATGCTACCTGTGATTTGTTTGACATATACCGTATAAAACGAAGCCTTATTTTCAGTCGAAGATTACATTTAGTTACTTCTGTACCATACAGTATGCTTTTAAAGTAATATTAGTCATTGCCTAGTCTAGTCATTGCTCATAAAAGTTGCAGCGATGAAAGTGTATGAGAATGCCTATGTGTGTACGTACTTAGTGTATAAATACTTAGTTGCAGTTGTGTTGCTGTTGGTTTTGATTTTTATTTTATATTTTATATGTATCCACTTTTTCATACTAGTTGTATAGAAAAGTGGATACCTATTTTAGGGCACCGACTGTACCATGTCGGCATTTTGTGGCGCTTATGGAACGATTTTCAGAATTTATTTTTGGCGTTTGAGGCTGACCGTGGCCTCCAAAGGGTAAGGAAGCTAAGGTGTTGTGGTACTAATGGTGTTTATTTCGGTAAATAGATGCATAACATAGTTTATTTGTTGTTTATGATTTAATTATGTTTGTTAGGTATGAATAGTAAGTAAAACGATACAAAAGTGACCTAAAATTAAACATACCTAAGTAAAAACAAACTACCTGCAAATAAAAAATAAATTAGTCGCATCCAGGCGTTTTCTGTTTGTCTGAACAACATTATCCATGTTTGAATTAAAGTTTACTAACTAACGCAACATACGCATGGGTTAATGATTAACCATGTGCATAGCACATCGCGTTGGGCATCCAACAGTTTGTGCATGTAAGCAATTTATAGTTGGTGCACTTTTCCAGTCCCTTTAGTCACCGAAGCGTACACAATTACGGAATTACAAACATCAAGCTCGTCGCAGATGTTACAGAGAGATCATTAATGGATGGCTTCATTCGCACAAGTTTCTTCAATTATGTACCTACTCATAAACTTCGAATGTACATTACTTCTGTAGCAAGTGACGTTTATAGAAAGTTTTAATGGTAACTTTGATGTTGAGTTCATTGGAATAGCCTGTTTTATTTGACTTTAAATTGGTACAATTTAAACAGAGATTGTTAACATTGCTTGAAAGATAACCGTAGCCTATAACTTTACTTTTGAGTGTTTATTGGTCGAGCTGTTATTGTAAAGTTTTACTAAAAAACCGGCCAAGAGCGTGTCGGACATGCCCAAAATAGGGTTCCGGAGCCATTACGAAAAAATTAAGTAATATTTTTCTAAGGATTTCGTACTTTATACGGAATCTTCGAAGTATACGTATATTTTATACCTTACGCTGCTATTTACTCATAAACTACTAATAATTCTCAAGCAAACTTAGCCGCTATAGTTTTCCTTGGAAGTTTAATATACTGACTACCATCCTGAATTTTTTCAAATTTTTCCACCCACCGGTTTAGATTTTAGAGGGGGGGGGGACGCTCGATTTTAATGAAAATTTGCAGTTTAAAGTTGAATATTTCGCAAACAAATGACTGAATCGAAAAATCGTTTTAGCAAACCCCTAATGGTTTTATAATACCTATCCAACAATACCCCACACTATAGGGTTGAATGAGAAAAAAAAATCACCGCCACTTTACGTCTATGGGAGGTACCCTAAAAAAATTGTTTTTGAATTTTTAATTGTACTGTTTTGTCGGCATAGTTTACTTATATATTCGTGCAAAATTACAGCTTTCTAACATTGATAGTCTCTGAGCAAAGCCGCGGACGGACAGACAGACAGACAGACGGACAGACAGACAGACAGACATGGCGAAACTATAAGGGTTCCGTTTTTGCCATTTTGGCTCCGGAACCCTAAAAGTATTATTGACAACATTTATTTGATTATACTAGGTACAGAGGTAGTACAGTCACTTGCTTTAATATCCGCCACAGCGGAGCGTGCAAAAATATCTGGCAGGTCTGACTGGCGCAGCCCTAGAAATAGAGTCGTAAATATCAGATTCAGGTTCACGCTTTGTTATGTCAGATATCGGTAGTTACAGATAACTTGTATGTGTTTTTTTTTATTCGACTGCATGGCAAACGAGCAAGTGGGTCTCCTAATGGTAAGAGATCACCACCACCCATAAACATCTCCAACACCAGGGGTATTGCAGATGCATTGCCAACCTAGAGACCTAAGGATGGGATACCTCAAGTGGCAGTAATTTCTCCGGCTATCTTACTCTCCACGCCGAAACACAACAGTGCAACAGTGCAGAATTAGCGAGCAAGATGGTGGTAGAAATCGGTACGGACCTTGCACAAGGTCCTACCACCAGCAATGTGTACAACAATGCAAGTCAATTCGAGCATTGAAACAGATTCAGTATTCACTTGCGATATTTAAAAGCCATAAAATATTATTAATAGCTGTTTGAATTTAATTCTCGCGAATCGATACCGCTTAGGAACTGCAAAATGAAGCAAAGCTTAAAGCTGCGTGTTAAGATGAAAATATTCTGTCCCTTGATTGATAAATTTTTGATGAATGTATCGTTTGGTAAAATTTCATTCCAGAACACAAACAACTTAACTATGCGTTAATTTGTAATCGCGTAGCTTGTGTTTAGTTGGATAAGTATTATCCTCTTTCTAAAAGTTAACTTAAGATGTTTAAGATTTATCTAGCTGTTTGGTTCTGGCCTCAGGCGACCCCAGTACTTACGTCTCGCAAAGACTAGAAATAGCAGTTGTGAGAGGTAATGCGGTCATGTCCTAGCGTTGATGCCTGTGGCAGACAATAACAACTGCGACTTGGTAGTTTTAGTTAATTAATATCCAATATTATATTAAATAACAAATACGTCTCTGTGTATATACCTGTTTTCTGTAACTGCTTGCTATGTGTTAGTGTGCAATAATGAGTTATTGTATTGTATTGTACGTCATTAAAAAAAAAGAGAAAAATTTAACTAAAACCAACTTTTTATAAACCCAAAAATCTGTTTTAATTTATCTCCAAGATCGCTGCTATTGGGCAAGATGCCCATAAAGCTGAGTTTAGACTTGCAAGAAAAATCGTGCAAATTGCATGACATTGCCAGGCCGTAAAGCCAACGAGTTTGTAGTGGTCAATCGAGTGTCGCAATGTAATGCAACTTGCACGATTTTTCTTGCAAGTTTAAACTCGACTTAAGGCTAGCTGCGCTTCCTTACTATATGGAAATGCCACTACTTGTACGTTGACCGAGGAAAGTGCCTACCCTATGGTCAAGTGGTACGGACAATAATTTTATTTTATAACTAGCTTTTGCCCGCGGCTCCGCCCGCGTGGTATTCGGTTATCGCGCGCTGTTCCCTCGGGAACCAGCCCCGTTACGGCGTGAAAGACGGACAAACACACAAACATACAAACACACTTTCGCATTTATATTATTAAGTACGGATGTTTAACGTACGCAAAGGAGTGGCCTGAAATCGCGTCAAAACGAGAGTTGAGGAGGTCAAGAGGGGAGGCCTTTGCCCAGCTGTGGGACACTATACAGGCTACTTAAAAATAATGTTTTTAATATGATGTATTTTTTATCATTTATCAGTGAAAGTGAACTCAAATGTTAAATAGGAATAAACCAGAACAGATTTCTATCTAGTTCAGTATCGCCGCGGGAAACATCTGCATACCAATGTTCGTTTACCTAAAACCGTTTGGTTTAATGCGAAAAATAACCCGGCAGGGATAACCCGGAGCTTATCTCTGCGTCGATCATGCGTTATTATTTCGGAAGTGCTTGTTAATTTGGCCGCTGAATTGGATTTATTTTGTCGCATTTTAGCTACAGGACAGAGTGTACATTAGAGATGCAATGGATATGCGGCCAGTATCCGGTATCTGGCCTATCTGGCCACTATTTTACTATTCGGCCGAATACCGGATAGTTGCGTACTATCCGGCCGGATACCGGATGTTAAAAAACTTGTAGTTATGATTAAAAACTAGTATTTATTTATGAATTTATCAATAACATCAGTTTATTATTCTAAGGGGCTGCTTTACCATCTATTGATCAACTTCAACCGATGGGCAAACGTGATACCGGCTCGCCTCTATTCAAACAAAACAAACAGAAACGAAATCATATTCATCGGTATTTGTTAAAATTAATCAGTGGGTGGTGAAACAGCCCCTAAGTTAATTAATTACACTCTACAAGTTGCAATCTGAACGGAGTGTCATGAGCATGTTTGAATTAGCTTAATTTAATTGTACGAAAAAATAGGCCGAATATCTGGTATCCGGTATCTGGCCAAACCACTATCCGTTTCATCTCTAGTCTACATAGGTGGACGTGTGAAATATACCGGATGGACCCTGTAACAGGGCAAAAAATTAAGACACAGGTTCTGCTACTTAAACGGAACTACTTTAGTTGTGCAACTTTCAAAAATTAAGTAATTTTATCATTATGTTTATTCCAAACAAATAAATGATAGATATTCAATGTACGGTATTCAATGGCCTAAATGACATCGCCTGTCGTGTAACAAAATTAAGGATTTTGTAATACATTGCTTGTAAAATTAAATTTTAAAGTATCCTCTTGACGTCGAAGTAAATTTTTTGATTTATAAACCAGTGTTCTTTATAAAGGACCTTGGGTATCAGGAGGCTATACCTAGTGAAAATTATAATACAAGTTATTTTCCAAAGTTATAGAACTAAATTAGCTCAAGCTGTGGTTTCATTTTTTGCTCTTGTTACAGGGCCCAAATTATAAATAATGGCCTAGGTTGTTTTAAACGAATACTGTGCTTATGTACTTGTACAAGCTATTAAATTGTTGAATATTGTTGGGAATAAAGATCTCTTTCGTAAATAATGTTTGTTATTTGGTAGTGAATCAATGTTGTGAAATAATTACAGAAAGAAATGTTTTCTGTTTGATATACGTTTTTTTAATTTGTTTTTTTTTTGTTACTTTTGTCAAAGTGCGTGGGTTTCTGTGCGTGAATTGAATCAAAGTCCGTTTATTGGGAGTCTGAAAAATTGTATCTGTTTGACGAGATTGTTTTAGGTAGAGTCGTCTGACGTAAATAGTTTGTAGCGCTTTTTTTACGAAATATTGTTATAGTTTATAAGATGTAAACAAGCGATGAAAAATTTTTTTTTTAAGGTAATCGGTTAAAAAAAGTCGTAGGTTCTATATTCAAATCAATATTTAGTACTCTACATAATTTATAATTAAGTACAAATATGAAGAAAGGGGGAGGCCTTTGTCCAGCAGTGGACGTCTTCCGGCTGATGATGATGATGATGAAGAAATCATTATAGAGTTAGGTATACCTAAGCTGTGTCTTCTGTACTACATTCTATGTGTTGGTGTTCAATAGAAAGTCAATGTATTGTATTATAGAAAACTTTGTTTCCAAAAATGGATTGGTCATTAGTTTCTTTTGCGTTGTACACCTTTTACCTTATATAGGTATCCAAAAGAAACAGCAACCAAGCACACTATGCAAACTTTTTTAATATTCACCAGATTTTGTTTGTGTTCGGATACTAACGAGACCGCCTTAATGGGTAGGGTGGGCAGCGCGTGTCGTAAATAACTGAATAACACTTAGTGCGGGGTAATTCACAACATTTTAGGGTCTCCCTGCGGCCTATACGAGCAATTAAGGACGTAACGCCCGTCGCGTGGTCAACTAGTTTACTTTTATAGTTATCTTGGAGACGTTAATGTTGATGGGAGGGCGGAAGCCGCTGATTTGCGGGGAGTTATGGATGATTAAATAGGGCAAAGATGGTGCGCGATTCCTTGGCTTTTGAGCCGCCCTTTTTTTTTATTCGTCTGGAAGGCAAACGAGCAAGTGAGTCTCCTGATGGTAAGAGATCGCCACCGCCCCATAAACATCTGCAACACCAAGGGTATAGCAAATGCGTATGCCCTTTATATATAATAATAATTTAGGACTTTTGCGTCAATTTGTTGAGTATAGGTCTTCTTGAATGAAAGGGACTTTGGTATTTACTTGTAGTATTTATAGCCGGATAATCTATATATATAAAAGGCAAACCTGACTGGGTTATATATCAACGCACAGCCCAAACCGCTGGGCCTAGGAACTTGAAATTTGGTACAGGGGTTCCTTTTATAATGTAAGTGAGCACTAAGAAAGGATTTTTGGAAATTCATCCCCTAAGGGGGTGAAATGGGGGGGTGAAGCTTATATGGAATTTGCTCATTTCTGGACTTAGAAGTCTGAAAATAGGTACATAAGTTCTTGATTACAATTAAAAATGATTTGTTTATGTGAAATGGATAAAATTCCCCCCTAAAGGGGTAAAATGGGGGGGTAAAGTTTGTATGGAATTTTTCTCATTTCTGGACTTAAAAGTATGAAAATAGGTATATAAGTTCACAATCACAATTAAACATTATCTGTGTAGGTGAAATGGATAAAATTTCCCTTTAAACGGGTAAAAAAGCGCGCATAACCGAATTCCACGCGGGCGAAGCCGCAGGCAAAAGCTAGTTCAGTCATATGAATAAACTTTGTTAAGCTGGCTTTATTTAATGTTTTTAAGGTTGGTTGGTTACCTCGCACAGTCAAGCTGAAATTAATATTACATATGTAGATCTGCTATCCCATGAAGCAGTGAAAAATAAAACTTATAAGTCAGCGCAAGCGCGTCAGCCAGTTTTTTCTTTAGTAAAGCTTATAAAAACTCTAATTAAAATTATGTCTTATAATCTAAAATTATCATAAGGGTTGACCATTATTACTAACGCTACTTGACTTCAGAAAAGTTAAGAAGTGTTTACCTGAATTAAACTGGACATACGTTTTACTGAACTCTCAATCTCTCGGTGTAACATTTATAGTGCCACTTAGCCACCAAGTGTCTGCTCTGTTAAGTACTTCCACATACGAGTACACTTCATATAAGATGGCATATCGTCCAACACATTGCACTGGACTACAAGAAGATTTATAGGTTTTTTCCTTAATCGACAGTGCAATAATTTGGAAGGAGGATATACATAATAATATATATTGTATTGTGTATATTGTATTGTTGTTTATTTTTATGGGCAATATGCGTTTCTTCTTTCTTTCATACCCATATTAAGTTTGGATTTGTAGGCAGGTACCTACAGTCACCAGCGATAATTTGGTACCTACTTAAGATCGAATATCTGTCATTTTGTATGACAATGCGAAGGATTTTTTTCACGATATGGGTACCAAATTAACGCTCGTGACCGTACATGTATTTCAACGTCTGTCAATATTTTTGTGTTTTGTTTGTTTTTTGAAGCGCTCGGTTGTTTAATACGATAAACGCTGCGCTAAGCACAATGCGCAGACACGCATCAATTTTGTATCAGACAATCATGCGCTCATCGCTACGCTCACCGCGGAAGAAAATGTTTGGTAATTATCAGATGCAAAATTTTTGATATGCGTTGACACGTTTAGCGTATAAAACATCCGAGCGCTTTATTTGTGTACAATGGAGGGTTTATATACTTAAATATACCTCTATGTGTGTCCGCGGTCGCCACTCAAGCACTTTTCTCTCCCAACGGTAATCTGCACTTCGAGCGATGTGGCCCGCCCATCGCTACTTTGACTTGCATACTCTTTGAGCTATGTCGGTTACAACCCTACACAACTCTGTAAATGTTTACAAGTCCTTTATAAGCTTATTTACTAGAAACATGCCTATTATACAACATACTTCACGCGACGGAAAAAATAAAAGCAAAACAACACTAATCTGACGAAACATCACGTCATAATTAACTAGATTTGTTAGAGTTACATCTTCAAAATCGCAAAGTATATAAAAATAAAACACTAACAAAAAGATGGCTAAAACGTCTACGTATTCAGTTCACAAATTATCTCGTCGTCCGGCCTTGGCTATCATCGCGTTACGGCCTCGAATCTCATCTCAATGACATTGTTCAGGGAAAACTGTATTTTCAACTAGGACGATACGTTATCTAAGTCCATGTACAGTTATCTGGGGTGTAGCCAGTAGTCATAAAATTCTCCGACGGAATTATAGCGAACAATATACATTTGCCTCTCGTAAAATAAAGTTCCACGATAAAATTGTTTTGGCGTTGTGACGTGGTTCGGGTCTTATGACTGGGTATTATCTTTATTGCTAAAGTATTGAATTACTGTAAAGTTCATGTGAGAAATTTGACAAATAAAATGTTATGAGATCACCGGTACGTACGGCGCCAATTCATAGTTTGCCGTAAATCCAAAGGGTATACGAGTAAGTTTAAATAAATAAATAAAACAATTGATAAAATAATACATTGCAATTCTAGCTCTGGCCGAAAAAGAGATAACATTAAGATTAAGTAACTATACTTACAAGCAAAACAAGGTAGATTTACAAAATTAGTTTTTTCAGGAAAATTAGGGTCCGTAAATAAATATATAATTAAAAAAATCCTAAAGAAGAATACTTAATAATAATAACAAAAGAATATCAATTTAGCTTTGACGCTTCAGTACATAATGTACGAGTGGTGGAGTCACTCCACGACGTTGGTTGCTGCCGAACCCCGTAAGAAAGCTCACAAATCCAGTTTCAGTCTCGGTAACTAATATCGGCGGATTTTCTGCCGAAACCAAAACTAAACCTAAACTTCACTTGGTACGCCGAAACTGGAAAAAAACCGAAACTGATGTAGTTTTTTTTTTATTCGACTGGAAGGCAAACGAGCAATTGGGTCTCCTGGTGGTAAGATATCACCACCGCCCATAAACATCTGCAACACGTACGTACATACGTGTTCGTAGTGCGGCGCGCTTCCGCTTAATAGACGTATCTTAATCTTTATACTCTTTAATACATACACACACACACACTCACATACACACACACAACTCTTTTTAACAGTTTTATGATATTAAGTACTATTACTGAATTATTAGATAATTTAACATTTTTTTCCTTTTCCTTTTCAATAAAAATGTTTTATTTTACTTAGTAGCAACTTGGATATACCTAGCATTACTCTATTAGCTCGCATACGTGACGAACACTGACTTACAAGACACAGGCCTTGCCTAGTTTGTGAGTCAGGACTCAACCTATTTAATTGTGCTATGTTTAACCTATGCCTTAGTGTTAATTGTTTATTCCTACTTTGTGCAATTTTGTCTTATTGAATAAAGATTTTATTATTATTATTATTATTATTATTATTACTATTATTATTATTATAGTATTTTTCCG
This sequence comes from Choristoneura rosaceana, assembly GCA_037349165.1. Taxonomy (NCBI): domain Eukaryota; kingdom Metazoa; phylum Arthropoda; class Insecta; order Lepidoptera; family Tortricidae; genus Choristoneura; species Choristoneura rosaceana. The sequence continues at coordinate 7,184,386 of JAZBNJ010000033.1, forward strand.
TATTTCGCTAGGATTCGAAAAAAAAGTTAGTTAAACATAGATCGTTATCATGAAAGAGACTTTCAATACATAAAATAAGTTGTTTTGTGTTAGAAGCAAACACTGTAAAAAAATAGCGCAAGCTCTCGTCCAAGTCTAACTATTTATCTGTTTATTTCAGCCAAGTCTGTGCCTTATATGTCAGCCTAAATAATATCTTGGCTTCACACGACATCGGACACGCCAAAATAGTGTACGGCCTACGCGTACAGTCCACATTCAAACAACTACAAAATATGGAAACTGGATAACATTGTTGAAAAAGTAAATTCTAAAACCCTAGTCGTTGGTGTTTTAAGTTATTGCAAAGTAATTGTGATTATGGTAGATAGATGCTCAGGGAATGTGGCAGCATAAAAATTAGCTATTTATTGTAAATTTAAATAATAAACGCAGAGTAAGTATAAAGTGTACGAATTTTGCCTGTTGATTTTAGTATTCAATAGCTATTGGATACTAAAGTCTAAATTGAACACATAAGATATTTAACAATTTACTCTATAGATAGATTGTACACTTTGAAAACACGAACACGTTTGCGAAACTCACGATAGAAAAAAAAAGGTATCTTTAAAGAATAAAATGATCCCTTGCCGAAACGACCGAAAACTCAAAAGGTCTTTGAGTTTTCGAAAATTAAAACTAGGCAAGCGAATGTTTTCTAGGATGCATCACTTTACGTTTTCAGACTGTCTATTTGTTTTAAAGACGCGTCGGAAGAAGAAAGAAATCGTGGCTCCGAAGCATTAGAGAGTGGACCGGTAACGCCAGTGTGGAAGAACTGTTTTCTCTGGCGAGAGATAAGGAGAGATATACGGAGCTGACAGCCAACCTCCAGTAGTGGAGAGGCACCGCAAGAAGAAGAAGATTTGTTTTAATAAATACTAACTGGCATAAATTTGCCATTTTGTTGCTTAAACTGGCAAAACACCGCACTTCAATCAAATCAGCTTGTGTAGATTCTGCAATTTTTAAAATCGATCCACTGGATTTTTGCACGATGCCTAATGTAACACCGCAATCTTATAAAAATACTATCGTGCCTTGTTTGAATCCGTGATTGTTTACTAACGAAGATGGTGATGAGCCATTGGAGGAGCGGCGATGAGCAACATCCGGTTCAATTAAGATTAACACCAGATACGTTTTCACGTCGATGCTTTGTACTATCGGCAAAAGGATCGCATGGACAATGGATCATCATAATAGCACTGTAACCGTTAAAATGCTTGCGTCGTTGTTATTTTTCACGGCATTAAATATGGCCACGAATAACTCCCTGTTTCATCATCCATTGATTAAATTTATCTGACGGATAAATGTGATGCCGTATCGGTTTATTTTGCTCGAATAGAAGGAGACGGCAGCACATTTATGCGTCAAATAAAATTAGTCAATGGGTGGTGAAACTGCTCCTAAGGGTCAAATGTTTATTATAATGGAAGAATTAAATTTAGGGTTAGTACGATTATAATTTGTAATACTTACCCCTTATTAGGTTTTTATTTTTTATGTGAGTGTTAACGGATTATTAATTGTTTTACGTGCCAACAAATTGCTTGAATTACTGACTAAAGACACAAACAATAAATTTTAAAAGTACCAAATGCGTACCTATCTGTTTATAATCAAATCAATGCAAATGAAACCTGTACGATCGTTGATTATCAATTAGGTACGCTCGAATCGACTCATATTTTTCCATATTCATAAATTAAATTTCACAAACTAAAACGTTCCATAAACAATAACACGATGAGCAAACAGTTAATAAAAATTGATTTATACGCTTTCATTCAGTCCGCAAAATAACAGTTTGTCCGCAATTATTTCGTTGACGCTACGCTGTATCGGAATCGATACTGAGTTAATGAACTATCACTCCACGGTGTTCGATGAAACAAATTATATTCAACGGTTAATTGGAATTCTTCTCGTTATTGCGGGCTTCTGTCAGTCTCACGTGTCCTTCGGTATTTTTATTGCGTCGACTGTACTGTTGCCGGTTTACTTCTCAATTGCCGCATTGTGTGCCGAGTGTTAATAGTTTCATAACGTGAAACTGCGTATACAGTACAGTGGCTACGATCTGCTTCACATAATGTTTAAACGTGGGAAAGACAAACTACGTAGGTATACGGACGTTGGATACAGTAAAAACAATAAATTAAAAAATTAAAAAACCCGGCTGCCTTAAAAATACTGAAAAGAAGAAAACAAGTCTAGTGGGCTAGAACTCTGTTTAGTAGCTAACTTAAAGTTCAACAGTCGGGACCCATTAGGTAAGAATTTTTGAGCGTCACTATTTCAATGGGTGTGTGCTTATGCTGTTGACATTACGTCGCATCTTTCATCTTCCGCAATGCTCAACAGTGGACGTCCTACGTCCGTACACGTGGATATGATAATGATAATGAAGTACTCAGTATAATTTGTGTTTACATTCGTTTAAGTTAATAAATCCTAGTGTACACGTACAATAATGAATAGTCAGCTGAATTGAAAATACAAACTGAAAATATAGATGCACAGAAAAACCAGAAAAATAAGACCAGCACTGGGAATTGAGCCCAGGTCATCGGCACTGCTGGACCAACAGTGGTGTAGTGGTATAGCACGCGGCACGGAATGCCGAGGACCTGGGTTCGATTCCCAGTGCTGGTCTTATTTTTCTGGTTTTTCTGTGCATCTATTTTTTCAGTTTGTATTTTCAATTTAGGTTTTACGGGATGACCGTAAAAGTAAAAATTTGGAATTGAAATAAAAAATACAAAAAGATTCCAAAAAACCAATCTTAGTGAGCTGAATAAAAATAGATAAATCGCACCTCTATTGCAACAGCGTCGTAAATATATCGCAGCGTTTCACATTATCAAGTTTTTTTTTTAAATTGCATTTACGTCGTTGTTGCAGGGGTGCGAAATTTTGATTTTGATTTTCAACAGCGTAAATAAGCGTAAACAATTTGTCCCAGCGAGTGTACATTTTTCACGAGGCTTAGTAGGATTAAGGGGATGACGTTGCTCAGCTTTCGTCCGTTTGTGCTTTTATTTTAGCAGATTTTTCTCAAGATGAACTCAAGATAGACGAATATGGTGTCTTTAAATTAGACTTCAGCTGTTCCTCGAGTTGAGTTACAGCGTCGTGTTCATACTCGTATTAAAGTAAGTAAGACTTAATAATTTTCTTCGAGCATTAGACTAGGGAGTTAGTATCATTTCGTCTAAGTAGCAACTGGTCTAAAAAGCAGCTGGTCTAAGTAGCAACTGGTCTATGAATCGTAGCAAGTGGCAGCAAGTGGTGGGTGGGTGGTATGGGAGGTAAATCTATAATTTTTTCTTTTTTTTTTATTGTACCATTTTGTCGGCATAGATTACATATATATTCGTGCAAAATTGCAGCTTTCTAGCACTAATAGTCCCTGAGCAAAGTCGCGGACGGACAGACAGACAGACATGGCGAAACCATAAAGGTTCCGTTTTTGCAGCTCTTAAACAGGTAGACCGATTTGAATGCGTTTTTAATATGAAAGCAGGTTTTCTAGCGATGGTTCTTAGACTCGTTTTATCAAAATCGGTTCAGCCGTTTTTAAAATATTGAACTTTGAAGTGACAATGTCGGGAGTTTTCCAACTTTTTGTTAGTTAGTTTATATAATACCGAGTTAAGTGCTAACCCAGGTTTAGGTAATGTTACGTACGGAACTTCTTTCACCCCCTTGGGTGAAGCTTTTTTTTTTTATTCGACTGGAAGGTAAACGAACAAGTGGGTCTCCTGCTTTGTGTAGGGTTAAAAAATTAAGTAGTTAACCTTTTAACAATTAAATTTTTTAACCTTACACCGTTAAAGCGGTCCTCAAAGTTCCACTGTATGAAACTAATTACGTAAACTTGTGATGTATTAAATTAATTACACAACCGAACCAAATTGACCTTCAGACACTCGGTCTCGAATATTTTGCACCGCAGACAATATTCAGTGGCTCCTAGGATTCCCATTGAGCGCTCAACATTCAATAAACGATGCCTTTGTCCCAACGTCTTGAGCATTTGGGGAGACAAGGGTGTACATAGTGAAGCTCTGTCATGTGCAAATGTTGAGTAATGCTCGATGTCATTTACAGGATTGCGCTTGAAGGGAAATTCGTCCAAAAATTTTACTATACGTTGTGTCGAGACGAGGGGAAGAATGTCACATTTTTAGTTTTTGTATACCGCGCATAAAAACAATTCCAGATGACAATTATGTAATATTTACATGCATTACTTCAAAGAACAATAATTAATATGTTACTGAGAGTTATATTGTCGTTTTTTTAAAGTTAGTAACACAAACTAAAGTACTTAATGTATTTCACGTTTGTAAACTTAGCGGTAGTAGTTTTGAGATTTTATACATCAGTAGTGAGGGATACGACGGTTCCAGATCTCAATTTTTTTGGTCCAAAATCGCGATTTTGGGGCGGGTCCAATCCTAAAAAAAAAAAAAAAAAAAAAAAAAAAAAAAAAAAAAAAAAAGGGATACACCCCCACTTGGAGCGATTGGACGAGGTCTGAGAACGCTCCGCCCACTCCTTCCTGTACATATGTACTTCACTTCTGGGACAATGGCAACTCCGAGGCACCTAATCATAAAAGGTTCGACCCGCGAACAATACAAGCCGCGCGAACAATAGGCGCACATTGTCCCTTTACCTGCTCTCCTCTGGCGCTAGCTCTATTGTTCCACTCACCTGACTAGCGTACCTTTTTAATCATAAAAGGTTCGACCCGCGAACAATACAAGCCGCGCGAACAATAGGCGCACATTGTCCCTTTACCTGCTCTCGGCTCTGGCGCTAGCTCTATTGTTCCACTCACCTGACTAGCGTACCTTTTTTTCATTCACTTCTTTCCTTTTAAACTTGTAATCAGCGTCTTTATAATTCACGTTGAAACTTGTAAAATTCTCATGTAAGCCATCTCCAAATGCAGGTTTGAACTTGAAGGATCTAAGTACATATAAAAGCAAGCCTAGACAAAGTCACTTCATATCGTCTCACATAATTCATCAACAAATTGTTATTTTTCAAGCACATACAATACATATTCCATGCTTTGAGTTACACAGTGAATGATTAATGGTTTTCCTTTTACCAAACCACCCACCGTGCACCGTCTTCTATTGTTAAAATTTTATTACTTCGTTTCTTTTGACCATGCACCGCCGTTCTCAAAAAAATGCTGGTTTAAACTTGTACACTATCTGTGTTTGTAAAGGTTCGACCCTCTCCTTTGTTCACCGGCATCCCTTTGTGTGTACCTGACTCGGAAATATGCCATGCACAAGTCTAAACTTGCAGGATTTCATTGCGTATAAAAGGAAGTTAAGACCATTCCGCCTCATTACGTCGCAAAGAATTCATAAGACAAGACCCCCGTCCAAGCGAGCCGTCGCAAAGTGTAAAAAGTTCAGTGTTTGGTTGATATACCTAGCAGTGTTTTCGTTGCTGATATGGATGTAAGTAAGCTCTTTTTTAAACTGTTTTTGGACCTGTTTGTTTTAATTTGTGTTTGACTGATATTTTTTACTATGTATCTCTGTGTTTCCTTAGGTGCCATCTAACTCAACTTTGAAGCATTGTTTAAAATATTGTTTTTTGCATTGTTATAGCTGACTGAAGAAAACACATTTAAGCACTATTATTATCCAGAGAATCACGAAGAACCTAGTGATGACGACGAAGGAACATTAGCTTTCAAAGTAAAGAGAGCAATCGCCAACAACAAGAGGCCTAATAACAGTATTCACGGATTCTTTGAAAAACGCAAGAAAAAGAAGATTCCCAAAAACTCTTCAACTGTTAGCCAAGCCACTGCAGATGGTGTTGCTTTTATCAAAGCAAACAAAGACGAATCAGCTTACGCATCACACCTCATTAAAATCGAGGTGTATGATATAGACAAGATTAAGAACATTCCCCCAGCAGAACAATGGAAACAAGCAGAAGTGCGTGTTAAATATTACGCCCACTCCGAAGAAGATGAACACGTTCAAAAGACCAGAGACGTGATTTACAACATCACTAAGCAGTTAGCATCAAAAAGTGATTGTGTTAATTTCGTTTTAGACAATAACAAATAAATTCTACTTAATTTCTTTTGGTTACCTGCTTAACTTCAGACTATCCTATTCTTGTGAAATACTCATTGTTTCGTTTGTGGAGGCAAAGTACAAACGTAAAACCTTTCAACTCAGTCCACCGATATTTCATTGTATTGTTTCATATCTAAATATTTTTGTTTGCTATACAATAGCAAAATAGTGTGTAATATTTAAGACTGAGCTTGGCTGGTATAAATAGAAGTCGGTCTCACTTAAAATACCACATTTCCAAAACACCATCATGGACACGCAGAGCTGCAGTTTCTTCAATCAGCAACTGGATCAACTAGTTGAAGATCAGGACTTGTACGAGCTTTGCGAGAAAGTCGAGCAAGAATATTTGAAAACGTAAGTTACTATTTTGGTGATAATTGTACTATTTTTATGTTTGTTTGCTGCCCGCATTGACAAGATGAACATCACGTTGAAACTTGTTTGATGCTAGTCATAATAGGAAGGGGTACCCTTGAGTATAAAAGCGGAGTCCCCTTGTCACTTCAACCATTGTGACCGTGCTCGAGTTTGCGTTTTACGAATTTCATTTAAAATGTATTTCAATTTGAACTTATCTCTAAACGAAGTGGCAAGTTTAGATAAATCTCTAATTTTGAGTAAATTCCATCGTTACATTCGAATGTGGTTTTTAAACAAAGTTTTACCAGTGACATGGATAGAGGATCCGGATATTATTCCATATTTTACACCATGTACTGGACACAACTATAACATGGAAAAATCTGAAATATCTGATGTAATTGATGGCGTATTTCCAATGCAAGCATACTGTTTACTGTGTAAACATTAAAGAGTTAGTATTTCACTTGGATGTGTTTTATAGTTAATTAAATATATATAATTTGTTATGTTAATAATTAATTTATTTTTTACAGATTTTTGCAACCTGAACAAGAAGGAGGCGGTGCAAAAAGAAGATCATCTGAATCGGCCGAAGAGACTCCAGTTAAGACAAAGAAAAAACGTCCTAACCCACCAATCAGTTTCGCATCTACGTCAACCGCATCGTCTTCAAATCAAAACGTGAGTACAGAAATTAATGATTATATTGAATGTTCTATGTGTCATGTGTCAGTTTCGCGAAAATATTATACAAATCATTTAAAAAGTAATACTCACAAAAATAATGTATTAAGTGTCAGCAGAGAATTTAAAAATATTCAGATAATTGAAAGCGCGTTTGGAAATAGGATAGTTACGTACAGAATTGTATCAGATTCAATCACTAACCAACCGTTAGAAACACCGGGATTATTTTTAGAAAACATTAAAGACAAAATATTTACATTATTTGATCAATCCATAGTAGAGCACTTTGTAGTAAAAGTAAATTTTATACTTCATGCCGACTTTACACAACAAACTAAGCAATTAAATAATACATTCGATTTTCAAACGTTTAATTATGTTGTTTGCAAAGGAGATTCTAAAGACTACATTTTTTCATTACTTACAAACGAAATTATAAATAAAGTAACCAATTTCGAAAAAAAAGACAGCGGGTGGAGTCTAACAAAAATTAACTATTTAGACATGAATGTGAATAAATTCAATCCATTACGCGGTTCATCTTACATAGATTTACCAAAAGATATAAAAAACAAAAATGCAATTATAAACGTCCAAAACAAAGATCATGAGTGTTTTCGTTGGGCTGTATTATCAGGGTTATATACACCTAATAACAATGTGAACAGGGTTGCGTCATATAAATCTCACAGGAATAAATTAAAATTTGATAATCTGTCTTTCCCAATTAAAATAAACGATATCCATAAATTTGAAATGTTGAACAATCTCAGCATTAATGTCTTTGGTTTGGAGTACGACTCAGAAAGCAAAAAAAATAAGGTAGTTGGTCCATTACACTTAACAAAAAGTAGGAAAGCCACCCATTTAAACTTGCTGTACATAAATCAAGGTACTAACGGACATTATTGCTATATAAAAAGTCTTTCAAGATTAGTATCAAAACAAATGACATCATCGGAGCATGCGATCTATATTTGTGATGGATGTTTAATTTATTTCAAGTCACGCGAAAATTTGCAGAAACATCAAGATCATGATTGTTTCCATGTCTGTACAAACTTGCCCTCTGAAAACGAAGCCAAGAGAAACTGGTTTAATGAATTAGTTCCTTCTAGCGAAATATCATTTAATAATTACGATCGTAAATTGAGGCTCCCATTTGTAGTATACGCAGATTTCGAAGCGTTTTTAAATCCTATTAATACTTGTATAAACGATCCAAGTAAATCTTCGACTACTAATATACAGGAACATAAGGTGTATAGTTTCGGATATTATATAAAATGTTCATATGATAATACTTTGTCTGTATATAGGACATATACAGGTGAAAATTGTGCAGAAACATTCATGAAATTTATTAAACGTGATTTAGAGAACATTTGCAAGAAGAACACTTTTGTAAAAAGTCCTTTGCCTTTAACGGTACAAGATAAAGTAACCATCGCCCAAAGTAAAACGTGCTACATCTGTCAAAATAATTTAAATGGTGAAATATTCATTTCTTACAGCCATCATACTGGTGCTTTTGAAGGAGTAGCTCACCCGTCTTGTTGTCAGAAATATCGAACCCCTAATTTTGTACCTGTGTTTTTACACAATTTAAGTAACTATGACGCCCATTTTCTAGTACATGGACTGGGATTTGAAGAGGGTAACATAGAAATTATTCCGCAAAACAAAGAGAAATATATTTCTTTCTCAAAGCAATTAAATATTAATAATCGTACTATGAAATTAAAATTTCTTGATTCTTTTAAATTTATGAGTAGTAGTCTCGATAAATTAACCAAAAATTTACTACCCGAACAGTTTCAAGAACTTCGGTTAAATTTTCCATGCGAACAAGACTTTAAACGTTTATTAAGAAAAGGGGTATACCCATATGAACATATGACATCTTTAGAATCATTAAAATCAACTAGCCTTCCCGAATATAAAGATTTTTACAGCTCATTAAATGATGTCAATATCTCAAAAAATGATTACCAACATGCCTGTGATGTATGGAATCACTTTAATTGTCAAAATATGGGAGACTATTCAAACCTTTATTTAAAAACAGACGTTTTGTTATTAGCGGATGTATTTGAAAATTTTAGAAATGTTTGTATGGAAACATATGGATTGGATCCTGCTCATTATTATACAGCGCCGGGTCTAAGTTGGGACGCCATGTTAATGTACACCAAAATCAAATTAGAACTTCTAACTGATATTGACAAAGTTACTTTTATAGCAAATAATATAAGAGGTGGCATTTCCCAATGTAGTAACAGACATGCAAAAGCAAATAATATATTTATGTCTGAATATGATCGTACTTTGCCATCATCATTTTTGATGTATCTCGATGCAAATAATCTGTACGGTTGGGCAATGTCGCAATGTCTTCCCACTGGCAAGTTTGAATGGGTGGATGTGAACACAAATTTTAATGTACCCGATGACGCTGAACATGGGTACATTTTAGAAGTTGATTTGGAATATCCTAATAAATTACATGATTTACATTCTGATTTACCATTCTGTCCGGAAAATGTGTGTTTAGGCGGTTCTAAAGACAAAAAGCTGATTCCTAACTTGCATAACAAAACAAATTATGTCATTCACTATAGAAATCTTAAACAATGTTTAGAATCGGGATTAAGTTTAGTTAAAATTCATAGAGTTTTAAAGTTTGAACAGAAACCGTGGCTGAAACCATACATAGATTTGAACACACGAATGCGTTCTATGGCCAAATCAGATTTTGAAAAGGATTTCTTTAAGTTAATGAACAATTCAGTGTTTGGTAAAACGATGGAAAATGTAAATAAAAGAGTTAATGTAAAATTACGGAACCACTGGACAAATCGCGGAAAAACTGAAGGCGTTGAATCTTTAATTGCAAAACCAGAATTTCACAGTTTATCTATATTTTCCGAAAATTTGGTTGCAGTTCAATTGAAAAAAACAAAAGTATTGTACAACAAACCTATTTACCTAGGATTTTGCGTACTCGATTTGTCAAAAACGTTAATGTATAGCTTTCATTATGATTTCATGAAAACAAAATTCCAAAAAAATCTTAAATTACTCTATACAGACACGGACAGTCTGGTTTATCAGATATTTACAGAAAACTTGTACGCCGATATAAAGTCAGATTTGGTATCGCACTTTGATACCTCTGACTATCCTCCGGACAATGTATACGGTTTTCCATTACTGAATAAAAAACAATTAGGATTCTTTAAAGACGAAAATAATGGCAAAATTTTTAAAGAGTTTGTTGGTCTTCGATCAAAAATGTACGCAATGGATGTACAAAGCACTATAATAGCAAAATCAAAAGGTGTCAATAAATGTGTTACTAAAAAATTAGGTATGGAAGACTATAAAGACTGTTTATTCAATAAAAGAAAACTATTGTGTGAAATGATGCGGTTCAGATCAATCAAACATGTAATATTTACTCAAAAAATAAATAAAATATCATTGTCACACTGCGACACGAAACGATATTTGTTGCCAAATTCAACTGACACACTTGCTTGGGGACACTATAGATTAAAGAACATTCAATTTTAATATTACTTTCTGTACAATATGTGATGATATACATTCCTAATTAATTTTATTATTGTACATATATATATACTTATAAGGTTTTTTTGTTATATTTGCGCATGCACTAATGATAAGACGGTAAATTGTACATTTATATTTATAACAAACGTGCATGCACAAGCGATAAGAAAATACAAAAAGGTTTCATTGTGTATATATTTACAAAAAAAAAAAAAAAAAGTTTTGTAATATTTGTGCATGCACTAACGATAAGACGATAAAAATAGGTTTCATTGTATTAGTTTTTTTTTATTGACTTTCTGCCAAGTTTCTTGCGGCGCATTCTTCTTGGCAATGATGGTCTTTCCGTAGCGCTGGTAGTTTCAATAAAAGATAAAAAATATTGTTTGTTTCTTTGCTTTTGTTACCTATAACTATATAACCATATCTGAATTTTAACTTCTATCATTTGTGACGAAGACCTTTTGAAATCGGCACGTGTTTCCTTGCATAACATAATAAATAATGATTCACTTTTGTCATCCTTTCACGGCCATAGTGGCTGGTCCAAGTGGTTGTGGAAAATCAAACTTTGTCACGAATTTTTTAAAAGATTGTAAAATAATGTGTGACGTAGATTTTTCGGAAGTAATTTGGTGTTATGATGAAATGCAACCTTTGTACAACCTGGAAAATGTAAATTATAGTCAGGGTATACCTGATATCAACATGTTCGACGGGAAGCAACCTAAACTTCTTATAATCGATGATTTGATGAGAGAGGCAGATGGACGGATCGTTGACATTTTCACAAAAGGTAGTCATCATAGAAACTTAAGCGTGTTTTATATTACACAAAATTTATTTCACCAGGGAAAAGGTCAGCGCGACATCTCGCTGAACACAAGTTACATTATATATTTTAAAAATCCTAGAGACAAAACTCAAATACGTTACTTGTCACGACAAGTTTGCCCTGAAAACTCAAAGTTCGTAGATGAAGCCTACAAAGATGCCACCAAAGATGCTCATGGTTACCTAATGATTGATCTGAAACAAAATACTGATGACTTATGTCGTTTCAAAACTAAAATATTTCCATCCGATAAATATTGCACAGTTTATATTCCTAAAAAAGGATTTAAATATGGTAAGAGCCAACTGGTTTTGGTCAGTTCTAAATGATGTCCGAGAGTGTGAGCACATATAAACATTTACTAGAAGCGCTGCAAGTACTCAAACCAAAATATCGCACAGCATTGCTTAAAGCTTGTGATGATGATGAAATAAACATTATATGTGAGTGTATTTACAATGTTTTAAAAGGGAAAATTCCATTGGAAAAAGAAGAAAAATTAAAATTAAATAAACATAAAAATATATTGCGAAAATTAGTTTCAAAGGGAAAACAAAAACTTAGAAAAACCATTATCATTCAAAAGGGCGGTGCTTTTCTACCTCTTATATTAGGCGCCGTTTTAAGTGCTTTATTTAACTCTATAACATAATCAAAATGGAGAATATGAAAAAAATGCTATTAGTGGAGCAAGATTTCGTTGAAAGACTTAAACACAATGAAAATCTAACTGAAAACTCATCATCTCGTCTAGATAGGGAGATGCAAAAAATACTTAAAGGTAAAATGGATGATCGAGAAAAATGGGCATTGTATTCCCAAGCACTACAACGATTTTTGCATTTTGCTGAAGCAGATCGAAAACCTTTTAAAATACCTATAGTTACGGATGGATTTGACCACCGCAACAACGACCACAAAGATTTAGTCCCAGAGCTAAAAAAGGAGGAAAATGTTACTAATGTTACAGCTTTAAATCCGATCTTACCAGAACTTGATACCACCCCACCACCTGACACACCGACTCAACATTATCCTTTGGAATTTACTCCATCTCATATCATAGAGAGAGTACCGAAATCTTACAAACAGAAAACCATAACTTTACTGGATAACATTATGCTTCATAAAAATAAAATTTGGTGGAAGCCTGGAGGGGAAGTTGTATTAAACAACCACACCATCCCAAATACTAATATTGTTGATCTAGTAAACGATGTGATTAGACCTCTTAAACGTACAAAACCAAAGGGATGGGAAGAATTCACCTTAATTTTAAAAGAAATAAGAGTGCCTGCATCTTGTATAGGTAACCCCACTAACGCAGAATTTTTAAAAAAATCTCTTGGAGAGAGGGAATTAAAGGAGCTCGACACGCCATTTTCGTCTACAATTGCAAGAAATTCATCATTAGCGGAAAACGCATCTACACCTATTTCTAGTAGAACACGTGATTCGAAAAAAAGGAAATTAGATTGGGAAAGATGGACCCCCTATTAGATATTCACAGGATTTACTACGATGTGTCCAATCCTGCCGGATACAGTAGCATCAATAAGTTGGCGAAAGAGATGAAAGGTAAAATGAGTAAAAAGGAAGTAAAAAGATGGCTGCAGTCTCAGGAAACGTACACATTACATAAACCTGTTCACAGAAGGTTTACTAGAAACAGGTACATATTATCTAATTATAATGAACTCTGGCAAGCTGATCTAAGTGATATGCGTACTTATGCTCAATATAATGATGGATACAAATATATTCTTTGTGTTATTGACGTGTTTAGTAAATATGCTTTTGCGCGAGCAATGAAGAGTAAAAAACCTGAAGTTGTTAAATCCTGTTTTGATAGCATTTTTACAGAAGCTAATGCCACTCCTCGCCATATTCAATCTGATAAAGGTACAGAGTTTGTTTCAAAAGCTGTACAACAGTACTTTAAAAGTAGAAATATTAATTATTATACTACTAATAATCCTGATATTAAAGCTAGCATAGTGGAAAGGTTTCAGAGAACTCTTAAAATGAAAATGTGGCGTTACTTTACGTTTAAAAATACATACAAATACGTTGACGTCTTACAAGATTTAATATATTCATATAATCATAGTTTCCATTCAAGCATAAAAATGAGACCAAGCGAAGTAAACTACGATAATATCATGACTGTTTGGCAAAATTTGTATGGAGAAAAGGAAAATAAAACATATATAAATGAATATCCCTCACTTCAAATAGGTGATCATGTTAGAATAACTAAATATAAACATGTATTTCAAAAAGGTTATGAAACTAATTGGAGTGATGAAATATTTGTGATTGATTCCATTATTAGGAGAACTCCTTGGATTGTATATACTTTAAAAGATTTGGAGGGTGAACCAATTACAGGTACATTTTATTCAAAAGAGCTACAGAAAGTATTATATGACCCCTCCACTAAGTACAAAATAGATAAAATAATACAATCGCGTCGCGTTCGAGGTAGAAAGGAAGTGCTAGTCAAGTGGAAAGGTTATCCTGACAAATTTAATAGTTGGATCCCGGCATCGGATTTAGAGCAAATATGAGTGAAGACAGTTTTTACCTGACGCTGTTGAGCAATAGCTCCATTTCTTATTTTCCTGGAAACACAACAGCCAACTTCATAACTAAGTTACCTAAAACTGTTAAGTTAGAAGGGGAATGGGTCGTTGGTTTGGTTGAGTTTCATTATCCATGTACAATGTTTAATGTACAAGAACATGAAAACATTCTATACGTAAAGAAGAAAACACGTTTAAACGAAAGTGCTGGTTCAAAAAACAAAACAGATTCGAATATAATTGTAGAATATAAGGCGCATATTCCTGCGACTACGTACGATAGTGTTAATCATTTTTTAAGTGCTTTTAATGACCACCCATTGTTACGAAATCATTTTAAATTGAGATACGATGAAATAACCAAACTTGTAATATCAACTCGTCCGGATACTGACGTAATATCTATAATCGCATCACCGCAATTAAGTCTCCAGTTAGGTTTTGAACCAAATACTAATTTAGTCACAAAACCAAATGGAAAATATCCCATTAACTTGTACTTGGGACTGCCATCGCAGCTTTTCATTTATTCAGATATTATCCAACCGCAGATAGTAGGTGATGTAATGACATCACTAATACGAATCATACCTCTAGATCCAACGAAGTACATTTATGGAGCATACAAAATGCATGCATTTTCACCGGCGCACTACTTACCTGTTATGCGCAGAGAGTTTGATACGATTGAAACAGATATAAGAACAAGCGTCGGCGGTAAAGTACCATTCCAGTTCGGCACATCGTGTGTTAAACTGCATTTTAGACGTATAAAATGAGTCGAAGAATCGTTAACGGTCTTTGCCCGTACCAACATTATTATACAAATCAGGCTGGATCTGGAGTTGGTATAGTGTATAAAGGTGTTTCTCATCAACGTGGTCATGGAATTGGAAGTTTCTTAGGGGGGTTATTTAGATCCGTTTTGCCTTTGTTGTCAAGTGGATTTCGAACCGTTGGGAAAGAAGCTTTAAACGCCGGTGTTGGATTACTATCAGATATGATGAATTCACACCCTATGGAAGAGTCTGTAAAGTCGCGTTTTAAAAATGCTAGTGCTAATTTGAAAAGGAAAGCTGATGAAAAAATCGAATCATTAATGAGTGGTTCAGGGTATAAAAGTATAAGAAAGTCGAGAAAGCCCATCATTAAGCGAAAAACACTACAAGGACGATCATCTAAATCATCAAAAAAATCTAAATTTGAAGATATTTTTTCCATCTAAACTATGTCGTTTTTACATAATCATTCATGTGAATGTGCTAAGTCAGAGTTAGACTTATTTGCTCTACCATCAACACAAACAAGCGTCGAAAGCGGTCAGTGGATTCATTATAAACCAATTTCATCATTAAGTGATGATGGACCTATAGAATTTCAAGTACCAGGTACTGGAGATGATTATATTGATCTGTCCCACACTATGCTATATATTAAAGCTAAGATAGCAAGTGCTGATTCAAATGACATTTCTAAAACTATTCATGTTGCACCGGTTAATAATTGGCTTCATTCACTTTTTAGTCAACTAGATGTATATTTAAACCAAAAACTTGTGTCACCTCCAAATAATACATATGCATATCGAGCATATTTAGAGACCCTACTAAACTATGGTCCAGCAGCAAAAGGCTCTCATCTGACCTGTGGCTTATGGTATGCTGATACTCCTCATAAAATGGATGCTACAGATGAAACCAATATAGGATTTTCTAAGAGATTGGAGTTGGTTAAAGTGAACAAAGAGGTTGATATGATTGGTCATTTACATGGTGATATATTTAATCAGGAGAAATTTTTGATTAATGGTGTGGAAATACGTGTTAAATTAGTTCGTAGTAAAGAAGCATTCAATCTCATGTGTGACAACGCGGACACAAAAATAAAAGTTAAAATTACTGATGCCAGTCTCATTATCCGTAAGGCTCGAATAAATCCTTCAGTATTAATTGCTCATCAAAAAGTGCTGGCGACGACTACAGCTAAATATCCTATCACCAGGGCTGAAGTTAAAGTTTTGACAATATCTTCGGGAGTTCAGGCTAAGACTCTAGATAATATATTCCTAGGACAGGTCCCTAAAAGATGTATTATAGGTTTTGTAAAAAATTCTGCATTTAATGGTAACTTGACGCAAAATCCATTCAACTTTGATAATCATGGGATAAATTCATTTAGTTTATACGTTGATGGACAACAGGTTCCTTCAAAAACATTACAACCCTCGTTCAAAGATGGGCTGATCGTATCCACTTATCATACATTGTTTTCTGGTACTGGTATCCATTTTTTGAATGAAGGTAATGAAATAGCAAGAGAAGGATATGGAGGAGGATATTGTTTATTAGCTTTTGACTTAACTCCAGATCTTTCAGCCAGTTCAAGTTCACATTGGAATTTAGTTAGACATGGTAGTGTTAGATTAGAGGTCCGTTTTGAGACAGCTTTAACAACAACTCTTAATTGTGTTGTTTATGCAGAGTTTGATAATGTTGTAGAAATTAATAAAAACCGAGATATAACAGTTGATTACAATAGTTAAATAAGACAGCTGTATACTAAATCTATCACATCTATACCGTAGTCTATAATGGATACATCGGAAATAGAATATTTTATGAGTAAAATTAATTTGAACATAAAATCAAATGTTTTTGCCGCTAACAAAATGCCTATGTTTGTTCAACTACCTATTTATCTTATCAGCAATTTGGATCCAGATTACAAGCCTGGTTCTCATTGGATTGCCATTTACATTGATATTAACGGTGTTGGAGAATACTTTGATTCATTTGGTCGACAACCAGAAGGTTATCATAAGAGGTTTTTAAAGAGAAATGCCAAGAGGTGGTTTTATAACCACAAATCATTTCAAAATCCTTTTACCTCAGTTTGCGGTGAATATTGTTTAGTTTATCTGTATTTTAAGAATAAAGGAAAAACTATGTATGATTTTCAAAGTCTATTTTCTGAAAATTCTTTATGTAATGATCTTATTATAAGAAATATGTTTAATTCATTTTTTATGTAATAAATTTTTTATCAATCTATTTTTTGTTTTACTTCAATCCTAAAATTTAAAAGACGGATTTTCAAGGGAAATATGTTGTGGTACACAGATACAGATTAAATAATACAAAAAATGTTTTTAAAAATTTATTCAAACCAACAATTTTACATTATTACTTTGCCTCCACAAACGAAACAATGAGTATTTCACAAGAATAGGATAGTCTGAAGTTAAGCAGGTAACCAAAAGAAATTAAGTAGAATTTATTTGTTATTGTCTAAAACGAAATTAACACAATCACTTTTTGATGCTAACTGCTTAGTGATGTTGTAAATCACGTCTCTGGTCTTTTGAACGTGTTCATCTTCTTCGGAGTGGGCGTAATATTTAACACGCACTTCTGCTTGTTTCCATTGTTCTGCCGGGGGAATGTTCTTAATCTTGTCTATATCATACACCTCGATTTTAATGAGGTGTGATGCGTAAGCTGATTCGTCTTTGTTTGCTTTGATAAAAGCAACACCATCTGCAGTGGCTTGGCTAACAGTTGAAGAGTTTTTGGGAATCTTCTTTTTCTTGCGTTTTTCAAAGAATCCGTGAATACTGTTATTAGGCCTCTTGTTGTTGGCGATTGCTCTCTTTACTTTGAAAGCTAATGTTCCTTCGTCGTCATCACTAGGTTCTTCGTGATTCTCTGGATAATAATAGTGCTTAAATGTGTTTTCTTCAGTCAGCTATAACAATGCAAAAAACAATATTTTAAACAATGCTTCAAAGTTGAGTTAGATGGCACCTAAGGAAACACAGAGATACATAGTAAAAAATATCAGTCAAACACAAATTAAAACAAACAGGTCCAAAAACAGTTTAAAAAAGAGCTTACTTACATCCATATCAGCAACGAAAACACTGCTAGGTATATCAACCAAACACTGAACTTTTTACACTTTGCGACGGCTCGCTTGGACGGGGGTCTTGTCTTATGAATTCTTTGCGACGTAATGAGGCGGAATGGTCTTAACTTCCTTTTATACGCAATGAAATCCTGCAAGTTTAGACTTGTGCATGGCATATTTCCGAGTCAGGTACACACAAAGGGATGCCGGTGAACAAAGGAGAGGGTCGAACCTTTACAAACACAGATAGTGTACAAGTTTAAACCAGCATTTTTTTGAGAACGGCGGTGCATGGTCAAAAGAAACGAAGTAATAAAATTTTAACAATAGAAGACGGTGCACGGTGGGTGGTTTGGTAAAAGGAAAACCATTAATCATTCACTGTGTAACTCAAAGCATGGAATATGTATTGTATGTGCTTGAAAAATAACAATTTGTTGATGAATTATGTGAGACGATATGAAGTGACTTTGTCTAGGCTTGCTTTTATATGTACTTAGATCCTTCAAGTTCAAACCTGCATTTGGAGATGGCTTACATGAGAATTTTACAAGTTTCAACGTGAATTATAAAGACGCTGATTACAAGTTTAAAAGGAAAGAAGTGAATGAAAAAAAGGTACGCTAGTCAGGTGAGTGGAACAATAGAGCTAGCGCCAGAGCCGAGAGCAGGTAAAGGGACAATGTGCGCCTATTGTTCGCGCGGCTTGTATTGTTCGCGGGTCGAACCTTTTATGATTAAAAAGGTACGCTAGTCAGGTGAGTGGAACAATAGAGCTAGCGCCAGAGGAGAGCAGGTAAAGGGACAATGTGCGCCTATTGTTCGCGCGGCTTGTATTGTTCGCGGGTCGAACCTTTTATGATTAGGTGCCTCGGAGTTGCCATTGTCCCAGAAGTGAAGTACATATGTACAGGAAGGAGTGGGCGGAGCGTTCTCAGACCTCGTCCAATCGCTCCAAGTGGGGGTGTATCCCTTTTTTTTTTTTTTTTTTTTTTTTTTTTTTTTTTTTTTTTTTTTTTTAGGATTGGACCCGCCCCAAAATCGCGATTTTGGACCAAAAAAATTGAGATCTGGAACCGTCGTATCCCTCACTACTTACATCGCACTCCTGGATCAAGAGTATAATCCAATCAAAATAATACTGATAATGAAGTCTAAACCAGAAAAGTTAGTAAAAAATATATATTTTTACTAATTTCAATACTAATAACAAAAAAATCTTCCGCTTATGTTCTTAATCTTAATATTTAAAGATTTTATCGAATCTAATGTAGTAGTGTTTTGAGTTGATATACCCCCCTGAGTCCTCACACTTTTTAACAAACTTACCTAGTGATTAAGACCTAGACGTGGTTGACCTGTTTTGTTATTTTGGACATTATTTCAAAATTCAATGTATTTATTTGTACTTTATAAAGTACGCGAGGACTCAGGAGGATACTCTTGATCTAGGAGTGCGATACATCCTAAGCTCTCGGAGATATCGGAATAAAAAGTAACCATGTCTTATTTGCACGACTCAACTATCTACATATTTTAATATTTTAAGTATATTCTTGTTTTGCTTTAAATTATTACTATTGAATTGAACCTTAATTTGACATTTTAAATGCTATTTTTTAATTTGGCTGACAATTTATTGTAATAAGAATTTTTTTTTTTTACTTTGGACGATCCTTTTGTGAATTTCTTGTAATTAACTGACATCTATTTATAATGTACTTTTTCAAAAGGTAATAAATAAATCTATCTACCTATCTATCATACCAAATTTCACTCAAATTATTCAAACTTCTGAGCATGAATGAGTAACAAACAAACACACGCACTCACAATTTTTCACATTTTTAATGTGAGTAGCACTATAATTCTGCAGCTATTTATCTTATTATAATTCAACAATCACGAAGTAGTTAGCACTGCCAAGCAATTTAAGTGGCTGCACATCACAAAAGCGCATTATAAAGTTAGTGTGGTATGCTTCGCTGTTTTTGGTGTGCCAAGCCCACTGCTCCTGCTTTTATTTAACTGTTCTACCCTACATTTAATTCTGTGTGAAACAGCTTAAGCTGCAATCAACAAGCCACTTAAGTGAGACGAGTACAATTTTACATTTTAAAATCACATCTATTTTAAATAATATTGTTTCACATTCATTTCATTTCCTTTCGTAAATTTTTCGTTCTTTTTGTAAGGCTAAATACTTTTTACTGGCCTCATGGCAAATGAAAAAAAAAATACAAAATGCGACAAGGTAATCCTTTATTTATCTGAAATACAATTAATTTAAAACTACAAAGTAATTGTTTTGACAACCTCCATTCAACAATGTTTTATTTCTCAAATTATTTACGTAAGCCGAATATTGAATGTTCAATATCATTTAGACAAAATGTCGGAACAAAGTTTGTTACTGAAAGTATCTAATTACTAACAAGCTGAGACAAATTTGTTTA
This sequence comes from Choristoneura rosaceana, assembly GCA_037349165.1. Taxonomy (NCBI): domain Eukaryota; kingdom Metazoa; phylum Arthropoda; class Insecta; order Lepidoptera; family Tortricidae; genus Choristoneura; species Choristoneura rosaceana. The sequence continues at coordinate 7,204,970 of JAZBNJ010000033.1, forward strand.
CGAAACCATCTCTAAATGTTTTGTAACAACATCGTTACTTCAAGATCGGTCAAAGATTTTTATGTAGGTCACTAAAGGGCGTTTAATAGAGTCTATTCGATGTATCAGCAGTTAATATAGCAGTTGCTCGAACTCGGCGAGCTAAGCGTTCGTGCGAATGCGTAACGCCAACGTTTCACCGAACAGGAACGTTCTAGCCAACATTTTGGTATTCTGGATGAATCATCGCATCAATTTGCTTCGACCGAGCTTCCCTGCTCGGCCTGCCCTACAACCCGATACATGCGTTGTTCTAGTTTATCGTTCATAGTCCCTTTCCTATTGGGCCAGTTAAAAAAAGACATACTCGGTGAAAAGTGAAAAGATGGCATCCGCATTAGCCCACATGATACACATACACATTGCTGTAGCATTTGCGTTAGTACGGCGTTAAATTTGAATTTCGGCAGACAATCTGTATTTAGAAACTAAAAGCGAAACTAACTGGTGTTTTAATGGGAATTACAACTTTGTTTTTTGTAAAGATTTATTTAAAAGTGACGAATGACATTGGACAATTTTATTTGACTTATGGTTTTTACATAATCTCGAACGGTGCGACATGCGGAGGTTGGGATTCATCTCGTTTAGGCGGTGGCGAGGAGTCCGTGACTTTTGGACGATGCAGAAGGAAATATCCTGGGAAACTTATAAGACAGTAGGTATATATATAATTGATACACCTACTCACTTTTCTAGAGGAATAAAAAAATAATAATATTTGCGTTTCTGAACACAAACACGTTTTTAAAAGTCAACAATGAAAGAAAGTTGAAAAATCAATCTATCGAAAAAAAATAGCCCTCAAATTACTAAATACCTATTACTAGATTCCGTCCTATACGAAATTTACGAGACTGCTCGTGAAATTAGTTACCTGCAAAATAAATATATATCTTATTCTTATTTCTAAGTTATAATATTTTTATCTCCCTCACGTTCTTCAGCTCGGATTACTCATTTTGTAATTTTTTAAACGGATTTACTGCATTTTTAATCAGCTTCTTGCTCACCGTAAATATCCGACACGATTCAAAGAACTAAAGTTTCCTCAACTATGCAAGTTTGCGGTACTCTCTTGAGTGTTTCATCCGGTTCTTACAGATTGTGTACACAGAAATAGCGAGTTTTAGAGCGAGCGAAGTCGGGAAGTATTCTAATCTAGTAGATTGTGCGGTCCTAACAGGGCCGGATTAACCATGCCTGGGCCCTCTATGCGATTCTTGGGGCCTTTCTCAGCAGTTTGAAGATCATCGGCTCCTTTCAAGCTAAAGTTATATCTTATCAACTGACAGCATGTGTTGAAAAATAGCAATAATACCTATTTATTATAGTTGAAGATATTATTTGTCACTCTATGATACATTTTAGTTTTCTTTTTACGAACGCAGGGTCCTTGAGGTGGGGCCCCTAGGTAGTTGTTTTCTCCGCCCAATGCTTAATCCGGTCCTGGGTCCTAAGAAAGGCGTTCTTTTCAAACTGGGCTTCTGAGCGCTTGGTTGATGGTGGACAATGAAATGTTCAGTAAAGTTGAAATGAAACTACATAGTTGAAATGGGCGAATTAAATCCATTTGTACCTATCGAAGATTATTAGGCTACCTAACACCGTACGCGAGCGGGTGAACATCAAATATGTAGGTACTCTACGTATACGGTTTTGTTGTGGATTCGACCCTCTGGGATGTTGCCTTGTTGCCGATTGGCGATTGTTTTAGCATATAATGTAGGTGTAATTGTTGGAACATGGATCCATACTAAATTAAATAAGGGACTTTTTAGATTTAACTAGCTGATGCCCGCGGCTTCGCCTTATTTTATTTTAACCTTGTCCTGAGAATAGCGAACGCAACAAAAAATAATTATCCAATTTGGTGACGACGTTCAGAAGTTATGCGTGTAATGGATTATGGCGATTCAGTTTTATTTTTGTATTACTCGTATTTAGATGATTTAGTATTACGTTTTTAAGTTAGGTAGGTATTGGTTGTCATGGTGTTGGTATCCTTAGTTTCAGTTAATTATAGACAAAAATATATATACCTACACAATAAATAAAAAATCGATTTGTATCCGTTATTAATATTGATAATACAGGTATCTAAGTAGTCAGTTAAGTACCTATAGTTATTCATTTTAACTTAAGTATTTAGTTAGAAGAGAAAAAATAAAGTAAATTCAATAAGAACTCATAGTTAATATCGTACCTCCATTGTACTTAACTGGCCGTGCTCCTACCTGTCTACTACGGTAAATTAAGTCCCAGGTATTATCATTTAAATTAAATACGTATATTCTCTTTTGAAAATTTTGTGGTATACTCAAATTTTGATAATGTTTAACAGAGTGTTGTCGTGGTAAGTATCGTCACACTTTCATAGTATACCTACCTACGTACGTAAGAGATATCGATGCAACTTCTAAAAAGAAAGTTTTCGTTCTCAATTTTGTTCTTGTAAATGTTGGTGTTATTTTCGGTCTCTTTTTATTGGCTAAGGATCCCTAGAATCTTGGTCTTATTACCAAGAAACCCGCTGGGATGCCAGTAATCGTGGGAGTGAACGGAACATTCGATCCACCCGTTCCAGGAATAATTAAGCTTAATGTGTCAGTGGCTTTCAGCTTTCTGGGGGTTTGGCCGCGCCAAGTGAATATAACGGTAAACACCGCCGAAGGAAATTGACTAACTAATATAAGTTATTTACCAGTGATGATATGAAAATTAATAGTTAAAATAAATTAATACTTAAAATGCCTTTGCAAATATATGTTCAAGTCATAGATAGTTAATTATTTATGCAATTTCATTTAAAATGTTAAATACTCGGGATATAGTCATTAGTTAGTATTGTATTGTATTGGATATAGTCATTTAATCAGCATACTTTTACGAAGGGGCTGTTTCACCATACATTGATTAGTGTTAATTGACGGTTAAATGTGATGCCTTCTCTATTTGTTTTGTTCGAATAGACGGAGACGGCATCACATTTAATCGTCAGTTAACTCTAATCAATGGATGGTGAAACAGCCCCTAAATGTGTCAGAGATTTTTTTGACAAGGATTTAATTTTACTACACTGTATATTATCTGCCAATCCGCAATTTTATTCAAAAATCTAATTGCGTTGCTCAGGCTACGTCAGGTTAGTTTTGAAACTTTTCCAAATTTCAATATAGTAGAAGATCAATCTTCATCGGTCTAATAATAAAATGAAAGTATTTTATATCTAATAAATTTAGTATATTATAAATGTATTAGAATGATTTATATATTTATATATTCTTCGACAGAGATCATCGTACTGACAAACCGATATCAGAAGAGCAGTGTTCACTGATTTTATTCAAAAAATGTCGATATTTATGATGCAATCGGAAAAAAGCATCGGGCGTTTGTGTGCAAAAAGTCAAAGGGGAAAACCAATTTGGCTTTGCATACGGTTCCGGTTTCCGCGGGAATTTATAATATCATTGAATTTGTACGAACGACCGCAACCGATTGCTTAAATTCGACGCTTCCTTTACAAATATTTCTTTTTCCCCCTGTTTCCAATCAATATTTATCGAACCCTAATTTTTAAGGGTTCGGGCGTATTTATACTGTTTAAATTTGGCTATGTCCCGTGCCATCTTTGTAAATCTTTAAAAATTTGGGTGATGAAGTTTTAAGATTTAAATCTCATCCTTCATCGTTTTTTTCTTTAATTTTTTTTATTCCACACAATATTACGTAGTTTTTTTAAATATAATTTTGCAAGTAGTTATACAGCAAAAAGGTTTCGAATAAAGATTAAATTTTGTTGTAAAAATTTAGGATTACTAAGGTGGTCTGAGCTTCCCAATTTTTGTGCATCGTCTGTGATTCCAGAGTCCAGTCCATAGTGAAATAAAGAATAGTTTATGAAGAAGCCCTCAGTACCTAACATTTATTATGTAACTATTTTGTACTTAACTTAATTTAGAATGTATCAAACCCATACCATTGTTTAACGAACAAGAATACGCTTCGGCCCGACAGAGGCCATAACTATAACACGTTTGCCTTCATATATATCTTAATGATTGACGCAACCTCCCGGATATCAGACGACCCTTCCGAACAAAACCGGACGATACTTCCGCAGCTGCTCCCTCTGTCATAGAGATTCTCAATAGTTAACTTAAACTCATTTACCCGTACGCAGCGAGCTGTGGCCGATTCGGCCCCACTGTCCAATTACCACTCATGTTTACATAATACCTAAATCCAACATCCCGGGATCCGGGATTCCCTCAAGCACCCCGTATCCCTCAATTGTCGTGCGAATCCGATCCCGCATTTTACGACTCCGGGAACTTCTCGGCAATTATGGCTGCCGGAAATTAAACAAAGGCTTGACCGCGGCAAAGGCCGCAGTTTTATTATGCCGGAGCCGGCCGCCGCGCCGTTAGTGACGACAGGGTTAATTGAATGCGATAGAGAATATAGAGATTTTTCATTGATGAATATCTTTTTTAACTTTTCTTGAAATTGAAAGAGATGGATTAAATCAGGTGACCTCGCTCACAAAAATGGTCTGTTTAGATTTCCTTAACATAGTTTAGCCTGCTCGTACAATTTCCCTTCAATAACATTGTAATTTGTTGTTTGAACTACGACATTTGAATATTGAAAATAATTAGCAAAACCGAATTGGGCAAGATATAGGTTTCACTTACAGTTTGTTCTGGCTCTTTTCCTCAGTCCTTGGGACACATTTAAGACACAATCACAGCACTTTCAGAGTTTTTATGAATAATTTAAAAGAGCGCGCGCCGGCCGGCATTCATTTCGAGCTGTCAAATTTGCGCAACTGACTGGTGGCGCCGCCGTGCGGGAGAAAGCGGAAAGTTCATTCAGCCAGTATGTTTTTGATATGTGCAGGAGGTTTTAATGCACATATTACTAATTATATCTGCCCAATGTAACGTACATAAACCCCCCACCGGGAATCTACCCCAGATTCCCCAGTTTACAAACCAAACCAGGGATGGTATTGAATAAGGTAAGTGGACTGTATAGTGTAAGTATTTGTTGACTTAGTGAACTAAACACGTGTAGCTGTAAATTGAGTAAAATAAATGACTTATTTCGAACCTAAAATTGTCATAAATTTGACACCTTCTTGCGTCAAATTCATGCAAAGAAACAAAGAAAAATAAAAATTATGCTGAATCCAATTCCATTGGAAGTGGACTAAGCTTTACAACGGGTCGCGTGTATTCGCCATTCTGGATTTTTACTTTTACCACCCGTACAACTCCATCAGCTCCTGGATAAAGTTCCGTCACGCGACCGAGAGGCCATTGAAGCGGAGGAGCGTCAGCATGCATAAGAACGAGTTCATCAACTTGAATATTACGACAATTCCTATGCCATTTTTGTCGCTGCTGCAGCGTGTGCAAATAATCATTTAATTGCAATGTACGCGGACCGATATGTAAATAAATTTTATGAAAATAGTCGATAAGAATTTTTGTAAAGTTGCACTTTTTAGGAAGCAATAATGGATACTTCTTTTGATATGGTAGTACGGCGAAAGACAACCTACCCCCCACCCTGAGAAAACCGAGGGGGTCGACATAAGGTGCTAACCTTTTAAGTGAAGAACTACAGCTGTAACCATTGGAAATTGCTTGGATATCAGCTGCAAAATGCTCTCGCTGAACTGATTTGATGAGCACATCGTGTGCGTTCTTTAAATCTGATAGAGACGAAGGACCAGTGTTCCTATTAGATTTCGTCGATCTACAATTGTTAATAAATTGAAAACAACGAGCTAAGACATTTTGAAGTTTGCTAAAACTCGAATATTTTTCAGTTAAATTATAAACAAGATTTGAGTCACGTGTTGTGTTTTGCACGCTAGTTTGAGCCAAAGTCGCGCATGGAATTTTGAGTTCTGGCACATTTGCCGATTTAAATTGATCAATTGATTTTACTGGCCAATTCTCTCTTGGTGCGTCTAGCCAGCTCGGTCCTCCGAGCCACTCCGCTGTCGATAACAGCACGGAAGGTAGCGCTCCGCGCGAGCACACGTCAGCGGGGTTGGACGCGCCGCTCACGTGAAACCAACAATCGCTTTGCACGGTCTCTAAGATTTTGGAGACACGCGAAGCCACAAAGGTTTTGAGGTTGTAACTGGGTGTATTCAACCAACTCAGCACCACAGAGGAATCGGTAAACAAGAGTATTTCATGAACAGGAATTCGTTCAGACAATATTGACTTCGTATATTTGACTAACTTGACTAACAAATGCGCAGCCATTAGCTCGAGACGTGGAATGGTCACTGTCTTCAAGGGTGCAACCTTGGATTTGCAATGACCAGACTGACCTTCGAATCACCTTGATTGTTAAAACTACGCAAATAGATGACCGCAGCTATTCCTTGAACTGAAGCATCGCAGAATCCTAGTATCTGGTAGTAGCTGTGCTGTTTGACAGTAACCTGGCGCTCGTGGCTAAAATTCGACAACAGCGGGAGCTCTGACATGTAGGTGAGCCACTCCTTTTCTAGTTCCGGAGGCAGCCGCTCATCCCAACCCAGCTGTTGGAGCCAGAGTTTCTGCATGAAGCATTTCGCGTAGAATATGCAAGGAGCCACGAAACCTAAGGGATCATACTGACGACCTATCTGTGACAAGACACTACGCTTGGTGATCGCCTGTGAAGCTGGAAGTGGATGGAATACGAAGGAAAACACATCTTCGGCGGGTCGCCACTGCAGACCTAAAACTTTTATGGATAGGTCCTTGTCATCCTCGAATGCAATGGGCGTTTCGCGGTGATCAGCTGGAACCTGAGCCAGTACCTGGGGACAGTTGCTGGCCCACTTACGAAGCAGAAATCCTCCTCCACTCAGCAACTCTAACAGTTCATCCTGTAGCCTAGCTGCTTCATCATAGCTGCTCACTGACCACAGAAGGTCATCGACGAAGAAACCCTTTTTTAGAACCTTGCTCGCTAAAGGATACTTCTCGCAGTCGTCGTCAGCCAGTTGATGCAGGACTCGGATCGCTAGGTACGGACTGCTAGCAACGCCGTATGTGATCGTGTTTAACTCATACACCTTTAAAGGTTGATCAGGTTGAAACCTCCACAAGATGTGTTGGTAATTGCGTTGAGATTTTTCGATCAAGGTCATTCGAAACATTTTACAAATGTCACTTGACAAGCAAATTTCATGTATACGAAAATTTATTAAAATCTCATTAATATCTGCTTGAAGCTTAGGACCGGCGTAAACGACTGAATTTAAAGAATTATTATTTGTCGTTTTGCATGAGGCGTCAAAAACTACTCGGAGTTTTGTCGTGGTACTTGACGGTCGGAGAATACAAAAGTGAGGAATTATGTACTTAGAATCCATAGTACCAAAATCACCTACGCAAGTCATGTGACCAAGGCTTTCATATTCGGACATGAATTTATTATATTCTTCCTTAAGTTCCGGAAGACGATTCAGCTTTGTTTCTAAATTGTTGAAACGACGTAACGCTTGTGGAGTCGAATCGCCGAGATCAAAACTGGGTTTGAACGGGTACTTCACTGTATAACGTCCCGTAGTATCGCGACTGTGTTCGTTTTGGAACAATTGTTCGACATACAAATCTTCTGGTTTTTTAGTGACGTCATACGGCACGTTTTCAGTCTCCCAGAAAGAGTTCATGATTTTATCGATACTACTAGTTTTATTAGCAGAGAACAAGTTGAGCGAGGCTGTATTTGACTCACAATCGTCACTCAGTACTGTCTGACCAGTAATGACATATCCGAATATGGAATGCATCGCGACGGGCAAACCCGGGTCACGTGGTAGTATATTTTGACCGTCATAAATGTAGGGAAATAAGTCACCTGCGATCAACAAGTCAACTGGAGCCGCCGAAAAGTAGTTCGGGTCAGCTAACTCTAGATTTTTGAAATTATTGATAACTTTGTTTGATAAGGTTACTGTAGGTAAGTTGCTAGTTATATTACTTACGACAACAGTATCAGTGCTAAGCACCGGACCAAATGAGTTTCGTGGTTTAATTGAACATGTAACCAGACCGAAATCTTGCACTGGCGCACCTCCCAGACCCATGGGTTCAAACTGACACTTGCGTCGAGACAAACCCAGGCGCTGGGCACACTCTTTTGTCATATAACCGGACATGGCACCGCTGTCAATGACTGCACGTACGGCGTGGTAAGTTCCCCATCGATCTGCGACGTGCACCATGGCAGTGCCTAACAGCACGGTTGAATTTGACGAACAAGTCAAGCCGACGTTTGGCATTGACCTTTGACTTTGATTTTGACCATTTGAAACGTTTTGAATACTTGAAATGTTTTGACTATTTGAACCGTTTTGATTAATTGATGAATTTTGAACAGTTGGAACTGTATCTAAGTGAATACTGTGATGGTGCGGTTGTTTACACAGCACACAACGCACTTTTGACGTACGAGGGTCAAACTGAAAGTTCTTAGAAAATCAAAAACTGAGGAAACTAGCAAGTTATTAGTTTTATTATATCTTTTTAAAATAGTGTCCATTCACATCAATACACCGCTGCATCCGATGGAACCACTGAGAAAAGCACTTAGCCCAGTCGTCCTTAGGGGTCTCTTCGACGGCCTTTTGAAACGCACCCACTGCTTCCTCGGTGTTCATAAAAAGTTTTCCTCGAAGTTTTTCTTTTATTTTCGGGAATAAATAAAAATCGCAAGGTGCGAGGTCGGGGCTTTACGGCGGGTGACCCAGTAATTCCACGTTTGACGTCACTAAATAGTCGATCGTTCGCCTGGCGGTGTGCGACGAGGCGTTGTCGTGGTGAAGAAGGATCCTACTTCGAGGTCGCTTCTCCCGAACTTTTTCCAATACAAGTGGCAAACAATTGTTAGTGTACCACTCTGCAGTAACTGTTTTTTGATCCTCTAAAGCAATTGTCGCATAGTGACCTGTCCTTCCGAAGAACGAGGCCACCATCTTTTTTCCCACGCTTCGACCTCTCTTCACTTTAGTTGGCAACTCCTCGAAAGGAAACACCCATTGAGCAGACTGTCTCTTGGTTTCTGGATCATAACAGTAAACCCAGCTTTCGTCACCCGTAAGTATGTCGAAAACAGCATTTGAGTCACCTCCGTTAAATCTTTCAATCATTTCACGGCACCAATCAACCCGACGGAGTTTTTGGGCCTCGGTCAAATTATGAGGTATCCACCTCGCACAAAGCTTCCTGACCGCTAAATGTTCATGGAGGATTTTATGCACTTGACTCATACCAATGCCTAAGCTTGTCCGAATCTGCTGATATGTCACTCTTTTGTCAGTCTCTATCATACGCTGCACAACACTGATGTTATTTTCAGTCGTCGCCGTAGAAGGCCGTCCCTCACGCAGATCGTCGGTGAGATTAGTGCGACCACGTTTAAACTCATTAAACCAGTTGTAAATGGTCGCACGAGATGGAGCTTCATCATGAAAGGCCAATCGAAGTCTATCATAGCTTTCTTGTTGACTTAAATGACATCGAAAGTCATAAAAAATCATTGCACGAAAATTTTCGCGAGTTAAATTCATGTTGACGTGACACAGACAATTTTCAATTTGCCGCCAAATCGTAAAACTAATGACAAATGAATGAAATACATACTCAATAATATTGGCAAAGAGTTCCATTTTCAAAATTTAAACTTACTTTTTTATTATATTGTTTACAAGTGGCCGGTTCTAAAAACTTTCAGTGTCGCCCTCGTACACTCGGACAACGAATGCTGACGAAAGCAATTTTCGCATAATTGAAGCTGTTTCACTTTGTCAAGACGCTGCACCGGTGTTAAATCAAAAAACTCGAAACATCGATAAGTTGAATGCGGTTTGTCGCAAAATAGACATCTATTTGATCGTTCGCTATTATTCTTACTCACAGCTGACAAGCACGGCTTTTGGAACTGCTTCGGTGCACTACTGTAATTAGCAGCATTATTATTATTTGTTCGAACAAAATTCGGCTTTGCAGAGGTGTTAGGAACACTCTTAGGCGTAAACTGAATTTTTGATGTACTAATTTTAACCTCAGACATTTCCAAAACACGCGCCTGTTTCTCCACGAAATTAATCAGCTGTTCGTAAGTAGGTATATCGGTTTGATCTACAGATTGTTCGAATTCGCGCCTAGTGACGGGGTCTAAATTTCGCAATCCCATATAAAACAGTATGAAACTCGATAGGTTACTGATTTTCAAAAGTTTCAATGCTTTAACACACTCTTGATACGTTTGTAAAAATGTGTTTAGACCAGTAGCCGACTCAGTTGACAAAGGCTTAAATTGAAACAGCCGATCTAAATAGCTCGTAGCTAAGGCACGAGTGTTCTCAAATTTTTTGACTAGCAAAGCCCATACTATTGGATAATTATCGGCCGTCACTGGCATCCCTTTGACCACTGTCAATGCCGGACCGCTGACTGCGGAGAGCAAGTAATAAAACTTCTCAATGTTCGTAATATCATTGTTATTATGAATTAAACTCGTAAACGTGTCATAGAATGTTTGCCAGTTTTCTAATTTGCTATCGAAATGGAACAATTCTAGTTTAGGCAGCCGCGGCTTAGCCGACCGCGAGTCTGGCCCGGCAGCGCCCGGGCCGCGGCCCGCGGAGCGCGACGAAGGTCCGCTACCGCTGCCGTCACACGATTGCCAAGTGTCGCTATTAGCCTCCGCTACACTCAGAATACGGAAATACATGTCGTCAAAGGTTTGAATTTCCTGATAATTTGGTTTAAATTTCGGGTTTTGTTTCTTATTGTAAGAATTTAACTCGAATATGCATTGTTCGAAACATTCCCGAGTCGAATGAAGTTCTTTGAGTCGCAAATTAAATTCGGTTAAACGCTCTGGTGGAGTTGATTTGGATAGTTCAAATAACGTTTGACATCGTATAAAAAGCAGTTCTTTTTTGTTAATAAGTTGTTCGACATCGAATTCTTTTTCGTCCATTTCGAATTAAAAAACAAAAGACGCGCGCGACGCGTTGCAAAGAACGAAAATTGAAAACGTTTATTTTATACGTATTATTCTAGGTAAATAACTTAGATTAGAAATAAGCCTGTTACCTTAAAACTGCGTGAAATGTGTGTTTTATGTGTATGAATGTGTATTTAGTTTGCAAACTGAGGATGCGGTTCGATTGACCAAAATGTTTGAACTACGACATTTGAATATTGAAAATAATTAGCAAAACCGAATTGGGCAAGATATAGGTTTCACTTACAGTTTGTTCTGGCTCTTTTCCTCAGTCCTTGGGACACATTTAAGACACAATCACAGCACTTTCAGAGTTTTTATGAATAATTTAAAAGAGCGCGCGCCGGCCGGCATTCATTTCGAGCTGTCAAATTTGCGCAACTGACTGGTGGCGCCGCCGTGCGGGAGAAAGCGGAAAGTTCATTCAGCCAGTATGTTTTTGATATGTGCAGGAGGTTTTAATGCACATATTACTAATTATATCTGCCCAATGTAACGTACATTTGTAATTAAATGAGTATTTTAAATTGTTCTTGGTAAAGCTAGATATGGTTCTAAATATGTAAGGGTAAACCACCTGTAAACTTGTACACAGATGTATATCGTATGCGAATGTTAATTTACCAAACAAAGGGATTGAAATTAAACGGCTTCATAAGCGGAATTTGTTTCAATTAAGTAACACAAGATCGTTGCGTACGTTTGGAATATTAGGTAACAAATTGTTACTAACTTTGTGATTATAATTTGATTTGTTGAATACGAGGTAGACATTATATTGTTGTAAATCAATGGAAGGTACTATTTGCGTATAAATCTTAATTGAGCTAAATGCAAAGAGTACTTCTCTTCTTCTTCGTCGTATTCGTCATTTCTGAAGGTTGTGCCCGTCTTGATAAGCCTTTACGGAGACGTTGACGAACTGCTTCCACACCCCTCTCTGTACAGCTACATGTAAACGCATTTTATATATAAGCCTATATATTTTTTCTGAGCCGTATTTGGGAAACAAAATTATGATGTAAAAATACATACATAAATGTATGTTTATGTATATAATTATAATACATTAATGTATATAAGTTTCATCGGGCTTCCTTTTACTATTCAGTCGAACACCAAGGACGGATTTCGCAAAATATAGGTATGTTATGGGATACGGAATTCTTCAGTGGGGGCAAAGACGCGAACGTAACTAGTTCTTAATACGTACCTATGTTACCGCAGTCTCCAAATCAGGCTCTTCTAGTTGTGATTACTATCGCATACCTGGTGTACTGTCTTCCCAACTGTATTCACCCTTCTTCTCATTCAAAAGAAGAATAGAAATAGGCACGTTTATACAGCCAAAACATCATAGCAAAAAAAAAAGAAAAAATACATTTACAAAACGATAAAGAATATAAGAAGAAACAAATAATGATGTGTAGCCAAAATGTTCTCTACTCAGCGGTGCCTTAATTAGGGCTGTTCACAGCTGAAGTGAACCGGCTCATACTGGAACATTGGATTACACTCTTAGCTTGTCTACGCATGAGTAGATTGGTGATATCTCTGGCTAGATTCGTTAAAAATATTTTGTATATTTTTTGTTCGTCTAGACTGGGGCCTGTAAAAGCATTGAGTATCAACATTTTCTGCCTAAAAATACAACTAACTGTAACGTTAACGTTGGTTGAAAAAACTACTTCAGCATCGAAAAGGCCTTTATTCTGTCATTTTCATTGCTATTTATTATATTTAATTTTATGTTTCAATTTATAATTGTCTTTCAGAAAATACAAATTAAGCAGTCTATATCAGCCCACTGTAGGCCATAGGTCTCCTCTGAGAATGAGAGCGCTTGGGCCGCAGTTGCCACGTGGGCGCAGATCAGATTAGAACTTCACATACCTACACTATTGAATTGTTTTCAAATATAATTTCGCACGTGCATTTTGAAAAACTAAAGGCAAGCTTGGACTTGAACCCACGATCCTCTGCTTGAGAGACCATAGATCAAACCACCAGACCACCACAGTAAAATAAAATATTAACTTAAATATCTTTGAATGAAAGAAAGAAAGAAAGAAAGAAATTATTTAATGCCACAAAAAAAAAATTAAAAAATATATAAACATTTCAAAAAGAAAAAACATACATATTAAACCTAATCAGAAATAAACATTAAACCTAATCAGAAGGCAGTTTTTTGTGGCAATGTGAAATGGTCCAGCTTAGCCATTCTAATAAGTACCTAATAACTTTGTAAATTCAATACACCTTTCATTTTTTACATAGGTATCTACACACTAATATAATTTAGAGGTCTACATTATATATGTATACGTGAAATTAAGTTACATACAACACACGTTAATAGCTTATAATAATTTAAGCTAATTAGTAGTTTATTGTTTCTGTAATTGGAGTACGCCTCATTTTAAGATCAGCTCAGTGAATTCCAAGAAACCGAATTACAACAGACGCCACTGTTAATATTACTAAAGCGCATAAACAAACAGACGGTTAAGTTAATCTAAACCGTTAATCCAAACTTGTTATTCGGTAATAACCAAGGAAATTAACATATGCTTTATCCTAGAGCACACCTTTGAAGTGACTTAATTAATTTGTGTTGCTCCGAATGAGAACCCGCCATTTACAATTAAAGCATTAAAGCAGTCACAAAATAAGAACGGATAATGGTATCAGAAGGGCTACTCCGAAACACGAAATTCGACGTTCGTATTGTGCCGTCCCTCTCACTCTCGTATTAAATAACATAAGCGTAGGCAGGACGGTACGAATGGTACGATACGAACTTCGATTTTCGAATTTCGTGGTAGCCTTGCGGATCCTTTTGGCCCTGTCCGCACTGCAAATTTTTTTCCGTGCGATTTTTATACAAGTAGAGTATCCGTACTGGCGGTAAAAAAATCGCAAAGAAATTGTACGTAAAATACGGAATCTAATTGAAAATTCGCAGTGAAAATTCGCAGTGCGGACAGGGCCTAGGTAGTCGTTTCACTGAGTTATGAGATGAAACGGGTTCTATTTAGGTTTCAAACATAAGAACAGTCGTTTTTGGTGCTGGTGCTCATATACCGATTTTTTGCAATTTTACGGAATAAAAACTATTCCTATATTTAACGAGACTCAAACTATCTGTGCATAGAATTTCATCTAAATCGGTTCAACGGTTTAGACGTGATGAGGGTGATAAACAAACAGACTTATAAACTTTCGTGTTTATAATATTAGTGGGATACCACGAAACTAGGCCAAAATACATTAATTCGACTATTTGCCGCATTGCCATCACTAACATTACTTGACATCGGTCGTGACATGTTGTTTTCTACTTAGATCGTTATTATATGAAGTATAAAAAATCACTATGAAGTTGTTTGTATGTATGTTTATACCATGGGCGTACGCAGGGGGGGGGGGAGGGGACAGCCGCCCTCCCCCCCTGGAAATTGTATGTTACAATATAATATTATGCCCCGTTTACCTTATGAAGCAGGATCCCTTGCGGGTGTTTGCCCTACACACTACATATACCTTGTGTTTCATGTAGGTGTCTTTGTATAGTGTGTATGATAGAACAAGCGCGGGCGATCTGACCTAAAAAATCTGATTTCAAAGTTCTAAATTCAAAAACGGCTGAACTGATTTTGATAAAACATTTTTTTTTATTTAACTGGAAGGCAAACGAGCAAGTGGGTCTCCTGATGGTAAGAGATCACCACCGCCCATAAATATCTGCAACACCAGGGGTATCGCAGATGCGTTGCCAACATAGAGGCCAAAGTTGGAATACCTCAAGTGCCAGTAATTTCACCGGCTGTCTTACTCTCCGCGCCGACACACAACAGTGTAAGCACTGCTGCTTCACGGCAGGATTAGCGAGCAAGATGGTGGTAGCAATCCGGGCGGACCTTGCACAAGGTCCTAACACCTGCAAAAATGTCTAAAAACCATCGCTAGAAACCAAAATAAAAAAGCGACCACGGCTACGGCTACAGTGCTACAGACAGAGACACCATAGCGGTCAAACTTATAACACCCCTCTTTTTGCGTTGAGGTTAATTATCACACAATTTGTTTACTTTATTTTAGAATCCCTTCACTATGACTCTCACGCATTATGTTTGAGTCATAGAATTTTCTCAATTAATTTAAAAGCAACATAAGGTTAGCCCTAAACGCCCGGCTAATGGAAATTATTCAAATAAGGACCGGACCTCACTTCTATTAGCAGGGCCTCTACTCAAATATCGGCAAATTGGTTGCGGTCGCCAGGATGTGGACGTCCGCTCCGAGTGCCAGCCTACTCTCATAGTGAGGGGTCGTAGCGGAAAATTGGACTTAATTATGATTTTAGATTACCTCTCTTGTGTGTATGTGTTATGAACCAAGTGATAAACCGGTCGTTATTCATAATAGATGGGCATTATGAAAAAGTAGCTTTTGCCCGCCGCACCGCCCGCGTCGTATTCGGGTATGACGCGCTGTTCCCTCGGGAATTGTGCATTTTTCTGGGATAAAAAGTAGCCAATGTCACTCTCGGGCACATAAACTATCTCTATGCCAAAAATCACGTCGATCCTTCGCTCCGTTACGGCATGAAAGACGGACAAACACACAAACACACTTCCGCATTTATAATATTAGTATGGATGACCAATATCAGATGGCAATTTGATACTAAAATTTCAAATAATTAAATTGCCCGGGCATTATACATAATGTCTATACAAATCACCCATTGGGCAGAGTAATTAAAATATGGGGAAAGTAATATAAGGTATAAGAACTTATCATATAAGTCATAATATATACGCGAACGTTGTATAAGTTCGTTAAGTATAATAGACGATCGTTTAGTATATAGTTGACGCTCTAGATATGTTATTTAGATATTAGATAGCTCTCTCGTTCTGAAAGGAGGCCTGTGCCATTGAGTCTTATATAGGCTGGGATGATGATGAGGTATTATATGATTAATCGTTACAATATTTTAGTAAAGGTAACATTATTATTATTCTTCTGCACCATAAACACTTGTTACAATTTAAGTTTTTTTTTAGTTGTGTAGGTACGGGATGACACTATATTTCACGATTCCTGGTTTCTATTCGCTAGTATCTTGGCGGCGCGCTTCGCTCAGACTAAAACTCGAAAACACAATGTTGTTCGAGATGCGACCTAGCTCGATTGATTTCTTGCCCCTGAAATTTGATGGAAACCTTTAATTTCCCGAAATACATTCCAGTCAACATAGACATTTCAATTCACATAAATTCCGACAAAGCTGAACTTTGGTGGAGACCTTGGGTACACGGTGTATTTTATTTTCCAAGATTTTTCTAATAATTACCATTCCTGAGATATCGCGATTTAAAAAGTTGAAGGAGTCACGTTGCATGTAAAACTAAAAAAATTTTGTTCTACTCACGAAATTATTTTTTTTCACATGTTAAACAAGCCGTGGTGGCCTAGTGGTTTGACCTATCGCCTCTCAAGTAGAGGGTCATGGGTTCAAACCCCGGCTCGCACCTCTGAGTTTTTCGAAATTCATGTGCGGAATCACATTTGATATTTACCACGAGCTTTGCGGTGAAGGAAAACATCGTGAGGAAACCTGCATAAACCTGAGAAGCAATTTAATGGTGCGTGTGAAGTTCCCAATCCGCACCGGGCCCGCGTGGGAACTATGGCCTAAGCCCTCTCATTCTGAGAGGAGGCCTGTGCCCAGCAGTGGGACGTATATAGGCTGGGATGATGATGACATGTTAAACATTAAATTAGCAGGTACCTAAGCTAGCATACATCTAAGTAGCACATCATTGTACCTATACATTTTTTAAAACAAAATGTATTTTGATTCTAAAGCTCACGCAGTCTCACGAAGTAATCTTCTGCTTTACTATTGAAACTAAATGAAAACTTACTGTTACAGAACCAATAAAATAACGAAAGATTTATTTTAATGCACCATAGGGCGGACAACTACTTGATTTATCCCAGTAAGAAACCATTGATTTTCTATTGTAAACAAATAAATAAATCACTTAAAAAGGGTGCTAATGTTTAATGTACGATACGATAACCAGTATTCAGAAAAAAAATTACAATTTACATTTCCACTGTTAAATCAAAAAAGTTTTGCTTTACTGATTTTGTAGTACAGAAAAGTGAAGAAAAAAAATGCATCTTCTTCATGACGATATTTAAAAATTATTGCATTAGAATAAAATCTAGACGTGTACCAAATTTCAGGTCATTTCCACCACAGAATTTGATTCATCATCAACCGGACGACGTCTATGTCGTCAGGTCATCTCGTGGGTTAGGTGATGAAATTTGATTGGTAAGAGTAAACTTAAACATAAATTAATTTTTCACGACACTGCTCGAAAATGTGGCCATAGATAACCTAAATCCAATACCCTAAACTGCCTATAGGTATATGTACATTTAACAGCCGACTCATTTATGGCTCGCAAAACACGACAACAATGTAGGTAATACATTACGACAACAGGTCGTATCAATATAATATGTATAATCATAATACGATACGACTTTTTAGATTATAATTTCTGAATTTAATTCCTGGCGTGCTGAGCTGGCATGCTGGCATGCGGGAGTGGTGACACTATTTTTATTTCCTCGCAGTGATTATGAAAAGCACAATGTTTAGTCTCGGCCAAAAGTGCAATAGATCCTTCGGGTCGGCCTTCAAACTAACATGTTCATCTATTGCTTACTTTCGTGCCTCTACAACAATGTACTATAGTTTTTGAGGTAAAATGATTGCCTCAAAAGATATTTTGGTCCTTAGTCCATAATAGTTACAATAAATAACGCTATCAATGCATCCACACGATTAGTTCATTTCAGTTTAGCCGTGCCAAAGTCCGTCTCCACGTAGGTACCAGGATCTCAGATCTTGGCTTTCTTCCAGGCATTAACTTGTGACCTAAACGCCTCGATGCGGTACTTAGCTGCTAACAATTTCCTAATGAGGTTTTTGATGAGAAACAATTTTACTGAATACAAGTTTAAAGTAATATTGCGTTGAAATTTATTTTATTTTTGTTTATTACTTCCAATCGGGGAGATTACACTATTGAATACAGCCTAGGTCTCCCATGCCTTTTAAAACCAGCAAACAAATTGTTAAGTAGTTATTATAATAATATACCTAATATTACATGTAATATATATCTTCCTCACGTAAAGATGAGGCCAAATATACCTTGTCACTGTAAGCCTTGTTTGTGACAATTTAAAAAAAAATACTTGAATCGCGAAGTGACAGCGACACGGTAGTAAAGTGTAAACATTTGTTTGCCCTCGATCATACCTCAAAATTACTTGATGCGCATGCCATACCTAGAAAATATATTTTTTTATGCGCTGTAAAATTTACCTTTCTAAAAAATCTGCTTGAGGAATCAAAACTTCAAACAAATGAACTCTGAAACATAATGGAACTCGTCATGGGAATAAAATGCCTCGATTGGCTTAAAAAAGGCTGAAATTTTTGTTTCGGCCTGGTCCCCTAACAGAACCTGAAACTTAACCCTCCCGGGAGAAACTGTACCTACCTCGTGATTAATTGCAGGAAACTTCATAATTAATCCAATTAATTAACAATGGAGATCAATCTGTCACAATGAATATTTACTTGGTAGGGTAGTGGACCCAAAAGATGAACAACACCCAAAAGTTGAACGTTTGGCCTAAAAACCGTAATAATTAAATCGTGGCACATTTTAGACGCTTGAGAATATTTTTTCATAATACGGCAATACTTCGCCGAGGTGAAAAATATAATTCCATGAAAGATGCGTCATGCACGCGAACGTGAACGGTTGCTGTATCTTGACTTCCCCTCAAAAGTGCCGGTTATATGGAATCCTTCTTAAGGTAAGACCTTCAAATTTTAAGCTTTTAATTGCATATAAAATTGAATAATGCATTGACTAACATTTTTATGCTTGGTATGTGTTCTTGACTATGTCTTTAATATTTACGTAAATAAATTAATTTATTTTTTATATTATTTAATGATAAAATCGCTGTTCAAGTTATGGTTCCAAAACCAGAGGTATGAGCTAATAGTTGAACGGTGTTCAACTATTGGACAAAGTGGTATTTTTTCAAATGCATTTATAAAATCTCACGAAAATGATTGATGCACCGTTTATGACTCAAATTAATTGTATACCTATCGTAGATTTTTTAACTAAAAGTTGAACAAAATATTTTGTTCCTAGGGGGAAGATTTTTGATATTTGTGTTGTATGGGAATCGCGACTGTTCAACTATTATTTCATGCCCAAAGCTTGAACGAAGAAATGTTACTAGTTCAACTTTTGGTTTCCATTTCAGTAGATGAACATTGAATTGATTTAATTGGTTCATCTTATAGATTTCTTGGTCAAAACCTGAACTAACAAAATTTTGTCGTTCATGTTTGGGGTAGGGTATCTAAGTAAACATTTTTATTAAGGTAAAAAAATATTCTTTCAGTGTAACATATAACCAAAAATTAATTAAATTAGAATATTCAACATAAATAAAGGTACCTTTTAGATCGATAAATTTTATCTGAAATTCTATTATGCCTATGACCGTTGGGCCAATTTCGAGCGAAGTAACAGTCAACTTTGCCCAAGCTGGCAAAATTCTAGGTGATCTGATCAATCTACTGATCAAGTAAGATTATTCTACTAAAAATACATGTCTTGGAACATTTAGTACATAAAAGATCAAAATGAATGTGTGGTTAAGTAACAATTAAGTATACGTCGCTTTAGGACTTTCCAGCTATTTTGTACTAAGGAATTGGGCAAAGTTGGACTACGCTATAGCTTGAGTTAGGGGAGTTGAGTGTAGGTTTTTGCTAAACGCTGGGTAACTTAACCGCTTACAGCGGATGGTCAACATATTCAATGATTATATAATATTCGTTAATTGTTAAGTTCGAATATTGTCTTTGATTTCTGCGATTTATTTCATGAAATAAAAGCGTCGTTTTTAATTTTATTTGAGATATTAACGTGAAACCTAGTTAAAGAAATCAAACACAATCATTAATTATGTTTTGGGTAAGTGCCGTAATATAATAACGTTTTTTTTTTTACAGATTTCATCCAAAACTGAAAGAACTGGGAGGCTATACACACAGGTTACACTCGAAAAAGCGATGGAAAAGATTCGCAATAATCAAATAAGTTTATCATAGAAGCTCATATCAGTTTCTATGGGCGTGTACATGAAAAACAGGGTCGGTATTTCCATGTCAGTATTATTCGTCTCGGTAAAGTGTCACCTGTCAAAACGATCGAGTCAAAGACATATAAATTAAATAAATAAATAAATATCATGGGACATTTGACACCAATTAAATTATTTTTTAATGTTTTTTATTCTCGACTATGGAACACCTCGTAACCGACCGGACTGTCGTAATTTGGAGGTAAAGAAAACTCTTTCATTTTTTTTAAAAATAATTGATGCTTCTTAAAAATCTGATATTGTTTTCTGTTAATAAGAAAGATTATTCCTATTGATATAAAAAATTCAAGCGTTTTAAATTTTTCAGAAATTTCGCATTTACCAACGTTTTGAAAAATTTTACACTATTAGTTAATTAGTACGTAATAATAAAAGCAAGATATAGCTTAGATTAACCAAATGATTCTGATTGTTATTACAATATTGATTGTAAAGAGGCTTCTAACGTCCATAATTTTCGTGAAATGTGTGGCTGGCAACTTTTTGCAACTTGCTCTTGTGTGCGAAATAAAGCAAGATGCAAATAGTGGCCGGCCACATATTTCACTAAAATGATGGCCCGTGTTGGAGCCTCTAAACGAAATGGAATAATAAAGGCCGATTTGTTAAATTTGGATTATTTTTTTTTCATTGTATGTACATGATGACATTCCAATCATTGTCAATAATATAGTTATAACTTTTAATCTGTGGGAAATGGGTGTTTTCAAAAAATGGTTTATACAGTTTCCGTTTTTATGAAATTTTGGAAAAAGATATGGTTTTTCCTACTCAGAATCAAGAACACAATTGATTCCGATCGTTTAAAAAAGTCCCCAGTTTTTTATACCAAATGTTATGAGTCAGTTTTGTTACGCCCATACTGAGTGTATGAAAAAGACGCCGCAAAACTGACATTTTTTTTTGGGACATATTTTTAAAGTATCGTAATCGATTCTGCTAATTTTAAGCTCTCTATATAACCATGTAAAATCCATTAATTTATTTTAATGTAAAAAATACACTAGTTATAAATTTATTTCTTTTTAATTTTTTTGTTTATTTCAGAAATACACATAACTACACGATTATTCGTGTAATATTTGTTTAGTGGGCAATGTTCAATTAAGGGCAAAGTTGGCCACCTATCTACTGTTACTTTGCCATCAATATATTAGTTCATCTTTTGGGGTCAATTCGTTCATAAATAGGGCACATCGTTCAACTTTAGGGCAATTTGCCTTATTTTGGCAAAAATATTTTTTTTTGTATACATCCGTTTGTAACATAAGGGTTTGAAGTCGTGAAATGCAAAGTCGAATATATGCTCAGACATATAAAAAAAAATCACTGTCATGCATGGCTTACAACACTTCGAAAAAAGGGCTCAAAGGAGGGGTAGTCGCTTAATCGTTCAACTTTTGGTGACTTCACCCTAAATGTAATTCGCTTTAATTGGCCTGTCAAGATTCAAGCCAACGGTCTAGTTATTTGTAACATTGGCAACATTACCGTTTCGTTGAACGACGATTTGTTTTATTTACTTAGCCATAGGAATACATAGTTACAAAAAATCAAAGTCAAGCAAATCAAAAACCTGCCTGCAAAATATTCGTAACAGCTAAAGTAAAATGAACTCAAAAGATCGAAACAAGGAAACTGCAAAGAGATACAAGACAAAAACACAAACGGTTAACTTAAAACATGTAGTCCTTGGTAGTCCTTCAAAATTTAATGCCATGTTATGAAATGCAGGCGGAGGCATGAGATTGAGTGATGTGAGATGATGTGATGCCTCCACCTGAATTTTATATTAGGTATAACATTGCATTAAATTTTGAAGGACTACCATGGACATGTTTTAAGTTAACTGTTTGAGTTTTGTCTTGTATCTTCTTGCAGTTGTCTCTCATTGCAGTCAGGTAAAAAAATTGATACGCAATACGAAAATTTTGGAGGTGCTATTGTTTTCGACTAAACTTGTCCAATAAAGGAAGTTCCATTTTGTAGTCTAATTTCTTTTGAAGGATAATGTCAATGTATTGCATATTTAACACCTGACCAACGCGCCTTAAACAGCGAGCCATCAATAAATTATTAAAGGGTATCGAAACCCGACCTTCTGACCTAGTTTGGCTCAAATCCTTATCTGTTAAGATTAGCTTTAACCACATCCCTAGGGTCAGTTTGGACCATTGGCGGGATTATGTTACACTATGTGTGGGACAGATGTTACACTAACGGCAACATACATACTGTTTACACATACCATTACAAACCTACCGTTTGCATTGTTAAAAAAAATAGCGTATACTATTTTTCATTATAAGCGGCTTTTGTGCCAATAATCTTAGTTACGTAGATGACTATGCTACTGCTTGCAGCTTAGACTAACGCTCAGAAGCATCTGCAGTAGGCACAGATATATAATGATGTGAATTTTGTATATAGAGTGGGCCAAATTTTGTGCCGCTGAGTATATCTAATGATGTACCTAATTATATTAATAATTTGTCTTACATTTATTTATTTCTTTTTAATAATAGAAACAATCATCACCTTGACGAAAATAAACCTTGTTAGCCTGCTTTTAACCTATCGACTCTCGTCTCGAACAAACAATCGCAGGTGTCAATTGAGTTTTCCAAACTTATTTGAGAAAATACATTCTTAAAAACCCCCCACGTTGTCAATTCTAAGTTCAATATCTCAAAAACGGCTAAACTGATTTCCAAGAACCATTGCTAGAAAACCTGCTTTTAAATAAGTCCTAAGTCTATGTATGTTATTACCAGTAAATGTATAGTTTATCTAGATATACCTTACATAAAGTTAATTTATAAGTGTTCCTACCTCTTGCTAAAGAGTACATGTGGTCAAATGAAATAGCATAATATGTTAATATGTAAATGTACAAGTTAATTAATGTACTTAATTAATTTTAAAATTGCTACGCCCCAACAGGGCATCATTTTTTATATTTTTTGTAAAAGGTGTTGCAATAAATAAATACTGAAATACGTAGGTAAAAAAAAAACATTCAAATCGGTCCACCCGCTCAAGAGCTACGGTGCCACAGACTAACACAGAGATACACAGACACAGATAGCGGTCAAACTTATAACACCCCTTTTTTGTGTCAGGGGTTAAAGATGATGTCACGTAAAAATAAAATAATGAGATACTTTTCTGAACCATTTGAAGGCTAAATTGAAAATACAAACCGAAACATAGATGCACAGAAAAACCAGAAAAATAAGACCAACACTGGGAATCGAACCCAGGTCCTCGGCATTCCGTGCCGCGTGCTATACCCCTATACCACTGTTGGTCAAGGGCACAGACACGAATTTCTCTATGCATCACATATCTCAGCATGTTTTTTTTTACTTTACTTTGTAACTTAAGCAGTTACCTAGCGCCATCTATATTGTCTAACTCTCAACGAGAAGCCTTCAATATTTCCTTCGGAACTAACCGTTCACCCGGACAAGAGATGTCGCTATTAAGCAATCAAATTATGATTGGTTTTAAAAGTAAAAGTAAAAATTTGGAATTGAAATAAAAAATACAAAAAGATTCCAAAAAACCAATCATCATTTGAAGGCTGTCAATGCTGCCCGAACTAACATTTTCTACATAATAGGATTACGCACGCCATGGTGGCTTGGTGGCCCAAAGAATACGATGCAGCTGCTACCCCGTTTTGTCACTCTGACGTAAAAAAACTTTTGTTTTATGTCTAGTTAGCTCTGTAACAAAGAGCAATGGCTTTACTGCCTGTGTAAACGATGTCACTAAGTGAACTATCCTTTGTTATCCCTGTCTTATCCCCTAAACCGCAATAACCGCTTCTGGACGGAAGTAGGAAATTGTCACTTACAAACGAACCCATTTATTTCATTATTTACTCTGATCCGGCTTTGCCTTTTGCGGGAATAAGGTAAGTATGTCGTTTCGCGGACTGACAGATTCACAATCATCACGCACGGAAGAACTTTGAGGAGGAAAAAGATTTCGGTCATTTTTAAAGACTACAGTTTAAATTTGACAGCGTGTAAGGAAAAGTAATTGTGAGCAATTCAGAAAATGCTGCAGTAATGTCCTTAAAACATTTTGTTGCGTTTGCTAGAAATTTTTGAAAACATGACTCAATTGAAAACTTACGTGAAAAAATAGGAATTAGGACGAGGAGCCCTTCAAAAGCGCTTGAGATTTCGTTTGAAGGCATAAATTATTGAGTGCAAAAAGGTTTATTTGTTCAACTGGCTTCCCTTGTAGCTGACTTTCAAAGACGGTTTAAAATTACAGTGCAATATAAAAACTTTATTAGCATTGCCAACTACTCCAAGAGACTTTTAAAACTCTCAAAGTGATACAGTATAATAGGAAAGGAAATATTAAAAGAAGCGGTCTTAACAGGGACTAATAATAATAAATATCGTAGCCACCAGCGCTATCGTAGGTATACTTGATTGGCTTCAGTTATCTTTTCAAAGATAAAATTCAAATAAATAACGATATATAGCGGGAAAAGTGCCATAATTTTTGGCCCATTTAATCCAGAAACGCACCGGCTCGGAGAAGGGTTTAGAGTTCTATGTTGACGACTGCACATAAGCAAAAACTTATTTACTGCCTTATTCATAAACGCTTCTTTACCTAATGTTATCGTAATATTAGTTTCTTTTTAGGGTTCCGTACCCAAAGGGTAAAAACGGAAATCCTATGACTAAGAATTCGCTGTCCGTCCGTCTGTCCATCTGTCCGTTTGTCACCAGACTGTATCTCATGAACCATGATAGTTAGACAGTTGAATTTTTCAGAGATTATGTATAACTGTGGCCGCTATAGCAAAAAATATTAAAAGCAATAAAATAAATACTTAAGGCATCAACATCCCATGCAACAACCGTGATTTTTTCGCAGTTTTTTTGCTAATGTCTAATGAATGATGTATTAGATGGTACGGAACCCTTCGTACGCGAGTCCGACTCGCACTTAGTCGGTTTTTTATCTTCTTTGACATTTTCTTTTGCTAGAGACTGACTATCTAAGTATTAGACTGTAACCATCACATTAATTTGCTTATCAGTTTTGATTCAAACACTTTTAAGTTCTGAGTAGAGAAGATACACCCTAAGACTCAATATATTAAATGCAAAATCGACAGTTTGTGAATGTATATTATTTAGTCAAAATATAAGAAAATTGATACCACGATTTACAAATATTCTTACATACAAACGTTGCAAGTTAAATAAAAGCATGTAATTGCGACAGTCAGACAAAATTGCTAACTCTAAAAATTCACATTTTATTTTAGGTACAGTTGTACAGCTCTGTTGCGTAAAAGGTCAAAGAATCTACTTGGGTCCTTTCACCACAACTAACGTTCCTAATTCTCTCCCGGACGAATATTGCCAAGTGATTTAAATTTATAACGAGCCCCCAGTTTCAATTCCTAATTGGCCCTCTTTGCTATTCAAACAATTAATCGAATAGATTATAACATAATCCTAACTCTCTCTTGCCCATTTTAACAAGGAGAATAGCGGGATTTCGTGATATCGCCCATAGCTTGTTTGTTTGAGATTAGATTAGAATATAATAAGTCTATGTTTAAAGGCTAAAATGATCGCTCTGTTAAATTCAACGTCTAAGTTGCGAAATACGTAACTAGAACACTTTAATGTGGAGATGATAAAAAAAATCGCTTTCCGTTATGGAACCCTCTCACAGCGAATTTCATAATGCCTTTCAAGAAGATTACCATATGTTTCTGAAAAGATTTAGATGCACACATAAGCAACATTACTTAGCATATCGCACCGATATACCAATCAACGTTCTGGCTTTTCAAAAATCGAGATTTACTTAGTAGGACAATCGTCTTTTCAACTCGCAAATTTTTGTTAAATGAAAATGAAAAATGAAAAATAGTTTATTCAGTATCTTGATAAATTTAGCAGGTTACAGGTTGGTGCCTCCTTTTAAGTATTAAGATACCTGTGTCAGGAGACACCGCTCCTCCATCGAGTGTAACATTTACATGCACAATGTGTTTTTCAGAAAAAAATTAAAATTAAAACTAAATAAAATAAAATAAACAAATTTGAGTTAAAAGTTGAGGTAATTTTATACATTATTAACACACATTTTATTAAGTTATTTGTGAGCTAACGAGCCATTTGTGTGTGAGTGTGTGTGTGTGTGTGTGTGTGTGTGTGTGTGTGTGTGTGTGTGTGCGTGTGTGTGTGTGTGTGTGTATGTGTGTATATGAGTGTGTTGTGAGTCAGTTTAGGAGCTATTTTCTGATAATAGTCTTTCTATATCAGTGTAGCTCTTGATCTTCAGCCAATTACTAACTTTATGTTTGCATTCTTTCCAAGTAGAGGGGTATATATCAATATAATTATTTAAGATATTATATAGTTTAGCAGACTGAAACAAATATTGTCTCTTAGCGTATATAGACTTAGCTTTCGGCGTGGGAATAACCTTGGGTTTTCTTCTTTTATTTGTAGTATCAGATATATACTCAGTAGTTTTGTGCCTTCTTAAGATGGCATGTAAGATATACAACTTTCTGACTGACATCAACTTGCAGGTATCATAAAGATCCTTTGTAGGGAACCTACGGGGTTTAAAGTATGCTACCTTAAGTAACGCCCTCTGTGCTCTCTCCAGCTCCAAAAACTTAGTTTTAGAAGCTCCACCCCAGATGGAGATGCAGTATACAAGGACAGATTGAGCCAGCGATACGTATATTCGATTAAGGAGATCCTTGGATGCAACGTGTCTGAGGTTTTTGAAAGTGTATATCAATTTACGGGTTCTGGCCATTATCAACTCGGTATGCAAATGCCACGTAAGCCGCTGGTCGATTATGATACCTAGGTATTTAGTTCTATCGACCCTATCTATGGTTGAACATTCACATTTTGTTCTCTCCGCCACATCACATTTAT
Source organism: Choristoneura rosaceana (assembly GCA_037349165.1). Classification (NCBI taxonomy): domain Eukaryota; kingdom Metazoa; phylum Arthropoda; class Insecta; order Lepidoptera; family Tortricidae; genus Choristoneura; species Choristoneura rosaceana. Next base: position 7,232,293 of record JAZBNJ010000033.1, read on the forward strand.
GAATCTTTAGTTGGTAGCTAGGATTCGGCTGCGTTCTGCATTTGGTGAAGCAGATGAAATTTGATTTGCTGGTATTTAAGGTGAGGAGGTTAGCTTGTAGCCAGCTGGCAATGAAAGCAAGACCTAGTTCAGCTGATTTCCTTGCGTCATCCCAATCGTCACCCCAGAACACAACAGCTGTATCGTCAGCATACGCAAAGATAGATCCCCTGTTAATGGGCAAGTTGCAGAGCTGATTAATGTATATAAGGAAGAGGGTAGGTCCCAGGACACTACCTTGAGGGACGCCATATGTTATATCGGTTTCGTTGCTAATGTAGTTCCCTATTATGACCCTTTGCTTACGTCCTTTTAAGTAGCTACTGAGTAGAGATAGGGGTACCCCTCTAAAACCTATGTTCCCCAGGGTGTTTATAAGTGTGGGAACAGAGACCGTATCGAAGGCTTTTTTAAGGTCTAGGAATGCTGTAATACATTTTTTATTACTATCTACTTTTTGAACAATTAAGGAGGAAAGGGCTGCCACAGCGTCTTCTGTAGACATACCTTGTCTGAAGCCATATTGGGATGGTGCCAAAATTTTAAATTTATTAAGGTGGTTAATTATTCTCGTATTTATTAGTTTTTCTAGAATTTTAGATATCGAAGGGAGGACTGATATTGGTCTATAATCCGATACATTGTTTCTGTTCCCACCCTTATAGACCGGTGTGACTATAGCCACTTTCAAGGAATCTGGAAATACACCGTGCTGAAAACACAGATTAACCAAGTGGGTCAAAATAGGGACCATGACATCACTTGCCAATTTCAGAAACTGTGAGGAGATGTCGTCCCAGCCAGGAGCACTCGTTGACTTAAGGCTTGATAGAACCAGGTAAACTTCGTTTGGGCTAGTATCATATAGGACAAAGGAAGACAAATAAAAGTTTTTATTTTGGCTCAATACATTACCGGGGTGTGCGCTAGGTGTTATGTTTTGCGCTAGTGATTTCCCAATATTCGAGAAATATAGGTTAACCTCATTAACAGAGTCTACTGGTGAAGAGAAATTGTCTAAAAGTACGGAGTTGTCACTTTTCTGTGTCCTTCTATGTGTGATCTCGTTTACTGTTTTCCAAAGGGTCTTAGTGTCTTTACTGGCCTTGGCTAGCTTTTCCCTGTCGTAATTCCTTTTCAGTTTTTTTATCAGGGCATTACAGAAGTTTCGGTACCTTTTGTAGGTTATTTTAAGGGTAAAGTTGTCAGGATGTAATCGAAGTTTTTCCTGCATACGATTCCTATTACGTATGCAACGGAGTATCCCCAAGGTGATCCAAGGCTTGATTATTCTGTTGTTTTTGGGTACCAAGACAGTAGTGGTGTTAGTAAGAAGGCAATTCCTAATTTTACTTATTAATATGTCAGTCAGTCTGTTTGGATCGTCTAATTTAAGTAGTTCAGATATATTTTCTTTTAGAAGACTGCTAAGAGCTTTATCAAAGTCAATGCTGGTTTTAATTTTATTTTGTGTTTTTGAGATGTTATCGTTATCACAACGGAATTTTAATAGGGTCATAGCATGATCAGTTACTGTAGTATCTAGTACTAGGATATCAGCTTTCGAGGTGCGTTTGTCAATTTTAATCATTACATGATCTAGACACGTTTTATCTCTTGTCGGTAGAACATGCCCTGGGAGGATTCCATGCATAGCCAACATGTTCAAATAACTGAGTCTATTTGTTCGTTCAAAGCTTTGTTCATTACTTGTATGGATAAGATTAATGTTTATGTCACCAGTTATAATGATATTTTTAAATGTGTTTATCGATTCCAGATGTGAATTTAGAGTGTCAATAAAGTTATCTGTGATATTTATTGATGGGGACCGATATATACCCAGAATTTTTTTATCAAGAATGGTAATTTCAAGACATGAGGAATGAGAGAGCTTAATTTCCCTTACTTTCGCTTTAAGTGATTTCCTGACAAAGGCAACGACACCGTCGTTCTGATTTAGCTGAAGGGTGGTGAAGAAGCTTTCAAAGTCATCCAGCTTGGGTATTGGTTTATCTGGGTGTAACCAGCATTCACTTAATATAATGACATCTATATGAAAACTAAACTGCGTTAAGGTTACGATAAAATTATCAAAATTACAGTATATACTTCTGATGTTTTGAGAAATTATCATTATGTCAGATAGATCAAATTTAGTATATTTACAAATATCATCAGTCGTACATTGAAAGGATTGGGCGACAGTTAGTTCATCTATTTGGTTAAGCGTGGTGAGTATGCTATCCATAGAGAAAAATGATAAGATCTAATTGTGTAGATTGGGGTTGCTTTTTATTGTTTGTAATTATTTGCATAATATTTGTGTTATATACGTAGCTGTCAAATAATTTAGGTTTTAAAGTTATTATAATATAGTATAAATGTATAATAGTTTTTTGTGTATAAATGTGTGTGTATTGTGGGGAACTGTGTAGCTGGTAGAGCTTAGGTATAGGGGATCTACGCGCGTGATGCTAAACTCAGTTCAAATGAAAGGACGTTTCTTGCTGTACTCGCTTCATATATTGAAAGATACTTAGAAATACTTTTACAGACATTAGGTCAAGCCTCTCAGGCTTTCGGGAGCGATCTGTGCTCCGGCATGTATACCGCTGTCAATCTGTTTAAATCGAATTCCAGAACTATAAAATACAAAAATACTATAATTATACAAAACACATTCAGTCTAGCCTGCCAGGCGGTCATTTTTACCACCTGCCAGCGGTATACAGCCTAATCCCTACATATCCCTCGTTCCTCTCAGAGGTGGGGACCTAATCTAAGGGGCCTACCTAACGGGGACAATACAGGTAGAAAAGAGCCTTTTCTAAAGACTAGCTACATCCTTTTCATTAAAATTTTCATAGTGTCGACTTTAACAGAAATTAACAAAAACACGGTGTATATTTACTAATCATTGATTTTAAACTTTTTAAAATAAGGATGGAGCTTTACCGGCCAAAAACCCCGTCACAAAAAAGGCACGGCACCTTTTCTGGTAAAAACCTAGCTAATAGACGCATGACGTTGCCTGCGCAACGCGACACGTCATCCTTGCTTCAGAAACATCAGTGTCATATTTAATCTTTGGCCATATTGCCACCAGACCACTGTGCTTCTTGGCAAGAATACTATGCTGCCAACATCTGCTCTACTAGCACATGTTGCTAGCATAACTTGTCTATGCTGCCAACATCTGCTTTACTAGCACATGTTGCTAGCATAACAAGACCCGTTTTTCTCTATTCCTAGACAAAACATTATGCCAGCGGTAACTGCCATAATATTCCATCTATTACCGGAATAGATGAGATGCATGCAAACCCAGGTCCCTTCAAAAGGTGCACCCGAACTTTCATCCAGCTCATGGTAAACGGTTTTTACCACGACCAATGTGTTCACCTAAAATACCAAGCTGAACACATTGATTTACCGGACCACGTTACCAGGTTTAACTACACTTTATTACTAACTACAAGACAACAAGACAACATGTTCATCAACTGTGGAAGTCTTCATACTTCATGGACTGCCCATCAGTCTTCATCAGGTGGTCCTCAGCACCCCGGCATGGAGTCGCTGTTCAACATCAGCTGGAGAGGCTGCTGGGTTTCCATCTTATTCTTATTTCACAGCCATGGCTCCAGTTTTCCATCTTTTTCTCATTTCACAGCCATAGCCTCAAGTTTTCCATCTTTTTCTTATTTCACAGCCATAGATCCAAATGTGGACCCCTGGGCAAGCTTCATCGGCGATCCCAGTTGACTGTGAACTTTTGTTGCTTGAAAACTATTGAAGGGCACAGAAAATCAATCATTATATACACCATTAATAACCACCATTTATTTCCGGGCATATTAAACACATGAAGGTATGAAGTACTCCTCACATGCTGAGACAAACTATAACTACTCATTCTTTATATATTGAAATTCACATCATATCTGATTACAGTTCACACTGGGAGATGTATGAACAGGCAATCTCATATTCGTGAAGTTGAATATGTAAACAATTAAATTAATCTAAAAATGAAAGCAAATGTTATAGTTATTTGGTTTTCCAACGATGTCATCAGACATCAAGTTTTGATGTGGACAGCTAGGAGCTGCCATCAGTTTTCATCAGCAACTGCATAGCTGCTGTTGATTGCCTCAAACTCCCAATATGAAAACACACAAAAAAAATACATATTAGTCACATAACAATATTATAACGCACATTAGTCATATAATTTCCTATATAGAAAATTAAATTAAATTGTCCTACGTAATATTTATTAATTCAATCGAAAAATATTAATTTACAATGTTTACATTTGAATGACACTTGTCAATTATATGTCGTGTCAATTTTTTTCTAACCATTGACACGGAACTTCTCGGGTGAACTTTCAAAAAAGTTTCATTCAAACCACAGAGTTCATTCGACTTGAGACAGCCATCACTTTCCGTCCCCCTCTCTCTTAAATGAACGTTTTTAAATTTTATGTTTCGTTCGTTTAGGGTTCCTTGCTGTGGGAAAAACCTTTTATTAACTTTTATTAAATAATGACGTGACTTTTTATTACCTTTTGTATGGAATCTATCAGGTCCATTCACGTTCTCACGCCGTCGCATTTCCACTCGTCCATAACAACCAGAAGGTGCCTCTCGCTCCTTCATCAGACCTGCCGAACCAGTCTGCAAATTTTCTGACTTTCGCACCCTTTCAGGCTTCGAGCTCAAACCGCCTTTCTCGCCATCCTTCTGCTCCAATTTTCCATCGACAATCGGTGCCTTCCCAATCGACTTCGACTTCTCCAACATTCCTTCGCTCGAACCTGAATCAAAAAAAATATGAGCACGGAACCCTAACAATTTTTCCTTCGATCGCACTTTGCGTTCTGTGGTCAAGGAGTTTATTTGCTCGCACTCAACCTCTTTCACGACAACTTCATTTGCACAAACCTTTTCAGTGTCATTCAATTTTTGAATAAAATTGACACGGAATTTTTTATTCAAAGTCAAAGTCTGACTACTAAAATCGATCATTGCATTATTTGCAGTCAAAAAATCTTGTCCTAGAATGCAATAATTGGTACCATCATTAATGATATACAATCTAATTCTACAATAATAATTATCTATCAAAATATATGTATTAGCAATTCCTATAGGCTGAATCATGGAGCCTCCTGCAACACGCAAAGGATTACTCAGCTTGCGCTCGTAATTTAAATTAATTTCCTCTGCAAGGGAAACAGACATCAGTGAAACATTGGCTCCACTATCGACGAGAGCCTTGCAAATGCTGCCATTGAGCTCTACGGGCACAAACGTGTTCAGACGGCTTTTCTCAACAGTACAAACATCGGGAAGATCACTTGAAAAAATCGTATTGATTTGTGGACCATCAGAATTGCCCTGATGCTGCGGCACCGGCTGTAGCTGCCGCGGCCTCAAATTATATCTTCCGATCGGCATTCCCTGCTGCGCTTGTTGCGGAATTACCGCTGTTGGCGGCGTTTGGGGTGTGTTATACTCCGAACGCGGCGTGAATCGAAGAGGTGGAGCGTCTCCTTGCTCCCACGAGTGTTCATAATTATTTGCAATGTTAATCGGCAGTTCTGCCTTTTGTGCTTTCATATTTATTTCCGTATTAAATACATCACACAATTGTAGAATTGTTTTTCTTAATTCATCTTTTGAGGCAAACAATCTTGATGCTAAGCGGGCTTGCCATTGCGAATTAACCGACTTAATAAAATGCTTGATAAATCTTCCGTCTTCTGTGATTCCCGCTTTTAACGCCAATTTTTCCAGATCATAATAGAATGATAGAAGCGGTTCTTTTGAATCTTGCTTTCTATAGTAAAAAGACTGAGCATAGTCTTCTTGCGACGGGAATTCTTCTGCCAACTTTTGTTTTACTACATCATACGACTCCAATGTCGTAAAATTGGCCTTGTACCAGGACAACGCAGGTCCCTCTAAGTATAGCGCGATTGCTACACGCTTCTGATCTGCGGTCCAATTCTTAATAATAGCAATCGTTTCGAATTGGTGGATAAAATCATCCACATCCGAATATCCTGCGAATTTTTCCGCCATCTTCTTTATATTTCGCTGGAATAAACTTTATCGGCCCCTCTAAATAACCACTTAGATAAAGACAAAAAATGACTCACAGTTTACTAGATCACTCTTTTACCAGATTATTTTGTATTTCAATGCGCTTTGTTCATCTCAAAGCTCGTCTTACAGCGAAAATTCTTCCCAGCTCGCTGTTATCACTGCGGCACTCCGTCGTTCTCTGCAGCGATAGCTAAAACATAAAAATACATCGACCGCGCCTACTCCACCACTTGTGGGGAACTGTGTAGCTGGTAGGGCTTAGGTATAGGGGATCTACGCGCGTGATGCTAAACTCAGTTCAAATGAAAGGACGTTTCTTGCTGTACTCGCTTCATATATTGAAAGATACTTAGAAATACTTTTACAGACATTAGGTCAAGCCTCTCAGGCTTTCGGGAGCGATCTGTGCTCCGGCATGTATACCGCTGTCAATCTGTTTAAATCGAATTCCAGAACTATAAAATACAAAAATACTATAATTATACAAAACACATTCAGTCTAGCCTGCCAGGCGGTCATTTTTACCACCTGCCAGCGGTATACAGCCTAATCCCTACAGTATATATGTGAGTAGTATGTATTGTGTGTATTTGTGAGGTAATTCAAGTAAATTATGTAGGGCTGTATCGTATCACTCTGAGAGTTTATACATATGTGTAGTATATGAATATGACTATTAGGATATATTTTGTTTGTGTGTGGTGTTGGAAAGTGGATGTGAGTATGTATGCCAGAAATATATGTTCTGTTTTGCGTGTTTTTATCTATATTAGACATGGCAGGCGGTTGCTGCTTATGTACATATGACAGTGTATTATTATAAGATGGCTCGGATCGATGATCATTTACACAGTAATAAATACAGGTTGTAAGCAAACATATCAGAAGTAGTACATATAGTCAGTTTTCTAAAAGTAATCTTTGCACCTGCGACTCACTTGTGATCTGAATAATCCGCGACGTATCATTTCTTCTTATAAAAACTCTTCCAAAGGTGGTCCAAGAGTGTTTGTAGCCCTTAGACTTAGCTAAGTCGCGCGCTAGGAAGCGGAGTCGGGCGGCTTTGGGCGTGAGTTGCTCCGATATATATACAGGGCTGGTTTCTTGCGTCGTGAAACCGAGATGTTTTGCGCTTAGCTTGTCGTCAGGTTTATTTAAATTGTGTTGTTTACTTTTTGATAGTATATCCGATTTTATAATCGAGGAAATCAGCCCGACTACGATTGGCGTATTTGGCGTGTTACTTCAACTGACGTCATTTGATGTCAATCATTGAGGCAGCTTAACAGAAAACAACTAGACAACTGGACTAGACAACTAGAAGAATAAAAATAAAAGTAAAGTAATGAAGACCAGGGTTCGATAAGCCTCAACACGAGTGGAAAGCTCATATATAAATTTCGAAATTAATTTCACACATAAATTTGGAACAAGTCCGAGGTGTGAGCATACGATTCCCTGCATAAGAGGGCTATGGCAAAATAAAATACAGGTGGATGATAATTCAGGTTACAGGTCTGAGCCAGGCGTATTTTTTACCGGATCCCATTCTGCTAGCATTAAAACTCCCCAACAATGCCTCATAAAATACGACCCCTGAAAAAGAAACAAAATAATGAGAAAGAACGCGTCCCAAATCGCAGGCCTTCACTAGTCTGACCATTCAGCAATTCGTTCCACATTGTGGAATTCTTTGGGAATTTTTTCACTCTTTCCTAGACTGATTTATGCGGCTGTGGTTGGGCTAAATTCGAAAATTGCTCTCGTATTGTTGCGTTTTGTATCGTGCTCCGTAAGACGTTTTTTTGCGTAATGTGTTTAAGTTTGGAACGGTTATTCGTCTTTGGGACTGACGGTTTTATTGAAAAGGGCAGGTGGATTCCTTGCAAACGTTCAAAGTAGCTAAATCTCTTTGAAATGAAGCGCTGTGCAAGAGACTACGGGGTTCGCCAACCCCGAAGGCAAATGTTTCAGCGTTTTCGCACAAAATCTCAAGGCTATACCTATATAACCGTATATATGGTAATACATTAATACTTCCTGTTATAGCTACTTTATTTGCAAGAAGCGAAACATAAAACTTATAAACAACATTGATACTCATCTGAAGAAACTTTGTCAGGCGTTTACGCCAGTACATAAGGTGGCATTTACTAGTTAAATCGCGAAATGACTCGTGTTAATCCCCGTAGGCGATTCGAATACTAAATAATCGCACAACTTGCACAAGTATATTTAAGCACGGCACAAGTGTCGCTTAAAGTACCCGCAGCGTAAAAACCAACGGCCCAATAAAACTTTTACGTGCTGCAGTAGCATTAACTCAAACGGAATAAATTAAAAAGTTTATCAAGTATTTCAACGCTGAACTAATTTCTGGATATTAAAATTATACTTACGACCAAATTATTGCTGTAAATTAACTACAGTTTATGTTAAACACTTTGTACTGGAAAATTAGTGTTTGCAAAGTGCGTTAAATTAAATAGATGTATCCACTGAATTATCTTTCTAAGCTACCCGATTGTAGAAAAGCGCGAAAGAGAGCTATTTTCGTACTCCATTGGGAAATGAAACAAAATTTCAACTGCTGAAACATCATTTTTGAGAAACAGTTCAAGTAATTAACTTCGGTCTATTAAGGTCTTAAACTCAAACAGTTTTAAGCCCTCATCACGTCAAACACAACTTGCCGCAACTCTCCTTTATCACAATTTGCCACTCATAGTGTAACTAAGTGTAGGCCAAAGAGATATATTATGGAACGCTATTTCCACTATGTCTTTCACTGGGCCGTCTTGCATCATACGGAAGAATATCTCAAGATTAAGTATTATCAAAAAACGTCAGTTATTACGTAAGAAATAATAGTTTTTAAAATCACTACATTACACACAACGCAAGAGCCTGTTCCTTTCGTATCATCCCGCTCGCCGCTGAAGCAAAACATCTGCTACGCGGCGTAGCGTGCAATATGCATCTCAGAGGAACTCATTACCGGGCCGCTCTCGCGGATCTCAGCCATATCTCGCTGCCTCCAGTCTTTCGCGACGCGTCCAAAATCTATTTAGAGGTTAAAGCAAGTTCGCAAAGCGTGGTCATTAATTACGCTCAGTAGGAACTCAAACATAAAGTCAATTAAATTGAAGCGGCATCTGGGTCGCAACTTCTTAAATACGAACCCCTTTCTAAACTTTTCAAAGGCGCAACATTATTTACCACTTACATTTTAATTGCCATTTAATTTGCATATCGGAGAGTTATGATATTTATTATTTTCTGTTTTGTTTCAGGTAAAGGGCTAAGTCGACTTCACTTCAACAACTTTTCGAGAACCTTATTAAGATAAATGGACTTTGTATTCAATGATAAGACTTTCCACAAACTTTTCGTCCTATCTGTAGAATAATTGATATTTTTCATTAATGAATAGGTAGAGATAATTTCCATAACAATGGTTTTATTTGTGTTACTGTATTTCTGAGTACATATCTCTGCAAACATCTGAATTTACAAACTTATTACCAATGACATCATGAAAGCAAACAAACTTTTAATTGAAACCTGTAGCAGCTAGAGCTGTTATCCTTTACAGCGTAGTTTTAAACCATGTTAGTGATAGTACGTACAATCTAAATTAAACAATAACTAGTACAGTATTAGTTTGTAAAGTGGTGATAGTTTGGGACGCGGGCAATTAAAGGTAAGTGCCAATAAACGATGGCACTGCGCATCGTGATGAAGTTGTTAGCGTTATAAATTGTCGTTCGTTTAGGCTAACCACTTGGCACGACAAATAACGAATTGACTGCTACAATTTAGAGTCGGCCAGCGTGTAATTGCCTGCGCTTTTGTAGTTAAAACCAGAGTGTATCTGCTGTCTTTTTATTGCATTTGCTATACGTGAATGCGATGGAATTATTTCCTAGTGTCATTCCATTTTTTTTATTGTCTGATGTGACGCCCAAGAATAGAGATAGGTCCATCCTGTTCCTAACCAGGCAATGACACAGACACGGAAAAAAAGGATGTCTTAGATTAAGACAATATAATCCTTCAAGACAATAATATTTCGTATACAACCAGACGCCATTTTGTATTGGATGAAGACAAATAATGTCTTGGATTAAAACTATATCATACTTTAAAAAATGATTACTTGAATTTGAACAACATTCCTGAGACTATGAATATTCTTGATCAAAGAATTCCTTTTCTCCGTGTCCTTATCTGTCGCTTTGAAACAGTATGCCGAATAAAAACCGATTAGCAATAAAATGAGGCATAGGTTTCGGCCGTCTCGTATTATTTATCATAATTTGCGGAGCCAAGGAGCTACGAGTACTCAGAAATTCTAAAATCGAAGTTAGTATCACAGCGTCCTTCCTCTCACTCTCGTATTAAATAATATGAGCATCTGCGGGACATTTTGCACTTTGTAGGTATTTAGGGTAAGGACCAAGCGGCAATCGAAAGGCAGATTAATGTGATGGCAACACAAATACACAAATTAATGCACCTGGCAACACATTATGCTTAGCCGTAATTGCTGACCGCAGTTTACATTAGCATGATTAACACCAATTAGCGGGGGAATTTGAACAGAATTCTTGAACGAGCTAGGGAAATCGGGATTATAATAAAGCAGATGGTCCACGCCGAAATACAACAGTGTAAGCACTGCTGCTTCATGGCAGGATTAGCGAGTAAGATGGTGGTAGCAATCCGGGGGGACCTTGTATGTTATGTTATAAATTATTGAGTAGTATAAAACAAAACAGAATCTAGTATACTATATTGTTAAGGGGCTAACCGAGGTTTTCATCGTTTTTTGACAAGTTTTGGATCGTATCTCCTACTTTTGCACTACAGATAGAATTATAAATCAATTTTGTATGATTTTTTAAAACATTGTCTAAAAAAACACGTATTTCGTGTCTAAAGTGTCGTGAAAAATTTAACATATACCAAATCTACATATTTGGGTTCGTCTTTGACGTCTCTAAAAACGTATCTAGGGGTTTTCCTTTAGGGAAACTAATTAACACAGAAGTTTGGCCAAAAAACCAAATTTTTTTGGCCTAAAATTGTTCAATTTTGATGCCAAATATCTCGAAGATAATGAACTTTGAAGTAAATATGGGATACTATATTGCTTAAAAGCTTAAAATGTAATAAGCTACAAAAAACATTACAAAACTAAGGAATTCAGATCGAAGGTCATTGGAGCATGGGATCCCCTTAACGAGAGCTTCGACCGTGTTATGAAACGACACGAAACGGGGTCTAATTTTTTTGGCCGGCTCGGATTGCTTTGGCGTTTTTACCGCTGGACCCTTGGTATCATCAATCACGTTATTACATACAATTTATAAGTTAATTTTGGGCTGAAACATAATAAAATACGCCTGTATATTTTTTTGTGAATTTTAACACACTGAGAGTTGTTAGTTATTATCGTTCAAGTACTTTGAGCATTTTTTAATTTTCGTACTCAAAGTTCCTCGTCTTACACTGAACTGTATCTTTAGATCTAATAGCCACCAGAAAATGTTACAGTTTTTGTTAGTTCCGATGGAGTATTGAAGGCTTCTCGTTGCGAGCTAGACAATATAGATGGCGCTAGGTCACTGCTTAAGTGGCGATATAAGAAAAACAAAACCGGCCAAGAGCGTGTCGGACACGCCCAAAATAGGGTTCCGTAGCCATTACGAAAAAATTAAGTAATATTTTTCTAAGGATTTCGTATTTTATACGGAATCTTCCAAGTTTAGGTATATTTTATACCCTACGCTGCTATTTACTCATAAACTACTAATAGTTCTCAAGTAAACTTAGCCGTTATAGTTTTCCTTGGAAGTTTGATATACTTACTACCATCCTGAATTTTTTCAAATTTTTCGACCCACCGGTTTAGATTTTAGAGGGGGGGGACGCTCGATTTTTATGAAAATTTGCACTTTAAAGTTGAATATTTCGCAAACAAATGACTGAATCGAAAAATCGTTTGAGCAAACCCCTGATGGTTTTACAATACCTATCCAACGATACCCCACACCATAGGGTTGGATGAGAAAAAAAAAATCACCGCCACTTTACGTCTATGGGAGGTACCCTAAAAAAAATTGTTTTTGAATTTTTAATTGTACTATTTTGTCGGCATAATTTACCTATATATCCGTGCAAAATTACAGCTTTCTAGCATTGATAGTCTCTGAGCAAAGCCGCGGACGGACAGACAGACAGACAGACAGACAGACAGACGGACAGACAGACAGACAGACAGACAGACATGGCGAAACTATAAGGGTTCCGTTTTTGCCATTTTGGCTCCGGAACCCTAAAAACAGACTGAGATATGTGATGCATAGGGAAATTCGTCGTTCAGCAGTGGTGTAGCGGTATAACTCGCGGCACGGAATGCCGAGGACCTGGGTTCGATTCCCAGTGTTGAACGTCATATTTTTCTGGTTTTTCTGTGCATCTATGTTTCAGTTTGTATTTTCAATTTAGGTTTCACGGGATGACCTTAAAGCTAAATTTATTATTAATATTGTTTTATAATTTATTGTTGACATTGAAAATTTGTATGTAAAATATTTTTTTGACTTATTTTGTTAATTAATTTAATTCTTCAATATATAATGTTTGTGCTATTAGAAATGATGAATTATATAGTATTAATAAATGATTGTAATGCCCTTGCAGGGTTCACGTTAAACTTAACTGTGCCAATTGTAAGATCTGTACACTACGTGAAAGCAATAAAGATTTAAAAAAAAAAAAAAAAAATTTGGGATTGAAATAAAAAATACAAACAGATTCCAAAAAACAAATCTTAGTAATTATAGTCGTTTCGATGTCTCCATCATCTTGCAAAGCGTGTGAGATCACGGTGAGCAATGAACAAAGGGATATCTGTAAGATGTCATATACGTGACATTGAAGAGTTCGATTGTCAACATGGTACAATTAGGGGCTCTTGGCAACTGTTGATTAATTTTAACTGACGGATAAAAGTAATGCCGTCTCCATTCGTTCGAACAAAACAAACAAAGACCAACCAACAAAAATTTGAAAACCCCCGACTTTGTCGCTTGAAAGTTAAGCCGTTTTTGATGAAACTTACCGGTCCACCCGTTTAAGAGCTACGGTGCCTCAGATAGACACACAAGCACACAGTGGTCAAACTTATAACACCCCTCTTTTTGCGTCGGGGGTAAAAAATATGTATTTCTTGAACATAAAATATATTTATCATGGAAAAAGAACAACCCTAAAAAAACTTGGGAGAGTATAAACAATTTTGTGTCGAATTAAATAAATTACGGCTATTTGGGTCTAATTTGAAGGGTCTGTTACCTACGTTTTCTTTTAATTAAAACAAAATTGACAAATTAGGACTGAGATCCCGGGTAGAAATTGGATGAGCTACAGTTAGTTGACTTGAAGGATTAAGGACTTATTCATTTTTTATCCGTATTGATTTTTGTATATAAAGTTTTTCTTTTGCATTCTACTTTTTTTACAATCTTTTTTTACTTTCAATCGTCCAATTGTCTTTGTGTAGAAGATGTCAAATTTGACACACTTTCAGTATCGAAAATAAAACTGATACATGAATGCACAGAAAAACCAGAAAAAGAGACCAGCGCTGTAAATCGAACCCAGGTCCTCACCATTCCGTGCTGCGTGCCATACCCCTACACTAACTACCACTACCAAAAAAAAAAAACCATAAACAAAAAAAAGCAATAAATTTGGAGTTGAAATAAAAAATACAAAAAGACTAATAATAAAATACATAATACACTTTCAGTAATCAGATTGACTTGAATCTGGTTGCGAAATTCTATGGTGGTCCGGCCAGGGTCGTCTACGCAGGACGGAACTCCTCAATGTTTCATAGCATCGACTTAAATTTTGGTATATTATTATGGACTTGTAGTTTGGATGACAATGCAATAACTTTAAATTTAAAGTACAGTCGGCAAAAAATTATCGCATTAAAAATTAAATATTTAGCAAAAACTTATCAGAGCTATTAAGACCCAGGTTTGTTTGTTTAAAAAATAATAAATCCAGCATATTACAATTTTTGTCACCCGACTGCTGCCGGAAAAATGGGATTTTTATTATAGATCCTGGCACGTGATAAATAATGGATATCGATTTTTTAAATGAAGAGCAAAAACCAGCATGCCGGTCACTTTCTGGACAGCAATCATCGCAAAATATACCTACAACTACCAAATTTCAAGTCAATCTGGCCATTAAAACAGAATCAAAATTTGTTTGTTAGATGAAACCAATGTACGAAAAGGGAAGTTAAGGAAAGCTTGTAAAAGTAAATCTCGTCATAATCCTGTTAAATCCAATCCATATTCATAGGAAAAATGGCGTTTACGTCAAATATTACAATTTCAAAGCAGCACAAAGACAAAGAGGCACTGAAAAAACCGTGACGTTACGGGACGCCCGCTGCCTTTGAGACGTTTAAGGAGATTCTTTCCTCGGGATTGCGTTCGCAAAGCGTTTGCGGCTTCGTGATTTAAATCACTTAAGACATTAAGTGCTGCCAATTTAGCGTTTAATGGATAAGACTTTTTTATTGGTAGCGTCGTCTATTAGTTCTGCTGTCTCTGTCATTATTCCAGTAGTTTTACGCCTGTGGTTTTGTAGGTAAATACAAATTAATTTGGAGGACTGATGTTTGAAATCACATCTGTGAATATACCATCTAAAAATAATGTAAATCTGTGTATTGCTACCAAAATACCGCTGACTGAATTCTCTTCCCTCATTTTATTTTTTGAATAAAACTAACCGTGATTGACTATCTCACCTGATGAAAAGTACGGATAAGGCCTAAGGTGTATCTCACTGGCTCAGTAATAGGATATTCACTCTAGCCTTGAAGAGCCAAATCAATTTGAGTTTTAGTAATGTCATATTAACATAATTAGAATGTACCTACCTACTTAATGGGTGCATTATGATGGGTAGTTTTTGAAAATTTGTATTCTGATACCGTTTCAAGTACACGTTGAATCAACATATAATGTTGAAGGAAGATAATATAATTTGAACATTGTATAAAAAATATGCTATTCCGTTATATTAAAGGTATTAAAATAACAAACAGCTATTGTTAGAATCGAAAAGATTTAAGAACAATCGTAGTTCATATGTTTCGGACAAGATGTG
This sequence comes from Choristoneura rosaceana, assembly GCA_037349165.1. Classification (NCBI taxonomy): domain Eukaryota; kingdom Metazoa; phylum Arthropoda; class Insecta; order Lepidoptera; family Tortricidae; genus Choristoneura; species Choristoneura rosaceana. The sequence continues at coordinate 7,247,658 of JAZBNJ010000033.1, forward strand.
ATATAAAATGCCCCCCTTTAGCTACAGGATAGCAGTAACGCATACTCGGATCACCTTAATCGTTTCTGAGAGAGACAGGGGTCGCGACCCACATTAATAATATATCGCAATAATGTATCCAGACAATACAGCAAAGATTATTTCTCGTTTTTGTATAAAATAGTGGTAAAAGCTTCGCTCATATTCTTTGCAAGTTCTATAATTTTACCCTTTATAGTCTACCTGGGAATTCTATAGGTAAAAAATACGTGACCCTTGAGTTAATATTTGGTGTGAAAATATTTTCTGTTTGGGATGAAATCGTTTGAATAAACCTTTGTAACTTGAGAGCTGTTTTGTTGAAGGCTACTTTCAATGTTGTACGGAAAAATAGCGTAAAATACATATTAAGAGTACGAGTATTTATATTTGTTTTAGGAGTTGTTAGAAATAAATATGTCTTATAAAAATAACGATATTTAACCTTTAATTGACAATCTATTTATTTCTAAACTGCAAAGTTATGAGAAATACGTCATATTAAAAAAAGCTTGCTTTGGCAATAGGTATTTCAATCAATCGAGTTAGCCTGCAGTTCTTAAGAGTATGAAATCGAACAAAAAATAAAATCAAACGTAAATAAAATTGTTAGGAGACCTTTTGAGTATTGTTATTGATGTATGTATGTTGATGATATTATTATGATGATTTATATTAACGTCAAAAATAATGATATTCAATTCTGATGCCATAGGTTAAACTGCAAACATTATCATTACAATTTAGGCAACTTGCCTGAGATTAAGTAGTTTATGTCTAGCATTGTGTTGGGTAAAAATTCTAATTTGTGTCGTCCAAATCAGACTGTGGCAGTTGCACTCTAAACCGCAACTAAAACATTGCGTTACGTTCTAACCACAACTGAATATTATATGCTGATTAGTTACTCATAATTTACAGTCGGATAAAGCTTATTAGTGGCAGAGTTAATTAATATAATTTAGAAGACCGTGTGGTGGGGGTTCGTTAACACGTGGAGTGCTATACGTATCAAAAATAAGCGATCGCGTAGTTTGCGTCGGTGCGGCAGCCGATAACCTCTACCTGTCCCAACTTGCGGGAGCCATAAAAACCACAAATCTTACAACCTGAAAGAGACAAATATACGTTTGGGCATGATTTATCAAGTACTACTCGAGAATACTATGTTGAAAGTACGAATTATTTTTAATACTAACGCACTGTATCGTAATAATTTCACTTCAGTGCTGAACGTATCATCTTTTATGGTCTTACTTCAGTGCTATACGTATTATTTATAACACGTACCGCCATTTGAGAAAATAGTGAAGTACCTTGCACCTTGAGATAATTAGTTGTGATATATTGAGAGCTACTTTCTTCCGCCATCAATATAAAATGATCATGTAGGATATTATAGACCGAGTTTTGCAAGAAAACCAAAATACAGCTTCAACTTGAACATTATGTTCTGAAAATTTAAAAGTGATAATCTTGGAAAATAAGGTAATGAACGCCGTCAGTGTCCCTGTCCATATTCCCGGTACTTCGAAAAATCAACCGAACCCACAAATTGTCTTAATACATTAACAAAGTTTTAATAAATTTCACCAAAACGCTTGCCATCGACAGTCGATATATATCTGGTTCATTTCACTTCCCTATTCGTTTATCGACTAAATTTAAATAGGTGCGGTACGAATCAATTTTAACTCGTAGAATTAGCAAATTTAGATACTCCTGTGCTATACGAATCAAATTCAATACATAACTTTGATACCTAATAATTCAGAAACCATGCTTAAGACCCTTGTGCTATGAGAGTAGGGTGTAGTTTGGTTCAATACCATTCGATTTTGGCTATAAATACTTATTTAATTACGTTTTCCAAAAAAATACCGACCGGTGAAGGTAGGTCTAGTTACGTATTGAAAGTGATTCGTAACGTAGGAACGGCAAGTCAGCAATGAGTCAAATTTGATACGTACCGCATTTGTGGATAGTTTTTAATATTTAGAGCCGCATTCAACGTGTTAAGTTCCGAAACCACCGTTCTGTTTATACTATCGCGTACTACCGAAAATACCTATATTTAATACGTCGAAAATCGAAATACCGAGATTAGAAAATACTAATAGTCGCTTAAGCGAAACTTGAAATTTATTGAATCAGGGGCTAGTTTGCGGAGGTCCATATCGATGAACTAAAAAAACTACTTTGTGACACTACGACCTTACGATAGCTATCGTAAGGTCCACGGGTGAGCATAGTAATTGATTTTAGTTTATCGAAACCTGAAATATCTATTTTAAAATTACTTTTTGTGGCATTTGATACATTTCACCTGATACATCCTTGATTATCTCTAAGCTCTATGTTTCTTAATGGATGTTTTTGAAAGAAAGCTTACTTATTTTTCATCATATTTAATTTAGTAGAAAGATTCTTCTACCCTAAAATAATTTTTCATACCTAAATCGTTCTCCTGAAAATTAGCACTTTTTGAGTTGTATCCGTTTTCACTGGAGGTATCTGACAATGTTAGATCAAGTCTGTAACATACACTACATATAAATTCTAAAAAAACTTCATTCCATTCCAGATTTTATCGAGGTGCTGTAAAGTGTTGCTTTCGTGTCTCGATTTTCCCGCGGAATGACACGTGCAAACACGTACGAGTAGATACGAAGATTGCGGAGTATGACGGAACATCGTAATTGCATTCCTTACTGCATGCAGTGCAGTCATCTGGAATCTCGTGACGTATGTGCTCATTAATGGTACGGGATTAACGAAGAGGTATCAAAACTTGAGAGTTTAGCTGTTTGACTGGCACTAAAACAAGTTTTGGGGCTATTTCACATTTAACCGATTGAATCAAGCGTCACGTCACTTTACGGAGGTCTATAGCTAATTAAAATAATTACATCATCAAAAGATCTACATTACTGTTATGTTTTCCAAAATAAAAAATAAAATGTTTATTCTACAGAAGACATTCTGCAGTGGCCGTTAAGGTCTTTTTTGTACCTCGTACATACTTACAATAGTTTTCGGAGAAGACCATCATTGCCAAGAAGAATGCGCCGCAAGGAAGTCGACAGAAATACCTACATTATTTTTAAATAAATCTTATATTACAATTTTTTGAACGATTAAAGCTAGCAAAACAATGTTAAAAATATGTAATTTTTATTTTGTACTTTATACGAAAATAAAGTACAAAATAAAAATTACAAGAATTTAGGAGTCCTTTTTGCTCGAACACTTCAAGTATCAGAATTTCTATGAAAAAAATACCTGATTCGGTTCTGTAAGATGACATTTGCAATAAAATTACAGACTGCTATGACTTTAGAGCTCGAGAGGCTGCTACGAAATTCGAAAGAAGAGGAGGAGAGGAGTTGGGTCTCCGGATTTCTCACTATAGGCAAACCGCGTAACTGAGTCCTCGCCTGCGCGGTACAGGGGCGCGGGGGTAGGACGACAAATGGGACTGAAGGAGGTGCGGGCGGCAGGCGCTTCTTAGCACAGCTCATTCCGGTAGCCGCCCGCACCTCCTTCAGTCCCCTTTGTCGTCCTACCCCCGCGTCCCTATACCGCGCAGGCGAGGACTCAGTTAGGCGGTTTGCCTATAACTGTGCGAAACACAGTAGCAAAGCTACTGTTTCACGCTGGTATTCTGTGGGAGTGTTGGTACTAACTTGGCCGACCCGGCCCATTCGCACTGCATCTAGCAAGCGGGGACAGTAAGACTCTACCACACCAAAAATTTGCATTGTATTTACTATCTCATTTTACCCTCATCCTTCGCCGTACGAAAGACAGAAACGGTGTAAAACGATCCTCCCCTTGTGATTTTAATTGCATTAGATAATACGGTCACTCCTGGCTCATTGCACTTGCTTGGCTCATAGTCGTCGGAGAAGATTGCGGTGCTGGTATGAGCGAGACGGAGTTATGTAGGTAGGTAATTGCATTCTTTCCAGTGCAGCCATGAGAGATTTCGTGATGTATGACATAGTGCGCTTAATTAATTGCTTAGAAATTGATGAAGATGTGTAAATCTGATTAATCGTTGTTTGTTTGATTTTGATAGGTAAGGTAGCCATTTTTAGGTTAAGGTTTTAACAAAATTTTAAATGGAATATCCTTACATAGTATAGCACAGATCTATCTATTGAATAATGTTTTGTAATCTTGTTTTGTCGAATTAGTTAGTAAATCGTGCTTTCTCAATTACCTTCAGTAAGTTTGTTGAGAAAGCAACACAAATATGAACTTTTCCGACAAAATATGAAGGCAAATTATTCACTACATCTGTATCTAAATTGTTTTCAAATCTTACAAGGGGATTTTGCTCACTTGCAGTTACAGTGATTGGATTGTCTTGAGATTGTCTACTGCAGATAATGTAGATAGGATGACAATACAAGTACAGTCTTCAAAATGTATTATCATTATATTTGTATACTTAGCCTTCATCTGAGGCCGACTTCTTACTCTCCCCTCTAAACCTCCACATCCCACTCTGGGGCTACTCGCTCGGTTCCACATTCGCATAGTCACACCAATAACCAACAAACACATTGCATTAAAAATAAAAAAATTAACAAAAAATCATTTATGGTAACCAGCTAGCTGTCAATGATCTTTAACGTGTTACTTTGAGTGAAGCCACACGTAATTTTTTGAACTCACTTTCAGCCGCCGTGTAACAAACTAGGCTTTTGTATAAAACAGAATGCAGCAGAAAAAACGCGACCGAAAATACGCGGCTCACGAGTCAAAAAATTGCGCTCATCTGATATAATGACATTGTCTTTTCATGTCATTATCATTATCACCATGTCAGCCGAAAGAAGTTCACTGCTGGACATAGGCCTCCCCAAGGCTCTCCACTCAGACCGGTCTTGTGCTTTTCGCATCCACCGCGATCCCGCGATCTTAACCAGGTCGTCGCTCCATCTTGTTGAAGGCCTACCGACAGCTCATCTCCCGGTCCGCGGACGACATTCTTCATTTCTCGTCCTGCGAGAGTGTGAGTTTTTTCATGTATTTAATTAAATAATATCAGAATATTTGTTCAATAACAACGACTGCTGAATAATATATCCAGTTTAAATAAAAGCTTCACGTGTGTGAAATATAAGCCGGTCGATTTTGCCTTATCGTTTGTTTCAAGCTACATAAAGGAAGTCGCAAACAGCCAAGTTTCATGCCACAGCGCCGCGATAATGTTGATGAATGACTTTCCACTCTCATTGTGTATATTCTGCAACTTCGCAAAGCGAATTGTGGTTGAAAAAACTTTGAGGAGACTCCGCCAAATTGTTTAATTAATTTAGTTTTTTCTGGTTGCTGAAGTTTATTTGCTTAGCCATTTTATGAACTTATTTACTTAATTATTATTGTAATACACTAGCTGACCCAGCTATCGTTCTGTCATATAATGACCTAAAGATATTACAGAATAAATAGCATAGGTATTTTGGCGGTAAAATAATTATGAACATCAATAAAACTTTGTTTATAATTGTATCATGGCACTGGAAAAGAGGATCTGCCGAGTCCTAAAAATTTTAAAGGGTATGAACAGGGGGAAAATTAAAAAAAAATGCGAACTAGGCGAGTGAGGTGTTGTATTCTATGTATTTTTTTGCACTTAATCGAATGAAACTATACCCATACTTATAGAATCAAGGTTTTGCGAGATATGAAAGGTACACTATTAACTACTACACTATTAACTCTTTAAATTTTTCCTCTATTGCAGTATACTCGTATTTCACAGTTCCTATTAATTATTGCATATTAACTCGCACTTGCTTGTTTTCCTCGTTGACTCGAATAAGCCTTATTTGCCGAAAAACATAGTCACAATTTGTAACAGTTGGTGCCAACTGTGCCATGAAACCAATCACATTCTTGACCCTCATTCAATAGCAGGACCCTCATTCAGACGTCAAAATGCGCGAAGAAATGGCATCAACCCTTGCCCTGTATGGATACAATATTTCTAAAGCAGTGAGTGCCCGTGTCTCCATACGGAAAGTCATCCTCTTTCATGTTTTGAATCTTGGCATTCCCTGGTAAACTGCATAAACTTGGGCATTTAATAAACAATCTGCCATCGCACAAGGGAAGGCGTAGTGCGGAAATTAATTTGCTTGGTATTAATGGCACCTGCTGCTATATTAATCAAAGTAGACAATGGAGACACTTGGAAATGGGACGTTAATTTTTTTTATCAAATAGCTGCCGAATGAGCATGCTGGTCACCTGATGTTAAGCGATCACCGTGACTCATGGACACCTTACATCATTATTAGGACTACGGGTGCGTTGCCTAGAGCATGAATACCGGTATTCGATAATATCGAAAAACCGGAATATCGGAGCAAAATCCTGATATTGGCAAAACCGGTATTGGGATTGTATAATACCGGTATTTCGATAATTTCGATATTGATCTCTAAATACCAATTATTTTGTTTTAAAATAAAGTATTACAGTCTGAACACTCAAAAGTTGCAAAAGTGGCAAATTCAATAATACTTATTTAATGAATATTATTATTTAAAATAAAATAAATTAGAATCTACTATTTATAAAGATTACCATGTGACCTACGAGAAAACCGCGTGTAATTACGTGGCGTGGCGATGGCGTGGTGTACATCTGCACCTGGCCATAGTAAATGTATGAGATTGATTGTACTAACACTCGTCAGGTAGCGTAGCATGGCTTTTCGTTTTAGTAACGTAATGTAATATAAAAGAAATTTTACATACCTAGATCTTGTCTCATTTAGACAATAACAAAAGTGTATCATCGGATACCGAGTATCTCAAAATTTGTATAAAAATACTTTACATGTTTGTTCACTGTAATTTGAAATAATCTTAGCTACCAACTCGTACTTAAGATTGTCGGAACCGGAAAGGCTTGGGAAGTGGGAAACTCATTCATTTTACTTTAATAATACGAATATCGAAAAAATACCGAAATACCGGAATACCGGTATTAGAATTTTCGATATCGAAAAAATACCGGTATTGTAAAAAACGTCCGATATTAGATGCTCTAGCGTTGCCGGCCTAAAGGGGGATAGAGGAGGGGGAAAGGGGAGTTGGGCTTCCGGATGGTTAATTTTGTTAATCAGATTGAAACGTTGTCACTGTTGGCCATAAGCCTTCTCACGTGGTCTCAGTGCTGATTGGTAACTTCACTTGACACGCATGTTAAATTCTGAGCCGGTATGTGGCACATGGTTTATCTGGATCGTGTCGAAAGATTTGGAATGCGGCAGTATCAGATTCACGCGCGATTGATTCAGATAAGCCCATCATATAATAACTTAGATATATTCTTGTATATAAGGTAGCATTTAATATAATTAAAATGGGAGCGCCAAAGTTCGCATATTCTTCGGTAGTCATACCGTAATTTTTGTCCGAATCATCGTTTGTCATATTATTATTTTTTTCCACTGAAACCTTACAGTTGCCTGAAATTATTAAATGACCATCCTATAGAAAACGATAGGTTAGGTTAGTTTTGTTTTATAACAATTCTGAATAATTATTGTACCTATTCAGAGAAAAACGAGTTATGACAAACGATCGTTCTGACAAACATTACCTACATTCGGACTTCCAATAAGTACGCGAGCCGATATGGACCCAATTAAAATAATTCCAAGTTAATTTGAAAATAGTGATCTAAGCATGGCAAGCCTCGAAATTGGACTAAGGATGAACATGTCGAAGACCAAGTTAATGACAAATAGCACCCAACGTAGGATTGAGATAAACGGTGAACAGATCGCATATGTCCATGAGTATATTTACTTGGGCCAATTAGTCTCCTTCCAGGCGAGGCAAGAAAAAGAAGTCGAAAGACGGACAGAAAACGCCTGGAGGAGCTATTGGTCCATGAAACACCTTATGAAGGGTAACTTCCCGATTTCCTTAAAAAGGAAACTCATGGAAATGTGCGTACTACCAACTCTCACCTACGGTGCTCAAACTTGGTCCTTGACAGAAGCTCTGAAGTCCAAAATCGGGGTTTGCCAGCGGGCCATGGAGCGCAGCATGCTAGGTTTAAAACTCGTGGACCGGATTCGGAATACCGCCCTGCGCTCCATGACCCAAATCACTGATGTAGGTCGAACAGCGTCTAAGCTGAAGTGGGACTGGGCTGGCCATGTTTGCCGCATGCCAGATGAGTTGTGGGCCAAGATAACCACCGAGTGGATGCCCACCAACTCGAAAAGGCGACCTGGCAGACCTAGACGGCGATGGCGGGATGAACTAGACTTCTTCTTGAAGGACTGGCCCTTGTATGCAGGGGACAGAGAGCAGTGGAAGTATTGGGGGGAGGCCTTTGCTCAGCAGTGGGACAAAATGGGCTAACAATAATAATAAATAATTTGAAAAGCTTCTAATCCACCACTCAACTTCCCTGAAAAATTCTGGTTGTAATTTAATTTTGCACATAAATTTCGAAAAACTCAGAGTTTCGAGTCCACGTTCTTCTGCTGATAGACTATACTTGTAGGTCAAACAATGGTTTAGCCTAGTGAGAGTACCACGACTTAATTTCCTTACTTCGGAATAAATACCAACAATAGCGTATGTGTTTTTTTAATAATCATCAATCTAAAACAGCATTACAATTATAAGTAAGTATAAGTATAGAGTAATTCTGAAAGCCAATAATAGAACTTCCTTAATGACATAATTATTATAAGCCTGAGTAGAAGTAAACGTAGGACAATAAGAAAGAAAACATGTATGTACCTACTCATACTCATTTATTGGTAATCATGTTTTGTTAACAAGCGTGTTGGGCACCTTTGCGTCAGGAACGATTCGAGGCGGTCTTTTTTAATTATATAAAAATGTTATTTAAGTTAGTTAGTAGTATTTAGTTCATTTATTAATTATTTTGTATTGTGTGTTATTTAATAAAGTATATTTTAATTTTGTTAATTATTCTGATATATAAATTACTAGCTTTTACCCGCGGCTTCGCACGCGTCAACTAATCGGTCTGTTAGTTGCAATTGAAATTTTCGGGATTTAACGAAATTCCCCTGGAAATTTCCAAAATTTATATTGTGGTCTTCCTTTACTGAGGTTGTGTTGTGAATAGCTGTACAAAATTCAAGACTCTAAACCCAGTGTTAAAATTTCGAAATTTTTCCCTATCCAAATTCAAATCATTTATTTAGTAAATAGGCCGCAATGGGCACTTTTACACGTCATTTTTTAAATTACCAGCGCTTTCGGAAAGACCATCATTTGCCAAGAAGAATGCGCCGCAAGAAACTTGGCAGAAAGTTATTTTTTTCAAAATAAAATAATTATAAATAAAATATTTAAAAACTACAGTATATCATTAAAGAAAAAAATACAAAATAATAATAATACAGGGATGTATGTGGTCCCTTAGTTACAAAACTATCCCGTGGGAATATCCGGCTTAAAAGTATCGTATATGTGTTATTCTAGACATCCAGCTACCTTCATACCAAATTTCATGACTCTAAGCCCAGGGATTATTATTTCAAGATTTTATCCCTATCCCGTGGGAATATCAGGATGAAAAATAACCTATGTGTTATTCCAGAGGTCCAGCTACCTACATACCGAATTTCATAGCTCTAAGCCCAGTGGTTGTTATTTCGAGATTTTATCCCTAGGTATCCCGTGGGAATATTGGGTCAAAAAGTCGTCTATGTGTTAGTACAGGCGTCCAAATACCTACATACCAAAAGTCATGACTCTGAGCCCAGTGGTTATTATTTCAAGATTTTATCCCTATTCCGTGGGAATATCGGGATGAAAAATAACCTATGTGTTATTCCAGAAATCCAGCTACCTACATACCAAATTTCATGGCTCCAAGCCCAGCGGTTGTTATTTCGAGATTTTATCCCTAGGTATCCCGTGGGAATATTGGGTCAAAAAGTCGCCTATGGTTATTGCAGGCGTCCAATTACCTGGATTATTAATGTATGGCCAAAAAACTTTTCCCAAAGTATCACATCCCAAAAAATTTTACCCAAATTATCATTTGGCAAAAAATCATTTAGCAAAAAAACTTATCGCAAATTTACTGTTAATAAATTTTTATTTGGCAAATTATTGTTTCGCAAATAATTACTTAGTCATGTTTCATATTGCCAAGTAATATTTGGTCAAATGTATCGTTTGGCATAATGTACTCTTCCCAAAATATCGCATGACATAATAACCTACTTTTCTGAGAACAGTTTGTTTCTGTGGAGGGGCGCAGTTCTAACCTAACCTAACCTACTTTTTTGATAGCAGTTCGTTTTTGCGGGGGACGTAGTTTTAACCTATAATCTAACCTACTTTTCTGGTAGCAGTCTGTTTTCTGTAGGGGACGCAGTCTATCCTCATCCACTTTTCTGATAGCAGTTCGTTTCTTTGGAAGACGCAGTTCTAACATAAGCTACTTTTCTGGTAGCAGTTGGTTTTTGTGGTTGGTTTGTGCGAAATGTCATTTTGAACAAACATTTTTTTGGAATACAATATTTGCCAATATAAAACGTTTGCTTAATACACGTTTGTCGTAATATAAATGATAATTTGACCAAATGAATAAAATGCGAAATGTAAATATGCCAAAGATTCGTTTGGGAAATGAAACTATTGCGATAAGTTTTTTGGGAAGTGAAATTTGGCGAAAAATATTTTGACGAAACGGCAGTACACCCAATTACCTACATACCAAAAATCATGACTCTGAGCCCAGTGGTTATTATTTCAAGATTTTATCCCTATCCCGTGGGAATATCGGGGTTAAAAATATCCTATGTGTTATTCTAGAGGTCCAGCTACCTATATACTAAATTTCATGGCTCTAATCCCAGCGGTTGTTATTTCAAGATTTTATCCCTATCCTGTGGGAATATCGGGGTAAAAAATAGCCTATGTGTTATTCCAGAGGTCCAGCTACCTACATACCGAATTTCATGGCTCTAAGCCCAGTGGTTGTTATTTCGAAATTTTATCCCTAAGTATCCCGTGGGAATATTGAGTCAAAAAGTCGCCTATGTGTTATTACAGGCGTCCAACTACCTACATACCAAATTTCATGACTCTAAGCCCAGCGGTTATTATTTCAAGATTTTATCCCTATCCTGTGGGAATATCGGGGTAAAAAATAGCCTATGTGTTATTCCAGAGGTCCAGCTACCTACATACCGAATTTCATGGCTCTAAGCCCAGTGGTTGTTATTTCGAGATTTCATCCCTAGGTATCCCGTGGGAATATCGGGTCAAAAAGTCACCTATGAGGAATTCCAGATGTCCAACTACCTACATACTAAACTTCATTACTCCAAGCTCAGCGGTTGTTATTTCGAGATTTTATCCCTATCCCGTGGGAATATCGGGATAAAAAGTATCCTATGTTTTAATCCAGGTTATAAACTAACTTATTGCCAAATTTCATCCAAATCCGTCCAGCCGTTTTAGCGTGAAGAAGTAACCAACATACTCACTCACTCACATCCTCACTCACTCACAAACTTTCACATTTATAATATTAGTAGGATAGGATTATTACAAGCTACTTAGTTTAATAATTTTCAGTAGGTAAGTAATAGCCGTTGGCTGAAATTTAAGGAACTTTTCAAAAGTGTAAAATGTGTGCTCGACAAGCCAGGTTTTTTGTCTTTTTTTTATTTCTTGCCTCGGGGAACTTGTTGTACACCGTCGGGCCTAAAACATTCGAGGGTGAATATTCCAGGCTCGATTTTGACGCGGCGGATAGGATAATGCCACTGATAACTTGTTTTTAAGCATTGTTATATTTTTTATACTATAGTTTATATAATTCTCCATTTGTAACACCTAATAATTTATTGATATTCCTCTTCCTCTGTCAGAAGCAAAATTTTAAAACTCATTTTCCAATACTTGGTGGGCTGTCCGGAATCCGTTTTTACTTTGAAATCCTCAAATTGTAAAAAAACCATTTGGTAACTCTGGTTAATTTTAGTCAAGGCATGTTCTTAATTAGTTAATGCGTGCAAAAACCAAATATCATCGTTGTAAGTACAATTATTGTGCCCCGAATCATCCCATAAACAAACGTCCGAGCGCGCAACCAAACTTTGGTGGTCAAAGTTTAGTTCGATCTTACTCGTTTCTAAACGATACCTAAAGTATCAGATAGCGCCTCCGCGTACCTGCCGGTTACGCTGCTGCAGCCAATGGTAACGTTGGTGTCATTCCTCGTTTCGTTTCCCGCCAATCACGTAAATACCCAATTTTGGTGCAAAGGGCGTCAAAAAAAATCTAATAATGGTGGCTTTTCAAAAAATAGTAAGGAGTATGATTATAACATGTCTTTTAAAAGCATTTTGAGTGTTTTGAGTTTCTTTTTAACTGAATTGATTGTATTTGGTTATAAATGTAACCGCATTTTTTTAGGATTTATTTTCTTCCTGGTTTCAGTTTTGGTGGTCAAATTTTGGTGTTTTTGGTGGTTGTGTTTGGCATTTTGCAGCCCTTTTCTCGCTCATTTATGGATCGCTTCTAACGGAATTTTGTGTGAAGACATATACTTGTTACCCGCATACAAAAATGTAGTAAAATAATAAAAAATATTTTTTTTGCAACCCCTCCCATATCAGGAAATATAAAGATTTTATTTTTGCCATATTCTATTGAATGAGGTATCATTTGATAGAGCTATTAAAATGCAGCAAAAAATGTCATATAAACTATATACCTTCAGAGCCCCAGTCGCTAGATATTAACTGTCAAAGTCATTTTTGAAGAGCCCAGTGCCCACCCCCTTAACTTTTAAACTATCACTGTTAAAAATTCGAAACAGATCTACAATATACCTGTTAACGAATACTTTTAATAAAAAATATAACGGCCCCTGTAGGTCAATTAATTTTGAATTGTTTTAACGGTTACAAAACCCTACCGTGTGGTTATGTCTGGCACACACAAGGATGTTTTTTTTTCGTTAGTTTGAATTTCCAACGCTTGACAAATATTATTATAAACAGTCCTCGTTTTTTATCTAGCGAACAAAGTAAAATAATGTCTCAAAAAGAAAGTCTAGAAAAAAAGAACAGATAGCTGAAAGGGAAAGAAAAAAATAAATAAAACAATCTAATTTAAGGCGAAGAATTGAAAAAGCCGAAGGATAAGTAAAAACCTCTCAATAAGCAAAAAAAAAAACATATACATATGTTATGATAAACCAAAAAGATGATGAGATTGTATTGAAGGGCTAATTCCTTCATTGTGATCTTTCATTTTAATACCAGGTATTGAAGTACGTACCTACTATTTAATTGGCGCTTTTATTTGAATAAGATTTTTGTAATAATCATTTTTATACATATTTTTACCCTTATCTTGTCATTTTCAATTTAAAATGCCATTAGTGACACTGTTTCTTAATTATGGTGGCCAGTACCTAATTTCGGTGACGCTTTTTCAAATTATGGTGAACATTTGCAAATTTTGGTGTAATGTAAAAATTTTAAATTTAAATTTCTCCTAAATTACTTGGTGTAAAACTGGACCATTTAGTAAACTTGTTTAATATACCTATTAGTTTCATTTGAGAACTTAACTTTATTCAAAAGTCTTAATTTCAAAATTACCACCAAAATTGGCAAAAAAGTAAGCTTGTTGCGATTCACCCATATGAGTCACTTTGCCGGACGCGGGACGTAGCGAACCGTCGCTTGACTTAATATGAAATAACGATAAATAATAATAATATGTTACTATTGTATTCAAAAATTCAAAATTATTTATTCATGTAAGTAATTAAATTATTTATTGTATGTAAACTAAGTGTGAAACTTAGGTATTGTAGGTGTAAGGTACACATACTCGTATACATATCGCACATCTAGATTAGTCTAGACTAAAAGAGCATCAACTCAAAATACCTTAAAAAATAGCATTTTAATTTAGGCCTTTCAAAAATTAAGTATACATACTTAGGCCTTAATTAAAATGGTGTATTATTTTGAAATGATACCACTGTTAATCTAGGTGTGAGATGTGTATATTGTATGTGTAAATTAACTAGATACTTCAGCGGGTTTGAGTTTAGGCGTTAGATACCTACTGTTCCAAAATTTTCAGTACTTAACGCACGTTTGTCTTAACTCCGTCCTAATAACGATTCATTCCAACAGGAAAAGTGAGAAATAGGTACTTAGAAGTAAATTTCTAAAGGTTTAGTCGATAGCACCTGTAAGGGAAGCCGTGGTCAAGGGGTGGAATTTCGAGTTAAGAAGTTTTGATCCCCGTGGGTGGGAAACTTGGTCGACGGTTAAATTTCCTCCTCAACAGGGTTTAAATATTCCATCTTAGTCTGGCTTTACCAATAAGAACTTTAATAGAAATATTGTACACTAGCTTACGCCGGCCGCTTCCAGTCATTACAAAACAAAACTTATATTATTTTGGGAAATGAAGCCGGTTAACAGTGTCTATGTGTCTTAAATCGAGTTCAGCTCGACGTCTTACGAAGTAATCTGTAGTAGCCCTTCTTTTGGGAAACACGGCATGTCGACTGCTGCAAAGCAAAACGCATACTACGCGCCACCGCTCTACTCGCGCGACTGCTCGTCAAAATTACTACTGGCACACAATTACCCAAGTTTTCGTCATCATTTTCAGAACTTCCTATACTGTACGTATTTTATAACGTACGTCCATCAAATGTTTACATAATAACCTAACCGATGCTAACCTGTAAGCAAAATTTCAGCTTTCTATTCCAAACGGGTCTGACTGTGTATCACGCGTCGCAATATAGCCCACGGCTCAGAACCTGTCTTAGTACAAATACTACAGGCACAGATGTTTGCTACATCAGTATATACCTACCTCATACATTAGGTAACATCGCTATTTCATTTTTGTTCATGCCACGTTGCTCACACGGCGCGTGCACGCCACAGCACAAGTCTCCTGTGGATTGTTCTGTTATTGTAATGCACTTTATTTGCAGTAGATGTATGCAAGTTTCGTAAAAAAATACAATGGTAGCTGTATACAGAGAATGAAAATAAATGACGGTTAAGTCTATAGCAAAAACGTTTTAAATATTATATTAGTTATAATAGATTACCACAATGTGGACCTTGTAAGTGCTCAAAAAAACTCTATGGATGCAGAAGAACAGGATCTAATTTAAAGTCAATGGAAAAATAAGTAATCATTAATTGTATGGATTAAATAATTTAGTTGAAACTGTACATGTATCCATAAGTCACTGGTTAATATCCGGTTCGAAGGACGTAATGAATAAGAAATAGGTAAGCTAAAAAATGAAATAATTGATTGTTTAAATAATCGAATTTACTTATATTATTATAAATATAATTTTATAGTTTCATGATACGCCTAGGAATTTCATGATCAGCCTAAACGTCACTAGACAAATCGTTAAACAGTGAGTTTTGAACGATATGGCGGATGTCCCTTAGCGAATTCATGAAATGGCGCCATTTCACTATATGCCTAGAAATTTCGTGATCTGGAGGATTTTACGATCGGCCGCCGATATATCGATCACACGGCAACTATAAAAAATTCCGGGATAAAAATCATTATTTTTCTTTCATTCTATATCCTCCATACCAAATTACATCTTAATTTGTTCAGCGATTTATAAAAGTGTAATGATGTAACAACTAGACAGACAAACTGTTGTAACAGGAAATATAAAGTAAGCTTCACTAAGTGCATAATAAGTGACATACTTACCTGACAATTTATATTCCCTGAACTATATAAAGTTATGTATGAAAATACTTACTCCAATTCATTAAACTTCATTAATGTAGCTTTATTGATAAAAAGCGCCTAGATTTTAAAATATCGAGAAGCCTGTTGTATTAAATAAATAATTTTACAATTAAGCGTGCACAAAGTTTGTTCTTCGAGCGACCCACTTTAAGAAAATACTGGAGTGAGTGAAGCAAAAATTCTCCTCGGAATCAAGAGCTTGTTACTGTTCTGAACAAAAGGCGGGGACTTCGAATACAATGCCTAGCAAATGGTGCATCGAAGACGCTTACTGGAGTGTGAAGAAAAGTAAAGGCAGGCTAGGTAACGGGAAACTAAATGTTTCCCTTAGTATGGTTTCAGAGTGGTGTAGGTTTGTATTTATGCTGAAGAAAAGAAAACCCTTATTCTCCGGTCGTGATAAGGTCCTGGCGCTTCGCTTGCCGCTGCCGCAGTGCACTTGCTTCGCTCGCTCCGCTCGTACGTTGTAGTCGCGAGTATACTTAACTCTCCTACTCGCTTCGCTTGTCGTCGTGCCTAATTTCCTGGAACCTAAATTGACATTAAATAACCAATATATTTGAATATTTTTCAATATATTTGATGTTGCTGGTGATCTAAGAGTTAAGTATGTGGGAAGAATAAGGTCAAGATTCAAGTCAACAACATGGTCCTTAGATACTAACTGAAAACTCATATTTCACACATCTTTAGGTTGCTGACCGGATATTAATTTAAATTGGTAAATAAAATAAAATAATACTTTTTCTTTTGTGAATTCAGAACAAAAACTGTTAACATTTTACTTCTGAATGTTTTTCGTAATAGGGATACGAAACCATGTCGAGCTAAATTCGATTTCTGGCGTGAGTTATCCGATGCACTAGTTAGATAATTAAAGGCACTAAGGTTTATGAAAAAAAAAATAAACTACTTCAAGCCCTCTACCTTTCTTTCAAAGATTTGAATTTAAAAGACTACCAAAACTACCAATACTGAACGTGGAACTAGCGTGAGATTTGCAATTAAATTATATTTAAGACCTGTTTCACCACTTTTGTCGACTAACTTTAAGTGAAGGAGAGGCTTGAAGTAGTTTAATTTTTTTTTCATAAGCCTTTAGACAAATCGCAACTTTTTAGTACTATACAGCATTCAAAATAAATAAAAAAATTCGCTCCACCATAATTAAATTACATAATTCAATTACTTCACATGTTCGTGTATTTCTTCCTTCACCGCAAAGTTCGTGGTAAAATTTAAGTGTAGGTACAGTCAAGTGTAAAAATATGAACTTATTCAAAGTTTCGAAAATAAGTAGCAGAGACTCTTATTCCTACACAATAAAGCTGTAGTAACATAATTTTTAGTGGTTCGAATAGATACTTATTTTTGCGCTTGACTGTACCTAATTTCGATCGTAAACTCAGAAATGCGAATCTGAATCACCATGCTACCACAGCTTAAAGACTGACTAGATGAATAATATTTCTCCAAACAAGTTAAAGTAGACTAAATATTACAATACAATACAATACAATAACTCTTTATTGCACACCAAAATATTTTATGTAGATGAAAAATACATAAGATTGAAATAAACACTGCGCACCGCAACTGTATTGAATAATAATTCTAATCTTTTCTGTACATAGAACTTAATTATTATGTAATACAGAATTATTTTGAGTTAGTACGGTATTAAATGTCATGTGCGACTGGTTTTTCTGCCAACAAAAATGACATTTTTTTGCCGAATAGCTGGCAAACGAGCAGACGGGTCACCTGATGGTAAGTGATCACCGCCGCCTATGGACACCTACAGAATAAGAATTATTAGGACTGTGGGTGCGTTGCCGGTCTTGCAATAGGCGATACAGTCGCCTTTCTGTCCTTGTGTGTGTCTGTTGTCTTTCTTTCTGTGTTTCTGTTGTTTTCCTGCAATATTTCTTGTTAAAGTAATAAAAAATATCATTTTTTTTACGGTAAACCTCAAAAATCACCCTCGAACGTAAACGTTGCACCTTTATTAAACATATTTACCGTAGTGATCCCAGAGCAAATAAAGGGAAGTGTATATTAAGTCGGCCTGTCGGTAGCAAAGCTGGAGGTAATGTGTTTATTTAGGTATCCGAATGCCTGAATTATGTAAATGTTACGGAGGAACGTTAGCGGAGCCTACAAGACAACCACATTCAAGGATATTATGTAACTTAGGCACAAACTCATCGCAACAAATGTATGAATAATATTCTTAATTAACTGCTATGAACCAGCTTCTAAAAGGCTATTCTTATATGAGTCTAAGTGATAAAGAAGGAACAGAACGTTAGCCTCCTTTCGTTGGTGATACTGTACCTAATATACCTACCGCATAATTAGCATTGTCCATAAGGTATAATTTTCACTGTCAGAACAGTACAATGTTAGTACAGTCGCCATCATATATTTCGGAGCAGCCAAGGTGGTCGAAAATATTGGAACATGCATTCTATTATTGCGGTATTAGAGTTCATGTTTCGATATTTTTCATCACCTTAGCTGCTCCGAAATCTGATGGCAAATGTACTTACTGCTAGTAAAATGCTAGTTATAAATGTGGTATTGCAGTATCACCGACGCTTTGACATTTTTAATATTTGACACATTTGACAGTAATAGCAAAAATAACGATGAAAACGTGGGTAGTGGTGCGTCGGTATTAGTTTCGTCGGGTAGTCGCGCAAGCAGAGCGGTAACGAGCAGTGCGCGTGTTGCAGCAGCCGCCGAGTCGTGTTACTGCTAGAGGAAAGGCTACGAATTAGCCTGAAAAATGTAGAGCTAAACTCGATTTAACACGTGAGTTGTCCGGGTTTATTTCTTTAAATAATAACGTTAACCAGTTTAAAGAATAAATGTGATAAGTCAAGCTTCCATTTTATATCAACTTGGACTATTGCGAATAAAATCAAATGGAACATAATATCACTGACATTGTTGCGTGTCCCAATCTTTCTGTTAAATATTCAGTTGACTATTTAACATGTTATACTAGTACTTATTCAAAATAATTTCTGTTTTTTTTTAACCCTTAAATTGGCAGTGTGCCACCCGTGCCCTATTATTCAAGACTATCTTTTTGTATTTTTTTACGTAGATTTTTTTGGACTATACCTAGGTACCGACGAGGCTTGAACCATAAACTTTTTCCAATTTTGTTAATTTAAGGGTTAAACAGAAATAGGCTTGCGTTTGACCACAATCACGCCTGATGGTAAGCAAAGATGTGGATTAAGATGAAGCACGCTTGCCTAAATATGAAGTGTTCACCCTAGATTTGAAGACGGCCAGATAAAAACAAAACTAAGTAAATACAGACGTATTTTCTTTAATTTTACAGGCTGCTGCGTTTATTTAGAATCTGTAGTAGCTAAGTACCTAATTTATTTTAAATGCTTCATATTAAATACCTCGCTAGTTTAACTTGGTTCTTAATAACAAATTTCATAAAGCATTTTCTTTAATGAATGCATCTTTCATAAATTGAATCAAAAAATAACAGTGTCAATTAGTTGCAGAGTACAATTAAGTTGTGTGAAATACGTCGAGAGGTCGAGCACTGCAAAGGACGGAGTCTGCGAAGAATGAGCTCGAGATACTTAATGGAGTCCTAACTCGGATAGCGTAGCTGAGAACTTTTTTGTAAAAATCTTCTTACAAATTTTTACTCCTTGCACGAGAAGAAAAAAAGTGCGCGTACTTTTCTCATAAGCATATATTATTATGTATTATTGCTACAGATTATTAAACATATGTAGATATTATGCGTTGTGTCAGTCTCATCAATCTAATGTGATGTATGTAATAAATTATGTATACAGAGTGTTACTAGGACGCGGGCATTCCTTGATACAATGAATTAATCCGCGTAAAGTTTGTATTGATTGAAATAAAATAAAAAAAGTACGCAAACTTTTAGTATCAAGCCTTGTCATTTAAAAATGTAACCTTTAAATAAAAGTAAAAAAAAAGTACTAGCAGTGAATACTAGCAGAAAAATGTAACGTCGAACTTTTAAAAACATTGTTTTACGACTGTCTCCTGCACTTACTCGTTTATAACACGGACACACCATGGGAACTGTGTGACAAAGTGAATGTGATACGAGTAGTAACCACATATAAACATAAAAGATGTAGTGTTAAGGGAAAACTATAAACTATCTTGACCCCTTTTGCTTTTCAGGAGATTGATGCGAGCGTTTATGGATTTCAGAGACTCGCATAAGTATTTCGTATTTACTTACATAAGACAGTGTTTTTGGACCTCATTTCAGAATAGTTACATTTTTAAATTTTAAAATCTTTAAAAACCATTACAACATTCAACATCAAAACCATACAACATTAGACATTAGCAAAAAAACATCAAAAATCAAGTTTGTTGTATAGAAGCGACCTTTAAATATCTATTTTATTTTCATTATTTATTTTTAAAGTGATTATACAACTAAATATTCTGTGAATGAATCAAGCAAAAAAATGGCAAAAAAAACACGATTGTTGTATGGGAGTCGCATTAAATTTTTATTTTATTCTGTTTATAGTACAAATTTTTTCTTCATCATCATCATCATCATCATCATGTCAGCCGAAAGACGTCTACTGCTGAATATAGGTCTCCCCAAGGCTCTCTCCACTCAGACCGGTCTTGTGCATTCCGCATCCAACGCGATACCGCGATGTTAACCAGGTCGTCGCTCCATCTTGTTGGAGGCCTACCGACAGCTGGTCTCCCGGTCCACGGATGCCATTCGAGAACCTTCTGACCCCATAGGCCATGAGCCCTGCGATGCGTAACAACGTTTATTTGCGGGAAGACCTCTTTTTCGCTCTTATTGCGTGGAGATAAAGCGTTATTTGGTCGGCTAAAGACGATTCTGCGTCGATAGATGTGGGGAGACCTATGTTCTACGTGACGTCACTTTTTAGCACGGCGCGTCGTCGCGACCCCCCACTCCCAAACTTTGACGCGCTTCATCTCTGTAATTATTTGTTTGACTCACGAAAGAAAAAGGCGCCTCGAATATTTTCTGATAACACAGACGGATCAGATGAAATAATATTTCGTTTACGCAGAAAACTACTCAATTAAAACGTATTTATTTTAATATTCTAAGCAAAATGCTCTTTCATCTTATCGTGAGTATCTAAATTCCAAACTGTTTGTCAGGAAATTGGCAGCGGTTACGAACAGCGCGTTCCTTTATCAGACACGACGAAGTGAAGAATATTTTAGATATCAAAACCAAAGTAATTCATTCCTTATTCATAGTTTGTCCCAGTTTTACAGGCGCGGATGTACTGAGCAATAAACGGGGTGCTTTCGGGAAGACTGAAAGACATTTTTTTTAGTGGTGAAATGAGATGCTTTGTCACGTAGACTTATACTCGTTTCCTTCAAGTAGTATATTTCTAGGGCTTCTATACAAAATGAAATTGAACGTATAAACATAAGCATATAAATAAAATGGATTCTAATAATGACAGTTGAATATAACGCTCGGAATATAAGGCAAGATTTATTAGTAAAGCGATCGTAGGTCACGTAAGATTGGATTAATATAAAAATATATCTTCATCAGATTTTACGTTCATCGGAACAGATTAATGATTTTATAGCAGATTTATGCGATAAAGTAAACGACAAAATTACTTATAGTAAACGTTTAAAATAAAAATGTGCGCCGAATATAAAAGACTAGCATTTGCCCGCGGTACCGCCCGCGTGGTATTCGGTTATCGCGCGCTGTTCCCTCGGGAACAGTGTATTTTTCCGGGATAAAAAGTAGCCTATGTCACCCTCGGGCCCATAAACTATCTCTATGCCAAAAATCACGTCGATCCGTCGTTCCGTTATGGCGTGAAAGACGGACAAACATACAAACACACTTTCGAATTTATAATATTAGTATGGATTTATGCGATAAAGTAAAGGTAACAATTACTTATGAACTTAAAATAAAAATGTGCGCCGAATATAAAAGATATGCTGCAGGTATACGAGTTAACAATAGCGCAACTAAATCGCACAATGCGACCCATAAAATTGCTACAAAAATCCCACCGATACATAACAGCTTTGTAAGAGTAAACGACAGGACACATCGACAATTTGTCTCTGCGTTGGACACGGTTCGGGACCCAGCTGACAGATCGCAGCGCGATACATTGCGGGCTCACTATGTAGCGTCGACATGTCGTGTCATGGACGCAAAGCCATGTAGTTACGCAGATTAATTGCTCGGAAATCTAGCGCTAAATGGGCTGCTTGTTTGTTTGCAATTATGTTAAACAGATTGATGGGGGTGGAGAAAGTGAGTGCTATTTTGAACTAATTTGTATGGCTGGTTTTGCGATATATACCGTCATATTTTGCGTAGATTTTGTAACGTCGTTAGTTTCTTGTAATGTTTTTTTTTTATATATAACGATCTCGTAATATAGAATCGAAAAAATCGTCTTAGCATCCCCTAATGGTTTTTAAAGACCTATCCAACATATCCAATACTCCACACTGTAGGATTAGTCGAGAAAAAAAAATCACCCTCATGATCTATGGGAAGTATAGTCACCAGTATTAATACCTGCCACAGCGGAGCGTGCCAAAATATCTGACAGGTCCTTCCGTCCTTAGAAATAGAGTCGTATCAGATATTTATACCCTATTTTTTTTTATTTCCCACATTTTGGCGTAACTTAATTTAATAGGTATGTATATTCATGCCAAATTACAGCTTTCTAGTAGGTACTAACGGTCTTTGAGATAGAAAGACCGACAAACATGACGAAACTATAAGGCTTCCTAGTTGACTACGGAACCCTAAAATCAGTAAGAATAATACTTAGTAGGTTTTTTATATGATAGGGGGAAAACAAGCAGACAGGTCATCTAGAGGAAAGAAATCACCGACGCCACTGTGCGTTGCCGGCCCTTACAGAAATGAGTAAGCTTGTTTTTTGAAGATCCCGTCCAGGATCAAATAACACCAAAGCCAAGGAAATGTGCCACAGTAAATTTTCAAATGCAAAGCTCGTCGCAAGTAATATAGGTCACCTTGTTACGTTCACTGAATAGGCGCAATTTATTTTGTTTAAAAATAAAACAAAGACAGTACCCACTGAAATTAAATTATGTCTCTGCTTTACTTTAGGTTGGCTTCATTCAAGCTCAGTTCAGTGGAACAAAAATGTCTCACTAATTATTATAAAATGAAAGAGTATAAAATTCACTGGCGATAACATGCATTGATAAATTGTCAAGCTTTAATTTATAAAATTAGCGATGATCATGATAAATAAAATAAATAAAAAATAGTCAAATACCATTGTCATGAAAATTACGTACCATAATATAAGTTAAGTACCATATTATCATATTGTCATGAAAAAAAAATTACACCCATATAGCAAATTGTTCATTATGCGTTCAAAAACCATGAATAATGACCAGCATTACGACATTGGATAATCGAGTTTAGATCGAGATTAGATCGATCGTTGCTAAGCTATTCGAGTCCATCCTGAGTAAGCGTATCACAGCTCAAATCAAATCCTACCTCTGTGAAGCTCAACACGGTTTTAGACCGGGGCGTTCTGTCGATACCAACCTGCTTACTCTGGTTGATTTCATTTCTGGGCGTTTGGATGAGGGGATACAGGTCGACGTGTTGTACTTCGACTTTAAAAAGGCTTTTGATCGCGTAGACAACGATGTTCTGCTCGGGAAGCTATGTGGCATTGGTTTTTCTCCTTTGCTTCTTAGGTTTTTTGCGAGTTATCTGCGCGATCGCCAGCAGTTTGTGCAGCACGGATGTTTTGTGTCGGAGACTTATCATACTAGATCTGGAGTCAGCCAGGGTTCGATATTAGGCCCATTACTTTTTGGCATCATGATAAACGACTTAGCCGAGGTCCCTCAGCACGCTAGATGCCTTTTGTATGCCGATGACCTTAAACTCATTTATGGTGTTCGGCAGGCGTCTGATTGTGCATTGCTTCAGGTTGACATCGACCGGGTTTTTCAATGGAGTATGGAGAACAGGCTTCTGTTCAATCCATCCAAGTGTTCTGTCATGACCTTCAGCCGTGCTCGCTGTCCTATCCTTGCCAACTATACACTTTCGTTCAGTCTGTCACTGATCTGGGTGTAATCTTTGACACGCGCCTCAGCTTCCATGATCATATGAGGATGCTCGCTACGAAGTCCTATCAGAGGCTGGGGTTCGTGGTCCGTAACACTCGTGACTTCACGGATCCAGCTGTGATAAAACTGGTGTACTCTGCTCTGGTTAGGAGTAAGCTCGAGTCTGCCTCTGTGGTGTGGAATCCGCATGAGTCTACTTACGCCTTGCTTCTAGAGAAAATCCAAAAAGCGTTCCTAAGGTTTTTGTATAAAAAAACCTATGGGTACTACCCGTTCTTGTACCCAACGAAATTCCTGCTCGGCGTACTGGGGTTTAATTCTCTAGAGGTCAGGCGTAACTATTCTCTCTTGACCATGCTTTGCGGCGCTTTGCGCGGGGATTCTGACTGCGGAGAATTGGTGGCGCAACTTGTGCGCTTACATGTTCCTTTCCTGACCAAATTCTATTTTAGGCCACGCAACAACCCCCTACTGGCGGTCCCGTCGGCGCGGACCGTTGCTCGCAGGCAGTCGCCGCTGGTTCGCGCACAGTGTCTTCTAAATGGCCTTCTTGCAACAGCTCTTGAGTGTGACGTATTTAATGGTCGATGGATTAGTATATGTGATGAATGCTTGAAGTTCTGTGAGATGATGGATGTACGTTTGTCCAGCTGTGTTTAATTAATTGTTATTATTATGCTTTGTTTTTGTTGTATATCTTGTATTTATGTGTAAAAATTGTGAATTGTTGTATTGTTACTCAATTGCTTTCTCTCTTCTAAGTGTTTGTCTTGCGCAGTGCCTTAGTGTTTAACTGTCATACTGTCTAAGTTTCTTTGATTTAAATAAATAAATAAATCGACATGTTTCGGACTCATCCGTAGCTCTTCATCTTCGGAGCAAGACTTAGCGGCTGCTGCAACACGCGCACTGCGTGCCGCCGCTCTGCTCGCGCGTCTACCCGACGAAACTGACACCGGCACACAACTAGCGGTGTTTTCATCATCATTTTCATTACAACTGTCAAATATAGGGTAGCACACAACACTAACAACATCGCTCCGTAAAGGCACGTTCACACACACCGATGAACATGTCGTGCTAATCTCTATTTAAGATGTGAGTTATGCGTATCAATATATTTAATATAAGTCCACCTAGTTAGTATTCATGCAAGCATCATGCCTAGACTGAATTCAGTGTTGACAATTGAAATGATTTCAACCGGATTTTCATAACTTCATAACAAAACCAATGTTGAATTTCGGGCCCAGTGAATTCATTATTTCAGAGCGATTATCATCGGCCATTGCCATCACTAGTTAGCACTAGTATCATATAGCCAATGTAGAATTATCATTACGCTATCTCGTTTAGGGCCTGATTGATGCGGCACTAACCGATTGTTCGCGTAAGACCGGTGTATAAACGGGCAGAGGACGCCTAGCACGCTAGCGTTTATCGCGGACATAAAGCACCCGTCCCTTACTCGCGTACTGGTTGGAAAGGGATATAAGATTTATATTTGCGACAAAATCTAGCATGCTAGATCTGTTACTACGTGATTTATTCGTGGCTTTGTTCGATGCGTAGCTTTGTTTTGAAACGGACATTAATGTAATTAGGATTAAGGATGAGTTTTGAACAATGATTGAAGTGTGACTGATGCAATGATCATTTGTTTGAGTGGGGCTGGTGGGGGGAGGAGTTCTTGATTTAAGGCAAGCGCTAGGATTGGCGCAAAGTACAATATTTTATGTATAATACTTAATTACGTAAGTTGAAGTGGCAATGAAAATCGCATAGCCCAATAGTTATAGAGGACGACGAGGAGCTTGAGGCCCCGGGTTCGATCCTCGATTAAATTATGTATTTGTATAGTTAAACGAGACTAGTGGTAGTGGTAGGACCTTGTGCAAGGTCCGCCCGGATTGCTACCACCATCTTGCGTGTTGTGTTTCGGCGCGGAGAGTAAGACAGCCGGTGAAATTACTGGCACTTGAGGTATTCCAACTTAGGCCTCTAGGTTGGCAACGAATCTGCAATACCCCTGGTGTTGCAGATGTTTATGGGCGGTGGTGATCTCTTACCACCAGGAGACTCACTTGCTTGTTTGCCTTCCAGTCGCATAAAAAAAAAGACTAAGGCTATGTGTCGACTACGTAAAAATGCAATCACGTACCTACGTAAAGGCGGTCGTCCACAGACTCCACAGTCCACGCGGTCACGTAGCGTCTCATCGGCGAGACGTGATCTGTACCTTTCAAAAACTGTCTAACTTTCATGATATCATTTGATGTAACGTTGTTTTGGCTCAACGCTAATTTTTAAATTCACTTTACTCTCGAGTCAGTGTTATACTATCTATACTAATAAATAAAATAAAGCAGTAAGTGTCTGTGTTTTTATTTGTACGTAGCGTAGGGAATAACCTCGAGAGCCATTGAACCGATTTAAAAAATGTTTTACTAACGGAAAGTTCTACATGGTGTTTTTGTCTTGGAAAATGCAAAGCTATGAAACTCGTAAATGAAATGAATAAGGCGTATTTTGCGCATCTTAAATTGTGTATGATGATGTAATTCTAAATTGTAATCATAAATCGTTTATTACCTACTTGACAATAAAGTTACAGGTCTTAATTTAACATAAATAGTTCATTAATCATTATTCTCTCTTTCTATTTTACCAAAGTAGAATGCAATCAACTGGCAATTTTAAATCCTATCCTTTCAATTCCATATGTTTGCTTGTGTTTAATATGGACGTGGTACGTCTCGCCCTCCAACGTGTACGCTAGCTGGCTGACTCGTATCTTGTTACTATTATTATTTAATACGAGAGGAAAGGGACGGTATGATACGAACTTCGATTTTCAACGTAGTAGCTTAGTACCCTGAGCTATCATACGACACTTAAACTGCGTAAATCACATTACACACACAGTATATATTTCGATGTATATGGAATAATTTTATTGTCAATCCATTCCTAGTCTAATCGCGGTCCAAACCAATTTCAATTCAAAGCCGCTCTAATCTAACAATATTGTTCTAATTGCACGGATCAAACATAACATTTCTCACATACACATTGAAACGTGTATTTGTTACATATCACGCACTTAACCTACACAGGACGTATATGTAAGTTTGTACATCTCTGCCCAAAGTTACAAACAATGTCGACTCGAAGGAAGGGTTACGCAGAACAACTGTAATAAATGTCAATTTGTAAGGCCCAGCTCTCCAGGCTCTTCCACACATCATGACTGTAGCTGCAGCGTACACCGAGATTTCTATCTCAGTTTTACATTTGATGAGTAATGTGTAAGAGTGAGACAAAAACCGGGTCGAACCTTGTGGATGATGCCGAATACATACGCAATGTATTTCCACTTCATGTTTAGAGCATTAATTGAACCGGACATGCCGTGCAGGCTAGTTAAAATAATTAACACTAAACTCGAGTGTGTAAAGAAAAACTTTAAATAAAAACTAAAAAGAAAATAAAAGTCTAGTTCCTACTCTGGAACTCTGTTATGTAAAGATAGCGGGTTCAATGATCGGGACCCATTACTGGGAATTTTCGAGCGCAACATTAGGTCCCGATTGTTGAACTTGCTATAAGTTAAGAGTTTTACGGCCTTTGTAGATAAAATCTCTTTCTCTTGCTAAATGGTTAATTTCATTTGTGCAACAACGATTTCCATAATCCAATAAGTAACATTGGATATAAAGAAAAAATAAGTAAATCTTTGTTTAGTAGATCCGTAGCATGTTAGTGACCGTTGACTTAAGATTAAATTCGTAACACTAACACATACTTACACATACTGCATATACTTGCACGAAGGTAGAATAGTCGTGGTTTCTCCAGTTGGTTTAATGTTCTACGTCGAAGTGTCTCCATTCTTCCGTACAATGTGATTTTAACAATTTAATTTCAGACGTCTACAACGCATAAGTACGGGCAGTCCTTCAATTGAATAAAAAATACAGTATGGAATTTCTTGTAAGATATTGTATTCACGGTTCCTTAGGTATGTCTTAAATTATTTTCTTGATAAAGAAATAAGCTTGGAAAATAAGGTACTCGAGTCAACCATCACTTTACGTAGGTTACCTTCCATATATGTAAAACCAATTTTCATTGCTACTTCTCTTGTTGTTGTTGTACTGCACGGTAGTGGTTTGAGTTCACAGTTTAGTTCCAAAACTTGAATTATATTTAACCAACAGTTAATTATACCAAACTACTGACTGTAAAATGCTCTGCAGCGACACGAATATTACTGTCTGGATCATCTTTCGTACAGTTCTATTTAAAATAATTGCTGTTAACATTATGCAAGCTCTATCTCAAACACCACAAAGGCTGGCTGAAGGATAAAAACAATATATTTTAAAACCCATGGTCACAGAATAAATAATAGTATATAATATAGCAAGTATGTATATGTATAACTAGTACCAATCATGCAAACTAGGTCGCATGATTTGACGAATCAACCATATCAATTCCCATTGTCAACCAAAATATTTAATTTTAAGGTATGTTCACGCTGCCATCATTTCAAAAGTTAAGATCATATTATCACCCATTTAAATCTAGAAGTCCGAAAATTTTGTACATACATACATAAAATCACGCCTCTTTCCCAACGGGGTAGGCAGAGACTACAACCTTCCACTTGCTACGAGAAAATTTTTTTAGTTCGGCTTAATAAAGGGCAACCTAACCATATAATGAGCTAAACCACAACAATACCTAATTGTCGTTGATAATATATCGCCATAGTTATTCCAATCAGCCTGAATCTGTGACCCATGTCATCCGCTAATGCCAGGTTCCGTGCGGCAGTCAGTTTAAATGGCTGATAGTTTTGTCAGTTATACGCCGAAACTGCCACCGCATTTCAAATCCATTTGCCGTTAATTCTCAGTTAAACAGATATTTGGCTTAGCCGGCTGTGGTTACATTCGCAATATTTGAAGGCAAAATAATACGAAGTTCTATTGTGATGTGCAAGCAATAAGACTATTTATTCTGAAACTGTAAGTGTAAATATCCCTGAAATAATTATTAAAAATTGTTATTATGAAACTGGCCCTTTTCTTCTAGTATTTGTTTCTTTTATTAACTCCCGACGCAAAAAGAGGGGTGTTATAAGTTTGTTTTATATGCGTTACTAAAAAAAAACTGATGGCGCAGATAATATTATACTTACTATATGTATTTTGTTACCATCTTATTGACCTCGGTAAAATTCTTTTTAACTCTATTATTTTATTTTAGAAGGGCAGATTATCTTATTATTATAAGTATTTTTACATATTTTATAATGCAATAAATCTGTTAAAAATCTGAGAGATTGAGCAAATTCGGTTCAAATTCTGTCAGTGTCCAATTTACCTAAATATAACTTACCGACACATAAAACCACAGGCACTTAAAGGCTGACGGTCTATTAAGATAAAATATGTCCCCAATAGAAAATATATTAGCCAATTACTTATTAAGATACGACCAAATACGTCTAATATTTGCCTAATTTCAGCTCCGCAGGCAAGTCACGGCGGCAATACGACACATCTGTCGACAGCAGACACTTATTTAATCTTACAGTGATTTATGGTATAATTATACCGTATTATACCGTTATCGTGCACTCTACCTTTGTATTAATAGGAGCGCAAATTTCCTGGCAAATTTGCTTGTTTATTGCTAAGGCTTCACATTCAGCGAGCGGAATGACGCGGGAAAGCCTTGATATATAGTTGAATCAGCCCACGGGAAAGCAAAGTCCCGTAATCAGGCATCAGGCACATTACAATGGCAAATACGGGTCATTACCAGGCAGACATGAGCAGACAAGAGCTTGTCGCCGAAGACTCGCCTGACTTTTACTGCTTCATGCAAAGAGCTTTAAACTTTGATGTTGGATAAACGCCTTGTTTATGCCAAGCTGTGCTGCCAAGTCTGATTTTATCCTTTCGTCTTCGTCATAGTTGAATACAAACAGGAATCGATTCCGGAGAGAAACCGTTTACGATCCCTATTGAAATTCGATTCGCAGGAGGTTTATGTGAAGCTGAGATAAGACATTTTTAGATTTAGCCTCCGTAAGGACTCCGAAGGCTTTGTTGCGTAAAAGCCACTATTACTGACGCACGTGCTGGTGCTATTACACCGTGACGTAATGCTATAATAAATAATAAACTATAGCCAATTGTTTGGGTTTAGTTTAGATACTAGCTTGAATTTGCTTTTATATTTGCGGAATAGCAGATTTCATAAAAATAATTACTGTTGCGTGTTGCGAACGTTAAATTGATTTAGATCGAATTTTGATTTAGATAAAAATATCAGTACCCTTAGTGTAAGTTTTCGGTTACAAAATACATCTCGATCACGTTCGCGTTAAAATCTCAATTAGTATTTAAACACGAACAGCACCTCTAGTGGAACGTTTCCTATGTTCATGTTTACATACAATACACTAGGGGTACAGAAGATCACTACTTATTTGGTTGGATTTGGTTAAACTTTTCGACTGCAGTATTGCAGTATTCGTATTAAGTGGGTAACATAAAGTTTTCCCAACCATTTGCATTTAGAAGAAAGAAGAAGAAAAATTGTAGAGTTAATTAACTCTACAATTTTTCTTACGTATCAGGTCACTTAAAATATTTTTATATTAAAAAATATTTAATTTCAACAACTAGGTAGCGAGTTTACAGACATTGTACACTCACAATCAGAAATAGATATCTCATCAATTGATGAACTAAGGTTATCGTAGTCAGTATACAATACAATACAATACAATAACTCTTTATTGCACACCAACATATAGCAAAAAATTACAGACAACAGGTATATACACAGAGACTTTCTGAGGTAAGCAATAGGCGGCCTTATCGCTTCAGAGCGATCTCCGAGTATTTATTTTTATTAAATATGTATTCATTAGTAATGAAGTTAAGCCTTTCTAGCACACATTATACCATGTACTGTGTATTGATTGGTCGACTTGTCAAAATTAATGGTCCGTTAAAGCACGGCTCTGCAATATTTCGGTCCTAGATTGATGGCGCCCGGCGGGGGGTCGGTTCCGCCGAAAATCTTAAGAACACTTCCCAAAAGGCTATATTTCTGCTGAAAATAAATCGCTCTTGTAACTCTCAAATGCGACTTTCGAATGGATGATAATTGGCCATTGTTTCGGTTTTATTTTATACAGTCAAAGTGTACCGAAGACAATTCGGTAGGTAAGAAAAAGTTTGTTATGGCATAATAGCATGTATTTTCTAGAGTTGTGTGGCGTTTCGTTTGTTTACTTCTGGTAAGAGACAAGAGGTGTGTGACGTATTGATTTGAGATAGGACATTTTTTACAAAGTATTTTACATAGCTCTAGTAGAATGTTTTAATAGTAGTCTTTCGCGATAATTCGTTGTACAAAAGTAGCTTAAATACTAACAGTTGCTCCTGAATTCTTCTACAAAAAAAATCTTTTATCGCTATTCCATGAGAAGTATGCAAGTTTCCGTGTGAAGATAATTTACAAAATATATTCATTATACATATATCTACTCGTACCTATGCCAAATGACTTACAATTCTGGTTAGCGGTTTTAGCGTTAAAGAATAACAGACATTGACGTGGACTATTAAGTGATTCAGACTTGAGTTGTTTTTTATTTACTCGATTTTTAATGAAAGTATTTTAGTTTTTGTTTTATTTTCTTAGAACTACTAACTTTTTTAAAATATGCAATATTTTATGTAATTTTGATGTGAATATTTAGGTAATATTTTCTGAATAAACACAATTAAGGATCATTCAAGACTTACTAAACCTTCGAATTGAATGCTTTTTCAGAATTTACCAAGAGATGACCCGAAAACCTTTGTTTTTTTTTAAATAACGACCAAGTTGAACGTGTAAAGGAAACAGATGACTGCAGCCATTACAGAACTGTGTGACACCGAGTCACAATGCTGCGTAATGTTTGCTCCACTCCTCGAGTTATCTTTATAGCGGCCGTGATTACGCTCTTGCGCCGACAATTTGATTAGCCCAGCGCTAACTTGGGCGACACACTGCTTTTATTTAACACTCGGAAAGCGCCAAGAAGATTAACTAAGCTTAATTTAAGTTAGTTTTCAAAACTCGATGAGTGATATTTTTATGTCACATAACTATAGCCTGTTACCCGCGACTCCGTCCGCGTAGAATTCGGTTTTCACTATCCCGCTAGAACTATGAATTTTTTCGGGATAAAACTATCCTATATCCTTCCCTGGAACTCACACTATCTGTATACCGAATTTCATCTAAATCGGTTCAGCGGTTTAGATGTGATGAAGTAACAATTAAACAAACTAACGAACAGACTTACGAACTTTCGCATTAGTGGGACGATAGTGGACTATCAAAGCAATTTTTATGTCACGTAGGGGTAACAAATAAATGAATGAATGAAACGTTTACTGCTTGAATGTGAGTCATAACAGTGGTGTTATAATTTATGGTTTATTTAGTGGTGTTACGAAGCTAGGAAGCAAGACTCACGAAAATATTTGTGCATTGGTCGATACCACGTAGATGAATAATAAATAAATAAATATCATATGACACTTGGCACCGATTCACCTAATCCCAAATTAAGCAAAGCTTGTACTATGAGTAGCCATCTTGTCGCTGTTGCTCGACGTGGCGACTTATTGATGCTACTTTTTTGAGTCGCGGGAAATTCAAATTCACTTTCAAAATGGGGTCACGTCACCAGATTTATAGTAATAGTGTAGCGACTACATGTGGGGGCACCCTAAGCGTAGTTGTCATAAGGTCGCCGGTGAGCAAACTAATTGTTTATAGTTCATTTAACGCAACAAACACTTGAAATTTATAATTCCAGTTAATTGGAAATTGAACAAACTTCTGCACAGTATGTACGAGTATAAAGCCGGAAGTGCTCGGCAGCTTCCGTGTCGCAAATAGGTACCCGAACCTCTTGAATAATTAAGACAGCCACTCAGATTACAACGTCGAGTGACTCGGTCAGTGGCCCATCTTACAGCAACTCCTGAATTAAGAATGAACCGTAAAGTATCCTCACACAACATGGGTATCTAGTTTATTTCAACGATGGCATCCAAACAATTATTAACTTGATCAAATTCTGCTAAAATAAAGTAATAGTGGGAGGTTAAATATTATCAGCTTATTTCATTATCATCAGCCAGAAGATACCCACTGCTGACCAAAAGGTCTCCCTCAACTCGCCATTTGCATCCACCGGTTATACTATAGTTAAAGAACAATTAAGGCGTAGAGGTTTGGCTCGTTTTCAAGATTTAACATAGTTCTATTGATGTAACTTTCATCACTAGATTTCTTTAAATGCCAATGAGGAAAATATGACAAAACATCCCAAAAAATGTGTAGGCAGTTTGTCAAGTCGGTACGAAATTAGCCCTGTGCCTTGGGGGACAATTTATAGAACTGTAGGTTAATCAGAAACAACTTCTGGAGTTTTGGAAACGAACACAATTTGGTTTATTTTTAACTTTGAATGGCGTAATTTGTTTTTGTTCTGTGCTTAAAAAAATACCTACATGTGTGAACGTCGAAAAAACCATATTTGTAAATGGAATACTTATTATTTGTCTGACAGTTTTCAAGAAGATAAAATAAGGTGAGCGATATAGTGAGAGGTGAGGTAAATAATTTTCAATGAAAGTTTCTGTGACAGTGACAGGCCAGTCGGTGAAGTCCATTTGACATTTGCGTCGCGTCTGTGATTGGTTAAAAAACGAATCAGCCGCCAACCATAGACAAGACAAAACCGTAACATCAAACGGACCTCTCAATACTAACACCATCTAGCGTCAAGAACCTCTGCAAGGCTAAACGAAACTCGAAGTTCATGACGTGCGGTCCCTCTGACACTTATACTATTTAAATACGAGAGCGTGAGGGACCGCACGACACGAACTTCGAGTTTCGTAATAGCCCTACTGTATTCCAAACGATACTATCATCGAATCTCCCAGTACAATGAGAAAACAAAACACCCTTTAGTTCCTAAAATATCCCCCTTTGGTATTAAATGGAGTGACTAACGCATGCCAATTCCGTTATCTTTCCCATACTACGGGTATATATGGAGATGGATCGTTTTCCTTTCTATTTCGTTCGCTGATAATATTTTCAGGAAGTGCTTCTACCTTTATTTTTTGTAGTTCAAAAGGCCTTCTTATGATGCAGAAAGACCTTCACTTCACTTTTCTTGGGGGATGGTGATTAACACTGTGTTATCAGCAAAAAGTGAAATAATGACCCTTAGAACTAGAGATTTACGACGGGGTTACGTATTAAAATATCATCATCATCATCAGCCGGAAGACATCCACTCATGAACAAAGGCTTCCCCCTTAGAACGCCACAATGAACGACAACTCGCCACCTGCATCTACCGTTTCCCTCAACTCTCACGATGTAGTCAGTCCACCTGATGGGAGGCCTGCCAACGCTTCGTCTTCCGGTTCGTGGTCGCCACTCGAGGACTTTTCTACCCCAACGGTTATCTATTCTTCGAGCGTAAAAGTAAAAATTTGGAATTGAAATAAAAAATACAAAAAGATTCCAAAAAAACAATCTTAATACACACATTATACTCACAACCTTTCACAGTAATAGGCTTATGTGTGAAATCAATTTAAACTGAAAACTTGTATTGCTGTGTTTACTGCGACATGGTACAAAGGGGAATCCCTTAAGAATCCCTTTATTCACCTACTTAAGATCCTGGTGACACTCTTTACCGGCCCGGATAATACCAACATGAAAATACCGACCCGATTATTCGTGTACACGCCCATAGAAACTCGTGTCAGTTCACGCGGCCGTGTCACAGATTCTATAATATACTACCTGTAGGTACCTAATGTTATTTGTTGGGGAAACGGTGCCGTCGAACAAAGCCATTGTTTGCATCAGAAATTGCATGGGTCATGTTAATTGGAATTCAGTTTACTCCCTCTTTATCTGAGTAACGTAGAGTTAGAACGTTATGAGGAAAGTAGGTCATTAAAATTTTGTTCAAGGTTTAAAATTAGCTTTTTACTTAATTCATCTTTGCTATTTAAATTTTATAACTCCACAAAACTCTAAACAGCATATTTATCAGATTATAACAAACACATTATGTATCCTTAAAAGCTATAACTTTGATACAAGCTAACGTATTTGATCTAATTTGTACCTTATAACTTATATTTATTACGCTGTAAGTTGTAACATATATTATATCTATATCATACTCGTAAATAAAATATTCATGTATGATATCTACAAAAATTCCATATTTTAGTGCCATTTTATGGCATTTTTGATAACTTCTGCGTGTAAATTACGTTTCTGTAAAAGCTGGTATTTTTAGACGCTTTAACCCCAGGTGGGGTGAAAGCGTCTTTTACTGGTATTGTGTGATCGGATTGGTCGGAATTATCTTAATCGAGATAATTTTATAAAAGCACACATGATATAGTTGATTATTATTATTGTTGATTATTGACCTTAATTTATTTACTTTTATTACCCACGACGGAACGGAGAAGGTACATGCGTTTAGGGTGAGAAGTTGTTCGTTTGTGCGCAATTAAATGTTCCAAATTCTCTATAACGATCACATTATGCAGTCGTCGAGTTTTCAGATAATAACACTTCTCGTGATAGCTAAGCTAACATACTCATTTCTGCATTCACACTCAATAATCAGAAAAACGGGTTAAATTCTCGATGCTCTAGCCTTTATCATCATCATTAGACAGCTAAAAGACGTTCATTGTTGACCAAAAGCCTCCCCCTTAGAACACTGCAATGAAAGTTAACTTTCCATTTGCATCCACCGATTCCCGTAACTTTCGCGGATTACAAACCCTCCCCGGCGACGCCATTTGCAATTTATCAAATCATTTACCGACAGAAAATAGAATTTTAACACAATATCGTTTAGATAAATTATCGACCGTTTGATGTAATGGATCTGCATATAAATCGAGATGGAATAGGGTTAATTTACTGGAGCGAGTAACTGGGCGATATCGTTTAAGAATGATATAGGCCAGGGTCAATCTGATTAAGCAGGCGTAACTATTAAAGCGTACGGTCTCTGTCTTGATTCGTAGGGATTGTAATTCCATTTTTATTTAACTTGCAATATTTGTTTTCGTGTTAAATGTCCCAAAGCGAATGCAAGTTGAATTTCACCCATTTCTATCCTCGGTTTGGATAGGTAAGAGTATTTAACGAAATGTTAACAAAATAACGTCAAATGGTGTCTTAAATATTGAAATTCCCCCATTAAACTATCTAAAAATTTACATTTCTGTACTTAAATACACTAGTCTAGTTTGTATTACAATGATAGATAAGTAAAATGTTTAAAATCATTGAATGTACCAAATCTGACAGCTGAAGTTTGTTTACATTTCAGTTATATCCTATCCAAACCAAGTATAGTTGAATTGACTTGAAATTTTGAACGGGATGTATTATACTTGTAGACAGCGTGCTCACTCTAATACACCTATTTTGTTTTGGTTTCATATTTTGTATGATTTTGACGATATAGTTTCCTTAAATATTTCTAGAACTCGCTTGTCGTTACTGCATTCTGTACGCATCGTGAGACTAATATCATATATCTTTATTTATCAACTTAGTATTAAAACGTTCTACATATTTTTGTTTTTAAACAGTGCAGTCAGGGGCGTACCCAGCTTCTGGCCTGGGGGGGGGGGGGGGGGCAGGTCAGATTTTTTTTAGGTCAGATCATTCGCGCTTGTTTTGTCATACACACTATACAAAGACACCTACAAGGGAGGCAGATGCCGTGCAATATTGCAAATGAACTGCACGTTTTTGCTCATGCACTGCTCGTCTTCCTAAGACGTGTGATTTTGAAGTAGTATCATGTAGGCAGTATTTATAAACTAGTCAACCAAGTAAAAACTCAAATAAGTAGAGTCAAATAAGACTCGGTAAGCTCTATAAAAAGAATCATCAGGGATGAACTGGTTACGGCCTGACCAAGGCGACGGAGCGAGCGTTTTTCCTGTCCATTGCGTCTGCTTTCAAGTAACTACTACGCAGCGGTTGTCTCAGCTGCGTAATGAACTGTGGGCATACTCGATATGCCTCCATCGTCCGCTGTCGCGGCGAGCTCGTTATGCTAAATAATGCCACCTGTTTACCTTTGGCGACATGTTTAACTTTGTTTGTACTAAGTGTTGACTTGTTAGACTGTGGAAAAGAAAAACAAAACAGAAAATAAGACTGAAACAATTACTTTGCTAGCTACGTTTATGCAAGAAATGTATGTTCATATAGTTCCTCCACTTCCACATTGTAAGAACACACGCAAATCGCATAAACCCATCTATCACCACCACCACACTACACTGACGAGTTTCGAATACAACCAGAGCTCATCTTCAGAGCGACACAACCGTTCACCATGATACCAGATGTTACAGGGATGTCTAAGATATTAGACTGAATCTAACATCTGCTACGTTTAGTCACAAGATAAGGCCGCTTGTAGATGTCCGTTGTCTTCACCAGACAATCAACCGTCTACTCGTATAAGCAGATATCCATATATAGGTACTTACATGTAATATTATACAAATACTGACTGCTAACTGAGTAATCATGACTAGTGATTGACTCGAGCCCCACGGCGCAGGCGGGCGGCATATTTGAATCAGTTTTGCGCGGACATCGGGGAATTCACATCCCTAATTCGCTTTCGAGACGTCACAGTAGATAAAAAAGTGACACAGTTGGTTTTCATACAGATTGAGGTGTTTGCGTTATCTAGTGTAATCTATATCTGTGGTCCAGTGCACGTACACACATTCATTGTAAGCCATACAACACCGCAAGATCTGCAAGAAAACGGGCCGGTGAAAAACACGGACGCCTACAATCGGCCTTACAGTATTGTTAATACCTAGTTTCTTTTTCTTTGATGTTTGTACTCGTATTTATGTATACAGAGGCGTTTAAGTCACTGAAAGCGTTAAAAACTCAAATTTATTCGCAAAAGGTGTTTACTGACGTGGACAAAGCGACGTCCCTTTGACTAAAAAGTAAAGGAACCACTTAAGTTAATGTATCGCTCAATACTGAGACCGCATGACAAAGCTGTTGGTCTCGGTCGGTTTCCTGTATTTTGTATTCTGCTT
This sequence comes from Choristoneura rosaceana, assembly GCA_037349165.1. Taxonomy (NCBI): domain Eukaryota; kingdom Metazoa; phylum Arthropoda; class Insecta; order Lepidoptera; family Tortricidae; genus Choristoneura; species Choristoneura rosaceana. The sequence continues at coordinate 7,285,900 of JAZBNJ010000033.1, forward strand.
ACACTGTCGGATCTTCATTTACAACCATTTTTATGGAAACAAGTATAAATGTAAAGAGACAAGCTTTTTTGCCGACTCTACCTACCTACTTTTTACCTCGCTGCTTTTATACCTACGTATGTTTTTAACCTACGTATGTCAATCAACGACCGAATTGTTCCTGATTCGTCGTGTTCCTGTTTCGTCACATTCCTGATTCGTCGTATTCTTATTTCGTGGGAATTATCCTTACTAATATTATAAATGCGAAAGTAACTCAGTGTCTGTTACGCTTTCACGTCGAAACCACTAACCCGATTTTGATGAAATTTGGCATATAGTTTAAGCCCCAAGGATCAACATAGGATACTTTTTATTCCGGTGAAGGGCGCCACCGCGCGATCCTACATCCGCGCAGACGAAGTCGCGGGCATAAGCTAGTTATATATAATTAAATCTATCATGCAGTAAACCAGTATTTATCATAAAGGAAGACTCGTTTTAAATATTCAATACAAAAATAGTCACGGTAATAGTTTCATTTGATATTGAAAATACGAGGAATCAGGAATCCGACGAATCAGGATTACGATGAATCAGGAAAAATTCCAACGACTTATAAAAGGTCCAATGATCTAACTAAGTATCATCATCATCTCGAGCCTCTCTCAACCAATTTGGTGTAGGCCTCCTTCAGCTTTCTCCAGGTTGCTCTATTCTGAGCCGTCTGCATGCAGTTACTGCTAACTAAGTATAGGTGTAGGGATTCTTGCCATAATGTTTATATGGAAATCATCATAGAATTAGGTGTCTTTTCATAGCCAATGGATTCGCAGTTATGAAGTTAGGTACGTCCTTTCTAACACGATCATAGGCTACTCAAAAAGTTAAGGTTAACCAAAGGCTGTTAATATCCGTTTCGTGACATGCATAAGATGAGACACTTCTCGTTTTATGAGCCATCAAAATGTTATAAATTGCTCAACGCTAACCAAAAGACCCTTTCAAGGTAATAAATGCCTCCGAAATTAACTTTGATCTGAAATTTTACACATAGAGTACCTAATCCCGTTTAAAATATTATTTTTAATTCGATTGTTTTTAAAAAATACATATATTTGAAAAATGCTATCACACTATGAATGAATGCTTAAAAAAAATGTTATTTTTATTAATATATAAAAAAAAAATCTCATTGCACATTATCTTAGTTTATAGCTAAATCCATAAATTAATGGTTGCAGGCATAGTTGCAACTTTAGCTTCCCCAAACCCTACCTTTACAAGTACATACAAATGTATAAACTAGATGATTTATGTTAGCTAATGTGTATCTGTATACCTAGTGCCATCCACGAAGACGCATAATTTTGTCAAAATTAGACATTAATTACATTGTACTAAGAACCTCGGCACGCGTCATCGTGAATGACTCTACCTATAGGTATGTAAACCTCGTTCAAAATCAATTTGATGTTTGTTATATTTTGTGTCCTTAAATACGAAGGAATAGCTATATATATATTTATAAATATATACCGGGTGTGGCCTGTAATATAAGCAAAAAATTAAAACATAGATCATACTCCTCGAACTGAACAACATTAGTTCAGCGAATTTTTAAAATAATTAGTTTTTATTTTTTATTACATAAGTTTATTCGCAGAAGCAATTTAAAGCAAAATGCTTGATGTTTGTAGCGTGACAGGCGACGTCAGATGTGTTCTAGGATGGCGTACATTGATGGCAGTATTTAATTTGTATGAAAAAACAAACAACTGCTTCTCTCGGGATTCAAACCCAGTTCCTCGAGCTTCATAACCAGGGTTACTAACCGCTGGCTCTAAAGAAAAAATTGAATAAGAAGTATGTTCACCGTCACAGGTACGAGTATAAGATCTACAGACTCATATTTAGACTGAGATGAATACATAGAGACGTGTAGGTATTTTGTTTACCCTCCCACTGCAAATATGAGCTATTCGCGTAGGTGTCAGTGTAATAAATAACCTAGGTCCTTTTTAACCTTTAGACCTTTAGTACGTAATAGTCATGCTCTTAGCTCGTCTCACGTAAGGGCTGGTCTCTAATAATTTATATTGTGCCGCAGACAATTCGACACAGTTATTTCACTTGCAAAATAAAAAGCCATGAATGTCACTGACTCTCATCAGGCTTGGGTCGTGGTTCCCAGGCGGACCCAGTGTGGATTGGGAGTTTCACACACACACCAGTTGTTGAGTTCCTTTGCAGTTTCGTGCAGGTTTTCTCCCCATGTTTTCCTTCACCGTAAAGCTCGTGGTTCAAATGTAAATTCCTACATGAATTTAGAAAAACTCAGAGGTGCGAACTGGGGTTTGAACCCACGATCCTCTGCTTGAGAGACCATAGGCCAAATCACTCGGCCACTATGACTTTTTTTACGGCGGCTACTATTTTAACGATAATGTAACAAAAACATGCACTGTTTTACCCTGTTTATGGGCCTCTACACATGCAATTCAATCGGTATTATTGTTGTGTCATCTTTTGATAGATGGGGCACATGATGTATCGTCGCCATGTAATGTAACCCATGTATGCTAAATGCCATAGTTTAGATACTTACCAGCAAAAAGTCGTCGTTTGCAGCTCTAGCACATCGTAAACCCTGCCTCACTGGGACGAATAGCGACGTACCTACGTATCCACTAGCGCATGGTGACTGGATACTCTAAAATGTACACTCATAATAAGATGCACCTCACTCACTCAGTCGCCAAATGGCCGCCATTTTGGCGGACAATATCCTCTAAATGGATTCCTAATGACGTCATTGAACTAGCTGAAGAGTAGCCATGGCTACTCTGTTTGGCGACCTTTGGATACCAGAGGTAGCCATACGCGCGTCGCCGACAATGTTGTCAAGAATGCCAAAGCTTCCCGATGAGACGGCTCTTAAAATGACATGACGCCGCATAAAAAAACTACCAAAACCCTCAGTTTGAACAGGGACAAATCAGCAATGGCTTCTTCCGATTAATAGCATTTTAAATAATAAAAGCTCTACAAGTATAATCAAAACTAAATAGAACAACGCTTATAATGAAATCAAGTCAGTCTGATTACCGTTGTAGGAACGGCGGGTTGGACCCCTCGGGGTCGAGGTCATAATCTCTAGCAAGTGACCCCTGAATAGACCCCGCGTCATATCCACTCTTAATTAAATTGCTAAGCCATGGACATGGAGTACCGACGGGATTTGCAGGATGAACAAAAATTTGGTGTCAATTAAGAGTGGGACTTATTTTTAGGGTGACAGACGGAACCCACTAATGCATAATGTCGTTACACTGTTCGTCTATCCATCTGTCTGCCTGTCCGTCTGTCTTTCAGTTTATCTATCTGTAGCAGGGTACACTAAATGTAATGAAATCACAGACTAGAACAATTCTAAGATTAATTCACTTTGAATCTACATTTATCTTGTCAATCGGTATCCGGAACTGAACTCAAATGACTGATTCGCAATGCCTCCCGAAAATGATAATTATCGATAAGAAAATGTTCAACATTGCTATTATTGCGGACATAACTCTCTGTCATCGCCTAGTTGCTGATTCAGCGGTCGCAGTCGCCTGATTCCATTGCCTGAGTAATTAATAGTAGTTAATTTCAAAGTGTATCTTTGTTACTTTTTGACGCTAAAATGGCTGAGTTTAAATAAAGTTTGGTTTTTAGTAGGTTGTTGCTATTTTTTATCTCGATTTTCCAACTGAATCAAGATGTTTGCATGTTAAAGTCCCTAAGGAGCTGTTTCACCATCCATTGATTAGTGTTAACTGACGTTTAAATGTGATGCCGTCTCTATTTGTTTTGTTCGAATAGACGGAGACGGCATCACATTTAACCGTCAGTTAACACTAATCAATGGATGGTGAAACAGCCCCTAAATCTCAACTGGTACGTCTATAGACATGAAATTTGGCATGGGCGTTCTTCATAAATAACGTTTATAAAGAGTTTTGGCAATTCATATTTATGAAAATTTTGTAAAAGTCTGTTATTTTCAATTCAATTGCTGGACGCAATGATTCACATGATGCAATGGAGATGGTAAATTCTAATAGATAATAGGTACCTGCATCAAAAGATAGCGCTTAATATTTCTCACATGAATACCACGTTCCGTATAAAAGCCGTCGTCGTACAGAATACGGATTCTTGCGGGATCTAGTTGCGTTCAGGTAGTTCATAGACAAAGCTGTTAAACTGACAGACTGGTCACTAGTTGCAAAAAACTCTGAAATAATTTTTAGTAAAATGTTAGTAAGTAATAATGGTTGGTTTTACACGCAGCATTTACTGCGAATTCAATATCACAGTCGATACGATAGAAATTTGATAGTAAGTTGCATTATTCAAGAACTTGCTTACTCTGTCGGGAGCGCACTATTACACGAAATTAACATTAGAAAAATATTTCTAAAACTATGTGTAATCTTTCGATGTTGCCGCAAGAAATACATGTACAATATTGGATTTCCCCAGTAGTTAGGCACAATACAAACTCGAACTTTCACTGTTGTAATATTTGATGATTCTGGCTTCACACAACGATTTTTTCCAATCAAAATGGTCATAGTTCATTCATAGTGAAATAAGCACGGGATAACCCATGTCTTAAATCGAGTTTAGCTTGACATGTTTTGGTTTACTTTTGGCGGTAACAACACAAATGACAAAAAAAACGTGGATAGATGCCAGTTTAGTTTCGTTAAGCAGTCGCGCGAGCTTAGTGGTGGCGCGTAGTGCGCATTTTGCAGCAGCCACCATAGTGTGTGCTCCGGGAGGAAGGGTTACGAATTAGCCTGAAACATGTCGAACTAAACTCGATTTAAGACGTGATTTATCCGAGTTTCATCTTGAGTGTTTCATGATAGTCTCATGTTCAAAATCAAATGGTCAGTCTGTCTTGTTCTTTAAACATTGGCGACGTTCCGAGTGGACCATGGAGCACAAAGGATACCTGAATGAGTTAAATCAAGCGAGACTTTCTCGAACAACTTTTATTGAAACTACAAATGCTTTAAATTCAAAAGGCGATTTGTAATTTCTGTAGGGCAGGTAGAAGGAAATTGTCGTCTGCTTTGTTACATGCACATCATTTAAAACTTGTTACAAAGCACAGATAATGTAGAATTTGACTGATTGTGCTGGTTCGATTATAAAATACCTAATTGTAACAACTATTTGTGATGTACCCACAATCTACAATAATAAAATATTTGAATTTTTTTTTTCGACTATAACTAACCTAATGGGTTCACCCTCACTAGACCGAATTTCATAAAAGCTAATTTCACTAGACATATCAACGTTAGATATAATTTTCATTAGCCCTAATATCATGACAGCTAAACTTGTATGTCCGAATTGATTACTAGACCTAAAATTTTACATCCTAAAGTTTATTAGTACTAAACATTAAATGCTCTAATATTACTAAAACTAATAAGATTATTCCTAATGATTAATACACCTAAAGTTGTGAACCCTAATATTTACTTGTACTAAATATTAAATGCTCTAATAATACTAAAACTAATAATGATTACTCCTAATGATTGTACACCTAAACTTCTGAACCCTAACGTTTACTTGAACTAAATATAAAATGAAAATTGTGCGAGCGAGCGAAGCGAGCGAGCAAGACGGTTCGGAGCAGAAGCGACTCGGATAGGTTAGGTTTAGAAGGCTAAGGCGGGAGCGAAGCGGAGCGTAGCTCCCGCCTTAGCCTTCGATGTTAGGTTTTTTTTTATAGCAGCCCAGATAACTCCCACTAAGAAAGTAGGTTGGATGCCATTCAATATGTTGCTAAATTAAGGTAAGTATTCAATCAATACATTTGCTGAAAAATTGTTTCAGGTTTCTGATGTTAGGGCTAGTGAAATTAGGTACAACGTAAATTCGGAATGCTAAAATTAGGGCTAAAGAATAGTTAGGAAAATTTAAAATTCGGCTTTTTGATTTTAGGTCTAGTGAAATTAGGTACAAAGTAAATTCGGAATGCTGAAATTAGGGCTAATGAATATTAAGGAAAATAAAATTTTGGCTTTTTGATTTTAGGGTTAGTGAAATTAGGTACAACGTAAATTCGGAATGCCAAAATTAGGGCTAATGAATAGTTAGGAAAATTAAAAATTCGGCTTTTTGATTTTAGGGCTAGTGAAATTAGTGGCAGTGAAAATAGGATTAAAATTTTTCGGGCTTCCATAGGAGAACCAACCTAATGTGCTGTCATCTAAGACTCTGACCATACTTATTCGCTGGGTGGGGTACTAGGTAGGGGTAATGAAATGCAGGTTTTGAACAAAAGATTTAGTTAAACATTTCTGTTTTAATACGAGCTTCTTGCTAACCGTACTGTTTGTTGACTATATACGTGCATTGTCATATAATCTTTACAGAGACAATTCCTAAGCCGACCATTAACCGACAAATAGGTAAGTCAATAAAAATTAATCCACATATCCTTGATCTATAAAATATTTGCAAGCTAGACGTCGTAAAGGTATTTTATAGCTGCAAGTGAACGTTAAACCCAAATCCACTGATCCGGTTGCGTAAGACACATAAGATGCCCGGGAATTCTTCTACCTGCTCAGACCTATATTTACTAGAAAGAAGTGCTTATTGAACGTCATGTCACATTACAGCAGAGTGTGAAATCTACAAGCAATACACCTTACACCTACCTCTACATATGTATGAGTAGGAGTTATTCTTATTTTTGTGAACCATTTTATGAAGCGTTGAAGAAAAGAAAGTTAAAATTTCACCAGTCTGTTTAGCATTCACTACGCTTGGTTAATATACTTAATTAAAACCTCTGGACGCGCCACCGCAACACTAGCGCTATATTATGTTAAACGTAGCCAGTTTATACTCACATTTGCACTACAGCATTTTCGTGCCTTAATTTTAAGTAGGCGAAGGAATCTGCTCTCACTCGGGCGAAAGGAGCAAAGTGAAAACTTGATCCTGTGTTTGCTGCCTCCGGAGATTGCCCTGTACGGGGGAAGAATGGATCACTTTTGATGCCCCAAGGGAGACCTCCAAGACGACGTTACGTAGCTAAAGTCGGATGGTGCAGCTTCAAAAAGCTTGTTTGTTCACAATTGTGATCAGACTTCTGTTTTGGGAAACAAAATGTTCGTAATATACGAGTATGTCATCATAAATTTACTTTTTTTGGGAAAGATTTTGCTCCAAAAAGCATTAGGGGCCTTAGTGGTTTGAGCTATAGCCTCTCAGGCACAGAATCCTGGGATCAACCTCGGGCTCGCAACTCTGATTGTTCCGAAATTCATGTACCTACGAAACTATATTCTGAATTTTTTATGAGCCTTACGGTAAAGGTTAGCGTGTTTTGTGATATAGATAATAATGTGTGGAAGTGGAGAAGCAAGGGTGTGGTTTGATTGATATGGACCATCACAAAGTAGGTAACACCGGAATCCATCAGTTTATTTGTTGATAATGTGGTTACATGTTTTATGGAGCATTAGGTACCTCGAGCCGTGTTAAGCATTGGTTCCGCAGTATATTAATTAAACACTTAGCAACAAGATAAATGATGCCTTAGACCACGGTTTCACTGCATGAGTTTAAGTTTTACGTACTAGTAATTAAGTATAATCAGGAGCTGTCTTCATAACCAGCTTAAATCACAGGCCTTATAATCTATTCGCTGGGTGCGAAGTACTAGATGGGGGTAACGAAATCTATCGCAGCGCTCGTAATGGCCAAGAGTAGAAATAGTGTACGCTTGGTCGTCTGTCATACTCATATGAATCTGTCATTAACAAAGCGATTTGTGTAGACTGAAGTACCTAATTTTAGTAATAAATAGATGTTTGTGTTATGATGCTAGCTTGAATTATTGAACACTGTTCCTGTTTTTTTCTTAATTCCTCTATATCCCTGACATGTCCAGCAGATACCAACAAGTTTCAACAAGTTTCCTTAAGGAACGGTTTGTGTTTGAAATTTTATTATTTAAAAAGACCATTAAGATCGTTAAGTTTTTATCGTTTCGTTTTAAAAGTACAACTAAATGAAGTAAAAAAGCCCTGACATAACTAAAATAAAACACACTTTTTGAATAAACATTGCCTACTTACCTCATTTAATTTTAATGACCAAAAATGAATTCACAACCTTTTGTCCACCCAAATCACGGTATCACAGTATTTTTTGTATTATAAATAAATACGTGATAGGTTTTAATATATGTAAAAAAATCAGAGCCTCAGAGCCAACAAAGCTGCGCGGTCGTTTTTTTAGCATTAGAAAAAAAGTAAGCGATCTTGACGTGTCTTTTTTATTGAAAAACACTTTTGAAAAATCAGTCACTGCAAATTTGTATAAAATAGCAAGGATATATGATCATTTATATTCTTTTGGTATCATAAGTATTATTAATGTATTGTAACTCTTTATTGTTATGATGATTTCCTTTTTTTTTCTTCCTCTTTAATTTGTAAAATGTCACGAATAAATGTTTTTCTTCTTCTTCTTCTTCTAAAAAATGAAGTATACCTAGTATTAGTCAATATGAATAATACAGGACAGGCACGCGGAATACAAATAAAAAATAAAACATATCTAATTTCAACACAACGTGTATGCCAGACACTTTGACACCCCTTGAGTGCCTTGGGATAGTTTTTATCCCGGAAAAATGGATTATAAAATTTGTAAATTGAAGCTAGTAAACAATAACAATGTCTTTCTAAACTGTTTTAGAAAATAAAAAGCTAGAAAAGTGATACATATTTATTTCCACCAAACAATTTGTATTTGCCAAACAAGATAAGAGTTTGCTTTTCAAATAAACAAGATGAATAAAGTGCTTTTACTTTCACTTATTCATTCGAATATTCTATTCTATTCTATTCGATTGCGACTTATTTTGCTTAGCAGAATTATTTTAACGTTGCGAGTACCTATAATCATCCTAGTAGTAATATGTTGCGATCCTTGAATTATCTATAACATAAGAAGTAAGTACTTTTTTTATCGAATAGCTGGCAAACGAGCATGCGGGTCATCGCGATCAGCGCCACCCATGGATACCTACAGCATGATTAGAACTGCGGGTGTGTTGCCGGCTTAAAGAGGGGGGTGGAGGAGGGGCAAGGGGGAGGGGAGTAAAACTTGGGAAAGCAGTTGGGTCTCCAGATCTCCCACTCACTGTACAAAACACAGTAGCAAAACTACTAAGTATTTCACGCCGGTATTCTGTGGGAGTGTGGTACTAACCCGGTCGAGCTGGCCTATTCATATTGTAACCAGCAAGTTGTTACAGTAAGGCTCATTGAAAAAAAATTTTTTAAAGGCAAATTTTCAACTTTCCCAGACACAATGTGACAGACAATAAATACATATTCTCTTAATAATTAAATATGGAAGTTGCAGGCGAAGAATCCTAAACCCCAATTAGATGGAATTAATTTAATTAAAATATAAAAATTACGTTAAGATGTTCTTAAGCCTAACTTAACCTAAGAGCCTGAGCCAATGCGATGTTAGCAATTGACTAACTGTTGGAGGCTGCGTCCGCCGCTGGCGCGCGGTGCTTGGTCAGCGCCTCGTGTTTCGTGCTCACGCGGCGTTGGCATGTTCGCTTCGTCAGCTAACGCAGCTCGGTTGCGATATGTCACTAGATTTAGAGATCCGCAGGCACGTAGCGTACGTAACAAATTTAAAAACAAATACTGCTTATCATTGTAGGTAGGTACATATTATAACTCATCATCATCCCAGCCTATATAAGTCCCACTGCTGGGCACAGGCCTCTCAGAACAAGAGGGTTAACATATTATAACTACTTGGATATTTTACTCCTACATACGTTCAAATCCTGACTTAAGTACGTAAATCTTAGGATGAAAAAATATTTATATAAATGTTATTTTCTTTCCTTCTTTTTTCTTTCAATCTTCGAGTGAACTGTTCCTTGTGAGTTATCTGTGACATGATACGTTCTCTCTGAATGGGTGATCAGGTTATCCGTCCGTAATGTATGGATGAGAGGAGAAATGAATTCCGACTTCCATCTTCAATGGCAATAGATAAAATAAAGGGTGCTGATTTCATTTATCTGTTATGACTGTAACTGAACATTGTTGTTGTAAACATAAAAATAAGATAGGCATACAATGACATACAAGTTATTACGTCGTAAGATCACAATCAATATCCTATGAGTAGTCTGCAAAAGGCTCTTTTATCACTTTTTAGTTACTTAACTACTTGTACTTTTTTGTACAACTAACGCTTTTCGAAAAACCAATTGTCAAGAAAAATATGTCGCAAAAAACTGGGCCAAAAATTTATTTTTCAAAACAAAATTTATATGAATGAATGAATGAAACGATTATTGCTTGAACGATTCCTTGAAATAATCAACAAGTAAAACGAAGCAAATTACAAATAAACAGATTTATAAATTGAATTACAATAATATATTTTTGATAAACTTTACATGTTACAAGGACGTCCCTAGTGGACCCATTAGTTAAATTTCTACTAATAATCATCATCAGTCTTCTGTCCACTGCTAGAGATAGAACTCTACATACAGCGTGACATCGGAGACGTAATGAGAAACTACTTTTTTAGGCTCGTTAATTTATAGCTATTTACATGCACTAGTCCTTATGCGAAAAAAAAACCGTTTATTTTTTGTTAAAACCATTATTCATTGGGGATTTAATTAAGGGAAATATTAACAAAAATAAACGGTTTTTCTTTCGTGTAAGGACTAGTGCATGTATGTATGTAAATAGCTATCAATCAACGAGCCTAAAAAGTAGTTTCAGATTACGTCTCCGATGACACCCTGTATAATGACAATCAATATTTAAGTTATTATTACCATCATGATCACCCGAAAAACGTCCACTGACAAAACAAAGGCCTTCCCCTTAGATCGCCAAAATGAATGACAACTCGGCACTTGCATCCACCCGTTGCTGCAACGCAAATTGACAGTTACGAAATTTAGTTCTCCTTCTCCAATCTCTGACCGCGGCCGTACGAATATCAACCAGTCAAATAAGTAGATACACATTGCTTCCAATATTGTTATAAACATCTTTTAATATTTAAGCAGTAAAAGTAAATATGACCTTTTTGATTGATGCCAGAAGTTTTTCACGTCTCGCATGACGAATGCCCGATTACAGCGATGTCCAGAACAAATTGAGCAATTCCCTCTTAATTGGTCATATCAGTGTTATTGGCGGTGGGAAATAGGCTAATCAATTCTTTCTCGCACACCTCACAGATAACACGTGGATGTATAGCCCTCCATTACTACCCTGAAGCTGGGTTTTTGCGGGTAGAATAATATGAGTAGTATACACTGTGGATACATCACTTCATACGTACTTAGGTAACCATGTAAGTCCCGCAATCTATACATATCTAAATGTTTGTACTTGTAATGTAAAAAACTGGCTTAATTGACAATTCACATGATGCCCATAAATGGTAATGCCTAGACCAGCTTGATTGTACGCATAATATTGCATTGTCACATGACTCACATAAGTATGAAAAGTATGTTCATTTCATCATCATCATGTCAGCCGAAAGACGTCTACTGCTGGACATAGGTAGGCTTCCCCAAGATTCTCCACTCGGACCGATCTTGTGCTTCCTGCATCCAACGCGATCCCGCTATCTTAACCAGGTCGTCGCTTAGGTGTTTATGGCATTACGGCGAGTGCTTGGATGTTTATGGCATTGCAGTAGTTATGATTTATATGGTGTTTACAGTGTGCAGAATTTATTGAAATTTGGTCTTGCTCAGAAATATTTTGACACCTTGGCCGCTATGATATATGTGATGGCGCCTGTACAGTCAGCAACAGAAGTGAATGAGCAGTTAACGTGCTTATTATGGTCTACTCACGACTCTAATTTCAAGGTAGAGACCACCCACCACCACCAAAACTGTTATCTAGTTCTGCTGCTGACTATACGAGGCTCTGGCAAACGAGACAACGCTTCATGCTTACCTAGCAAGTATGAGGTATGGGAGAACAAACAGTGCTAAATTGATACGGGTATAGATTCGCTGACTGTGCCCGGGAAGCTAGCACATACCTTACGCTTTGCGTTGCCTTTCCTTTCGTTGGAATTTAATATTTATCTCAACTTGCTTACGGCATTAGATTATTACATTGTCAACAGCTATAGATTTTTTTTTTTTTAGTATAGACTCAAATAAAATATAAAATTAGAATCGATCCACAAATTGGCACTGAAATCGGCTGAACATACTTAAATAAAAACTGGTCAATCGCGAGTCTACTTCGCGCAACAAAGGATCCGTATAGTCACAGCGAAAATCATAATTATACATATAAGCACAAGATTAAAAAAATCAAACTGAATATCTGTGCACGTTCATGGAGAACAGCCCCTGGCAGACAAATAACAAAGTTTATTTTTTTCCTAAAAACTGACTCGCGGTTGATTCGGTAATTATTCTGATTTTAAAATTTGCATTATGAATTTGTGTGGGAAAGGCTTAGAATAGTTTTATCCCGGAAAATCGCCAAGTTCTCGCGGGATAACAATAATCGAATTCTTTGTAAATGGCATCGCGGGCAAATAGCTCTGCTATTTTGTTTAAACAACCATTAAAAAGACCGTACATAAATTAATATTGTATAGTCATTTGAATTGCTATGTCTCTCTGAGACGTAACCCTGAAAATTGCAACATTTCTGTGACCTGTTCTATATTATTCTCCGAGTTCTGCATATTGTTACCCCTCGGGGGTGATAGAGTTAAGATTTATTGTGTATGTATGTCGCAACATATATTTACGTTTCCCACATAAGACGGTCGCAGGTCACAGATGTGGGGATATAAAATTGAGATTTTCAGAATGTATAATCTTACGAGTATAAAGCCAATAGTCCGTGAGCCCAGCCCCTAGGTACCTACGTAACATGACATCACCATAAGATGCCTGGCAACAGGTGGGGAAAGTTGTGCTGAGCTAGAATCAAAAAACTAACGCACTTAAAATTAGCCGGAAGTTTGAGAAAATCCTTCACTTCCGGTCAAAATTTTAAGGTCAATTTACGTCACGTGACATCATTACGAAACACGTGGCATCATGAAGCCCTTTATCCGTAGAGAGGGGCAACATAAGTCTGTCAGTTCTGAAATAGCCGGAAGTGCCTGACAGACTGCGACAAAGGTGACCCCCAAAAACGATTTCCTACGTCATATGACATCGTGACCAAAATTATTACAAAAGTTTCGTAATATTAGTGTCTTTAATAATATATAAGTCTGCCAAGCGTTTTTTAGCCGGAAGTCCTTTAAAAGTGTAATTTTAACTACAAGGAAAATGTAACCGTATCATGTTAAATGAGAATAATTTAACGAATTATGATCGATTAACAAGGATTATCGACTAATTCGTCGTGGTCGGTATATTTAGTATGTAAGAAAATAAAAAAAAAATACAATCTTTTATGTTATTTCACCTGTCCCGTCGTCTGTAATCAAATCTCGCAAGTATAGTTATTTGGATCTAAGTACTGTCAGTGGTTGGATTGAGTTGAAATTTGGCATTGTAATATAAAATTGGTGGCAAAGAATCTGGTCGTGAAATTCCGGTGATCATCACCAGGTCAGAATTGTCTCCACAGGAGAGAACTGTTTAGAGGTGAATGGTATAGACTTAAAATTACACGAATGGATTTCCGATAGCAATACAAGTAGGTACAGTCAGCAAAAAAACTTCTACTAAATTATTTTTTTACGGGAACTAATAGTTTCAGTGAGTTTCAGTAGTGTCAGTTCCGAAATTGCTGGAAGTGAATGATAGACGGTGGCAAAATAATAAATATAAATAATTTAGTCTGCAATAAAACTCCTACTAAATATTTTAAGGTCAATTTACGTCACGTGACAACATTACGAAACACGTGGCATCATGAAGCCCTTTATCCGTAGAGAGGGGCAACATAAGTCTGTCAGCTCTGAAATAGCCGGAAGTGCCTGACAGACTGAGGCAAAGATGACACCCAAAAACGATTTCTTACGTCATATGACATTGCGACCAAAATTAATACAAAAGTTTCGTAATATAAGTGTCTTTAATATTAAATAAGACTGCCGAGCGTTTTTTAGCTGGAAGTCCTTTAAAAGTATCTATCTGTCTGTCTGTCCGTCCGTTCGCGGCTTTGCTCAGACACTATCAATGCTAGAAAGCTGTAAATTTGCATGAATATATTTGTAAACTATGCCAACAAAACAGTACAATAAAAATTAAACAAAAAATTTTTTAGACTACCTACCAAAAAAACTTTTTTTTAAAATTTTTATTCTACTGTTTTGGTGGCATAGTTTATTATGAAATTATACCAAAAGTAGAGCTTTCTAGCATTGATAGTCTCTGACCAAAGGCGCGGACGGACGGACAGACAGACGGACATGGCGAAATGAGTCGATAATCCTTGTTAAACGATCATAATTTGTTAAATTATTCACATTTAACATGATACGATTACGCTTTCCTTGCAGTTAAAATAACACTTTTAAAGGATTTCCGGCAAAATAACGCTTGGCAGACTTATTTATTGTCAAAGACACTAATATTATGAAACTTTTGTAATAATTTTGGTCGCGTGGTCATATGACGTAAAAAATCGTTTTTGGGGGTCATCTTTGCCAGTCTGTCAGGCACTTCCGGCTATTTCAGAGCTGACAGACTTATGTTGCCCATCTCTACGGATAAAGGGCTTCATGATGCCACGTGTTTCGCAATGTTGTCACGTGACGTAAATTGACCTTAAAATATTTAGTAGAAGTTTTATTGCAGACTAAATTATTTATATTTATTATTTTGCCATCGTCTATCAGGCACTTCCAGCAGTTTCGGAACTGACACTACTGAAACTCACTGAAACTATTAGTTCCCGTAAAAAAATAATTTAGTAGAAGTTTTTTTGCTGACTGTACCTACTTGTATTGCTATCGGAAATCCATTCGTGTAATTTTAAGTCTATACCATTCACCGTTAAACAGTTCTCTCCTGTGGAGACAATTCTGACCTGGTGATGATCACCGGAATTTCACGACCAGATTCTTTGCCACCAATTTTATATTACAATGCCAAATTTCAACTCAATCCAACCACTGAAAGTACTTAGATCCAAATAACTATACTTGCGAGATTTGATTACAGACAACGGGACAGGTGAAATAACATAAAAGGTTGTATTTTTTTTATTTTCTTACATACTAAATAGACCGACCACGACGAATTAGTCGATAATCCTTGTTAATCGATCATAATTCGTTAAATTATTCTCATTTAACATGATACGGTTACATTTTCCTTGTAGTTAAAATTACACTTTTAAAGGACTTCCGGCTAAAAAACGCTTGGCAGACTTATATATTATTAAAGACACTAATATTACGAAACTTCTGTAATAATTTTGGTCACGATGTCATATGACGTAGGAAATCGTTTTTGGGGGTCACCTTTGTCGCAGTCTGTCAGGCACTTCCGGCTATTTCAGAACTGACAGACTTATGTTGCCCCTCTCTACGGATAAAGGGCTTCATGATGCCACGTGTTTCGTAATGATGTCACGTGACGTAAATTGACCTTAAAATTTTGACCGGAAGTGAAGGATTTTCTAAAACTTCCGGCTAATTTTAAGTGTGTTAGTTTTTTGATTCTAGCTCAGCACAACTTTCCCCACCTGTTGCCAGGCATCTTATGGTGATGTCATGTTACGTAGGTACCTAGGGGCTGGGCTCACGGACTACAAGTTAAAGACTTCCAAATAGGTTAAATACATATATTTGTAAGTAGTACAAATTACAACTTACTAGCTTTAACTCGTGGCTTTGCCTGCGTTAGAAATTATGAAAAATGGTTACGGTAACATTTTTAAACCACACCGTTTTTGTACAGCGCCGTCAAAATCATTTTAAAAAAGAGCCACAGTTCGAAACTAAATATTAAATATCCCATAAATGCCACATGTTCAAGTACTAATTACTGTTGTGTTTGTACCGAATAATATTATTAATCATTATTATTCGGTTTAAAGAAAGTTTAAAAAATAAGTTCCATCCGTTATTTCAAACAGCTTTGTTCAGTGCATCTTTGCATCTTTATTCACTAATTAAACAGAATAATTCAACAGTTGGTGACAGTTGCAGCGGCTATGATGGAATAAAATGTATTTATGAACTAAATTTGTTTAAGTTTTGGCTTGTCTGATGTGCAGTTGTTAGTTTCATCTGGCATTTAGTTTATATTATGTTGTGATGTAAATATTAATAAAGTTAAATTAAGTAAAAAATATATCAAATGTAAATTTCTTTATTTATCCAGTTAAAGTGGTTATTATTACATTAAATGATATTGTAACGGATAACTCACGTCTTAAATCGAGTTTAGCTTGACATGAGTCGAGCTTCAGAAAATAAACCTTTCGATATTATGACCCATTCGATATTTTAACATTCGATATTCAGATGCGTTCCCACATAGCATGTGCCTTCTCACTTATACTTATGATTTTTATGGCAATAAATATTTTTTCTTCCTTTATTTCTTTAAAAAACATGTTAACAATTAGATACTTAAATGTCACACCAACAAACATTGCATTCGTAAACGTTTTATCTACAAAAAATATACAAATAAAATATTTTGGACTCCATTTCTATTAGACATGTTATAAAAAATATCCCAGAAACAATATTTTAGTAGTAAACACGTGAAACCAAATTCTATTGCCGTAAGGGAATACTCAAGATCCTTTATATCAGCGAGATTTATTGACATGATTTGATAGACAATGTATAACATGGCTCTAAGAAGGGATATTGGGTTTGTGTTAGCAGATTTGCTTTGAAATAGCCGTAAGACTTTTCACATGTCTACTAGCAGTCTAGCAGTTTTAAAAAGTATTTTTTTGGTATTTCCTAACAAACTAAGTACTTTTCACGCTAAACAACGAGTAATAATGAATACGTTTCGAGCACATTCCAGTGTGTCCAAATAGGACATGAATGAAAATTCCGAAATTTTGAAACTTTTTTATACTTACGTATAATATTCTAATGTTTAAAGTGAACGATTACGGTGCCAAAAGCGTAAAAACATTCATAAAGATGTTCTGTCAAACGAATTCAACCATCTACTGATATCATCAGCAGGAAGACATCCAGTGCTGAACCAAGGCCTGCCCTTAGAATACTACAAAGAACGAAAACTCGCTATTTGTATTAATTCACCGCTTGCCCACGATTCTCACGATATTTTCAGTTCACCTGATGGAAGACCATCTGGTGATATATTCCGGTTTAATTCAAATGCCTTGTAAGCTGAAATTACTGGCACTTGAGGTATTCCATCTTAGGCCTCTAGATTGGTAGCGCATCTGCAATACCGCTGGTGTTGCAGATGTTTATGGGCGGTGGTGATCTCTTACCACCAGGAGACCCATTTGCTCGTTTTCTATCCAGTTGAATAAAAAATAAATAAAAAAAAGCTTTAATATTCAAAACCAAGCGTAAATATTTCGATAAATGACTTTCCTACGATGAAAAGGTTATTAAATTCTTTCTATGGCTTTTCGAAAGCGTGGCATGCACGGTTGAAGTATTTTAGCTGCAATTTTTACTCTAAAACCCTTTTAGGGTTCCATATTCGAAGGATAATAAACGGAACCCTATCATTCGCTTCCATTCACCTCGCTACATCGTTCGTCCCTCTGTCTATTTTGCCTTCATTATGAGCGTTTCACAAGAATCCAGGTGTTTTCATTTACCTTTATAATACTCGTAATAATTATATTTAATAGTTTTAAGACAAATATTTCAGACAGATAAGGATGTCGATAATTGTTAATCTAAAAAACTTCTTAACTAAGGTTAGTTTATTTTTTACATGTTTTTAATAAAATAAAATGAAAGTTTCTTCCCAACGAGGTTTTCCGAATTTTAGTACGATATTGGAGTTTCCATGTTATTTTAGGTTCTCCTTTGTTTGAAATGTTAGATGAGATGTAAACCATGATTGGTTATGATTAAAAACACTGTTCCCGTAATCGGTAAATAGAAAACTATGCCCAGCATTTTGTTTTCATAATTTTATGTTCTGCGAATAGGAAATTTGGTGAATTTTCATATTACTTTTTACAGTACCTACATTATGTCCGTATACACAAAAAGTTTATGAATATCTAACGCAAGCCCTTTCGTTTCATTTCTCAGGCAGTTACTTTCTGTTTAAGGCTAAAAGGTGATTTCATTTTATAGCCGTGTTTCTACCAAACGTCCACTTAATCGATCAAGGCTGGGCTGCGGAAGAATCGCAACGAAAGTGGCTGTAACCGATGGACAGACAGATCGACAGAGAAGGATGAAGGTTACATTTTTCCTTTCGAGATACGGAACCTTAAAGACCATCTCAGAACTCTATTTATTAAATAATGGCTATTTTTCCGCTACCTATACCACTAATAAAATAAAATAATTTCTTTGCTCACCCGCGACCTTATAATAGCTAGGTTTATTCATGCCGTTCCTCCACATCCGCACTGTAAGAACTCATCACTCAAACTCATCTATTGCTACCACCATCCCACTATATCTAACATATAGTAGCATGGTGTACTGTTGTGTTGCTCTGAACTGATACTCGTAGGACAAACGGCCCAGTTAGGTAGGTCCAACTTCGAGAAAGAGATCACTCGTCGAAATCGATTCGACTGGGCAGGGTTTGGAAAGCTTCGCAGTGTCTTTTCATCCAAATTAACGCAGTGTTTGAACTCAAAAGTCTTTGACCAGTGTGTGTTACCAGTGATGACATACGGATCTGAGACGTGGGCGCTAGCAATGGGCTATTCTCGGGGTTTATCTGCGGGATAGAATCAGAAATGATGATATCCGCAGTAGAACTAAGCTCGCAGGACTGATGGCCGATGGAATCAAAGGGTTCTCGAATGGCGTCCGCGGACCGGGAGATGAGCTGTCGGTAGGCCTCCTACAAGATGGAGCGATGACCTGGTTAAGATCGCTGGATCGCAGTGGATGCGAAAAGCACAAGACCGGTCTGAATGGACAGCCTTGGGGGAGGGCTATGTCCAGCAGTGGACATCTTTCGGCTGACATGATAATGATGATGATGATGACGATCAACTTGAAGCAAAATGTCATAATTATCAATGAGTATGGAAAATTTAACGTTAACCAAAAATACTGCTGCAAGTAGAAAGTGAAATGTAGCAGGTTTATGCAGGTAGGTTTATTTGTGAACTTACATATCTAACCGACTTTCGTTATAGTAAAATTAATCAATCAATATGAAATATTTAATAAAAACGCCACATAAAATCGGTGTAGCAATAAAAACTTCAAGAAAAACGAGGACAAAAATGTCTCGCGGCTGTACGCAATTATTCAATATTAATTCGGCCAACTGGAGTCTAAAAAATTAATGGTGATTATTTCTTTGTTTGTAATAACGATATATCATTTGAATGCGCCCCCGCTGGCAAATAACTTGTTTTATTATTGTTGTCTACAATTCCTCCCTGTCATAAACTTCGGGACGAATGAAATACCCAGTCGTAATATTATATTTTGTAACAATAAATGCTCGTAACATATTTATCGCGTTTCATTTTGTTTCAACTCTCAAAATTGGGAAATTAAACACAAACTTCCTGTTTATTGTTGGTTTTATTGGTGAATGAATTACAAAGTTGGGATTGTATCGATGGATGAACGTACTATCAAAATAACTAAATCGTGGCTTACTTTGAAGTACTGTTTGATAAGATAAAATTCATTATGAGACTTATCGAAGGACATTCTACGACTAAAAGATAAATATATATAGTAGTTGTGATAAGTATTGAAATAAATTAATTATGAGTGAGAATCGCGAGAGTTCTAAGAGTCTAAGTTCTAAGAGACTACGTTCTAAGAGTCAGTAATCAAGTGATTTAGTAATACAGTCGAGCGCAAAAATAAATAACTGTTCGAACAACTCTAAAATATTTTGCCACCTACGGTCTAATTGCGACGGAATAAGAGTCTGTGGTACATATTTTTGAAACTTTGAATAAGTTCATATTTTTACACTTAACCGTACATGTCTAAATGTTCTCAGAAATGCAATGCGAATAAAAAATCCTGATTGCTGGAACCTACATTACAAGTAACAGGGATTGTAATTTTTTTACCCGTGCTAAAAATTAAAACCGGAACGGAACCGAAAGGTTTAGTCACATACAATATCGCGTAGCAAGCAGATACGTCGTAGCGCGGTGCGTAGCACTTGCTACGATTGTTGTAACTGGTCGTAGCATAGTCACATTAAATTGGCGGTGTATTGAAATGAATGGCTTATTCCTTTTATACACTCTAAAACAGTCACTCTAAGGTGGATAAAAAAAAACTATTTATAGGCTGGATAGACTCGGGAAACTGTGTCTGTCTATCCACATTGTAGACTAGAAGTTCTACCCTCAAGGTGGATAGATGGACACGCGTTTTCAAGTTTATCCACCTTCCGGTATTGCTGTTTTAGGGTGGATAAACGGAATAAGCCATATGTTATTAATGCCCGTGGCAAATTTGTCTAAATTATTATTAACAATCGTCTCCAGGCAGCAAAAAGAAAGTAGAAAGTAGCTTATGTCACACTCTGGCTCATAAACTATATCTATGCCAAAAACCATGTCGATCCGTTGCTCGTTTGGACATAAAAGACGCAAAAACATACAAACGCACACTTTCGCATTTATATTATTAATATGGATTAAAATTAAATGTGGTAATTACAAAGTAGCTTGACACAGTAAACGCAGAATTCAAAATGACGTCACACATTCTAATGTCACCCGAACATTACAAGATGGCTTTAAGTGGTACACCTTTACCGTGAACGTGAACCTCATCTCCTGGCTTATATATTTACCCCATAATGACGGGGGCGCGCCTATGCCTATCAAGAACCTCATACAGTTCCTGGAAGAGGCAGCTTTTATTAATGTTGCTCGTAAATATTTTTGCTCTGCTCTTCGGTCTTTTCCAAATCATCACAAAGAATTAGTAAATTATGTCTTAAGGGCCCTAAATAAGGAATTATGAACGAGAGTTATTGGAAGCCCGAAGTAGAAGAGAGGGCTTTAATGAGTTGATGTTCGTAATTCTAGTACCGCCCGGTATCGTAACACGAAGGCTACCTTGGTTGCAACAGGGGGGGTTGGGAACTGTGCATTTTCCCAGATAAAAAGTATGTCACTCTCGGGCCCATAAACTATCTCTATGCCAAAAATTACGTTGATCCGTCGCTCCGTTACGGCGTGAAAGACGGACAAACACACAAACATACAAACACACAAACACACTTTCGCATTTACCCTTAAAGTTTAAGGTAGTATCCAAAATACATGCGGTATTCCTTCCAGCGCGCAGTACAACTGAACCTTGACAGCTCATGTTTATTTACGCTGACAACCGGGATGTGACGTACGCGCCGGCAACACTGCTGCTTGATTCACTGCCAGCATTCTTCAACAGCTACCTAAGTAAGTAATTTGTTTGTTAATAAAATATACCGGATGTTAGGAGGCTGTCTAAACAGAAAAAAAAACAAAAGGTGGGCTGTTTATTTGTAAATATCCTACGTCTGTAATTTTTTAAACTGCTTGTGTTTGTGGATTTTTAGAAGCTAGTATTTAACTACTTTGCTCAACAGTGGGACACAAAAGACTGACAAAATAATTATTAATAATAAGTACAGATCTATTGAATAATGTTTTGCCGTCGTATTTTGTCGGATGAGCTCGTTTTTATCTTGCTTTCTCAATTGACTTCAGTAAACTTCAGTGAGCTGGTTGAGAAAGCAAGATAAATACGAACTTTTCCGACCTTTCCGACTTTCCTTTTTGACTTTTTTTTCCGACTTTTCCTATCTTTGAGTTTTCCTTTCTAGTTTAGGTTAGCTTGAAAAGATCTCGTTTAGGGATTCTTTGTACTCTTTTGGTTTGTCGTTGTCTTTTTGTATTATTTTGTGTTTTATGTACATTAAAGTATATACATACATACAAAATACGACGGCAAAACATTACTCAAAACATTTGTATTTAATTGTTACACGGCTATAGTTACATATTTACAGCAGACTATTCGTAAAATAATGTAAACATCACCTTCCGTCCTTTGCTTAAAAATATTTGGACCGAAATTGTCACTATAACTCAGT
Source organism: Choristoneura rosaceana (assembly GCA_037349165.1). NCBI lineage: Eukaryota > Metazoa > Arthropoda > Insecta > Lepidoptera > Tortricidae > Choristoneura > Choristoneura rosaceana. Next base: position 7,308,203 of record JAZBNJ010000033.1, read on the forward strand.
AATGTCACGTTAAAGTGTCAAGTAAAGTTTCATCGGTAAAATAAAATCAAAAATATACTTACTCATTTCGAGTTTTTATCTGTAGTATACATTTTTAATTGAATGAAAAGCATTCATTTAAAATAGATAAATATGATTTTAATTGATTTTATAATCTATTGTAGGTTTCTTTATTAATAAAACATAACTCGGTACAAATCAAAATAAAGGTACCTAACTAAAACTACATACAAACTAAACTTATAAATAAAAAAGTTGCCCAAAATTACTGCCAGGTGGTAAAGGTAAAGGCTGGCAGCATTACCACGCTGTATGGAAATGCTTATTCTTTGTGCTAAGAAAAAGCCAGCCCTCTGGTCACCCGACGCCGCAATTAATTTGGGTTACAGTAATTTAAAAATATTCACTCAAACCCCAAGTACCCATGGTTTATACCCCAATAGGCTCAAAAATTTAGGCACTACTCTGCCGCCTTAAGGAGAAAAACCATAAGTGACATTTTTTGCAAAATTTACATTTCACCAGCCTCGTACTCAGTTTTTTTTCCTGAGTACGAGGCTGGTGAAAAGTCAATTTTGCAAAAAATGTCACTTATGGTTTTTCTCCTTAAGGCGGCAGTAACTGATGCCTACATATTTGCGGCTCTTGAGGCATTCCGCAGAGTCCGCAAGTGGCGTCCCGTACCAACGGCTGTCCCATTTTCCAGTGCAGTTTAATTTTAATGTAATTTGTACAACATCCTACTGACATTCGACAATAATTGATTTTATATTTGTACCTACTGACAAAATCGATAAATAATCTGAATAAATAAGTATATCTTTTTTATTGTGTTATGTTGTATATTAATAAAACCATATTTAGAGAAGGCATATTTATTAGTTTTTCATTTTAACACCGAAACTCTCGTAACCCCTAATTTCTATTGAGATTAGATTAGATTAGATTATTTATTCATTCAGTATAAAACTACATCATAAAAAAAAGCTAAAAGAACTAAATCATATTTCAGCCATTTATAGTACGAGTACATTCTTGAATAGGCTAGACGACTAAAAAAACTGTTTCGTCCGTCAGGTGGATAATTTAAAAATATTGTGCACATATTTTTTCTTTTTTTTGACAAACAAAAAATGACGAAGATACATACAGTGCTTAGAAGTTTCGAGTGACGTCACTATGTGGTAGGATTTACCTTATAGTGACGTCACAAGCCCCCATTCCGGAAGTTTGATGATCTATACTTTTGTCAATTTTTAATAAATAGATCAACCAAAAAATACGTGTCCCATATTTTTCCATAATCTAACTTTCGGACTAAATAGAATGATATATTTTTAACCCAGTCGTCATCCCTATTATAGCAATTAGGCTTATACGCCAATTCACTAATCTTCACATTAACCGTTCCTCGATGTTATTAATACGTAATATTAATTACACTTAATACTGAAAGCTCGTCTAATATGCGTGAAGCTCAATTTACGTCAACATCAAGATGTCGTATTTACAAATTGACAAATAATTACTAAAAATTAACACATTACGAGTAGAATAAAAAGCCGTGGTGATCGTGTAATTTTTTTTCGACGACATGAAAATCGACGTAACAAATTTCGATAAAGTTAATAATAGTTAGCCCATCCCATCTCATTGAGATAAGGTGCAGGTGTCATTAATACAGTTCTCAAAATGTCCTATCTAAATCCCGAATTTGCACTGGACCCGCTTAGGAAATATAGCTGAAGTACACGAGAGGTCTGTGTTCATCAGGTAGGTATATGAATGGTGATGTTATTTCAAAATACAGACCCTTTTACCTACAGAACAGGCTTTGCCTAGTGTAGGAGCCCGATTAACTTATTGTAAAGTAGCAACATTTTTGAAAATAAATGAATTGAATTAAAAATTGAACTTTAAACTCAAGTAAGTAAATAATAATAAATAAATAATAAATATCATGGGACACTTGACACCAATTGACCTAGTCCCAAACTAAGCAAAGCTTGTACTAGGGATACTAGGCAACGGATAAACATACTTATATAGATAAATACATACTTAAATACATATATAACATCCAAGACCCGAGAACAAACATTCGTATTATTCATACAAATATCTGCCCCGGCCGGGATTCGAACCCGGGACCTCAAGCTTCGTAGTCAGGTTCCCTAACCACTCGGCCATCCGGTCGTCTAGACAAATGGAATAAGTAGAATAAGTAGAATATCCGTTTTAAGTTACTCCAATCAAAATTGTAGCTAAGTCACAGTGAGCCAGCAATTTCACAAGAAAGTTGTCAAGCAAACAGATTTCTTGTTCAGTTTAACATTTAACTGAAAACTTGAGTAAACCGGTCCGGGGACAAATGAGATCGACGAAGTTTTAGGCAGAAACTGCTCACTATTTAAGGCTAAATCTACTTTGGCCGAATTTAATTATAATTATATTTAGCAATAGAAATTTAAGTTGAATTCTAAGATCAACTATTGCAAAATTCTACATACTTATTACTAATAATAATTAAACTCTTAATTCTATTCCATGTTATTAGTTACAAAATCTTATATCTATGTTAGTAATAATAATAAGGGATAACGTGCATAATTAAATGTTAAGTAAGTATTAATTTATTAACTATTCTAGTTACCTATGAATTTATTTATTAGAAACATGTATGCTCATTAAGGTTTAGTATTAATCAGTACCTGCAATTAAATATCCATTATTACAATATAAATTAATTAAAAAAAATGTTTCATTTATTAAATTTAGTTTTATACAATAAGTTATTTTCCTATTTGATTTGTAATTGGGTAATAATTTTATTTAATCTACCATTGCTTAGTTTAATTCAATTTGATTTAATTGGTATAATTTCATATCATGCTAATGTGGTTTAATTTAAAAAAATATTTAGGGGCTGTTTCACCACCCATTGATTAATGTTAACTGACCGTTAAATATGATGGAAACAGCCCCTTAATGTCATAAAAACTCTCGAAACTCTCATGAATCAAGACAAATCTAATATTTATCAATCGGATAGGTGTGTAAATCGAAGTATCCATACTATAACATTATAAATGCGAAAGTGTGTGTGTTTGCGTGTTTGTCCGTCTTTCACGCCGTAACGGAGCGACGGATCGCCGTGATTTTTGGCATAGAGATTGCTTATGGGCCCGAGAGTGACATTGGCTACTTTTTTCCGGAAAAATGCAGTTCCCGAGGGAACAGCGCGCGACAACCGAATACCACGCGGGCGGAGCCGCGGGCAAAAGCTCGTTTTATTATCTTCTGAACATAGGGCTGCTATGGCTTTTTCTGCGGGCAACTTATTAGTATTGCCATACAAAGAAGAAAAGCAGCCAACCTTATGGGCGGCCCGCCAAAATGCACAGATCTGAGTGACATAACCCATTAGGCTTTAAGGTGCAGTATACTCCCTCTAAAGCAAAAGCCGGTATCTCAAAAGAAAACAACCTTGAAATACTAGTAGGTATTTATGCTATCTGGTGCAGAATGTCTTAAGCTACACAATGGTAAAAATGACGTAAAAGTAGTATTTTTTTTTACCACCTAATGCCTTGAATTTTGCTCGCATTTTACGAACTCTTATTATAACCTAAAAACGTCTATAATTAAGAAAATCTTACTATCCGGTATGGACATGACACATTTTTATTGAGACACTTCTGATCAAAGTGGTCTTGACTCGATTTGTAGCCATATTATGCGTCTCACTCTGACTAACTCAGTTTTACATAGAGGAACTCAGCAAGAAGCTGGTAAATGGCAAGGCTTGAATATTATACAAATTCAATTGCGATACTGAGTTCAATAATTAAGCTGCATTTCAAATGCGTAAGACCGAGATATCTACATAGGAAAGGTGCTTGCTACTTTCCAAGTATAATTATAACGACCGCGACAATTAACAGAGTCGGATCTGCAATTATTGTGCCAAAGTCAAATATATACTGTTATTATGTTGATTTTGACATTATAATTCTAAAATCGCCAAAATAAAGTGGCCTTTACTACTCAATAAAAGGTCCTTAATTTCTCCTGAAACATTTTATTAAATAGCTCATAATTCCTAATAGCTGTTCTTATTCGTGTCAGATTTTAAGTAAGCTTTTGCACAATGCTCTTAACAACTATCGTAACTTAAATCAAGTTTCAACAAATATGGTGAATTTCATTTCCCGACGCGCAATAGAGCTGACTGCACAATATATCAGGGACGTGGGACTCGTTGCAGGCTGCACATTTTTACGTCCCGGTCTGCGTATCTGCTTAAATTATCCGTATTGTTCTTTAGACAAATGGGCCACGTAACTGGGATACGGATTTTATACAGTTTCGTTATGTACCTGGTGAGATTTAAGGTGATATACGCGGCAGTTTTGTTGAAGTTACTGCGGTAGTTTATGATATAAAACAGTGGAGAATAGATAAAAAGGAATTAAAACTTATTGCTATTTTCGAGCGTTTTTAGACCAAAATGTGACGAATTTATTGCTGCTCTTAAACCTTACTTTTCTTTGTTTTAAGTTGCTTGTGTTATGTGTAACTCTTTGAAGCTGAAACAAATATGGGGGATAGTCACAATAGCAAGATCTCTCCAGGAAAATGTTAAGAATATCTGGGGACCAAAGTCCAAAGGTTTTCCTTCAATGTAATGTATTTTTATGTGTATCGATTATGTATAAATAAATGTTTCTCTCTCTCTCTCTCTCTCTCTCTCTCTCTCTCTCTCTCTCTCTCAAAGGAAGAGCATTGAAAGTTGTGTTTAAGGGTGTGGTCTGAGTTGAGAAACAACGATACTCCATTTGTTTTGATTTGAAACTTAACAGTAAAATTTTCACACTTTTTTAAATGAAACAACGAAACTATTTAAAATTATGGTAATTTATATAGTAAAAACATAATAAATATCGCTAATAAATGTGCATGTAGGTATATTTAGTCCATTTGTGTTTGAAATACTGAGAAACATGTGTTACAATTTGACCGTTAATTCATATCTTAAATTAAACGGAGTATATAGCATCAAGCAGCGTTTCCACCAATAATGTGCGAGGACGTGTTGCGAGGGCTGTATTTTTCATTAACCAATAGAAACGCTTCATATAACTCGCACAGCACATCTCTGGTGGAAACAGCTGAGCGCAGCGAGGCGAGGTAAATTAAGCATTTCCATTGGTTAATGAAAAACATATTCCTCGCTACACATCCTCGGACATCTCTGGTGGAAACGCTGCTTAATGGAGGATTTAGTTTCTGTGTTTACTCACTAGATGGCGTTAGGAGTCGCTCCAAAAAACAACTAATAGAAGGTACTTATAAAATATTGTGAAGAGTTCAGTACAAGCCATAAATACCAATTTACTCGTATACTTATACCAATTGAAGGAAAGTCGTCCAGATTAACGTTTATGTATATAAAAAATGTCATTAGACTCGCAGTAATTGAAGACAACAGACAGCAAGAAATAAATGATTATAAAAACAGTGGGTTAACGCTCTAATGTACACCATTTGCTATTGTTTTGGACACTAAATAGCGTGAGAAACGGCACTGAACTTGCCATCTGACAGGTATTAATTAATACTAAGGCCTTGTCCTGCATGCATTATTCTATTCATAATTATTGGGGTTCATCTATGAAGCCTAATCCCTCTGCTAGCCTAGGTATTATAAACAAACCTACACCGCAAATGATTATCTCAAGTCATGTAGGTACAGAATAATTTAAGACATTATAATCACTGCAAATAATTCAACAAATGAATTGTTTTAAAAAAAGATTTTTACTGTCTACGTAATTAGGCCTTAAAACACTCATGAGACCCTATTTTGAAACTCGGCTACGCCTCGTTTCATAAGACCACACTCGTGGCCCCGATAACGATACAGTTGCATAAATAAATACTCGTACCTATTGACGCTTGAGTTTAGGTAAAAACGTGATTTAAATGTTTCACTTAGAACAATATCGCAAATAAAACTATTGAATCGGGTCATGGATAAGACAACATCGAAGATATATTGATCCCTAAACTTCAAGGTAAAAGTGTTTTCAAAGTTTTACTCCTTTGTTTTAGATACAAAGTAACAATACCCTGAACTTGCTAAGCTGGAATGAAACTAAAGCTATTTACACACAAATATTATCCAGTGAATGTACGAGTCCTTTTCCAAGCCAGGGACATATGAACAAACAAATAATCTTGTGCAAAACTCCCTTGTTGAAATTCCAGTCGCATGCAATAAGGTTGTGAAAAAAATGGCGCAAACAGAAAGTTTCCTGGGGCGATTCGGTTTATTCTGCGTCCTTACTTAGGGTAGGAAATATTGAAAAGTTTTTTTACGGCCGACTGGTTGTCACGTCCACGTCATCACTTAGATATTGACAGATCATATTGGATTTTTGCGATTATTTGTAATGTTTTCCCACTTACTAGCTATGTTATAGCTAAGTACAGTCACCAACACCAATATCTGAAATATCTGACACGGCTTTATTTCTGGGGCCGGAATGACGTGTCAGATATATTTCAGATATTAATGCTGGTGACTGTACCACCAATGTTGACGTCACATTAGTTTATTTTCTGAATCTGATTTAGTAGTATAAGTTAAAACACGCTCCAACCCGGTGTTTTTCAACATGTGGGTCGCGACCCCCTACGGGGTTGCGAAGCCCCTAATAGTTCCTGCGAAAACTACTATAAGCTTAAAAATATTTATTAAGAAAATGTCAACTAATAATATTTGTCACAAAATAGAATAATACATGAAAAAAAAAAGGATCGCGGTCACGAACTATTTCTTCATACTAAAGGGGTCGTGTCATAAAAAAGGTTGAGAAACACTGGTATAACCACTTAAAAAGTGTGATCCGTGTGACTGAGGTAAATAACTGTTGATAGCATATCAGCAGAACTGCCCAGAGTTTTTTTATGTATCTAGCCCATAATATCTCCCACTGCTAGGCAAATACCTCCCCTTTCCTCTTGAAATGCCTGCCAATTGAACTGAAATGCACTAAAGTCGTTCCGCAATCTCTTATTTTAGGTCTGCTTCTGCTCTTTTGGCCATCCCCTGTAATCCATTCGGTAACGATTCGTGCCCGTCGGTCCGGGTCGCCCAGAAATCAAGACACAGAATTTAAGAGTGTTAATACAGAGTTTTTTCCAAATAATTCAAGTAGGGGGAATCATTACCTAGCAACATCTGCTCTGCGTTAATATTTAAAGGCCAAGGGACCGAGCTCGTTCCGTGTAGTCGGCAGAGAACGTAAATCGTAACGACCCATATTTTACTAAACGTCAGGCCACCCGTGAAATCGTTTGCCAAATTGTTGAGAGTTTAATCAAAGCTTACATTCAATGAGACCGCACTAACATTAAATAAATACCAAAGTTTGTTCGTTGATGATCTTGTGGTGAACTCTAGATATTTTTTACTTAACTGCACGAAGGAAGGTTATGTTTTTCGGTCCTCTCTTTAGCCTTAACGACTGGGCGGATTACAATACACGAGGACTCATCGGTGAGATCACTAATTCCGTTATGTGTATTTTAGCACATAATTTGTTTTACACATATGAAGACCCACCTGCTCGTTTACCTTCCAGTCGAATAAAAAAAAGGCTTTTAAACTAAATGGTAAAATCCATAGGTACCACCATATCAAAAAATGCACATAGCGGAATTGGCAATCTCACTGATTTGATATGTCGTAGCTGTCAGAGTAATAAAGAGTACTTGTGTAATATTTTAATAATAGGGATGTTGACGCCATTAAAAAATAACTCGAAGGGACGACTCCAGAAAAAAACGCTTTATTTTAGCCCTGAAAACCAGATTAATTTTCGATTTACTGTAAAATTAGATTTTTCGTTGCTTTAAAACAAATAAATAGTTGATTGAGTTGGCGAACAAATAGCGACTTTTGACGTCATAAGTCGCTATTGCCAATTAAACTCTATGGTTGATTTGTGGTGTCAACATCCCTATTATGACGTACCTAAGCAAAAATATTATTATTGTTATTATTATTATCATATAAATTATCAGGCAGGCAGTTGCAAGCAACTGATAGGTGCCTGTATCTAGCTGTTCCTTGGTCAAGTATGCTTAGTATTGTTAATGTGTTGGTCTAGTCGGTTCTTAAATTGGTTAACATTCAGTGCTGAGACTACATGTGCAATGTGGGAATAAAAAATAGTGTAACAATATAGATAGCTATCAAATGAAATTTGTCCAAATATTAACCACTAGCCGTTACCCGCCGTTACTCCATCCGCGTCGAATTCGTTTATCGCAATCCCGCGGGAACTATGCAATTTTCTTTGATAAAAACTACCCTATGTTCTTCTCCGGGACTCAAAGTACCTGCATACCGAATTTATCTAAATCGGTTTAATGGTTTAGACGTGATGAAGTACAGACAAATGAATAGACTTACAAACTTTCGTATTTATAATATTAGTGGGATATTAACAGAAATAATAAAAAGTAAATGAGATAAAAAATATAATAAACAAAACTGCCTTCAAAAACTTTTAATAAAAACTAGAAAGAAAAAAAACTGTCTTGTAGTCTAGAACTCCGCTAAGTTACTTAAAAGTTCAACACTCGGGACACATTACTGAGAATTTTGAGCCGACCACGATTTTGAATGGGACTTGTTTCTTTCTTCCAAATTCAAGTTTCCAGGTCGAGTTGCCAGTCCCCTGCATTATGTGTCAAAACCAAGAGCACTTAATTCGCCAAAAACTGGACTGGACCAAAAACGCAACTTTTGCTTCAAAACACCAAAACAACGCCTTGCAGAGAGTTGCGTTTCATCTTTGCAAATAAATTGGTAGTTTCATTCGAGCTGAGTCCGGATTACCTAGGCGCGGCGGTAAACCGCTGCGGTGAGGTTTCATTAGTACTCGCACTTGTCTATGCTTAGGTATATGCCCTGATAAGGGATTGTGAGGTTAGCGGAACATGAGTGTATGTGGATGATTGTATAATCTTATTAGTACAACGGTGGTTAACGTCGGGGCTCTTCCTCAGGGATTTTAAGAGCTGCAGTAGAGGAAATCGGGTTTTAGCCATTTAGTGTATAATTTTGAGTAAACGAAATCCACTACTGGGTTATAATTATTTGCTATCTTAGCAAAGTCCCTTCCCTAGCTACGTAATTTAAATGCAAACCGAATCTTACTATCCCTTTTTTTGATCTGCAATGATTTATTAATTCCGCATAATATTTTCCTCGAAATCGCGTGCTATTCACGGATCGGTATTTTAGATGTTAACTGAGAATGGTGATATCGAAATAGCAATGGCAAAGACGTAGTTCATTGATATTGTCCTCGACAAAGTATACCCTGAATGAATACATTATTAAAATACCATCTTACCTACGTAAATTTACCTTGTTACAGGTTAGCCATGCACCACCTCCTGGGCATCACTCTCATCACCACCGCAGTACCAGCCGCATACTCCCAGGAAAATCGGGAGCACCAGGGACCTCCAGCTCCTCAGCAATGCGGAGGCCGATTAAAAGGCCCAGTGGGGGTGATTCACACCCCCAACTTCCCTAACGCGTTCAACGTCCCTATCAAGTGCAAATGGATAATCGAACACGAAATAGAAAACGGGACTATATCGATATATTTCACGCAGCAGTACACCACTACGGGGCTAACGTTTACGGAGTACTTGTACTACGACGAAACGTATAAGTTGGGGGAACGACGCGCTCTCACAGTCACCGAAGAGAATATCACCAGGGTGAAATGGCTCCAGGTACGTCAATGGAATAATTTTTAGCCTTCGACTGCACTTTTGGTTTAGGTTTCAGGCAGTTTTAGTGTTAATTCAAAACATCAGAAAATCGGCGAAATATTTTTTTTTAATATGGTTTATGGTTTCAGACATTTATTTCCCAAAACAGAATACAATTCACTTATATTGAGAAATAACAATTACAATTAATAATTATTTTTGCGATAGGTACATGCAGATTTACAAATTACTTAGGTATCTACTTACATCGAACAAATGCAAAACAAAACATTCATCTCTGATTGAAACATTATTTGTGTTGGTTTCATTTCAGACCATTTAGCCCATAATATATACACTAATAAAATTATTTTAATATATGATGTCAGCATTACAATCAAATAACTGAAATAAAACAAAACATCGGATTCTGTTGCAGAATTAATAACTTGTGTCGGACAAACTCTTGCGGAGGTGAAATGTTGTGTTTAATTCTATGGTGGGAATATTATTCAACGTGCCGCTTATTATGTGTGGGATGGTTGCGTTAAAAAGTTAATTTCCAGGTTTTATTACACACGTTATGGGAATCGTTAAAATGCTATGTTGGTTCCCTTGATAAATTGTCATCACGGAAATTATTATGCATTAGATTATGCTTGTCCCTTTTTGAGAACTTAGTGTTTCGAGACTTCTAAGACTACTAGGCTTTACCCACGACTTTACTCGCGTAAAACGTTAGGCAATTGTATTGAAATTCCGGGATTTTTACTAAATTCCTCAAAGTTAAATCATGGTCTTCATTTAAGTTATATGAAGATTATTCATGCAACATTTCTTGACTCTAGATTTCACGGTTTAGATTTTGGGATTTTACATGGATCCCGTGGCAATTATATTATTTTAGACGTTTGGCTATATACTAATAAAATTTAAAGTAAATTAGTCTAACAGTTTTAACGTCTATGAGGGAGTAACAAACACACAAGTAAACACACTTACACGCTTGCACATACTTTGGAACTTTCGCTTGCATAACATTAGTAGTATTAAAAAGTTTACTTTGTTAAATTAGAAAAATAAAATCTCTATATCCTTAATTGCAAAGTGAATTCAATAATTTATGTATGCATTTTACTAAAAAAAAACTTAAAATCAATCTCACCAATACCGGTAGGATGTAGTAGTCAAAATCCGGTAGGGGTCGGTCATGCTCAAGTCTCCCGAATCACCCTTTATATTTGATACTAGCTTATGCCCGCGACTTCATCTGCGCGGATCTAGGTTATCGCGCGGTGGCGCCCTCTACCGGATTAAAGGTATCCTATGTTGATCCTTGGGGTTCAAACTACCTATATACCAAATTTCATCAAAATCGGTTCAGTGGTTTCGACGTGAAAGCGTAACAGACAGACAGACAGACAGGCAGACAGACAGAGTTACTTTCGCATTTATAATATCGATGGCAGCAAAGTAAAAGAAGACATCTACAAAATTGCAATTTTACAGGAGAGCGTATTTAGTGAAAAATAATGATAACTTTGAAACTAATGGACCGATTAACATGAAATTTTCTATGATGAATTAAAATAATGTTCTTTAGCGATTGTAGAACAGATTTTTTTACTGTAGCATTATTTTACTGAAAAATTGTAGATGTACTTGTTTACTTTGAAAGAGCTTAAACGTAGAGGAAGACATCTGTCAGATATCCGCTTATGCATTGTAATTATTTGTAATGAAAAAAACGCCTATTCCATTACAAATATCGAATAGGCTGTGGTAAGTTAAACTTATAAGAGTATTTAGAGATAATCTAAACGACATGCAATGAGTATTCACCCTTTCTTTGATATTTTTTTGTAGATGTCTCTATTTACTTTGCATTTATCATTTTATTAATTCTATTAAATGAGTTATCTACCACTAAACTTCATGTCTATCTATCAAATAAATTCATTTATTTTGATTAAAAAACACGTAAAAAAGGTCAAAAAAGCTAGATACCCTAAAATAAAAATCAAAACATTCTATTATTGTATTTTTTTGGATATTCATATTTTTTTTGTTTTTTCGTAGTCAAAAAATTAAATTAAAGATATATTAGATATGTATTTAATTAATGAACAGTAGGTAAAAATAAAAAAAATACAAAATAATATAATTATAATATATTAAACAAAACAGTATAAACAATAGAAGGCTTTAATGAATGTGAATAACTGAAAAATTATCATCAATGGCCACATTGATCAGAGGTCCGTCATCGTTAGTGGAAATCTTCTTGAAGTTGTTTAGGAGTAGGTACACATACCTCGGCCAGATTTTGCAGTTTTAGGTAGATACAACTTTGAGATTAGAAGGAGGCCAAGAGGGGAATTCAACTGAGCTGGGCAGCATTCGGAAAACCACGCCGAAGTTTTCTCGTCACTTATACTACCGCAATATCTGAAAACGAATGTTTTTAACCAGTTCGCCCTATCCGTCATGAAATAATGACCTGAAACTCGGAAACTTATAGTACGGCTGATCCATCAGTTCAAGGTCGCTCAGCGGGCTATGGAACGAGCTATGCTCGGAGTTTCTCTGAAGAATAAAATCCGCAATGAGACTATCCAACACAGAACAGAACTAAGGTCATCGACGTTGCTCAGAGCAAGTTGAAGTGGCGATGTGCTGGTCATACCTATGTGTTGAAGAACCAACAACCGCTGGACTTGTTGAGTGGAGGTCTCGGTAGGCGTAGTTTAAGACGCCCTCCGGTTAGATAGAGGGAGGGAGACGATCTGCGAAAAGCTGCTGCGAAAAACAGGGCGCAATGGTGCTCTGCAGGGTACCCTATGTCCGGCAATGAACTGCTATTGACTGATGATCAATACCAATATCTATACTTCTACCTATTAGAAAAAAACAGATTGCTCGTCATCATCAGTCAAGATCGTCGTCGGGTGTCGTTTCCAAAAAGCAGTAAGATGCAAGCAATAGAAACTTGAGTAGTTTAAGACTACATTAATTCATTTTCTGTGTCTGAATCAGAAAAAAACACAAGCAATTTAATGAAACCAATGCTAAAAACGTTCATAATATATCTATTTCTTTAAATATTTTAAGAAAAAACAAAACATTTGCTCATAGAAATAAGAAATAATACATTTTTAGATTGATACATAGGTATGCGAAAAATATGACGTATAAACGGACAAGTGGCATATGTCCGTGTTTACGTCAAAACAAAATTAATTTACTACGGTTACAATTTCATTACCAGGGCTAATATTTCAACAATTAACACAATGATATAACATGATTGTATCACAGGTACTAATTCTCGTAGGTATTTTGCATCGTTTTCTTAAAATTTGTCAAATCCGAATGTGGTAGGTGACAGATAACTTTATTGACGTGTCAAGCAGCCTGTCAAAGCGCCGGCGTAAAAGCGGGTAAATTCAAATGTCCGTTTCTACGTCGATGTTTTTTTAAAAGCTCGTGCAGATGTCCTCTTTTACGTCTCAAATTTTCTTAATTATTTAGAAATTTGAAATATTTTTTTAACAGACTTGTAGATATGGTTGAAATAAGTTATTTTTTGTAAAAAAAACTTTTTTGAAAAAATGCAGATATCCGTATCTACTTTGCTGCCATCGATATTAGTAGGGATGATCACAGCAGAGTAAGAATAAGTGACGTAAAAATAATTCATTATTTATACACGCGAATATGAAAAGCCGTTCAACCCAAGGTTCTTAGGTAAACATGTTATGGCATATGTAATATGTTTGTAAATATGAATAGCTACTTACATTTAATAACATTCCATCTCAACAAGCAACGAGAGAAGGCATTGATCTTTATTACGCTGCGGGAAAACGTCGGCATCTTGGAGTTAAAGGCTTGACGTGGAAACAGGGTTAATAAAGTACCACATTAGCGTAATTTTTCACCGTAACGAGTTTGTCGCTGACTGTACATCACGCAATGAGAATATATGCATTTAGCATGTTATTTGTGTCCTTTTTATGACTGTAGTAAATAAAAACAAAAAAACCATCTTTCATAATGATCGCTAAACTTACTGAGCTCTAGCGTGTACTTTTGATACTACCTCAAACGGTAACAAGACGAAGATTTAAGTGGTGAGAACCGATATCAAAACAAATTCCTTGTTAATTTAAAATTAACTACCAGAGCTTAATTATTTTTTTAAATATTTTCGAGCAGCAATGTAATGCGTACAATAATTTGATACGAGAGAGAAACATTCTGTGACAGCTGTCACGTCAACAAGTGCGACGTTTTAAATAAAAACAAAGCAGTATCACGTAGTGATACATTGCGTGATAATTAATTTTGTAAGGAAAATAATAAGTAAATATTTTTTACTGAAACATAATAAAATGTGATTATTAGGGCCTTCACTATCTACCCTTAAAGTTTGAGGAAGTATCAAAAATACACGCTGTAGAGTATGGAGCTAGTCAAATCGGTTTTGTCGGTATGATCTTATAAAGCACTCAAGCCTAACAATGTGATATGGAGAAGAAAGGGATATGTCAATCTTTGAAAGAAAAGGTCTATTGACTCTGTCCACACCGCTGACGAAGGTGCGACAACATACATTGACTGAAATAAACCCGGAAAAGACACATTGAGGAATGAATTTTCGGAAAGGCGTTTATAGAATTTGTATTTTTTTAGCCTGCTAACGTGTATCACTAATATTATAATGTAATATTAATCTTACTACGAGTTAGAGCATCTTATATCTTTAACGCATCGAAATGAAATTTTAATGACTTCGTTGAAGTTATCCCTTTGAAGAAGGGCTACGAAATAGCCCGAAACACGTCGAGCTAAACTCGATTTACAATACAATACAATAACTCTTTATTGCACACCAACATATAGCAAACAATTACAGAAAACAGGTACATACACAGAGACTTTCTGAGGTAAGCAATAGGCGGCCTTATCGCTTCAGAGCGATCTCTTCCAGGCAACCTTCACAATGGAATGAATGGAGAAAGTGAGGAATAAATTTAAGCAGGTGGTGATTTAAGCCGTGGTGGCCTAGTGGTTTGACCTATCGCCTCTCAAGCTGAGGGTCGTGGGTTCAAATCCCGGCTCGCACCTCTGAGTTTTTCGAAATTCATGTGCGCAATTTACCACGAGCTTTGCGGTGAAGGAAAACATCGTGAGGAAACCTGCACAAACCTGCGAAGCAATTCAATGGTGCGTGTGAAGTTCCCAATCCGCACTGGGCCCGCGTGGGAACTATGGCCCAAGCCCTCTCATTCCGAGAGGAGGCCTGTGCCCAGCAGTGGGACTTATATAGGCTGAGATGATGATGATGATGATTTAAGACGTGATAGCGATATAATAATAACTTTAGAGTCGAAATCAACACTTTAAGATTCCAAATAAGCGCTATCAAAAGATCACTTCTCGACATAAACCCATACAGGGACAGGTTATAATAATTTTCATAGTGCACGAGCGTCCGCAATTTCCTTGGTATAAATTGTTCCCCGCACCAAGTTGGTTCTGCAATATTTTTCCATGCATTTATAATGCAAAACTGTGAAATATGATATTGTGTGCCGGAACTACGAGTAGGCAGCAAAATCCTTTATAATGTAAAATTATTTCAGTCTTTTTTAAAATTAATGCATTTTTTTGTCACCAAGTTCATAAAAAATTTCAGCTAGCAATTAAACTGAACAATCCTACACCGTATTTTTAACCGACTTCAAAAAAAGGAGGAGGTTATCGGATGTATTTTTTTTATATTTCGATACCTCCTACGTATACTGATACAACTGACAATTTTGAGATTTTCGTTTTTTTGCAGATTTATTACTAAAATATTAAAATCTACCTGCCACAGAAATTTCGTACGAATATTCCTATTAGTTTCGGAAATAAAGTAACGTATATGATTGCATCTAACACCCTTTTGTCAATCGGTACGACGTATACTGAGGCAGGTCGCTTGCACCTATATACGCGGCACAGATATTGTGGAGGGGCGGTGCTCGTGTGGTGTAGCGGGCAGTTGCCTCAGTATACATGCTCGCCATCGATACATTTGGACGTTGTCTCAGTGAGCTTAAACGATAGTTGATGAGGCTACATGCACAATTAAGTCTATATTATGTGAACTAAATGATTGTTATTGTATTTTACTTGTAATTTAATATAAAATAAGTAATATCATTGCAAGATGAAGCAGGAGAGAGGGAGAAATTAGTTTCAATGGTTTTAAATGAACCGTGAACAAGACCGTGATTCGAGCAGTAAAATAAGGCAGTTTAATAAGGCTTGTCATATAATTGTACACTTAAATTTACGTTAAAATTCAAAATTCTCATTCATAAAATGTTATTTACCCGCATATACTGGTTTACGTGAATAAATCGTTAATTAAAATGTATAATTATGTTTAGTTTCACCGCTGCCGCCAAAAGCCGAATCTTTACGGGATGAAGTTTTGTTCAGTGTATCAATAATGTCAACTTATTGAAGTAAATTAAGGGCCAGTGCTATTACCTATTGTGATCAAAGATTAAATCTTTATAGATAGCACGGTGTCATTTATACATTTTTTAATAGTTGTTAGATACAGTCAACGTTAAAAATAAGTGATCACTTTTGTACCTTGTCGCTTTCAGTCTTTACATAATTTCGTATGGCTTTTCAAACATGACGTTAAAGTGACAAGGTACAAAAGTAAGTAATCAATAAGACCATTCTTAACATGTCATCATCATCAGTCGAAAGACGTCCACTGCTGGACAAAAGCCTCCCCCATAGAACGCCACAATGAACGACAACTCGCCACTTGCATCCACCGGTTTCCCGTAACTCTTACGATATGGTCAGCCCACCCGGTGGGAGTCCTGCCAACGCTTCGTCTTCCGGTTCGTGGTCGCTACTCAAGGACTTTTCTCCCCCAACGGTTAACTGTTCTTCGAGCTATGTGGCCTGCCCATTGCCACTTCAATTTGCATATTTTTCCAGCTATGTCAGTGACTTTAGTTCTTCGACGAACTTCCGCATTCCGGATTCCATCGCGCAAAGAAACTCCAAGCATAGCTCTCTCCATAGCTCATTGCGTGACTCTGAGCCTCTCTAAGAGGCCAACAGCCAAGGACCACGTCTCAGCGCCATAATTCATCACTGGCAACACACACTGGTCGAAGATTCTAGTCTTCAGGCACTGTGGATTATTGGACGAGAAGACATCACGAAGTTTCCCGAACGCTGCCCATCCGAGTTGGATTCTTCGGGCGACCTCTTGTTCAAAGTTGGATCTACCCAATTGGACAACTTGTCCAAGGTAAACATAGTGGTCAACAACTTCGAGTGCATCGTTCCCAACGATAACCGGCACGGGTGTGACATGGACATTTGACATGATTTTAGTCTTGTCCATGTTCATCTTAAGACCCACCTGTTGGGAGACAATACTGAGGTCACTAAGCATAGTACTCAGCTCCTCCAGCGACTCCGCCATTATGACTATATTATCAGCACCACGTCATCATTCTTAACATGTATTGTTACTTAATAACAATTTTCTTATTATGTTACTAACTTGTTTTCAATTACTTACCAAGGTTCAATATTTTTTTATTTTATTACTTGACATAAGGAAAAGCAAAGTGTGTGATTATTATAAAACTATATACAATTTTCTAGCAGAATTAATGAATTGCATAAATCATTCGAATTCACACCTTTTTTATTCCATTTCAAGCATTTTTGCACAGCAAATTTAAAATATAATAAACTGTATAGTGGTACGAGTGATAATTAATTCAAGTGTATATTGGTACAAGTGACATATATGTCAATAAAGTAATGATGACGGGCAAAAAAACAAGTACTTCCTTTTTCTTTTCAATCCTGATGACGACGTCATGTAATTATCTATGTATAAAACAAAAATATATTAAATTTTAATAATTAATTACTTTCGCCGTATACCGGGGCAAGTGGTACTTAGCTCAGTATACCACACAACTACAACATGTCAAATACGCGTACACAAGTGCATCTACCATTTTCTCAAAAACTACCATTAATTTCAAAGTTCCATTAATGTAGACTAAAGTAAAGCACTTTCCTTACTACCAATCCAAAATTTTGTAAAATTATCTGTAAAGACAAGAAAGTTATGAACTAAGGAACCTTTGTACAGCTCTCCTGTAAAATCACAATTTTGCACTTATACCAGTATACGTAGGAGGTGTCGTTTGTTACCTCAGAGGTTCGTCATTTATGGACCGATTTGAATTTTTTTTTATGGATCGTTTAGGAATTCCTTCAAAAGCACTAGGTAAATCAGGATCTGATGGTTAGATACTAAGGAAATCGAGGGAGCTCTTCAAATATTGTGGACACCTATGGTGATTTGAGAGAGAGAGAGAGAGAGAGAGAGAAACATTTATTTATACATATTCGATACACATAAAAATACATTACATTGAAGGAAATTAAAAAATAACATCGAATTGGGCCCCACTCAGCATAATAAATATAACAAAAATAATAATAATAATTACACAATAATAATTTAGACATATTTAGTAGAAATTCGTGGATTTGCTCTTGAAAATCAATATTTGGTGAAGTGGAACTGATGATGAAGATCACATTTGGGCTACAGAGCTACCACTCAATAATAAGTACCTTACAGGTTGAATTTCAATTACTTTAACATAGTTTCTAAGTAATTTATGCTCATCGTAATACATATGCTGAAATGGAACGGGTGGTGAAGCACCAGGACTCCTCAATAATGAACGTCTCTGTATTAGAAAAAGCAATCTTTCGTATAAATTTACGAGCAGTTGACATTAAACTATTGTATCTTAGATGATTTGCACTAAAAAGCGTAAAAAAAATCACAAAAAACTGAACCGACTATAAAAAACCATGAAAATAGTTTTCTACCAGTATAAAATCGGTGCCTCAGCACGAGCCAGCAGGAGTGTTTGAAGCCCAATATAAAGTATATAGATGAGGTAAATGACTGTAGGTCCACGCCTGCTGGCTCATTCTGAGGTACCGACCGACCGAGTTATTTTACCATGTCTAAAGCAAAATAAATGTATTAATACCTAAGTAATTATACCTACTCCCAAACTAGGCAAAGCCAGTACTACTTATATGTATACGTAAATACTTCCAAGACTCGAGAACAAAAATTCTTACAAATATTCAATACAAATATCTGTCCCGACCAGTGATCAAACCCGGATCATAAGTAAGTTTATAACGTTCTCTAACTGCTACGCTAAAATTTAACTTACGTTTTGTAAGTTTTTAATCAGCCTGACCTTATTTTAATGTTATTTATCAGGAAAAATCGAACGACGAAAGCAAATTCTATACATTAGATATACAGAGCGGCACAAAATTTGGCCCACTCTCTAAAAAAAATTACATATAACTGCATACATTTGAGGGCCAGATTTTTTGCCGCTTAGTATATTATATAGTCTAAAATTTAATATACGGTAGCTATAGAATGTTCTGGATCTTCATACTCGATAATTATTAAGGTATTACTGATGTATCTAAATAAGGCATTAAATTATGATGAGGGACAGTTGTTACCTAAACAAATTGTGTTATGTTATAATTAGAACCTAATTTGAACTCAGAGAGCTGAAAATGTAATTAGTCGCACAGAAACGATGCTTTTAACTTGAATTTTAGGTCGCAACACGCTTTCCGGAGCTAGGAGAAAATTGTAAATTTTAATTCGAATCGTTGAAAATTTTCTGTCGAATACCCTTCCGAACAGTTAGCATGCTATGTATTTCACGTTTGTTTACTCATTTGATACTGGATTTTTTCTCATTGGATTTGTTATTTTCAATCTACTCAGTAGGTAGTATTAATAACTCAGTAGTGACAAATGTACCCAGATCAAATGAAACTAACACTTGAGGATACGGATGACATGACAGTCTGCAGTGTTTAAAGTGTTAATACAATAAAACTTTCATAAAAAATACGTGAATTTAAGTTCCGACTCTCCATTGAAAAATACTGGAACACGTCGCAGATAAAAGTGACAAGTACATGCCCGAACAGGATATTAAAGAAAATCTCCTTTAAAAATTGAACAGTGCAATTCGACGGAAGCATTGAATCCTTTTCAATAAAGGGGCTCCTCAGCGGGAAAACAAGGCTATTACAGAAATAATTGAGAAATGCACAGAGCAATGGTAATTTCCCGCAACGAGGGCATTCTCGGGAAAGGGAAATTTACCCGGAAGCGGGGTCAGCGGCACATCGGCCGAATGGGATATTAATGTCGAAATATGGGCTTCTAGGACTTTTACGGTTTGAATGGTATGGCGGGTTTAAAGTATTTTTTCTGTAAATTTAACTGGCATTAACATTGCCTAGCTGCTTAACTACTTGTTTTTCTTCCCATACCTATTGGAAATCTTTATAAATAGCTATTATACTTTTGAGCAGGGGTGGCCAGTCAACCGGTCAAGGCAAGGCGTCCGGTGGCAAAGCAAAAAGTTACAGTGCCACAGACAGACACACATAGCGGTCAAACTTATAATACCTCTCTTTTTGCGTCGGGGTTGAAAATACAAAATTAAAATAGTCATGACACCCTATCTCGTCTCCTCGCGTCCTGTACCATCAGCCAAATAAGTGGTCTATCAATTTTTAAACAAGTTCCCTATCAAATGAATATGTCGCTAAAGTCGAACTTTCAAGTTGACAGACACGTCTATTGGCATTATTGTTTTATGAAATGCAAACGATTATCAGCTTTAGGGTGGTAGACCACATATTTGGTTGATGATCTCTCGTAAGGACTGCGACTCGTGAAAAGTGAATTCAAAATTAAAGCCGAAATACAAATAAACTAAATAGTTCATAACAAAAAGTTAGTAATGGTAATGCCACAATTTTCGACATCTACTAACCAATTTTCCAAAACACGTAGCTTACACAATTCTAAAACGAACACAGGAACTGAAATTGCTTATTCAAGCGACAAAACCGAGGTTCATATTTAACTAGCTTGCGCCGAAAGCTATCGACGAATCATTCTAAATTGCCATCTTGTTAGTCTGCCTGCACACAACTGCATTCAATAGCAAATCGCGTCCACCAGTAGATATTTCGTGTACAGTAAATATTTGACTTCTGAAAGCCGGGTTTTCACGCCCCGTCGTTTTTCAATGGCGCGGCATGGTTTGGTGAGCACCGAACGTTCTGTGTCTGGCACTAGATAGAATTGGGAAGGACTTCGAAAACTTGCTTTGAACAAAAGTGACTGCCGCACGTTCGGATATTTTGATTTGATTTGACTGAGTGGTTTGCTCAGCTACCACGACTGTTGAACTGTAAAGTAAACACTATGAATTAATAAATTTATAGGTATACTCCTCTAAAAGTTCAGTGTATGAGGGTTCATACGTGCACTCGCCAAGCTTCCTTTATAGCGCAAAAGGGTGACGTAACTCCTATACCTTTACTGAAAGGAATGCCCTAATTAACTTTCTTGCACGTTACTAAGAGCTAGAAACAAGACAGGGGAGTTTGACGTAAAAGAGCCTAAGTGCGCAATTAGGATTATAGAGCGCTACATAATGGAGTGCGAATAAATGTCGCAACATTTTTTTAAGTATATTTTTTACGATTCCGTTGCCAAAATGGCAAAACGGAACTCTTATATAGTTTCGCCATGTCTGTCTGTCTGTCTGTCCGTCCGCGGCTTTGCTCAGGGACTATCAATGTTAGAAAGCTGTTATTTTGCACGAATATATATGTAAACTATGCCGACAAAATGGTACAATAAAAAAAATATATTATATATTTTTTAGAGTAGACCCATAGACGTAAAGTGGGGGTCGATTTTTTTTTCTCATCCAATCTTGTAGTGTGGGTTATCGTTGTATAGGTATTCTAAAACCATTACGGAGTTGCTCAAACGATTTCTCGATTCAGTGGTTTGTTTGCAAAATATTGAACTTTAAAGTGCAAATTTTCATTAAAATCGAGCGTCCCCCCCTCTAAAATTTAAACCGGTGGGTAGAAAAATTTGGAAAAATTCAGGATGGTAGTAAGTATATCAAACTTACAAGGAAAACTATAACGGTTAAGTTTTCTTGAGAATTATTATTAGTTTAAGAGTAAATACCAGCCTAAGGTATAAAATATACCTAAATTTCATTGACATTTTATCTACTAGACTGCATGTTTCTGTAGACGGCGCGAAAATTAGTTCACTTTGCGGTTTTGTGAACAGTTCGCTATAGTTTGTTGATGTCCGTGACAGGGGTTGTGTCAAAGCAATATTGACGATTGATGCGCCGCCCGTTTTGTTCCAAACAGCCATTCTAGTGCCGTGAGGTACATAGATGTCAATGCTCAACTATGAATATTCCGTACAAAATACGAAATCCTTAGAAAGATATTACTTAAATTTTTCGTAACGGCTACGGAACTCTATTTCAGGCGTGTCCGATACGATCTTGGCCGGTTTTATCCTAGTCTACAGTAGTACTAAATCAGGATTTTAACACTTTTTATAATGAAGAATTCTTAGAGATGTCTAAAATAATACAAAAATTGCGTTAAAATATTTCTGCCAAACAAAACAACTAAGTATTTTTTGAACATAAACATGTCCTAAAAACATATATACTTAAATGTAAATTTGCACATAAATTCCGAAAAACTCAGAGGTAATAGGTTAAATAGGTTAAATCGCTAGACCACCACGGCTTACCCCCTGTTACACCATCCGTTGATTGAATTTATTTAACGGATAAATGTGATTACGTCTCTGATTTTTTTTGTTCGAATAGACGGAGATGGCATCACAATTATCCGTCAAATAAAATTAGTCAATGGGTGGTGAATTTAAACCTACTGCATCAAGAGAAGATTTTAGTTGTGCTGTGTTAAAGAATATTTATTTTGTGTGATCCGTGCGTACGTGTGACTTTTTTAAGACATTTAGATTCGACCTAGGCCTGGACTGTTGAAAACTTTCCATGTGTTTGCTATCGTAGAGGAAACGCATGCTGAGAATTTTGAAATTAATCTGGAATGATAAAGGCACTATTAACCGAAAGCCCATCTCTCTGTGTCCAGTTTTTTACGTCATTCTAAACTTAGCCAGTTTCTCCTCATACAGTCCATTTGCTACAAAACTTTTCTTGACATGGTTCCGTGACGCCACAAGTTGACTTTGACTTAACTTGACTTTGACTTTAAAAATGAAAGGGTTAATTTCCACATTCCATCTTGAAATCATAAGCTCTAGTACTTAATTTCTCTCACTATTGAGTACATAATGGCAGACGGTATCGTGTGTCTATTACAAAAGTTTTCTCCAATATTATACATTCCATCAGCATTTTGCGAAGCGCTCTTTTTGCCTCAGTTAGGGCTCGCGGTCCCGTAAAACGTGACGGGAATCTCAATCGGCTCTCACGATAATAATAAGATATTTTTTAACTTCCACTGACAAGTTCTCTAATAAATATCGATACTGAGTTACTTTTTAGAGCTCGTTCGAAAGGAATCCTAACACAGGATGATTCCGGAAACGTGATCAGAATCAACACTGCATGATATTACATTACCATCTATAAATAAACAAGTCGTCTGCCATTTTCGTTGCGACTTTTTATAAACAACGATTAATAAATTGATTAGCTACTTATTTATGCCACTGTATTTACCTACGTGAAACAGTATCATTTTATTAATAATAGACTTTTTTACGTGTTACTCTGCTGTATAAATATAAACTGGCGATGTTTAATTTAAGTTTTAATTCATCGTTATTGTTTACATTGCATATATTTTTTAAATAAACATTTCATATTAATCCACAATATCTCGATGAAAATGACAATGGCTTTTCATATTGAAAGAAGAAAAAAAACACACGTCTATGTGATCAAAAGAAACAAGTACGGAAATAGGGAAGTTGGTAGGAGTGACGGAGCACAATAACCTAATGTCTCTGTAATGACAGGTCACAATAGCTAGCTATAGTATAAATAGTTAAGAGATCTCTTCTCGTTCCATTCTCCATACAAACGTAGTCCCGGTCTCATTTTGAAAACTAGGCAACAGAAGTAGATGAAATTTTGTAAGTATGGACTAGACATAATTATCTATGCCTGTGGCTTCCAGATTTTCACTATAAATGTGTAATATCAGAGTTACAGGAGCTCAAAAGTCGTCAAAAAAGGAGGTCAACTTTGCACGAGAATTACAGACTTAATAAACCATTTTTACAAAAATAGAAAAAACCAGACATAGAAAATGTAATAATATGGCCGTCAGGGAGACTTATCTTAAGTACCTATTTATATTTTGAAATTTTGCATAATTTTAAGTAATTTTTGCAAGTTAAGCAAGAAAAATGCGAAATTGATATACGAAAAAATTAATAGACACGTTGTGTTTATTTATTTTTTCTACATTTTAAATAAATAAATAAATATCATGGGACACTTGACACCAATTGACCAATTGATTGATTGCATTTTATCTCTCTTTTTAAGCATTGACTTAATCTGTTTCTAATTTCTAATTAAATGACAGTTTAGGCTACATTTACATGGAATCGCATATAAATTGTAAAATAATTACACTCGGGAATAAATTCAAAATAATATACGCAAAGCACTTCATAATTATTACGTTAAAATTCTTTTGACGACAAAACATTCAATTTGTTTTTAATTTGAAGCCACAATTGCAGCGGTTACATTTTTATTCTAAACTTAAACATTGTTTGGATTCTAGAACAATCAACAATTTGCCTTTGTTTAATGTTAAACTAAATATTATGCTAGCCTAAGTTTGGGGCGTCACCAGGGTAATAAAACAATAAGGTTTTGTTTATGTCTGGAGCCTGGACCCTAGGCAGTTGGACAAAATAATTAGGTAAGTACTTAGTTTTCCATTTAATTTTATACACACACACACACACACACACAAACATGACGCCTGTATTCCCAAATGGGGTAGGCAGAGCACACGAAACCTTACCGCTAATTTTACCGTTAATTTTATATGCGCTGTATTTCAGTCGTTTCAATGAATTTTAACTTTACCGAAGATACAATGTGTTTGTAATGCACGATAGTTATAAATATATTTTAACCTGTGACGTGTATTTATGTATCTGTGGCATCGTAGCTCCCAAAAGGATGAATCAATTTAGTTTTTTTTTTTTAAATTTAATAGCTGATTAAAAAAAATATTAAAATATGAATATTATTGTATTCGTTGTCGAGCCGTCATACCATCTTACGTTTGACAGCAAATTAGAACGTAAATGGTTGTAGTTTATTAACATTTTTAGCTATTTATTGTTTGTTTCTTTCCGCAACGCGTTTCTAATTCACGTCTAATAACAATAAATAACCCACAAAAAGGTTTTAAGCGATAAGACCGTCTATTGTCTTCCCTGAGTCTGTGATTGTATTATAAGTTTTTTGTACTGTTTTATGGTGTGCAATAAAGAATATTTGTATTGTATTGTGAGTGAGGTAAGGTTTTAATTTAACACCACCGCTCTTGCGCGCTATTGGTGACTGGTCTGTAAAATGGTAACTGAGATGACCTAGAAGTAAAAAAAATAGAAATACAGAATAGAAAATATTTATTCCGCACTTTGCAAATTATACAAAAAAACAAACCAAAAAAAAAACAAAAAAACATTAAGTCGTAGGTATTTGCGAAATCGCGAAGCGGTCTCAGCTCAGCATAGTGTTGGCCGTAGAGGCCAACGCTGGTTTTCCAACACTACCCTTCACCGTATCTACCACATCAAAAGGGTCGATTGCCGACGTACCCTTCAATTCACTTTAACCGTGTTTACCTATCCATGCACATTTCCAATCGTCCTTTCTAATCCTATTTACCAGCTAGGAAATTTTTGGGCTAACAATTTTCCTCCTGCTTAGTTTACTCGGTTACATTTTGAGGATATTCCCCCACATGAACAACCAAATACGGATAGCGATTGTAGTAGGTAAATCCATGACAGGTGTCTAAGTACAGTGACAAGTAATTAAGTTTTCCTACATGCCCGCGCAAATTGCCATGACGGGCTTCGTCGCGTTTGAGCTTGATTTGCACGTTTGTCCAACTAATTGCTTAATTATATTTATAACTTGTTTTTACGTGTAGTTTTAAGTAAAAAGAGCCGCATTAAAAACCATCACTTTGATAACTCTAAATTACAAACTGAAACATAGATGCACAGAAAAATAAAACAGAAAAAAAGACCAGCGCTGGGAATTGAGCCCATCTATTCATCTGTGCATCTTCTAGTTTCAGTTTGTATTTTTGATATGGATTTTACGGTATGACCGTAAAAGTAACAAGATTTGGAGTTAAAATAAAAAATACAAAAAGACACCAAAAACCAATCTTAATTTACATACGTTCTACTGCTGGGCTCAGGCCTCTTAGAGTGAGAAGGTTTGGGTCGCTGTTATCACGCGGATCCAGTGTGAATGGGAACTTCACACACACACTTTTGATTTGCCTCGTATGTTTTCCTTCACTGTGAATCTCACGGTAAACTTTAAACGTGGTAATTTCGGTCATAAATTTCATAAAATTCAGAGGTGCATGACTACGCTCGAACCCACGACCCTCTGTTTGAGAGGCCATAGTTCAAGTAACTAGACTACCACAACTTTATTTTAACGCTACAATTTCGTTTCCAAAACTGTATTAACAACGAATATCTCTGTAAATCCATGAACAGGAGCAGAATGTATTCACGTAGAACAAAGGCGATAAATTACCAATGTAAAGAAATACTACTTTAGTAAGTCGGCTTAAGTAGCTACAGATGGGGTGGTGAATAATGCATATTGCATCCAACGCTCGGACAAAGCGGAATTACACTTACGTGCACGGAAAAGAATAAACTTGCCCGATCTTTCTTCGGTCTCGAGAGCTCGTAACTTTGATTCAAACACATTATAACGTTCAAGAAATGAACCAAGATTTCTTAAAAATATTTCAATATTGTTATTAGTTTTTTTTTCACTAAGTTGAACAAGATTTTCGGACTACAGACTCAAGCATATTCAGCCACTAAATTCAAATGAGTGATAATGGGACCTAAACTTTTTAAATTATGGTAAGTCAGTGATTTTATATTTCTTAAGGACTCGTCAAAACGTCCAACTTAATTTGCAGGGTTGGTACTATATAACGTTACGTTATATAGTTTAAACGTTTAGAATAAAGTTTATTTGAATACATATTATTATTTTTTTATTTAAAAATATAATTACATATATAACAATAAGCATTAAGTTAATAAAAGTACCTACCTACATTTATTATATTGTATGCCCGAAGCCAATCCCGAAACGGCTTGCTATTGATATTTTGTACCGCATGTCGACTCTGTAGGTAAACTCCTCTCAGTTTTTGTAATAAATAGGTATTCTTATTTTTCTTTTTTGTTGTGTCTAGAAAAGGAGTGATTTTTTTTTTCTAGAAAGGAAGTGTTTTTTTTGTGTGTCGTTAATGTCGTTGTCTTTAATTATGGGTTTAAAATTAAATACAGCTCTAAGAGCGATAAGAGACAAATGAAAGCCGACGCTGAAGCTCCCTAGAGAAGCAAGTAAACGTATCAGGTATTTAGGTTTCAATTTGGATACCTAAAACGCTTAGGCAAAAAGTTTTTGTGTAAGAGATAAATTTTATACACATTATACGAGTAATTCTTAAGTGTCTCAAGTTATATAGAAATAAAAATTGTAACTGAATCTTAAAGATATAGTTTCATTTTTATTCTCTGTATATCAGTGTAACAGAATGTGTGATAGGAACGATTGTATTTCAAACGTGTGGTTGCAACTGTTGCAAGTGTTGTTCGTAAAGTCAGTGAATATTTTCTCATCTTGCCGGAAAATGTTTTATTCACAGCTTGATTTGAGAAAGTAAATATAGCTCAAACTCAAATGTTAGCGTTAAATGGCCGGATGGCAAAGTGGTTAGAGAATCTGGCTACGAAGCTTGACATCCCGGGTTCGATTCCTGGTCGGGGCAGACATTTGTTCATGAATAATAACGAAGGTTTTTTCTCGAGTCCTGGATGTTTAATATGTATTTAAGTATGTATCTGTACAAGTATGTTTATCCCTTGCCTAGTATCCATAGTACAAGCTTTGCTTAGTTTGGGACTAGGTCAATTGATGTCAAGTGTCCCATGATATTATTTATTTCATTAGGTATTTAAATGTTGTAATGAACATTATATTAAAAATAATGTAAGTTCAACATTTACCTACCCTCTCGGGGCACAGTAATAAAATTCAGCGTCATCATAATAAAGAATATCATAATAATAAAAACAACAACAATATAACCTTACTTAATCAAGCCCAGGAACCATTTATACAAAAATAAACTATGAAACCCGCCAAAATAAATGAAATTGTATTACATTAAATTCAATCCCAAACCGTCAAACCCCAATCCAAAATTTCTTTCTTTGTTTCTGAAGCAAGCATATGTCGTCTTTATAGTCATTATTTTCTAAAAACAGGGCCTAGAAGTACACAATCTAAGTTTTTGATATTGCCGGATCATCAAGGAACTATCATTTTTGCATTTGTCTCCAACTTTCAATCTTTTTCATGTCCTCCATACATCACCGAGACTCCAAGTGATGGTTTTCTGGTTAAATTGTATTGTATTTATTTTTAGAACAATGCACCTCAAGCGAGAAATGAGTGTGCGTTAATTTTGTCGCATTGCGATGAATTCGTCATTAGTATATCTGTTATAGAGATTGTTTATTATTTTATTTTTTGATTATGATTGTTATAGATGATAAATCAATTTATTTATTATAGTCTAGGTATTCGTATTGAACTTAGGCGTCTCTTGCCATTTTAATGGATGTCGCATAAGATTCATGAAAGGAGAGCGGTAATATTGTACCGTTCTTAATATGAATGAAGCGAAAGCTTTAAGTTTAGACATATATGGCAAACTTCTCCTGTTACGGCTTTGATAAAACACTAACATCTAGGCAACAAATTAGCTCCCAAACCAGTACTGTGGCAAGTGAAACTTGTGCACTCCAACTTGAACGACTGGATACAAATTTTGAACTCGAGTATGCGACGCTAGAGTTTGAAACCGAGCTATAAGATTGCTTTTAGATTTAAGCCGTGCCGTTAAAGACAGACGGACGGATAAACTTTACAACTTCGTCCATATTTACAGAGTCCTCGATGAGGCTGCGGCTACATGTTGGAATCGGTTCCATAAGTTATCCATAAGTGTGGGAAACTTGAGGGATGTTTACATGAAATAGTTTAAATTAGAATAGGAGTCTAAGGAACGCTGTTCTCCGGAAGATTCATACTATGTAATGCAGCTTCTAAATGGATTTCGAGCGCTTAACAATCTTGATGGCTTCGTGGAGATTATTACCTCTGACGGGAATGAGAGAGAATGTTGTTTACACGACCTTGCGGTCGGTTTCATTTGTAATCCCTTCTGTAGATTGATCATCTGTGGAAACTTGAAACATGATACATCGACTACGAGACCGCTTTAACTATTTTTCTACTGCTTGATATCTTTTGTACACACTTTAAAGGTACAGTTCCTATTCGTAATCCTATTTAGAGTGTGTTATTCTGAAGCAGAGGTATTATGCAGGTCACAGTCGATCGAAGAGCACTCGGATGCACTCAAATACCAAGAGTTGAATACGTTTTACGGATCGTTTTACCAAAAGTTTTGCAACTTTAAAATCCATACTTAATATGCGAATGCGAAGGTGTGTTTGTATGTTTGTGTGTTTGTATGTTTGTCCGTCTTTCACGCCGTAACGGACCGACGAATTGACGTGATTTTTGGCATAGAAATAATTTATGGGCCCGAGAGTGACGTAGGCTACTTTTCATCTCGGAAAAATGCACAGTTCCCGTGGGATAACCGAATACCACGTGGGCGGAGCCGCGGGCAAAAGCTAGTAAATAAATAAAATAATATCATGTGACACTTGACACCAATTCACTTAATCCCATACCAAGCAAAGCTTGTACTATAGATACTAGGCAACGAATAAACATACTTATATAATATAGATAAGTACACACTTAAATATTAAACATCCAAGACCCGAGAACAAACATTCGTATTATTCACACAAATATCTGCCCCGGCCGGGAATCGAACTCGGGACCTCAAACTTCGTAGTCAGGTCCTCAAAACCACTTGGCCATCCGGTCGTCCGGCTTAAATATTTAAATCTCTGCAATGGGCTGGTTTTACATATTATTGGGATTTTAATTAAAATGTTAGATTGAGTTTTAGGTGAATAAGTAAGAAAGTTTGGAATATTTTTGTACCTATATGGCAGCTATCTCTCTCAACGAATGGCACCTTATGGGCACCATACCATGGGGGCCTTTTTAGGGTTCCGGAGCCAAAATGGCAAAAACGGAACCCTTATAGTTTCGTCAAGTCCGTCTGTCTGTCTGTCCGTCCGTCCGTCCGGATTCTTATCTTTATAATATATACTAGCTTTTGCCCTCGACTCCGCCCGCGTGGTATTCGGTTATCGTGCGCTGTTCCCTCGGGAACTGTGCCTTTTTCCGGGATAAAAATTAGCCTATGTCACTCTTGGGCCCATAAAATATCTCTTCGCCAAAAATCACGTCGATCCGTCGCTCCGTTACGGCGTGAAAGACGGACAAACACACAAACACATTAGTATGGATTTATTAATAGTATAAATGCAAAACTCGGTCTGTTTGTGTATTATCGCCCTACACAACCCTACCAACCTACCCTACCGTTATCCTTTCTACCCTAGTTCAGCCTAACTTCAATTATTTCAGGCGTATAGTTAAGTATATTCCACCCAATATTTTCATTTATACAGCACTTCAAATCTAAACGACTAACACTTGTTCCTCGCAACGTATCACACAAGACGCCACAGGCGGTAACATCAAAGAGTTCCTGAACAGCTAACATAGACTGAATACATTCCAAATACAAGCTTTACACGAAAAGACAAGAATTTTAATGATACCGTTAATACATCATGCGTTTGATGTACAGTCTTAGTCAAGTGTAATATGCAATACAGTTACCTACGTAATATATTTACCTAGTTAATAGAGTAGAAACGTTTATTCGCTTTTTCGCAAAAATACATTAGTCATGCCGACTTGAGCGCTTCGCGATTTCGCAAAAACTTGTTTTTATTTTTATTATTTGTTTAAATTATATTACCCTAGTTAATTAGATGTTTACTTAATAAGTATTATTATTTATTATTATTTAATCAATTAAAGTCCACATTAATTGTAGATACACACTATAATGTACATTTATTCAGTAAATAGCCACATTGAATTAATAGTTAACACACAAAAAAAACTTACCTAAGAAACTTGAACTAAATATATATCTAATTAATTAAAATTAATTAATTTTGTAGGCAAAACAGACGATTTTATTAAAAACCTTAGAAGTCCTTTTAAGATATTTCTGAAACTCAAAATTCTCTTAGGCTCTATCGTTTTAACTTTATTTTATTACATCAGATGATACTTATTTTTTTTTTGCTGACGCTGCGGCTTGGCCCCCGTTGTGAAACCCCTTATCCCATGAAAATTTTGCAATATCAGTCCTTACTGGTATTCCTAAATTTTACTTTATAAAGGGATATTTAAATCGGCTACACAAAATTTCAGATTTCGAAGTATAAAGGTTTGAGCTGGACGTTAATGAGCCATATTAGTCAGTCTGGACTTTTTTTTGCGATATTTTTACATTAGGTACATTTCTTGTTTTTAGTACTAAGTTATACTGATTTTATAGTTATTACAACCTTAACCTCTTCACAGCGAAAGTTATCCAGTCGTGACAGCCAATGGAATGCCTCACACGCCACGGTCACACATGACCAAAATTCAACTCGAAATAAATCCTTCTGCAATGGAGTTAAAAATCAATTTTTCCATGGCGTACAGACACGTCACTTCGTTTGTTTTTCGGCGGTGAAGAGGTTAAAACGATTGTGTACCATTATTTGAAACAATAACCCTTCTCCTTCGCAGTCGGGTAAAAAGACTGTGTGGCCTTAAGACATCAAAATCAGAATATAAATAGTACCAACGAATAAGGAGTTGTTAAAATCACGGAGATTCTCTGTTGCTGCATAATGCATGACTCGGGGGTTTAAAGTTTTACGTGAATTTCAAGGGAGGTTGTAACAGCTCTCGTTCCAAGCTCGTCGGATTCCATAAAGAAAATGTTGTTCATAACTCTGGTTATTTAAAACAAAACAGTGAAATAAAATTATTCTTCATTGAAACAGTTGCCATCTTACAATATTTACTTTCTATTTCTTTTTGACATGAAACTTTTAAATCAATTGTGGTTTAAAATTACTACATAATTAAAATACATTAGCTTAAGTCCCTCGAAGTTACTATAACGATAACCAATTGTCTAACGATCCGTCAAATCTCCGGTTACGTAAAATATTTATCCAAGCAACTGAATTTTGCTTGGTTTACCTAAAACTCAAAAATACAGGCATTCCGGAAGATAACCTAACTGGATCGATTTTTCGTCCCGAAAACACCCACATTTACTATCTATAAATTCTGTTCCCGAGATCTCTGAAATAAATAAATACATTATAAAAATTTAATTCGAATGCAAAAATTAATTTGTGCAAGGTCCGCCCGGATTGCTACCACCATCTTGCTCGCTAATCCTGCCGTGAACCAGCAGTGCTTGCACTGTTGTGTTTCGGCGTGGAGAGCAAGACAGCCGGTGAAATTACTGGCACTTGAGGTATTCCATCTCAGGCCTCTAGGTTGGCAACGCATCTGCAATACCCCTGGTGTTACAGATATTTATGGGCGGTGGTGATCTCTCACCACCAGGAGACCACTTGCTCGTTTGCCTTCCAGTGGTATAAAAAATATATATATATATATAAAAATAGATAGATACCTACGTATAAATAATTGAATTCTGCCTCACATAACTCGAACCAATCCGTGGTTCTTTTTCGACTTTTTCGATAATACTTTCACATTAATCACAGCATCACACAAACAATTTGTTTCGGCTTGAGTATACGGTGTTTAAACGCTCGTGCAACATAAAGGTAGACCTAATATATCGCGTTAATAATTCAGGAAATGGAAACCCTGTTTTTCTAACGTTATTTCGTCAGTTCCGAATTACAGTAGCGTTATACAAGCGCTCCTAAATCTGCGACTCGGCGTCAAAGGAAACGACGAGGATTATTAAGTTACTTTTATATCGTAGCTTTGTGAGCTGTTTGCTTTATTTAAGGGATACGTTACACATTCGTTTTCAAAGAGAACTGGGTTTGTTGCGAGATTTTAGGCCGTTGAGGATAACTAATTGAGCACAGTTTTTGCTGAATTCCCGGAGCGAAATTAAGATGAAGGGTTTTTTTACCCAAATGCCTGAAATAAAGTATGTTTTTCGAGCCTGTTTATGAATGTATGTCCATTTCTTTGGTGCATTTATGTCTAGAATCGCCCTGTATAGTCGATTAACAAATCATTGTGCTAACTCTAAGATAAATATGCAAATGCTATGCTTGTACATACTAGATACAATCATAATCAGGACATAAAAAAATACTTTGGCTTCCTCTAACAAAACCTCTTAGCAAAATGTTGTTTTCTGTAGCGGTTAAAAAGCCATCCTAATAGGCTGGTAAAAGTTAACAGCACAACGTACACTTAGTTTTAATCTTTTTAGCGCCAAGTCTACAAAGGCAAGAACAGAAACAAAGCTTCTGTTTGCCGTTGACTTAGGAAAGAAAATATAAGAAAATACGTGCTGTGTCCACTAATGGGCAATAAGACGGTAACGATGAAGTAAAACTTCAAAAGAATAATAAAACTTAGAATTTGCTGTGACGCCGGAGTGCAAAATGTGTTTTTTCGCCGTTCAATGCTACTTTTAAGGAACAAAATGTGTCTTTGCAAGTTTTTTTAACAGATACTTACACTGAAATTTACTATGGTTTTATTTTTGTTGACTAAAAATAAATAGAGTTTATTTTAGTATATCTATCAGTAATAATTATAACCTATCTCTTTTAAGCGTAAAAAGCTCCATATCAGTCATTAGTTCTAACTAAAATTGTCAAAGAAATATGGATTTGTTTATGAATGAAACTGATTTTATTTCAATTTTTAAAGACACATGGCAAAGTGACAAATGAGTCTGACAGTCAAAAGAAGGTCAAAAGTTTTTATTTGACAAATACTGACCGAAACCCTAATGATAGAAACCCAAAATATAAATGGAATGATGTACGTTTAATAACTATCAAAAATGGAATAAGCGGTTATAAATAAAGGGGGGTATCACATGACATCCATGCACATGACTAAGTAAGTTAATACTCCTATGTCAGACAGTGCATGGTACCAAACAAGTAAGAAAGTAAACTTTCGTCTGCAAATCTCCCAGTTAGTAATTTTCACGACTGCCTCAGCTCATGCCTGTTTTACTTATACTTCGTGCTTTCTGTCTGAGTAGGTATGCAACTTTACACACGCTCGCTCGTACGAAGTAGGTTTGTAGCTTGAAATTGCATTCATTTAATTCATTCTTCAATTTTGACGTGCACTTTACATACATAGATGACGCTAGGCGACAAAAGATTCTCAAAAAAAATTGTAAGGGCGACTGCGCACTGCGAATTTTCACCGCGCGCAATTTCTTTGCGAATTTTTACCACCAGTTCGGAATACTCGTATTTACGATTCAATGTGTTACAGAATTGCGAAAAAAAATCGCTAGTGCGGACCAGGACCAAACCGTCTCGACAACACATTGGGAAAGTACGCCGTTTATGTGTGGGAAGTAGGTACACGACACGAATTTCTTTTTTAGTTTTTTAAATGTGTTAAATTATGGTAAAATCATTCTTTAATATATCTCGGTTTATTTCAAACTTTACAAACCTTTCATCATTACTTTAGATATATAATAAACATTAAATGATCGTTAAATGGTCTTCCTGCTCGATTTATTTTCTAACGGCCTGCTGTTGTTAGCTTTAAAAGGTTTTAACGGCTTATCGGAGAGACAGGCTACCTAACAAGGGGAGTTGTAATGTAAAGGGAATTTTCCTATTGAGCTGACTTCAGGCTTTTAAATTTTAAGGCAAAACAAAACTAGAAAATAACTTTTGATACCTCATGTGGCCACACATAATTCTCTCAGTTTCCACTTTAATAGTCACTTATCTTGAGGTATGTCATCGACTCTTACCCCCTTATTCATAAACGACAATCAAACCTATTTTAGTTATAATGCCGCTAAAATTCGTTTGTCCTTATCTGTCACTTCGACATTTGTATTTGTTAGAAAGGGACAAAGCATTTGTTAGTTAACATAGGCTTGTTAAGTTTTATGAATAAGGGGGTTAGTGCGTAAATAAGTATGCAATTCAAAACCAATTTTACACTCGGAGTTTCATTTCTCACAACATTTAGCCAGTAACGTGAGTAAAAGAAAACTGTATCTTAAACATTCCAGTCGTGAAATTCAAGTCAAGGCTTGTAGAGCAAGTCATGCTCCCACTTTGTATTCAGGCAAGACCGACTTCCCGGCAGCTACTAGAGTCTAGTGACTGGCAACTCCATGTGTGCATAATGTATGTGCAGTAATGCTTTGGCCTGCTCGCGTTAAAAATGCAGAGTTTGGCGACTTGGGTGACATCGCCGCCTCGACTTATGTGTGAGTTACTGCTCTGTGTGTGCCAATCGTTCAAGTGACAAAGATGTTTTACTTTCGGTTATAAGCATTTTATACAATTTTGTAAAGTTGAAGACAGAAGTAAGGCAGTAGAATATCACGATTGATAACTTAACCCGTCGGACGCTCAGCGCGCCAGTGTGACGCATACCTAATTCGTGATTTTTAGGGTGCCGTAGCCAAAATGGCAAAAACGGAACCCTTATAGTTTCGCCGTGTCTGTCTGTCTACCTGTCCGTCCGCGGCTTTCCTCAGGGACTATCAATGCTAGAAAGCTGTAATTTTACACGCGAGTATATATGTACATTATGCCGACAAAATGGTCCAATAAAAAAAAAATTTTTAGTGTGCCCCCCATAGTCTTAAAGTGGAGGTGATTTTTTTCTCATCCAACCTTGTAGTGTGAGGTATCGTTGTATAGGTATTTTAAAACCTTTAGGGGATTACTAAATGATTTTTCGATTCAGTGATTTGTTTGAAAAATATTCAATTTCAAAGTGCAAATTTTTATTAAAATCGATCGTCGTCGTCCCCTCTAAAATTATAACCGGAGGGTGGAAAAAATTTAAAAATTTTCAGAATGGTGGTAAGTATATTATCAAACTTACAAGGAAAACTATAACGGTTAAGTTTTCTTGAGAATTATTAGTAGTTTAAGAGTAAATAGCAGTCTAAGGGATAAAATATACCTAAACTTGGAATATACCGTACAAAATACGAAATCCTTAGACAAATATTACTTTATTTTTCCGTAATGGCTACGGGACCCTATTTCGAGCGTATCCGACACGCTCTTGCCCGGTTTTGTTACTAATTTTGATCAACTTTTGACATAGGGTACAAATAAATTAGGTACGTAACGCGATTACACTACGGCATAATCTTATGGCTATATAACACTCTTCCATTATAATTGTAGCCCGTGTTTAAGATAAACTAAGTAAACATGAACTTTGCTAATTCAAAGTAAGAAATTAAAATGAAACAATATTTAGCAAATTATTCTCGTCACGCCGCATTCAACGTGTTTGCAAAAAATAAAATTTATTCAGTAGAAAATTTTAATTGTTACATCACTGGGAACAACTTTTATTTTCTGATAAAAAGAAAACGGAAAATTGTTACAACGAAATGAAAAGAACACTAAGCTTCTATTGCGAAACAGGTTCATTAATGTTCAGGACAACAATGTTGGTTTTAGGTAAGCGAACTTTAATATTTTTATGGTTAGTACCTACTGTATACTGTCTCAAAATTAATTCAGAATATTTCAGCGAAGTAATTTCAGCGAAAAAAAACTTGGAAGATTCCGTATAAAATACGAAATCCTTGGAAAAATATTACTTTTTTTTTTTATTTGGAGTTTTATTTTCGCAATGATACCGCTAAGACTTTCCTTAAAGATTTTTTAGTCTCTCTAACTCAACCAAGTACACAGCATCGTGAGGGTTAGGTATATAAAAGTTTCCGGAGATTGAAATCATCATCATTATATCAGCCGTAGGATATCCACTGTTGGATAATAATCCTCCGCCATTGTTTACACCAAACACCGTTGCTACGTCAATCCGTTTCACACTCAACCAAATACATTTCTTATACATTATGTAACAGCAAAACGTTAGCTAGTTTCTATCACGGTGTAGCGACATCTATAGGTTAATAAAATAACTATCGTCCAAAACAGCAATAATCCTCCAGTTGCTTCGGTTGGAAGCGGCCTGCATCCATGCTGAACCCGCGGCTTTAACCAGGTCATCCGTCCATTAGGTTAGGTAGGAGACTTTAGTTCCACTCCTGCTGGCTCGTGCTGAGGCATCGACTTCAGACTGGTAGAAAATTATTTTCATGGTTTTTTGTAGTCGGTTAAATTTTTTGTCAAGTACAATTTTTTTTTTTACTAAATGTTTTTCCTTAACATTATGAGGAAATACATTTCCGTCGATAATCGATCATTCATTAATTCAAAACCGTTATGTAACGAAAGTCTTACGATAAAGGTAGAAAGATAAATATAATTTCTTCTTTAATGAAAATCAAACATACCGTTTCAGATATGTCAATAATATGAGCAAAATAAAAAGCAACAACTGAAATAACTAGAAAAATAGTCATCAATAGTCATAATTTGTAAATAAAATTATTCGTTTTATTTAAATAATGATTTTTTGTAAATGAAATATAATTTTCATCGTCATCATCCCAGCCTATATATGTCCCACTACAGGGCACAGGCCTCTTCTCAGAATGAGAGGGCTTGGGCAGTAGTTCCCACGCGGGCCCAGTGCGGATTGGGAACTTCACACACACCGTTGAATTACTTCGCCGGTTTGTGCAGGTTTCCTCGCAATTTTTTCCTTCAAAAATACAGAGGTGCGAGCCGGGGTATGAACCCATGATCCCCTGTTTGAGAGGCCATAGGTGAAACCACTTTTTTTACGACGGCTGTTTAATGGTACTTTCCTGTTCTACGCATGCATTTCAATAAAATAATGTCAATTAAAAAATAAACGAACGATAATAGCTTGCAGCGTCGAAATAAAGATTTGTAATCTTAGGTGGATAATATGCACAATACTAGAAATGCAACTAGTTAGAAATAAAATACAGGATAGAAAACTGCCACACGTCGTATATTTTGTGATCTTTTCCATTTTTTATGAACAGAAATGTCTGAACACAATATTTAAACGAGAAAATAATACTATCATACACTTTTGTTTCCATTCTTCCGAAGAACTTGGGTTGTCCATAAAAATAAACGTAACCTTTTCTTTAAGAAAAAAAAAAATGTTATTATTTCCTAGGTTAGGATTTTTAAATTATACACCAAAAACACATTGTAGGAGTATAAATTAAAAAAAAACTTAGTTAAGAACTACGCAGTCGATTTATCTAGCGCAAAAAACTTCATAATCATTCAGGTCTGATGGGCTTAATGAAGGCTGGACTTTGATATTTTTTAAGCAGAGTTTTTAACTTTAGAACTTGTTTGCAAAAGTTAAGCGGCATAGTACGCCCGTGAGAGCATAATACAATTTCTTTGAGCATTCAACTTCATTATTATATTTTTCTTTAAACAAGTTTACCTGAATTACTTTGTATGAGTTCTTTGTCTTGAAAGCAATGATGTAATATTACACTTAACAATAGAGAATATTATCATTTCATTTGATTAAACAATTAATCGACTGATTTCTTATTAAACTTTTTAAAATTGGTAGTTCGTCAGCCTAGTACGGTCGAGGAAACTTTAGTATAGCTGACCTCATTACCAAGAAATATAATAATTGGTTTTTTGAAGTCTTTCTGTATTTTTTATTTCAACTCCAAATTTGTTACTTTTACTTTACGGGTATCCCGTGAAACCATATCGAAAATAAAAGTAGTGCTAATAATAATAGTGCTGCTGCTTAATAGTATAGCGTAGTGGAAATAAGCAACCTGAGATATGTGTGCATAGGAAAAATTTGTGACTAGACTCCTGTCCAGCGGTGGTGTAGGGGTTATAGCACGCAGCACGGATTCCTGAGGACCTGGGTTCGATTCTCTTCTTCTGGTTTTTCTGTGCATCCATGTCTCAATTTGTATTTTCAACAAGAAGTGTCGGTTTAAAAATAAACCATAAAATTATATGCCTACAACAATAACATTAATCACAATAAGCTTTTATTTAGTTTCACCTGTCCCGTTGTCTGTCTGTCTGTAGTCAAATCTTGCAAGTTAAATTCGACCAACTTTTAATAGGCGGATCGACTTGAAATTTGGCATACCTACTTATGTAAATTACGTGACAATACAAATCTAGTAGTGACATCCTGGTAGTCTAGCCAGGATCGTCTCCGCAGGACGGAACTCTTCAACGGTTAATTGGCATGGACTTGAAATTTGGTACCTATACAGATATAGTTTGGGTGACAATGCAGTAAAGCTTTTGTTTTAAACTTTCGTGATTTTCACTCTTAGTCAAAATACCACAAACGGGACTTATCACGCTAAAACATACGAGAAATATTTATTTTACGTCGAGGTAAAATATTACTCGTGTGTTTTAGCGTGATAAGTACCGTTTGTGGTATTTTCACTGCTAGTAAAGTTGTCAAAAAGTACAGTCAACAAAAGAGGTTGTATAAAAAAAAATTACCAAAAATTCTTTTATTAGTATGAATTTATTTTATTTTTGCGAAACAAAAAAGTTCAGCCACATTTCCAAGTTCACTATGCCATAGCTTTTTACGTTTCCTTAAACGTTCACAACGTAATAGCCTATTACATGTTTCAGTAACAAAACGGCGAATACCATGTTATTGTCAAGATCAAAAACAGCAAACTTCCAACACGTGATACTTCGCTCACTTCATAAAAATATTACACAGAAAGAGAAAACGAACTTTGACATCGTTTGCACGTATAAAAATAATATTTTTTTCTCGCAAAAAAAAACTTTTTCCGCTGCTTGTTTGATAAAAAGACTGTAGAGACTTCTTTTTGGCCGAGTCTCGCACGAGTCCTCAAACCGTACCGCGGAAATAAATAAACTGCGAAACAAAGTTACTTAACACGGAAGAAAAATTTGCAAGCAAGGAACTGAGGAAGTTTTATGATTTCCGGCAACCAATTTACAGGCATCCTCACACAAAATAAACCATGGTAGTTACAGGTTTTAGCATATAGGATAAAAGAAAAGTCTCGTCACAATCTCCGTGTACTAATGTCCAGAATCAAAAGAAAAAGCGCCTGGGATGTATTCTACTTCAGTCTACTCATGATCTTGGTCATTGAAAGTTTCAACTCATTTTGCAAGAAGCATAAAATTCCTTTGCAAGAAGAGTTTTTCGAACCAAATTGATGCATACACATAATAATTCAATGTAATTTGTGTTATTCCGTTTTATTTATGTATTATTTAATAAATAGATTGAAATACAATTGATTTTGCTTCTAAGAATTCAATCCGACATGTAAAAAAATTAAAGTTGTTTAATTTGTTTAAAAAAATACTCGCACATTTCAATTAACTACCAATCCAATAAAACGAAAATAAGGATAATACTTGTTACTTCATCACATAAAACCCTTTTTCTTAATACTTTTAAATCAAACTTTTTGGCGCCAATCAAGCAATGTGTAAAGTCTAACAAAATTTACTTTACAATGGCTGTGCAAAAATCATTACAAAAGCAAAGTAGATAGGTTTTT
Source organism: Choristoneura rosaceana (assembly GCA_037349165.1). Taxonomy (NCBI): domain Eukaryota; kingdom Metazoa; phylum Arthropoda; class Insecta; order Lepidoptera; family Tortricidae; genus Choristoneura; species Choristoneura rosaceana. Next base: position 7,349,042 of record JAZBNJ010000033.1, read on the forward strand.
TATTTATTTATTTATATATTCAAATTACAACTTAGGTTATGATATATTCTCTCTAAACTGCTACGTTTGATGGCGGTAGATTTGTTTATTTTGTTCCTAATGGTACCTACTCTGAAAATATCTTTCATGTACATACACGCCGATTTTCTCTCGTCCAAACTCAAATGGGATGAATTAACTCGTAGTTCCAGCATTCAGTTACACCGTGTCAAATATTTTATTACGTGCGGTGTGGTAAAAGTTCCTTCGTTTGCTCATTAGTGTTTCGCCCCAAATAACTAAGGATAAGGAAAGCCTTGTGTTCGCTTTCTTGTTTATTTGTGTAGGGGGACATCAAGTCTCAGTCTATCTTGGAAGTATACCATATGAACTTTGCTTGGATACACGCTTTCTTGCTTACACATTTTCCTGTGTATCTACGACTACTGCTTGATTGCTTTTCTTTGTCACGTTTCATATACTTATTATTACTTTCAATAAAATATGTTTCGGAGAAAAACTGGTGAGAGATGAGATGATGATGATGATGGATGGAGTGAAGGTACTTACTCCTCGTCGTCAGGATGCATTCATGATGTATGTAGTTGAGTGAGAGCTTCAATAAGAACTTCTTTTGGAGTATAGTTGTTTTATTTCACTAGCCGATAATAACTGAATTACAAAAGCAATCAGAGTATGTACAGAGCTAATCGACAGACGAGCTGACAGAATCATTAGCCATGGTGTTGTCGTCCCTACAGCCCGAAGTAGAATGACGTTCCGGCCAACGATACCATCCAGGTGCACCGCAACCGGTAGTTACGTCACAAAGCGTTCGCCGCCATCTCGATATTGTAATAGTCAATTGACAATCCTATAAGGCTTGATTATTGTTATCCACGACATAATCCAATCTACACTAATATTATAAAAGCGGAAGTGTGTTTGTTCGTCTTTCACGCCGTCACGGAGCGACGGATCGACATGATTTTTGGCATAGAGATAGTTTATGGGCCCGAGAGTGAGATAGGCTACTTTTTGTCCCGGAAAAATGCACGCAAGGGAACAGCGCGCGATAACCGAATGCCACGCGGGCGGAGCCGCGAGTTAAATCTAGTTATATAATAAGTAAGTTTACTACAGAAATCATTTATACATTTCATTTACAGTAGCAATCTTAAATAGCTATTTTTATCTATATATTTTCTTTATTTACACCCACTCTTTAACAAGCTGTATTTTGTAACAATATAAGCAACTCAAGTGTGAAAGTCTCTGACCTTTTAAACCTGAGTCATTGAACGAAAAGCAGTACAAAGTTCACGAATGCTAGTACAAAGATCATTTGCACCTACGCTGTATATTTATGTTTATCTTTAATTAACTGTCTTCACGTGAAATGTTAAATGACAAATAAGATTAACTTATAAAGCCACATTTAGATTAGGCAAAATAAATTAAGTTTTGGGTTAAGTACTTAGTATTGGTTTTTGGAGTATTTTTGTATTTTTTTTTATTTCAACTCTAGATTTTGTTATTTTTACGGTTATTCCGTAAAATCCACATCGAAAATACAAACTGAAAATGTTAAGTGACAATGCTATAAGAAACAAACAAGCTGAGATTTTTTTTTGTGTTTCAGTTTGTATTTTCGATTAAGTACCTACGTATGATCAACTTTGACAAACCAAAAAAAATAATTGGTATATTTATAGCCAAGATATTTATGTATTAGTAGAATTGCTAGTTTTATAAACGAGAAGACGTGGGACGATTTCAATGTACATACGTTTCAATAATCTATAAGGCCGAATGCCCAGCGGTTAGAAAGCCTGACTTCGAAGCTCGAGTTCCCGGGTTCGACCCAGATATTTGGTCGAGGCAGATATATAATTTAAAAGTATACGAATATATTTTGTACAAAAAACACGAATGTTTGCTGTCGAGTCTTGGGTGTTTAATATTTATATGCTGCCTGTTACCGATAACCAAGGTTTGCTTACTTTGGGACTAGTTTAATTTTATTGGCGTCATATGTCCCGTGGCATTTGTATTTATTTAAGGAACATTGTGCTAGACTGGGAGAGTTGGGAATGTCAAGCGAAGATGCTTTTGTTCCGCTGTGGGACTACAACAAAAGGCTATTTATAATAACTAGAGGGCTTGAGCTCAAACTAGGGTTCTCTCTCTACTTATTTTTTAAATTTTGAATTGCGTAGACGAAGACCAAGCTATAAATCCAAACCGCTCACAGCGCAGGACCCAAATAATTTTCACTTGAATAGTTACTCAATACTTAGTCATTTAAGTCAAATTATATTTATTCCAAGTGTTCTTCGATAATCGACAAAAAACGCCCACAATCACTTGGAGTAAACTGTCTTTTACTGCGGCATTTTGTCTTTTTCCTCTCGAAACAAACACAATCAAAGAGGTATTTAGTTACTCAACTGAACAGTCCAACTTTATTATACTTTCGTCGTAAACACTAACCTGATTAGCATTCAAGTTGTTTGGTCAACAACTTCTCGCTTTTAAGAGCCACATGACGAAACTTTCTTTCCCCTAATGGGTTGCCATGGCAAGAAAAACTATGATTTATCTGGCATTCTCCGGACAAGGAAAAACAATTTTGGTTCTTTTCCTGAGGAAACAAGAATATGACTGTGCTTAGTTATATAAACAGTTCTCTTTTTGCTACGATCAATAAAATGTGATGGAATATTTTTTCAGAATAATGTTTCGAAAAAATATAAATGATTTGCTACCAGCTTTCCGTCTCAGCCTCGGCGGTATTTTTTATTCATTTCATATCAAAATATTTCCCGAAATAAGTCCTTGGAGGTAATTACATAGGTTGAAACATGATAGTTTGATTTTTTCATGATATATCTCAAATATACAATAATAAAATATTGGGTAGGTATTAATGTCGTTTGACATAATTGTCTATTGATATCTGTCTCTTACCGTTTGTCATTTCTGTACCTAATATTTTAGCTGGTTAAAGCCTATTATTCTTAAGGTTGTGTTCTATAACTTTGTCAGTTAAGTAACAACACGGATCATTAAATATATTACCAGAGATATTTTCAATCTGTCAATGTTATATTTTGTTATAAGTAGTTATTGTTTTGGAGAAATTATCCAATCTTAAATTTTAAGTACAGGCAGTGTCGGTTTCACTCCCTAAAAGTTTCAGACCATCAATTTTAAGTAACTTTGATCATAAATGTTAATTTGTTCACTTCCAGTTTATTGAATATCTTCTTAAATTGGTTCATTGAATAAATCTGTTTTCGCAAAATTGTTTTAAAACTATCAGAAGTTAAAACTTTTAAAGCGAAGTTACGCTGATTTGTAATAATGTCAACTTGACTGAACTTGTTAGCAAATTCTCTTATCATTTCAGGTCTTAAAACTTTCGGTAGTCTATCTCTTTTGTTAATTCAAGACGTAAAATCACCTTCAGTACGACGAATCTGTTCGAATATAATATTAGTTACCTAGTTACAAGCTTATAACTAAGTTTATCTTAATAATAACGTGCTTTGATACTTACAGTAAAGTTTTGTTAAATGATAAATCTTAACTTTGAGAAAATCTTCAATTCTGCTTTACATTTTGATGAGATATAGATAATCCTCTTCAATTTTTTAGGATTAAAAAAAAATAGTCAGTAAATAATTGTAGTTCTTAAAATGATACCTCAGATTGATACATTTTAAAATTTATGAGTTTAACTAGTGTTGGATCCGAAGATATACCTACTTATCTAATTTATGTTTTTCTTACTCTCCAGGATGCCTAACATAAATGACGCCACTAATAAATATATCCCAATGTATGGATACCTACCGAAAGAAAATCTAGTGTGGTATGCACTGCAACATTACAGTCTCGGGAGCATCTTGAACTAAGATAGTATCCATTACTTATTGTTTGAAAGTTTCCGATCGCCGTATTTAAGTTTTCCATTTAAAATTCAACGTCTGTACCCTCAAGGGGGGGTAAGAAGAGGGCGAAAGTTGGTTCAATAGATAAGCTTTAGCGGACTGCTTTAGTGAAAAAGTTATGGTGTTAGTTCGGTGATATCCACTATCCAAAAGAGTTGCCTTTTAAGCCACGTTGCAAAACAGAGCGGTATTATAAATTTGATATTTACTTGTGTTTGTTGTAGTAACAAATTAATGTGTTTGGACGCCCTTCTTTTTAAATTAAGTAAGTAACTTTGGTTTTACTGATGGTAATGTATTGTGCGTTGAATTTAAATGTTGAGGGATTTTATACTAGTCTAATATTATAAAAAGGAAATTTCAGCAAGTAATGATTTCGAAAGTACCAAAGTACGAAAGTACAAGTCAAGATATGCTTTACTAGCCTTTTCCTAACTTTATTATGCCTTAGCCCGGTTATTTTAACGTTTCCTTGTGGTGGCGTACCACAGGTTTTTATACTTCCTATGAAAAGAAACTAAAAACTGAGTTTAGTGACCACTTTTAGAACACCAAAGAGAGTTTACAGCTTATTATATTTTATTCCAGGCCAGATACCGGGATTCGACCCACTGTTTGGAGAACGCAGGATTATATCTCAAATTTAATGGAACAATCAAAATAGTTAAGTAACATGACAATAATGGAACATTCGCTATGGGTTATTGGTTCAATAGCTGGATCTTTTGAATTGCGCCATCATTAACAATGGGGTAGGGATGGGTTATACTTGCTAAATCGCGTACCAGGGCTTAAAAGTACGTCCACCTTCTCATACAAGGTGCAGAAACCAGGTATCAAAATACTTCAAAAAAAAATCTGTCCACGCAACGAATCGAATACTTGCTTCCTTGCAAGTTTAAATTAAACCTTGTTATTATACAGATAAGATTCAAAATATTCCAATCAAGACGTAAAATACTTTGAAAGTATTTTATTTACCGTATAAGCACAATCTGTACAAAAATACATTCGATTCGTTCGATGTTCGAGTCCGACGTAGTAGTTTGTTTGTTTGTTTATACTCTTTATTCTACTAAGGAAATACAAAAATAACACACAAAAGAAAACGCTAAGTATTAAGGCGGACTTATCCCTGAAGGAGCACTTCCTGAGTAGTACTTACTTTGAAAGGACAGTATATATTAATGGAAAAATACCTTCAAGTCTAGCAAGTATATCGGCTCGGTACCTGGTTGATATACTTGCAAGGAAATACCTGGTATCAAAACCTACGCAGCAACTCTACAATGGGGGATATGAAAAAGTTATACTCGTTGGGACTCGGACACAGCTTGGCCGTATTAACATAAACATGACAATATAATGCCATGGCCGTGCACGATAACTATGCCGTTGCCGTTATAGCGAAAGTATAGAGCTGCACTTGCGTAGGATGTAATAAGTATGCTCTTTATGAGAAGCTTATTTCAAAGTGCAAATAAAGTGACCAGGATGGCTGGCACAGGTGGCTGCGACTTACCTGCTTGCTTATAAATGTCACATGTTTATCCTACTACAGTTTAACAGATTTGTATGAAATTTGGTTTGTAAATTACCAAATCTCAAGAATAGGAAGTAGAACGTACTCATAGTACCTAAGTGTCTTAAATGGATTTTCTTGTCAAGCAACGCGACTTTCTCTGCGGAAAGGTTCCACAGTGAGTCACAATTCAGTTGATTCGAACGTTGCACTAAGGGAGCGAAAAAACGTCCCACTCACACGCATAGGTAAGCCGAACTTTGTTTTATTAGGCACAAATAGGTCGAGCGAACATTTTGAGAACTATTCAACGAAACGCGAAGTTCATTCTTTATTTATGACAACAAAGTATCTTTTACTATCCGGCAACAAACGCATTTTATCGCAAACATAAAGCAAGGACTCCTTAGTAGCATGTTCACTTCCGGAAGAGAAACAGATGATTTTAGCCACAGTGAGCAGTAGCATTTGCTTTACGAGGAAACTGTTTTACTAGGATAAATAATAAAAACACAGGATTACTTTTTGGAGTCTTTTTGTATTTTTTATTTCAACTCCAAATTTCTGTTACTTTTACGGTCACCGCGTGAAAGTCTATATATTTCACACGAAAAGACAAGCTGAAACATGGATGCAGAAAAATAGACCAGCGCTGGGAATCGAACCCAGGTACTCAGCAATCCGTACTGCCTGCTATTCTCCTACACCACCGCTGGACAGGAGACTAGACACGAATTTCTCCTATGCACCAACATTTCAACTTGCATTATTTTCATAGTAATAAAAAAACACTCGTGACATAATCCGGACCCAGTGCAATGTAGACTTTCACTCTAATATTTAGCAGAAACAGAATATTGTGTTTTGATCGACGAAAGTTTTTTTTTAATCAATTTCTTCACATAGGTATCGAAAAATAATCACTTAACTGGGATGAGGATAATGACACTGACAAAAATTCATCCCCACCCACCCATGTGTTAGAATTACACCTCTCCATTTCTTCCGTGAATGTCGTAAGAGGCGACTGAGGTTAAGGTAAACCGTAGGTGACAGGCTAGCAACCTGTCACTATTGTACCTACTGTTTGTTGTGCTCTGCCTACCCCATTTGGGAATACAGGCGTGATGATTTTGTGTGTGTGTGTGTGTGTGTGTGTGTGTGTGTGTGTATATATAACAAAACGAATATCTCATGTCTAAAACCGAGTTTAGCTCGACATGTTTCGGGCTAATTCGTAACCCTTTCTTCTGGGAGCAACGCGACTCGGTGGCTGCAACAAGCGCACTGCGCGTCACCGCCGTCAGCGCACTGCGCGACACATTCACCCATTCACTTATTTAAAATGAGTGAAACTAGCATGTAAATCCAGTTAATTTTCACTAAGAAAATACAAAAATGTTGTTTTGTAATAGAAAACGTTTTATGCGAGCAGACACAGCGCAAAATCCATTATTTCTAACAGGAAATAAAGCGGAGAAAAAATGATAAAGTCACCGCCATGGTAGTCAGGTTAATAATAAACTTGTTAACCGACCGCCTGCCGTTTTTTGCCGGAACTGGAGTCGGTAATGAAATTTCACCGCTCGATTAGGTGACAGTCAGTGGGAGCACAACCATCAACAATATTTAAATAGGATTAAGGGGGTATTTATTTACGTGAAATTATATAGTACGAGGAAGCTGAAACAGTATGTAGTGAAACTTGTAAATTTCACTATCACTATTGAGACATAATCACGTAAGAAAATACAAATTAAAATTACCTAAACGTTTCTGTCTCATCATATCGGTCGTGGTCATGCGTAAGATTGAATTGGAGGGTATCACATCCGTTTAGGTAATGTGGTTAAAATGTCGAGGTCTGTTTTAATAGCATTCTATTAGGTATTTATTTATTTAATTCATCACTGCACTTTGTACATGTGACCTTAGGTCGAGGTAATGACGTCATTAATTCCCTTAAGTGTAGTTTGAATGAAACAGTAGTTTAGAAATTGAGAACTAGTGTAAGTTGTAGTTCATGTCAAGTAGAAAATAGTAAAGCTGCCGCAGACATGATTTTGATTTAGGTACAAATTACTCTTTAATTTTTCCCGTACTTTTACTTAAAATGAAAATAATGATGATGATGATGTTCCAAGGGAATTAATTTAATTTTTATCAACAATCTTCGTTGATTTTGCTTTGAATGTAAAGCTCTTTATTTACTTGTTGTTGTTTAACACCTGGCCTGCCTGGCAACAGCACGAGCTTTAGAATTCGGCAATTTAACTCTTAAAAATAGAGCTGTGTTCATTAGATTGTTACACAGTTTGTGTACCTAATAATTGACGAATAGAATCATTCAATCCAGAAAATCAAGCAAATAACTTCCCTGTTACCCGCTTGAACAGGGGCATATGAACTATAACGCTTCATTTCGTTCTGAAGCGTCACAAAACACAGCCTACGAGTTTTATGGCATGCTAAAGTGGCACCTTACGTATATAGAACGACCGTTCCAAAAGAAATCTCAGCGAATATCGCCTTTTATGAGTATGTTTGACTATTTTATTCACGAATCATTTAACAATTTGCCAGCCGTGTGTATGGGTATGTAATAAAGCACGTTTTATGTATTGAAGGTTTTATGATATTGAAAAATTGGTTAAAGTGGCATAGTTTTGTTTCTTTCGAGGTGGTTGAATTCTACGTAGAACCATTAATTAATTTAGATCGATTCTTGTTTTTATAATATAAAAACAAGAATCGATGGTCGTGAATGTGGGCGATGTATACTGATAGGTACTTGTGTAAAAAAAAATATAATCGTCACTACTTTAAAAAAAACTCGTAGCTCAAAATAGATAATTTTTCTGAGTGAACTTTACAGACAAGATTCAATTTTGTTGACATATTGATTTTTTCAAAGTAGTGACGATAATACTGATTGTGATTGTACAACATACAAATACGGCCTACAAATTACAAACAACAAACTCATGGTCGAATGTATTATTCATAGAGTCACAACTCGATTTTCGATAAAACATCATTAATCACGACCCTTTAATTTTCTTTATCATTTTATTCTGATGTAGTGTCTATGGTATAATACCACACTATGAATGGACTAATAATATTATTGTTCAAATCATCTTTATAATGTAAAACTATTGTAAATTAGGTCTATTTCAGTTAATGTATGTAATGTTGTATTCTTGGGTTTATAGAAAACCTAAACTGAGCCAAATCGTTCATTCAGAGACTTGCTCCTTCGAACATAAAACGGTAAACTTTCTCAGTCAGGCCAAAGCCAAGTCGGTATCCCGCAAGGTCCCGAATTCTACTTTTTAATACCATACGTAGACGATACGATTGCGATAGACAAAATGCGCCCAACTATAACTCAATAATATAAAATTATCCATTCAACGCTCTTCGTTCTACGCTCAAAATATTATAGAAAGACTTAAGATTAGTTTCCAAATTAAATTCGAGTACAAAAGAAGAATGTGGTCTAAAAAATACGATAATTGTATAATTTTGGCTCTGGAAGCTAAGCTACGATTTTGGGATTTGGGAAACCTTGTTTTAGTGCTTCCTAGAAACCTATCATATCCTCGTTTTAGTTTCCAGATCAGCGAAAGAAAACTAAACGAGACTTGCGATTGCAGTGGCTAATCCTTATTAACACAATAAGCTCTTTGAAATTAATTTCACACAGAAATGAATGCTATCGTCAACATAAATCGCACCCTTCGTGCAAGAAACGTGTAAAACACATACAAACCTAATAGGACTTACGCGTTTCTTGCACGAAGGGTGCGAAATCTAAAGTAGAGCGAGCCAAGTAGAGCGACAGACAGAAAAAAAAAACAAAAGAAAACCGTTTATTTGAAATTTTGAAACGCGTTCTTCTACAAACAGCCAGTTGCGCGTCACAAAGGTTTGTAACGTTAGAAAATTTGTACTTCGAATTTCTATTTTCAAAGTACTTAGCTCCCAGTTGTTGTGTCGGTCGTTGTCGTGTCGTATTCGCGAGTCTCGCGCCGAGCGTCCCACGCCTTACCCACACGGATCACTTATTTTTATGCGTTCCACTTTACACATTGATAAGGAACGACGTCGGTTTTGCAGTATTTCTGTCCGACGAAACGTAAACGGTTGTTTAAACTCATATCCTTGGCGGCTTAGGAAACGCAGTCGTACCTAAATTCTATTGTAGGAATAGGTACATAATTATTACGGTGTAATCATTTTAAGAAATTACTCAGGTGATACGAGTTTAGAAACTATCCATAAAAGTTATAAATCTATCCTGATATAGCAGGGTTTACCACGTTGTGGAGGAATACCACTTCGCGCAATGATGTTGTGGGTGCGGGCAATTGTGATCAATTGACTAGAAGCGTTCATTCGTCGCCTTTAGTTTTATAAAAGTAAAAACTAAGTAAACATTTGTGGTACTTACAATAATAAAAAAACAAACATTATTTGACAAACGTCATACATGTACACGGGGAAACAAAAGTATGTATTTGTCTGTATCAATGACAATGCCAAAGTCACAGACAAAGTTAACTGACTACTGACTGACTATACTTGGTTTGGATAGGTATTTATATAACTAAATGTAAACAAACTTCAGCTGCCAGATTTGGTACTGTACAGATTTTACTTATTTATCTGTCATTGTAATACAAACTAGACTCTAGTGTATTTAAGTACAGAAATGTAAATGTTTAGATAGTCAAATGGGGGAATTTCAATATTTAAGACACCTTTTGACGTTGTTTTGTTTACATTTAGTTAAATACCTATCCAAACCGAGTATAGGTCAGCATTAACATAATATTTTAGACTATCACGGTCATTACTAATGTTAGGTATGAATTAAAATGAGACGACTCGTGATCATGGCGCATGCCAAACTGTGCCAAAATATCGAGCTGCTGTAAAATCAAGGTTCGCGGGACAAAACCTGGATTTCATTTATTAAATTAGGTCAGCATTCATCTATCATTACCTCTCATATTGCGTTTTCTGAATGTTTATACCGGACGGTGGCAAACCCCACTAGACACTGGCAAAACTGTCCACCGAAGGACAGACCCATATTAAAAAAAAAACCTAACTAAACATTTGATACTTATGCGACGCCGTATCCGGGCGGTATTTTCTTCTGCACCCTCGACCCTTGTGTACCCTACTCTAAATAAGAATAAAAAAGTGACGAACAAGTGCCTTCGCTATAACTGTCACACGCAGTACCAGATTTCAATAATTCACCACCCATTATCACCTGAGTGCCGCATGCTCTCAAATTATGGGTTGCGCGTTTTGACCCAATTCTAAATATCTCCTCTCTATCCTTCTTTTATGATTGGCTATATGAACGAGCGGGAGGCCACGCGAATCCAGCGGTCGATGCTCCCGTCTGCTTCATACTTATGGAAATGAGGGAACCAATTTCATAGGCCACTCGCCTTTGACGAATTTCCAGGATAGCAAATCTATGTAGGTAGTTATAGAAAATATGATAATTAAAGCCTTATGGTAAAACAAGTTTGCAATTATTAAAATATTTAAATTGCATTTAGCAGCATTTCATCATCACTCAACCTTCATTAGAGTAATGTCTTTAAGAGTGACTTATATTCTCATTTCTTCTGTATTTTTAATGTAACAGCAGTTTTTTCCACCTACTCGTAAAATAAATGATTACATAATACTATCTCATACTTCAAAAAAGCACTGGCAAGTTTTAATCATCTCCACTACATTTATGTTTTTTCGTTCAATGTACTCGCTTATTTACTCATTTCATTCAATATTTTAAGAGTTAATTAATTATTGACCTAAACCAGAACCAGAACAGGACAGTAATAATATGAAATACCTAACACTGATATTTTTAGTTACGTAAAAACGTGTTATTATAGGTAATCAGATGTGATAATTTCAAGGAACATACCTTCAAGTTTTATTAGTCTATAATATTACTGCGTGAAACCTCAGAGAAATTAATTAATCTTTGAATGGAGATATTTTGCGAAATGCTGCAAGTTCACGGTGATAGAAAAAAACTCAGTCTAATATTATATGAAATGATATCATATAATAAGATAAGTTATTAAGGTCGATAGTGGCACCACCGAGTAAATCCCAATTCTCACTAAATTTTTAAACGCGAAAATTTGTAACTTTGTTTATTACTTCATCTCGTCTATACCGCTGAACATATTAAGATAAAATCTGGTATAATAGTTAGTTAGATAGTTTTTATCCCGGAAATTGGTTCCCGCGTGATAGTAAAAACCGAATCCTACGCGGGCGGAGTCGCGGGTAACGGCTACTTGTTAAATAAAATAACTTTCATCACAAATCTACAACTCTAATAATAAAATAAATATCATCATCATGGGACACTTGACACCAATTGACCTAGTACCAAACTAAGCAAAGCTTGTATTATGGACACTAGGCAACGGAATCTCCGCCTAAACACTGGGATAAAGACCTTGCAATATGGAAGCGTATTCCTAGAGGATCAATAGATGTGTCCTAAGAAGGGATTTTTTTAGAAACTTCCGACTCAGCCAATTTCTTATTCTTTCACTGAATCCAAGCTACGGGATAATGTTATTCATAAAATAAAACGAAAAATGTAAATGAGTAAAACTAGTATCTGCTTTGTTAAGAAAACATGAAGCAACAATAAATAAATGATAGGACATGCTCTTACAAAAACTACAAGCGTGCTTAGGAGGTAAAGGGCGTTTATTCGAGCGTTTCAAACGTCTAATTTTTCTGGACAGTTTTCTGTAAAAATGGCCGAATATTCTGATACTGTTTTTTATTATCTGGTAGAAATATAGAAACACTTAAAAAAAATCGTAAAAAAACTACATCTAATCTAGATCCAATTCGTAAAAAATGTGACCAGATAAATGAGGCGGTTGAAACGCTGGAATAAACGCCCTAAAAGAAAAGTTTTATAGCAGACAGCCAACTGGACGTAGTTTAGCAAAAAGTATTCAAAGGACTGTCATGTTATTCTTTAGATTCGCTTTTGTTCCTACTGAAAGTAGATCCAAATTTAAAAAATAATTGTTGACGGATCCTCTTTGCTAAACTACGTGCAACTGTAGTACTTAATACTTTTTTGGTTCTTCAGAGGTAATATGAAAAATATACAATTATTATTTAATAATAATAATAAATCTGTATTAACTTGACATCTTATTTGACAAATATAACTAATAGGCTAAACAAACACAGAATAAATGAAAATTATACACATAGGTACCTGAACTAGGATAAAATAAAATCCTGTGTTTCAGGTGTTTAACGGTGTTTAACGGTTTAACGATTTAACGGTTCTCACGATCGTTGGTCGGGATAGATCTAACTAGTTTCAATCATTTGGAGGGATCCTAATCTGGGTGATCATTATTATGTGCTGATGGCTAGGTTATGATGAAAATGGCTATGTATGAAACAATACGAAAGTTTGCTCTCGTGTCTCGAATAAAATGGTTACTTAATGTCCAATAAGTACTTAACTTTGCATTTGAGACTAGGTTAACAGTGTACGTTGTTTAACGATATTTATTCATTTTAATTGCAGCGACATCATAATTTTTTGCACGAATTGTTTTCAATATGACTGAAATTTAATTTTAAAACCTTTAGAGATGCCACAGCCTATTCAGCGTTGGAAGATGAACATCAAAAATCCTTTATAATTTATTACACGGCGCGGAACCATTCTCGCGCAGCCTTCCGGCTTTAAAAGTAACCTGTAATCCCCAAAAAGCCATGAACTGACTGACAATATAAAACAGTTTTATAAGAAATCAGCCATCAATTTAGCGGGTCGCAGCTTAAATCTGGAAGTAAATTTAAACTGAACAATCGAACTGAATGTCGGAGAGCAGGCGATAAATTACGAATCCGAACTGTCTTACTTTGTAAGTTGGCAGCCACGTCCATGTCCGACCTCATATTTAACAACTTTGTCGACTCCTATAAATTTATACAGGGAGCCATAATTTACATGCGATCAAGCGGCTCTGATATTACCTATTTCACGAGTGAAACTTTTGTCAGAGTCACAGAATTCATAATACACTCATCAAATGTGCTTAAGGATATTTTATGCATTTTTCTTAAAAGTGTAAGTTACCATTTAGATCAGTGTTCTATTAAAGGTGCGAAATATTCTATTACACAGCGTTTCGAAGTATTGTCACAAAATTTCCAAGCAGTCTGTTTCTATCTGATATTCCTATGATTTTTATATCAAAACAAGCAAAAGTCACAGAGCTTTCTACAATCGGATTTAGCTTCAAGAACGTACGAGTATCATGATAAAAAGGGAATCATTCTAAACTCACGTGCAACATTCGAAACGCAATTGTGTTTTCAATCTTCTGGGAATTTTCCGTGAAAAAGAGGAATAGGATACAAAAGGCGTTCTCACGGAATGTCCGAATAAAGTCGAGACATCCACAGCGTGGGAGGGCTTAGCCTCTATAGTAGGGTTACCATCGGATCGCAAATATATCTTTTTCGTCCTGCATTATTGATACATAAATGGAAAATAAAAACAAAAATAGAAAAATGTGAGCGAATGTATTTCAAATACATGCGAACTTTTTCAAAAAAATACTAAAAATACACACTACCTACACTTAGTCAATAATAGTAAAAAAACGACGAACGAAGCGAAAACGATCAGTTAGCGGTCCCAGCGGCCAACACTTCACGACCAACAGACAACAGTCTTTTTTGAAATGTCTCTTTTTTAAGATAATTTAAAATTACATGTAGTAACCCTACTCCGGGGCCAATATCAATGGAGGTGGCCAGCCTTGACCGGCTTTGTCTGCAAAGAGATTTCACGATTGCTACGAGCTTCTTGATATATTTTAAACTAGCTTTAAATCCTCCTGCTTCGCTCACGGTGCTTTCAATTTATCACAACAGTAAAATGCGGCTTATGTCTTGGACTATCCTTATAAAAGCATTGTAAATCGTTTCAGTTGTGAACTAAGGTTCATTTTGTTTGCATTAGTAACAAGTCTCAAGTGGATGCCATGCCTTTAATCGTTGATGAGTTCTGTCTTGCGAAGAATGATCCTGGCCGGGCTAGTGAGAATTCCATTACCAAATTATTGTATTGGGAACATAAAGTACGTCACACCAATTTTGAACAGGTTTATTTATGCAATACTGCTATAAAGTAGTTAGTTTGTTCCTGTATCACAAATCGTCTGAATAAAACTATTTAAAATCAAACGTTTATTTCGTAAGCAGGCCGCAAAGGGCTCTTTTATAAGTTACTTTTTATAATAAGAGCAGACAGGTCGGACGGAAATCCAAGGGCAAGAAAAGAAGCCTTTGCCTAGCAGTGAGACGTTACCACGGGCTAAATGACAAAATATACAATTATACATTACAATTCACTTTACAAGCAAGACTTGCCGCTTACAGTTTGCTGTTAAAGAAAAATACGGCCCGTAAGTAAATTGAATCAAGTAAACATTATATCTAAATACATAGGTTCGCCTTTGCATATGTATTCCATCGTTTGTCAATTGTATTTTCTCAATTTTTTTACAATGAAGTGTTTTCATACAAATATAAGTAATTCTGAAATATAGGTACATTCCAAGTCAGGTAATCATTTAGCTTTAAGATTCCAAAGGCAAGCTATCGCCTGCTCGCAGTCGCATTTCCGTTTTTTACTGTGCTCATAAAATATTTTATGTATTTTGTCAACCACTCCGTTTGAAATGGTTCTTGGATTTCCATTTTTTACCCTTTCTTATATTGTCTTTTTACGGCTCCTTAATTGTAATAATAAAAAATATATCGTAAAGAAGGTGTGTATGCACGACAAAAACTCTTGAGGGAGTTTCATGTGGTGACATTAATAAAATGAACATAGAGAAGTTTTTTTGCCTAGGTATTGAAAGTGACAATAAACTAGCTTTTATCCGTGGCTTCGCTCTTGTGCACGATTATAGGTCCGGTAGGTGTAGGTTGAAATTCCGGGGTTTTGTCAAATTCCAATGTGGATTCCCAAAAATCACCTCGTAGTTTATGTTGTAGGTACCTATGTGTAAAAATGCCGGTACATTTGGTAGGTATCCCTAGACTGAGCTGAGATTTCAAGATTTTATATGCGTACATTCCGATAAGGTGGTAATCCGTACTAATATTTATAAATCCGAAAGTGTGTTTGTATGTTTGTTTGTGTATTTGTGGGTTTGTCCGTCTTTCACGCCGTAACGGAGCGACGGATCGAGGTGATTTTTGGCATAGAGATAGTTTATGGGCCCGACATAGGCTACTTTTTATCCCGGAAAAATGCACAGTTCCCGAGGGAACAGCGTGCGATAACCGAATACTAAGCGGGCAGAGCCGCGGACAAAAGCTAGTATAGAAATAAAAAGTAGATTGTCGGAAAAGGGGGCAGTACAGATACAGACAGGGATGGCTTCTTCATCTAATATAGTAATGGACGAGATTCGGAGATAGAGCAAAACGAACAAAATTAATCAAATCAAAACATTAAATATAATCAGCAAACACTATCAATATGTAGGTACAAGGAAACGTGGACAGTTTCGAAGTCGGTCTAACGTCCACTGTCCAGTCTCATAAGCGCAGCCGACAAGAGAAAGTCCGCGTCTTTGCTCGCCCCGCTCCGTCCCAGCGCTCTACGGCAGTAGGTACAGGTCAACCGCCCCGATGTGAAGTCATAGAAGGATCAACCAATCATAATCAACTGTGACTTCGCTACCGTTGAATATATCGCCCCTTTAAAACCAAAGTGAAGTAATGTGTTTTTTTCTCATTTTAAAATTCAACCAGATAGTGTTTTATTTAAAGTTCAATTTGGAAATGTGAATTTATAAATTTGTTTCACTTTAGCATTAAAGGTGCGATATATCCTGTACTCATGACCGTGCCGTCACCGACAAGCTTATTGATTATTTCAAAAATCTAGGTACCTAGAATTTGACATGTACATTGTACATGTCAAATTAACTCCAATTATATTCAGCTGTTTTACAGCGAAAGAGTAGCTACTTAACATATAAACACACGTACGCGAATACACATACAAACTGTTTACACTTATAATTATGTAACGTGTTTCATATGAATTATAAACAACATAAATCTTTAATGTGAACGGCATCATTTCCGACTCAGATTTTCCCCATACGCGTGACTTGCTAGCGAGGACGAAAGATGTTTAATTAGTTTTCCAGTAAATTTCCTTTGAACCACACATGACTTGGCAAATATAGTTCGTTCCAATTAAACTTGAAGCCACTCGTCTGACCGCACTTGACGGATAGAGAAAATTACAGGAGTTCTTCCACTGAACTAGTCTAGTATACTATAAAATATAAATAGTTACTTTTACGTAAATATTTTGAGTTAGGTAAATATTTACCAACCAGTGGTGAAATTGTGAAAATTAAACATATTGAGACTTTGACATATTTAATGATGACGGACATAACGGCAGACTCATAAGAATTATACGATGCAAAAGTTGAACTCATCAAAATACCATAATACATGCAATAAATTTCTATTCCGCTATTAGGTACTGACTGATAATTTCAGGCCGGACTTTTTAAGTTTTTGGAGCTTTGTGTTTTCTAATTCTCGTAAGTGAAAAAGTGTGTTGTGTGTAAAATACCACTGTTTATTACAAAAGCTTTATAAAACATTGTAAAGAATCATAAAACCCCGTAAAATATAAGAAAAAAGTTAAAACTTCCGTTATGGCTACTGAAAATTTATTTTAGCACTTTTTTCAGTTCATTTGTTTGGTCGCTGTTTGTAAATAAATTCCCCTTTCGATGCCAGAGTATTGTGTTTAGTTCCATTGTACTTGCACAAAGCAGAGGTAAACCTTTGGTCTGCTTTTTAAAAAGCACTACAATATTCTGCAATGAAATAAAAACTTGGCGCGGATTCGTTCGCAATTGGGCTTGCTTGGCACTTGGCTGGCATTACTCTGTTATGTCGTTGATGGAAAGCTTTGGAACGTGTGCCGTTTTAATGAACTGACACTTTGTTCACTACCCTTGGCTCTTTTATTGATGTTGATGAGACATTTATACAGATAGTAATTTTACGCATAAATAATTTATTTAGAATGTCAGATTATGAACTTTAAGGGCGCGCCGAGCTTCTATGGCATTACCTTCATTCCATCCCTTGCTTTATAACTAAATGAAAAGCTTTAATTTTAAAACTCATACGTAAGATATTTGAGGATTTACTCTTTAAATCATACAATACAATACAAATATTCTTTATACACACTACAAATTCGTGCAAAAATGGCACTCACACACGCTGTAGAAAAACGATTAGGTAGGTACTTGTATTGGTAGTTCGTTCAGTAGGGAAAATCCTAAAATTGTCTCTTAAAAATAAAATGAACCCTTACTTAGTACAGCTTAAAAATATATTGTACAGCAGGTCTTTGAATGACAAGAGAACTAGATATTTTTTATCGCGTATACAAGTTACATTATTAAATAAAATATGACTATATTTGACTTAGTAATACGAAAAAAATACCTACCTAAAACGCGCACGTTCTAACTAACCTAATTTAAGTCGCCGCGCTTCCCCCCTATCCGTAGATATATATACAGGGGATAGATATAGAGATGCAGGGGAGTGCATAGAATAGATACCATCAGCCAAATATGTGGTACCACCCTAAAGTTGATAATCGTTTGCGTTACACAAAACAATATTGCCAATAGACGTAACGTGTCTGTCAACTTGAAAGTTCGACTTTAGCGACTTATTCATTTGATAGGAAATTGTTTAAAAATTGATAGACCACTTATTTCGCTGATGGTGCCTGAAATTGATTAGCGCTAGAAACTTGGTGCCCCCTTAAAATATCTTTAAATGAGGACTGTATTTCATTGCGCTTTTATGGCAGCACCCTATTACTCGTTCATGCTGTGAAATACTAACGAAACAGAATACTCAGTATTTCACTTATCGTTCTTTTACTCCGTATGCAACGGGATCAAAAGCGGCGTTGTTTCAATCAAAGCTCGGGGTGGGACAAAAAAATTCAAAGTATTTTTCCCTGCTCCGCAACGAAATACTTCTTAAAGTTTTTTACAACCTTGCAATTTTTGTATGTAGGTTCCGGTCAAATCTTGCAAGTAAATTACACATTAACAATACAAAGAATACTTGACCAAGGAAACAGCTAGATACAGGTACCTATCAGTTGCTTGCAACTGCCTGCCTGATAATTTATATAATAATAATAATAAATGTTGACCCCTTTTCAGTGGTCGGATCGACTTTAAATTTGGCATAGGTACTTATGTAAGCTTACTGGTAACAAAACAATAATCTGCCAGCCACATTCTGGTGGTCCAGCAAAGATCGTCTCTGGGAACTCATGTCATTTGACCCAGAAACGAAACATTGCGTGGTTGTTCAATATCAACGACAAACCCACTGATGTTATAATTTCGAAAGTCTGTTTGTTTCTTTATTGCAGATGGTTTGAACTTGAATCCCGGTGAAGGACATAGGATAATTTTCTCCAACTTCAATGCTCTGAAAATAAAAGAATACATTGAGGTCACCCACACCCATAATAAATTTATTACATTACACAAATAATTTATTGAATCAGGCGTTTGCTTTGCGGTGGTCCATATTAATGAACTTTAAACAATAACTTTGCTCACCCGCGCCAATTTACGTAACAATTATTTTCAATGAGATCGATTCTGAAATTAAAAGGAAAAAACGCTAACGTTTGCATAATTTTCAGCTCTTACCCATTAATTAGTTATTAAATTACTTCAAAATTTAACTAAGAATTCAATCATACAATGTGGAAATTACCATCGTTGTGATGTGAACATTGAATCCAAAAAGCGCATACAAAATGGTTTTTTTTTGTAGTCTATAATTTTATGGAAATTGCATGTTACATTGACAAAAGGAGCATCGAATTCAACACTTTCCAAAAGCACTGATTCTTCTTTGTCTTTGTTCATAATTTGGTACATTACACGAACTTTCTTCAGTGGGTCAAAAAGTAGCAAAACCAAATTTTACTAAAATATTGTTTATAGTGTACCTACTCCCGTGCCACTGGTCAAATGTTTATCCTGGATCTGTGCTATCAATAAAACTCAGTCCATCGTTGAACATCTGTTAAATACAGAATACTACGTAACACATACGAGTATTTAAGATTTTGCTTCCACAAATTACCTCAATATCGTAGCTATAATAGTCGTAGCGGAGTCAAAGTATGGTCATCCACGTTTTAAACTAGTATTTTTGGTACTCGCGAAACCTAGTGACTTGTTCAATCACTACCAGTTAGTGGATATCCACTGTAGAGTATGATTAAAAGCCTTAACCAAAAAAAACTGTCCTGACTGTTTCAATTGAAAATTCAGAGAGCAGCGAGTTAAACCACCACAGCATTTGAGAGCGAGAGAGTTGGCTTGTTAAAATTCGTTCATATTAATGCGTAAATTTATATAAAAAATATAAACATGCAAATATATTTCAGAACTTAGCTACGATTTTAATCGTGTCTCAAGAATACCTTTTAATAATGGTCTCTTTAATACTTTTGAACGTGATCCAAAATTAGTGTTTCAATCTCAGGTAATGATGAACAATATGTATAAGGGCGTTTTCGCGCGAAAATGTTCCGGTTACAAAGTGGATTTTATTTTATTTCATATAATGAAATTATGTTATAATATTTTCTTAGTTTAAACCTTCATAAAACGGATTCAAAGATGACACACCACCATTTTGAGTTCCACTTTGTAACCAACTGTTTTCTAAATGTAAATAAATAAATTACATGTTCGAAATTAAATCACGAATTCACTATCACCTGGTTTAACATTTATTAAGAAGCCTACTGAACATACTGCCTACTGTACTTATAACTTTTTGCTTTTTAATTTAGGCCGCAATCGGTAGCATTCGTGTCTTCTCGGAGCGTCTCTGGCTCGCAGTCAGCGGCGGTCGCAGCTCCGCATTGATTGGTATTTATGAACAGGTCGTCGCACTGGACACTTTTTAACATTTTGTGGATATCTCACTAACTTTAACCATCTGCTCTAACTATTTAATTGAAAGAAACACGTTTTTTCTTGAATATAGATAAGAATTAAAATAAACAAGTTTTCAATTTAACTTTGATTATTGTTGAAGATTTAGATAGCGGAGTTTAAAATTAAGGATATTTTTTGTTTTTTTTATTTGGAGAGTAATATTATAATTATTATATTAAATTTAGAGAGTATTATATTTATATTAAAATTACGAGTACATTAAAATAATGTATATTAAAATACTTTGAATAACCACACTGTTGAAATTGAGTTGTACAGTAGTTATGAGCAGAGATATGAACGGACATACATACGTATCAACATAACTCTCCTTTTTGGCTTCGCCGTAGTCTGATAAAAATACGGCTGCATGATAAACAGGGACTGTATTTAAAAATATTTGTTCCCACTCTGTATGTAATATAATACGGAATATATGTATGTATAGAAGTAATTTAGCAACAAAGCTGCTACTTCCGCACTCGCCGGGTCACAGGGCAAATGATTACCGGAAATCCCACAATTCCCATACATTCCGGGCGTATTGTTGCTGTTGTTCTATTCTAAGAAATCAATTATCGTCACATCACACGTGCATTCATCGCTCATAGAAATTACCAGAAATTGGAAGCCCTTTGTATCGCATTAATGTTATTATTTGACGACCCTGTGGCCTAAATAGTGGTAATACCGTGGCTATGGAGCTGGAAATCCCGGGTTGAAATCTTAGTAGAGTCTACATTTGTCTGATTAATTCAAATGTTGTACATAGGTCATAGCATATAAAATTGCATGCAGTTTAAATTGTTTTCAAAATCAAAATGAAGTCTTCTTTCAGTAAAATTTTCTATCTGGAATATTGAACATTATTTTGCCTTCGTATAGCATAGCCGTGGGACAGACTTTACCAACTAGCATAATATATAGCGGCATGTTTTCCTTCTCAGTGTATTTTACCTTGTATATCGAATATGTGTAAATTTTTCTCTTTCTCTCTCTCATCTGTGTGCATTTGACTCCTAGCTTTCAAGCCCGAATTACACCTTGCTTTTTCCACCAAATTCACGATGATGCGTGCCGTGGTTCTTATTACAATGTCATGTTATTACAATGTTAATGTCTAATTTTGACAAAATCACGCATCTTCGTGGGTGGCACTAGGTATAATGTAAGCACCGATCTTATATCAAACCACAAAGCTATTTTAGAACATAATCAAATAAATTAACGTTATGTTATCATTTCACGTGTGATGCTCGGTTCACACAATGCGATTACCATCCGTCTCTATTACCAAGGAGGCGGCATAATTTCAATTTCGTATAACGAAATATTGTATAATGAAATGCGGTATCACTGAGACATTTTATTTATGTGACACACGTCTATTCAGCACAGCTCTTTGAAACAATTAGACCCGTAGCAATACGTTTTGAAGTTTAAAAAATATTAAAGTTTTTTATTTTTCACATATAGCTTCCGGAGCATTTGCCCAACCTAATACAAAAAATTGTGTCATTTTGGGTACCTGCATAAGTAGAAATTTAGGTATTAGTGTTTTTCATTAGTACAGGATGAAAAAAAAATTAGAGACGAAAATTTTACTTTCTTATTAATATCTGAGCAGTAACTGATGTACATAAGCATTTTGTGTCATATCTGTCCACGGGAATCCTGATTTTTAACCAGTACCTAAAATGTCGCCGAACTAACTCTAAAAGAATATTACAGTTTGTTAAAAAGATGTCAGACGTTTAAGAATACTGATATCTGTTATCCAAAATATTTTGTGTCACATTCATCCACGGTATTTATAAATATTTAATTTTTTTAATACAATACCCTGTAAAACCCACAAAAGAAAATTCAAGTTTTTAGAGTTTACGTATTTTGATTATTAACGGTGTAAAAAAACACTATTCATAAATTGTGTCATTTTCATCCACGGATTCTCATTATTTGAAAAAAATAAAAAGTAGGTACTTACTTCGAACGAATGCCGAGCGCGGGGAAGAGCACATCGGGTGCAGGGGGGGGGGGGGGGCGGCTGACAGCGTCCGTTTGTTTATATTACCCGCGGTGTCACACGCGTAATCTATTGAAGAATGTTAATAGGTGTGCAAAATCACTTGAAAGCTTTGTTCCAGTAAACCTTTTATGTTCACAAATACATTTGTTTTTATTTCATTGAAAAATACCAAGTAGTTATGATTTTATCCGCATTCAAAGTTCGCATAAATATCGCGTCCCGCCAACAGCCACGTGACAGCGTGTGACGTCACTTTCCAACGATCCGCGCTCCGCGCAGTCGAGTACCTAGTTATCAGCCGTACATGCTAGAAGGTCCAACGCGCCGTGTTTTGTTTTGTTTCATCGCTTCCAGACCACCCAGTTGTGTATATTTAATTTAATAAAAAAAAAAAATTAAAAATTTTAAAAACCCCCGACAAAAAAAGCCGCCAAAAAACGACAACTAAAAAGTAAAAAATAATTATGCACTACCTAGCTGTTG
This sequence comes from Choristoneura rosaceana, assembly GCA_037349165.1. Taxonomy (NCBI): domain Eukaryota; kingdom Metazoa; phylum Arthropoda; class Insecta; order Lepidoptera; family Tortricidae; genus Choristoneura; species Choristoneura rosaceana. The sequence continues at coordinate 7,372,166 of JAZBNJ010000033.1, forward strand.
CCCGCGACTTCATCTGCGAACAATTCGTTTATCCCTATCCCGCTGGGACTATGCTGATTTCCCGCAAAATTAGCCTAAGTTAATTTAGTATAAGTACCTAGTAATATTCTTTTTATCTAAGCGTCGTCGGTGTCGGGGGACCGCTAAGGTTAACAGAAACTAAAGTATGTTGTATTTTTTAAAGTACAGTCAGCATCAGAAGTCGCTATACACTTTAGGCGCTCAAAGAGAGGTAAACGTTTAAATTGTCAAAAAGTTGTTGACTGTCATGGTAGTATTTACTTGTGAGCGCTCAATGTGTCAAAAATACCTAAACAGTCGATATTCGTTAATTTCTACACTCCTAACAAGTCATTGATACCTTAGCTGTCAAAAAATCACTGATATCTAAGCACTCAACATAATTATCAAATATATCTGAGCAACATGGAAAAATAGACGTTAAAAGTATATAGCTATGGTCGAAGTTATTTCAGGTAAGCGATATGACAATCATCGAAAACAGTACAGACTTGTCATCACATACATCTGTCTCATGTTTTTCTCTTCAATCAAATTTGACAGAATATGCATCTAACTCTTATTTTACTTTTCAGCAGAATCAAAGTCAAACCGTCTGACACATAGCAAAAACTAAATGAAGGCTAATTTCGAACTCATAGTCAAGGCACGTCGTGGCACCATTGACATTCCTTTGCTTTTCAAAGCATAGATCCCGGGTTCAAATCTCAGTCGACACATAATTAATTAGACTTGATCTTTTTCTTGGTTTTATTATTGTTTTATGGCTTTTTTTTTCTTTTAAGTTTGGATCGCATTCGTTTTTACGATTTTTCTCAATTTTAACATAATATAGCACTTGCTTTTTAAGAAATTAGTTATTTTTATCGACAAATTAGTTTTTATTTTATACCTTTTTTCCCACCCTTGGGGTAAAAGGGTTTTTTTTCCAAATTTATATAATATCGATTTCAAGGCTATCCAATAAAAAAAGAACTCAGAACTCCGTCATTTGTGAACCGATTTGTAATAATTTTTTTTGCGTTCGTCTAGGAATGGTTTCAATTAAGTCCCATAAGCACTAAATCAGGATCTGATGATTGGATCCTAAGGAAATCGAGGGAACTCTTCAAATTTTGTGGGAACACCTATGGTAATTTTGATATATTTTGTAGCAACTCGTGCATTTGCTTTTGAAAATCATCATTTGGTGAAGCGAAACTGATGATGAAGACCACAGTTGACCATAGGAGTTACTACTCGATAACAAGTATTTCATGGGTTGAATTTCAATTACTTTAACATAGTGGCTAAGCAATTTATGCTCCTCGTAATGCATATGGTGAAATGGAGTAGGTGGTGAAGCACCAGAACTCCTCAATAATGAACGTCTCTGCATCGGAAAGAGCAATTTTTCGTAGAAGGTGGCGGGCAGTTGAAATTAAACTATTGTATCTTAGATCCTTTATACTAAATAGCGTGAAAAAAAATTATAACTACAAATTGAACCGACTACAAAAAACCACGAAAATAATTTTCTACCAGTCTGAAGTCGGTCGGTGCCTCAGCACGAGCCAGCAGGAGTGGACCTATAGTCATCTATCTCACCTACGCACTTAATATTGGGCTTCAATCACTCCTGCTGGCTCGTGCTGAGGCACCGACCGACTTCAGACTTGTAGAAAAATATTTTCATGGTTTTTTGTAGTCGGTTAATTTTTATACCCTAGGCTGCTATTTATTCTTAAACTACCAATAATTCTCAAGCAAACTTAGCCGTTATAGTTTTTCTTGGAAGTTTGATATACTAACTACCATCCTGAATATTTTTAAATTTTTCCACCCACCGGTTTAGATTTTAGAGGGGGTGACGCTCGATTTTAATGAAAATTTGCACTTTAAAGTTGAATATTTCGCAAACGCTTTACTGAATCGAAAAATCGTTTTAGCAAACCCCTAATGGTTTTAAAATACCTATCCAACGATACCCCACACTATAGGGTTGGATGAGAAAAAAAAATCACCGCCACTTTACGTCTATGGGAGGTACCCTAAAAAAAATTGTTTTTGAATTTTTAATTGTACGATTTTGTCGGCATAGTTTACTTACTTAGATTATATACAACACTAGATGGACCGTAGGCGGCACGAAAACGTCCCCAAAAAATATAAGCCAACTGTTGGCTTATACGTCATTTTCCCCCCCTCAGTCTGCATTGTGACACCGTAGGTGACGTATGCGGAGCGCGCAATACAAAAGTGCCGAAATATGACCAAATGTGCTATAAAAGTGTGCCGCAATTATAAAGGCAGGATTAAAAATCCTAAAAACGTGATTTTTCATTGGTAAGTACTCGAGAATCCATAAAATTTCGTAAGAAAAGATTAAATTATTTAGGTTAGTATTGTTTGACATTTTTTATAGGTGTTACCAGTTTCCAGTGCAAATTTCCCCACAATTCAGTCAAAATCGTATTGAAAAGTTTGTATTGGGCACAAAATCGAAATATATCGATTTCACGCATCAACCTGAACAGTTTTTATTTTTAATCTATTTGAGAAAATGACGAATATAATTAATGTTCTTTGATATTTTAATGAATATTTGCACCATCTTATTGAGCTTTCTTTTATTCTGTATTTTTTTGAGATTGATAAGTAAGCTGTAAACAAATATATAATAATATAATGTGGGTGTTTAGGTCATAAAAACTGGAATTTAATAATGCAATCAATACTGAATTCGCAAAAAGTCAAGTGTTTCGTATAAACGTTCATAAGATGAATATAAATTCAAGATTATGAAAGATAATATATTTAGTTTGATATACTGAACTACCATATGCAATTTGATTCATACTTTTTATCTGTCTTCAGAATACCTATAGATCCTGTAGTTAAAAAGGCATGGGTGGACATTATAAGAAAAAGTCGGGAAGAAAACCTTTGGCTGCCTGCAAAATTAGCTGTCATATGCTCCGAGCATTTCAAAAGATTTGCAGGTGGTAGGACCTTGTGCAAGGTCCGCCCGGATTGCTACCACCATCTTGCTCGCTAATCCTGCCGTGAAGCAGCAGTGCTTGCACTGTTGTGTTTCGGCGCGGAGAGTAAGACAGCCGGTGAAATTACTGGCACTTGAGGTATTCGAACTTAGGCCTCTAGGTTGGCAACGCATCTGCAATACCCCTGGTGTTGCAAATGTTTATGGGCGGTGGTGATCTCTTACCACCAGGAGACCCACTTGCTCGTTTGCCTACCAGTAGTATAAAAAAAAAAAAAAAAAGATTTTTCGATTTAGTAATTTGTTTGCGAAATATTCAACTTTAAAGTGAAAATTTTCATTAAAATCGAGCGTCCCCCCCCCCCCTCTAAAATCTAAACCGGTGGGTGGAAAAATTTGAAAAAAAAAAACAGGATGCTAATCAGTATATCAAACTTCCAAAGAAAACTATAACGGCTAAGTTTGCTTGAGAATTATTAGTAGTCTATGAGTAAATAGCAGCGTAAAGTATAAAGTATACTCTCTCTGACTCGAGTGTAAAGATGAAGCTGTCACGTGGTCGCCACGCACACAAACAAGAAAAAGTGTGGACGTTTTCAATCGCATTGTTTCTTACTGAGGCTCGGTCTAGTGTTGTATATAGTCTAAGTTTACTTATATATCCGTGCAAAATAACAGCTTTCTAGCATTGATAGTCTCTGAGCAAAGCCGCGGACGGACAGACAGACAGACAGACAGACAGACGGACAGACATACAGACAGACAGACAGACAGACAGACAGACAGACAGACATGGCGAAACTATAAGGGTTCCGTTTTTGCCATTTTGGCTCCGGAACCCTAAAAATCAACTAAGTACTTAAAACAGTAACGCAACAATGAACAATAACAAAATGAACAATAACAAAAATCAAACGTGGCCCCCGTCCGCCGCCGCTCGGCCGCGTCACAGAATAGATAATAGTACAAGTACAGAAGTCTCTCTGTTTTGATTTTCACAAATGCCGCTTTTTTATGTGCCTACATAATTATTATTAACAAACGGACCGCACGCGAGCAGCCGACATTGAGCTCTCTGGCGCCGCGCGAAGGTCGACATTATTCCACACCTTGTCAGATATTCCGAAAATAGGGTTGTCAATACTTTAATTAAATACTATCAGATTTTTGCTGTTTTAGTACAACATTACTGCAGAGGCCATGAAGTAAGGGATTGATGGACGAGTTCGGGGTAGACGGCCGAGTCGTATACGAGGCCGGATAAAACGAGTCCAGCAATCCCTGTTCTGGCCTAGGCTTAAAGTGCTTTTCTCAAACAATGTGAGTAAATATTTCATCCATCCATCCATCCATGCATCCCTCCATTCATCCATCCATCGCATCGCATCGCATCGAATCGCATCGCATCGTATCGCATCGAATTGCATCGCATCGTATCGAAAATTCTTACAGAGTAATAATAATAATAATAATAAAATCATTTACTTAGCGGTTGCACTTTTATTTATTCTATGGCGCGGGGTCGAATATTATGTAAGAATAAGCTAGGTTCCACTCTAGTCCAGCGCAACTATGCTTAGCGACTCTCGTTGCAGGACGTCACCCGTCACTTTCTCACAGTAGTGCACAGAAAGAGACAGGTAATATGTACATCTCGTGCGAGAAATAGTCACATGTTACAGTTGCTTCAGAATGGCTGGTAAGTGTTATACTCTAGGAGCTAGCAAACAGTTATTAGGTACGCAACAGAAACAAAAACAATATATTATGAACTGATTAATTTTTATTAGTCTAATATTTACAAAATTGTAAGTGGCTAACTTTTAAATATGAGACGCGTTAGCGACGTAAAGTGAGTCACGACGTAAAGAGGCGCGCGCGTGCGCCACGGGTCAGTGCGCGGCAACCACTGAATCGCCTCAACGTTGGGGAGGCCCGGTACGCACTTTTAGCTCGGCGGCGGAATGGCGTAGTGACACCCCCCTGGCCGCGTCTGCACGTTTCGACCACAACCATTTGTTTTTATGTTTTATTCCTTTAAATATCGTGGGCGAAAATGACACAAATTTACAATGTCGATTTATCATGCATTTATGATATAGAATATGTGAACTGTAATAACTGTAATATTTTTTTAAAGCATTTGTAGGTTAAGAAAACAAAATAATTTGAAATCTTAAAATTGCGTGGTCTAATTTGACACAATTTTTTTTAATGGGCGTATGTAAGTAATCTGAAATAGGAAATAAATATTTCATAAACTGTAATTTTTTTTTTCACACTTTTTTTACATACTGACTTTATAACAGTTTGCACTGGACGAAAATGACACAACTTTGGTTTACAGACTCCAAGGGCTATCCTAGATATGATGCCATAATTATTTTTAACTTTAAATTTATTTTGGGAGATTTATTCAAATAAAAAAAAAACAACCAAAAATCTTCGAATTGCTGAAAATGCAGGCGACAAAAATGACACAAAACGCTATAATAAGCTTTATAGGTACAACTGTACCCACAGGCAAAAAATAAGAAACTTTAGAATTCTTGAAACCTGTCACCTCTAAATAATGTACTCCTGCCGGCCTAAATACACCGAATCCATCATCATTATTACGACGTAAAGCGAAGAAATGTCAAGGTAAAATTTTCAATCTTAGGAATATAGATGAGTAAGTCGTTTAGATTCGGCACACGCCAACGGAAATCGCCGAACGCTAGCGGTTTAAAATATCATGCATTTCAATGAAATCTTACTATAACATAGAGAGTATTAATAATTGTGTAATATCATGATATTAAACACAAATTGGTTTGGAAACAACTACGTACTTAATTTGACCAGCAATTCTGACTTCCATCTTATCTGATGAAAATTATATTTGAGACATCCTATTCACTCTACTTAGCCTTAAAAAGACCAAGGTCGGACCTTTTTTTACGGAAATAGACCATGGTCTACAGCTGCTGCCATGAGATTTCATTCCCTAGCACTTCACAATAGTGAACCGATTTGTGCAGGTCAATGGGTTACTAACAACATATTATTTATTATGGGAGAAGACACTTACTCCGGGCGTAGTTTGGTGTGGAGTGGCAATGGTGGGGTTCCCTTACCCTACTCACCTGTCCCCTCTTATTTATACAAACAAATAGCTGTACCATTTCTCCCTAACATTCTAATGTATCGAATCTATTTCTAAACGACATTTACGGCTCCGTAACAATATCTCAAGCGAACTCACGAAGACACTGTGAAAATTGCACTCAAATACGATTTGAATAGAGTCGAAATAAATAAGGCTTTGTACATATCGCGTAGATGCAGGTGGCTTGGCTGTTACTTTACCACGACAGCGATTCCTACGCCAAAGACCTTATACGATTGACTTAAAGTTACCATTCTCTTGATTCAAATTACTTTGTTATGTGGTTTTGTATACCTGAAGACCAGTGTTGATTTATTACTTTAGATATTACTTAGGTGCAATTTGCATATATTTTATTTTACTTAGAATAATATTATAAGTATGTACATATATGTATTGCGTTGTAGACGCGCTACGACGAAAGGTATGCTACAACGTAGCTTAGAGGATACTACTTTTTTAGTTTGCGACCCCAATACCATTATTATGTAATCATCATAATCATCCTATACGAAAAAAGATAGTCTAAAAAAATACTGAATGATAAAAAAACAGATTTTTGGTTTATTTCGCCTGATATCTCAGTTTTTTTTTAAACTCGTTACTAATTTGTGGTGTACATCAAAAAAATATTTTTTATTGTATTTCTTTATATATTTGAATAATTCACAATTTCTATTCGACCTGAATTGAAACAATAATACGATCTTTCATTTTGATTAAAAACTGCTCTGAAGTACTCTGCTGAAATTTCCTTTTAAAACAAAATTTCCATTGAATAGAAAACAAAACGTTCATGTCCGCTCCCAATCATAATATTGTCCATTCAAAAACTTTTTCCATTAAAAAAATTTACGACTTTGTAATGAAAATAAAACGAGTTGAACTTTTGAAGGTAATCGGTTTGCATTGAACGAGTGTTAACATGTTGAACACGATCAAATGTGGGAAAATGGACTGAGTAAACACACACAGGCGACACTATGATATGAACAGTTTTATTTAACAACTATTATTTTCAATTTACAAAATGGACGATTGATTTTACTGTTGTTAATACACTGGTTGGTGGTGTTTGTGTACCTAACATACAACAAAGCATTTTTTTATAATTTTCTCGGCGAAATATTGTGTAGTATTTTTAACAACTTTATACAAACTTGCATGTTAGTTAAATCTTGCAAGTAATATTAAATAACTACTCCTTTTATTTAAATGAAATGGCGAATGAGTTTAGGTGACCTAAACTTAATTTTGTTATTTTAAAACATTTAAGTGAAAGCTTGTTTTTTTTTAATATTTTCTTACTTTTGATTCAAGAAAAAATAAGCAAAAACCGCAAATATAGCCCACCTTGTACCCTAGCCTTGTATGTATAATGTTGGAGACAACCACAATAGAGAGATCACTTTCCAGGCGGATATTATGTCAAAATCAAATTCAAATAATAGGAAGATCAGCGCCGTTCGCAAGACTGGCAGTATCCTGATTTGGGAAAAAAAATGCATGTTAGAAAATGGTTTCTGACATACATATTTTTTTTATGTTTCCCGTGTCGTTATTATTGCACTGGCTAGAAACATTTTATAACCTATGAATTCTAACTAAAAGGCAACAATAAAGTATCGTCAACAAGAAAAGTTTGGACACCTTGATAATCTTACCACCTTACGTAATAAACTTTGGTCCTTAAAGCGACTCAACCCCAAAAAATCCTCCTATAATTAATAAAAAATCATAAAATAATTCCTGCTCTAAGTTATGGAAACGCGACTATTTAAGCTCACTTGAATAAATATTCAAGTCTCTGGTATTCGTGAAATGCTACAAACTGTATGAAACGAAACGCGGATCCCAGTTGGTAATGACGGAGTAGACAGTAATTAAATTTCACACAAGGGTTGCTAACACCAAGAACTTATATTCAAACAGTTATTTTAGAGGACTAGAATTGTGGCGCGAGGATTTTATCGGTATTTATGTATGTATTTACATATTATGTAAGTTTTTTTTTGTTTCTTTATACTTTTTACTGTGCAAAAAGGAAATACAAAAAATATCACACAAAAAGAAAGTGCTAAGTACAAAGGCGGACAAAAAAACTAAAGTAATTATTTTTATCCGTTGGCTAGTTAGTACCCATAGTGAAAGCTTTGTTTAGTTTGGGACTAGGTCCATTGGTGTCACAAGTGTCCCATGATATATATTTTTTATATTGTCTGTTACTGAACCAGTGAAATGCCTCACTTTGCCTTTGATGCCTGATCATGTGAAATAGAGATCAATCACAGGTCAGTTCTGTAAAAAAAAAAACTGTTTGAAACTACCTACTATTCGCATAATTTCCTTACTAATTTAAGGTCCCAAGCTTTTAAATGAGCGTTTCTTGTTTATTTATTTATGTCGAGGATTTCGGAAAGGACTTTAACGATTTTAACAAAATGTCACCCTATAAGTATCTACATGGTATCTAGGAATGATTTTGAACAGTGGTCGTATTACACAGGCAAAATATTGAAGCTGACAGCCCTGAAGCAATGGCAACCCCATAAATTAGCTTGTTGTGCTGGGAAGCTCAGAACCTCTATCTGGTGCAGCCATGCTACGAGCATATTTTATCAAACTTAATTTATACTTGATATAGTAGAAATTTCATTGGCCCATATTGCTTGGTATTGCTTTAGAACTGATGCTCGCTTAATAAGTGTATTAAATAATGGTTTTTTTTTGCAGGTAAACAATTTTCTTGATTTGTCGGCAGAAGGTAACTACTTAATACATTATTGAACCGGTTTTAACTTGGATTCGTATTTTTATTTTATTTCAAGACATGACTTTTGGGTTGGCGTTAGAGTGTTGAAATCATTTATTTATTCATCATCCAATCGTACTTCTATGTTTGGGGTCTCCGCCATATTTTTCTTTTCTAACTATTGATTGTTCAGCATACAGATTTGATATTACCAGATCAGAGGGAATGCTAAATAAAAACAACTAAAAATCCGATTCCAGGTAAATTAAGTTGCAATGCAGTGTTGAGTTTCAGTTATATTTTTAACAGATTTTCTTTCAAATTAGATTTCCTGGAATTATGTTCAGGGTTTGTAAATCTAAAATTAAAAGTCCTGCAGTGAATAAAGAACAATTTCAACCGTTAAGCGGAAAAAAGAAAGTAATGTGAAACGCTTGGATAAACGGCAGGCCGAGTTATGTTTCTGACAGAATTTATTTACCATTAATTGATCTTTTGATTTAAAATAAATTGCGTTTCCTTTTTACTTCCTTATTTTTTACCTGAGCTGCAAGTTTGAAGGATAAAAGAACTGCAGATGACGGATTGACGGCGTTTTACTTATTAAAAAAAACTTTAGCTAGCATTTACTTATTTAATCTTTAAGGTCTAAGATGGGGTCTTTCGACATTGTTTCGGGTTAGGAACTTAGCCTATTTTGATCTTTCCCAAGAGGAAAACCTACACTCGCGGTCAAAGAAAACGGGTCGGTACGAAAAACTAGAATATCTCCAAAAATAATAGAGCTAGGAGCATGAATTAAACTGTGTATTGTAGATAATTCTATAATTAATAAAACGACATGATAGGTGTGAAAGTTATTCATTTGTTTATTCTAATTACGTACAAAACAAAATATTTACAAATTTTACGTAGAAAAATTAACACTTGGTACGTCACATTACAACAGAAAAAACAAAATTTAAGCCAAATTAATTCTTCGTATTGCCTTCACGGGCTCTTTTTAAAGCTTCCAGATGATTGGGCATGCTCTTCATTAGGTTTCTTATGCGATTTTGCGGGATATTGATTCATCCTTCCATTAACGCATGTTTCAGGTCTCTAAGTGTAGCTAGAGCGGAGTTTCTATTTCTTACATGCCTTCCAAGCTCGTCCCATACATGCTCGATCGGATTTAAGTCCAGACTTCTCGAGGGTCAGTTCATAAAAATTATACCAACGTCGTCAAAGTAATCATTTACAATCTGAGCTGTGTATGGCCTGGCGTTTTCATGCATGAACATGGGATTTTCACCCATATTAATTAAGTATGGACCGTCATGCTCATTAAGAATCTCTTCTACATATCTTGCACTAGTTAGCGTACCATTTTTTATGAAGCCTTTCTCCATGTGAGTCTCTGAAGAGATTACAGATCAGGCCATAATAGACCCACCGTCAAACGACACTTTTTCCTCAAAATAAGCTCGAGTAAAACGTTCACCTGGCCGTTTGTAAGCTCTTCGCCGCCCATCATGTGCATAGAGCATAAATCTGGATTCATCCGAAAACATATTTCTTGCCAATTCTTCGTCTGCCTACCATCTGTGTTCGCGGGCGTAAATCAATCTTGCTGTTCGCTGCCCCTTTTCAAGTTTTGGGCCCTTTGCCGGTCTACGTGGGGTCAAATTAGCTTCTTGTAGCCGCCGCCTTACAGTCCACTCGCTTATGTCATCTTTTCGAGTCTCTCGAAGTTGATTTTGGACTTCAACAACCATGAGGTGCCGATTTCGGAGCATGGCTGTAATAATAAATTGATCTTCTCGAGCTGCAGTACATCTCGGTCTGCTGGTTCCTGGTCTTCTAATGTTCTGCCCAGTTTCTCGGAAACGTTGGACGACTCTCTGCACGTAGAAACAGTTTTCGCTGTTCCTCTCTGAATTCCGCCTTCTTCTAACATAGTGACGATACGTGTACATTCTTCTGGTGTCAGCCACATGATAGTAAATCAAGAATGATCAAGAAAGACAACAATGAGTGCCTTTTATCATTATGCTTTGACAGATTGAAAATAAAAGTGAGAAATCAGGCAAAAGTAAAACAAGTGCAATTTTAATTTAGACCCTAATTAGAGTTTTTTTTTAACTTTAACTTTTTCCAGCAACCATGTAAAACATTTGAAGGTTGTATTTAATACGATATTAAATTCTCTTTAATATAGAGTCAGTTTCGTATAAGTAAACCTTTTCATTTTCAAAATTTTAAGGTTTTCGTCACCGACCCGTATTATTTGACCGCGAGTGTAGTTTTGCATAAAGTGTAAAATTAAAAAAGATGACACATTATAAGCTAATGTTTTTTAAATTAAATTTTATCTGTAGATTGACAACTACATCTATTTTTTATCTAACACAACCCCTAGACAGTAGGGCCTTATAGATTGACGCCCAAGAGGGGATCAATCTTTTGCTCATTTTTCACTAGTAGGTAGTTAAGTAGATGGACTAGAACTAGCCTAACCTTCAATTTATTTTATCCTAAACCCAGAAAAAATTAACAAACAATTAAAACGATACTTAGTTTTGCATACCAGTGTTCCAATTTTGGATTTTAACTAAGTCCAATTTCGGTTGATACCTACTGTCACCGATTTAATTTCAGAAATCGCTCTACTGATCTTAATATCGATGCCTTAGTTCACACTCATACTAATTACAGTTTTGCAAATTTTACAGGAGAGCAATTTTAATGTTTGTACGTCAATATCTTATCAATGGTGGTGAAAAATGTTCAATTTATGACTTTCTATCTTAGAATAGGTCTTTGACATTATATAATGTCAAATATTTATTTACAATTATAAAGTCTTTATACTGAAAATTAAAGTTTAAGTAGCCCGCCCCCTCATTTAATACAAGTGTGCACGTCAAAAGTATGAAATTAATGCAGTTAAGACATTGGTGAAGTACAGTGGGGGTAGAAAAACATTAAATTATTAAATTGATTCCTTTACGAAGTCATAGACTCTTAGTACGTTTTGAAACCAAAGTACTAAGTAGACAAGTGCATATCAAATTATACTTACTTGGCATGACAACAAGGATCAAAATAGTATACACCTATGACATAAGTCTAGTTTCATGTCAATACAAAACCTTTTTAATAAACAACTACGTAAAAGTTTCAATCAAATAATGTTCTATTTAATTGTCAATGTTTGTCAGTGCCAAGGTTTAGTTGTAGGGTTGCTATGGTCACCTGATTATGTTTAGCAGGTTGACAGGTTAACGCAGTATGTCTTACTCAATCGGTAAAGCAGATGAGCGCTCATACTGAGCAAAGGAAAATAGATCTTAAGGTGACGAACCTTTTTTTACTCCGACTGTACTATAGTATGAATCAGTAAAGAATATGACTCGTCAAAATAAACATTTCAATAACAAAATAATCCTCGCAAAATGTTATTATATCGGACGAAAACGTTTTAAAAGAAGTAAACGCATCAATGCTTAATAAAATAATATAGGAAACAATTTAACCATCGGCACTTACAACGATTGTGTCCTCAATACATTTTTAGAACGGATCGTATTAAAATCGCTTAACACGTTTGGGCAGGCAACAAGTTCAACCAGAAGTGTCTTTAATCGATTTATAAAAGCACTTATGACAAACGTGTCCCAATTTTTTTTGTACTAAAATTACTTAATATATTATTGCAGACAAGAAAGTATAACTTCTCAATGGGACTAAATGTTCTTAGGATTGATGTACATTTCTTTGAATTGAAGCCTATCAACCTTAAATCACTTATGGTATACGTTCATCACATTTTAAAAAATTAATGGCTTTTAGTATAATATTACACGCATCCGTCGCACTTAGTATTATTGTGTCACATTGTTTTTAATAGAAGCACAAGGCTTTACTGATTTCTGAAAAGAGCAAACGACGCAGAACTTCATTTAATATATATGGCAATAAAAAAGTTAAATTTGATTTTTTTGTAATTAGTACGAGTGTGAACTAAGGCATCGATATAATCGGAGCGTGATCGGCACCGGCTTCTAAGCTAACCCCTATTGCTAACTCTAGTTAGCAATAGGGTGTTTACGTTCGAGTCAGGGCGCAAACTTTGCTTCCGGTGTGCAATACGTGCCCACGAGATCGCCTGGGGGGCTTAGACATAGCGCTCTTGAGAATGGACAGTAACCGTCAGCTTTTACCACAAAATTACCAATAAAATATACAGAAATGTCACGTGACTTAAAAGCGCAAGACATCTAGACAGAGCCTGGTGATGACTAAAAAGCCAAAACGAAGCAAAGCTAGAATGGGATATTGCACAGATCATTAAAAATATTAGATTTCATCGGTAAGAGCCATTATTTAGTGCTAGTTAAATCAAATACGAAAAACGTGTAAGCATACTTAATGACAGAAGAGTTGAAAAAGTAGACATGGATCCTGGAGAAAGAAAAGAAAAAAATTCTATGTTCCATTTACCTATAATTAGTTTTTAGATTTTCCCAAATCTTTTTTAACATCGATCTGCCAAGCATAAAGTTTTAGGGTTCAATTGCCACTAAATAACATAACTTGACATGGGGCAAGTATCCTGAAATTACTTCTTTTGTTAATTCATAAGCTAAACTTTGCACTTACATAAGCGATTGACCAACAATCAATTGACAACAAAGAATTGCTTGTGTGAGTGTACAGTATACGTGTCTACGTGACGTTAGTTTCATCTTATTAGGTGATTTCACACAAATGCAAAGATGAGTTTAAAGCTCCAGGAAACAACGTTCTAGTGACGTCATTCACCGCTTTATTACGGCCGCTATATCACGGCAGCGCTGATCCTAGCGCTCACTATAGCACGCACCGCGCGAAACTAATCTAAGTGACATTCAGTGTCATGAATTTGAAATTTAACATTATCACAAAATGAATAGTTTACTATAATGTAGAACAATATGGCTCCCTCGTTACACACGTGCTAGCTGAACGGCTGAGCGGAACTTGCCCAATATTCACTGCCGTCCCGCTTTGTGGTCTCGCACTAAAATACATCGCATATTGTCCAACCTTCCATTTCAAATTTATTCCGTGCGAAATTTCCGAGACCATATCTTTGAAATTTATTGTTGTTTTGTGCATCCTTGCACTGGAATTGATATTAGTTTATAATTTATTAAGCGATTCTGTTCACGTTTTCGGTTTTCCACTGTTTTAATTTCTTTGAGAAAATGTGTTCGTCTGTCTTATCTATATGTAGATACTATTCATCGTCAAAATTGAAAATACAAACTGAAATATAGATGCACAGAAAAACCAGAAAAATAAGACCAGCGCTGGGAATCGAATCCAGGTCCTCGGCATTCCGTGCCGCGTGCTATGCCGCTACACCACCGCTGGACAACGGTACAGACACGAATTTCCCCTATGCACCACATATCTCAGTTTGTTTGTTTCTTATTTAGCCACTTTAGCAGCGACAGGAACCTAAGAATCTAGGAATACACAATTTTGGGACTGTGACGCATAGAAGTATATTTCAAGCTATAAGTCCTAGCTGAACTTCATTATCATCATATAAATCCAATGAGACAAATACATGGTATCTCAAATCCAAAGCGAATTCACTTAAGCAATTCCTTAAGGCCGAATTTAATGATACTTGGAATCTACAGAGCAACACTCAACAAATAGTTCACATGTTACCACCACAGGTAAAACGTATTAACGTACATCGGACTACGAAGACTATTATGCGCTTAATGCACGGGGTACAGTCAGCATCAAAAGTAGCTGGTTACTTTTTTACTCTGTCACATTAATGCATTTGTCAATCTTGTATGGTAAGTACGTGGCTGTGAAACGACAAAGTACAAAAGTAACCAGATACTTTTGATGCTGACTGTACTAAAATTCTCGACGTTCAATTCATTAACTTTAAGTGGAGATGGGAATGAGCACAAGATACGCCAATTAGGTAAGGCATTAGGCCCAAATATTGCCACAGTGACAGGCAACATTTTTTATAAAACAATTTCCTCGCTAATTTTTCATGAAATTTTCAATCATACAAATGGTGACCAGTATTCGAATTAACCACCTATGAAACCTTTTTATTGCCTTTTGATTAAGACATTAGGTGTATGACTTTTCCAAGTCACTACTCTTTCGACTAATTGACTGTGGTCATAGGTTGAGTTTTTAACTGTAATATCTTTAGAAAATAACGGTTTCTTCCTACTTCTTAGAATTCGGAGTTCATAGTTGACCATGAAACTACCGTGAGACTCACTCATATTAAATGATATTGTAACGGAACAGCGCGCGTGTTGCGGCAGCCGCCGAGTCGCGGTGCTCCTAGGAAAAACGGCTACGAATTAGCCCGTCACATGTCGAGCTAAACTCATTTTAAGACGTGAGTTATCCCTTTCATAGTTGACAATAGAGAACACTGTTGCCCACTTTCACTTCAGGTCCTTTAATTGCCTTTTATGACACCCACGAGAAGAGATTGGACCGAATTCTAAAACCAAGTACGGCAAGTTATGACATTTACTTTGAGAAAATCTTGCAGTGAGTATTTACTTAGTTGTTCAACGGTACGAGGTAAATCGCTAACTCCCTATAGTATGTCGAGGTATCTGCTACGCACTCCCCATTAACTATGTACCGACTTATGCGGAATTGAAATTGTTGCGTACACGCCAGAGATCGACCTCATATCACTTACTCCCAGCAAACTAATCTCGAACAGGCACCATGTCACTGCATATTACTGTCTCAATGTAGGTGCTGGAGTATCAAAGTATTATAAATTTTAAATAGACTGACGCCTTTTATGTTTAAACTAAAGAATTATTTGCAGAAGGAAGGCTAGTGGTTGTTGAATATTTTTATCTAACGGTATTTGAACATTAAAAGAAAGAATGAAAGGAAAATGATTTATTGACGGTCCCAATAACACAAAAAATCAATCAATAAATCAATCGGTTGCATTATCACAACGCTTTATACCTGTAGTAAACCACTATAATGAATTCCAGAAGCAAGTCAATATTAACTTGAATGATACGAACAATAATTATAAGGTTACTTACAACTTTTGAAAACGTTTATTTTTTGAAGCTATGTGTAGAAATTTAGTTGCAACTGTACCTATGATTGGTTTACCCTGTTACAGGTTTATTCATCAAAGTAAATTGGTTACAATGGTGATACATCGATACCCAATTGATTTCTCAGTACTGTCTCATTTGCCATGGCAAATTTGGTCATGACATGACCAAGTGCCTAATATAGATGAGCACATGCAAAATCGCAGCATGACTCTAGCGAGATTCTATAGCAATCACGCAAAATGTCATGCGTTAAAGTGAGATAGAATCTCGCTCGTGTCGTGCTTCGATATCGCATGTGCTGGCTCCGAATACAGGCTTGTGTCCCAAGCGACACCGACAACAGACAAATTTACGACGTCATAACTAACTCAAGGGCGACATTGTGCCGCAGTATCGCTATTTGAGCCTTATTAGACCTGTAACGGACTCAAAATTCAATGTATATTCATTCACTTTATTCAGCGTTCGTGCTAAATGGACAGTTTTGAGTTTGCAAGCCTGAAGATACAAATGTTCCAGATAAGAAGTCGAGGCTCTGATGTAATTTAGACACAATAGGTAATGTGTCAGCGGAATTTTTAAAAATAATTTTACTTTAAATGAACCACACTGTTTATTTTTGTTCATGTCTTCAAATTGAAAATTTTATGGGTAACATATTGTTTGAAACTAACATCAAGTACTTCTTAGAAGTCAGTTAACATTGTTCATGTTAACAAATCCGTAACATAATAATATGACAATCTTAAAATAAACCAAGTCACCAAACTAGCTCCACAAACTTTCCCGCCAAAACAAGACAGTCCTAACTTAGTGACACAGTAAAATCATTGGACTATATTGCCAATATCCGTGGTAGCAATTTCACACGTCGTTCAATAGCACGAAGGAAATAACCGCAGAACTTTTCGCAACCTTATCCGTGAGGCCTATGGTGGGAAATTGAATAAAGTAACAGCAATTGTATTTTTGCTAAATTCACATTCTCTCTGGGACATAAAACGAGTTTACTGCCGAAGGACAGCCCGTCACTGCCCACTAAATGATTGTCAGATGACAATAAAAAGAGAGAAATAAATAACACGGGACACGGAAACAGTAAACACGTTCGTACGGCGCTGTTATTTCATTTGTCGAAACTTTGTAAGGTATTATGTTGTCAGAAGATTTTTATCGCGCGTGACAAAATGCTCTTTGTGAATTGGGATAATATACGGCAGTTATGGCTTTTGGTTTGAAGCATATTTGTTGTAAAATCAATTGAAACATTTTTTTTTTTTTGTATACGTTGTGATTTTTATAAAGACACAAGCATTGGGCAAACAGCTGATTTGAAGTAGATAGATAAAAGCCAAACTGCGATAGGTAATATTGTTGTGTTTCAAATGTTTTTTAGGGTACTCAATCGATGTATCTTTATGATGTTATGTACAAACAAAACTTTAAATTGCTTTTATATTACAGAATACCTTGGCTCATTTCATTATTGAACAGCACCTAAAATCAGAAACGTCGAATTATAGTCTCACGGGATTTTCATGTTCAAAATCAGAAATGTCCATTGGATCCATGTTAAAATTAAGAATGCGACAAGCTTCACTGATTTGGACGTTTCCAGAAATCTTTACAATGCCAAATGAAAACTAAATTTTCTGCTCCATGTAGCTCTGTTTACTGTTTTTTTTTTTTACTTGCTTGTACCTACATTAACAGATCCCTGATCTGTTGTTGTTTTGGCATCTTTGTATTACCCAAAAAATATATAAAACGAAAACAATGATTTCGATTTTATACAATATCTAGGAGAAAAAGCTGAACAAAGTCAATTAATTTAATGGATTTAAGTATTTATTTATCTATATTTAAGTATGTTTATCCGTTGCCTAGTATCCATATTACAAGCTTTGCTTAGTTTGGGACTAGGTCAATTGGTGTCAAGTGTCCCATGATATTTATTATTATTATTAATGTAAGCCAATTAGTTTCTGTGATATAAAAAATATCTATGTTTTACCTGTGATGCTCCAATTACGTATTTCTATAAAAATACTTCTGTTATTGTTTCTTCTATAACTATGGAAAGATAAACAGAAATATTTACGTGTAGAAAAATGTGTGTGTGTCTTTCTATGTCACGTCAGGGAGTGTGTCGTAGTACATACGAGAGTACACGTAATAAACAGTCTATACTACTGTATTGCTTTTGCCCGTGGCTTCGCTCACGTTTAATTTGAGATCGCATAATTCACTCTATAGAACTTATACAGCCAATTATAAAGCACACTTTGAATTCGAACAGAAAATCATACAGATTCAAATGAATTCGTGGTACAAATACTGTTTCACGTTTCACCTTTCACTCACCCAATTGTGGCTTCTACTCGATATATTGCGATGTAACGCTTTGATTTTCAGTCAATTACACAGTTTAGAGGGTTTCGAATTCCAGAACTTAACAGGGAGTGCCCAAGATCAGAATAAGTCTATGATATGGATGACGTGGTGGTTTTAATGAATTTAGAAATTTGCCCGGATAGTCAATAGCTTCATCTGAGTTGATCTTATTTATGTTTAGCTATTGGGCCCCCTCGAATGATTTCAGCTAACACAGAGCGAAATAAATTCCAAATTAGAAAAAGCAGATAGCTAAACCAAAGTAAAATCAAAATAACTAAAAATAAAAATCAAATTAAAACCATTCAATCCCTCAGAACTGGAACAACTTAAAATTTTACTGATTTTATAATGTCACAATATATTTACGTTTTTTTTATTTAGCCTGTAATATGTCCTGTAAAAGCCTCCCCTTTCTTTCGCCACTCTTCCCTATCGTGAGCATGTACCTGCCAATCGAGCTGAAAAGCGCTCAGGTCGTCGCGCCATCTCTTGGGCCTGCCTCAGCTCGTTTGGCCATCTTTCAGAACCCATTCGGTATATTACATAAAAAAAATTAAAACTGAAACTAATAAATACAACTCAGGATGGTTCCTAACCCAGATTGAAAATATATAAAAACAATACCTATACTGATTTTCAAACCGTTTCAAAACGTTTACTTAGATAATAACAATCTTAATAAAACCAAAATTCTAGATATACTCTCAATAAGGTATGAGTAAACAACATTTATTTTCAAGCTTAGACTCGAGTGTGTCATCCACATAGCGCGTGGTGTTTAGGCATATACTTACTACCTCCAACTGTAATAAAAGAGAATTCATTGACCAAAGACAACGTTAGTCTTACGTTTTTCCGATTATCGTTAAGTTAGTCGACCTCAACGGAAAGGGTTAGGAATGGGCCAAACTCAGCAACAAACAAACGACCTGTCGCGCAGGTGTTTAGGAACAGCGAGCCATAAATATTTGCAAAGATAATGCGTGCACGTACTCTGTACAGTGATGAATTTTATTGGCAAAGTTAGTTGCACCGCAGTCTGAGAGGAATAAATTTAACATTTATTCTGCCCGCGTTCCCGGCTCTCCTGCGGAAGAAAGTGAAACTTGCCCAGTTCCAAATTCATTGTTTTGTTACGACCTCTGTCTAAATTTAACTGTTGTATTGCGATTTAGGAACTTTTATGGCGCTGAATTAATTTAGACGCGTTACGTAAAATCAACGCGGGGTGTTGTTTGCGCGTAGAAGAAAAAAAATACTGCTTGTAAGCCTCTTCAGTATAAAACATGTCGCTCCCTCTGGACAAAGACGGAAATCCCGATTAGAGTTCTTTCCTAGGAATTTCCTAAATATTGTAAATTATTTCATTAAGTACATGAACATAAAAAAATAGAATCAATAATGTTCCGAAATATCAAATCATGAATCAGTAATTTCTCTGTTATAATGTGGCGTTTGGCATGGGGCTTTGTATTTAAGGTTAGATACATCCTAGTTAACACATTATATTCATCTTTATTCAGAGGATAGAGGCTGGTTGTATTAAGGAACTTTAAGCATGAATATCTCTAACTACGTCCAATAGAACCATCACCACAATATACATTATACTTGGCTTGGACAGCAGAATCAAGACGCATTGGATGCACAACGTGGATTTTTTAAATATAATACGCAATAATTAATTAATTATGATAAAGTAACATACTATTAAGTCAACCTTGTTTGTTACTAACAAATTATGGATATAAGGGTCTGAAATAAATGATTTTTATTTTATTTTTATTTAATGGCTAAATTTGAATGGTCGACAATACAATGTTGACTAACAGTTTACTTTCGTTATAATTGCTATAGAGGAAATGCGGTAACGTGGTTAAAACGCACCGCTGTGGACACATTCATGATATGACCTGCCCGAAACATAACAAGGTTATCTTTGGAAGTACTCGTAAATTTATGAAATTACCGCCAGTTTCAAGTATAGGTAAAGGTCACAACCATCATCATCATCTAGCTCTAGACCATCCATATTACCTCACACATTTTAGGGGAGAGAGTCAAACAGTTTGTGACACAGGAACAAAATAATCGCTATTTCAATACACGTGACAAAGGGAGGAGGGCTAAAAATGGTCGAAATTGTTGTCACGTACTTTATGAATGGCTCCTCGTCTGTAATTAATGATATAGATACTAAAAAAACAAATGTTCTAATTCGCATTCTGCCCTCAGTAACTTTGCCATCATGATCCGATGCTCATAGAACAAATGTTCCATCACAAATGAGTTCTATAGCGAAAGTTTTCTTTTTTTGGAAGTTCCGTCGTTATTAGTTCCTAAGTCGCAACAGATACACGCACCATCTCCGTCCTTTGGTGACACGTTTTTCACCCCGTTCTAATAATATAAGATTGATATCTCTTACGTTTGTTTATCTATGGACGTTTCCTTTTCGAAACGAACTCGCTCTAGTCCTATGGTTATATGTTTCGATTCTAAAAATCATAAAATAATGCACAAAATTACGCACTTCATAAACGGGCAAGTACAACTTATCGATAGAACTATTATTATCTTAACACGTAGGTATGACCTAAAAGTAGAATCATAAACAAATTATATGACTACAATTTCTCAAATCATAACAAAAATGTTGTGTGTGTTAGTAAAGAGCAAAAAAACAGGACACTTCGTTCGTAAATTAAATATAAAAATATAAGTACTATTATACTAGCCGTCAGTGTAGAATTTAGTAGAGATCAAAATCCGTCCCACACAAAAAAGCACTTTTCACAAAGCCTCGTGTGAAAAAGTCCCAGTTAACGAACCGTCCGCTAGCACTATGCAAAATGCAATTTTGCCAATTTTTAGACATCGTGGTCGTCGATCACTGGGTTGGGTTAACTGCTGGCTGACATGGAAATGCATCATCCTGTACGCTTTTGTGCATCAGCCAGCTCAGATACGGCTGCAGATTGTTTTGTTCCGAAAAAGAAACGATATTTACTAGGTATTACTTGTGTCCTGAAAACATAAAGGCTGCCATAATATTTCAAACGACACTTGTCTCACAAAGCAACACGCAAAATCCCGCTTTAGATATTTTATGAATACTTTTATCTCATACAACCTCCTATTCCCAAAACCCACCCAAAACAGAGGAAATCTCCGACAAAAACTAGTACACAACCTAAATATTTACATACGTCTAAAATGAAGGCCTAACATAACCGCGTCCAGGCTAGCATGGCGTGACGAGGGTTCCGTCACGTGGCCGGCCCCCCATAATTTATGTGGCATGATTCGGACAATCGTAATTTCCTGAGACGCTTTTGACATAAAAAACGCCTAAGACTGCGTTATGATTGTGACTGTCCAAATAAATCATGTGGGATAAGAAAAGTCGAGAACGAAAGAGCATTTTGACATAGCACTGTTGGAAATGAGACAACATTTTTAAGCACGTGTATTATTGTTACTAATATATTCTTCTGTATTTAGTCACATTTAGTGCAATAACTGGTGATCTGCCGTAACTTTGACCCCGTTGCAGAACTTTCTATTCCGTGAGAATGTTAGCAAAATTTTACCAAGACCTTTTTTTACCAAGATTTTACCTCTTGGGTCATGGATTTGGACTGGTCGTTGGTGAACCAATCAGTACTCTTTATTTGTTTATTTTCTCGTACCACAGACCCTCCAACTAACTTCAAATTAGAACATCACATACAATACGTAATAATTACAACTTCAGAATAGTGAACAGCCAATTCCCATTTCGGTCGATTCAAATTAAGCATTGATTGGAGTACCGATTATTAAAATTGACTTGTACCGTCAGTGACAACCTTATTCGTAGAAAGTAATGACCGCAAAAGGTGCATCCAAGTGTTCTCAAGGGCATTAATATAAAGTGTCTATTCCACTCGAGCGACAGCAGAGGACAATGCTCATTCACATAATGTCCGATAAATAAACTTGATAGTGTCTCTGTCCCCTTCGGGGTGTCTCGCAGTAATGATTACTAGACTCTTCTTTCTGACACCTCCATTCCGTTAGTTATCGTGGTTATGTCGTCAATTTGGTTAACCGGAAAAAATTTAACCTTTATAGTTTTGCCACGTGCTGTCCATGCCGTAGCTCAGTGACTTGCAGTAGGTACTATCTAGAAAACTGTAATTTGACTTAAGTATAAAATAAAGAAGTATTCGATATTTTTTATGTGTTATACAAGGAAACTGAATCACGTACCAGGGTGGGAACCTTTGTGCTACTAATGTCGTGTTGACATCCCATACATCTACCAAAGAAATTATAGCGAAATTGGTTAGGTATTAAAAGGTTCCTTGACCGTACTTTTCCGACACGTCTTTTCCTTTGGCTACCTCATAATAATATGAGGTGAAATTAGATAAGTAGGTCTTTTAAAGAAGGCTAAGCTTAATCTTTCGGATTAAATTAGGTACTGTTGTGGCAAACGAAACTTTCCAAAATTGCGAAATTTTACATATAGAAAAATTTCGAAAACTTCTCACAATTTCGTATGGGGATTGAAACTTTCCGTTTCTTAAATTTAATTTTTCTATATTTCTTGTAAAAAATTACGAAACGCCGCCATTTCATGATTTGGCTAGTTTAGGCAAATCATGAAATTCCTAGGCATATCATGAAATGCCGGCCAATCGTTTCTAGCAATCGTATTGGTCACAATTCATACTAACCACTCCTCGCTTCGCTCGTCGTACCTATTTTTTTCTTTTTTTAACGATATGCCCGGTATAAAGCTAGGAATATCGTCGTTTCTTAAATTTAATTTTTCTATATTTCTAGTAAAAAATTACGAAACGCCGCCATTTCATGATTTGGCTAGTTTAGGCAAATCATGAAATTCCTAGGCATATCATGAAATGCCGGCCAATCGTTTCTGGCAATCGTATTGGTCACAATTCATACTAACCACTCCTCGCTTCGCTCGTCGTACCTATTTTTTTCTTTTTTTAACGATATGCCCGGTATAAAGCTAGGAATATCGTCGAATGCGTTGCTCTAATCGATCTGCCGTATTGTTTCTCAGGCACATCGTGATATGCCTGGACAACTTTTAGGCATATCATGAAATGGCGCCATTTCATGATGTGCCTAGGAATTTCGTGATCTGGCTAATTTTACGATCGGCCGCCGACATATACACAAACAGTGACATGTTCTAGAACTTAGCCTCAGTAGCAATTCAGATTTAAATTATTATTTCAATCGCTTATACACAACATCCTCTACCTCGGAATAAAATGGCTACATAAATTTTACAACATAGTACCTACTATCCACGTCGATTTGCTTTCATCTTTAACATGTTTGATGTGACATAATATGTAAAAAAGAACTACTGCTCAATCATTTTATTATTGGAAACAGCAATATTATACGTATACTCGGATTAGAAAACAGTTAAGCTATCGAGTTCCGACAAAGGTAGTTGCTTGCCGCAGGTTGCGTGTTAATCCCCCTTGCCCTACGTAAACCCATCGTTGCTCGGTGACAACTTGGGAGATCATGTGGTTCACTGAGACAGCTTGTCTTTACTATAACTCTTTAATTAACTTACCTACATATAACTACTTTCTTTTAGAATTAAAAAAATAACAGTAGAAAAAACTATTATTTTGGTTTAAAGTGTTTTCAAAAAAAGACTACCCTTTTCTCTCAAAATGTAATTAATTTTTTCATACAAAATTTTATGAGTCAATTTTATGACGCCCATACTAAATTTATGAAAAAAACGTCACAAAACTGTTTTTTTTTTATTGGACATTTATTTGAAAAAATCGGTATCGATTGTGCTCTTAATTCTGAGTATAAAAAACATTTTTTTTTCCAAAATTAAAGAAAAGAATACGTACACTTTTTTGTGAAAATGCTCTGTAACTGAGCAGATGTTAAAAGAAATAAATATGATATGATATATTAGGTATTCATATTACCTTTACCTCTTTATACCCGGGTTGAAACAAAAACCAAGTCAGTCCGGAACAACAGATACATACAAAGAGTCATTAGGAGCGATTCGCTTCCTCAATACAACTTCTAGTGACCTCAATCTCTTTATCTGCTTTAATCTTACTGCACAAAATTTACTTGGAACTCCGCAAATACATTTAAAACCCGCGCCATCCGTCAGGGGGCGGTCGCCATCGCCCACCATCCCTCACAAACGTTACCATTTGTTTCCATTCCCTGGCAGCATCGGTGTAAATCGCCCATTCTTATTCGAAACGAGCTCCTTCCCGTTATATGGACATTTGTATGGGCATGGCCTCCTTTGCGTAAAAATTTAGGCATTGTTCCTGCACTGTGAATGTTTTGTGAGCTTTTTCTCAAAAACCTTCTCTATTCTAGCGCTCATTTTGGGATTGCACCATTATTTTCATTTCTACTCTTGCATTGTTTGCTTGAGTACTTGAATTCAGCTTAACAATGTTAACTTTGCCATGACCGAATTTGCGAGCCCAGCTGGTAACAACCCTAATGAGATGGCTGTGACAAATGTTGTGGTAACCCCATTTTACCAAAGCAAATAAGCCTATTCCGATTGCTGAGAACTTTCAGGGATGAAGCAAATCCGCCCTTATTATCTTAATAAGCTTTTAGTAAATTTTGAAGAATAAAACAGAGGAATTTTATTAAAAAGTTTCTTGGAAGAGCAAACACTAAGTAATAAAATAGACATGCGATACTTTTCATAACGCTAAGCTGTTGCGCTATGTTCAAGAGAATTTGATTTGTTTACTTTTTAAGAAAGATAAAAAATACGTCAAAAGGTCGGCATGGGTAGCATCTCAGAAGGCATTATAATTTTTCACTTCCACGCACGATACATCTCCGTTTCCAATTAGTGCTCCAGTGAGTTATGGACCTGGAGCGGTACAATTTGTTTTCCACTTGTTCGAGCTTTTAATTTTTTAAATATACCTTTTTCTCTGTGTATCGATGTGATCCAAGCATCATCATCCCAGCCTATATACGTCCCACTGCTGGGCACAGGCCTCCTCTCAGAATGAGAGTGCTTGGGCCATAGTTCCCACGCGGGCCCAGTGCGGATTGGGAACTTCACACGCACCATTGAATTGCTTCTCAGGTTTGTGCAGGTTTTCTCACGATGTTTTCCTTCACCGCAAAGCTCGTGGTAAATTTCAAATGTAATTCCGCACATGAATTTCGAAAAACTCAGAGGTGCGAGCCGGGGTTTGAACCCACGACCCTCTACTTGAGAGGCGATAGTTCAAACCACTAGGCCACCACGGCTCCAAGTATAATATATTTTTATAAAAATATCGATATACTGCATTTGGTCGTACCTTCTTTTTAACCATCTTCAAAAAAAGGAGGAGGTTATCTATTTGGTTGTTTTTGTATAAACAAAAGCCGAGCTGAGTTTAGAAACCTCGATACAGCTACGCTTGAATTCGACTACTACTATACCACTCAGACCATTGCATTGGTCGTACAGCAGCTGAAAAGGTTTGATCATGTAATCAATCATGGCTCTTATTCCAGCAGTAGGAATCTAGTAAGATTTTCGGAGCGAATACCAATTTTATTTGATCTTTTACGGTAATTTTCATCACTATACATGTCATTCTTTGCGATGCAATTTGAATCTGCAATTTTAGTTAAAAGGAAAGTTTTTCAACGTAATAATATAAACTAATCAAATGGCCACTTGTGAAAATGAAGAGGCCTTTACCCAGCAGTGGGTGGATGTGGGCTGATTTGATTTGATTGAATCAAATGGCCACAGAAATACTTTGTCTTACTTGCGATTAAACTTTCATTACAAATCCTTACCTCCTTAATTAATATTATAAATGCTAAAATTACTCTGTTGGTCTGTATATTATCTCTTCAGGGTTAAACCGCTGGACCAGTTTTAAACGATATTTGATATATCTAGTGGGCCGTAGAATATATCCGGATATCATTCCCTAAGTGGATGAAAGTGTGAGTAGAACTTTAAAGTTTTTGAAGTTGGCGTTAATATTAAAAACAAAGAGTTGTATATGTTGGCGGCCGATCGTAAAATCTAGTGCTTTCACAATTTGCGTAAAAATATCAACCTACTTACTTATTTTTTCCTCAAGACTAAAACAAAGCAAGTCTAACACAAAAGACTACCTAAACAAACGCTGTGTCAAAACTCTACGTTTAGCCATTTATTTTCAGTGTTCTTAAATATTTAACATTTGACATAACTTGAAGTTTTTTTAAGACGAATCGTCTCTTTGGGCTGTCTGCGCTGTCTAAAAATATTATTATAATGCTGAGCAAAGAAAAACTCAGTCCTAATAAAAATAATTGAAACTCACAAGTTGCGTGCAATACGCGGCCAGAAGAAGGTGGGAACCCAAAACGATTTGTCAGAGAGAAATACAGAAATATCTGCTGGCAACGGCCGCGTGTTTTGAGATGGCGTCATTCTATCGGATTACCTTCCTTGATTTGTCAAGAGTTTCCCTTCCCCGGCTCGCCTTAGGGAATAACTATATACAAACCCTCGGAATGGCCTATGGCGTATGAATATTGTTTCTTTTTGTTAGATTTCATTGTTTGGTAAAACACCGAGATTTTATCGCGGCGATATCAGGGAATGGGGCTTTTATCGTAGGTATGTGTGCAGTTAACGTGTTACGTTTTAGTGCGTATCCTCATAATGATATGTGTATTGTGTATCTTCATTGTCGTACATTTACGTTTACACTAGTACAATTCAAAAATATGTACTGATTTAAAAACGACCACTTGCGCTTATTAAGACCTATTACTTCGTCGTACAGAATACAAATGTCTATTCAGACTATAATACCGATAATCATAAAATCCTGGTCAATGTAGGCATGACGGAAAGTTGCAAAACATAATTTTAATGAACAAAGTCCATCCATCAATCTATATCATGATTGTCAAAAAAAGCATTAAAATTTAAAATGCATTAAAAGCATTAAAATTTCAATTTAGGTATTATTCTCGCAATATCCCGAATAGATTACAAAGACCAGACCTTTGCAATGTCTTTAAAATATTCCAACAATATACCCAATTTTTGGAAATTTGAAGTTTCTTCCTTCTAGACAAATACTACCTATTATTCCTTCCGAGACTTTTTCTAAAGCATTAAACTTCACAAAAGAGTTTTGAATTGTTCACCTTTCAATTTTTAAGTTATATTTCAATATTTGAGGTCAAGTGCGAATATCGAATAAATGCAAAAATAATTGCCCAAAACCATCAACTGGACCAAATTAAGGAGTCAAGAGACCAAATTATCATCATAGCAAAAACATTATCATCATCACTTAGCGCTTTGACGTCATACAGAGTTATAGTTTGTATAGTCAAGTGTTAGATCTAGAATGTAGGGCAAGTGCTAAACTATCCTAACCTAATCCTGAGGGTGTTGACTGCGGTTCGTGGGCGCGGGTGATAGCGGCGGCTGACTTTAGTTTATATCCTACGCAGCTCAGCATGTGACATTTGCTGATGTTCAAGTTAAGAGCGGAAACGATCTGAAATAATACAAATAAATTAACACGAGTACTGCCTTAAGCAAGGACTCCTTAGTGTAGCATGTTCATTTTGGGAAGAGAAACATATGACTTTAGCCACAGTGAGCAGTAACATGTTCCTTACGAGGAAACTGTTTTACAAGGATAAATAATTAAAAAAAAACTCAAGTATAAGTCCGGATACTTACTGTCTTTTCGCAATGTAACGTTTGGCAACCTGTTTCACTTCGCAACTTTTCATTTCGCTAACTCTAAAACTGTAAATATTTCAGGATTTATTTCAGAGCCAATGTGTATATACCCTTTAGGTTAAGTTAGGTTAGTTTTACAAAAATCCTGAAATATTTACAGTTTCAGAAATATTAAACAGTTGGGAAATTTAAAGTTGTGAAATGAAACAGGTTGCCAAACGTTATTCGCCGAAACATTAGTAAACCAAATTAACATTCAATACACAGATTTCCTATTTATCGGCGCACATTTCATCATTGTTATGTATGGCACACCAAGACTTTATTTTATCATGTCTTAAACACTACGTTTAAAAACATGACCGTCGCTGCCTAAATAAATATGAAAAAGGAATTTAATAAAACCTGGCCGACGCTGGGCTAAAACTTGAAAAAATACGTTTTCTCAGAAATAAAACCAAGCTCATCGACTGTATGTGGCTTTTTATCGAATTTCATAGAATTCGTTATTACTGCTTCCGGGATTCCGAAATAAATATACAGGAAGTATTTCTGGGTAGGTTGCATTAGATGAAAGAAAATTTTGTGGGTTGCTATATTTAACTGTAGTAATAGGTACTGTATTATTTGAATTTGTTTGTTTATTTTCTGGCAACATCAACATGAAAAAACGGGTACTAAATAGTTTTAATTCGCAGGTATTTCATGAATAAAGTAGTTAAAAATTCGTCTCCTTATCAATGCACGACTTTTTATTCTCTTTATTTATAATGTGGTAACATAATGACTTCTCTGACAAGTTCTCTATTCAAATTGATGAAATAGTAAATTAAATTAAGGGTAAATCCTTTTAACTAGCTAGCACCCGTGACTTCTCCCTCATTGTAGATCGTCGTATTTCGTGGAAATTTCGCTAAATCTGTCCTTAGTCCTTGTCTTTATTATAAATGGAACCTCTTTGTACAATTTTCGCACTCTAGGTTCAAGGATTATTCACTTTTTTTATAATATGTGGATATTTATATCTGTAGTAAAAACATACTCATAATTTTCTTTATAAGTTATGAAACTTTATTTAAATTATAGATTAACTAGCCTTTGCCCGCGGCTACGCCCGCGTGGAATTCGGTTATCGCGCGCTGTTCCCTCGGGAACTTTGCATTTTTCGGGACAAAAGTAGCCTATGTCACTCTCTAGCCCATAAACTATCTCTATGCCAAAAATCACGTCGATCCGTCGCTCCGTTTTAACGTGAAAGATGGACAAACATACAAACACAGAAACTTTCGCATTTAAAATATTGGTATGGATAACCTTGATTTAGATATACTTGATTAGTAACCCCAAAAATCACAAAATTTCCATGAAACTCAGAAGCTAGTTCTTCGTAATAAGATTATTAATTAATTAAACTGTCTTGATTAAAGTGTCTTATATGAAAATGTCAAGCACCCTGATGCAATATAGTTAACACCAAAAATAGAGTACCTTTTGTCGGGCATAATGTAGGTTCTGAGCAAACGTAGCTTGTGAGCAAAAATTTGATCAAAACTATCTGAACACGACTCTATTGTTAAGGGCGTAGAGTGTGTTCAGATATTTTTGATCAAATTTTTGCTCATAAGTTTATGAACTCGACTGTACCTACCTCGACCCTCTGTAGACTAGACTAGATATGTGAGTGGTCCGTGTAATAAAAGTAGAGTACTATTTATTTTTTACTAGTGTTTACTCGCGGGTTAGTGTTTATACGTAAATCATTAGACCCAGCAACTAAATTGAAATTTCGGGATTTTCAAAATTCCCGTTGGAATTCCCAAAAGTCAAATCATGGTTTTTATTGACGTTACATTAAAACAATTACCTATGTCAAATTTCATGACTTTAAGCCCAGCGGTTATTGTTTCGAGATTTTGTCCCAATCTCGTGGGAATAGCGATATAAAAAGTAGCCTATATTTTATTCCAGATGTCCAGCTATCTACATACCAAAATTAATCCAAATCCGTCCAGCCGTTTCAGCGTGAAGGAGTAACAGACATACTCACTCACTCAATCCCTCACAAACTTTGTGCATTTAATTGTAATACGAGTATTAGTAGGATAGTAAAATAATTTTTAGAACATAACAATATGCAATAAAAGTCAAAAAGGTTTTTGAAGTCAGAATCACTAATATACTGACTCGCAGTAGCACTAGTCGTTAACTGAAACGTAACGTTAATGTTCAGTCCCTAACTGCCTTCTTTACAAAAAAAAACAGTCAGGTTGAGGGTTCCGTATTTCTCTGAGTAACCAGTCTGAATGAGAGTTCTTTGCTTCGCATTTGATCGCAAAATAAGTTTGTTTGTAACAGGGAAAATAAAAGATTTTCAAAGAAAAAAACTTATTAATCATTAGTTTGGTATTTTTTTGGTGGCTTCTCATTCCTTTGTTTTCCAATATTCGATGTAGGTAGACAAAAATATTTTTCCACACCTTCATTTAGCTACACGGGAGCCCCCATTTTGACATTTAAAAATATTTTTGAAGGCTTTTATCAAAATGAAATGCTTAATACTGTGAAAATTTAAAAGATATAACTCTAACCATTTGGCTATAAAACCTTTGTGACAAACCGACAGACGGACGGAGACGTTAGCAAGTAGTTGATTTGTACCTTTCGGGTACAGAACCCTAGAAATATAATGCACCTAATAAAAAAAGGAGGATCACCTACCTATAGATATGCGTGTAGAGTTGTAGACCTACCCATCATAACAAACATCAACTTCTAGTTAATCTCCTCGAGTAAACTACTAAGTTACGCATATAAATTAGACGCATCCCATTCCGGGTAAACATAAACAAACCAATTTAATTAAAATCCTCCGTCAGCTTCCTTCACACGATATCACACACGCAACGAAACGCCATTTTCCCCGCCAAGTTTGCCAACCACTCGCGATCGCATCGCATCACAATGGAACGAAGTTACTGCGAGTTGCTCGCCGCGAACTACTCGGTTATAATAGATACAGAACTTGCTACAATTGTAGGACGTGACCGGCGTGTCGTCACAGCGTCGACTTCCTACCCTCTGTTTATCCTGTGACAGTGTCCTGTATATTATCGAGATGCTACGAGGTAATGGATAGGATGGCAGACGTAGCGTTTTCAATCGTTAACATAAGTTCTAAATAGAAGGGTGCGTATTAAAAGGTATAAAATGAAAAACTATAAGTTTACATTATAAACGTTTAAAGTATGTAGTATCGATAAATCTGTTCAAAGAAATAACAAAATACATAAAATACGGTTTTCATAATGATCGAAATGCATAACCTTACAATGGCTATGTTTGGAAGATTATACTTACTTACAATTGGTATACACATTAGTTGAAGGAAATAACAATTAAATATACGTTTTGCTGTTTAAACTTATCTATTTATTGTATTCAATGTATTCCCAAAATTTTCAGTAAGTACAACCCTTGTACGCAACAAAGCTGTTGGAAACCTGTTTAATGACCGTCTAAAAATTTATTCTTTAGGTAGAAATTATGGGGCAATCCAAAAAAACCCCGCATAAATAGATATTCGGCCTTGTGTTCTTAGTTCAGCCTAGTAATGTAGAAGAAGGCATTAAGGCACTTAATGTTGATTGTCCCAGCCTAGACATAATTCTTGTAACAGAGTCTGAGAATACTGATGGCGTCGACTTATTATTCGTTTTTCACGATCTATGTTTTATTTTAGGACATTGGCTGCCAGCCATGGAAGTTTCATACTCATTTAGGAGGACATAATTGTGTGGACTGACATTTAAGAATTGGTCTTGTTTTCTTGACGTATAATTTAGCAACTTAGCTAAATGGCGTCTGCTGTCTGCCATAGACAGTATTATACGCCATATTTTTGTGTAATTTCTGTTAACTTCGTTACATGGCTCTGGGAATTAACTTTTTTCATTCATAATTTAATAGAACTTCACAGTCTTTGTCAAAAGTTAATTATAAAATTCAGAAACTTGACATTAACGTCATATGTAAGAAGAAATCAAAAAACTCACCATTTAATTTTCTTTTGCTAAATGTATGTATGCGGATAAAAAACACTTTAGTTACGAACTTTAAAGAACTTCATATTTGAATTAAGAACTTTTACACTGTTTTTCTGCGCATAATTAACTATCATAATTCTTAATTGTCTTCAGTAAAAGTTAGGCCAGTTTTTTCTAATAAATATCACGTAATATATGCAATAAATAATTAACAAAAATAAATAAAAATAGAACTAAAACTAACTAATCTAATCCTAAAAATCTTTATTTACAAATATCACCCAAGTTGCTGCTATTGGGCAGGGTGCCCATAAGGCTGGCTGCGTTTTCTCGTAGTACGGCAATTCCAATACGTTGACCGAGGAAAGAGCCAGCCCTATGGTTACCAGTGCAATGGGCAAGCTTCTTTTATAAAAAGTTAGTTTGCTTCGGGTCCCCACGGACCCAACAGCAAAAGCCGCAAATATAAGTTGTTTGCCAGATTCTCATATTTACGGCATAACGCTGTTTATGCATTCATTAATTCCTTGTAAAGTCCTATACATAGTTATAAAAGATGTTTCAATTATAATCGATCAGTTCATGACGCCCTGTAAGGGCACATAATGATAATAATTAGGTACGAAAAATTCAAGCAGGTACTTATTAAATTAGATTATAACACTGAAAAAAAATTAGATATTTTATAATAGATTTCATGCATTAACTTATTATTACTCAATTTCATACAAATAATTTAAAAAAAATCGACCGTTGCAGCCGCCGCACTCGCGTTCAATGATGTCTTAGCTAGATGGCACGGCGCTTTTGTCTTGGACAAATAAAATTCATTTTAACTGTTGACTGGATGCGAATCTACGCGCACGTCGGCTAAATTGTCTAAATCTAAATTTTCTAAATTTTAATTGACATTTAGACGGCTGATTTAACAAGTGCTATTCCAGAAAGCCACGCTGACCGGCTAGATAGATCGGCTAAAATAAGAAACGTCAGATTAAATTAGCGTTGTCATTTGATTATGA
This sequence comes from Choristoneura rosaceana, assembly GCA_037349165.1. Taxonomy (NCBI): domain Eukaryota; kingdom Metazoa; phylum Arthropoda; class Insecta; order Lepidoptera; family Tortricidae; genus Choristoneura; species Choristoneura rosaceana. The sequence continues at coordinate 7,405,404 of JAZBNJ010000033.1, forward strand.
CAGGTGCTCATAGAATAGCAAAGTGATTTAGCGACGTCTAAATAAAATTAGGAATTTTAGCGGCCGCTGTAGAATCGGGTCCATTGTTTACTTAAGTTTACGGAAATCAAAAATAACACCTTGAATATATTTTCTTATACAATATTTGTATTGTTGTATAAAAGCACCTCCACGATCTTTTATTATAATCGATTTTAAAATGGATAGTATAAATACAGTCAATTTCATCCAAATACTCGTAGTGTTCGCGAGCAAAAGACAACATTCCAGCAAAACGTCCATGTTAGGAGGTCTCAAAAATCTAAATCTGTATTCGATTCAAATACCTGAAAATGTACCGTTATCTAAACTGAATGAACCTAATTACCCTAGACTCGGCAGTTCATAAATGGGATTAGGCAAATGTGGCATGGCTCGTCACGTGCGTCTTATAAACAAGCCACCGCCCGAATACTGATGGGCGATCAATGAACCGCTATTTTGGATGATTTAGCGATTACGTATTGAATGAGCTGATGCCCAAGTGATTTTTACGTAATGTTTTACGAGATACCGCCGATACCGACACCGGCTTGCCGTGGTATTATGCTGAGTGGGGGGGACCTATTTAGCGTCATGTATGTCTTTATTTGTTCTTTGTTTGTTTCTATGTTTGTTTTATGGCGTTAAATAAATGTATTTTCTTTTTTTGTTTCTTAGATATTTCGATTTTTTAAGCGATATAAATAAATTATGTCTAATTGATTGAATCAGGCGCTATATACTTTGCAGAGGTCCATATATCAATGGACTAAAACAATTACTTTGCTCAACCACAACCCACAATCCGTGGGTAAATATGTCTTAGAATATCATCTAGTCTACCTAGTTTTACTATCAAAATGAAATCGCTTCTATAATAATATATACTTTACATTCTAAACATAATCAGTTTTATAGATCTACTAGCTTTTGCCCGCGGCTCCGCCCGCGTGGTATTCGGTTATCGCGCGCTTTTTCCTCGGAAACTGCATTTTTCCGGGATAAGAAGTAGCCTATGTCACTCTCGGGTCCATAAACTATCTCTATGCCAAAAATCACGTCGATCCGTCGCTGCGTTACGGCGTAAAAGACAGACAAACATTCACACACAAACATACAAACACACTTTCGCATTTATAATATTAAGTATGGATTCCATGGTGTTTTTGAAGTTTCCAATTTGCACTGAGGCCGCGTGGGAAGTATACATTGTCAAGCCCTGTCAGTCTGAGAAAAGGCCTATGTCTTGTGGTGTGACATATATATATGTCGGCGGCCGATCGTGCCGCGGCAGCGGCCGGCGAAGTGCCAGAAACGATATGGCGGCGTTTCATGATATGCCTAGGAATTTCATGCTCTGCCTAAACGTCACTAGGCAAATCGTCAAACGGCAAATTTTTAACGATATAGCGGATGTCCCTTAGCCAATTCATATGCCTAGGAATTTCGTGATCTGGCGGATTTTACGATCGGCCGCCGACATATACACCGAGATGTTGATGGTACCGCGTATGATACGAGTATGAACTGTATATCGTAAATTATTATAGGTAAATACCTCCGGTAAGTTTGAAAGCTCATAAAGTTTTGAGTGTTTCTCTATGAATGTTCAAGCTGCTTGGCTTCTCTAAATTTTAAACAACTTGTAAGCGATATTGGGGTTTAATGTATTCCACCCGATAGCTCGCGCTTTGTGAAACGCATTCTGCATAAGAGTTTCTTTAGTGGAGTGGAGTATTTGTATTCTGTACCCCTGCTTAGCCTGCGGGTCTGGGTATTATTTGTTGTAAATTCCCGGCGTTATATACGCTATGTTAGTTTAGGGCGTTTATAGGATGGGTGAGCGACTATGTGCTCGTGTAGCAGACCGCAATTTAATACGAGGATAGATAGGGTATAGGTAGGTCGTCAGTAATGAAATTTATTTTATACTTCGTAAGAATAGGCCTACGCAGTACTTGGTTGTAATTAACTTGTTTTATCTACTGTTTAAAATTTGTTATAGGTTTTATACCAGAGTATAGTAATAAAAATTCTCGTAATCAATTTCAGTTCCGTTCAGAATTCACCGTTTAACGATTTGCCTAGTGGCGTTAGGCAGATCATGAAATTCCTAGGCATATCATGATACGCCGCTAAATCGGTTCTGGCACTTCGCCGGCCGCTGCCGCGGCACGCTCGCTTCGCTCGCTCGGCTCTTGTGTTGTGGTCACAATTCATACTAACCACTCTTCGCTTCGCTCGTCGTACGTAAATTTTCTTTTTTTTCGATGTGCCCGGTATGGAACTGGGAATATCGACGAATGCGTGGCTCTAATCGATCTGCGGTATAGATTTTACGATCGGCCGGCGACATATACAATTGAAATTCTGGAATTTTACAATATTCCCCTGGGAGTTCCCAAATTTTATATCGTAGTCTTCATTGAGGCTGTGTTACGAACAACTGTCCAAAATTTAAATACTTCAAACCCAGTGGTAGAAATTTCAAGATTTTACCCTTGTCCCAAGGGAACATCAGGATAAACATACCAAATTTCATGACTTTAAGCCCAACGGCCGTTTTATTTCGAGATTTTATCTCTATCTCGTAGAAATATCGGAATAAAAAGTAGCCTATTTATCTGTCATTCCAGACGTCCAGCTATCTACGTACCAAATTTCATCCAAATGCGTCCAGCCGTTTTAGCGTGAAGGAGTAGCAAACATACACACACACACACACACACACATAAAAACACACACTTTCGCATTTATAATTATAAAGTAGGATCAAACAAAATCTTACAACAGTTTTCTATTCAACCTATAAATTGGCGCTCTTTGTCGATTAACATTCGTTTTCGCCGTAATTGAAATGACTTCGATTCCAGTCAATCGGTCCAGATCGCTGAAGTGCAATCTAGCCATTAGCGCGACTGAAGGGCTACTACGAAACACGAAATTCGAAGTTCGTATCGTACCATTCCTCTCACTCTCGTATTAAATAACATAAGCGTAGGCGGGACGGTACGATACGCACTTCGATTTTCGAATTTCGTGGTAGCCTTGCTGTTTTGGCATTCAAATCGTGTTACGGACGCGACATATCGAGAAATTGCACTCAATGATGAACTACACGATTGAACGAGCTAACTAGTTAGTGTTTTTGTGTCACTGGAGTTTGGTTTGAAAGTCCTATTTCAATTAATTGGAAAAACAGTAAAAAAAGTGACCAAGTAAAAGTTGGACTCGCGCATCGAAGGTTTCGTGCAGATTTGCAGATCTTATGTCAAATTTACGTGGCTTTATCTATGTAGAGACTTTAAATTTGGTATTTAAGTAGGTAACACTAAGAATACGCATATTAAGTAAAAATAACGGTTAGTAAAACTCAATTATAAACTAAATACCTAACATAAAAACTCAATATCAACTAAATTAAATCTAAAAAAGGCTTCCGTGGCATGGTGCCCAAAAGGCAGTATTCCCTCGTTGAATGACGATGGCGATTCGTTGAGAGAGATAGCTGCCAGCCCTTTGGTCTCCAGTAGTGTCGACCAGGCTCTTTTGCACTTCTTTAATTAATTTATGTGCCCCGGGACTCCAAGGACCCAGGGTCTCGAAACCGATATACATAACAGAACGAAGTTGTATGCTAATCGAGACCTTGATACTTCAATATTTTCCTGCTCTCCGCCGCTAGTAGGTAATTATACTTTTTTTATAAAATGGGAAAAACGATCATGCGGATCACCTGATGGGAAGCTATCACCGCCGCCCATGTACACCTGTCAACACGAGGGATATCACAGGTGCGTTGCTGGCCCTTTGAGAGACTGATAGGCTCGTTTTTTAAAAAGAATTTCAGGATACCCTAGAATGTCCGTGGGATATAGAATAAAGATGAGAACAACAATGCTCAGTGCTGCGTTAATAATAGTTGAAAATTATAGAAACACATAATCTAAACAGAATGGACACAAAAAATAAAGCTCTACTTGGTTATTTTCAACATGAAACTACCGTGAGACTTACTCATAATAATTAATGAAATAAACCCGAATTAAATTCGACGTTGAATTTTTCACTGTAAATCTTAGAATGTTTCCTTCTGCGGAATCAAACGTGTGTCCGCGTTAGTTCTAAACCAACGGCCCGAGACAGGCTTAAGTCCGCAACAAAGTTCGTCCGCTGCAATCCCCCCATTTTATTGTTAGTCAACTTTGCGAAGTATATTCGTTTTCCTCATCCTTACCCTCAAACCCACTTTGTGGTAGTGGAAGCTCCCGTCTAACAATATCGTTTCCTTGTCTGTTGTTTGGAAGAAAGTTAAAGCTACTAAAACTAACACTTCGCGCATAACTTATATCATCCGTCAGCAACCTGAATAGACTTTTATAAAAGTTTAAAAATGTAAATAATTTATAAATCTTCGTGAGAGAGCTCTTGACCCCCGCTCTGGGTCGTTTCTGGTACAAAGGTTGTCTATCGCGGTTCAACGCGACAACGCGGCGAGTGTAATTGGCACCTCTGGACCAGGTATGACGCGGGGCGGTTTATTTGACTGAAACTGCTTTAAAAAAAGCAAAAAAAATAATTGAAAATCTTGTTCAGGAATGTGTAAGAATACGAAAACAAACAAAACAACACGCCGACTTTCACGCCGAGGTTCTTGTATGAGACTCCCTTATTTTTGTGTTGTTTTTTTTTTCTATTTATTTTTTGTCTTGCATAAGCTTGCATAGCTATTATAAGCTCGCGGGTGAACAAAGTAATTGTTTTAGTTCAATAATAAAAATAACAAGTTTCTGGTATGCATTACCTTAATTTTTTTTATAATATTTGTTGTAGATGTTATAAAATACATTATATGTGTAAATTCCAGCTGTCTATCTATTACGATTAAGCAACAATAATAGGGTTGCGTCTGTCACCATTCAGGTACGGATCCGTAAAAAAACTACTTTTCTTTTAATTGGAGATTGGCTCATTTAAGTAAATATTTCGGAGAAAGTAAATGCTATGCGGGATCTTGGCCCGTGGCCTATTTCGGCCACAGCGGCCGGATATTGAGTCTCTTGGTTTATCACAAAGGGAGCTAATGGAAACTTTCCACGTACCAAATTTAATGTTGTTCGCTTTGAGTTTTGATGTTGCAGGAAGCTTGACCTCGTCGAAATTTTGATTGGATTTCAGCATGATTTCATGTTTGGAGTTTCATTTCATTACTATCCTATTCTATTCTATTATCATATCATATATTATTAGCTATTCTTTTATAAAAAGTCTCTTCTTCTGAATCGTTACGCTCTTGGCAGAGTCGTCGGTTGAGGTGTGAGTTGAGAATAATTTATTGAATCAGGCGTTACTTTGCGGAGGTCCATATCAATGAACTAAAATAATTTCTTTGCTCATCCGCGACCTTAAGATAGCTAAGTCTATGCAAATTATGCGTGTTCATGCAGTTAGAGTCTAACAACTGGTAGCATGGTGTACGGTTGTGTCACTCTGAAGATGAGCTCTGGTTGAGTTCGAAACGCGTCAGTGTGTTGTGGTGGTGGTGATAGATGGGTTTGTGTAATTTGTGTGTGTTCTTACAGTGTGGAGGTGGAGGAACTGCATGAACACGCATAATTTGCATAGACTTAGCTATCTTAAGGTCGCGGGTGAGCAAAGAAATTATTTTAGTTCAGTGCGAGTTGGGTCTATAGTGAACCCTTCATGAACGCGACTTTCTTGGGAAAATAGAGCGGTAGTTCCACTTGCCTTCCATACCGTAGTGCTGGAGTCCGGAATCCGTACATGGCAATAGAGAGCGCTGCTGCCGACTCTCTTAAATTAGATTGACATGAAGATAAATGTTTATTGCTATTTTTCTTTTTTATTCGTCCCTTTATCTCAGTGTTTTTCAACCTGTGGGTCTTCTTCTTCTTTAGGGGAGTCAAGCTTCTTTAGGGGAGTTGCGGAGCCCATATTAGTTGCTGGGAAAACTGGTTCCGCAAAAAAAAGAAAAAGTTTAACAATATTTGTTAAGAAAATGTTAACTAATTATACAATTACTAATTATATAAAAAAAGATACATGAAAAAACAGTGGATCCTGGTCGCGAAATATCTCTTTATACTAAAAAAATAAAAAAAATTGAAGAACACTGCTTTATCTATCAGCTTTAAAAGCACAGACTACAATTTATTGCTTTTCTGGAATCTTATTCTACTTTACTGGAGTTAATAGTCTAAATTTGGTTTCAATTACTATTATTATAAATGCAAAAATTTGCGTGCCTTTGTATGTAGTATATTTGATTCTGTGTGTCCATGACCTGAAAGGGTAAAAAAGACTGGCTTAAGCCTATTTGTGTGACCATTATAATATTGGTGTTACAATGTCCGTGTTTTTTGAAGTCTGAAAATTATGTCGGTTTCACTTTGATGGTCCGCGGTCCCAGAAATCTGCGCCGTTTACAAGACTGGTAGTTTGCTGATTTAGGACCCTTTTGTAGCACGCGCTGCTTTATTTTATTTTTATTTTTCTTCCATGCTGTTAGGAATAAAATATTTTCTTTTTTTGTTTTGTTTCAATATTCACACGGAATTAACATATATACGCTTTTAAAATCTCAATATATTACCTGCTAAGTTGAGAGATATAATATTTTTGGTACGCCACGGTTATTGTAATGTATTGTAATTATACCTTGTTATTATACCTAAGTACATAAAATAACAGTGAACAAGAGAAAGACGTTATACAAATGCGAACTCATCCCTTAAAGGGATCTCTTCCAGGGTTTTTAAATAAAATCCTTACATTTTTATTCAACCAAAACAAATGGCATGTTGGTCGTCAATTAAAACTTATCTTTAAAATTAATTTTACTGTTATTTTATTGTGGCAAATGGAAAATGGACGACTTGAAATTATACTACAGAATACGTAATAGTACAAGTACAAAAGGCACGATTCTTATGCCTAAACGTCACTTTTGTACGGCAGTGAAGCTTCTGTACTTGTGCTATTACTTATTCCGTGGTATAATTTCGAGTTGGCCATTTTTCATTTGCACCAAATGACAGGTAAATCTTAAAATTGTTTAACCCCTTTCCTGTATCAGGTTCACAAACACCGATTAATTTAACGGATGGATGAGAATGACACGTGTTTACCCCATCATAGGTTGTCCAAAATTAAATTACTTCCGTATAAATTCCATATAAACCTTTAAAGGGTTCCATTTATATTTAGTCCGTCCTACATTTTGCTCTGCATTGCGTGAACATCTGTGATGATTTCAGATTCGCGTTCATTCGTTCATTACCTAAGGTTGTTTTAGCATCAAATGGTATGTTTGAAAGTGTATAAATTTAGCATTGACGGGTCACTTGATTTTCAACCTACGCTTTAAAGACGTTTGCTCAGTTGGCTGAGGAATTATTTGTATGATGAATACGAATGTTTATAGGTACTTGAGCCTGAGATGTTTGTATGTTTTTAAGGTATATTTATCTATGCATGTATGCCTATCCGCTGTCTCGCGCCTTTCGCGTTGTCTAGCAGCAGGTAAATTGGTGTAATTTGTCCGAATTATAATATAATATTATTATTAAACATTATAATTATAATAAGTCACTTTTCCCCTCTCCTCGTTCTTAGAGGAGGCCTGTGCCCAGCAGTGGCACGTATATAGGCTGGGATGGATGGCACATTTATTAGTTTTCGCATTTTGCGATTTTCGGGAAAACTATGATAGTTTTGACACAATTAATACCTAAGCGGTCTCCTCAAATTTTAAGAATGATTTCGTCGTAACTTGACTATATTGTAATAATAACATCTGTACTTACATTGATTTCAAGCAATAAATGAATTGAATTGAATTGAACTTGCATGATGATGTCCTACACGTCGTATCCGACAAAGACGAGCCTTTAAGCTTGCTTATTATGTGCCCAAATATGGCTGGCAAAACCAAACTTACATACGGGGTACTTAGCTAACCCCATCTGAATATTCAAGTATCCAGTTTAGGGCTGCTATTATTCTTAGCGTGACATCTGTCTGATATCCCATCCTATCCTACCCTATTATATGATATTATAATCCTACTAATATTATCAATGAGGAAGTTTATGTTGGTTGACGTATGGATTGTTGGACGTTAGTTACTCAGACACGCAAGAACGGCTGGACAGATTCAGATGAAGTTTAACACACAGATAGTTTATACCTACGAGTACCTTCAGATTTCTTTTGTATATTTCCCATACAATAGTGATAAATGAATTCTTTAAAAACTTAGATACGATTACTATCTTAACTAATAACCAGTAATTTCTTTTCGCTTCCAGTTTGATGCCAGTTTTTTCCTCATGCTTTCGCAAACCGCCTCTTCGGTTTGAGTTATTAAAACAGACGGACATAGCATGCAAATGTAACGCGGGCCCAGCACAAACCTCCATCGTTGCTACATTTTTATTATTATTACCACATCCTGCTGGGAGCCCCGTCTTTCACATGCAAATCTAGTCGTTACACAAACCCCCATAGAGTCCGTAATGGCATGCGTCATTATAGTGGTCCCATTCAAACATGAAGCTTCATCGCTTTGTATAAATAAACGAGTAAAGGGCCGGTACGAAAAAAATCATAAATTCGTTTCTCGGTCATATCCATAACGAGATCTGAGGGGAATGTACCAACCGCATATACCGCGTGCCCGAAGAAATGGACTCTCTGAAAAAGGTCTTTGTGGACGTAAAAACGGCTCACTCGTGAATCGTCCTTTATCTCACTAGAGCTCTGTTAGAGTTAAAACTCTCAGGTGGAGGGGCGCCACTGACAGCGGGAGTCAGTTGACACCTTTACATCCATACTAATATTATAAACGCGTGTGTTTGTACGTATGTTTGTCCGTTTTTGACGTCGAAACGGAGCGACGGATCGACGTGATTTTTGACATAGAGATAGTTTAGAGGCCAGAGAGTGACATAGGTTACTTTTATCCCGAAAAAATGTACAGTTCTTGAGGGAACGGCGCGCGAGAACCGGATTCTAGGCAGGCGAAGCCGCGGGCAAAAGCTAGTCACACTTAAAAACCTCAAGCAACAGTGGCGCCATCTAGTAAGACAAAAAACGATAGCCCTAATTGACTAATAATGTATCTTTTGGTTTCAGGTAAATTGACAACTTTATTCGGAGGTGGACATAGTATTAGGTAAAAAAAACTCTATAGAAGCCGCACTATGCAAAAAAATGGAATCATCATCACCATCCCAGCCTATATGCGTTCCACTGCCGGGTACAGGCCTCCTCTTCGAATGAGAGGGCTTGGGCCGTAGTTCCCACGCGGGCCCAGTGCGGATTGGGAACTTCACAGGTTGTGCAGCTTTCTCAAGATGTTTTCCTTCACCATAAAGCTCGTGATAAATTTCAAATGCAATTTCCCGATCCTCTGCTTAGAAATGGAATATCGAAACATTATTACTAGAATCTGGAAATAATATAATTTCTATGGTATCATCACATTATCATCAGCTGGCAGACGAAGGTGTTAAACGAAAGTCGTCACCATAGAACGCCTCAATGGACGAAACTATCATACTTACATCCAACTGCTGCGCGTCACTCTCACGTTGTCATCACCTAGAGGGAGTCCCGCCCATTGCCATAATTAATAAATTAACTGCGATTTGTGGTTCTTGCAAGACCACAATAACTATAATGACTGATGACATTTTCCGCTCAACATTAAAAAAAACTGCATTTAGAGTTAAGTTCACTTCAAAATATTTTTATTCAACGCTTGATCAGCAAAAAAACTAACTCCAATTTATTCAGAATTCGTCAACAAACAATCTCAGCGCTAAATTAATGGTATTAAACCAGTTAATCATCCACAACAGCGCGCTGATAATGGCACCACTCCATAAATAACACGGACCTTTCAGAGGACAATGTAGATTGTAGCTATTGCTCCCGCGGGACACGGTTTGTAAGAATGCGTCATTGTTGAGTGAAATGACGGTGTGTTTAGGGCGCGACGTTGAAACGGAGATTGAGCGGAAAATTACCAGGTTGGGATAACGTTCAGGGTCCATGCAAACAACGGAGCAATGCTGTCACTTTAAGAGAAGTTTCTTCGGTCCATTCTACATACAAAAGTAGTCCGCCGATCCATTTGAAGACTAGGCATCAGAAATAGATGAAACTTTGTAATTATGGACTAGATGTAATTATCTATGCCTGTGGTTTTTTAGATTTTCATATAAATGTGTAATATCAGAATTACAGGAGCAAAAGTCGACAAAAAAAAGATGTCAACTTTGCACGAGAATTACAGACTATTATATTTTTACAAAAATCTAAAAAACCTCAGGCATAGAAAATATAATGAAGATCTTTATTGTAAAATATCATTTTAGAATTAAATAATTTATTTGTCAAACATACATGAAATAAAATAACCACATAAAACTTAACTATAAACTAACTACCTTGAGCGTTTCTCCCCCGTTGTAGAATAAAAAATAAACTAGTTTTCTATCCAGTAAGAAAAATCCGTTATTTCTGCATCTTTGTGTTACTCAGTCAAATTCCAAGACTAGCACCAGCGATTCAGGTGTGCGCTATACGTAAGTTAGTCACACACATTACTCTTATATCAGGTATAAATTGTGATTAAATTGTCTACCTAAATCACCTCTTTGGAATCCCTCGAACGCAAATTAATTGTCAAATACACACCCGCAATCAAAGTACAATTAAGCTATCAATCAGGCACATCTTTGTCACGGGCGAATATGGCGATAGCGTCGATACTGTGATAAAGATGTTTCCGGGTTGATGCCGCGATATGAAGCCGACTGTACCCTCGTCATGTGACGTCACTCACTTGCCAGATCGTATTGACAAACGAGCGGATCCACTGAACGTTAGGAATGTCCAATATGTATGGATTTGTGGGATTCTAGGGGAAAGTAAACGCATTACTCGTGTTTAATGACCGATTACGTGCATGCTGGTTAAAAAAAAACATTTTTAATTTTTAATGCGTTTCACGTTGACAACTAAACGCTAGAACAGGCCCATCCTTAAAAGTCAGATTTAGGCCCTTAGAGCCTTCAGTCCCCACTTCTGTCCGATCCTACTGTAAAAGTGCACATTTTTTTCATAACACTATAATTCCGTAAGTATAAGTACTTTTTTCATATGCTTCGCAAAATTTTGATAAGTACTTACGTACTAACTCTTGTAAAATAAATGATAACTTTTTGAAACACGAATATAAGCAATAAATATATTCCATGGTTCCATATAGTTTTGCTGTGACAAGGAACCCTTATAGTTTTGCCGTGTCCGTCAGTTTGGTCTGTCCGTCCGTTCATTCGCAATGCAGCTTAGAAACTGTTAGTGCTAGGAAACTATAATTCTGCATAATATATATCAAAAATCGATATCGACACTAGTACAAACACGTGAAAGTAACTACCTATGTGGCGCTACATTCATCTTCAGATTTTTATGAGCACCTAGACAGCTCTATCTACATGTATTAAAATTAATGCTAGCTTAGAAAGTTCACGTTCATAATCCTTTTTGATCTCTAAATACATGCTTCTTGATATTGCTTCAATAAAGCAATGTTATACTTCAACAGAGATCAAAGTTGACTTTAATATTAAAACTCAAACACTGTCGAATGTGATTCTGATTCACATTTCAATAAAGGCATTTCAAACGGAGATGTGCACGTTTCTCAAAAAAGGAGATGGTGATAACTCTCCTTTCGAAAAAAGGAGAGGATTATCAATTCGTTTTTTTTATGTTTGTTACCTTAGAACTCCGTTACTTACGATGGGTTAATTTTAGAGCTTGTTTATCTAGCCTCGTGACGACCAAGTTAAAAATTTTGATGTATGAAAATTAAACTTTATGTCATTAATTTTTGTGTCCTTTATAAAGGACACTGGTCGCCAGGAGGCTAGGCCACAATAGAGCTCGAACGAATAAACGAATGTGAAACATTATTTTCAAAGTTGATTTTATTATTTAAACTCAAACACTGTTATCGGATAAAAATACAATTTTATTTTATTACAGTCGGAGTTCATTTTATCCACGTAACGTACGAGTCTGTGTCGATAATCTCATGAGTGCAAAAAGTTCAAATAACTAAATGTACGAGTATAAAGTTAACTTTAAATATGTTTAAATTATTTGCTAAATTCCTACAGTTTAATCTAGGTTTTAAGCACTACATCAGTTAGAAGAAATCGAGGATCAGAAGGATTGAGTATTTTTTGCGCAAAACAATAACTGAGAAGAGATACTGCTATGACGGATGACGTCATGTTCTATGTTCTATGACTCGGATACATAAATACAAAGTGTCAACGCTCATCCTTCAGACAGTACCTAGAGATATTTGTTGTGCCTAGAGAGAAATATCTCTATTATGATTGTGGCATCTCCTTAGTAAATAACTAGTCAAAGTCAAAAGTCAAAAGTGTTTTATTTTTTGTATTTTTTATTTCAACCACAGAATATATAATAGTACAAGTGTTTCAACTCCAAATTTTTTTTTTTTTGTTTTCTTTTACGGTCATCCCGTGAATGTTTAAATGAGTTATGGCTACATAAATACAGAGATGTTACATTTTTTTCCGTTTTTCACTATGTTTTGCCAGTCTAGGCGTTTTGTTAGTCAGACTAGGGGTCAGACTTGGTCTGAAAATTAACTGATTAAATAATGACCATGCTCTGTAGCTTATGTTTGCTAGAATACAATGCGAGGTCCCGAGAATGCTATAAATTATTCGAAAAAGCAAATTTTCCCGTTTTAATCGTCACCTAAACGATTCTTAATAACATAATTAAAATCCCTTTTAAACAGAATTGTAGACGAAGCTAAATTGAAGCTAAGTAAGAGATTAAGCGATAATAGCTCAATTTACTCTCGCTGTAAAAGTTTGCCGTAACATCAATTTCACCCTTTAACTTCGGTGACTTTTGGAAACTTGGGGTTTATAGTTAAATTCGGGACCGTAATGAAGGTCCGAATAATGTGTCGCCGAATGACTTTCAAAACCGCTCTTTTGTCTCCGGCCACTCAACGGAATGTGGCCATTAATGACTTACGATACGACCCTCCGACTAGGGTTAGCATTGTGCAATTCTAAAAGTGTTCACGCAATCGGATTTACTGTAAAAGTCCGTTCTTTAAAAAACCGGACGTTGCAGTGACGAAATGGAAAAACCTCATGCAGTATGCCTATACTTTTTTTTATGAAACCTTTTTGTTTTTCCTTTTTTACAATAAAGAGTATAATCAAGTAAACAAACAAAACTATGAAGGTAGGGTACATTTTAGAGAGTTGAGTGATCCGAGAACAAGTGCAAGCGGACGGCATGCGCTTTTTCGGTATTAATTCTTCATGACGAATGCCGGAAAAGCCTGGAAGGGAGCTAAAATGTCGGGTGTGTCTGCAAAAATCCTGGTCTATGGTAACCCGACATATAACCCTCCGTCCCAAATACTAAGTGCATTGAGAGTTTCAACTCTGTTTAATGGTACATTTGAAATACTTTTAATATAACTGCTTTAAATTACGCTTTAAATTCAAGGTCACACAGAAACTAGCAAATGACTGTGAGACCTGTGCTTGTGTAATTTTTATTTACTACTACTACTATTACTACGTAATTCGAAAATCGAAGTTCGTGTCGTACCGTCCCTCTCACTCCCATATTATTTAAATAATATTAGCATCAGCGGGATGGCAAGATGCGAAGTTCACATTTTACACTTCGTAGCATAGTGCCAGTTAATTGGAATCAAATCAAACACTGATAAATATTTTAGATCTTGCGTGTAATATCTAACAAAAATTTTCGCTCAAAAGTACCTCATCAAGCTTTTGAAATTTTCATCTGTACGAAGAAAAACTAATCCAACCATCTGCTAAACTATTCTGGATCAAATTAAAGAACTAATGGCCACTTGCAGGAATCACATAAATGTCGAGTTAGCGTTAAGCTCAGTTTAGTAGTGTCAAAATGTATGGAACTGTCAAGCTTAAGTCAGGCTTAACAACTAAATCTAGATTTATTTTTACCTGCAAGTGGGTCTAAATCACGAACAAGGATGGAACCTTTGTGCTACTAATGCCATATTTACATCCTGTACATTTTGCCCAAGAAATCGTAGCGAAATTGATTATGAAAAGGTCATCAGTTCCCTCGGCTGTATTCATGCTATGTAACTCTATTTATTCTGTAATAATGAAGCAAATTTTAATAACTAGCTTCTGGTTCAAGGAGAACATCTGATTATACAGCGTGAATAACTAATTAGAATGTATTCATGGCACTACGTGGGTAGTTTCGAGGCTCGATAATTTTCATGTGTGATTCTAAGAGTTAATTACCGACGGCGAATTCTAGTTGCCTGTCCTAAGCTCAATTTAGCGATCCCTTAATTTTTTTAGGTAAATTCAAAGGTGTGTGTGAAGTTGCCAGTCCGCTCTGGGCCCGCACGGGAACTACAAAGCAAACCCTAGACTCTTCTGGTGTTGCAGGTGTTCATGGGCGACGGTAATCGCTCACCATCAGGCGATCCGTCTGCTCGTTTGCCCCCTATACCATAAAAAAAAATAAAAAAACCCTCTCATTTCGAGAGATGGTCTGTGCCCTCCTGTGGAACGTATATAATAAACCGAGAGGAAGAATATAAACACTACACATACTAAACTTACAAGAATAAAATGATAAAACGTTTACGTTTTTGAACAAATCAAAGCAGTATTATTTTTGCGTCAGGTGATTAATTTTAGTTGCACGATAGCGTTATAATTAAATTCACTAATCCAAGACGAAAATGAAGTTAAAATTTGAAATGGATAGGTATCGAATTAAATCATCTTAAATCTTCAGTTTAAAAGCAATTTCCCGAGTTTTGATTGGGTATTTAGGTGGCTCAGAAAATATCAAAGTTTTTGGTTAAACATCTGACGAAGTACGTCATCTGGTCCGTCCAAGTAATTTAAAAGTCAGTTTTTGGAGGAAAATTGAAAAGTAAAAGTTCAACGGTACCTATCTACACAAATTATTTTACGTAAAAATATAACTGAGGCAACTTTTATTTACAGAGTGAACGGTCTAATTTGTGAGTGATAAACCATCAGGTAGCTTAGCTCTGTAGGATCAGCTGTAAGTGTAAATGTAATTTATTTATTTATTTAATATCAACAATTATTGGTATACCTCAGTAGTTTATTTTATTTTATTTTATTTGTTTATGCAATGATGAAGGCATGGAAGCAGGCACGCGTAGAAAACGCGGGAAATACGACTACGTTCGGTACGAATACAGGCCGCTTTTAAATGAAATAAAAAAGAAGTATTTTTCGGCCAGTGATTTAAAAAAGAAATGTCAAGTTAAATACTGGCCAGTAGATTTAAATTGTAGTTCAGTTACTGTTGTGATGAGCTTCCATGAAGTAAACATATGTACTTACTCAACTCTAGCTAACAGCTAACACTTAAATAATTTTTGACACTTCTCAGTTCGTCGAGTTTTTTTTTTACAATAACTCAGACAAGACCCGATGAAATTGAAATAAAGCTGAATTTTAACGCTACTCGTAGTCTAATCATACAGCAAGACAATAACGATACCTCCTACGTATACTGATACAACTGACAATTTTGAGATTTTCGGTTTTTTGTAGATTTATTACTAAAATACTAAAACCTACCTGCCACAGAAATTTCGTACGAATATTCCTATTAGTTTCGGAAATAAAGTAACGTATATGATTGCATCTAACACCCTTTTGTCAATCGGTACGACGTATACTGAGGCAGGTCGCTTGCACCTATATACGCGGCACAGATATTGTGGAGGGGCGGTGCTCGTGTGGTGTAGCGGGCAGTTGCCTCAGTATGCATGCTCGGCATCGATGCATTTGAACGTTGTCTCAGTGAGCTTAAACGATAGTTGATGAGGTTACATGCACAATTAAGTCTATATTATGTTAACTAAATGATTGTTATTGTATTTTACTTGTAATTTAATGTAAAATAAGTAATATCATTGCAAAATGAAGCATTAGAGAGGGAGAAATATAGTTATGGTTTTAAATGAACCACAAGGCCGTGATTCGAGCAGTAAAATAAGGCAGTTTAATAAGGCTTATCATATAATTGTACACTTAAATTTACGTTAAAATTCAAAATTCTCATTTATAAAATGTTATTTACCCGCATATACTGGTTTACGTGAATAAATCGTTAATTAAAATGTATAATTATGTTTAGTTTCACCGCTGCCGCCAAGAGCAGAATCTTTACGGGATGAAGTTTTGTTCAGTGTATCAATAATGTCAACTTATTGAAGTAAATTAAGGGCCAGTGCTATTACCTATTGTGATCAAAGATTAAATCTTTATAGATAGCACGGTGTCATTTATACATTTTTTAATAGTAGTTAGATACAGTCAACGTTAAAAATAAGTAATCACTTTTGTACCTTGTCGCTTTCAGTCGTTACATAATTTCGTATGGCTTTTCAAACATGACGTTAAAGTGACAAGGTACAAAAGTAAGTAATCAATAAGACTATTCTTAACATGTCATCATCATCAGCCGAAAGACGTCCACTGCTGGACTAAAGCCTCCCCCATAGAACGCCACAATGAACGACAACTCGCCACTTGCATCCACCGGTTTCCCGTAACTCTTACGATATGGTCAGCCCACCCGGTGGGAGACCTGCCAACGCTTCGTCTTCCGGTTCGTGGTCGCCACTCTAGGACTTTTCTTCCGCAACGGTTAACTGTTCTTCGAGCGATGTGGCCTGCCCATTGCCACTTCAATTTGCATATTTTTCCAGCTATATCAGTGACTTTAGTTCTTCGATGAACTTCCGCATTCCGGATTCCATCGCGCAAAGAAACTCCAGGCATAGCTCTCTCCATAGCTCGTTGCGTGACTCTGAACCACTCTAAGGGGCCAACAGCCAAGGACCACGTCTCAGCGCCATAAGTCATCACTGGCAACACACACTGGTCGAAGACTCTAGTCTTCAGGCACTGTGGATTATTGGACGAGAAGACATCACGAAGTTTCCCGAACGCTGCCCATCCGAGTTGGATTCTTCGGGCGACCTCTTTTTCAAAGTTGGATCTACCCAATTGGACAACTTGTCCAAGGTAAACATAGTGGTCAACAACTTCGAGTGCATCGTTCCCAACGATAACCGGCACGGGTGTGACATGGACATTTGACATGATTTTAGTCTTGTCCATGTTCATCTTAAGAGCCACCTGTTGGGAGACGATACTGAGGTCACTAAGCATAGTACTGAGCTCGACTATATTATCGACACCACATCATCATTCTTAACATGTATTGTTACTTAATAACAATTTTCTTATTATGTTACTAACTTGTTTTCAATTACTTACCATGGTTCAATATTTTTTATTTTATTACTTGACATAAGGAAAAGCAAAGTGTGTGATTATTATATATGTCCAAAATGATTATTTATTTATTTATTCATGCATTCAATTTAGGGTTCAAAACAACGCGATATCCGCAACCAAAAAATAAAAAAAAATTGTCCAAAATTGTGTGATTATTATAAAACTGTATACAATTTTCTAGCAGAATTAAAGAATTGCATAAATCATTCGAATTCATACTTCTTTTTTATTCAATTTCAAGCATTTTTGCACAGCAAACTTAAAATATAATAAACTGTATAGTGGTACGAGTGATATTAATTCAAGTGTATAATGGTACAAGTGACATATATGTCAATAAAGTAATGATGACGGGCAAAAAAACAAGTACTTCCTTTTTCTTCAATCCTTATGACTACGACATGTAATTATCTATGTATAAAACAAAAATATATTACATTTTAATAATTAATTACTTTCCCCGTATACTGGTGCAAGTGGTACTTAGCTCAGTATACCACACAACTACAACATGTCAAATACGCGTACACAAGTGCATCTGCCATTTTCTCAAAAACTACCATTAATTTCAAAGTTCCATTAATGTAGACTAAAGTAAAGCACTTTCCTTACTACCAATCCACAATTTTGTAAAATTATCTGTAAAGACAACAAAGTTACGAACTAAGGAAGCTTTGTACAGCTCTCCTGTAAAATCACAATTTTGCACTTATACCAGTATACGTAGGAGGTGTCGATAAAGCAGTGTTTATGTCTAAGTGACAGGAACACGAGAGGCTTGGCACGGCCCGCCGGAAATAGTGGCCTCGCTGGATTGCGGGTACTTAAACTTCATGGTGACTGGATTTATAAGTCGTGTTCAGTTGTTCATATCGCATTTGTTTTTTTTTTATTCTACTGTAAGGCAAACGAGCAAGTGGGTCTCCTGGTGGTAAGAGAACACCACCGCCCATAAACATCTAAAACAAGTTAAACAAAAACAAGTAAATATAAAAAACAAGTATATGAAACAAGTTTTACAAAAAGTGATATTATTTACTATAGTACTTAAACTCTCGTGAGATATATCTAAGGTTGTCGGTTAGATACGAGTAGATAGATGTGCCACATCGATACCAAACAATTTAAAAAGAGATTTAAAACAAAATCTTCATTAATTTATTGAATCAGGCGTTACTTTGCGGAGGTCCATATCAATGAACTAAAATGATTTCTTTGCTCACCCGCGACCTTAAGATAGCTAAGTCTATGCAAATTATGCGTGTTCATGCAGTTCCTCCACCTCCACACTGTAAGAACACACACAAATTACACAAACCCATCTATCACCACCACCACAACACACTGACGCGTTTCGAACTCAACCAGAGCTCATCTTCAGAGTGACACAACCGTACACCATGCTACCAGTTGTTAGACTAACAAACCACCACCACTGTTTTAATTTGCCAAACAAAACAAAAAACTACCCGCAAAATATTAGTAAATTTTAACTATGCTACAAAACTAAAAAATTAAAAAAAAAAAAAAAAAAAAAAAATTAAAAAAAAAAAAATTTAATAAAAATTAAAAAATCAAGGTAAAAAATCAAGGTAGTTTTGTAGCATAGTTAAAATTTATTAATATTTTGCGGGTAGTTTTTTGTTTTGTTTGGCAAATTAAAACAGTGGTGGTGGTTTGTTAGTCTAACAACTGGTAGCATGGTGTACGGTTGTGTCACTCTGAAGATGAGCTCTGGTTGAGTTCGAAACGCGTCAGTGTGTTGTGGTGGTGGTGATAGATGGGTTTGTGTAATTTGTGTGTGTTCTTACAGTGTGGAGGTGGAGGAACTGCATGAACACGCATAATTTGCATAGACTTAGCTATCTTAAGGTCGCGGGTGAGCAAAGAAATCATTTTAGTTCATTAAAATCTTCATTATCAACCTTATCACACACGTTAAATTTGTTCGTTAAGCATATGTTAAAAAAAACCTTTATTAAATCGGTTGAGAATGGTTTTATCACTTAAAAATTCGGGTACGGACCAACCGACCCGCAGATAAGCCGGGCCAGACCTGCCGCCCCGTATCGAGTAATCTTTATTAAATATGGACCCAACGAACGAATTACCCTGTACAAAATTTATTATTCACATTCTGTAAGGGATTACATCCTTTTAACGGCGTATCTTGTGTTATTTTAGCGCAAATTATTTCACATGGAGCCGCTGGTTCAACCGCAACGGGACTGCGCCTGGGAATGACTTTTTGGTAAAATAAATGCCACTATATTGGTACTGTTCAAAAAGTTGGACTCCTCAATACTAATAAGGGTTTTTGTACAAGCGAATCATCGCTAGATGGCGTTAGTATCGTGAGGTCCGTTTAACGTTTCAGTCTAATCTTGCTTGCGATTGGCTTATTTAGATATTTATCCAATCACAAGAGTGACATAAATAAAGTTATTTAAATAATCTTCGAAAAATCAAAGAAGTAGAAGTTATTAATAACGCGTTATCTCAAGAGACTTTTACCATGACTGGACCCAGCTGCATTTTGTTACCACAAATTAGTATAAGAAATATTTCTTTCTAAATAACATTTTTTTGTGGTCCTTATGCTCATTTATTTTACGTATAAAAGCTATTAAAATAAGTAAAGATATATAATCAATGATTAAAAAAAAAACAGGGAACGTGTAAAGTTTCCACGGAACGCGGACAACAGCTATTCTTAAAGAAAATTAGGACACCGATAATGATGTACTGATAACTCTGAGGTGACGGCAGTATTAAACATTTCCTAAATTGAGGATGATGTAATTTACAAACCCATGGGATTGTTCGTTAATTAAAATAAATACCTTTAATAATAGCCTTTGGAAATATTCGACTTTCAGAAAAAGTACACTCAAAAGTGGACTTGATAATATGAAAAGCTGTCGACAGCAGTGTTCGTTCCTTATGGCAATATTTTAACATTAAATGTTCTCGTATTTTGCATAGGTAATTATGTCTTAAGGGCAGTAAATAATGAAGTACCTGCGAACGAGAGGCTATTAAAAGCCCAAAGTCGAAGAACCCAATGTCTGTAATTCCAGTAGCGCCCAAGGAACGTTCAATGTTTTTGATCACATTTGCGAGTAAAATTGTATTGTATATTTGTAAAAGAATAATTATTATGTTTAGGTACAAAAATTGCCGATACCGCTAGCACAGCCTGAGCCTCAGTCCATCAGAGAGCTGCGCACCCGCCCATAGTACACGCAACAACTCCTAACGTCCTTAGGCTTAATACGCAAAAAAGTCCCTAGGGATTTATTTAGGGGGTTGCAACCAAGTTAGCCTGCATATACACCAATTGACCTAGTCCCAAACTAAGCAAAGCTTGCACTATGGACACTAGGCAACGAACAAACATACTTAAATATAGATAAATTAATACTTAAATACATATTAAACATCCAAGGCCCGAGAGCAAACATTCGTATTATTCGGTTCTCTATCGTTTGCCCGAACTTCATATGCCCGAATGTATCATTTTCTAGAATTTTCATTTGCCATAAAGCAATTTATGTCTGAAATTGTAATTTCTTCAGAGTTGATATTAAACTAACCTAACCTAACCTATTGCATTCTATATGATGACATTTTAAAGAATCCTGAAAACAGCAAGGTTCTATATATTTTATGGCAAACGTTGGTATGGCAAGTGAAATTCGGGCAAATGAAATTCGGGAAAGTAAAGGCAACCGGTATTATTCATACAAATATCTGCCCCAGCCGGGATTCGAACCCGGGACCTCAAGCTTCGTAGTCAGGTTCTCTAACCACTTAGCCATCCGGTCATCTAAATATTACGAGCAAGTGTGATTAAATTTATTTCATTGACCAGTATAAAAAATAAACAGTTTTGTTAGAAACAAATCGTACCTGTGAAATAATTAAATTCAAGTTTAGATTTGCTCACAACAAAAACTCAGTTTGTTTCACTTCAATTCAAGTATTCAGTCCTAAATGTCTGTTCATTAGACTGACATGGTGTCGGTAAACTATGCAATATCAAATAACTTGTACCTCACGCAACACGCAGACTCAAACTTGGGTATTACACAAACTGCAACTTAGTCATACATCATAACGAAACTCAAATTTGCTGCGATACGGTATTGCAAAGTTTTAAACTTATGACATACAAGGGTGAGAATGTGAAGTTAGTTTTAGTTCTATTTTGTTCATTATTGTATGTATACATGTGGGATCATGTGAAGAAAACAACAAACTTTAAAATGGAAGTAAAAAAATTGATTAAAAATTAAACTATCGAATACTTCAAAAATGAGATAAAAGCAACTAAGCTCACCCCATCGTAACTAAAAATCTCTTTTACTCATTCGCTCGTCTCATTCACTCCACATTAGTCTTCGGTCATTCGGTCGCTCGTTTACATCAAATCATTCAAATACAAATTCATCCTAATTCCCACATATATAACGTTTTATTTATTAAAACAATACAAGGTGTTCATTAAAAAAAAAGTAGGTGGTAACTTTATAACAGTAGGGTGAGACTAGACATTAAAAATGAATGGTTTTGTTATTATTATTGAACCTTTTCGTCGAATTATGACGTAAAATCCTGCCGTGAAGCAACAGTGCTTACACTGTTGTGTTTCGGCGCGGAGAGTAAGACAACCGGTGAAATTACTGGCACTTGAGGTATTCCAACTTAGGCCTCTAGGTTGGCAACGCATCTGCAATACCCCTGGTGTTGCAGATGTTTATGGACGGTGGTGATCTCTTAACACCAGGAGACCCACTTGCTCGTTTTCCTTCCAGTCGTATAAAAAAAAAGATTTTAGTCATGAAAATTTGATTCTTTTCGGCCTATAATCCCACTGCCGGGCACAGACTTCTTACCGGATAGAGCTTGTTCCGTATTTCTCACGCGGGCCCAATGCGGATCGGAAACAACACACACCATTAAATTTCTTCTTTGGTGTCCATCAAACCCTCCTCTGCTCAAAACCAATGGATCAAACCACTAAGCTATAGAGCTTTTTTGATGTAACTTTTTCTCTCCATTTGTTCTGTGAAAGGAACATGAAGCTTATAAGAAGAGTCACCGGTGAGTGAACGACATATTTTATGGAAACAGCTGCACAAGAAACTGACTGATAACATACTTGATATATTTTTCTGCGCTGGTCCGGAAATCTCTCTCGAACACCTTTTCGATGCTCTCGAAAAAGCGCATCGTAAAGATGTTTCCATATCATTTAAAATAAAAAAAATATCAAGTGCGTACAAATTTGTAGGTATATCCATATCTGGTGTTAGCAGAGCCTCTCTCTTAAGCAAAATGTTCGCAGTGTGGGGTTATTTAAAATGGTTTTTAGTGACATAGACAGTCAACCATGAAAAATTATGATCTTCAGACTTTTTTTATTAATTTTGTTAAAAGAACTACCCTCATACGCAATTTCAAATTTGTAGGACAGCTATAAGTACCCTATAAATTTTCCGGTTAAGATAATTTGTATGGAAACACCTTTTTTAATGACTGTGTATTGATTGCGTTGACTTAGAAGGTTTTTTGTACAACTTCAAGGAACTGTAGACTTTTTAGTGATTTTTAGACTGTAATTTTAATTTCAACTTGATACCTCCATACGTTCTGAGATAAAGGGTCTTGAGAGGCGGACGGACGGACAGACAACAAAGTGATCTCATAAGACTTTCATTTTTCCGTTTGAGTACGGAATCCGGAAAGAAAATCACAAACAAAAACTACCAAATACTCGTACCTAAAATGTCGTCTAGCCAAGCAAAACCAACTTTTTATCATAACAGCAATACAAACTGTAATAAATATAACAGTACAACCGCAGCATAAACCTTTCTCATTCTTCTAAAACCCCATTCTATCACTTTCGAAACCGCAGCTTGCAACAACCAAATATCTAAGCGTGGTCAAACCAAGCAAATCCGACCTCATAACTGCAATAAGAACTGTACAAGGGAGAAAAAACGCTTCTCCTATCTCGCGTTATGAGATTCTCTAATGGAATTAGGCCGGGGATACATTCATCCGCTGGGATAAACGCATTTTCTTATTCGGGGCGTAATTTCGTCCTTTTATCATACAATCTAAAGATTCATTTGTTTGGTATAATACAAGTATTATAATTCTGTGGCCGTTTTCACTGTCGGCCCCCGCATTACGCCGAGTGCTTGTTCGCTAAAAGCCAATAGAAAATTGTGGTTTTTGTCCTCGTTAACTTGTTTCGGGGAGCCTAAGTGGGATATAATATTGGCGTGTTAGTAAATTTAGAAAATGTTTGGGAAAATTGCCTAGAAAGTGGAAATTTAGTTTTTTTTTCTACTAGTACTAGGCGAGACTTAACAGAAGGTTGCGTGGTTATGCATCAATATGACCTATATGATACAAATAACAACAGTATAATATAGGCTAACATAAAAAACATAGAGTTAAGCATGTCGAGCACCCCAGCTATAGTTGTTTCCAAGGAACAAGGAAGGGAGTTAAGTAGGTAGCTACTTATTTTCAACTTAACAACAGCTCCCAGCGGTTAAGATTTTTGATCGGGCCTCAGATTCTCTGATGGTTCAGTTGGTAGACACTTTTGGCACGTATCATCACAGAAGGAATGGGTTCAAATCACGTCCGACGATTCGAATTTTTTCTCACATTTTTCCTATTCTAATTATATATCACTTAAAGTCTCACTTACCATTGTGAAGAATATTCTCGAAATTTAACAGAAATTACCTTACTTTGACATCCTTCGGGAACTCCCTTTTTTGGGATAGAACTTGCTTCTTACGTGCTTATGTCCGTTGCAGCAAAGTTACCCAAGTAGACGTCTATCAGATTTTTTTATTAGTGAGTATGTATGCATGTATATTCATACATCTATTAACTACACATAATAATTACGAGTAATATAATTTAATGGTAATTATTACAGTACGTAATAAAGGTGACTTTTGCAGTTTACTTTTTTATTAAATCAAGTCAGTGAGTTTTAAGGTAAAAAAAATCTTCTCGTGTAGGATTTTTATTAAAACGTTGCCATGAAAGCATTTCCTCTGGAGTTGCCATTCTTAGCGGCGTAAATTAATATGTCGCCAACTAATCCCGCTAACAGGCCGCTGAGATAAACCACAGATTAGAACAGTACGCTAACTTAAACCACCTTTACGCAAAAAAAAAATCTATTACAATTAAACTAGTCTGCTAATTTCGTTCGGAAAACGAAACAGAAGATCTATTTTTTTTATCTTTCTCGTATGAATCTTCAGGAAATTGGAGAAAACCGACGAGTCTCGAGCGACATTAACATCCTAGTTGTACTGTGCTTTAGTGCACTACTGAGAACACTGTTTTTAAAGTGTCAAACGTAAAAATGAAACAGAAGTCTAAGATAAAGATTTTTTTTTAACTAAAAACGGTTTTCTCTTTACGTAAGAGTTGGGCGGATTAACCAGCCTATAACTTTATTACAAAAAATATTCGCAAAACCTTCGCGTTGTTTTAGATGGTTACTGACATACATACGCATAAAAAAAGTTTTTAGACTCTTTTTATTGATGGTACTTTATGGGCTAAAGCTAGCTGCATATCAAATTTTTAGGACAGGTGAGATCTTTTTGAATGACTTCTTCGCCTTCTTTTGACTGCATTGACTTCAACGTTTAATTTTTTAACTGCTCTAAATGGTAGCTCGATACCTACCTACCGGCATTCCCGAGATTTCCCTCCGGACAGACAGACGGACAACAAAAATTACCCTGTTTTTACCAACAGAGTTGAACGGGACACTTAAAAATATTACGATTACCGTTTATAACCTGTGTGGTGTTGCAATGTCGCTGAATTTAATATCAGGGCGACTGCTCGCGACGCGTTGACGGACGTTTTTATAGCGCGTCCAATTGCGTCACAATGGCGGCGCGGCTCCGTGCGAGTTAGCGTCAGCCGCGTCTGACGCGGGTGCGTCGGATGAGCTGCGATTATTTATTAGCCGAAATAATAATTCTGATGGCATAAGTGCTTCTGGGAACCGTTCAGACATTTGGATTCATGGATTTAAATATATGAGGTGGATTTTAGGATAGAAATCGTTTTTTTTTTTACACGATAAGATGTCCTTACATCATGCACTCGTAAATGAGAAACATAAGTCTTACTTTCCTTGCAAACATGCAAAAAAAACTATTTTTTTACAATTTATGTATTTGAAAAAGTTAGTTATTTCATGTATTCATCGCGATAATTTCAGAAATCAATATTTATTTAGAAAAAGGGAGTAGGTAGGGTACCGTTATCATTTCGCAAATAATTGCTCACCCGACTGCTTTCCTGCGGTAGCAACAGTGCGGGGCGGAGCGTGGCCATTCTGTCCGTTATTATTACTATTACATTCTGTGTTTTAATGCAAGAGCAATTACATGCTACGCCCGGCTGCGTAGACGCTCTACGCCCGGCCGTAGAGCGTCTACGAACGACATAGCAACAGGCGTAGACAGTGCTAACATTAGACTCCATTATTAATTCAATGGAATTGGAATAATGATATTTTATGTATAAAAGGTATACTCAACAATTATTTTTTTATTTTGTTAATAAAAACCTCATAAATACTGAATTGATCAGAAATATTGACCGTTATTTAACAAATTTTTGATTCAAAGACATTTTCCCAGTATAATGTACGCTGAATGACAACATCTTGAGGAAACATGCACAATTGCACAGCCTGAGATGTATCTTAAATTTAATTACATTAATGACTGGTGACAAGCAACGAGTAAAAAACTGGCCAAGTACGGTTCGTACTCAAACGAAAACGAAGTTACATTAGATCGATGATTCTTGTTATTTTTGCTTTGAGGTAAATGTTACAAGTACGCTTTTGTGCGGAACGTTGTCTGTTATCTAAGTAACTTTTTAATAAGTAAAAAAATACCCTAAGAAGGGACCCTCACAATACAATACAACACACAACACAACACAACACTTACATACAACATAATTAAGTAAAGATTTAGTTTTACCCAGCAAATACCCTGAGGGGAAACAAGGACATAAGGGAAAATTGTTGTTTTACTTAGAGAATAATAAAATAGTATTTTTATCGGTTTTCTTTTTTCACAGTTATATGTAGTTCAAATATTTAAATAACACAATTCTTTTTTGCTTTTTAAACGCGTGTCGAACTAAAATGTTAACGTATGCACGATAACGCAATTCCATAGCAAACCTGCAGCTATACAGGACGATCCGAAACCAAATCCCTTTTTTACAAAATAGAATATATCCTGCGAACTGAATATTCTAGTAAAAGTTTCGACGACTCGCGTTGTAAAATTTTATGCGATCGCAAATTGTCCCATTTTGGTCTCTAACGTTCAGCGGCTAAATGGTGGCTATTGAATAAAATGTTGGATTTATGGCCAGCGCTGAGTGCAATGGAATAGTGCTGTAAAAGACTTCACCTTTATAAAAAACGATCTATTTTTATATCCAATATAGGGCCGGTGAAATTTATTGCAAGGGAATTGTAGATTTAGACAAATGTTCGGGTGAGATCGATTTAGGTTTAGTTCAACAAGTCGTCGGCTTATGGTTTTATGTTGCGTTAATGAAAAATTAACATTATTTTACTTACGAATAAAATCAAATTTTGTTCCTTTGCAATCGTGCATGAAATATAAAGGTTTAGAAATCTTTAGCACGTTTCACATGTTAATATCCAATTTTGCCAAAAAATGAGAATCTTCTGGCAAATTTGGGATATTACAGGGTAAAGGGAGCCACCCAACTATATGCGGTTAGATTTATGGACTAGGGAATGGCAGTTTCCTATTAACCCGGGAACGTTTTTAGCCCCTGACTCTAATTGAAAATGGTCGAAAGACGTGTGCCCCATAAGAAATAGCCCAAAATACGCAGTGTTCTAAGAGCGCCCCTCTATATCACAAGAGGTAGCGTATACTTAAAATAATGTTTACGGTGTTTACCTCCTTAAAATGATATGAAGTTTCAAAAAATGTGTAGCAAATAAAATTTAAAAAAAACTTTATGTTTGGATATGCAATATTTGTTAAAATTATGGTGAGACCGACCCAGACATACTAACTAAAAATCAAATACGCTCACTTCGTTCTAGTTGAGTTTTATCGGACACGTTTAGAACTAATCTGATGTTAATTTATCAAAGAGAGCTGGGGTCTTCGCATTAATTAAGTTCCAAAAGAATTGACTAAATGAGCCAATCGCAAGCAAGACTGTAACGTCAAATGGACCTCTTGATACTTACGCCATCTAGCGATATTTCCCCTGTCAAGGGACACTCATTGACGACCGGATGGCTAAGTGGTTAGAGAACCTGACTACGAAGCTTGAGGTCCCGGGTTCGAATCCCGGCCGGGGCAGATATTTGTATGAATAATACGAATGTTTGTTCTCGGGTCTTGGATGTTTAATATGTATTTAAGTATTTATTTATCTATATAAGTATGTTTATCCGTTGCCTAGTACCCATAGTACAAGCTTTGCTTAGTTAGGGACTAGTTCAATTGGTGTCAAGTGTCCCATGATATTTATTTCTTTTTATTATTTATTTTATTGCGAGAACTTTCACAAAATAGCTACATTTGATAGAACAAAATGTCATGTATAATTAATTAAAATAGCTTATTTCTCATGGCTAGGACCACGCCGGTATCGGCCTGACAACCACTGACCCGCGTCACGGGCACGACACAGAATGTATCGGCCCGCTACAAATCTCTATAGAGAGCACATTCGCAACTATGAGGTGACGTTTCTCAAGCAATTATGTAGTGTTTTATTGCAGGCCTGGAAAATGGTTAGCTTCTACGGCATTTAAGTGAACTTATTTCGATTGGAAATTGATATAAACGTGAGCTTAGCGAGTTATAAATGATACTGAAAATATTACTATCGTTTAAGAGCGTTTATACTTGCTGAGCTGGTAACGTCGCATTTTATTGGTTTTTCCTGATTATTCCATAAAAATTTAATGAAAATTAATAGAACCCTTAAATGAAACGTGGTTTAATAGAACCCTTCTTAAGTTAATGTGCCTACTCCAATAATTATTCGTGATGGACTTTTATATTCTTTAAAAACGAATTGATGTTTATAAACGATTTTTAAAGAAAATAAAAGTGTATAACGAGCAATTATTGGAGTAGACACATTACATTATACAGGGTGGCCCATTTATATCGGTCAGTATGGGAAAGTCTGCAACTATACGACATACGAAAATTTCTTTTTAGACATAATGTTTCATGGAGACATTTACTGCTTAAGACGTACACAATCGATATCTAAATAGAAATAGTGTATGTTTTTTTTTTTTCAAAATAACCGGGTTCGATGCCCGAGCTGAGTACAGGTTTTTTTAAATGCATGAATGCAGTTTTTCTTGTTGTTAAAATCGATGTCATGGTTCCTAAGAAGAAATTTTCGTATGTCGTATAGTTTCAGACTTTCCTATACTGACCGATATAAATGGGCCACCCTGTATATTAAGAAGTTCTATCAGACAACATTTTTAATTTTCATTCAATTTTTATGGAATAATCGAGATAAACGAACAAAAATGCAATGTTGCCAGCTCAGCAGGTACAAACGCTTTTAATACTAAGTAATTGGGTAGTGTGCAGCACCAAAAACCAATTCAGTTCAGTTGCTTTATATTAGCTATAAAATATGGTTTTTTCATAGACTTTGACGTCTATTTTTATCAAGTCGATTAATTGTTATTTATTTCAAACTAATCTATTTTTAGTCTATATATTTTTAGTAACGCTTAGTTTCAAACTGATTATTTTTTCAGCGCTGAAATATGTATAGTTTTTTCTTTATATACGACGTAACGTCTTGGAATTAAGGGCTGATGGTACAGCCCCCACCCAACTAAAAAAAAAAACTTTATTTAAATTTTCCCGCGAAATCGCAAATAAAGCAATCAATATCATGCAACGACAAACAAGATAAATAGCGTCATCGCAACTGGCATATGGCACACGTACTACCGCGTAATAATTCTGAACGCTTTTAGAATACGTAAATTGCTATCATACATAAAATGACGGGCACAAAATCATATTATGCTCGTTTTGTAAGCCATTCTTTTTGCTCGTTCGGTGCGCTGCGCTTTATCGACAATAACTTTCCAATTGGCGGTTCTGTTCTGGAATCCCAGTGGGTAGCGCGTAATTTGAACGAACGAAATAGCACATAATGATGGAGAGAAAATAACAGTAGGTTTGCTGGATATTTAGAAAGAAAGAAAGGAAGACATTTATTCACATTCACAAAGACACACAAATACTAAAATAAAAAGGAAATACCAAAATAAAAAATCCTCAATCAATCAATTCTCCTTCAAATTTAAAAGCTATGAAGAATAACTTATTAATGCAGCCGACGAATTTGTCGCCACTCGCGTCGTCTGGTTTGAGGACACCAGTTGGCTGCCTCAGCGTGCTCGGGGAGTCGGTGGAACGCGGCGGCAGCCGATTCCGCTGGTCCGCTCAGTGTGAATCATACTTTGTTGTACCATGTTACCGCAGATCGTATCTCCTAGCAATTTTGCGAAAAGTGAGCGTACTGTATGTCTGTGCTTTGCAGGTCCTATTTCACAGCGTGATAGGTTAACAGTTTCATAAATCTGTATCGGAAGTTCCCCGCTGTGTGGGATTAACGGCTTTATCATAAGCTCTAGTTTCGAGCTTAAATAACTAACTGTTCTAAACTACTTCTATATTTAGAACATTAAAAGCCTACCAACTTGCCGAAGCTATACTCATAAATATTTAAATATCGTGTATAGAGATTACTTATGAACTCTTATACATATTTGATCGTTTAACTATTGAAAAAAAAGTCCTGTATCACGGAGTAACTGGCTCAACACGCAGACTCCTGGGTGCTCTTGGACCGAGAAAGTAGAAAAAGTAGATTCTTTTTAATGTTACGGTACCTAATAGGTATGGGCATTAGTTAATGTCAAAGTGATGTAATAAAAGAACCTTTACGCATTTTGAACTTTTGAAGTCTTTCGCACATTGCCCTCACGCATTTCAAACATTGAAACATGTTTGAAAACAATTGAATTTTATATGCATCAGTGATTTATTTTCGCCATTGTTTGAGTATCTCGTATTTTTTTAGGAATTGCAAACTTTTTTTCAATTTATATTTGTGAGAAGTTATGTACTTATATCTAATTTATTTTTAATGCATAAAAAAATAACATAGGAAAATAAAAATAAAAATGTGACCCTTTATACGACGAGAAGGGATAAGACAAATAGGTTTATAATGAAAAGTAAATACCTATATTGTTTTTCTTTTTCCGAATCCATTTCATCATATTTCAGGAAGTGAAGCTAAGCGTAAAGCTAAAATAGTCGAATAAGCCTTATAGGATTAAGGATTTCCTGGCATAGAATTTGTATTGAATTGACAAGATGTTTTTATTGCGTTATTTCCACTTACTATGCCGTCAAATCCGTTATTGTTTTCAACATGAGCTTATTTTTACATTGCTTGTTGTAAACAATCGTAGCCAATTTTTCTGTGACAGGGTCTTTTTTAACATGCGATTTAATAGCTGTTGATCTAATACGTAGTTCGTCCAAGTAGCATTTGGACATTCGTCTACTACGCAGTTCGTTCATAATATGATTCGTCCCTTTCGAGATTCGTCACTAAGCAGTTCATCCCTTTAGAGATTCGTCACTAAGCAGTTCGTCCCTTTCGAGATTCGTCACTAAGCAGTTCGTCTCTTTTGAGATTCGTCACTAAGCAGTTCGTCCCTTTCGAGATTCGTCACTAAGCAGTTTGTCCCTTTCGAGATTCGTCACTAAGCAGTTCGTCGCTTTCGAGATTCGTCACTACGCAGTTCGTCCCTTTCGAGATTCGTCACTAAGCAGTTCGTCCCTTTCGAGATTCGTCACTACGCAGTTCGTCCATTTCAAGAATCTTCATTACGCAGTTCGTCCATTTTGAAATTCATCTTTACGCATTTCGTCCATTTCGAGATACGCATTACGCAGTTCGTCTGTTAGGGGACTATTTTGAAACGAAGATCTGAATTATTTCGTCCTATTACTGCAAATACCCAAATGGTTTTTTAGACATTTAGATCTACTTGATTTGTGGGCATTTTTATATTATCCGATCCGACATTGGTGTTGATCGCCTGTTCAAAATCGGGGCAGGTAAAATGTATGAGTTATGTTGTTACCTGTCTTTGAGACTATCGCAAATTGGATATCGAAAATGATACCTTATCATGCATTTTACCTGCGCCAGACATGTTCGCGCATGTCTTATATAAAACGGTCTAAGTGAAACGTGACTTTTTGCGATGTGTTTTGTGTTATATTTTATGAATAATTACTTTAGGTGGACGCCACACCGCGTCGACAGTGTAGGAAAGCCTTCACGCTAGTCATTTAAAATGCAAACGAAGCAGAAACAAAACAACTCTTTCGCCCAGTCACTCCGTAATGCACACAAAAAGCTATCAAACTAGTGGGCATAGTAAATGAGCATATAACGGGAGGGCGGTACGGGCCGTACCTAAATACCGTCAATTGAAACTTTTCTTGTTTTGCGGAGTTGGCGGCAAAAGTTGCGCGGCTGCGGCCGGCGGTCAGAGCTCGATACACGCCATGGGCCGTGTATGTTTATGTTGGAAATATAAGGAGAGGTGGACGACATAAAATTGCCTTTTTATCCTGAACGGAAAATGACTTCTTGACTTTTTTTGTACTAAGTTTGTTTACTTTTAATATATGTCTTTAAGACTCGTTCTGAATGCGTCTGCGAACATTTTAACCAAGACTCCGGGTATGAGGTACACTCGAACCAACTGAACCGTATCCACTGTGGAACCTTTTCGTAGAAAAAGTCATAGCGACATTGCATTGCTTGACAAAAAAAAAATATGACGCTTATTGTGAGAACGTTCTTCGATGGGTCAGGAATCAAATGGTTTGACTGTACGTAGATAAAGTAAACACTGACATTATTAAGTCTTAAGATTAGTAGTACCAAGTTATCAGTGCAGATCGCGACCAAGTTATCAGAGCGGATGTGGGACGTCCACCAAGAGGACCATCAGATCAACGATGACCAGAGTTAAACCCCAGGTTCACGATGGATGCAGGGCTTCTTCCAACCGAAGCAACAGGAGGTCTATGTGAGAGGCCTATGTTCAACAATGGACGGCTTACAGCTGATATGATGATAAGTGCAATCTGTGAAAGCATTAAACAATATAAAATGAACGTTTGTCGCATTAACTAACAATACCTACTTTTGCTGTTTGAAATGTGTCAAATTAAGAAAATAGATAAAGAGTAAGTCATCATGCAATCTGGCTGAGCCCATACAAGGTTAGACAAAACAAATTGACGTCTGATCTACATTATTAATCGAAGAGCAAATCAATATAACAACAAGTCTAGACAGCTTATTATCTAAAAGCTATTCGAAAAACTCTCTGAGGAGTTTCTTAAAGGTCACAGAGAAGAATTCATATGATAATGATAAGATAACATTGCAGCTTAAAACAAATACACATAAATATACATATTTTTGTAGATAAATACATACTTTTTTATTAGGCCTTGACATCTATCACAGATGATCTAAGTAGCATCGCGACGACACTTAAATACTTAAATATATATTAAACACCCAAGACCCGAGAACAAACATTCGTATTATTCATACAAATATGTGCCCCGGCCGGGAATCGAACCCGGGACCTCAAGCTTTATAGTCAGGTTCTCTAACCACTAGGCCATCCGGTCGTCTAAAATAAGATATATATGTGGGAAAAGGAGGTTTTATTTAAATGATTTATTTGAATCATTGGTTATTTTGATTTAAAAAGAAGAAAAGTCAGTCGTAAGAAGTCAGAGTTAAGCTGTCGACGTATTGATTTGCTTCCTAAGTTTAATACAGATTTTACAAGATTAACTCGTTTGTTTTCGGTTGCCATCCCCACATATATTTGTGCCCATATTTACCGCTATAAGTGCAAAGAGTACAAACTTCCCGAAAACAAAAGTAAAATATAGCACATTAACACTGTCCTCGTTAGCAATTTCAAAAAATGTACATTTAGCGCGTAAAGTTTTTCCTTTGCTAAACGAATCTGGATAATGGCCATTACATTGCATTTCAAACGAACACTTTGTAAAAGCACATTGCGCCTTGCCGCAGTGACAAAAAGTACAATACTGGCATTCCTCTACTCTAGGTTCACAAGAATCTCGTTCACGTTATTGTAATTTAATTTTGGGAAGGTGTTTTTTAAGATTCGTTTTAATAATCGCGCGGTGATTTTACTGGCTCACTTCACTTAGGTAAGTAGGTAAGATATATATTTGATTAACTGGGAAACATATTTTTTATTTTATTTTATTTTTATTATTTTTTGTTGTAGCGGTAATTGAAACACGTTATCGTAGTTAGATAGATAGCGACGGTAATGACATTACATTTTTAACCATCCATTTCCATTTTTTTGCAGGTGGTAGGGTCCGCCCGGATTGCTACCACCATCTTGCTCGCTAATCCTGCCGTGAAGCAGCAGTGCTTGCACTGTTGTATTTCGGCGTGGAGAGTAAGACAGCCATCCCCCTGCAATACCCCTGGTATTACAGATGTTTATGAGCAGTAGTGATTTCTTACCATCAGGAGACCCACTTGCTCGTTTTCCATTCAGTCGAATAAAAAAAACCCTAAAACCCCTCGAAATTTATTTATTTCAGATAACCTAGCTTTAGCTACACTCGCCTTTTTAAACTCTCGCTAAACCGTTTTGCCGCTAATACAGCCCAAATACACAAGTACTTTCAGCAAACACATTTTTTTATTTTCAAATATAAGTCGCAGCGAAGTTGGATTGCAGCCAACTCGAGACATGCATTAAACTTGCATACAACCACTGACAGCTCGCTCTTGCACTCACATAAATAATGTCCCGTCCACTGTTGGTTGGGGTCGTCAGTGGTACCATTAGTACCATTCGCTCTTTCAAAATGGGGACTGTAACTGGGACTACAATTTGCCAGTTTTCACTGGATTCATTTCGAGAACCGAAAGAGTGTTACAATAGGAAAAAAACTACATTTTGTACTCAAGTTACTTTCTTCTACCTTGACTTCAAGGAGTTGCATGCGAAGTCATACGTTTCTCACCGAAGAATATTTGAATATTTTCATTCATGGAGTGATTAAGGCACAAGATCATAACAAAAATGTTAGTACAGTCAGGTGTATAAATATGAAGTTATTCAAAGTTTCAAAAATAAGTACCACAGACTTCCGACACAATAAGGCCGAAGTAACATATTTTTGAGTGGTTCGAAAGATACTTATTTTTGCACTTGACTGTACCTAAATAGATCTCAAAATGATCTACAAGCAATTCTACTGCCAATGAAATAACAGGATGTGTAGGGTGGGTTTGTAATAATAAAATAATAATCTATCATTTTGAACACCGTAGTCACTCATCCACTTCCGCTGACTAGGTATACCTAGAACATCAAAGAGTTCTAGCGACAAAATAAGTTCATAGTAAAAATCTTACACTGGTACTTGTACCAAAAGAAAAACTGGTACAACATTATCCAGCAACGTGAGCTCGCAGAAATGATATCCGTTAAAAAGCGTGTTACATGAGCCGACGCGCTAGACAAAGGAGAATTCGATTTTCATACAAAAATAACTGGCATTATTTTCGTTCATTGTGTAACTAAATTTTAAAATTAGCGAGATATATGTTATTCAGTTTGACGAGGAGGACCTATATTTAAATTTTTGCTCGTATTACAGGCCACACCCGGTATATCTAAATAAAGTTAAAAAGTCGACGGTCAAAATGTCAAAAGTAGACTAGGTTAAATTCGATATTTAGACCGTCGATATTTTAATTATAGATATTTCAATTTTCGATATTTAGATACGTAGCCCTTCTACTAGAGAACCTGGAAACTGTAACAGAATCTTCTACCATGTCAACAAAAACGCGTTCACGAAATTCAATGTCATACAGAATAAACGCTCGACCCATTCACCAAATGGACACGTGCGACTCGTACAATGCGGTTTTAATGATCAAGTCTAACAAACGCCACGACGCACCCGCTTAACAATTTAATCTGGATTTTTTTTTTTTGTTAGAAACACAGTATTCTTATTCTTAAATTATAATTTTTTTACTGATGGAACTGTTTTAACTTAAGTATTTACATTTTCACCGAAGTCCTGTGGGCGTAACAAATTTGATATATAGGATGTTTGGCAGATGGACGGACATACTTTACGTGCTTAAATAGGGGCTAGATGGGGCCATTCCGCAACGTGGTCAAGCATATAAAAGTCACGGGCTCAAAGATTTTTTATTTTTCAAATACTCCGTTTTCATGACTTAAAAAAAAAATGTTGGTCCCAAGTGATTTTTTTATGTTCGACCACGTTGCATATGGCGCCATGCATCTATCCCCTATTTCCGTATCTATCTGCCAAACACCCTGTATACATAGTTACTATACTTAGTTAAATATGCGTGACTAGGTAATTAATTTCCTACTTTCCTTTTCATTAATTTAGTCAAAAGCCTATTTCATTACTAAATTCGAGTACTACTTTGTAGACCAAAGATAAAAATAGGCACCTACAAATGTCTAGGTCACTTTTAATTCAGCTAATTCATACCTCTATTTCTTAAACCACATAAGCTGTCCACTCAAAGGCTAGTGTGGTTAAAGCTTAGTCTCCTAAAGGGTATTAGAGGGCTCTTACTCCCGGCGAAGGTAGGTAACATCACATTAAATTGATTTCACTCGCCCGCCTGCCCCGATCGAGATATGCAGGGAATTAATATTCATTACATCCTGCCCACCGTCTAAGACAGACAAGCTAGCATGGATGGATCATGTACGAGGTGAACATGGAACCTCATTAAATATACCGCAAATGGATAATGAAATGACTGTGGAAATTAAAAACGAAATTCAGGAGTTATGTACCCCTGTGACGCAACGTACGAGTATCCCATTGGATACGTTGTAGTAGTAATCAGAGACTCTTTTTATATTTTAGTAATTTAAATCACACGAAAAAAAAACCTTTCCATAAAGTTGTAAACCGTTGCGCAGCGATCAGAGTTAGTAACCCAGTGAAATGTAGATAATAAAAGACGTGCTAAGCAAACCCGAATAAACTGACAATAATAATAATACAAGCGCAATCAAATAAAAAAAAACTCTACGAAAAAGCATTAATTTATATTAATGCTAAGAATAAAAAACCGGCCAAGAGCGTGTCGGACACGCCCAAAATAGGGTTCCGTAGCCATTACGAAAAAATTAAGTAATATTTTTCTAAGGATTTCGTATTTTATACGGAATCTTCCAAGTTTAGGTATATTTTATACCTTACGCTGCTATTTACTCATATACTACTAATAATTCTCAAGCAAACTTAACCGTTATAGTTTTCCTTGGAAGTTTGATATATTGACTACCATCCTGAATTTTTTCAAACTTTTCCACCCACCGGTTTAGATTTTAGAGGGGGGGGACGCTCGATTTTAATGAATATTTGCACTTTAAAGTTGAATATTTCGCAAACGCTTTACTGAATCGAAAAATCGTTTTAGCAAACCCCTAATGGTTTTAAAATATCTACCTATCCAACGATACCCCACACTATAGGGTTGGATGAGAAAAAAAAATCACCGCCACTTTACGTCTATGGGAGGTACCCTAAAAAAAATTGTTTTTGAATTTTTAATTGTACTATTTTGTCGGCATAGTTTACCTATATATCCGTGCAAAATTACAGCTTTCTAGCATTGATAGTCCCTGAGCAAAGCCGCGGACGGACAGACAGACGGACAGACAGACAGACAGACATGGCGAAACTATAAGGGTTCCGTTTTTGCCATTTTGGCTCCGGAACCCTAAAAAGACGTGCATTAAATTGTTTATGTTTATTTTTACTCAGTCCTTACTAAGCGTAATTGTTAGTATATTTAAGCTGTTTTAAATCACAGTTTTCAACACTATTATAAACATCGTAAGCATCACGTCTTTCACGATGGACCAGAGTTCTAAATGATTGACAGATGCAAGAGTTTTTTTCTTGATTATAAATCACTAGCTGTTGCCCGCGACTCCATCCGCATAGTATTCGTTTATCGCTATCCCGGGGAACTATGCAATTTTCCGGGATAAAAACTATCCTATTTCCTTCCCCGGGACTATCTGTATACCGAATTTCATCTAAATCGTTTCAGCGATTTAGACCAGAGGCCGTATTGCCTAATGTTTCTGACATTCGCGATCGCAATCAATTACATATTTCGCATACAAAAACTGTCATTTGATTGCGATCGCGAGTGTCAGAAACGTTAGGCAATAAGGCCTCTGGTTTAGTAACAAACATCCAAACATGTTCACAAACATTCACATTTATAATATTAGGAAGGAATACAAGACTTGTGTACCTACTGTACTGACCGTTAGTGGTTGCCACGAGCTCTAGCAACGTCTGACCGAGCCATGATTCGTCTTAAGAAGACCGGTAATAAACAGAGATGCCGGCTAAATGAGAATTCTCGGCCGAAGGCCCGCCGCGTTTGAATTCATTACAAGATAAGCCCGGATCTGATGCCCTTAAGATAATTAAATTTGAAATGCTTAAACTTAATGACTTTTGTTTTGGGAAAACCTGTAACGCAATAACGCACGCTTCGACGAGTTCGCGGAAAGTGCTACAGTTTTTTTTATGAGTCTCATTGCGATATTGGATTTGATTTCAAATAAGAGTTGCTTTTTTATCAAAATACAAATTAATTAAGAGCCTTTGGAACGTAATGTTACCGCGATAAGGTAAGGCTTTCGTAACTTTTTAGGGCTCCTTTCCTCAAAAGGAAAGGAAGTCCTATAAGATCAATTAACCTATTGTCCAGAAGCTTTTTCTAAGGACGTAATCATATTGAAATGAATACCGAAAACTGAACTCTCCAAATTCCTTGAAACGGTAAAAAAATTATATCAGCAATCAAATTCAATGAAATCAAAAGATACAGAATTTGAAACTTGGTTTCAGTTCTCCTAAAAACTTGATATTTGGTATGAAGGTAGCTTATAAATAGCTCACCCAAAAAAAGTCTGAACATCTTATTTTTGATTTCTGTCTAGGTCTTTATTTTAGGTATATTATAAAGTTTACTTTCACTGCGTACTTTTGCTGCCCGTTATGCGAACACTAGATTTTTATAGATATAGGCACCTATTTTGAACGGAATCTTCGATGAGCAATTACGTTGCATAATTGTACCTATTTCTTGATATTTTTTAGTTCATGCTTGGTTCATGGTATCTATTCTAAGTATTAATGTGTACTAATAATCTATATGTGTATTTTTACTGCTATAATTATTTTAGGTTTCGGCCCTTTGAATTGATATACATAGAGTTATACAATACCATTAATAAGTTACCTATTACATTTATTCATTCTGAGACGATGCGAAGTTCACCGGGTCAGCTAGTTGATTAAAAACAAAACATCATTATCATTCACACTGTTACACACGACCCATTGCTGGGCACAGGCCTCCACAAAGAAAATAAGAGCCCAAAAAAATCCATACTAATATTATAAATGCGAAAGTGTGTTAGTATGTTTGTGTGTTTGTATATTTGTCCGTCTTTCACGCCGTAACGGAGCGACGGATCGACATGATTTTTGGCATAGAGATAGTTTATGGGCCCGAGAGTGACATAGGCTACTTTTTATCCCGGAAAAATGCACAGTTCCCGAGGGAACAGCGCGCGATAACCGGATATCACGCGGGCGGAGCCGCGGGCAAAAGCTAGTACTAAAATAAAAATACTTACTTAAGCAGAAAGTACAGGTTCGTTCCTAAAGCTGTACAACAGGTTTGTTAGTATTTGTAATACAAAAGCGCACTGTACTAAGCTAAGCTCCTGCAGCCCGGCGTTAATCTTCCCGTGACGGAGCAAATGGAGCGGCAGGGAACCACTCTGAAGCAGAAACAATTTTCAAGATTATCAGATCAAGAACTTTCAAATAAAAAATTAAGATCCAAAGTTAATTTTATGTTTTTAACTATTCTTCCTCTCATATTAAAAGTAAATTTTTAAATTTGTCAGAATCCTCAGGCTAAAGTAAAATAGATTTCGACAAAATTTCCTAAATAGTATTTCGTAATATAGTTGAACACCGAAAAAAAAGTTAAGTACTTAGTTAACTTTTCGTCAGTCAACCGGAATTCTTAACAACTTATCGTGGCTGCTTTAAGAAAACTTTAAATGAGACTAAATTTAGTCAAGCACTTTTGCTATTTCTTTGCTACTAAAACATTTAACAAAATTTATATAATAATAATAATAATAATAATAATAATAAAATTGCTTTATGTATCTATGTCCCCTTATACTCGTAGTACCTACCGTACCTACACAATAAAAAAAAATTATAACAGCTTATTTACACACTTACAGCGTTATTCATAAAAAATCC
This sequence comes from Choristoneura rosaceana, assembly GCA_037349165.1. Classification (NCBI taxonomy): domain Eukaryota; kingdom Metazoa; phylum Arthropoda; class Insecta; order Lepidoptera; family Tortricidae; genus Choristoneura; species Choristoneura rosaceana. The sequence goes on from JAZBNJ010000033.1 coordinate 7,445,518, forward strand.
TTAATTGAGGTATGATCGGTCTGTTAGTTAACAGACTGATTAAGCTTGTTTGACGTTTGTCAAGAAGTATGATTCATAAACGCTTGCTAACGGTCTGCTAGTTGATGAGCTCCTGATAGACTGATTAGACGCGTTATGTTGGCACTCTTGACAAATCAAAGACAAAAAATGGCCTTATCGAGAATTAAAAAAAAAATTGACAGCAGTGACAGCAGAGATGCTTGTTTTCCCGCCATTTCCGATCCGCGTGTTTTAGTAGACCTAAACTAAGTGCCAAAAACCGTAACTATCTTAATCATCCTAATTTTTTTTTTTTTTCGTATTATTAGAGGATTTTTAAATATAAATTTCTGAAAATAATTGTTCCTGATTTTTTTTTAATCTTTGCGTAAATCTCCATAAAATATCTTCGGTATGGTATTTTGCTCTTGTCAAAGTCAGCTGTTCAACTTTGTGGCGGCCATTTTGTGACTTAGCAGGGAGATAAAGGAGGGTCTACGGTCTTCTAACTTTAGCAGAGCCTTGATCAACTGATTAGCGCTAACAGACGTTTATGAATCACGTTTTTTAGCATCGGGACATCAAGGAGCCTTCAAGGAGGCTCTAACTTTTTATGAATAAGGCTGTTAATTAGCACCTTATTTCTTCAAGGGATCATGATAATGATGGGATGTCAATCTTTGACAGATATTTTGTCAATGAATTATAAACACTTGCTTTTGCTCACCCGCAACAAACACGAGTCGTGGGTGAGTAAAGTTATTGTTCACATTTTCACTGATACTGGCCAAAGTAACATCTGATTCAACAGAAATTTTTGTCAGTCTATTATTTACACGTAAACTAATTAATCTTTTTACATAAAGCAAATGCCAACAAGTACCCTTCGGTGCATCCTCTAGATGGCAACACTATCCAGAGACAATACAAATAAGACTGCCATAGCGAGGTCCCGAGACTAGACAATGGTCTGTAATGGAAGCTGGCAGCTCCGTAATGACGCGATAGTGGAGGGGATTAGACGTAGACCTCACCTATTAGTGCTGCGCATTAGGTGAAATGTAAGCTCTTATAGTTTAGTAGGTTTGCCTGGCAAGTACAGTCATCGCTGGAAATTAGAGAGCAACGTGTCTTTAAGCTGATTCTCGCAAATATTTTAAGTAACTTTGCTAGTTAGAGTAAACATTGTTAAATACGAGTAATCTATACAGGAATTTATTCAATTAAAATACAAGAAATAAATAAAACAAAAGACAGTCAGGCTAATACATGTCAAAATTAAATCCACAAAGAAAAAAAAAATCCACAAAATGTTTCGTCAGGTAACTTAAGCTATAAACAAGAAATTAATACAGATCTACCCACAACTGGCTCCGCCAAAAACGCTTCCCCTTATTGCGCAAGTCTAAACCCAGCCCGACCCGCACCCGGTCCAAAAGTACCGAAAATACCCGCCGCATTACCGCGCTGTATTGCCAATGATATCCGTTGAACCAGGTACGAGCCCGATCTAGGATCGCCACCCCTTTCGCGCATTCGCACCCCCAAAGCCCTCACGAACGTTTTCGCTTCGGAGCACCATGGTCCTGCCGTCTCCACCGCGACTGGGACAAAATCATACCCTGGCGTTAAGTTTTGATACTTTATCCGCTTTAATCTAGCCGCATTTTCTGCAGCCGCACCAGCCCTACGCGTCGTCTGTGTGAGATGAGTGGGAGCATAAGTGCTCACACACGTTGCATCCCACAGCAAACTCCTCCCCCTTGCCCAGGGGACCAAGGTCAAACCATCCGGCCTTTTACGATCGGTGCGGCTTAAACCCTGAGGCTCCAGTACACAAGGCAAATTTGCGGCAACCAACGCGCGACGAATAATATCATTTAATGCATGATGCCTCGGAAACCTACCGGCACACCGGACACAACTTAAGCCATGATGCCCGTTTGACTCAACAGCAGCCCCACAAACACAACGATGAGGTTCACAAACAGCACATCCAAGCCTCAGGGCAGCACCCACCCTGAGCGAGTCATTGTCTAGCAAAGTCCCCAAATGCGATGAAGGCAACGCGTGCAACCAGGCGCCTGACTCGGGCTCCGCAACAGCCATCAGTCTAGCAACCTCAACCCCCGATGCCACTTCCAACATACCATTGTAGACCTGCCTACTAAGTATGTCGTCCCATGCTCTCTGCGTTCCAAGACTGTCGGGCCGCACGTCACCTGAGCCCCTGCTTACCCACTCAGAAATAGCTTCTTCCACGTACGGAACACGGACATTGCCACCATCAGAGCATATAATACGAGTGACAAGCCCCGAAGAAGCATGAGCCGAGGCTAAAAAAGCTACGAGTCCAAGATCATGCGCACGCCGAACCCCCAAACCCCCAAAACGAATTGGAAGAGTAGCCTGAATCCACTGTGGGCCGTCGAGGCTGACGTTTAATATTGACTCAAGGCCCAGGCGAAGAACCTGATCAAAATCATTAACGTGCCGCGGGAATAACCAGATCGGTGCTGTTCTAAAGGTGTAAACCATGCGTGGCGCAGCAAAACAATCCCGCAATAAAACCAAAGCTATATGGGCAGAAAGGTGCCGCAAACGCTCCAAAGACGCAGACAAAGAAGAAGCCTTTGCCTCCAGAGTACTCTCTACTCCGTCCACAAACAAAGGCGCCCCAAGGAGATTAAACGAAGCTTTATCCATTATTTTTAAGCCAGGCAATAACGTCTGAAAATCTAACGCTGTCACCGACGAAGCACACGAATACAACTCGCACTTCCCAGCATTAATCTCCAAACCCATAGCCGATAAAACAGGCAACATTTCCCGAAGATCATCTAAAACTATCTCTGGGCTCCCTCCCAACGTCCCATCATCCAAGTACCATACATTCAAGGGAGATTTCAGGGACGATACCACCTTTTGAATGGCCAAACAAAAAATCATTGGACCCAAAGGATCTCCTTGTTGGGCACCAACCTGAGATGATAATGCATTGCCGTTATAAAAGAGATTGCTTGGAGATGCGTAACACTGATACAAGAAAGGATATAATGTAGGTACAAAATCCTTAACCTCCTGTAAAAGTGTGTCCCTCTCTACGCTATTAAAAGCATTCCTTATATCAATTTTCAAAAGGACATTATCCGTACCGTCATTCGTCATCGCAAAAGACCGCGCTGCGTGGATAGCTGCCTCACAACCTAAAGGCGTGCCATAACCTATCTGATGAGGTTGAAGATATTCCGCTATCTCGTCCCTGACTGAGTGACACCCTAACTTAGCAACAAGCCGCCGTATTGTATTCCCGACTGCAATCGGTCTAACACCCCCATCTTTTTTAGATAAAGCACACAAAGAAGCGCCATATAAATATGGACAGACTTCCTTGTTAACCATGCCCCTCAAAATGAAATTGCATAGTTCAGTTAACAATTCTAGCAATCTGGTTCCATTACTACCCGCAGAAGAAGACGTTAACTCCTTCAAATGCTGAGGCCGCAACCCGTCCAAACCAGCCGCAGAACCATTGTAAAAAGAGCCCAACGCTCTTTGCACATCAGAAACAGAAACCGTCAAATGCGGGTGAGACGAACCCGGTTCTGCTGGGAACAGCAATTGCCTGGAGGGAAGAGGATGCTTCTCTCTCAAAGACTCCAAGGTTTCACCATTGTCTGGAGCAAGAGATGAGTCCGATAGCAGTAAGCGGACTGCACCCCTCAAATCCCCATCGTGAACCTTACCCTCGATAGCGCGATAAACTGATTGTGAGCCTCCAACAGACTCCTCGGGAAAATATAAATTCACACTGCCAATATTCTCCTTCACCTTAGAGGTAAGCGACCCACGAGCAGCATTGTCTGGAACCCTCAAAGCAGCAAAGGAAAAAGACAGCAGTGAGAACCATTCCCGCAAATCATTTGTTCGCAAAACATCATTTACTACATCACACAATTTTCCAGCTGCTAAAGTTCTCGCCCCTTTGGGTATGTGTTTCAAAACACGAACACTCTTTTTGAGCTGAGGGAGACTTTGAAGGCTCACCCCAACCGCGACATCACCTGACACCGCTGAGGACCCCGCGGCGACATCAGAACCAGCAGGTACACTGACACCCTTGTGTACACGCGCTATGTGCACATTAAGACCTCTGGGCCCGGCAAAAGACCTAGTCTGACCTGGGCAGAATGGGCACGGTAATTTCGATGGGCTGCCCATATTTTATTGCTTATACATACGTAGTTTTTACACAGAGGCCCTAAACAACATAAATAATAAGCTTAAACTACAATAATAGATGTATAAAATAACCTTAATAACTTAACACAACATTAACAAGACTAGAATACGAGAACTAAGAAAACCATCAAACATCAAGCATATTTTACATAAAACTATTATTTAAACATCGATTAAAACATTAAAATATTATTGTAAAAAAAAACAAAACATTCGAAATTAACATAAACAAAAAATTATTTAAAAAAATAAAAATAATAACATTAACGAAACAAAACCTTATATAAAGTTTAAACTAATGCCGCACAACGAAACGCCGATATTCAAACTGCAATCAGAGGGTAGGTCGTGCAAATTGCACCAGCTAGCCGCACTACCGCCGCCACTCGTCACATAGATGACAGACGTCAAGCGCCCCAACCAGTCCCGTTCCGGACAGCTGACACCCAGCTGTAGTGAAGCGTGTGCGCTATACATACACCCAAAAATTGGATATACGCGCGTGTGTGAGTGCCCAAACTTGAAAAGTGCAACTGTCATTGTATACTCCGCACTGTTCTTGATGGCAAAAACCCGGCGATAGATTTAATACTTGCTATTTCTCCTGGCGCACGCTCGATGACTCCAACAAAGCCACTTCTATGTCGCCAATTTCACCCCATAAATCGCAGTAAGTAAATAAAACAAATTATTGTTTAGATAGACAAAAACTTTCGGGTCTTGCGCCACCGGGGTTACCACCCCAAAAAAACATTGTTAAATGAGTTTATATTATAACTAGCTTTTGTGCGTAGCTCCGCCCACGTGGTATTTGGTTATCGTGCGCTATTACCTCGGAAACAAATACAAATACAAATATTCTTTATTGCACACCATAAAGCAATACAAAAATTTAAATATAAACACTTAGATACAGTGCATTTTTCCGGGATAAAAAGTAGCCTAAGTCACTCTCGGGACCATAAACTATTTCTATGCCAAAAATTACAACGATCCGTCGCTCCAATATGGCGTGAAAGCGAAACAAACGAACAAACTCACTTTCCCTTTATAATAGCACGGATTATATTCTAATAGACACGGTTGATCCACAAAACACTTCAGATAATCTAGAGTCGACACACCATGACAACCCCTGAAATCCTTCACCCTTTACCTTTCATTCGGCAGTCATCTCATGACAACTCGATCATTGAGTCTTACTTGTTTGCAGAAGTTATTGATGGGCCGCGGACCTCGTCAGACAATCAATCATCAGCCGTCAGGAGCGGTCCAGCGATAACCCTTGAATTTTGTTAGGACTTTGTTTGCTTAGGAATCAATTTGATGAGGTTATATCGGTACCAGGAAGGTATAGGTTTTGATTAAAAATTGTTCGCGGCAGTTACATAAAAAGATATCTTTAAGCGTGAAGCCGTGGTGTCCTAGTGGTTTGGCCCTCTTCTCAAGCAGAAGGTCGTGGGTTCAAACCCGGCTCGCACCTCTGAGTTTTTCGAAATTCATGTGCGAAATTACATTTGAAATTTATCACGAGCTTTACGGTGAAGGAAAACATCGTGAAGAAACCTGCACAAACCTGCGAAGAGATTCAATGGGGCGTGTGAAGTTCCCAATACGCAATTGTTCTGAGAGGAGGCCTGAGCCCAGCAGTGGGACGTACATAGGCTGGAATGGAAGGATGGTGGGAGATGTTCTACGGCTGATTTGATGATCAAAGTCAAAGTCAAAGTTTTTTTTTTGCATAAAATGTGGTACAATGTGGTTCTCAGTAGGTTATATTAAGTAAGTACTTCATGAATAAGTTTCATGATCATGATCTGTAAGCATCTTGAACATTTTGTCAAAAGTAACTCAGAAACGCATGATATCACAACATTTTATTACAATCAAAACGAGTTAAAGCCGTTAGATGGCGAGTGTGTTAAAAGTATTCTGCTTCAGTTATACGACTGTCAAAAAGATTTTTTAAAACTGTAGCACTAACAAAGAACGTAACGCATAAATGTGCCATATTACTTTTTATACCATGTCATGTTGACATCCCATTCATTTAGAAATCATAGCGAAATCGATTAAGAAAAGGTTCCATCCCGGTACGTGATTCAGTCTCCTTGACTCTACATACTCTCAGAATATTTATTAATTCTCCCATGCAGTCACCGCGTATGTGCCAGGCCGGATATTGCGTGGAATCAGTTATATTTGTAATTCGTATGTTAATTCTAGCCGGCTCTTATTTGCATAGGCGTGACGCGTTTGCATGGACCTATTCAGAAACGGTGTGACATGGCAAACCTCACAAACATCACAAATTGTATAAACAGTTTTGCAGGGCTATATGCAAAAAAAAACGATGTAAAAATAATGTCAAATAAATACTTTTTCATTCATTCATTCATTCCGCGGTGCGCAACTGGCGGCTTACAGAAGAACAAAATTCGAAATTATTGATACTCTTTTGTTTTTTTCCCGTCATTGCCTCTACTATTTGGCAAGGCGTAAGCCGAAATTTGATTTCTTGGATAGAAATAAAAAATACTTTTACTCGATTACAGCTAAATATCTCCTTAGTTACTTGTGAAATAAGGGCTGACTCTAACGCAGGTATTGTAAATATTATTTTTAAGGTTTGTTTCTTTTATATTTTGTAAAACATAATTCAAGTCTCGTTAGCTTTGTTTCTCTGGCCCGACGCTAAAACTAGACTTGGATGGGTGATGCAAGCAAGCAGTAAAGCAGGGTGTCTTATTCAAGCCCTTCCTTTTACCTGCTGTTCTTCCCATCTCCACTTCCACTCCGCTCCACTGCCTTGAAGCAGATCGCCGACGCGACTGGACCCTCCGAAGGTACCTTACACCCTGCCCTGAGCTATTTCCCTACTTGTCCTAAAAGTCTCAGGTCAGTGTAATTGTATATATTTTTCATAATAATTTTCAGAAAATTAGTACACGCAATTTCTCATTTACCGACCACGGGTTTCGTGACAAGCACATTAAGGTGGAGGGTTTTATTTGGGGGGTTGCAACCTGTTTACGAGAAAGTGTGATGAAAAAAAAATGTGACATATTGATTGATTGACTGACGGACTGTGTACAGCCTTAACCAGGGACGGTGAACCTTTATTGGTAAACGTGCCATGTTTTTAACCTGGCTATGACGTACTAATCAATGATTTTTGACTTAGTCGCATGGACTAAAACTGAACTATGAATGAAATTCATGCATTCGATGATAGCGGCATTGCCCCAAACCATTGGAGTTAGAGACTTTAAATTTGGCAGACGAATTCCTTAGGGATCAAAAATATAGGCGCACAAGTACAGTTTTTAAATTATTGGATAAAAAGCTAGCTAATTTGTTATTATTCCACCGAGGAAAAGCCGTGGGATAAAGCTAGCACATATTTTCGCAATTTATTGAATAAAAAAGACTGAAATATTTACTTTGATTTTTTGCGAGCTAATAAATGTCTTAATAGCATCTGAATTGAAAAGCTCTTTTATTCGTACCACCTGAAGTCGTAGCAATGAAATTACTTTAACGTCAGCGTAAGACCTGAATAGGGCTCAAAACTGATTTGTATGTGTTTCAATACCGGCGAACAGTTCAAGTACCTACTTACATGTTGGCAACCCTTAAAGAGATGGCGAACCTTTGTGAACCTGTGTGACTGTGTGTGGGTGGAAGTGCCATTTTTTCCTTAAATATCTTTCTATGACGTGCTATCAAAACTTTTTGACCTTGATAAGTGATTGTAAGGACGAAAATGAAACTATCAATAAAGTGGTCTACATGACATTCGATAATACGCTATTTCAGCTATTTGTCATCTTCTGAATTTGTTATGGTATTCAATATATTATTTAAATAATATTCTATGATATATCTGTCTATGTCTAAAACGTTTTCCTCTGTGCAGTAAGTATGGCGCTACATGCGTGTGTGAGTAATGTCTTTTTCTGTCTAATTTGGCGTTTCAACCCTTTTATAAAGGTAGCTTAAATATTTCTTTTTTCCTTCGATAGTATGCATAGCTAGAAGATTTGATTTATAAAATAAATAACAAATAGTCATATATAATTATATATCATATATTTATAATGTGTCCGAATTAATAAGTCGCGCGTCACAACCGGCACGCCATTCGTTTGCCATTTCTGTTCTAAAGCTAAACGATTCTGCAAAAGTTTTGCTGCAGTTCTGTCACTAAAATAGACTGTTGTTGATACGAAAGCTCCTCATAGAAGGTTTACATGGAAATGCTAAGGACGCTCATCTCTAGATGTACCAACACGGAACAATGTGTTGTAATATCAGCGTTAATAAAACGTGATCGCAAATCTTTTGTACCTTTTATAAGAGGCATAATGCAGTATTTCAATTTTCCATTGTCAATATTTTAAACTTTTAACAACTTTAAACATAAATCAGTTTGAAGCCTTTGAACGCCACGTTATTTAAACGCGCCATCGACGCGCGTCAACAACGCGTTTTTTTTTCTATAGAGCAGCCTTACAACTCGCTTGCGTATTGCGTTTGCATCGATACAAACGCGCGTTGATGCAGTGCTCAAACGCAGTGTTCAAAGGCCTTTAAACATTATATCGTGCTAAAAAATGTATTTCTCCTTCTTGTGTCATAATCCTCGTTGCTGAGGGTCATGACCTCCATGATCTATTTTCCAGCCAATCGCTCTCCATTTGGCACACGTCTTCGGCAGCGTGTATGGCTTTGTGAAAGTGTCTACAAATTGTACAAAATTATCGTTTGCTAAAAATATCTTAGCACGTTTATGGCGGTAACATTTACTGAGAGAAATTTAATTAAATATTTCATTTCCACACGACTGTGCGATCTCGGTTGCGTCGTGCCCCATTAAATCTGAGATTCCTTACGATTGTCTTCGTTATTCAACATATTGCTCTCACGTTCCGTGACTGCCTATTCGGAGACGTATTAGCTCTTAAAATACTACTTAAATGATACTTCTGTTGCCTATTGATCTTTGAGTGCTACAGGCGAGAAAAACGTTGCGTTCTGGACTTTTTTACTATTGCAAGCACTTTTTGAACTCTACGCTACGATGAAGAATTGTTATATGATTTTATTAATTACAAATTAAAATGTAAAAACTAGTTTTGCCTACGACTTCAAATGCGAAGAATTACGTTATCGCTATCTCACGGGAACCATACAATTTTTCCTGCATAAAAATTGTTCTATGTCCTTCCCAGAATCTTAAAAACTATCTCCATACCAAATCCCATCGAAATCGGTTCAGCAGTTTAAGCGTGAAGGGGTAACAAACAGATAGACAAAGCTATTTTAGCATTTGTAATATTAATAACACTAAAGTCACTAGGTACTCCTAGCTCGCCACGTCTCAATGCACATCTTGCTTATGTAGGTAAAAGCGAAACTAATTAACATGATAATACTCCACCATGATCCTACTCCATCCATCCATGATCCATGATCATACTCTGACTGAATGCTCCTCTCATCCACTCAAAGGTTGACTGGAAGAGATCCCTTTAAGGGATAAGTTCGCCTTTGTACATATTTGTTTTTTTTTGTCAACTGTATTTTACTTATTTTGTACAATAAAGAGTTTACATACATACATACATAATTACTTATAGGTAAAATTAAACTGAATAAATTGAGAAAACTGTTACACCCTGCAGGAAGTTAACACTAAAAGATGAAAAAAAACACATCTAAATCAATCATATCCCCGTCAATATGTACTCGTCAACATAACACGTTCTATTTTTACCAAAATAACAGTACCGAATGTAATGTATAACGTATGAGGCTATTCCTTCCAAAACGGCTGATTAAGCAAACGTAAAAATAAAGCGTTGATATTTTACGCTACATCCTTCTTACAACTAGGTCAAAGACGTAGCGCGAGCGAGAGGCAGTAGCGATGCGCATTTGTCACCAACAGAATACTCCCGTCGGCAACATTTCTTCTATGTTTCTGAGATTCCGCCGATTTCTCACGTGACCTCTTGTAATTGAGCTTTGCGAAATTCTTTCCCTTCCCAAGCCTTTTTTACCCTGTAACTTTTCAGTTGTCAAGATATTGTTCTGTTTCGGCACGTTTATCGGGCTAGAGATAAGATTTAAACCTTATTTACGCAGAGTCTTATTAACGGAGTGCGCAGTGAATTTTACAGAATACCGTTTTCACGAGCCGGCGAATGCACGTAATGGTTATTTCTTGTATATTTAGAAGAGAAGGCTTTGGTATCTGCGACTTTAGCCTCTTAGTTTATATTTGGTTTTGTCAGAAAATTTTAAGCTTTATTTTAATAAATAAATATTTGCTCAAACAATTCAAAATATTTCGCTGTTTTGAATTGAATAATTTAAACTTCTCAACTATACCTCTTTCAAATTTATGTTCGAAGATGTTCAATGGACTAACATCTATGGTTAAACCTATGAATATAGTAAATGCAATTTCTCTTTATTTAAGGTACCATAAAAACAAGATAAATTGTAATATTATTTTAGTGTTTCTAAATAAGTCTTGTGCTATTCATTAGTGTAATTTAAAGTAGGTAATAAAGTGCCGAGTGTTCCATTTGTTTTTCTTAATAAATATTAATAATTTATAAATATTAATAATGCTTAATAAATATTAATAAATTGATAATAGTTTGTAAATTTGGCTGGTTGACATCGGCTACGAATATTACTGCATACATGTAATTTTCATCAGTCCGGAGACTATTAGTCCGTGATGGTTTGCACGATAAATAGCTTGCTAATTTTACTGGTGTGATGGGCTGAACTGACGCCAGAATCACTGTGTAACCGATGTCATATAGTCTACCTTATAGGTATAGCTTATCAGCGACTAGATAGTCATAAATCATTTATTCGCAGAAAATAGTGTACAATAAGATGGTGAACAGGAATAATAATGACACAACTATTTAACTACACAGTAGCATGCAAATTATTTAAAAAACACTTAATTATTGTAATTCAAGTACAAGCAAATTAAATACTATATTTATATTAATAAAAAATTAGCCTTTGCAAGACAGAAATGCTTTGATGGTGTAGAATCTTTTTTGCAGTAGCCAATTGGGATGTCCCAAAAAAAATAACCTATAGTTTTTATCTTATTCTTGGAAAAAATAGGATATTTTAAGATACCTTTTTCATCGATTTTGAATTTGGATGAGTATTTAATTTTTTATAATTTTTTTACTAAATAAGCTGGATGACGTCACAGTGAGACAGCCACGTTCCATTGCCTAGAAAAATTCAGTTTTTACATAACATAATCTGTAGCATTACTGAAAGTCAAGTGACAGTCAACAATCATACAAGCACGGCACGGTCCTAAATGAACCATGACAAATAGTTACATTTATTTCTCTTCTTTTAGCTTCGATTATTCGTAGGTTTGTTTAATGGTGTGATAGTAAATACGTATTTTTTATTAAAATCTGATATTTACATTCTTTTATATTCACTTTAAACGTAGTTATTTAATACTTTTATTTGTGAAAATACATTGGTAAAATACTCGTATACATTTCGGACTTTACGATAAAATGACAACTGTTTAAAGCCGAATGCGCATCATGTGATTAAATTTCCATCTTTGTCACTCTTTGCTATTATAAGCAGGACAGCAACATTTCAAACTGTCAATTTGCTTTAAAGTGTAGACTTTCCTTTAGACCTGCATTTATGACGTAACACTGCAGGGGTCAAATGAAGGTCATTACTTAAATTTTATTTAATTAATTCAGATTATCATATTTTTGGAATCTGATTTCTGAAAACGCTTCACAAAGCCTATTTCTCCAAATGGTTTTCGATTTATTATACGTTGTAAAAAATTGGGACATCCCAATTATGCAACGTTCGTATACATACCCTATATGGCAGGCTAGTTATATTTGTAGGGACATGATTAAATATTCTTATGGCCATGCAAGAACAATTTCTGCTGCAGAGTTTGGAAACCGTTTTTGGTAGAATCAGTCTTGTTGGATATCTTGTACATCTCTACTGACCATCGGATGCGGAACAGATTCTGTACTTGTTGCGAGCCCACGGCTGCAATCCCCTGCTAACACGGGGCCGGTGCCCGCGGCCCTCGGCATTCCAATTTATTTCCTACCGCCAAATTGACGTACGAGACTTTCAACAAGAACGGTGCAGCTTGCTTTTTATTGCGGAACATGAGGTTGTTAACGGAGCGTTAGGGCAGGCGTCCTCGTTTTATGTCCGCGAAATAGGGTAGTGGACAATACGAAGCAATAGTAACAGGCGGGTATTACAAATTCTCTTCTTCTTTCTAAAGATTCTTTATCTATACTTGGTTTGAATAGGTATTTAACTAAATGTAAGTAAAACAACATTACTTGGTGTCTATTTGGTACTAGTATTTAAAATGTTTTGTTTTTTGTTATGTGTTGCTTGGAGTCTTAAATATTGAAATTCCCCCATTAAAATATCTAAACATTTACATTTCTGTATTGAAATACACTAGTCTGTTTGTATTACAATGATAGATAAGTAAAATGTTTAAAATACTTGAATGTACCAAATGCTGCAGCTGCTAGCTGAAGTTTGTTTACATTTAGTTAAATACCTATCCAAACCAAGTCAGTTAGTAAGATTATCAGTAAATATTGAAAGAAAGAAAGAAAGAATAAATTTATTTACATAAATTCGGCATAACAAAAATATAAGTAAAATTCCAGCTAAAAAACAGACAATCTTATATATGTATTAGGCACCAAGAAAGAAATATTGGACAAGTATTTTTTCTTTTCTCAATCAACATGAAGAAACATGACAAAGATAAATCATTAGTAAAAATCGTACGTAAGTGTGACGTCACACGGAACTAAACAACCATACGTACAAATTTATTTTTTGAAATCTATCTGATAGACTAATTATAAAATTATGTTTTAATTTTAGTCTATTTCCACTCTTGCTTAACGAAGTACGTCTACCAATAATGATCTTAATGACACACGGTGCACCATCGACGTACTCGTACCTTCATTCATTACTTGTGTGTTCAACTCAGGTGTATTAAATACACTACATATTCAGAGAAGGTATTTGAATCAGCATATTAAGCAGGTACCCCACCTGGTCCCAGGAGACAGGCCAAGTCCACTCAAACACACTTAACGTCTTTAATACGTAAAGACGTCTGTGCTCTAAACTGACTCCACTGAATTCAGTATTACCAAAGCAAGGATTAGGTACTTCAAGTACACTAGGGTCAGACGTCAACATTTAAGTAGACGTGCGATTATTTCGAGTGTTTAACGTTAGTTCATTTATCAACTTTTATTCATTTTACTGCCAAAAAAAGTAAAATTATGTAAGAAAATATTAATTGATAGGAATTAACACTTAAAACAAAAAAAAACGAAATGACAACGACGACGAATGATGACCAAAATGAGCTTTAAGTTGATGAACTCTTTGTCTAATAATTTAAAGTATATCCTGTACTAAATTACCTACAATTCCACTTTATGATTTAAATATAGACTTTTATATTCTTTAAAAATGAATTCATGTCTATTAAGGGTTTTTAAGGAAAGTAAAAGTCTATAACGAACAATTATTGGCGTAGACACATTAACTCATACATTAAAAAAAGTTCTATCAGACTTTTAATTTTAATTCAATTCTTATGGAATAATCGCGAAACTAACAGAAATGCTACGTTGCCAGGGCAGCAGGTATAAACGCTCTTAACGCGTCATGTATTTTTTAAAAGTCAATTAGACCTAAGGTTTGTTCCTATAAAAAAAATATGTTTGTGTTTACCTATTTAAAGATGTAAAGAATGTAAGTAACCAAAAATTCTGGAAAAAAAATATGAATGCTTACTCACTTTGCTGCACTTTTAATGGGGTGCGGGGCCTTCTGTCACATGTATCTTGAATACCTACTAGGAGGTCTCTAACCGTATTAGTTGTACAAATAGTAATTTTAATAAATGCATTTTTCATTTTCATTTTTCAAAATAAAATAATATGGGATGGTCGTAGAAACGCCAATCTGCGAGATACCTTAATAACTAACTGTTCTGCACTGAAGAGATAATTCTTGTAAACTGGAGAGCTACCAAGGTGAGTTCAGCTCAAATATTTACAAGCAAAGGGAAAAGACTTAATTGCTTTGTGTACACTGTACCTGTCCTGAAATATAAATACAAATAACCTTTTCAGGGGTGCAGGTCTAAGTTTATATAAATTATCCTTTGTTATTTTCTTTACTATTTTTTTTTCGCTATCATTCTCCATTCTGTCTGCATTTACTTTTGGCGTCGTTTGTAACAAAAAGTATAAATAATTCAAGTGAATTAATAATAAACTCGCTGACAGCAAAATTGCATCAAAATTTCTGACTAAAATAGTGAAGAAGGTCCTCAGTTCTTCTACAATATCTCAGTTCTGCAATATAGTATTTCTAGTAGGTAAATAAGTATATTTATCACATCACACCTTGCTATGTCGCTTTATTTCCCATCTCGGAAACAATTTCGCCAAACAAAGCGAATAATTATTTTAAACAATCTCCTGAGGAAAAGTCTCGTTAGAATTTTGTATTTTTATTGTATAGATCATGTTTATATATTTTTTTAAATAATTTATTGAATCAGGCGTTATTTTGCGGAGGTCCATATTAATGAACTAAAACAATAGTTAATTAATTAATAAGTAATTGTTTTAGTTCATTATTATTTTAAGGGATCTCTACCAGTCAACTTTTGCATGAAATTGAGAGGAGCAATCACTTAGGGACCGACAAAGAATATTTTCACAGCTTAAATAAAAATCTCCAAAGGCGAACCCAAATTGGAAAGTAAAAGTAAAAAAGGTTTATTCAAAATAAATGTTTTAAATCGTTTACAGTTTCCTACTTGGGATTCACAACATCAGCATCAGCATGCTGAGATGACTAGAATTATTTGGTGAAACATGAAATTGAAAGCGAAACAATGTGTTGTCTAGCGCAACCCAAACTAGGCTAACCTGTCTATCTTGGCGACCATGTGAGTATCAAATAAATGAAATGAATAATTTTAATGCAAATGTAATAAGACTGTTTCATTGCTGACTATAATTTAAAATTATGAAATGACACGATTTCAACCTGTATGGGATTAAGATTAATAACTGCAACCTCAAATTGTAACTCCTGAGTACACTCGTCGCTAACTTCCCGATGTAGTTAGTTCCCGTTTGCCTTAAAGATTAATACGAGTAGGTCCCAACTTAAAAGAAAAATAAAGAGCCCAGCGTCTTTATAAAGTTTCAGACGAGCTTAACTTCGTAAGTAACTTTGAAAGAACGGAATCAATAGGTAGTCTCGATATTACTTTTTTCAGATCAGAAAGTCATGGTATTATTCAATCAAGATACATAACTAACTTCATATTTATATTCGTAGAACTAAAGCAAATAGACGTAGGAAAATTTTATTTTTATTACATTTACTTACATACTAGCCTTAGCCTTAGGTATTTCTCTCATAGTGTATGAGAAAATTACTGCTGGAATCATGTAACCATCTCTCGTTTGCCATGTGCACCCTTTGCTTATTAATTATTTTAAAAAGAGCGCTTTAGTGAATAAGGGAGTCACGAAGATTCGTTCTAGTCTTATTGGAGTAGAAATTCACGATTTTTAGCAACGCTTGGGTAAATTCTTGAGTGTATTCTCTTAAGGCAAGCTATCTTATTAAGCAAGTGGCCGAACAATTCGTTTTCTCCACTTTGAATCGCTAATGCGCTCTCCCTTACAGCTTTTTATCTGTTTTCCTTTATATCGTTATTCACCGAGAAATGAGCGAATTGATTACTTAATCCAATATTGGGGTTTCTTTGGTCGCTTTGATTATTCCAATTCCATTTGCCCAACTACCTACTCCGGCGAAAGCTCGGCCAACGATTATTTCCTCCTGATGTAAATATAAGAATGTTTTTGTTGGAAGAAAAAACAAAGCGTTCGTAGCGACAAAGATAAGCGTGCCTACTTGTTCGTAAAGCATAATATGATTTAAATACACAATCGTTTGTGACGCTCATATTTATAAGGGATATTTCGGCGTCTTACATTACATTTCACATTTTGTTGATTTATGCCGCAACATCTTATTTAAATGTCATAATTGTTTCGTGTTTTTAGTAGCGAAGTGGATGCTCAATCAATTTTTATGAATAGACAAGTTATAAAAAAAAAAAAAATTAATCATAAGAATGTTATTTTAATGCGAAAGGAGATAATACCGGTGCTTACAGTTGTTGTTTGGTTTGGAAAAAATAAGGTAGAGTTAGTCTCGCAATAGACGAAAGTGGTTCTGCATTTGATTTTCAGATTCAATTCAATCGTTAAGTCTGTCATTAAACAATACAGGTAAACATAATGCTTAGCTACAACATAATAGGCACACCGTCGAATCAATCCCACGCACTCGCTCAAAGTTTAATTCTTTACTTAACATGGATTCAATTTGCGCAAGTGTCAAGGAGGGGAGCAAAAGCCTTCGCCCTGAAACCTGTTAAAACGTAATTAGCTAATTTGTTAGAGACGACATATGTTTAGACGCGTCTTTACGGTGAAACGACGGTATTCTGCCACAAATTTAGGATTTTACCATTAGGTAAGAGTATTTTTCGAAGTACAACATTTTGTTTTTCCTCGTGGTGCTAGTTCGGTTGCTATGTAAACATTGTATCGTATTGTATTGTAACTCATTATTGTACATAAAACATATGACGAGTATATGTCGTTCGAGAAAGATAAATAAAATACTATACCTCTAATGACATTAAGGAAGACTATTTTAACGTTATTTTCAAATTTAAACCACCATGATGCCATGATTTTCAATAATCAAAACATGGCATCGATCATGTGATCCACCTAGTCAAAGTTTAATAAGTTCGTCAACAATCATTACGTGTATAATATAAAATAAAATCGTACAAAATCGGATGAGCGGCGAAACAGCCGCAAACCGAAGTTGTTTTCTTATTTGAAAATCCCCGGGGTCCAGGCACATCTCGTGTATTTTTTATTTCACTAATGTTGTAGTTTTAGACTACATAGGTATAATTTATTTACTCGGGGCTAGCTCGACCCTTAAATGAACTCTAAAATACCCAGGAGGCCACCGGCGAAGCGATTATGCTCCATCAAAGCATCCCAAACCAACAGAAACATTTTTAATCAACCGATTTACTCCGAAGCAATGATTTGCTCACAGCTGCAAATTGTGCCCTCATTCGTTTATTCGTTGAGTTAAACAATTCGGGGTCAATTTGTTGAATTATTTGGCGGGAAAAGAAACAATAAAAAAACCTTTTGAAGCTCTAAATGATTATCGAGTCTTAAATTACTGAAATTTTCGACCAGTTCCGAATGTTAGATGAGATAAAAGATGTACCGCTTTGAAAAGGAAAGTCTTATGTTATAATTGAAGTAAATTGAAATATTTTGGGTTATTTTTATCGGTACTTTGTCGGGCTTAGATAAGAATTATAGGGAAAGGGCGCTCTTAATGCTTCTTTTAATAGCTGATATTTTAATTACGCTTTGTTAGATTTTGCTTTTTATATTAAGTATTAAACCTTTACCTGGATGATTTTTATACGCTGTTATTAAGAATGTATAAAAACTGGGGATCACCGTACAATTGTCATTAGGTATTACCTTTCATTATTACCCCGAAAAACATGTTTCTTGATGCTCCCTTCTATTTTAACTTTAAAGAATGTGGCATTTATTTGGTTCAATCGGTACCACCACCTCTTTTTTTAAAAAAAAAAAGGGAATCCAAACAATTAAATACAATGAACTTATTATGCCACTATTGGAAAAACCCACTGGGAGTTTATGTAACAATATGCGAGTTACAGCCCATTAGTACATAGATCTTTAGGTACTAAAGATAATTAAGTTTAAGTATATCTAGTTAGTTGTTAGTAGTTAGGTACTTTGTTGTCACTCTCAAGGATATATTTTTTGCAGTAATAAGACTAAACAATAAAAATAAGTAACGTAATAACTCATAGTGTTATAGTTAGTGGTAGTTAATTAGTTTATTTTATGCGATTGATGTTGTTATGGTACCCATATGATTATACCTTACTTAATGCCTGCGTGATTACCCATAATGAGCTGCCGATATTACAATGCAGTTGCACGCATCATTTACCACGGGCAAACTGAAGATAATTACCTATTAATGTTTTGTAGACCGCGGTCCGTACTGCACATAGTACAGTAATGAGGGCTACTGTTTTCGCGCTCACCAGTTGGCGCCACTGTAGACAAAGGTCCTGCCTCAAGTATAATGTTTAGTTGTTATTTCGGGCGTGAAAACAATATACCTTAAAATCGTACAATAAGAATATCGAGCATGCCACAGTGTTGCGTAGTCCTGTTTTGTTCGGAAAAAAAGGAGGACAAAGGTTTCCGAAAGACAAAACTGTCTCAAAAATACAGACATTCATTGCGCCATAACGCATATTTGCCATAATTAATTTAAGGTAACTTAGCTTTCGCCCGCGGCTCCGCCCGCGTGGTATTCGGTTATCGCGCGCTGTTCCCTCGGGAACTGTGCATTTTTTCCGAGATAAAAAGTAGCCTGTGTCACTCTCGGGACCATAAACTATCTCTATGCCAAAAATCTCGATGATCCGTCGCTCCGTTACGGCGTGAAAGCGTAGCAAACAAACTCACTTTCCCCTTTATAATAGTAAGGATATATAAGGAATAAGGATAGACATAGTATAATAAGGTGGCGGGTGAGAAGAGTAAGTTTTTTAGTTCAATGATATGGTCCTCCACAAATTAACGCTTGATTCAATAATTTTTGGCAACCCGATGGTAATAAAGTTGTTACGACGCTACGTCACTGGTCCTTCCTATAAATAAATAAAATAAATATATAAATATCGTGGGACACGTGACACCAAACTAAGCAAAGCTTGTACTATGGGCACTAGGCAATGGATAAACATACTTATATAGATAAATACATACCTAAATACATATTAAACATCCAAGACCCGAGAACAAACATTCGTATTATTCATACAAATATCTGCCCCGGCCGGGATTCGAACCCCGGACCTCAAGCTTCGTAGTCAGGTTCTCTAACCACTTAGCCATCCGGTCGACAATATCTGATAGCTAGTGGTGGACTGTATTGAAACTAATGGAAGTATTGATGGAAACACGTGTTTAAAGATAGGTAATTTAATAAGAAATCACAATATTTTTTATAGGAGCCGACAGATCGGGCAAACGAGTCACAACTGACAATTAGAGTAAAAAACATATTTAAAAGGCAAGACATTGACACAAACTGTAAAAAAGGTCGCACCGCAGGCAGTCGCCAAAAATATCGTTCCTATAATATCAAAGACGTTTGAAATACATGCCCAACACGAGTTTAAATGTTGGGCGACAACGCGCTCAGATTAACGGCGGCTGGCGGCGGGCCAACCGCCAGTTTTATACAATCAGCATTTCACCAGTGCATTGCCACAGTACACAGAATAGATAGGTCATACGTACGACATGACAATAGTTAACGGTAAATATTTCAAAGCTGCTCGAAGAAAAAGTCAGTTGAATGACTTCAAAAAGTAATTTTCGGTTGTTATTCATTAATTTATTTATTCTTTAACCCCATACTAATTACTAACAGTTATAAATTTTAACTTAAATCTGATATCTGTTACCTTTTCACGGTCGCTATGCACGCTGCTACACTCGATTCACACCGTGATGTCAGAGATGTCAAGAATGGTAAAGCTTGTGCACTAAATGCAAGGTATTCAGTCTGATGCCATCCCTAACACATTTATCTCATTCTCTGCGTTGCTTAAGACCGTTTATGCCTGCTCAGCTGGCAACATTGCATTTATATTAGTTTTTCTCGATTATTCCATAAAAAAATAAATGAAAATTAAAGATATTGTCTGATACACTTCTTAATATATAAGTTAATGTGTCTACTCCAATAATTATTCGTTATAGACTTTTATATTCTTTAAAAACGATTTAATGTTCATAACGATTTTTAACTAATACAAAAGTCTATAACGAATAATTATTGGAGTAGACAAATTAAATTATGTATTATGTATGTATGTAAACTCTTTATTGTACAAAATAATAAAACAAACACAATTGACAAAAAATTATAGTACAAAGGCGAACTTGTCTCTCCTTACCATTACCCGAACATATATCCTTATTCTTATATTATTAAGAAGTGTTCTATCAGACAGCATATTCAATTTTTATTAAATTTTTATGGAATAATCGAGAAAAACTAACGAAAATGCAACGTTTCCAGCTTAGCCAGATATAAACGCTCTTAATAAAAATGTTCACTCAAGTCATGGTAGGTAATTTTTTTTTTAGTTGCAATGCAAGCTGACTACTGCTTTTAGTATAAACACTGCGAGCACTCGTGACGAGACTCGAGAATGTCTCTCAATCATATTTCAACCCACTTTGTGCATTTTTGTCGACTTCCGCATGTTTGCGTCTCAGGGCCATGACATGAATAAATAAAAGATGTAGACAGTTTATTTGACACGACCTTTTGCAAGTGTTAACATATATTTTTTCTCGTGTACTTTACCAATTGGGTCCTTGTATATTTTAGGATGAACACTCCTTCATCTGTATTGTCGAAGGACCTTATTTCATTGTTAGTTTAGAAGAGTGAAAACCCAAACAATTTCGTTAAACTAAAGCTAGTGTCAGTAGACCATTTTATTTGTTTGCACGATTGTGAGCTTATATTGAAATGGACTTTGCCTTTTTGTTTAAACAAACCGTGTTCGTATAAATTCATCCGTTTCAAAGCTACAATTCCAGAGGCAGCACAGGCAAATATAAAAGTTTTGTTTAGAGAATAACAGACTGGCGATCCATCGCTTCAAAAGTTACTTTCACATTCATAAGTCTAAGGGCCTGTTTCACCACTTGTCGACTAACTTTAAGTGACAGATAAAAGTTATGCCGTCTTTGTTTATTCGGACAAAACAAGCAGAGACGGCATCACTGATATCCGTCACTTCAAGTTAGTCAACAGTGGTGAAAAAGGCCCTAAGACTAGTAGATTTCAGATTTCATTTTTATATCGAATAAAATGAAAATGAAAACACATCTATACTAATATAATAAATACGAAAGTATAGTGTGATTGTATTTTTGTATGTTTGTCCCTCTTTCACGTTGAAACGGAGAGACGGCTTGACGTGATTTTTGGCACAGAGATAGTTTATGGGCCAGAGAGTAACACAGTCTACTTTCTATCCCGGAAAAATGCGTAATTCCCGAGGGAATAGCGCGCGATAACCGAACTCCACGCGGGTAAAGCCGCGGACAAAAGCTAGTAAAAAATAATTTACGAAATGATATACGAAACTTCTACTCGTAGATACTTGTTGAAATTGTACTTAAACGAATAAAAATCCAGTCGTAAAAGTACAAAGTAAAAGTAAAGCTTTAGTATTTGCTTAACAAAGAAAACTTGTTTATCAGCATATCCAATTTTAGTAATTCCTACCATCAGCCCAGTACAAAGCTCAGTACGGTCCAATAGATGGCTTATCTAGGCTTAGGGATTTATTTAACTATAAAGACCTTTGTGTTATAGCCTCAATCAGACAGCTTTTGTACTACACGCGAACAAAGTAGGTATATATAGTCAAAATAAAAGCGCAAAGTATCTACAATGCAATCAAGAGTTGACTTAAGCTTATAGGTATTATTTCTTAATTTCTAATAATCTATGTGACCATTGCCAAACATTTTTAACGGGAGGAAATATTGGTCAAGTGAGAATTCGACTCGCACACGCAGAATTAGGTAGGTACAATAAGTTACAACTTTCTAGCAGTAGCAGTATTCACTCTGTGCCGGAGATGGACGGACGTACGGACTTTATAAAATAATAAGCCCTCCTTATAGGACTATGAAACCCTAAAAAAACACTCTCTTTTTTATAGCAGCCATTGCAACACACATTCTGTGTAAAATTCAAGTATCAGCTAATCACGTTTCAAAAGATACAGACGCCGTCCTAACGCTGTGTATAAAGATGCTGAAAGGTTAATAGGATCCCGTTGGGCACTCTTTGGGAAGCGTGGTGGCCTAGTGGTTTGACCTATCGCCTCTCAAGCAGAGGGTCGTGGGTTTAAACCTTGGCTCGCACCTCTTAAGTTTTTTGAAATTCATGTGCGGAGTTACATTCAAAATTTACCACAAGCTTTGCGGTGAAGGAAAACATCGTGAGGAAACCTGCACAAACCTGCGAAGCAATTCAATGGTGCGTGTGAAATTCCCAATCCGTACTGGGCATGCGTGGTAACTATGGCCCAAGCCCTCTTGTTCTGAGAGGAGGCCTGTGCCCAGCAGTGGGACGTATATAGGCTGGGATGGGATGGGCACTCTTTGGTTATGGAACTTTAAGGGGCATGACAATCTCCTGTCGTAAGTACTTTATCAAATTATCAGGAGACAGTTCATTCAACTGCGGCCATTCATTAACGAGGCTGGCAATGGCTGGTGAGTTGGAAATTTCGTGGCCAAAGTTCGTGTCGCTGAAGTGCATGTGATATATGAGCTTTGAAATAAAACTAGTTGAAACGAATGGCGTTTAATTAATTGTATGTACTCGTATGTATGTACGTATGTCAACTCTTTATTGTACAAAAGAAAAGAAACAGGACACAAATGGACGAGCTTTTTTTTAACTTTAAGTACTTCGGGGTTATTATAAAACTATCCTAACCAACCTATAGGGTTTTACAGGACAGTCCTTAAATATATCGAAAAATAAATTCAAATTCAAATCATTTATTCTGTAAATAGGCCGCAATGGGCACTTTTACTTGTCATTTTTTAAACTTACCAGTGCTCTCGGAAAGATACTCACTCATTGCCAAGAAGAATGCGGCGCAAGAAACTAAACAGAAAGTCATTTTTTCAAAATAAAATAATTACAAATAAAATACTTAAAAACAATAAAATGAAAGAAATAAATACAAAATAATAATAACACAGGGATGTATGGGGAATGGGAAATATTCAGTGTCAAGAAAAAATTCATTCATCTGTATGAAACAGTTAAGAAATTAATAATTTCGGCGAAAAACTAGGATCCCATACGCCCCATTGCCGGGCACAGACTTCTTCTTAAAATGAGAGCCCTTGGGCCGTAGTTCCCACACGAGCACAGTACGGATTGAGAACTTTGTTACCATGAGGTCGTTATTGTCGCCGGCAAGCTGAAATATTTGTTTTCGATATTTTAGCTATAAATTAGTTATTTATAACGCAAAGCCTACTCACCTTGAAAAAGTAAATCGCCTGTAAATATTTATTCAACATTTTGTCCTCAGATTATGGAGGCATGACACTAGATATTTAGGCACAGTCAACCAATTTGTTTCCTAGGCCACCACGGAACTTTATCATAGTAAATACTTTATGTGTCTATAATAATGTTTATCGAAGAAGTAACAGGCCGTCAAGCTCCCAGTCTGCACTGGGCCCGCGTGGGAACTACGGGCCAAGCCCTCCTATTCTGAGGGGAGGCCTATGCCCAGCAGTGGGACGTATATAGACTGGGATAGTGATGCAATATTTTTGGCGTGTGTAATGATCGGTATAACAACGTTTGATATAATTTCAAAGGATGTAACGACATTTGATATAATTTCAAAACAGATTTTTTTTATAATATAAACCTAACCTAACCCCTTTGGACATCAAATAATTTTTTATTACCTATATCCTTCGTTACGCACCAATCTTTTTGTCCCAATATTCTCACGGGATCCATGTGAAATCCCAAAATCGTAGCCACCAAGTTTAAAAAGTATATATTACACTGGTGTTCATACAAAGCAGTTAAACAGAGAATATTGGGGAACACCCAAATACTCCGAAATATTTAATTCCGAATTTGCTTATTCCGATTTTCAAAACTCCGAATTTCACAATTCCTAAGACTTGTGATTCCGATTAATCAAAAATACGAAATTTATTTAGCCGAATTTCAAAATTCCGATTGTTTTTATATCCGATTTTTATAACTCCGAAGAATAAAAAGTACGAAGTATTATAAGCCCGAAAAGCAGTATTCCGACTATCAATTTCCCGAAATTTCATTGCTGTTTCGGAATTTTGACATTCGGTGAAATAAATTTCGTATTTTTGATTAATCGGAATTATATATCTTAGGAATTGTGAAATTCGGAATTTTGAAAATCGGAATACCTACTAAAAAAATATTTCAGACTATTTGGGTGTTCCTAAAATTATGCTGAATTGCTACATTCATGACAATTAATAACAATATCGATTCGGATTATTTTTTAGGTCAGTCTAACCTGTTTAGGTTAGGTTAGGTTAGAATTGCGTCAAGGCGCGCAGCGCCTTAACTACGCGGAATAGGTTTCTACGCTTCGCGGAGCTCCGTCGAGTTTGCCTTAGAGTCGTAAAATTTTTGGCGAAAGAACTTATGTATACCTATGCACGCACACCATGTAATTGATGCATTTTAAATTCGGGTTTTAGGTAGCTGAGGTAGGGATCTTAAACGTTGGGGGGGAGGGGGGTTTAAATTATTGATTTATTAGTTATAAGTAACAGTTATTTGCTGAATTTCGAAAATCGGTGTTTTAGTTATCGGAATTCGTATTTTTGGTATTCGGATTATTATTTAGTCGGACTTCTTATTGTTAGGAGTATTGAAATTCGGAATTTTGAAAATCGGTATTTTGGTATTCGGAATTCGTATTTTTGACATTTCGGATTACTATTGAGTCGGACTTTTTATTGTTCGGTTTATTAAACTTCGGAATTTTGAAAATCGTACTTTTAAACATTAGGTATTTTAAATTTTCGGAATTATAAAAATCGGATTTATGAACAATCGGAATAGTCATATTAGGAGTTTTAAAACATTCGGAATTATTAAAATCGGTATTTTGAAGTTCGTGATTCCGACTTTCGGAATTTCGTTTTTCGTATTTATGTAGTGTACCCAGAATATTGCGATGTACAAAATCGTAAAATCGCAGAATTCCAATTCGACTGCCAGACCTAATGGTTTACACGAGTGAAGCCGCGGTTAAAGGCTAGTATTAGTACAATTAAAACCAGTTTTTACTACTTCACTTGATCTCATATCACGTAGCGAGCTATTCGCCTTTGTATGATCATTGTGCTGTTAACATGTTACTGCTCCCTCGAGTAAGCGGTTGCACGAGCGCTTGAATCCATTAAGTGAAAGAGCAGCAGACAGGTTAAATTTTATTTCGCTACGAGTATGTTATGAGTAAACATATTCTTCAACAATTGGCTGTTGTAATATTACAAGGATGCAATTTAACTTATAATAGGTAAACTCTAATCTTGTTCATCATCATCATCATCTCAGCCTAGTATATACGTCCCACTGCTGGGCACAGGCCTCCTCTCAGAACAAGTGGCTTGGGCCATGGTACCCACGCGGGCCCAGTGCGGATTGGGAACTTAACACGCACCATTGAATTGCTTCGCAGGTTTATCCAGGTTTCCTCACGATGGTTTCCTTTACCGTAA
Organism: Choristoneura rosaceana; assembly: GCA_037349165.1. Lineage (NCBI taxonomy): Eukaryota > Metazoa > Arthropoda > Insecta > Lepidoptera > Tortricidae > Choristoneura > Choristoneura rosaceana. The sequence goes on from JAZBNJ010000033.1 coordinate 7,471,416, forward strand.
AGCTCGTGGTAAGTTTCAAATGTAATTCCGCACAGGAATTTCGAAAAACTCAGAGGTGCGAGCTAGGGTTTGAACCCACGACCCTCTGCTTGAGAGGCGATAGGTCAAACCACTAGGCCACCACGGCTTTTCTTGTATTTACCTACAATGGAGCGGATGGTGATTCAGGGCAGAGTTGAAGGCAAGAGACCATATGGTCGATCATCAATCCCATGGACATCAAGTCTTTCACCAAGTTCCCTATAGTAGAACATGCTTGTCAAGCGGCCAATAAAGACCGGTGATGAATCTCGAAAGTGGACTGTTGTAGACTGATGATGATGATGATTAATCTCGAAGGCAGCGACCGCAGTAATGGGCGACCTCGCATGGCCATGACTACTCTGTCAAGATTGTCCGACTTAGAACGTCTATCCGAAGTATTTTCAAGTAATAGCATTAATAGCAAAAAAAGTGTGTTTCGGCGTGAAGAGTAGGTAAGACAGCCGGTGAAATTACTGGCACTTGAGGTATCCCATCTTAGGCCTCTAGGTTGGCAACGCATCAGCAATACCCACCCATGGTGTTGCAGATGTTTATGGGCAGTGGTGATCTCTCGAGATGAGATCCACTTGTTCGTTTGCCATCCAGTCGAATAAAAACGTCGCCGTGCTGATTTGTTATTCAGCTTACAAAAAGAGTTCATCTCATTGACAACCAAATTTAAAGGCGCACCTGTGCCGTCGTTAGTGCAGTCGGCTAACCCCCGCATTCATGCCTTACAAGCCAAAGCATTTAATTCTTTATGAAAATGGACGTGCTCGTTAACATCCCCTGAGCGGGCATCATAAAGGCCCAAATACACGGTGCGAATCTGTAAAGGTTTCCACCACATACCTAGTGGAGAATGGATGAAAAATTTAGAAACGCTTGAAACTTTTTATATCAATATGACCTTTCTAATTAACAGAAAAAAATTGCAGATTTTTAAGTAGCTTCAATTAATTTAAAACAAATGAGAGTTTTTTTTACCGCCAAATTATGACAGTCCGGTTGGTTACGGGTTGTTCTATAGTCCATAAAAAAAACATTAAAAAAGAATTTATGTGTCTTTGACTCGATCGTGTGGACAGGTGACACACTTTACCGATTAAAAAAAAATTCAATCGTTTCTAAAATTTTCATCCATTCCCCATTAGGGGCAAGAAACTTTTTCGTGTGTATTTCATTTCTAAATCGTATTTATTTAATTTTTTTCTGTTCTGATATGAAATATGCATGTTTATTGATTTTTATAAATTATAGTAGTCACCCACCGTCTCATTTTCTGAGCAATTCAATCAAACGGCGCTTTATAATACAATGAGCTGTTAATATTACCTTACGTACTGTGTGTCATTAATAAATGTTTAATTAATTGGTCCAGGCGTTACTTTGCGTGGATTTATGTATAAGTATATCAATAAACTACCATTTTTTACGTTGCTTCTTTGTTATTGTCTGTAGTCAGATAAAAAAGGTAAAAACAGCCAGCCAGGACACCATATTTGTTTAGTAAGGGTTCAAATGGCGTACAAATACATGTCAGCTGTCTGTGCTGACAACAACGTTACATCTGTGTTATATTGCGGAACTGCGGGCTAAAGGTGCTTTACGTACCACCGACGAGGCAAAACGACACGGGGCGAGACGATATTTCAATTCTTTCCTAACGAATCTGCGGTAGAAACATTACGAGTTGGCGCGGATGTGCGATACCATTTTTTTTTTGTTATTGTAACGTACCTATTGAACCGTATTGCTCCATGAATGAACCGTGTAATGAACCGTATTTCTCCATGAATAGAATGTTAATTCACACTGCAACGGAAACACGATTATCGCATGTCATCGCGCGGGCTCGCGCGGTATCTTTGGTGGAAATGGGTCGCTCGGCACAATTTCAACTCTCGTTCCACCTCGCCTCGTCACGCGTCGCTGGTGGAAAAACACCTAAACCAGGTTCAACAACGATTCTAGTCGCACCGTGTAAATGGAACCTTAGACCGCAATGGATGACCATTACAAACTGCACACAAAAAATGGCGGTATCATTTCACACAATGACCGCGGATAGGGTTCCGCAAAGATATTCTGTGGCGTGTTTTGAGTAATTTTTTTTTGCAAATTAGCTCATTCATTCATTTGAATGAATTTCACTAAAATAAGTCAATTCCCAACAGTTTTTATAAAATTATCTATCAAAGTCTATAGGTAACATCGATGACATGAGGGAGTATATTGCAATTCTCGTGTCAATACTTAGGTATCAAATAAAATATTAATATTTTTTTTATTAAATCAATTGCAATGGCAAGTCAAAATATGATGATGTTGATATACTATAAATTAAATGAGCGGGACAGAAATTGAAGGCATGGTGTTTTAATCTCATTTTCATCTAATATATTTTCATTAGTTACTCATATACCCGTGCGTAACCTCCTACTAGTAGTCCTACGAGTAGACAAAGTTTAAAACATTCGTAAAATCCACATTCCAAGTGTGCTCTTTACTCTGGTCAGAACCAAATGGTTAGATATTTTATGTTACAATGTTCTCACACTTACGGTGTTTCACGGATGTCACGGTGAGGAGCTTCCTTAAACGGTTAGCTAACAACTTGAAATTGTTTTTTCACCTCACTAGCCCGAAAATGCTTTCTTTATCCTTCGAAATCTGCGTGGAAAGTAGCTTTTTATCCTCTAGGCTGGAAAGAGTTTTTGAAATTCGAACGTTATCGTGAACGGCTGCCCCCTTGAAAATACATCGACCGCTTACTTTCACAACCTCGTATCTGGCCACAAAATTGCTATAGAATCATCTTTATGTTAAGTACGATAGAGTGTTTATTTGTTATACACAATTCGGGTAGATACGAGGTTGAGGAAGAAAGCGTTGAATATTGACGTGTTCACGAAGAAAGTTCGTCATACATTTGTTGAAGTACCTAATATTTAAATCTGTTTATTCTTATTACTAAATATTTATTTTGTAATTTTACTTTTGATTTTTAGTACACCTCGATACTTATGGCATGCAATCCTTTTCAAAATAGTAACTGTATGTACGTACCCACTGTACCTACCTTATACCGTTATATCGATTTGGATTGTAAATACTATTATACCTTTATAATACTAAAAATGTTTGATAAGTGCATAATAAAACCGACTTATTAAAAACTACTTGCACAGTTTTTCTTCCATTTGCCATTTTCTCGCTGTAGTGAGGTGAAAAATTGTGTGTTTCGCTCGGCTGTAAAGTTGTTTAGCGTCTCGTGCCTTTGAAACCCTCGACTGCGCTCAGGATTCTTCATTTGAACCACTCGCTTCGCTCGTGGTTCAATCCTAGAATCCTTCGCTTGCTCGGGTTTCAATATAATGCACTCGCGCCAAACAGTCACTTTCCAGCCTTGCATAACAAATAACTATTTTACCGTCCTCCGTAATTGAGGCTGTATTTAATTACCGCTTTCGTTTCCGCGCAGCTTGAGCACCTTACCCTTGTGATTGTTAGGTAAATTTACTTGCTGTTTTCCGGTTTTGCGATTCTGTGGATGCGTCCAGCTATTTTGGAGAAAAAATAACACAATTATGTATCTCAGTTTGGCAGGAAAAAAGTCGCCTAACCCAAAATGTTTAAATGTTAATAAAGAAATGCAAAAGCATCAACTTTTTTTAATGCAGCTCTTCTATCTATATATATAAAAGGCAAATCTGACTCACTGGGTTATATATCAACGCACAGCCTAAACCGCTGGGCCTAGAAACTTGAAATTTGGTACAGGGGTTCTTTTTATGATGTAAGTGAGCACTAAGAAAGGATTTTTCGAAATTCATCCCGTAAGGGGATGAAATGGGGGGTGAAGCTTATATGGAACAGCGCGCGATAACAGAGTTCCACGCGGGCGAAGCCGCAGGCAAAAGCTAGTACCATATATAATTTCATTCACACAAAGTGTGCCCAAACATCTTTTAACTTGAATCGTTGTTGATTTCCGTGGTTGTTGTGTCGGGAGTTAGGAATAACGTCAGAAACAAGTGACAATTGTATTTACAGGATGCAAATGTAATGCCGCCATCGATTGGCATTTCATAATTTGTGCAGTATCCCGTGACTCCAAGTGCATAATTCTCGAGAGCCGCTCCGAGCGCACAAAGCCAGCTCCGGGAATACGAGAATTCATTTCCACCTTCTATTTTTCATTCGCGATCTTTCATTTTCGGTGCTATAAATGCAAAGAGGCGGCGCAATTTTGCGTCAGACTGCTTTCGGCCATTATCGTACCGGCACTTCATTTGCTTCTGAATATAATTCACATCCGAAGCACCGCGGTTGTTTGCGCGGTGCTAATCTTTTTTCAGAATGTTGATTATATTTTTGTTGAAGCATAGCTTCTAATGTTATTGGGTGGCTTAGCTGTGATGAGGGAAAGGTTTGATGGCTATTGCAGCACCCAGGACTTGTCACGCTTAACAAAAGGAGTATTTACCTCGACATTGCAGTCACGTTGCAGTCACAGTACAAAAAAAGAGCAGTATACTGTCTTCATACAAACGGCCGAACGCGAGTTATGCCTACGCGCCACGAATTCTCAGCATACCTCGACAACCATCAGTCGCGAGTGCTCCGCGGTTACGTACCAACTCACGCGCATTTATATTATGTACCTTAATACCTATATCACAACGTTGTAAACAATATTGTTCGGTGTACGGATGATTAAATTCATTTAATATAATATAATAAAAACGTATCTATTAAAGTTATTTAACAGAATGCGAATTTTTTTTACATTTCAATTCAACAATAAAGCTTTTTGCACATCCCAGAAGAGGCGCAAATACATCTCCGTAACTACACATTCACACATATACGTAGTGATGAAACTTAATAAAACCGTTCAAAACATAATAAATACGTTTTCTCGTTTATTTAAAATAGCGTAAAATGCATTTTGTTCAACACTACATAACACTAAAATTAAATTGTTTTTTTTTTTAATCTTTTTATATTTTTTATTTCAATTCCAAATTGTTGTTACTTTTAGGATCATCCCGTTAAACATAAATTGAAAATACAAACTGAAATATAGATGCACAGAAAAACCAGAAAAATAAGACCAGCACTGGGAATCGAACCCAGGTCCTCGGCATTCCGTGCCGCGTGCTATACCCCTATACACCACTGCTGGACAACGGCACAGACACGAATTTCTCCTATGCACTATAATTCTTCACAATTCTTAATTTGATTGCTTAATAACGATATCTCTTGTCCAGGTGAGCGGTTAGTTCCAATGGGGTGCCAATATTCCCATAATTAAATTTATTAAAATTCTGGAATTTCAAATCAATGCCCATAATATATTTCTTCACACAAGCGAAGCTTTACTCACGTAAAGGCCAGTAAAGCATAGTTTGTATGCCCTATCTATAAATATCAAGAAAAAAATACAAATTTTATAATATGGTGGATGGTGGATGTAATTATGACCTTGATGCAAAAATAATGACTGGACCAAGGCAGCTGCGGCCAGTAATATTATAAATCAAGCTAATCCCGGCGCTTACCAGTACATTTCCAGGTGCCTGAATGTTAATCGTCGGCGGCTTAGGAGCAACCCACTTTTTGCACAATATAATCTTAATCCTTCCGGGAACTTGCCAGAAAGCTACACCTCTGTCGAGCGGGCCTTTTAACGGAGATTTGATGCGAGCTTAAATAAATTAATGTAGATGCAAGTTTAATTACTGTTTTTCGGCTTTTTTTAAATATCATCATCATCATCATCATGGCGTCCGCGGACCGGGAGACGAGCTGTCGGTAGGCCTCCAACAAGATGGAGCGACGACCTGGCTAAGATCGCGGGATCGCGGTGTATGCGAAAAGCACAAGAACGGTCTGAGTGCAGAGCGTTGGGGGAGGCCTATGTCCAGCAGTGGACGTCTTTCGGCTGACATTATGACTACGAGTAATTTCGCCATGTCCGTCTATCCATGGTTTATCTTAGAGACTGGTTAGTAAATATGGATTTAGTAATTACGGTTCTGTTTGTTAGAAGTGTTGTAAGCATTCTAAGCTTAAAAATAGCGCTATCTCAAGGACGTCAATGTAAATATTATTATTTTCCTTCGCGGACCGCTAGCGAATAAGCAAGCCTTTGACAGCGCCGAGATTTCCACATCCAATTTTCAAGAGGAGTATATCGGCATTTTGTCAAGAACATATAGCAAGGCAGTTTATCCAATCCCAGTAATATTATAAATGTGAAATTTTGTAAGTCTGTTAGTTCGTTTGTTACCTCATCACGTCGAAACCGCTGAACCTATTTATATGATAGTTATCTCGGAAAGTTGTACCTATACTTCCCGCGGAATAGCGATAATCGAATTGTACGTAGACGGAGGCGCGGGCAACAGGCTGGTAATTTAATAGATGTAGGTACGTACAGTCAACATCATAAATAAGTGATCGCTGTACTTTTTAATTTTAACGTCATGTTTATAGCCGTACAAAATTATGGACAGACTGAGAGCGACAAGGTACAAAAGTAACCACTTATTAATAATACATAAAGTCATAAGTAATAAGAAAAGGTATAAATTTAATATAGGCAGTGCGGAGGCGCAACCGTCGCCTATGAAAAAGTTCTTTCACAGAGATCGAAACTAGTCAGATCGCTCCTGACATAAAATCGTCAGTCAACTGTTTAATTTTGTCATTTCTTGAAAACAAAAGTTAATCGCAACGCAATTAATAATTTTTATTTTTAAGCGCTTTATTTAAAACCACCTCGTTTATGTTACGTGCTGAAGTGGCTTTACCCAAATTGTTTAATTTTGCCTACGTAGCAAAGGAAAGCAGGACTTACGCAATACGCACACCAAAGAGGATAATTTGTATGAATTGTTTCGGTTCCTCGCACGGGCATAACTCATCGCCGACGACTTGAGGCAACTTTTGTAATTACGCCAACTAGTGAGTTAAGCCCTGTTTACAGCGAAACGACTGTAATACGGGTAAATTCAATTTCTTTTTTGTTTTTTCATTTATGTAGCTCCATCGATAATATCAATGATTCCACCAATGTAAAAAAGGTAGCGGTTGGTCGTTCTACGGCAGCTTCGGTGCTCGGGACTCTGATGAGAACCTAAAGTAAGCAACGCACAGGTAAATTCGATACCCATGGTAAAGGAATGATAAACAACCCTTCAACTTCAACTTTTTGCCTAAATGGCAACCGGTCGCTTTAGGTTAGCAACCATTACTGCCAATGACACATGACAGCAGCAAAGTAAATATGTGTGACCGGTTACTAAAGGTTTTCAAACGGGGGTTGTATTTTAGTAGCGATTTTGTTGCGTACCTGCAATAGACATACACAAAACATAGAGACAGCACAAAACGTAGAGGTACTTGGTACAAAACACTTAGACATTACAAAACATCAAAGGAAGTGACAGAAGCGAATAAAGCACCTAAAGTAAACCACCCTTACAATACTAGAGTAATAATGCGCGTCTTTGCTTCTTTCGCGAGGGTACTCACGCGTTGACACAGATACTCGCGCCTTCCCGAGGTACGTAGGTACTAGAGCTACATACGCCCCGTCCAGATGCTCTCGCGCGCTACCATACGTACCTTGGGAACGCGCGAGTGTCTACGCGCAAGTGTCCTGTCTGGACCGGGTCTAAGTTGCAACATCTCAAAGCCGTTTGTTGCCACGTATACTGAAGTAAGGATCATATATTTTATGTCCGTCGTACAGTCACCAGCACCAATATCGGACACAACAAGCGTGCATAAATATTGGATACGACTTTATTTCTAGGGCCAGATATTTTTACATGCTCCACTGTGGCAGATATTAACGCTGGAGACTGTACCTATCTATTTACAAATAAAATTGTGTCTTCGGCTTGCAAGGTTGACATTTTTTTATCGGATAGTCCAAGAAATATGAATTGACCATCTGTAAGCTTCACTAAGTACATAATAAGTTACCAATTAATATTTTTAAATAATGTTTTTGACATTAGAATTTAACAGTATTTCTGGTGTTTGGTTTGCGGGAATACACGAGTGAATCGCAGACCTATCTGTTCGAACAGGGCAAAAGGCAACAATATGCGAACACGGCTCATGCAGCGCTCTCTGTAATTTGTTACCCGTGCTCTAGTAACTCTTTTGACTAATTTAAGAGCCCTTATTATCTGTACAAGTAGGTACACATAATGTGTGCTCAAGAAAATGGCAACTAACTTGAGCTTGGAATTAATTATAAAGGTAATCGTCCACTTGGCTCGCTTAAAAAAGCCAAGTCGAATCGAAAGTCATTCACCATCATCATCACATTAGCCTTAGGAAGTCCACTGTTGGACATAGGCCACCCCCTTCCCTTCCCTTTGCCCTTTCGGATAGAAGCGGCCTGGATCAACCGTGAACCTGTAGTTTAACCATCCGTCCGTCCGTCCATCTCCTCCGTCCAACTTGTTGGTGGACTAAATTTATTTTTGTACTTACTTGTATTTATAAGCAGCGTTTCTTTATAATTAAATATAAAATTCAAAAAGAAACGATTAATTTAACTATCCTGATCACAATATGAATACAAGTGATAATTCCCCAAATAATATCATCTTGTGTATCACATACAAGCTGACGCAGACATAAAATATTATGACACAAGCAGTTATAAATCAAATGACAGAACAGGTTATTTCCTCATAACATTAAAATGTTTCGGGGGCAGTGCCGAGATTGCCAAGTGACCGTGTTAGATACTTGGCGCCCTCAGAGTTCTCATGTTCTCTTGTCCTTCTCTTAGTCAAAGATTGTGAGTGAGAGGCAACTTTGGAATCAAGATATATTTATTTACATGAGCAGAACAGCTTACAAAAAATAATTGAATCCAGAAGGTTTTTGTGACGTAATAAAGGCTTACTTCCGATTATCAATAGACAACCAGGACCACTTTGTCAAGAATATAGCGACTTAGAAGAAGAAGAATCTGAGCGGTTGAGATTCAGCTAAATATCTACTCTACTACCTTAAGTTCATATCTTTAGGTTTTTAAATAAATGTTTACCTAAAAATAAAATACCATTCCACACACCAACCAAGTTCCTTAAGGCTTTCCGTAAAGTTGCATCACTAAGTTTTGAGGTGACAATGCCCACACGCAAGGAGTTTAATAGTGTATGTTCCCAAGAAACATAATTCAGACAGAGTGTGGTGAATGATTACCCAAGTCTCTGTCGTTAGTAAATATGCAAAAATGAAAACACGCTACCAAATTGAGAACATTTTTTTTTTTGAAATCGGTAAATAAGACAAAAGTCTAATGTTATCGTATAAGGCTGGTAAATCTTTGACTCTACAATATTAATAGATACTATAAGTTATGTTCAAAGAGATACAGTACATAACTTAATTTATTCTCTTTTTGATGAGTTGTTGTAGTTTATTACTATAATGTTAAGGAAATGACATAGTATTCGAAAAAAAAAACACAAAGATCGTAAACTATGCTAGCCGAATAAAATATGACCCATTAGTTTGTTATCGTAGTAATATTAATGTAGTATTCCATTAAACTTAATAACATTGAAAAATGGAACGAATTCTAATAACGTTATCTTCGTGTGCCATCCATCACAAAGCGGATGGTACGACAGCGTCTCTACCATTACCGAAAAATGGGATAATGACGTATATATTCATAAAAGCGAAACAGTGTCGACAGAAACACAAATGGTAACTCGTTACGTCACATTATTCCACTAACGAAGCTACTTATACAGCTCGCCTTACTGTTAGCAGAGGGTAAGAAAAAAAAAAAACAATAATTTCGCTTTTCTGGATCGCGGCCAAATCCCATTTCCTTCGAAGTCCGTAATTCTTAGTTGAGAAGTCGCCAGGAGACAGCTGAAGGAATAACTTCATAAATAATTCGACAGGACGTTTCTTTGAGCACGGTGCAGATGCGTCTTACATTCCATTGCTGAGTTGGTTGTAAACTTGGGCAGATTTGAATAACGCTCCGTCCTTTCCGGGCAAAACATCGCCGGTACCTATCTAGATGAAAATTCTAGACTCGCAGTTGTTAAAATATGTGTCTGGCGATCAAAAGTATATGAATAATTGAAGCCTAAAACTTCCGCTAAAATTAACGTCATCATAAAATATCATCATCATCATCATCATATCAGCCGAAAGACGTCCACTGCTGGACATAGGCCTCCCCCAAGGCTCTCCACTTAGACCGGTCTTGTGCTTTTCGCATCCACCGCGATCCCGCGATCTTAGCCAGGTCGTCGCTCCATCTTGTCACCTTCGATTCGCCAACGATATTGTAGTCATGGCTGAGACCATGGAGGACCTCAGTGCTATGCTCGCTGACCTCAGCAGAGTTTCCGACCGAGTTGGCCTGAGAATGAACATGGACAAGACGAAAGTCATGTCTAATGTTCATGTAGTGCCAACTCCCGTAATAGTCGGAGGCTCTGCGCTCGAAGTTGTTGACGACTATGTATACCTAGGACAGACGGTCCAGTTAGGTAGGTCCAACTTCGAGAAAGAGGTCACTCGTCGAATCCGACTCGGCTGGGCAGCGTTCGGGAAGCTTCGCAGTGTTTTTTCATCCAAATTACCGCAGTGTTTGAAGTCAAAAGTCTTTGACCAGTGTGTGTTGCCAGTGATGACGTATGGATCCGAGACGTGGGCGCTAACGATGGGCCTCATAAGGAAGCTCAAAGTCACTCAAAGGGCTATGGAGAGGGCTATGCTCGGGGTTTCTCTGCGGGATAGAATCAGAAATGATGATCAAGATTACGATTTGGAGTCTTTTTGTATTTTTTATTTCAACTCCAAATTTTTGTTTCTTTTACGGTCATCCCGTGAAAGTTTATATAAATTTCACACGAAAACACAAGCCGAAACATGAATGCACAGAAAAACCAGAAAAAATAGACCAGCGCTGGGAATCGAACCCACGTCCTCAGCATTCCGTGCTGATAAATGATGATATCCGCAGTAGAACTAAGGTTACTGACATAGCCCGAAGGATCGCGAAACTGAAGTGGCAGTGGGCGGGGCATATTGCACGCAGGACTGATGGCCGATGGGGTCAGAAGGTTCTCGAATGGCGTCCGCGGACCGGGAAACGAGCTGTCGGTAGGCCTCCAACATAAAATATACCACCACTAAAATAAAATATAAAAAACATAAAAAATACACATGCTTTAATTAGAGAATTTCCGCGACCCACCGTAATGCTGCTCGCGAACTTGCGACCCGAATTGGCGTCGCGACCTAATGTTAAGAAACACTGTTCTAGACTTACCATTAGCTGGTAACGACCGATATTTTGTTTTACTTCAAAGATTTAGTAAAAATACGTAAAATTGGATTCTATTTTCGTACTCTCAGTATGTCCTTCAAGTAAGTTAAGATTATACAAATCGAATTGCTACTCGTTTTGGACAGATGTCCATCGTGTTATTTTTGTAAAAATAAGGTATCTTTTACGGACTGAAAATATCACCAATCCTTATTTCCAAGTACCTACACAGTACAGGATAAATATACTTTTCTTAAGTCAAGTCATTTAACGTAAGTATTCCACACAAACTTAGGTATTTAACTCAGCTGGGAAACTGTAGGTACTGTCACAAGACTGTCACGTGTGTAGGAGAATATTAAAAGTAAATTCGGCCTAGCCAGCCTATAATAGATGTCATAATTTATAGAATAGTTTTTTGAGGGTCGCCGTCATAACTAGGTTGCTAGATTGATATGGAACTGGTCCCACCGGCGGCTACAAACTATTAGCGAGTAAAACTATAAACTACAAACGAGTGGGCGAGAGGCGAGAAGCGAGTATAGTTTTGCTAGTTTAGACGCTCGGCTATAAGCGAGTCTTTGCGTGCGACGGGCGATTACTCGCTGCACTAGCTCAGCTCGAGTACCGTTGAGCTAGTTTTATAGTCGATAGCTTATCGCTGCGGTCAACTAGTAGACAGTGGTCCCACCGCCAGCTATCGGTGAGCTCGGCGGTCAACTAGTAAAATTCTGTACTAGAAACAGTTGACAATCGGCGGGCGGCTAGTAAACAATTCTATGGAATTATCGCTTACTCGCCGGGCGGTGGGAGAGTATCCTCGCCGGCAGTGTGAACAGCCAGCTATGAACTATAAAAATATAACTCTCTTTTTTATGTACACGGAAGCGATTATCTTTTGTTCGTTTCTTGGGCTAGAAAATAGCCGATAGCTCATAGCTTACTAGCTCGCGGTGGGACCAGTGCCTATCATAGCAAACGAAGCTACAATTGACTTTTTTTCTAAGTGTCTACTACGTAAATCTAACGGAAACAGTCGGTTGTCAAGGAGCTTCGATTAATATTATGGTCTTCAGCGTCCCTTAACCTGTATTTTTCTTTGTTCCAGATTAACAGCCCTATATTAGTGGTGGAGCTAAACCTCAACAGACTGGAAGGGACTCAGTTGAGGGCTCTGGGCCTGCTCTCAGTGTTCGGATTCAACATGACATACGCCGTCCGGGGACCCAAAGAACCCAATGGGCCTACCTCCTGTAGCGCCATAGAGTGCCGCCTGTTGGGGCACTGCTATGCTAAACATGATTACAAGTAAGTATACGTTCAGTGTGAGTCCACTGGTTTACATTGAGTAGGCAACAGGTTTACATTGAGTAGGCAGTGTCTACTCTATGCGTGATGGTGGCGAGGTACTGTAGCGCAAATTAGCGCTGCTTAACCTAGAAGTGACCCAAGCTTGCCCTATTGGATGGTATCACATTTCTGTGGTAGCATAAATATTGGAACTGGAAGCGACATTAATTATTTTCTGATCCAAAATGGGCGTCACAAGCGTTTTACTGTGTACTGTGTGCTTTGAACGTTTTTCTAGTTCAATGGAAGGCTTTTATGTGAAGCAAAAGTATTTTTAAAGCTTTTACATTGAAATTAGAAGCCGCTTTGAAGCAACGAAGAATTGCCCATGCTACTCGATGGTTACACTCCATGGAATATTCTAGTTGTGGTAGAGTTACTGCTGCACGCGCAATGGGGGCTATCGCGAATGAATTTTCCGCTAGAGGCGCTAGTGTAGCGTGAGGTCAACGAAATGTCAAATCTCATAGTTTTTGGGTGAGCTACGCGGGTTTATTTATAATTAGAATAATTTTGCGAATATTTTGCATTATCTGAAATTAATTATGGCAATTATGCGATAAGGGGCAATGAACGTCTGTAATTTGAGACAGTTTTGTCTTTCGAAAACTTTTGTCCTCCCTTTTTTCCGAACAAAACGGGATTATGCAATATTGTGGTTGCTCGGTATGTTTATGGCACTGTTTTACAATGTATTAAATATGATTTTAATCTAAACTTTGTTTTCACGGCCGTTATAACAGACTTTTAAAAACCTTACGCAACAGTGGCGCCATCTAGTGAGAGAAAAAACGATAGCCCTCATTACATTGTAGAATTCCTAGTCATCAGAGTCATAACAAAATCAGACTCCAAAACTATAAGTGTAACTCAATTTAATTCGATTTCATTTGTAATTTAATTCAATCTTACTTAATTTAATTCATAATTTAAGACACCGATGATAAAGGGACGAGAGAGTGGGCTTGCAGCTACCCAACTGCTTGTCTTATTTAATAAATTCACGCGTGGATGAACCCTGGTATGAATCTGAACACTGAGCTTTAAATTCATGGAAGGGTTCGCCGTCGACGGACACGTCGTGGAGGATCATGATCAGTAGCCATCTTTAATTTTATACCACTACTAACAACAGATGTGATGGCAGCGAGTCTCATTTATTTAACATATAAGAGTATGTGTCAAACACTTGGACGAGACTTGGACAACCTTACATAATTTAATCTCAAATCAGTACGACATTTCAAAAATCGCCTAAAATTTTAAGAAATGCACAGGAAACTCGTTATTTTATTTGGCAGTAAATACAAAGGTAACATTTTAAACTACGACCCCAAGGGTTGCCATCCCACTGATTGGGAAACACTGGTCTAACTCAATACAATAGTAATTTGATAATGCGAGATTCGACAAAACAAACTATCATACCCGCTGTCGCGGAGAACTGTTTAGTTTTCATTTAAATGATCGGTTAATATAATTGCCGAAGCCGAATCGTTTTAATGAAACCCGAGAGCGGTTAAACTAATAGAACAGATTCAAATCATTTAATCAACCGTTCATTTGCATAGGTATTCGTCACTGTTCGTGAAATTAATTAAGTGCGAACTTTTTCATAAATCCGAACGAATAAATGAACGAGCAGAAGTAGAAATGGGTCAATTTGTAGTGCCCACCGGAGTGCAAAAAATAACTCGTGATAAAATTCTAGATATTTCAACGAAAATCCCCTCTCGAAAACCGATTAACGCGGCGAATAGAGCGTGAAAATTTAGTGCAAAGCAGAACAAAATGGAGTTGATGACACGCGCCATGATCCACTGGCGAGAATATAGTGGCATCATTTACTGTTTACAAAGTGGACAGTGCACGGTAAAAATGTGCCCTCTCATATCGTGTCGCAGCGGGTATTTCGACGCGGGTATTTTATAAAATTTATTGCTCAGCCCGCAATATTTTCCGGTCGGCAGGGAGTTTTTCTGCGCGTGTTTCGAGGGCTACTCGGGCTCCGACTGCGGCGCGGGCCCGCTCTGTCCGCGGACCAACATGTGCAAGAACGGCGGGACCTGCAGGTAACTATTTAATTCATATACTAGTGTCTTAGGTGTCGCCCTGAATTATACATTTCCGTTTCCTCGCTGCATTCATTCCGACGAGAGCTGCTCGCTCGTTTCCTTTAATGTTGTGCAATTTCCTCAGTATAACGAATTTCGCGCGGACCGCGGTGGTATTTTGCGGAGACCTCGATATTTGTTGAGAAAGTTTCGCTCGTTACAAGTTAAATGCATATTATTCTGAAGTGTTTCCGTTCTATTTAGACGACATTTTACGCTATGAGTCTCTCCGTCAACTCAGAGGAAATTCATTTCAATTTACCGAAGCGACGCTTGAGTTTCGTAAAACTTTATTGATAATAGACCCAGTTTTACTGTTAACTTAAGTACCTATAATATTTCTAGGTATTTGACATTCTGTGTCGGCTGCTTTGAGTTTGCATGTATCCCGCATCACCTTCGAGTTGCCGGGAATTTCGCGGCCCGCCCATATTGTAGCTGCGGGAAAAGTTTGAAACACTGATCTCAAATTGTTTTCCTGACTTGGTGTAATATGTTTTTGTTATCGAGTACTTACTTGTTCAAGTATAACAAGGACTTAAGTTATTAAATTATCTCACACTGGCAGTTTGTACACAAATTAACAAGTAACGTTATAAATTAATGGATTTCCTTACGTACTTAATAGACTCGTTTGTTGTAAAACGGCTTCTTCATGTACAGTTCTGCACTGCCGCAGCGGAGCGTGGAAAAATATCTGACACGTCTTACATCGCCAGAAATGGAATCGGTATCAGATGTTTATGCACGCTTTTTTGTGTGAGATATTGGTACTGATATTAAATGATATTGACCGGACCGGATTACTCACGTTAAATCGAGTTTAGCTCGACATGTTTCGGGTTATTTCGAAACCCTTCATCAATGGAGCACGCGACTCGGCGGCTGCCGCAACACGCGCACTACGCGCCACCGCTGCCGCAGCGGTGAGTAATCCGGTCAATATCATTTAATATGAGTGAGTCTCACGGTAGTTTCATGATCAAAATATTGGTACTGGTACAAGGCCTTTATAATAAGTATTGGCTGTTGCAGACAGATGGGCCCGGCGGCGGTGAGCTGCCTCTGCGCAGCCGGCTACACCGGCGACTTCTGCGAATCACAGATCGCTGCGCCAGGTATTCTGTTTTATGGGTAACATACAAGCATTCCAAGCCTATCAATCTCTCAAAGGGCAACGCACTCATCGTACATTGAGTAGGCAGTGCTGCGCTGTGCTGTGACGCAAACTACCAGCTGCTCACCCTAGAATTGACCCAAAGCACGCTTATGAGCCACCTGTGGTACCTCTTGTATTGTGAGTGTCCTTGGGCGACAGTGATTGCTTCCCATCAGGTGACCCTCATGCTCGTTTGCCCCTTCTTGTATAAAAAAAAACAAGGATGGCACCTGATGACAAGTTAACATCGCTACCCTTGTGTGTTAACCATATTAAATGTGTATTGATACCAAACTTATGTAGTATTGCCGCTCAATTGAAATTGATAGCACATTAGTAACTTTGTAACTGTACTTATCTGTAGGTGATACAATTTTGACGATTTTCAGAGCTCATAGCTCCTCAACCATTATCTTAAACGAAAAACCTAGTAAGAAAACTCTAGACCATTTTTTATGACCTATCTAATAATGCCTCACACGTCAGCTTACGCTAAAAAATTTTTTTTAATCACTCAGTTTTTTTTACGTAAATCCCGACCAATCTATTTTTTTATATAAAAAGGTATTCTATGTTACTCGGAGTATAATAACGAATCGATTGACACCTTACTTATTAACACCAGCATTCACAAACTTTCGCATTTAAATACAACTACTTAGTTGTTGTGCCCGACTTTCGACTGCGAAGAATTCGTTCATCGTATTCGTATCATTCGTACCCCTCGCATCCATAACATCACGCTTTTCTAAGTTCGAGTGTCACGTCTGGCTCTTAATTGTAATATCTTTGCAGAACACGTTTAACGCCTACACATTTAACGCCTCCACACACTCTCATTTGCTGTCTTCCCTTTAAGCTGAAAATGTTTTCTGTAGTAAAAACATTTCATTCTTGTTAAACGTCTGTAGTAAAAACATTTCATTCTTGTCGACACACAAAACATGGGTGTTCAAATGTTCACAGACTTAGTCTATTATACATGGGTAATGGGTACATCTCACTTTTATATATCCATAATTACATAATTTAATTCATCATCATCATCATCATGTCAGCCGAGAGACTTAATTTAATTTAATTATAACATACCTATCAATCTATGTAATTTTGTATATATTGTATGTAATATGTTTATTTTGTATATGTTGCACCTTGCCCATAAACTAGGTATATCTATGCCAAAAATAACGTCGATCCGTCACTCCGTTACGACGTGAAAGACGGACAAAGGCGGGCCGCTAGTTGTAGATAAAAATACTTACATAACGGTGTTTTTCAGCATAAACAATGCCAATACAAGAAAAAGATAAATACTATTAAGTACATAAAAGTTCGGGCCAATTTCTTTTTGTACCAGTGTGGGTTACCTACTCGTAGCTAGCAATGTCACTGGATGTAATTATTTTACTGCAAAAGTGTACACAGAGCCTAACTTCTACATTTAAAGCTTTTGCACACTTTCACTTGCTCCCTGCCTTTTAGGCTGAAAATGTTTCTGTAATAAAAACATTTTGTTCTGTTCGCCGTGTGGTTTCAAACTGGATCCTTTTTGCTGAAGTGACCTCAAGGATAACCGCATGACCTCTATAAATTACTGAAATCGCAGCTGGAGTTATGCTTTCAAACACATTACAGAACAAAATATTGTCAGGATTACGGCTAATTTATTTAATTGATCCCATTTAATCTTGTAGGTGAATTTATAATTATAACAATTTATGGTTACTTATTATAGATAGATAAGGAACGTTTAAAAAACAAAACTGTCCTATAATTAGCAAACTTGCCCAGATAAAATAAAAATAAAACATAAAATAAAATCTAAAACTAAAACAAATTACTTCAAGAATACCCCGTAGGCAAGGTCCCGAAGATGCTGGCAGCGTTTTCTCTTTGAATATCTAGGCTAATTCTTTGTCCGAAGACGAAATATCATTTTGACATTAGCCGTCACCAGATTCAGACGATAAAGAATTTATTATAATAGTGGTCTTTATTTTATAAAACACTAGCTTTTGCCCACAACTCCATCCGCGTAGAAGTATGAAAAATAGTTAACGTCCTATTCTCAGACCTACCGAATATGTACCTACCATGTACCTACTTATACAAAATATTCTACAAAATTGATCAAGCTGTTTCGGAGGATTTTGGTTACAAACAATGTGACATAATAATTTTATATTTTAGAATTTCATAAAAATTGGTAAACCAATCTAAGGAGTTTGTTTATTATTATTAATTTTATTAAACACTACTCGAAAAAACTTCAAAGTTATGTAATTGCCAATGCCAAACATAGTTAAAACGACATTCACGCCAAAAATTACGAACTGGCTCGAGATTTAGCAAGTTGAAACTGCGATATCGTAAACCACTTAGCTTTAGGTGAGCCGGCCAACAGGTGTTAGGAGTATCTGGCTCAGCTTGCCGCTGTAGCCGAAGACGCCTTGAACGATTCAATGAACTGTTTATTACGTAGGTACTTGTAATTGAAATTGCTGCAATTCAAACAGACTAAAATTAATTAATTACTAAAACTATTTCATTTACACACATATCATAAACTGAATACATAAACCTTCTATAAAATAATGCGTTCAAAAACCCAAAATTGTGAGTGGCATAAAGAATAATATTTAAATTTATATTTCGAACATCTCTCAAAAACGAATCAACCAAATTGGACCTCAATTCTAATATCAGTCGATATGACGTTTTTTTTTCGATATGAAATGTCGACTGCACAAAATTTTGACAAATCTCGCACGTTACTTGATATCGAACGATATGAGAGTTGGGACCGTATTTCTTTGTCTTTCAATTAAAAAAATCTACGGTTGCGTAATATGCGTCAAATAAAAAAAAATCATTTAGCGCCATTTTTAGGGTTGATGTTTAGTTTGTTGCAAAAATGTAGTTTGTTTTGTTTTTATAATTATGCGTGAAGATAAACCTATGTAAACAATACATAATTATATACGAATTTTGTGACAGTCACGTAAACTATTTACTATTTTCAATAGTTTATCTATATACGACATGGCAACAATAATAGAATAATAATAAGAATAGTTAAAAATACTGTCGTTTGTACGTGTTAATCGGATGATATTCCTTTTGCTACCTGTCTCTTATTTCCATTGGAAGTTATCAGACTGTGGGTCAACTTTTATCAGCTTGACAATTACTCTTACACTACGAGGCAACGGACCCTGTATTATCCTCCACGATTTAGTAAAATTTTTTTGTGCGTCTTTATTAAGTTTTATACGTAATAGTATAGATTATACGGTACTCATCCATGAAATGCACACTTCGTAGTTTTTTCTTTATGTATTTTTTTACTCAAATTCCTCAAAGCCTAAGCTATCTTTAGTCCTTTTCCCTTTTAACGCCTACACTTGCCTAGGCATTACCGAGAAACCAATGCGAAAGTTTAACCTTTTTTTCTATGTTTGGAAATTGCTTTTTTACAGAGTGCGGGATCGAAGAATGCTCAGAGGGCTGTAAAGATGGGAGGAACTGTGATTGTAATCCGAGGGAAAACGATTACAGTAAGGACCTTAACACTTTTACAAGTTACTCTGTCGTCTAAAGGCGTACTAAAGCGAGAAATTATTTCAGCTGCCGCTCGATTTGAAACAAGACTGCAGATTGTGGACCAAGCCGATACCGACATATCTCAAGAAATAGTAAAACAGGTATGTATACGTAAAGACAGCGCTTATAACATTAATGCTACATTAAATAATTTTAAATTCCTAACTTTCTAAGGGTTTCTGTAACAGACTAGCTAGCGTTCTCTTTTACTATGCTGGTATCGTGGGGCCGTCTGACATTTGACATTTGTGTCAAGTTTGCTATTGCTTAATTAGCTAAATGAGCCAATCGATCCCAAGCAAGACCATGACGTGAAACGGACCTGAGGCCTTATTGCCTAACGTTTCTGACACTCGCGATCGCAATAAAATTACAGCTTTTGTATGCGAAATATGTCATTTGATTGCGATCACGAGTGTCAAAAACATTAGGCAATACGGCATCTGATCATACTAACGCAATCTAGCGATTATTCGTCTGTCAAGAAGCCCTCATTACTATAGCGTATAGCGTGTAATCATGTACAATCCTAGGATGCTTATTAAAATTATTTGCTGATTACATTGTTTTACCGGACCTACCAGGAAAAAAGTAAATTGCATTTTGGGGAAAAATTATATCTTTATATTAGATGTATAATTTTGACATAAGTATAATTAGTCCCATTTAATTTTTGTATGTAGATACTTTCATAATTTAGAAAAATAATGGTCCCTTTGATAGGATATTTTCCATTGCGGAAAACATTGCACAGTCAGCTTTTAAATTACTTTGAATCGGTTGATCTCATTTCTTTTCGTCCTTTGAATTTCGCAAGTAATTTACTTCGGCGATTCCCCTTGCCCTTGAACAGTTTACGGCTTATGCAAATGAGCCACATTGTTATTTGGTTCCCGATTCGGCTGTTCTTAAAAACAAACTACGTTTCATACTTTTCAGATAACGAGCTATTTAAGGGCATCAAATATCACGTTAGAAGATGATGTAGAAATTTTAAATATAAGGTAAGTAATCCTGTGTCGTTAATAAAGAGGGATTTTAATTAAACGTTCATGGAAAATGACACCTCTGCGAATTTAATTAAAATTCCATAGAACATCTCATAACTTGGATAGGTATTTGGCAAGATTCCACTTATTCCATTATCCTGGGTGTCCGCGGGTTTCTTCTAGCGCTCGTGTAGGACAATTTCTTTGTAGCTTTTATATTGTACAGTCAGATGCAGAGAAAAGGTACCCCCCTGTAACGGCGGTATCCATACTTACCGCCATACAGGGGGGTACCCTTTCTCTGCAGCTGACTGTACACTGAAAACTGGCTCGCGAGAGTGTGAGACAGACAAATAAAATAAAAATACTTTTCTGATATGAAAGTCTTTATTCAGTGAAGGTGGAATTAAACACTGGTTCTTACATATGTTGTTTTGAATGGATGTAAGGTCAGACTCCCAAGACAGAAGAAAAACAGGGTCGCGTTACGGTTCGCGTTGTGTGGACAATTTGTTGCTTCTTACTTATTATTAAAACTACAGTGTTTATGGTTGCTGAGAGATCGAACAAAACGTTGCTTTTCCTTAATCCAAAACGATTTCAGATTCAAATACGAATCATTTTCGAGGTTGCGAGGTTGTTGTAAATAGACTTGCTTGTTGATTGGTTAAAATTCAGAAAGAAAGCAAGGGTTGGTTTGCTCGCGTGATGCAATGTCAGTCAAATGACACACAGAACACGCTTTTAAGCCCCGCCTACTAGGACACGGAAGGTCGTTTTTTTTATATCGCAGTAACATTAGGGATGATGCCACCACCAATCAACTGATGTACTTTTTATGAGCTGTCAAAACGCAATTCTCCCATAGAGTTTCAATGGCAATAGCGAATTATGACGTCACTATCCGGCAACTCAATCAACTAACTATTTATTTGTTTTAAAGCAACAAAAAATCTAATTTTACAGTAAATTCAGGCATCGGCATTTGCTGAGTGGCATCCATTTTGGTGCTTTGTTAACTACTGTTTCATTTACTTAGATTAAGATTTCATGTACATACTTTTTAACACCAAATAAATCTATTCTATTCTATTCTAAATCGAAAATTAATCAGGGCTAAAATAAAGCGTTTTTTTACTGGAGCTGTGCCTACGAATTATTTTTTAATGGCGTCATCATCCCTATTCCTGATTATGTATTCTTAGTCATAGTGTCAAAAACCGTGTGTCGTCAGTTCGCCGGAGTCCAACGGCGCGCGCACAGTGTGGCTGCGCGTGTGGGGCGCGCGGCGCGACGCGGGCGCGCTGCGCGCCGCGCTCGCGAGGCTCGCCGCCATGCGCACGCGCACCGACCGCCTGCGCCTGCTTCCTGCCACGCTGCACTTTGACATGCAGCCGGCTTTAAATTTACATGTAAGTTTTTGTCTCTATTTAGACTTCATGAGTTCGGAAACGAATTAGATTTTTGTTAAATTCATTGTTTAGTATTTACATAGTTTTTAATTATTTGCCGCGAAATAAAGCTGTTGAAATTTTAGAGTAGGTAGTAAAAAGGACACTAAAAAATAACGCGGTGGTCGGTTTCATATCAGTTCTTTCAATTTATTTTCTGCAGGGCCGACAACGCACTGGCATCGCTTAAAGCGATGCGGGTGTCTATGGACAGTGGTGATCACTTAAGGCCGTTCCCTGAGCCAAATATGCAAAAGTAGCCCAAGAATGATCCTACTTTTCTACGAAACGTTGATATTTGTAGACGTGGGAAAAATATATATCATTCTTGATTATATTATCTTGTCAAAGACAGCTTTCGATACACGATTCATCACACTTCGCTCGATACAATTAATTCCCAAAGTAACCTCCAATGCGAATTTTTATTCCAACTTTACTTGTTTTTTTACTACGTGACACTATGAAACAAAAAATAGAGAAAAATCTATCATAACTTAAATAGTCCTTTGACAGCTTCCGAATTTCAATAATTTGAGGCAATATTTTTAAAATAAATAAAAATCGACAAATTCTATCGTAAAAAGATATTGACTTACGGCCTGCAATGTCTATCTCCGTCATTCTTTCGAAATGTGACAGTGACCGCTGAGCGCTCGTGCTAGACGGACATGTACTAAGTTTCCCCAAAAAAGTACAAGATTTTATTTAATTTGCCTTGCAAATATATTATTGTAGTGTTACTTGTAAAAACTGTTGTGTGTCCTAATGATCTACCACCGTGTGCGTGTGTATTATGGGTAACAAACAATTGAACAAGAAGGAAAAATCTCGAAAGACAACTCATAAGATACTAAAAAACGATGGAACTAACGTAAGTAAAAAAATATATTTAATAAACAGTGAAAATAGTATTTATTTCGTTATAAAATTACTGATTTGCAAATTTAATTTTCTCTGAACAAACCAGAACAAACATTACAATCATGAATATGCATATAGTTCAGAATTTCACGCGCCACAGGAAAGCATTGGTGGCGTAGTGGTTTCACCGATAGGATATGTAGGAAGTAGGCGACCATATTCAGTCAAATGTGCCGAGAGTTCGAATCACAACTCGTAACTAAGCTTTTTGCTTTTTTGTTTTTAGGTAAAAGAGAAAATTTGATATTTTTACAGCCGAACAAAATACAAAATCTTCGGACTCCATCGAGTGAGTATAATTAAATTACTTGACTTATGCTTTTTTATCCCTAGCTACGTAACACAATACAAAACAATTTAGGTATCTTTATTTACAGACTGCAAATGGTGCAAATTTTTGCAGGTGGTAGGACCTTGTGCAAGGTCCGCCCGGATTGCTACCACCATCTTGATCGCTAATCCTGCCGTGAAGCAGCAGTGCTTGCACTGTTGTGTTTCGGCGCGGAGAGTAAGACAGCCGGTGAAATTACTGGCACTTGAGATATTCCAACTTAGGCCTCTAGGTTGGCAACGCATCTGCAATACCCCTGGTGTTGCAGATGTTTATGGGCGGTGGTGATCTCTTACCACCAGGTGACCCTCTTGCTCGTTTGCCTTCCAGTCGAATAAAAAAAAATGGTAACGGAATCTCCGATTTTATCAACCGCTGGCACCTGTAGCGAGTAAGTTCTAATCTCCAATAGA
Organism: Choristoneura rosaceana; assembly: GCA_037349165.1. Classification (NCBI taxonomy): domain Eukaryota; kingdom Metazoa; phylum Arthropoda; class Insecta; order Lepidoptera; family Tortricidae; genus Choristoneura; species Choristoneura rosaceana. Next base: position 7,495,118 of record JAZBNJ010000033.1, read on the forward strand.
CTTTATTTATCCTTATAAATTTAAAAATACCTACCTACCTAGGTCGCACGTAAATTCGTGCGTTGCGATAAATACCTTACTACCCACAGCGGCGCGTACCTACGAAAAGAATGGTCGCGTAAACCTTATTTTTTTTTATTCGACTGGAAGGCATACGAGCAAGAGGGTCTCTTGGTGGTAAGAGATCACCACCGCCCATAAACATCTGCAACATCAGGGGTATTGCAGATGCGTTGCCAACCTAGAGGTCCTACCACCTGCAAGTTAGATATAGTGAGTTAAAAAACCGGTGAAAATTAAAAACTGGTTAATAACCACATCGACGGATACAAAACCGGTTAACCGGTTTTTTGCAAACTGTTTAAAATTAAAGTATTAGACGATAATTTTACTATTATTGGTTGTTATTGATGTTAACGGCGTATTTTGTGAGATTTAAATATACTCTCTACTAATAAGGGAAGGTGGGTTACAGTGGATCATGGGTAACAGTGGTCCAGTTTAATGAAGTTTTAACTCATTTATTTATTAAATTGTTTAATAGTCTTTTATCACAAGTAAAAACAAAGCTAACCCACTAATATAAAATCACGATGTAAAAAAAAAATCAGTTGAAATTCAGTGTAATCAAGTGTAATCAGTGAAATCGTAAAATTATATGATAGAGTTTCATATCCAATATGCCATTGACTCTCACGAGATCACCAACTTTATTTTTGTTTTTTAACAGTCCTCCACTGTTGGCACACGCGTAGCTTTGCCTTTCGTTCGCCTTCTTGTCGTCGAATATATTTGACGATGTCTCCCCCCAAAAATGCAATTTCGATTCGTCGTAAAATAAAACTTTTGACCACTGCTCAGGCGTCCAATCTTTGTATTTTTGTATCTTTGTCTTATTATTCAGAGAATAATATTATCCTTTGTATTTAATACATAGCTAGAATAACATTGTTTTAACTTCGTGTACCAGATTTGCGTCTAGGGAATGCAAACCGGGTAACAAACCGGTTAAAAACCGGTTATTTATAACTTTCGGCAGTTATTAACCAAATTGGAAATAGTCCTTAAATATGTGTAAATTGCCTAAAATAGATACCCCAGAATAATCTTCAGACTAGAAAACGACGAATATAGCGTGGGAACTTTTTTTTTAAACAAGAATACACACTTGTATTTCTTCGTGTAGTGGACAACAAGAAGTTGGTTCATCTTTTTAATTAAATTTCGTCATCAATGTGCTGATAAAACATACGAGCCAAAAGGAAAAATTACATTGCTGAAACTACAATACCGGTCAAAAGTTTAACTTCATTCTGTGACATTAGGTTTTCACATTAAATTATATTGATATTGAAATATAGCATATACTTTTAATTTATACGTTTCATTGGGCCCATGACTACCCAGTAAGAAAATAAATTCGAGGAATTGTTCTATTGTAAATATAATATTTTCTGTATTTCCTATGAAATTTTATGAATTCCGCAATTATTTAAAATGGGTCCTCAAAGTTGATCTGAGTGTCGAAACTCGTGCTCTTAATGTAGGTCTGTCCAATGAAGGCTTCACGAGTTCACGACACGAAAAATTGCTGAAAAATGAAGGTTTCCTAAACTGCTGTCATAAGTGCTTTGAAACGAAAACGTGATCTTAATTCCAGTCGATTTCGTTTAGGTACGCCAAGTCACGTCAAAAAGCGAAGACAATTTTATTTACGCCCAGAGCAAACACCGACAAACTCGAACTGCTAAAGAAATTCGCGAAGAACTCAACGCCACCATCAGTCTGTATCCGTTTTGATGGTGGTGGAAGTATGTTACGTAAACAGAATATGGGTAAAAGATTGTAATGGGCTCGAAAATACAGAGATTGAACGCCTGAGCAGTGGTCTAAAGTTTTATTTTACGACGAATCGAAATTGCAATTTTTCGGGGGAGACATCATCAAATATATTCGACGACAAGAAGGCCAACGAAAGGCAACACTATGCGTGATGCCAACAGTGGAGGTCTGGATAACTGATCAGTTATAGTCTGGAGATGTTTTGCGGGTGATAAGGTTGGTGATTTCGTGAGAGTCAATGGCATAATGGATATGAAACTCTATCATAACATTTTGCAACTTCACGCTTTTCCGTCCAAAAAACCAATTTTAACTGATATTTTTTTGTGATGTTTTATTAGTGGGTTAGGTTTGTTTTTACTTGTAATAAGAGACTATTAAATAATTTTATAAATAAATTAGTTAAAACTTCATTCAACCGGAATCACAGAAAATTTCATTTATTTAGAACTTAAATATGTACTTTTTTACTTACTAGGTGCCCGATGGGAACACACAAATACTCCCAAAATATTAAATTCCGAATTCTCTAATTCCGATTTTCACAATTCCTAAGACATATAATTCCGATTACTTAAAAACACGAATTTCATTTTTCCGAATTTCAAAATATCGATTTTTTTATATCCAATTTTTAAAACACCGAAAAATTAAAAACACGAAATGTTATTGGCCTGAAGTACAGTATTCTGATTAGCAAATTTCCGAAATGACATCGCCAATTCGGAAATATGATATTCGGCAAAATAAACTTCGTGGTTTTAATAATCGGAAACTTGAATTTCGAATCTTGAATAAATATCAATTTATTTAGGTAAATTGAACTGCATAGGACAGGTTAGGTTAGAATTGCGTCAAAGCGCGAAGCGCCTTAACTGCGCGGAATAGGAGCTCGGTGTAACACATTGCTGAAAATGAATAACAGTTATTACTTTTTTAGACCAATCTAACCTACCTAACCTACCCATAGCTTACGTTTAGAAGTCGGGATTTATTATTGATCGGTGTAATGTTACTCGGAATTTTGAAAATCGGTATTTTAGTAATCCGAATTCGTATTTTTGACATTTCGGATTATTATTGAGTCGAACTTCTTATTATTCGATGTATTAAAATTCGGAATTTTGCAAATCGTAATTTAAAAAATGACGATGTTTAAGTTTCGGATTTATAAAAAATCGGAATAGTCATAGTAGGACTTTTAAAACATTCGGAATTATAAAAATCGGTATTTTGAAGTTCGTGATTCCGACTTTCGGAATTTCTTAATTCTTCTTTTTCTGAATTTTTTTCGGTATTTATGTAGTGTACCCGTGCCCTATACACCGCAACACTACCTCTCGTTTCGATACTGAGACGATGACTAGTTTGGCAAGCGGGGGCGTAAGAGCAACAACTTCGAATCCACTCACGGGCATGCGTGTAATACACATAAAATTATACCAAAAGATCCACTGTTACCCATGATCCATTGTAACCCACCTTCCCATATTAATACAGAGTATATTTAAATACTTATTTAAATCTCACAAAATACGCCGTTAACACCAATAGCAACCAAGAATAGTAAAATTATCGTTTTGAAATAGTTTGCAGAAAAACTGCTAAAAACCGGTTAACCAGTTTCGAATCCCTCAATACGGTTATTAACCGATTTTTGGTTTTCACTGGTTTTTTCATTCTCTATTTGCGTCGTAAATTGATTTATCACAAAGTTCTTATAATCTATCGTGCAGGGCTTACTTCTGTTTCTCTCGTTAGTTTTTTGCCACCGGTGCTTTATACAATATGTCCATGACAAATTGTAAATGCTAACACATTTAATATATTTTCAGTTACAAATATCGTTCGATGTGGAAGAAGAGGTTCCTGACAAAACAGTTGATCGAAGAATTGTCGCAGTTATTAGTATTTTTTTTTACAAAATTACGATCTATTTGCAATCATGGAACCTTAGAATGCGGTATTCAAAAGATGCAGTTCGTTGGAGAAGTACCTAAAACGTGGGCTAACATCAAAAATTATGTTTCGGTGTAAAAACAATATTGTTTTTTTGAAATAAGAGTTTACTTCATTAAAATGAATATTTAATTTACACTATGCTCTATTTTATTACTTCTATTTGACTTTAACGCCATCTATGCGATCCAGCATGCTTTTTTCGGTCTAGTAATACGTTTTACAAATCAGTGTCCTGTTAGTTCAGTTGAGTCGCCACTTCTTACGTGGCGCTGTTGTATCGGCAATAATCGGCATTGTATCGAGGGGCGGGACGGCTGGCGCGGGGGAGGGGCTCGATTTTAGAATTCGTTTGGGTACGGGAACGGCCTTAACATCAAGTTCACCCACTAGTTCGTTTGTCTGGCCTCACTAAAATAAAAATAAAAAATTCGTTAAAATACGCCTCGTACCTAAGTATAATCAAATTAACCTACTGTTTACTTTTTGTGTAAGATCTAAAAACCTAAAATTTTACTCTAAAAATATTAGAAATTAGTAGCTAACTTCATCTATCCCTACCACTATAATCTTATCTTATCTAATTACCGTAGAGGTATCAGTACCTATCATAGAAAAGTATTTTTAACTCATTAATTGTCCAGCAAACCTAGGTTACGACCGTATTAATTATTATTCGATGAATAATCTTCAATACGTGCTTACAGTGAATTATAGATTGAGCTCAGACGTAAACAACCTATGCAACTTAATACTAGAGCAAATATCGTATGTTTTTTAAGGGTCATTTATGTCACACTGCGTTCCATTCTCAGTAGTAAAGGGGCCCATTTACAAAATGGCACCTCGTAAAAGATCACATTTGAAACGATCAAAGTTACCCCAAGACTATTTCTGAAGAAAAGTTGAGCCATTTCCTGTGTCGGTAGCTTCATTTGCAGCGAAGTTTGGGGATATCGATTAGGAAAGGTATTTAGGCTAGTACCTATTAGCAAGAGCTGGGTTATTTTTTTACATTAATTGTTCTATAGGTGAGTCATAACATTAATTGATTGCACTGCATCTAGAACGTTTATTTTATT